>OX451739.1:722888813-724333300 GCA_948472305.1 Vicia faba
CCCTTTTTGTTCATATTAAAAGAATGCTTTACAAACATAAACAAACAAAAAAAAACCTTTTTTACATGATGCATTTTATTTAATATTTATTTATTGTATTTATTTAAATATTATACATTTAAATATTATGTCTTGCAAATTCAATATGGTTGTAATAATTTAGGATTTAATTTCTTGCAAAATAATCCCTAATTCAAATTTGTACCCCCCCTCCCTATATCATATTGTAATAGTGTAGAATTTAAATTCTCGCGCCTTTAAATGCTTTCAATTATGCCATGATTAGACTTAGGGTTTGTATGCAAAAATCAAATTAACAAATAGTTTGACCTAATCCAAGATAAAAATGCATGAAAAAACAAATACAATGCACACTTGCACCCGTAGGGTTACAATCCACTTGTTGCCTTCAAAAATGGGCCATGGTATGCATGTCAAGTACTTTGGCAAAACAAAAAAAAAACAAAAGATCATAGTCCCTCGATGACGCTATCTGAGTTTCCTAAACAAAATGATCAAGTCCCTCAAGAAAATTTCCAAAAATACTTGACACAATTGCAATCATGGTCTATACGATGATCCGCGCCTGTCCCGTTTAACATCCTAACACAAGGTTGTTCACCAAATACAATGGTGAAACAACACTATTAAAAGGGTTAAAAACATAAGAAAGATCTTTGAGTAAAATAGGGTAGATAACTCTTAGTTACTTGATTAAAGCTTGCAAAAATATCCTTGCTATCTTCAAAACACACTTCACAACACAATTTTAAAACCCTACTTTCAAACATTGAAAACTCTTCAAAAGAAAAAAACACCTTTGTATACATTCAAACAAGAATCATTACAAAGGTTGCCACAATGATGGCCTCTTTTCAAAACATCTTTCAAAATCACACACAAAGCACCATTTCAAACAATTGAAGAGCACCATTTCAAACAATTGAAAAACAAAGTAAGTGATCTAGGCAAATAACTAAGAGCCCATGGATAACCATGGATAGAAAGGGTGCTAATACCTTCCCTTTCTATAATCTACTCCCGAATCCAAGAAAACATCTCAAAGGTCTTTCCTGTGCTTTTTGACCTTTCCTTAGGATAAAATAAAAAGTCGGTGGCGACTCTTGCTAAACCGAAACATTTGCGAACACAAACGCAAAATCCCAAGTCAGTTCTCCCACCGTATCATAGAACTTGCGACTCTGCTGGAGAAGACTTCAAAAGTTGAGTAACCTTAGGACTTAGATCACCCTTTGCATGACTATATTGTTTGCTTTGATTGCTTTACATTTGGTTCTCTTGTTTGGGCTTGAAATCCTCTACCCGGATTTGGGAAACATTCATAGGTAAATAGCAATACGTTGTGGAAACTGTGCGGGGTATACCGACATGGTTGAAGCAATAGCTATATTAGTGCGACATATTTGTGAGTACCGGTAGCCTTTGAGTCAATCAAAGAGAATACGGGGCCGCTGAGTGATGTCATGAAGCACTAATGAACTCTTCGAACCTTACTTGACCATCTTGGCCTTTTTTAGGGGTTGTGAGATGACCGACTTTGGTGCAGTCCGAAGTTGGTAGATACTCGATACTACACTCATTGATGGTTATTTTCTTGGAATATTTTGGTCGCTAGTTAAGTGGCTAAACCAAAACAATGAACATAGAAAATAATCCAGTGATATTGAGCTCCTTAGAACCTGGTTACTATTTATAGGACAGGTTTTGAGCCAACTAAACTCAAGAGGGTATTTACCTATGAAACCTCATGCAAGCCTGAAACTAGGGTTTTATGTGAATTGTTTGTACATTTTCTTGTGCATACATCATGAACATCATGAAGCATCATATGCATCCACTAACCATTTCAAGGGTTTGGATCTTTATCTTTGTTCTTGTTTTGTAGGTCATGGAATCTGTTCACAGGAAAACAATTCAAGTCAACCTTGTGAGAATCCCTCCTCAACTCAAGGAACTCACTTCCAGGATTCCATAGAATTCTCTCTTCAGTGAAAGACATGGTAGGCTTCTCAACTTGGTCAACTCTAACATTGAAGAAGACATGGTGAAAGTTCTCTTCCAGTTCTTTGACCCCCTACACCACTGTTTCACATTCCCTGATTACCAACTAGTACCCACTTTGGAGGAAGTTTCTCAACTCCTGAGAAGTCCTATTCTTCATCAACTACCCTACAACGGTACGGAAAAAGAACCATAGCCTGAAGATGTTGCTCGAGCATTACACTTGCAACCATCTGACATCAAGGGACATTAGGAAACCAGGAGTGGTGTCAAGGGTTTCTTGGAAAATTTTCTGTTTGAGAAGGCACAAGACTGCTGGAATTCCCTTGATTTACAAGCCTTTGAAGAGATTGTGGCACTCCTTATCTATGGGTTGGTCCTGTTCCCAAACCCTGATCAACTTATAGATGTGAATGCTGTCAAGATTTTCATATCCCGGAATCTTGTACCTACATTGCTTGGGGACATCTTACACTCATTTTACACACGAACAATGAGGAAAAGAGGTGTTCTCATGTGCTGTACTCCTCTCCTAGCAAGGTGGTTTATTTCTCACCTTCCACAATCAGTTTTGAAGAATGAGCAGGGTTTAAGGTGGTCACAACAGTTGATGACCCTCACACATGTAATAACAATTCACTAACGTGTAATAACAAGTGGCCTGGTGGTGAAGCGTGTGTTTGGTAAATGTAGGTGTGTGGGTTCGATCCCCCTTCTGGAAAATTATTTTGCTATTTTTATGGTAAAACACAAGATTATTACAAATGGAATCGTTCATATTCCATATCACAAACCATCAACTAGCGCAGTGGCAAGAAGGTATGTTGTTGAGATCAAGGGCGTGGCTTCAAGTCCCAGCACCTGCAACCTTTTTCTTACCAATTTTTTCAACCCTTTTTTCTATTTTCTTTCTTTTAACCCTTTTTTTAACCAATAAATTTTTTTATTTGAAAAAACTTATAAAATCAAAAAATTAGGTTACTCTTTTTTTATCAATTAAATTAATTAATTTAGAATTAAGTTTTTGCAATTAAATTAATTAATTTTTAATTAAAATTAGACATTAGTTTTTTTTATTAACATATAAAATCAAACCAAAAATACACAAAAAATTGATTTCTAATATTTTACATTTTAGGACTTTAAAATAATCTTTCTTACATTTTTGTTTATTTTTTGCGTTAAAATCCTAGAAACAAATGTATAGGTCGCACAGGTTTTTTTGTAATAACTTAGTTTAAATTCCCGCACAATTTCTTTATCATGTAACTGCCCCAAGACCCTGTAATAGCGTAGGACTTTACTTTTCTGCACTTATACTTTATGTCTTATATATATAATTGTGCAGTAATAGACTTGTATGGTAAAATAAAATTAATCGATAGATAACCTTAAACAATTCCAAGATAACATAACTTTAATTGAATCACTCTGCACACTTCACCTCTAGGGTAGCCTCTCTTCGTTGCCTTGCGATACTAATGATCACGTCCCACGAAAACGGGAATACTTTAGCAAAGACCCTCGGTTAAAAAATATCATCATGTTTCCTTTCAAATAAATATCATAATCCCCCGATGACCCCTTCGAGTTGCTTACAAAATGATTTAGTCCCTTCAATGAACCTACGAGAAAAATGATGATAGTCCCTTCGAATTGCTAAAGTATCCTTACATGTTGGCTTCTATGACCATACGACGACCCTACACATGTCCCTTTACATCCAATATATATGGCTACTTACCAACTAATGGTGTGGATAGTACTATCTCTAAGGGAGAAGGAAAATAACAAGAATGACCTTTAGTGGGTAAGACTCAACAAATTGCTTGCTCACAACCTTTTTTAAAACAAACAAAACATTTTACACATCACATTTCAAACAGATATTTTCAAAAAAAACACTTTGTATACATTCTTGAGGAGTGATACAATAATTATTACAAAGTCCGCCTCACAATTGGCATTCAAAATATTTTCAAATCACACACAAAGCAAGTTTAAAGTGAGCTAAGCAATTAAGAGCACATAGATAACTACAGATGAAAAGGGTGCTAACACCTTCCCTTTTCCTAACTTACCCCCCGAATTCAAAATCTATAAAAGGTATTTCCTGTTCTTTTCATCTTTTCTCATTGGATAAAATAAAAGTCAGTGGCGACTCTTGCTATCTGCAACATTTGCAATAAAACGCTAAACAAGTCAGTTCTCCCACCGTATTACATAACCACAAATCCATGCCTTATATGACGATCAAGCAATAGAATGCCTCAGGAGGAGGTCCATGAGAAGTGTATAACCAAAACCTTAAGGTATATCTACTAACCATGAGCCCATAAAAACAAACCCCAATTGATGAATAAGCAAATTCAACCGTTACTGAAGATGAGAATATCTAGGCAATAAAGAAACCCTAATTTCCTCAATACCCTTGATCACGTGCTAAATTTATTGACTAATGATGCATGATGTGTTAGATGTCCTAATAAGAATTATGTACATGAAAAATGAAAGATGCGTAAGCTAGATAAAAGTAAAAGGGTAGGACAAATTTGGGGTATTACACTTTCTGATCTTGATGTAAGAGCAACAAATTTTCCTCTTTTCTGGGGGTCATCTTCGTCTAACTCTATTTCATTAATCTTAAGAGAGCTAATTAACTCTTTAAGAGTTATGTTGTTAATATCCTTATCCAACTTCAACGTAGTAACCATTGGTCTTCATCTTTTGTGAAGACTTCTGATGATATTTTTGACATGATCAGTTATGGAGTAACCTTTTCCAGAACCTTAAGTCTTACTACTAAGGTTTGAAACCTTATGAACATAGTCTCAACTGTTTCTTCTTTTTCCATCTTGAAAGCCTCATATTTCTGGATTAAGGCCATGGCCTTAGTCTCCTTGACTTGAGCATTGTCATCATGTGTCATTCTTAATGAATCAAGAATATCATTTGTTATTTCTCTATTAGTGATCTTCTCATATTCATTATAAGAAATAACATTGAGAAAAATAATTCTGGGTTTGTAGTTATTCTTGAGGTCACACTTTTGTGCATCATTCATTCTATTGTTAGGAATGGGAATATCAATTTCACTAACAGGTTCCTTATAGCCATTTGTGACAATATCCAAAGATCTATATCATAACCAAGAAAGAAACTTTCTAGTCTATCAATTCAATAGTCAAATTTCTCTCCATCAAAAACAGGAGGTTTAGCATTGTAACTATCTCTTCCATTTGTATGAGCAGCAACCATAGAAAGTTTTTCTCACACTGGATCTCTCTACATGATTAAGTGTTTGATTGAAAAATCGATAGCAGAGTCAGAGCTCTGATACCAATTAAAGGTTTTGAAAAACACAAGAAAGAGGGGTTTGTATTGGGTTTTCAAAAACTTTTTCTTTATAAATACTTCTCATAAACAATTAAGATACATAAGCTAAGAAATAAAAGTGACACAATTGGTTTATACAAGTTCACCTTAAATAAGGCTACTCTTGTCCACCCTCCAAGGCGACTTTTCCTTCAAAAAGAACTTAATCTAATAATCTTGAAAGATTACAAACAACATCTAAGAGTTTAGAAAAACACCTTAGCCCTCTTAAGTATACATGCTATCACCTAGTCACTTGAGGAAAACAAATCTCAAAAGATTTACAATCAAATAATATTTACAATAGTTCTTCTAGAAAAGCATATTTAACACCACAATGAAGAACAAATGTTTACACACAAATATGAGCAACAATTCTTGTGTATACAAAAATGATAATAAAACAAAAATGAGCTACAACTCTTTGTGTTATAGAGAACAAAAGATAACACAAAAATGAGAAACACTTATTTATATTTTGATTTTCTTTTGAATATTTTCTCTCTTTGATTTCTTTGCACAATAGCTTTTCTTTGTTGTTTCAAATTTGTTTATAGCTTCTTGTTTTATTCAATGAAATAGTTCCCTTTATATAAGCTAAGAAAGTAGACCGTTGGATAGTACAAAACATCACTATCATTTTCCAACTGCCACAACGGTTGCATGAAATCATGGGAGACAAATTCCTTTGGTCGTACAATGTATTCTTCACCATTATGGAATAGGTACATTACTATTGTACTAATTTCTTCTTGTGCAAGTTTTCTTGATATTATACTCTAATAGAATACTTCTAATATGAAGTAATAATGAAGAGTTCAGACGAGATCACAATCTTTTTCTTTGTCTTCTGATGGAATGTTTCTGATGTGGAATAATGATTAATCCAGAAGAAGTTTCAAAGTAGTGTTTCTAAAAGTATCAGAGTCTTCATAATCAGAACCTTGTCTTCAGACTTGGAGCAATAACTTATCTGAAAAACAAATCTTAATTTCCGAGCAGGAAGCAAAACTTATCTGAGAAGCACACCTTGATTTCCGAGCTGGAAGCAAAAGCTTGATTTATAATCTTTAAAGCATAAGGTTGATTTCTGATCTTTGAAGCATAAGCTTGATTTCTTATCCTTGAAGCATAAGCTTGATTTATGATCTTTTAAGCATAATCTTGATTTCTGATATTTGAAGCATAAGCTTGATTTTTGATATTTGATGCATAAGCTTGGTTTCTGATCAACATATGGAGATCCTTTTCTAGCGAACATTCAACATTCATCATAACTGCTGATGTTTCTTTAGAAGTGGATGCAATAGTATAATCAGAGGCATGTTAGCAGAGATTATAATGATCTTTCTAGATAAGTATATTAGACAACAAAATTAGTACATATGAAATATATTTATTTTTATCATCAAAATTAGAGATTATATGCAAAATCAAATCTTGTTCTAACACCAACCAGGTTCTATTGAAAACTAGAATGATTTGAAAAAAGTTGTTCCTAGAGAATTTCTTTCCTGCATCCATAGTTGCCTTTATAGGAATAAAAATATGTGGTATCAGGAAGATTGACAGAGAATCCTTGCATTAATACTAGGAGAGATTCAATAAGGTGTGTGCAAGTTGTTCTCATTGTCAAATTTGTGAATAACCTCTCCTCTAATACTTTTATGAGGGGTTGCTTCCCATGAATTAAAAAAAATCATGGATGTCGCTAGTGAAGGATCACTTGTTGATCAAACTTTTGTAGATGTTAGAAGTATGATTGAAAACATGTCAATTAACTCTCAGCAACAAAAGAATACAACAATGAATTCTAATCCTTCATTGGAAGATATTGTCGAGTAAATGGTTGTGAGTAAGCTTCAATTCCTATAGACGACAAATGCATCCATCAAGGATTTACAAGCACAAGGGTCTGGCAATCTTCCTGCCCAAACAATACCAAATCCAAATGCCAATGCAATCACTCTCAGGTTTGGAAAAGAAGTTAATACTTCCTTATGTACATGTGAAAAAACAATTGAGTGGCAAAAAAATATATAGAAAAAGAAAAAAGAAAGAAAAAAAATAAGCCAACTGTTGCACCCGTGCCTAATGAAGATGGTGGAAACCTACTCAAATACTTATTTTCTCTTAGAGAGTCATGAAGACTAAAAATATGGACCAGGAATACAAAGAAAGGGAGTTCTTGGATGTTTTAAAAAAGTTTGAAGTGAATATTCCTCTCCTTAAGGAAATCAAACAAATTCCATGATATGCAACGTTCCTCTAGGATATGTGCATTAACAAGAGGAAGTTGAAGATGAATGATAGAGTCAACATGATTTGAAATGTCTTTATAATCATACAACAAATAGGTTTTCCCAGTAAGTTCAGAGATCCTGGAGTTTCTATTGTCCCTTATACCTTGTTCTGGACTGCCCCAATAGTTGGAATTGGCCCAATCCACTTTTACCCTTGGCACATCCTAATAACACTGGCCTACTATCCCTGGTCGGCCACGTCCCAAGAGGCACGACCAATGGTGCCTGATACGCACGCCTTCCCAAGTCAGCAGCTATCTCTCTGCCTGCCCAACATGAGTCGAGCAGACAACTAGGAAACGTCCAGAACGCCTCTCTGTCCGTAATTCGCCTTGTCCCCGAAACAAACGGCTAGTTAGGGTCACATCTGCTCGTTTTGACCAAGTCCTAGAAGTTATCTATTTTTGCGGGTATAACCCCCCTTTCTCCCCAACTTTCCAGCAAACCAGACGTCATCCTTCGACCCATTTACATGTTTTGATCAACCGGTAAGATCAGTGGTGTCGTCTGTGGGAAACCATATTCCCCATCTTCTTTTCCTATAAACTGAATACCAAAGATACCTTCAACCCTTCAACCCTTCAATCATGACCGCCATGATGATCATGACCTCTCTAGAAAGACTATACTCTCTCCAGTCCACAAGACTGACGGAAGCTAGGAGCATCCTCACCTCGAGGATGACTTTGACGTCAGAGACGGCCAGACTGTGTCCCCAAATTCAATTGATTCCCAGTGCGACTACCATCAGTTCTTGGATAAGCAGCGTCTCAAGAACCCTACCGAGGAACTGCCAGAGATTCTGCATTTAGTTCCTATTCCTCAAAATGTCGACCCATCCATGGCAGCATTACTCGCTGCCTTCAACTAGACCAACGCGCTTATCCTGCAGTAGAGCAAGAGGATACCGGCCTTAGAGAAGAAACAGTCAAAGTCTCCTCCTCGAAGACATCAACTATATGAATCCCTTATCCTATCCCCCCTAGGCGTGTTCGTCCAACTAAAACGGAGAGGCGTGACGTTTCTTTCCTCGAGAAACGCGACCGCACACCTCCCAAGAAATATCGAGGCTCTCCATCTTTCAAGAAGACAAAGAGCGACCACCTACTTGACCGCGACCGACCACTGTCGCCCATGCCCAAGAAGCAGCGAAGAAGCCCCTCTCCCCGAGGAGACAATGATGCCAGAAGGGGAAGGAAGTGACGACGACAAGCCTCACGACCCGTTATTAAGAGAGGTTACAAAGACCCAGCTTCCACTCGTCCTGGAGAAGCCATCCCCGTTGGGAACGTATGGCGGTACAACTGATCCTGATGAACACATAGAAAATATTGATGCCCTGCTCGACTACCGAGGAGTCAGGGGTGCCATCAAGTATAGGCTATTCCCGACCATCCTGAGGAAAGGTGCCATGTCTTGGTGCAAAATTCTTCCAGATGAATCTATCACCTCCTGAAAGGAGTTGGGGAAAATATTCTCGAGTCATTTCACAACTGTAATACGATGGAAGAACTGACTTCTGGTTTTGCGTTTTATCACAAATATTGCTGATAGCAAGAGTCGCCACAGACTTTTCTTTTATCCAATAAAGGAAAGGGTGAAAAGAACAGAAAAGACCTTTTGAGAACTTACTTGAATTCGGGGGATAGGTTATGGAAAGGGAAGGTGTTAGCACCATTTTCATCTGTAGCTATCTACGGGCTCTTAATTGCTAGCTCACTTTGAAAATGATGTGTTTGTGTATGCTTGAAAATATTTTGAAAATGCCTAAGTGCGGAAATTTTGTAATGATTCTCGTATCGTTAAGAATGTATACAAAATGTTTGTTTTGAAAATATTTTGAAAGAAAATGTTGTGAAAAGATGTTTTGAAAATGCCAATGTAAGACAGTTTGCTTTATAATAACCCTTGTATCAGTCCTTAAGAGTGTTTATAAAGTGTTTTGAAAGTAGTTGTTTTGAAGTGTGAGGTGTGAATATTGTTTTAGTTTGTGAGCAAGCGATTACGAGCGATCTACCTATTCAAAAGGTCTTTGTTATTTTCCTCCTCCTTTAGATAATGCTACCCTACTATTTGTTAGTAGGGAGCCTTATCGTTGGATGTGAGGGACAAACGCGGGTCATCGTATAGTCATAAAAGGCAACTTGTAAGACACTTTAGCAATTTTTGTAAGGGACTAAGATCGTTTACCAAAGGCAACATCGAAGGGTCATCGAGGGACTATGATCTTTTGATCGAGGCTCTTCGCTAAAGCATTCCACATTCGAGGGACATGACTGATTTTATCCGAGGCAACATGTGAGGTTATCCTAGAGGTGTGCGTGTGTGAAGTGTTTTTATTTCATTTATTTTTGTCTTTGAGATTATGTTTTCTAATGATTGATTTTATTCTTGCCATGCAAACCCTAATTACTAACAGTAATAAGGAAAACTTTAAATTACGGAAATTAAATGTCCTACGCTATTGCAACATTTTGGGGACGAGGGTTACAAGTTTATGAATGGGGGAGGAAAACAATAAACCCTAATTTATTTATTACAAGCTTTGAGCATTTACAATATTGGGAAATATTAATTCGAAAAATAAAGTGCATGAAGGTGGTGAGAAGGGGAAAGATGTAAAATCCCTAAAAAAGTTCTAAGTATTTAAAAAAATATTTTGTTGTTTCTTTGTTTGAAAATTATTTGCAAAGTGAGATAGAAAAGTTTAGACCTAACTCTAATTTTATTTACAAATTAATTATACAAAATAAAATAAGGTGTAATTAAATTAATTTATTTTTATTTATGAAAATTAAATTAATTAATTAAGGCCTAAAGAAATCTAAGTATTTAGAAAATATTTTTGTATTTGTTTAGAAAAATAAATGAAGTATAAAAAACCTAGTCTTAATAAAATAAAATCAAGACGGTTAAAATAAAATAATTTTTATTTGTCAAAAAATAAATTAATTGATTAAAAATACTAAATCTAATTTTTGTTATTTTTTAATGATTTTTTATGATTAAATTAAAATGATTTAGAAAAAAGAAAAAGTTAATTAAAATAAAAAAAGAAATAAAATGCGCCTGAACTACAAAAGAAAAAATGGGGTGTTAGAAAGCAAAAACAAAAAGCCCAAAAGGGAGGCCCAGGCGTTGTTTGGATCCAGTGAGGTTGGCCCTTGATAGTTCATGGTGGAAAGGCGCGCTTGAAGCATTGGATCTGCCTGCATGATGATCTGATGGTTGTAGCATAAGATGTATGATGAGTGTGTGTGACTTGCATGTACCTGATTAACAAAGAAAACATAAAAAAATAAATGCTAGAGGCAGGGAGCCTATCTTGACCTCTTTTCTATCTATCTCAGAACCCAAGTTTGCCACTTCGACCAGCTCTTCATGTGGTCGAATAGCCTTTTCTTCTTATATTAAGAGCCTGGAAATTTCTCCAGGTATTTCATAATCTTCCTCACCTTCGTCTTCGGCTTGGTAGATCGGATTTTCAAAATCATAAGCGACAATAGAAGAATCGTTATCAACGAGATCCAGAGTGGATGGGGATCTGCAATGTATTGTGTGGGTGTGTGTAAGAACACATAGCTATTTGAAAGTGCAAAATAAAGTAAAGGAAATACAAAGAACACAAAATTTGAATACAAGACGTCCAATGTTTTAATTAAATGAAGATATGACATATGAAATGACAACCCTTAACAAATGAACCATTGCGCCCCGGGAAAGACACAAGGTTTAAAGTCATTGTTTTACAAAGATATTACATAACCAAACTTCTTAAAGCAATAAAACAAAAATAGCTATTACTCCTGGCTGAAGGAGATGGAGATAATGTCTTCTGCTTTCCAATTGCTAAGCCCGTTGCCAATGGTAGGAAAAATCCAGTTGTCGAAGTCACCATCACTGTCAGCGTCTTCTATAACATTGATTCCATCGTTGCTGATATGGAACAGAGGTCTTCCAGCTCAAGCGTGACGAACAACACTTTGACCCTCTACAGTAAAGCCCATACCAAACTTGTCAAATTTGTAGGGGATATTGGGAAGCCGACCCCAAACAGTAAAACCAACTTCTTCTATAGTAGCTTTAGCATCTTTCAAGGAAGCTATCTTGTGCAGAACCTTGGTAGTCTTCAAAATGGCAGAAACATCTTTAATGGTGGCGGGGGAAATTACTTCAAAAGCTTGGTAGGGAGTTTCAATGAATTCATCGTCCATTTCTACATACCAGAATGAATTCAGGTGGCTGACCATCTACTCCTCCTCTCGCAGACAGTAACAATCTTCCCTTTCACAGGATACTTTAATTTCTAGTACAAGGTGGAGGTAACAGCGCCTTCCCCATGGATCTAGGGTCGTCCTAATAGACAAGAATAAGTTGGCCGGTTGTCCATTACATAAAAGGTGGATTCAAATATTTGTGAACCTACTATGATCGGGAGGTCCACTTCTCCATGTACCATTCTTTTTGATCCGTCAAAGGCTCGAACTATGATGTCACTAGGTTTCAGCACAACCCTTTGCAATCCAGTCTATCGAGAGCGCCCTTTGGCAAAACATTCAGGGAAGAGCCAGTATCAACTAACACATGAGCCAAAGTAGTGCCCCTGCATTCAATGGAGACACATAGGGCTATATTATGGTTTCTCCCATTCGGAGTCAGATCAGCTTCCGAGAAACCTAATCCATTATCAGTCGTTAAGCTAGCAACATAACTTCCAAATTTATCAACAAAAATCTCTTGTGGTACATGAGCAGTCTTCAAAAATTCCATTAAAGCTTGTGCATGAGCTTCAGAACACAGTAGAAGGGATAACATAGAGATCTTGGATGGGGTCTGCCCCAGCTCTTCAACAATTTTGTAGTCTCTTCTACGAATGATTTTGAAAACCTCTTCCATTTCTTGTCCATAGGTATCCTTGACTGTAGTTTCTTTTGGTGCCTCTGTCCCGGCAGGCTCTGTCATTGGCTCTTTACCTCGAGCTTTAGAAGTTGTCTTGGTAACTGTAACTTGCACAGGTGGAGAGATTTCTGGGGAGAAAATCCTTCCACTTCTAGTAATTTTTCTAGTCCCCACAATATTGTCAATGTTGGGACCAGCCTCTTCACCATCTTCATTAGAAAATTCTTGTTTAACACCATGGTAATAGAAGTCAGACCCATAATTCCATGGAATAGCCTTCTCCGAGGAATATGGGATGAGCCCAGGTTTTGTAATGATCAAGGGAGCAACTTTTGGATTGGCAGTAATCCTTATGGGACCCTTGGAAGTGATCTTGAAAGTAGTACCAGATATGACAGACAAATCTCAGCATAAATTCTCAGCATATGGAACTTTCTCAATCAAAATTACATGTTCATCCATCAGGCATTGAATGCCTTCCTTCAGTAACCCACAACCATTGGGTTGAACTGCACAACAATAACATTTTTTAACACAACCCAGAAAAAAACCGATTGAAGCAGATTCTTCTTGACTGTTGAGAGAGGAGTAACCATATCACTTACGGAGGTAACATACATAAGATCTTCAATAGCACTTATGCCTTTGTCATGCTTTGGCATAGGAGCAGTAATCACGTTCGGAGTCTCAGAAGGGTCTAACTCTATTTCCTTGTTATCAATCATGTCTTGAATTTTGTTTTTCAAGGACCATCCATTGTTGGTGTCATTCCCATGACTGTTCGAATGATAGGAACACTTCGCATTTGGGTTGTACTTTGGAGAGGATGTGTTGGGATTAGAAGGAGGATCCTGGAGTGTTATGAGGCTAGCCTTTAACAAATGTTTTAATGCTTGAGCCAATGGCATATTAATCCTGGTAAACTTCCTTCTCAGAGCGTCTGACCTACGTTGGTTTCCTTGTTGTTGTTGAACAGGTGCCAAATTAGAGATCAACACTGCTCCCACAGACTGATGGCGGTCATTTTTACTGTGACTTTTTTGGCCATAGACAACATTAGTTTCTTTTTTACCAACAAAGGGCTTCTTCACAACATTAGAATATGTAGCCATTGGAATCTTCCCTCTCTTGATACCACTTTTAACTTGTTCGCCAATCGGAATCAGCTCAGTAAACCCTGATGAAGAACTCCCAATTAGCAAATTAAAGAATGGACCCGTCAGAGTTCCCATGAACATATCCACCAATTCCCGATTAGTTAAAGGAGGTTGCACCCTTCCAGCTAGGTCGCTCCATTTTCGGGCATACTCCTTGAACCCTTCATTCGAGCCCATGGACATGTTTTGTAATTGCGCACGAGTCGGTGCCAGGTCAGCATTATATTGATACTGCTTGTAGAAAGCAGTAGCCAGGTCTGCCCATGTGTGAATGTTGGTTCCTTCCAGCTGATAGAACCATTCAATTTGAGTACATGACAAACTTTCTTAAAAGAAATGGACCTATAATTTCCAGTCAGCAGTATGAGGTATGATTTTTCGAACGTATGACCTCAGATGAAGTTTAGGATAAGAGACCCTATCATATTTAGAAAAGTTAGGGACCTTGAAATTATGATGGATGACCACCCCCGGGATCAGACCTAGCTCTCCAAAATCCAATCCATGCACTTTCTGGATTTCCACAGCTTTGAGACAGTCTTCTAACTGCTTGTACTTGTCATCTGTAGGAGGATATTGTTCGTCGGAGTAGTCTTCATCTCCGGAACCCTGATTGTTTTTACCTTCACCCTCGACACTTCTATCATCATCCTCTTGGTTTTCGTCTTCCTCAGAGGAAACATCATTCACTCAAACTGGTTGAGCAGGACCTTCGAATCTTCTCCCCATGTTGAGGATAATAGCCTGTTTCTTTGTCTTCTTTTTCATGGTGAGAAGCGCCATCATCTCTTGTTGCCCTTTGGCCATATTCAGGAGAGTCTCTTGAAATTATGCATGCTGAGTTTAGAGATCCTTGACAGTTTGTTCAAGAGCCATCTTATACTGAAATAAACAGTAAATATATTAGGTAACCATTATCGGAAAACCTGCTTATAAAATGATGCATGATATGTGGATCAATGTTTTCAAGGACCTTAGGAGATTTAAATTTGCTAGCCAAAAAAGGAAATAGAAACAAAGATTTCATTAATAACTCAGAGTTACAAACTACCTTCTAGGCTTACAATGAAAATCAAAAAGGGGCTCAAGGAGACAACAATATAAACTTCTAAACCCTAAGACTCAAGTCTCCCACAGACGCTTCCTCTTTGTGTAGATGTATGCATTAAGGCTTTGCTCCTCGTGAAGTTGCTTTATGAGCTCCAACACTTTCTTCTCGCTTGTGTAGAGTTGAACTTCAAAGGTGTCCTGTTCTTCCTTGAGTTGAATCCAAGACTTATGCAATTCTTCGAGGTCAGTGGGCATATCTGGATGAATAATGGTATAAGGAATATCACCCTCAGCAATAGGCTCCATAATTATTGGTAAGACAGCGGGATATGGCATCATAAGGTTTTGACGCGAGATCATACCCACTTGAGATATGGCTCCAAAGGGATAAAATTCTTATGTCTTAAAGTCTTGCTATCAATCTTGTTTACCATGCCCCAAGCACGTATAAACCTTTGACGATAACCTTGAAAATTGTTCTCATAGTCGAACACAATACCCTGGATAAATGCGTCATGAGGACCATCTCTTCGAGCATAACCAAATTGTCGTAGAGCCAGATAAGGGTTGTAGGTAATACCTCCCCTAATTCAAGGAGTGGAACATTAGATAATTCCCCACAGCGGTCAATGATAGTAACATCTTCCAAAGATTGGGAACACCAATAGACATCTGAATGAGAAAGCGACATCATCCTTTGAGACCACCTCAGACCCTGTTCATTCTTTAATAATGATCGGGGAAGGTGCAAAATAAACCACCTAGATAACAGAGTAATGCAACACATAAGAGTCCCTCGCTTCCTCATAGTACGAGTGTGAAGAGAATGCAAAATGTCTCTGAGTAAAGTAGGCATAAGGTTACGAGAAATAAATATTTTGATGGTGTTCACAGCTACGAGTTGGTCTAGATTATGGAATAACACCAACCCATAGGTTAGCAAAGCCAAGATTTCTTCGAAAGCTTAAAAACTCATAGCATCCAAAAACAGTCGAGCCTTCTCTAACAAAAATTTAGCTAGAAAACCCTTGACTCCACTCCTTGTTTCCCAATTTGATACAATGTCAGACCACTTCAAATGTAAGGCTGCTGCAATTTCTTCAGGTTGTGGATCTTTCTCTAAACCGATGAAAGATATTTGATTGAGAACAGGCACTCCCAGTAATTGAGAAAACTCCTCCATTGTAGGTACCGACTGATAATCAGAAAAAGTGAAGCAGTGATGTATCGGGTCAAAGAACTGGAATAGAACACCCATCATATCTTCTTCAAAACCCGAGGTAACCAAACTGAGTAGTCGACCATGCCTTTTGATGAATGGAGAACTTTTGGGAACCCTTGAGACTAACTCCTTAAGTTGAGAAGGTATCCTCACAAAACTGATCCAGATAGTGTTCCTGCGAGTGGAGGCCATAACGTACAAAACAAGAACAAAGATAAACCCCTAGGTCCTTGAAATGGTTAGTGTAAATGGTATGTGCAATGATGTCATGATGTTATGATGTCATGTTCGGACAATTAATCATACACACACAAGGCCTTAGGTTTAGGCTTGCATGGAGTTCATAAGTAAGTACCCTTTTGAAGTTTTAGTTGGCTTAACCTGTCCTAAATGAAGTAACCGGGTTCTAGGAGCCTCAATATCACTGATCTTTCTCTCAGGCATTGTTTCAGCACAAGCATCTAAATTGCGACCAAAATATCTCGAAAGTCCAATCTCAATGAGTGTAGTATCGAGTATCAACCAACTTTAGTCTGCACCAAAGCCAACCATCTTATTACTTTCTATTGGCTAAGTTATGTCAACTAAGGTTCTACGATCAGTAAGTGCTTATGACACCACACGACAGCCATCATTCTCCTTGACTTACTCAAGGGACACCAACACAAACCAATGTTTCGCACTAACATAGCCATCATTTCAACCATATCGGTCTATGCCGTACAGTTTCCACGATCGTTTTCTATTGCTACCCTTTTCATCTATAGTTATCTATGGGCTCTTAATTGCTAGTTCACTTTGAAAATGCTTTATGTTTGTGTATGCTTGAAAATATTTTGAAAATGCCTAAGTGCGGAAAATTTATAATGTTTCTCGTATCATTGAGAATTTATACAAAATGTTTGTTTTGAAAATATTTTGAAAGAAAATGTTATGAAAAGATGTTTTGAAAATGCTAATGTAAGGCAGTTTGCTTTATAATAACCCTTGTATCAGTCCTCAAGAGTGTTTATAAAGCATTTTGAAAGTAGTTGTTTTGAAAGTGTGTGGTGTGAATATTGTTTTAGTTTGTGAGCAAGAAATTACAAGCGATCTACCTATTCAAAAGGTATTTGTTCTTTTCCTCCTCTTTTAGATAGTGCTACCCTTCTATTTGTTAGTAGGGAGCCTTATCACTGGATGTGAGGGACAAGTGTGGGTCATCGTACAGTCATAGAAGACAACTTGTAAGATGCTTTAGCAATTTTTGTAAGGGACTAAGATCGTTTATCAAAGGCAACATCGAAGGGTCATCGAGGGACTATAATCTTTTGATCAAGGATCTTTGCTAAAGCATTCCACATTCGAGGGACATGACTATTTTTATCTGAGGCAACATGTGAGGTTACCCTAGAGGTGTGGGTGTGTGAAGTGTTTTGATTTCATGTATTTTTGTCTTTGAGATTAGGTTTTCTAATGATTGATTTTAATCTTGCCATGAAAACCCTAATTACTAATAGTAATAAGGAAACCTGTAATTGCGAAAATTAAATGTCCTAAGCTATTACAACGCTTCGGTGATGGGGGTTACAAGTTTATGAATTGGGGAGGAAAAAAATAAACCCTAATTTGTCTATTACAAGCTTTGAGCATTTACAATATTGGGAAATATTAATGCGAAAAATAAAGTGTGCGAAGGTGGTGAGAAGGGGAAAGATGTAAAAACCCTAAAAAATGTCAAAGTATTTAAAAAAATATTTTGTTGGTTCTTTGTTTGGAAAATATTTGCAATGTGAGATAGAAAGTTTAGACCTAATTTTAATTTTATTTACAAATTAATTATACAAAATAAAATAAGGTGTAATTAAATTAATTTATTTTTATTTATGAAAATTAAATTAATTAATTAAGGCCTAAAGAAATCTAAGTATTTAGAAAATATTTCTGCATTTGTTTAGAAAAATAAATGAAGTATAAAAACCATAGTCTTAATAAAATAAAATCAAGATGCTTAAAATAAAATAATTTTTATTTGTCAAAAATTAAATTAATTGATTAAAAAGACTAAATCTGATTTTTGTCATTTTTTATGATTTTTTTATGATTAAAATAAAAATGATTTAGAAAAAAGAAAAAGTTAATTAAAATAAAAAAGAAATAAAATGGGTCTGAAATACAAAATAAACAATGGGGTGTTAGAAAGCAAAAACAAAAAGCCCAAAAGGGAGGCCCAGGCGCTGTTTAGATCCAGTGAGGTTGGCCCTTGTTAGTTCATGGTGAAAAGGCGCGCTTGAAGCATTAAATCTGCCTACATGATGATCTGATGGTTGTAGCATGAGGTGTATGATGAGCGCGTGTAACTTGCACGTACCTGATTAACAAAGAAAACATTGAAAAATAAAATGCCAGAGGCAGGGATCAAACCCATGCCCTGGCACACTAACACTCTACACACACACACGCTTGCCACTGCGGTGACTGTTTCATCCGGTTATGAAATAGCCACCAATAAATATATTATAGGCTCAACCCTGGAAATTTGAATATGACTTCATCTTCTTCCTCGCTCCAGAACAAAAACACCCACATTTTTTATTTTTAAACTCTTCCATTTCTCAACCATATTGAAAAATGTAAACATCAAGATTGTTCCAAATTTCACCACGAATTCACCCATGCCATTAACTTAAGATAAAACTCAAAGATTAAAGTGAACTTCTTTTGGTACCAAACTGAACCCTAATATTTCAGAAATTTCAAATCCAAAATTCTCATCACACGGTCAATATAAATGAGAACTAAGGACATGGTTAGCTTTAGGGCATTTATAACTACATTTTTGCTTTAGAAAATAAATGCAAATGATGCTTGTACAAAAATTTCAAAGTTTAGAAAACATACCTCAAAAGTGAGAATCGAGTTTGAAGTTAGAGCACTTCTGGAGGTGTTAGGATGATCTGGATAGCTTCACTGAACTCCCAGGAAGCTTTTGCAATGCTTACATTGGATTGAGAGTGCCTCAATTCTTCTGGACAAGTCAAGTTGCAGAGATCTATTTTTGAATTTGGAAGATGATGAAGATGGTGTTACAGTGATGAAACAAGTCTTTGGATAATTTCTACATGAGTTGTAGAAACTTTGTAAATGATTTAGAGTGAAAACACACGAGTGGATTGAGTGTTTGGTGTTCAAGGTCAGAAGTTGCAACAAATGGAGTTTTTTTTTGAGAAATTATGAGTTTGAGAGGTTTATAGGGATTGTCTATTCATGTGTTAGCTTGCAAATACTTCCTTTATTTATAGGCAAGAGGTTTGAGGGCTTGAAGTAACCATAAATTCAAGATAGCATGTTATGGTTTTGAAGCTTGGTTTTAAAGTAACTTGCAAAGGCATGATTTCAATGCAATGGTACAATGGCTCATAGGGTGGTTAGGATCTGTAGACATGTTGCTTATTGCTTTTTCATTGTGTGTGTGCAGAAGGAACATGTGAGAGGCTCAAGGAGAGTTGACAAAATGCATAAAGCATGCTTTATGTAAATGGCAATGGTGCCTTTGTGCCATAAATGGAAAAATCATTTGGACAATGGCTCAAACACTTGGATAATAATTCAATCAGTTGTGTAAACATTTAATTATGTTGATATTTGCAAGTTAGAAGCCTGTAAAGCAAGATTATGCAGCATGGCTTGTAGATTTGATCTTATGTTCATCACAAAACGACTTGTATTTCAAGAATGGATGCCCAACTTCATGCCTTCGAATCTCTTAGGTCAAGCATGATAAAATTATGTTCTTTGACATTTTGGAAAGATTGAAACATTGTCTACAACTTTCTTGTTGTGAGTTTTTGCTAAATCAAATGAGAATATGGTGAAAAATGGCCATGAAGTTATGACAAAAATCTGATCAAAACTTGTAAAAAAATTTCAAAGTGTTGGATAAAAATATCATAACTTCATGAGCTTATATCTCTTAAATTAAGCACTTTTTGAGGATCATCCCACATTAACAAAGTTGTAGAATTCATCAATCCCTACAACTTTCATGTTGAAATTTTTTCTTGAATCAACTTGCATCTTGAGAAAACTTGCTTGTGAAGTTATGGTTTTTGTTAAGAACAAAAACACTTAGAATTTTTCTAAGTGTTGGAAATTTTTTCCAAATTTGACTTTTGTTGACTTTCTGATTTTTTGATGATCAAGTTTGATAGTTTTGAATATCTTAATGATTCTTGGCTTTTTAATTCCAATGTTGACCAAAAAGTCAATGTTGGACTTTTGAGTGATTGTTAACTTTTCATCAGTTGATTCAAATTTTCAACTAATAATCATTTTCACCTTTGGAAATGTCTTGAGCCATAAAATTAGGTCAAGATGTTGTTTTTGATTCCTTGAGATCATGCTTCAAGCCATTAGGTCATGCACTAGGCCAAAAGTCAATGATCAGTCATCTTCAGTCAAAACCCTAATTTTGGCAATTTTTAACCATTGATGGTTTGAAGGCTTTCCTTGAGGAATCATGGCCAACCCTTGATCAAATGATGAATATCACCTCAAAATATTGATATTTACAAAAAAATCTTGATGTTTTGACTACATGTTTGACCACAATTGACTTTTTACCCAATATAGTTGATTTTCAATCATCTGAGCAATTGAGTGGGCAAATTTGTGATTCAAGGCTTGAAACATGACATAAGCATTGTTGAGGACCTATGATGAACCATGAAAGTCATTTAAGGCATTAGAAGTCCAATTTCCCTTGAGAAAACCAAAACCCTAGTTATAGGCCAATGCTTAGGAGGTGAGCTTGTCTGATCAACTCTTGAGAACCCTTAAGTATTTGAGAATCTTAGAAGAATGTCTTGAAGAAAATGGGAGGGCAAATTTTGGGGTACAACAACAGTGTCTTGCCGACACCCTAAGTCGAAAGGATCACTAGAAGCAATCATACAAGGCGGGGGTAAGTCTCTTCAGGCTTATATCGAGCGCTTCAACAAGGAAGCCGTGCAGGTCTCAACGACGTGAAAAAATATCTCCTCGAGTGCGGGCTCCGTCCCTGAAGTGACTTTACCAAAGATGTTGGCATTGAGACTCCGACCACACTCGACTCCCTCCTACTTAAAGCCCAAGCATACATCCAGTACAAGGAGAAGGAGGCAACGAATAATGCAAGGGACTCATGGCATAGGTAGAATGCCAAGGCCTCAAAGAATGATGAGCCATCGATATCCCATCGAGGGGAGAGAAGAAACGGGAAGAGAAGTCCCGAGACTCCAAAAACTACCGGGGCCCAGCCGGTCATTTTCACGACTACACCCTCTTCAACATCTCTCGTGAGCGTATTATGATAGAATGTGCTAATTCAGAATTCAAGCAAGCCGGGGTACACTTTCCCCGCCAAACATCCTCCAAGCCTGGGGCGGATAAAAGCAGATATTGTAGGTTCCATAAGAGCCACGAGCATAACACTAACGACTCCATCCACCTCAAAGATGCAAATTAGATACTCATCAGGGACAGGCATCTCAAGCAGTATAAGAAGAAGGAGAACGTCCGCGAAGAGACTCAAGAGGCTAAGAATGTTGAAAAGGGGAAGGAGTCCCCCGACACCAGTATCATCCCGGTCGCTATGAGAATCACAAGACAAGAGGATTTCTATTTTCTCGACATGAAAGAGGTCCTATTGTACTTATCTTTGCATAGTCCTTGGGAATATTTCCCGGCGAAAATGGTCATCTCTGGCGGGGGATTCAACAAACACATGGTGGGTTCAATGAAAAGGTGGTTCGACCAGCTGATAAAGGCCAACTCTGACATGGATGCCACCCTCGACAAATTCGGGGGAGGTTCCCATCCCCTCGCATTATACTGAGAAGAGCTGTTAGGCAGGGCCCCTAACTCAAGCATCCCACTCCTCGTACATACACACATGGTAAACTTTAACGTCCAACACATCTTGGTGGACCAGGGAAGCTCGGTGGACATAATGTACTCCTAACTATTCACCACTCTGCAGCTGAATGAGACTTATATGACCTTGTACATAGGCTTAGATCTCCATGGATTCAATGGATCCATCACCAAACCCTAGGGATACGTTGAGCTGATTGTTACCTTCGGGAGGGGTGTAATGGCCATGGCCATCAAGACCCAATTTCTGGTGGTGGAATGTCTGTCACTCTACTAGTTTATCTTTCGAAGACCCATTTTAGTCGAGCTGATTATGGTGTCCTCCACCATATATCTAAATATGAAATACTACACTAATGAAGGCTTGGCTGCCACTCTCTACGGGGATGTCCAGGTCGCAAGAAGGTGTTACAATGAATTGGTCAAGGGCCTGAGTTCCATCAACATACAAATCCGAGCGGCCAGTGGATCTTCTCTTCCCTCCAGCTCCGAGGAATCCAGACTACTTCCATGGGTCGACACCATCGACCTGGACAGTCGCTTCTCGAAATAAGACCTCACAGAGCAGAAGAGAAGGGAGAAAGAGCCCATGATCAACGATGAGAGCTCATTCCAAATAGAAAATAGCAAGGATCCCTTGCATTCCATCCGATCAATCCCACACGTGGATTTCGAGATCGACCCCCTTAAGAGCGACCCATCTAGAGGAGTAAAGATTGGCGTCGACCTCCCTGACCTAGCGAAGAGACAATTAGGTGTATGCCTGAAGGAGAATGCTGATATGTTCGCTTGAAGTGCAGAAGAAATGCCCATAATAGATCCAGAAATAGCTTGTCATCATCTGACAGTAGACCCTTCCCCTAATAGTTGTTGCTCAGTATAGGCGAAATCAGTCTCCAGAAAAAATAGAGGCTACCGAGCAGGCTGTAAAAGACCTCTTAAAGGAAAATTTTATTTCTGAAGCCCAATACACAACCTGGCTCTCGAAAGTAGTCCTCATTAAAAAATCTAATGGAAAGTGGCGTATGTGTACTTATTATACCAATCTCAACCGGGCTTGCCCGAAGGATGCTTATCCCCTCCCCAACAACGACAAACAGGTCGATAATTTTGCATGTTTTAAATTACTGTCTTTCATGGACGTGTACTTTGGATACAACCAGATCCCCATGGCAAAAGCGGACAAGAAATATAGTGTTCATGACCGAATCAGGTAACTATTACTACAACGTAATGCCATTTGGCCTGAAAAATGCAGGCGCTACCTATCAGCACATGATGAACAAAGTTTTTCGAGAAGAAATCAGAGACATGCTAGAAGTATATATGGATGACATAATCGTAAAATCCCGAGAGGAAACCAACCCTCCACCTCAGAAAAGTTTTCGAACAAGCAAGGAAATGCATAATACGGTTCAACACGAAAAAAATGCACCTTCGGCATACGGGAAGGCAAATTCCTCGGTTTCTACCTAACAGAATGAGGAATCGAAACCCACCACGACAAATTTCAGGCGTTTTCTGAGTTTACAACACCCAACTCGAAGAAATCCATTCAGATCTTGAACAACATGTTCACCTCACTCTGTCGTTTCGTGGCAAAATCTTCCCAACATGCACTCCCCTTCTTCAAACTTCTCCACAAAGAGGCTGCCTTTAAATGGACAAAAGAGTGTGAGCACACCCTCGTCTACCTGAAGCAGGCGTTGTCACAGCCACTGGTCATTTCTTGACTAGAAAAGGAAGTAGTCGTTGACCTCTATCTAGCTGTTGTGTCTGAAGCGATGAGTACTGCCCTAATCCGATAAACCCTTGAGGGGTAGAAGCCTACTAACTTCACGAGCAAAGCCTTACAAGGCCCCGAAGTGAGATACCAATAGATCGAGAAAGTAGCCTAAGCGCTTATCAATGCGGCAAGGAGGCTGAGACACTATTTCTTGGCCCATACTATCATCGTCTAGACAGAGCAACCAATAAAGCAGCTCCTCAGACGACCGAACATGGAAGGAAGAATGCTCAAGTGGTCATAACTCTTCAAGTTCGACATAAAGTACGAAAGTAGGAAAGCCCTCAAGGCTCAAGTACTAGTCGGATACGTGGCTGAAATGACTTCACTCGCGCCCTTGGATGGGACACACATGTGGACCATCTTTGTCGACGGGGCCTCTAGTCCAACAGGTAGCGGCACATGGATCATCTTGGAGAACTAAGAGGGAATTATGATTAAAGTCTCCCTCACATTGTCGTTCCTAACTTCAAACAACCAAGCCAAGTACAAATCATTTTTAGCAGGGTTTCGTTTGGCCGAAGACCTGGGAGCCGAGGAGGTGAGAATCTTCATAGACTCCCAACTTGTAGACTCCCTGGTATGAGGAAAGTACCAGGTCAAAAACGATTATCTCGATGAGTATTGGACTCTGTTCCAAGAAAGAATGAAGAAATTCGGGTTTGTAGACGTACAACATGTTACCCACGAACATAACACCGGGCAGACATTCTGTCAAAACTGGTGTTGTACCCCAAAATTTTCCCTCCCTTTTTCTTCAATAAATTCTCCTAGGGTTCTCAAATGCTCAAGGTTGCTCAAGAATTGATCAGAAATATTCTTATTCTAAGAAATGGATTTACAACTAGGGTTTTACCTTTCTCAAGGAATTTTGGGTTTCAAAGGCCCCAAGTGGTTTTCATGGCTCCTCGTATTCTTCAAAGAATGCTCATACCAAGTTTCAAGCCTTGCATCACAAGTTTTCTCAGTCAATTGCTCAGATGACTGAAAATCAACTATATTGGGTGAAAATTCAATTGTGGTCAACATACAGTTAAACCTCAAGATTTTGGGTCAATATCAAGGTTTTGAAATCATATTCATCATTTGATCAAGGGTTGATCATGATTCCTCAAGAAAAGCCCTCAAGTCATCAAAAGTCAAAAGTTGCTAAATTATGGTTTCCTTATGAGAAGTCAACTAAACTTTAACCAAGCATAACTTTCACATGCTTCATCATATTTTCCCTAACCAAAGATAATTTAGAAGGAAATTCAATTCTCTACAACTTTGTATCTCTAAGTTCAAGTCCAAAAAGTGCATCATTTGAGAGATATGGACCAATAGATTATAGGTCATTTTAAAAATTAACAAAAAGACACTTTTTGTCAAGGAAAATTACATCAAGATAAAGTCTTCAAAATCAAATATGATAAACATAGAGGTTGTAGAGGACATCTTAATATTTCCAAAAATTCCAAGATCACCTTCAAAAGATAAAAAATGAGTAAGTTATGACCAGTGCAAGTTGGGAACATTTGAGCAAATGCATGAAGTTCAAATTGAGCAACCTTGATATTTTGGGCTATTGGGCCATGGTTTAAGAGTCCAAACGTGTATTATGCTCTTCATACACCTCAAACCTTATCCTTACAACCCTTGACCTATTTTTATTATTTTTATTATTTTTGATTTATTCATTAATAATATAAAATAAATAAGATAAAATTATATTTTTTACACAAGGTCCAAGCCCACATGACTTTGACCTAATTTTCACTATATAATCTCATTCATTCTCATACAAGGCTATACAAAAACCTTGCCTCTCAAACTTGCAAAAAATTCTAAACTTTTCTCAAGAACCCTAAATCTTGAAACTCTTATTACCAACCCTTTCACTACAAGATCTCCATTCCATTTACTCCTAACAATCCTGCAGAGTAAGGTTGGATTGATTTTGAGGGTCCAAAACACATGAAAACACCATACCATGCATATCCGGTTGCATAACTTTTTGAATTTCATATCTTAATTTTTGTGTCATTTTAAATCATATCGGTGTTATTAACATGTTTCTGAGGTGCATTTGAACATGTATGGATCATCACTATGATCCCATGCATACTGAATTGTGAACCACCATGATAGCACATATTTCACATGTTTTCATTATAGCTCTTAATCCCTTGCGTTTTATCCTTCAAAAATACTCCCATTGGATTCGCCGACCTTGATTTAGGGCGGTAGGACGTTTCTGGATCACTAATGTTTTGATTTTGCAAGTATTTGAAGGAGCAGGTCGCCGGAGAAGAGGACCGTAGCTAGGACTACTGTGCCTCTATGGTCAACATATTCAGAGTTATATTATATATTAATTTATGTAATTATATAAACGGGTGTATAGTCGCCCCAGCGGTAGAAACACGCACGATAAGGCATTAATGTTAAAGGGCATGGGTTCAATCCAGCCTTTTGACACTTTGTTTTTCTAATATTTCATATTTTTGCAGGTTTGTTACAAAACACATTGGAGGCGTGTCCTAACACCAAGACGTGCTTGGCCTGGTGGTATGTTTGCCGTGTGGAACAGCTGAGGGCGTGGGTTCAACACCCACCCCTACTCATTTGGCTATTTCTTTTCCCAATTCTCTATTTCCCTTACTCTTTTCCTCTTTACTAAACCCTTTCTTAAAAACCTTTGTTTTTTTTAAAGAAAACCTAATTTAATTTAATTTTAGGTTAATTTAATGTTAGGTTACTTTAATTTTTTAGGCTAATTTGAATTTAGGTTTTCAATTTAATTTTTAGGTTTTATTTAATAAACCCTAATTCGATTTTTTAGGTTTTCTCAATTCATTTAAAATCAACCTAGACTTTAGGGTTTGCTTAATTTAATTACTAAACTTTTTTATATAAATTAAAATCAATTAGGTTTTTAGATTAACCATCAAATCATTTTTATCAAAATCATGAAACAATTTTCTTTTTCCCTTTATTTTACCGCTTCGCGTATTATTTTCACATTAGTTATTTTCAATTATGTAACTGCTATGGTTTGTAATAGTTTTAATTAGGGTTTACTATTTCCCCCTAGCTTTATGGTTTTGTACCCCTACTCCCAAAGCCTTTTAATAGTTTAGGTTTACTTTCTGCACCTTTACTTTTCGCAATTTACCGCTTTCCTTATAACTGCTAGTAATTAGGACATGTATGGCAAGATATAAAACAAAATTCTAGGTAACCCTAAATGCAAGATAAATAAACTTAATTGAATCAATTTTCACACACTAACCTCTAGGGTAACCTCACTTGTTACCTTTGAATAAAAATAGTCATGTCCCTCAAACGTGGGGACACTTTAGCAAAGACCCTCGGTTAAAAAGATCGTAGTCCCTCGATGACCCTTACGATACTTCCTTCGGTAAATAATCTTAGTCCCTTACGATAAATTGCTAAAGCGCCCCTACGAGTTGCCTTTATGACTATACGATGACCCTGGCTTGTCCCTTCATATCTAACGATTGGGCTTCCTACTAACTAATGGTAGGGTAGCACTATCTAAAGGAGGAGGCAAATAACACAAAAGACTTTTGAGTAGGTAGATAGCTCGTAATCGCTTGCTCACAAAAACATCTTTTTCACAAACACTTTTCTGAAATATTTAAAAAAAACACTTTGTACGCACTCTTAACTTATACAAGAATCATTACAAAGTTTCCGTACTTAGGCATTTTTCAAAATGTTTTCAAATCACACACACAAAGCATTTAAAAACAAAAGTGGGCTAGCGATTAAGAGCCCGTAGATAACTACGGATGAAAAGAGTGCTAACACCTTCCCTTTTCATAACCTACCCCTCGAACTCAGAAAAATATCGAAGGTCTTTCCTATTTTTTTCACCCTTTCCTTTTTTGGATAAAAGAAAAGTCAGTGGTGACTCTTGCTATCCCTAACATTTGCGATAAAACACAAAACCAAGCTAGTTCTCCCACTGTATTACAAAATTGTCGACTCTGCTGGAGATTTCTAAAAAGTTGGGTTACCTTTAGAGTTAGATCACTTTAATGCTTTACTTGTTTGATTTGATTGATTTATAATTCGGGGTTTTCTCAGGTTTATTTCTCACAAAGATCCTATACCCGGATCTGCAGGAATTTTAGGTAAGTAGCAATAGATCATGGAAACTATATGGTATATACCGATATGGTTGAAGTGATGGCTATGTTAGGGAAACACATTGGTTTGTACTAGTATCCCTCGAGCTAGTCGGGGATCATACTAGGCTGTCGTGTGGTGTCATAAGCACTAACTAGCCTTAGAACCCTAATTGACCTAACTTAGCCATTAGAAGGTAGTGAGATAACCGACTTTGGTGCAGTTCGAAGTTGGTTAATACTCGATACTACACTCATTGAGATTCGAATATCGAGTTTTGTTTGGTGGAAATTCAGTTGTCATGCTAGACGAAGCTTGTGGGAAAAATCAGTGATATTGAGATCCCTAGAACCCGGTTACTTCTTTAGGACAGGTTGAGCCTACTAAACTTAAAGAGGCTACTTACCTACAAACTCCATGCAAGCCTAAACCTAAGGCCTTGTATGCTTTGCTTGTGTTTAATTATTTGCTCAAAAATGACATCATGGCATCATAACATCATAACATTATATCATGACTAACCATTTCAAGGATCTAGGGGATTTATCTTTGTTCTGTGTTGTAAGATCATGGACTTCAGTTGTAGGAATACTATCCAGATCTACTTTGTAAGGATACCTTCCAACCTCGAGGAATTAGTCTCAAGGGTTCCCAACAATTCTCAGTTCACCAAGAGACATGGTCACCTACTCAATTTGGTTTACTACTGTCTTTTAGGAAGACATGATGAGCGTTCTTTTCCAGTTATTTAATCTGAAACATCACTGTTTTACTTTCTCGGGTTATCAATTGGTACCCACGATGGAATAATTCTCTAAGTTGCTCAAAGTGCCTATTCTTGATCAGATACCTTTCACCAGTTTAGAGAAAGTTCTGAAACCTGAAGACGTTGCAGTAGCCCTACATATGAAATGATTAGACATTGTATCTAATTGGGAAACAAGGAATGGAGTCAAGGGTTTCTCTCCTAAATTTCCGATAGAGAAGGCTCAAGGATTTCTAGATGCTAAGAACCTTCGTGCTTTTGAGGACATGTTGGATTTTTTGATCTACGGGTTGGTACTATTCCCTAATCCGGACCAATTCATATATGTGAATGCCATCAAAATATTTCTCACTCATAATCTGGTACCTACTTTACTTGGTGATGTCTTGCATTCCCTTCATACTCGTACTATGAAGAGGCGAGGAACTCTTATATTTTGCACCTGCCCCGAGCAGTGAGAAAGAACGATTAGGGTTTGAGGTGGTCTCAAAGGTTGATGTCACTCACTCATGCATATATCTATTGGTGTTCTCGATCTCAGGCATATGTCACAATTATTGATCGATATGGGGAATTCCCTAATGTACCACTCCTTGGTATAAGAGGGGGCATCACTTACAACCCTTCTCTAGCTTTGTGTCAGTTGGTTATGCTCGAAGGGACGGTCCTCATAATATGCTCATCCAGGGTATTGTATTTTAATATGAGAATGATCCTCAAAATTACCATCAAAGGTTTATACGTACTTGGGGCACAGTCAACAAGATTGATAGCAAGACTTTGGGACACAAGAATTCCATTCCTCTAGAGCCTTACCTCAGATGGGTGCGGTGTCGTGCTCAGAATCTTAAAATGTCATATCATGCTATCCTACCAATGATCGTAGAGCCTGTTGCTGAACGAGATGTTTCTCATACCATTCTCCATCCCGATATGCCTATCGACTTCGAAGATTTACAGAAGACCTCGATTCAGCTCAAGGAAGAAAGAGATACCTTCGAAGCTTAGTTCTACGCTAGTGAGAAGAAAGTACTAGAGCAGACAAAATGACTCCACGAAGAACAAAGCCTTAATGCATATGTAAACGCAAAGAGGAAGCGTCCATGGGAAACTTGAATTCATATTTTGCTATTTTATAACTCTTTTTATTAAAAAAACAATTATAATTTGAGCTTTTTACTATATTTCTTTTGTTTCCTTTTGTTTAAACAAATTTAAATCTCACGAAGGTCCTTGAAAACATTGCACTGGCATTTGCATATCATGCATATCATCACATAACAGGTACTCTATAAGCATGTTTTCTCATCTTTTTGTTGTTTATTTCAGTAAAAGATAGCTCGTGAACAGAATGTCAAGGAACTCCAAGTTCGGCATGCCCAATTCCAGGAAACGCTCTTGAACTTAGCTCAGGGACAAAAAGACATGATGGCACTCATCGCCCAAAAAAAGAAGGATCGAAAGCCAATTGCTATCCTTAACATGGGAAGAAGATTCAAAGGTCTTGCTAAACCAGATTAAACCGTTGATATCACCTCTGATGAAGATGACAACTAAGAGGAGGATGGTAGAAGTGTCAGGGCTGCAGGTAGAAGCAACCTTTGTTCTGGTAAGATGCCTGAGGATGAAGACTATTCTGATGAACAGTATCCTCCTGCGGATGACAAATACAAATAGCTAGAAGATCACCTCAAGGCCATGGAAATCCAGAAAGTTCCTGGATTGGATTTTGAAGACTTGGGTCTTATTTAGGGGGTAGTTATCCCTCATAAGTTCAAGTCCCCCATTTTTGCTAAATGTGATGGTGTGTCTTGTCTTAAACTTCATTTGCAATCTTATGTTCAAAATATCCAACCCCATACTGCTGACAGAAAGTTATGGGTTCACTTCTTTCAAGAAAGTTTGTCTGGTACACAACTCGAGTGGTTCTATTAGCCGGAGGGAACCAACATTCGTACTTGGGAAGACTTAGTTGCTGCTTTTTATAAGCAGTATCAATATAATGTTGACCTTGCACCAACTCGCATGCAATTACAAAACATGACTATGGGCTCAAATGAAGGGTTTAAGGAGTATGCCCAAAATTGGAGAGATCTGGCTGGAAGAGTGCAACCTCCCTTATCTGATAGGGAGCTGGTTGATATGTTCATGGGCACCCTGACAGGTCCATTCTTTAACCATCTGATTGGAAGTTCCTCATTTGGTTTTATCGAGTTGATTATAACTGTAGAACAAGTTGAAAGTGGTATCAAGAGCGAAAAAATTCCAGTGGTTGCGTCTTCAAATATTATGAAGAAGACATTCAATAGTAAGAAGGAGATAAATTTTATTTATGGCCAGAAGGGCCGTGGTAAAAATGACTGCAATTAGTTTGTGGGAGCGGTATTGATTTCTAATCCTGCACCTGTTCAACAACAACAACAACAGGCGTAGGTCAGACGCTCTAGGAAGGGAGTTTACCAAGATTAATATGCCATTGTCTCAGGCGTTACAAGATTTACTAAAAGCGGAACTGATTACGCTAAGGGATCTTCCTCAGAACCCCAACACCTCCTCTCCTAAGTACAATCCGAATGCAAAATGCACCTACCATTCTAAAAATCCCGGGCACGACACCAACAACAGCTGAACCCTAAAAAAAAATCCAGGACATGATTGACAACAAGGAGATTGAGTTTGATCCTCTGGGGAACCTAAATGTAATTATTGTGTCTATACCAAAGCATGATAAAGGCATAAGTGCAATTGACGATGTTATTTATGTGGCTACTTCAAGTGAATTGGTTACTGCTCTACCAATAATCAAGAAGAATCTGTTGCAGGCCGGTTTATTTCCGGGTTGTATGGAAAAATGTTATTGTTGTGCAGCCTAACCCAATGGTTGCAAATTACTGGAGGAAGGGATTCAACGCCTAATGGACAATCATTTAATTCTGATTGAGAAGGTTTCGTCTACTGAGAGTCTGTGTCAAGATTTATCTGTAATATCTGGCCCTCCTATCAGGATCACCTTCAAAGGTCCTGTAAGGATCACTGCCAATCTGAAAGCTGCTCCTCTAATAATCACTACACCTGAACCTATCACATATTCTTCGGATAAAGCTATTCCTTAGAACTATGGATTTGACGTCTCCTACCATGGTGTCAAGCAAGAACTACCGACTGTTGAAGAAGAAGTTACTGAAGTTGTCGATCTCGTCATTGACAATATCGCTGGAACCGGTAAGATTACTAGAAGCGGAAGGGTTTTCTCCCCGAAAATCTCTCCAAAGACTACTGCCACACCTGTTAAGATTACTGCTACCAAATCAACTACTGAGGATCGGGGTAAAGAACAAATGATGGAGCCTGCTCAGACGGAAGCGCCTAAAGAAGTGGCTGTTGAAGACACCTCTAGACAATAGTTGGAAGAGGTATTAAAGATCATCTGCAAGAGCGACTATAAAATTGTTGAACAGCTGGGGCAGACCCCATCCAAGATCTCTATGTTATCCCTATTACTGTATTCTGAAGCCCATGCGCAGGCTTTGGTAAAATTCTTGAAGATTACTCACGTGCCATAAGAGATTTCTTCCGATCAATTTGGAAGCTATGTTTCTAGCTTAACGACCGACAATGGATTAGGTTTCTCTGATGCTGATATGACTCTTGAGGGAAGAAACCACAATAAAGCCATGTATGTATCTATTGAATGCAGGGGCACTACTTTGGCTCATGTATTGGTTGATAATGGTTCTTCGCTGAATGTTCTACCAGTGATATTATAGTCCGAGCCTTTGACGGGTCAAAAAGGATGGTACATGGAGAAGTGGATATTCTGATCAAGGCAGGTTCACAGATCTTTGAATCTACCTTTTATGTAATGGACATTCGGATATCTTATTCCTGCTTACTGGGACGCCCCTGGATCCATGGGGCAGATGCTGTTACCTCTACCCTACATCAGAAATTAATGTATCCTGTAATCGGAAAGATTTTTACTGTTTGCAGTGAAGAAGAGTATATGGTTAGCCACTTGAACTCTTTTCGGTATGTAGAGATGGATGGCGAATTCATCGAGACTCCCTGTCAAACTTTTGAAGTCATCCTTCATGCCTCAACTGAAGATGTCTCTGCCATTTCCAAAGTTACCAGGTTTCCATCCATAATGGCTTCCTTGAAACATGTTAAAGTTGTTGTAGAAGAAGGTGGTTATATTATTTGGGGTCAGCTTCCTGACATCCTCTATAAATCTAACAAGTTTGGTTTAGGTTTACCTGCAGAGGGTCAGAGGGTTATTCGTCATGCTCGTGCTGGAAGGCCACCATTCCGTATCAGCAACAACAGAGTCAATGTAATAGAAGATGCTGATAGTGGTTACGACCTTGACAGTTGGATCTTTCCTACCATTGGCAAAGGGCTCAGAAATTGGAAGACGGGAGACATTATCTCTATCTCCTTTAGTCAGGAGTAATAGGTTACATTCTTGTTTTTAAGTTTTGGCTTTGTAATATCTAAACAATAACTTTAAACCTTGTGCCTTACCTAGGGTACAACAGTTCATCTGTTAAGGGTTGTCATTTCATACACATATTTTTATTTAATAAAGCATTGGATGTTTTGCATTCAAATTTTTCACTCTCTGTCTTTCTCTTTTACTTTTACCACTTTCAAATAGCTATGTGTTCTTATACACACCCATGCAATACATTGCAGATCCACATCCACTCTGAATCCTATTGATAATGATTATGCTATTTCCATTTATGACTTTGAAAATTTGATCTACCAAGCCGAGGATGAAGGTGAGGAAGATTGGGAGATAGCAGGAGAACTTGCCTGACTGTTAATACGAGAAGAAAAGGTTATTCAACCACATGAAGAGCCAGTTGAGGTGGTAAACTTGGGTTCTGAAACAGACATGAAAGAAGTCAAGATAAGAACTAACTTAGAGGACAATGTCAATATAAGGTTAATATAGATGTTGCATGAATATGTCAAGATCTTTGTTTGGTCATACAAAGACATGCTAGTGCTTGATACCGATATTGTGGTTCATCGTCTGCCGATGAAAGAGGGTTGTGCTCCGATAAAGTAGAAGGTTCGTCGCATGCATCTCGAGATGTCAGAGAAGATCAAAGTTGAGGTAATGAAACAGTTCAACACGGGCTTCCTAGCAGTGACATCATATCCTTAATGGGTTGCAAATGTTGTTCTGGTACCGACGAAAGATGGCAAAGTGCATATGTGTGTAGATTACAAAGATTTGAACAGGGAAAGTCCCAAAGGTGACCTTCACTGCCACATATTGATGTTTTGGTCGACAACACCGCTCAGCATAAGGCATTCTCCTTCATGGATGGCATCTCAGGGTATAATCAGATCAAGATGGCACCTGAATACATGGAAAAGACTACTTTTATTACACAGTGGGGGCACTTTCTGCTACAAGGTTATGCCTTTTGAATTGAAGAACGTTGGTGTAACAAATCAGTGTGCTATGGTAGCTTTGTTCCATGACATTATTCATTATAAGATAGAGGTCTATGTCGACAACTTGATAGCCTGATCACATACTGAAAGCGAACATCTTGACCATCTACATAAACTATTTGAAAGACTGGGGAAGTAGAAATCGAGGTTGAATCCAAATAAGTGCACCTTTGGGGTGAGGTCTAGTAAACTCCTGGGTTTCGTCATCAGCAGTAAAGCTATTGAAGTTGATCCCGCCAAGGTCAAAGCTATTCAAGAAATGTCGGCTCCCCATACTTTGAAGGAAGTCAGAGGTTTCTTAGGACGACTGAATTACATTGCCCAATTCATTTCTCATCTGACTGCTACTTGTGAGCCGATCTTCAAGTTGTTGAAGAAAGATCACGTAGTGAAGTGGAATGACGACTTCCAAGTAGCCTTTGACAAAATCAAGGAATACCTACAAAAACCTCCAATTCTGATGCCACCAGTTGAAGGAAGACCTCTGATCATGTACTTAACAGTGTTAGAGAACTCAATGGGGGTGTGTACTGGGGAAGCATGATGAGTTTGGTCGAAAAGAGCATACAATATACTACCTTAGAAAAAAGTTTACCGACTGTGAAACAAGATACTCACTGCTCAAGAAAACTTGCTGCACTTTGGCATGGGATGCTCGCCGACTAAGACAGTATATGTTGAACCATACTACTTTATTGATCTCTAAAATGGATCCCATTAAATACATATTCGAGAAGCCTGCTCTCTCTGGAAGAATAGCCAGATGGAAAATGGTATTGACAGAATACGACATTCAGTACACCACTCAAAAAGCGATCAAAGGAAGTGCACTGACAAATCATTTGGCTCATCAAGCCGTAGAAGACTACCAATCTATGAGCTTGGAATTCCCGGATGAGAACATTATACTAGTTACAGATTATGAAGAACCTAGACCGTATGAAGGACCTGAGTCGGGATCCTGGTGGACTATGGTTTTCGATGGAGCCTCTAATGCACTTGGCAACAAAATTGGTGTTGTAATTATCTCTCCTCAGGGTTGCCATACGCCCTTCACCCCCAAATTATGCTTTAACTGTACCAACAACATGGCTGAATACGAAGCATGCATCATGGGTATTAAAGCTACTATTGACCTGATAATAAAGTTCATGAGCGTATACAGAGACTCAGCCCTGGTAATCAGTCAGATTAAGGGAGAATGGGATACTAAGCATCTGAATCCCATTCCTTATAGAGAGCGTGTGCTGACCTTGATTTCGTACTTCGAGGAAATCACTTTTTGAACATATTCCACAGGAAGAAAATCAACTGGCAGATGCATTGGCTACCGTGTCATCTATGTTCAAAGTAAGATGGGACAGTGAGGCTCCCAAAATTACCATTGATACGCTAGACGAACCTGCACACTGTTACAAAGTCGACGCTGAATGAGTAGAAGAGAAGCCTTGGTTTCATGAAGTGAAAAGATATCTTGAGGCTCAAGACTATCCTGAAGGAGCATATATCAATGACAAGAAATTCCTACGGAGGTTCTCAACTAAGTTCTTCCTGGGCATCGGAATTCTGTACACGCGCAACCATGATTCGATTCTGCTTCGTTGTGTGGACAAGAAAGAGGCGAAGAAAATTATGGAAGATATGCACGGAGGTATCTTTGGTACTCATTCTAGTGGACATACTATGGCTAAGAATATTTTGAGAGCGGGTTAGTATTGGTCGACTATGGAAACTGACTGTCATCACCACTCAAGAACTTGTCATAAATGTTAGATCTATGCTGACAAAGTACATGTGCCTCTAGTACCTCTGAATATCTTGAATGCTCCTTGATCGTTTGCAATATGGGGAACTGATGTTATTGGAGAAATCAAACCTACTGCTTCTAACGGACATCGCTTCATCCTCGTCACCATCGATTAGTTCACAAAGTGGGTTGAAGCAGCCTCGTTTGCCTCTGTTACTAAGAACATTGTCGCTCGGTTCATTAAGCATAATCTTATCTTCCGATATAGCCCCGAAAGAATCATCACATACAATGGTACCAATCTAAACAACACTATGATCATGGAACTCTGCATGTAGTTCAAGATTTAGCACCACAATTCTTCTCTGTATCGACCGAAGATGAATGGTGCAGTGGAAACCGCCAATAAGAACACTAAGAAGATTATACAGAAGATAACAATGACATATAAAGATTGGCACGAGATGTTACCATTTTCTCTTCATGGCTATCGTACTTCAGCTCGGACATCAACTGGGGCAACCCCATTCTCTCTGGTCTATGGTATAGAGGCTATCCTACCTATCGAAGTTCAGATTCCTTCTCTGAGAATTACGAGAGATGCAGACTTAGACGAAGACGAATGGATTCAGACTAGGTTTTACCAATTGAATTTGATTGATGAGAAGAGGCTTGCAACTGTTCGTCACAGTCAGATGTATCAGAAGCGTATAATCAAAGAATTCAATAATAAAATCAAGCATCAGGTATATCAGGCTGGTGACTTGGTAATAAAGCACATCATCCTATCGCAGGGTGACCCCAGGTTAAAATGGACCCCTACCTACGAAGGGCCATTTATAATCAAAAGGATATTTTCGGGCGGCGCTATGATACTTACCACCATGAATGGTGAACATCTTCCACACCCTGTGAACGCGGACATAGTTAAAAGATACTACGCATGAAAAACGACCCGCTAGGTTGACGGGCCTAGGAAAAAATAAGGGCACCCCGGCGAACCAAAAGGGTTTGGGAAAAAATTAGGGATAAATATAAAAGGTTGTATACCCGATAATTCGAAAACCTGAAAGGGCGGCTTGGGAAAGAAAGGGTATCCTGGTGGGCTTAAAACCCAAAAGGGAGGTCCAAGAAAAAATTAGGGATCAAAGCGTACGACTATGTCCTGTTGAATCACTTGGAACTAGCTTTATTACCAACGTCAAGTTTAAAAGGTACATATCAATTCAATCAACTTCCTCTGACAGCAAGGGACGAAATGCTCGAAGATATAGGGGCAATAACAGAGTTGGAACCCGATGAGATAATTTACACATAGCTATATATTTTGTTTTCACCTTGTACTCTCTTCAATTTTCACGATGATTTCCTCTTACTAGGATTTCTGTCTCTTTGTACAATAATTGCCTGTTTATAGCAAACTATCAATATAAACACAATTTCAAAATTCAAATTTTGTTTTACTTTTTCTGTTTTGTTTGCAAAAACGTCCAATGACTAAACTGAATGAACATATGCATATGAATATGATTACTATTAACAAATATATGCATGAAAGCAGGAATTAGTATTCACTCAAGACTCCAGGAAACAGGATAACGTTCAAGTCGTCCCCAAATCCTCACAGGGCGGTTTCCATAAGATTATCCTCCACAAAGTCAGCTTCACAAGCTCATCTTCAACAAATATGCGTTCCCTACAAGTCTGAAATATCCTAATCATACTCACCAGCAGACCCCCCTAGTGTAAAAAGGAGTATGATCTTTTCCTTTGAAATGTCACCAACCTACGGAATCCCAATCCTCGTCAGAGAGTATGTCACCAGCATAGTTCACAAAAATTCTCTTCCCCAGTTGAGTTTATTTCTCCAACACTGTAAAAACCCTATAGAATTTTCGTCTCCAACAGGGTTCATTTCCTCAGCAGAATATATTCCTCTAGCAAGTTTATTTCCTCAGCAGAGTGTTTCTCCAGCAAGATTTATTTCCCCAACAGAGTGTTTCTCCAACAGGGTTATTTCCCCAACCAGGTTTATTTCCCCAATAGGATACAATCTCCCCAACTTGAGTCTATCACTTTTACTACTACAAATCACCGGCAAGAAGTAGTCCAGATTGCTATCCCCAGAGAGGTGCTACAGAATCTGAGATCAAACCAAATATCAGTTAATCTTATCCTCCCCAGACGAGTTAGCATCCATATCAGAAGCTCGGTTAGACAACACCTCGAAAGGTTTTCCATCTATTTTATCCCTAGTCAGGGTATATAAGAATTAAATTCCCCAGTAGAGCAGTGAACGATCAATGTTCTTGAACTTTTCTCCCCAAGCAGAAATCAAATTCCCCAGCGGAGTTTTCTCAAACAGAAAACACAAATTCTCAGCAGAGGCATTCTAGACAAGATTGAAGATCACACGTATTCTTCATCCCCAGCAGCGGTCAGGGACTTATTTTCCCCAGTCAGAAATGTTATGTGGAGCAACTGAGACGCTTCAACAACATTTCACATTCATACATCATCTACAAAATATCATAGCATATGCATATGAAACGCATATAGCACACTCTCATTTATTTCGAGAACATCATTACACAATGCATTTCATACATCATGATATTGCATACAGCTAACTCTTTATCTTTTTAGATAAAGTCTACAAACAGACGAACATCATCAACAATTTTCTAACAGGTCACAGAGTAATTCCTGAAATAGGATGGGGAGACTATCTACATGACCAGACAATTTCCTTCGGAAACTGAATTCTGACAAGCATTTCCCTCAGAGACTAAATCTGACAAGTAGCTACTTAAGCACTTTCCCCATAGATTCATTCTGAAAAATATCTCTTTTAGATGAAGTCGGACGTATACATCTTCTAGTGCATCATTTAGATGAAGTCAGGCGTAAATTTCCTTCTGATACTCTTTTTGGAAAAAATCCAGGCGTAGACTCCTTTCAATACCTCTTCTAGATGATGTCGGGCGTAGACAACTTCTAGTGCATCATTCAGATGAAGTCAGACGTTGATTTCCTTCTGATACTCTTTTTGGGGAAAAAAAGTCAGGCGTAGACTCCTTCCAATACCTCTTCTACATGAAGTCGGGCGTAGACATCTTCTAGTGCATCATTCAGATGAAGTCAGTCATATATTTCCTTCTGATACTCTTTTTGGAAAAAAATTCAGCCGTAGACTCCTTCCAATACCTCTTCTAGATGAAGTCGGGTGTAGACTCATTCTAGTATATCATTCAGATAAAATCAAGCATAGATTTATTCTGATATTCTTTTTGGACAAAGTCGGGCGTAAACTCATTCCAAACGTATATTCTAGAGAAAGTCAAGCGTAGACTCGATAACACAATTTTTTTTAGTATATTTGGCTTGATTAACATAAATTATGTCTCTATTTTAATTAATTAAATTACTCTTTATTCGTATTATGCTGGTATTTTCTATGTTTTCAGGAATTCGGTATTTGCAAGGCATGTGCGAAGAAAGTCGAGAAAAGTCAAACTAATCAAGAGCAATTATGCAATTGAGGGGTGTGTGGTAGAATAGGGTGCACTAAAAGAAAAAATCCCAAGAAAAGAAGCACTGGCCCAATCCACTAAGGAAGTGTAACGATCGTTACACATTGGCCTAAGGGAGTGTAACGACCGTTACACCCTGCCGCGCAAGCCTTTCCTTAAAAGCAAGAGTGTAACGACCGTTACACGCTGCCACGCAAGCCCTACCCCAAGTTCAGGAGTGTAACAACCGTTACACTGAGAGTTCTTCAGTCCATAGCGGTCACTACAGAGGAAATTCCGAAGGAGAAAATATCTCAACTCCCGCGCGTATCCAAGGCTATAAATATGGCCCTCTCTCGTCCATTTTAATATATCTTTTTCTTAGAATGTAAAAGTAATAGTTCTCCATATCATGGGACTATTACCAAATTAGTTTTAGGATTCATTTCTACCGTTTAATTTATGTATCAGATCTAAGTTTGTTGGCTATTTGAATTCAAGATTTCTTTGTTTCCATTTTCTGCATTTACAGGTTCTTCATTTTACCGCTTTATTATTATTATTATTATTATTATTATTATTATTATTATTATTATTATTATTATTATTATTATTATTATTATTATCATTGTTATTCTTTTTTATCACATTATTTATTATTACTATTTTGTTTGTCAAATTTAATTTCTATGTCATTTTTCATCATAACTATAATTATTCGTGCGTTTTTAATTAATAACATGTCTGGCTAAATAGTCTTGAGTCCGATGTGAGGACCGTTGTTGCCAACGGACTCGGTAGAAAATAATAGGTGCAAATTTATGATTAGAATTCTGTTTTTGTTTTAAGTTCCAAGTCTAGTTTAAATAACCTTGTCATGAGAGTGAAATATTATTTAACACTATTTTGTCACGAGAGTGAGAAATCAATTAAGGTTAGAGTTGTCACTGCGAGAGCGTGGGGATCGAACCAGATAGTGGAAATTAGGCAACAAATCTAAATACAGCGAGAGCGCTTTAGATGCGTTTAGGATATTATTAGCTTTCAATATATATTTCTTAGTTACGGGCAAGCGAGAGCAAAATCTTGGGACTAGGAAGTATGGCTTTAGTTAATAACGTGGGAGCGTGAGACGGAGTCTTTAAGTTAGTATATTCTACGGATCTAAGTTATAGTCGTTATTAGTACCCGTTTTCTATAAGTCCTTCAGGATTCACGGAAATCATATCCCGACCTCGTTTTAGTATTATTTTCAAACCTTTAGCATTTAGTACCTTTATTCCCCTTAATCAATTATTCATTAGCCTTAGCTTTACAAAGTGACAATAGATTACGGTAGGTTGACATTGGTCTCTGTGGTTTGAAAATCTTTTATATTACTTTGATATTTTCGTGCACTTGCGGACGGATCAAGACTCACTCTAGTACATCATTCAGATAAAATCAAGCATATGTTCACTCTGATATTCTTTTGGACAAAGTCCGACGCAGACTCATTCCAAATACATCTTCTAAGATAAAGTCAGGCGTAGACATATTCTGATATTTCTATCAACAGTTACTCTGGATGGCATATATAAGCCCATATCTGGAAACATCCCGTCACTCTCCAAAAGGCATCTTTAAGCCCATTCCCGGTATAATTGACCAACAATGTTACTTTCTGCACAGGAAAGTGCAAATTTCTGGGCATTTAAGTGTTCAATCATCTTCTACCTTCAAGTCACGAATGGCGGACATGTCAATCTAACCCTTCAGGTTTAAGAAGATTGAACAGGGGAAGCTATTGTACCCCAAAATTTTCCCTCCCTTTTTCTTTAATACATTCTCCTAGGGTTCTCAAATGCTCAAGGTTGCTCAATAATTGATCAGAAAAATTATTTTCCTAAGCAATAAACTTACAACTAGGGTTTCATGTTTCTCAAGGAAGTTTGGGTTTCAAAGGCGCTAAGTTGTTTTCATGGATCCTTATATGCTTTAAATAATTCTCATACCAAGTTTTAAGCCTTGCATCACAAGTTTGCTCAATCAATTGCTCAGATGATTGAAAATCAATTGTATTGGGTGAAAAGTCAACTGTGGTCAACATACAGTCAAACCTCAAGATTTTTGGTCAACATCAAGGTTTTGAAGTCATATTCATCATTTAATCAAGGGTTGATCATGATTCCTCAAGAAAAGCCCTCAAGTCATCAAAAGTTTCTAAATAAGGGTTTCCTTAAGAGAAGTCAACTAAACTTTGACCAAGCATAACTTTCACATGCTTCATCAGCTTTTCCCCAACCAAAGCTCATTTTGAAGGAAATTAAATTATCTACAACTTTTTATATCTAAGCTCAAGTCCAAAAAGTGCATCATTTGAGAGATATGGACCAATAGATTATAGGTCATTTTAAAACTCAACAAAAGACACTTTTTATCAAAGCAAATTACATCAAGATAAAGTCTTCAAAAGCAAAAATGATAAACATAGAGGTTATAGAGGACATCTCGATCTTTCCAAAAAGTCAAATATCACATTCAAAAGATAAAAATTGATTAAGTTATGACTAGTGCAAGTTGGTAAATTTTGAGCAAATACATGAAGTTCAAATTGAGCAAGCTTAATATTTTGGGCTATTGGGCCATGGTTTAAGAGTCCAAATGTGTATTATACTCTTCATACACCTCAAACCTTATCCTTGCACCCTTTGAACTATTTTTATTATTTTTATTATTTTTAATTTATTTATTAATAATATAAAATAAATAAGATAAAATCATATCTTTTTACACAAGGTCCAAGCCCACATGACTTTGACCTAATTTTTCACTATATAATCTCATTCATTCTCATACAAATCTACAAAAAAACCTTGCCTCTCATACTTGAAAAAAATTCTAGACTTTTCTCAAGAACCCTAAATCTTGAAACTCTTATAACCAACCCTTTCACTACAAGATCTCCATCCCATTAACTCCTAACATCCCTGCAGAGTAAGGTTGGATTGATTTTGAGGGTCCAAAACGCATGAAAACACCATACCATGCATATCTGATTGCATAACTTTGTGAATTTCATATCTTAATTTTTGTATCGTTTTAAATCATATTGGTGTTACTAACATGTTTCTGAGGTGCATTTGAACAGGTCTGGATCATCACCATGATCCCATGCATATTAAATCGTGAACCACCATGCTAGCACTGATTTCACATGTTTTCATTATAGCTGTTAATCCCTTCCGTTTTAGCCTTCAAAAATAATCCCATTAGATTAGTCGCCCTTGATTTAGGGGGATAGGACGTTTTTGGGTCACTAATGTTTTTATTTTGCAGGTATTTGAAGGACTAGGTCGCCGGAGAAGACGACCGGAGCTAGGGCTCCTGCGCCTCTTCGGTCAATATATTTAGAGTTATATTATATATTAATATATGTAATTATATAAATGGATGTATAGCCGCCCCAGCGGCAGAAACGCACGCGATAAGGCATTAATGTCAAAGGGCCTAGGTTCGATCCAGCCTTTTGACACTTTGTTTTTCTAATATTTCATATTTTTGCTGGTTTGTTACAAAACACTTTGGAGACGTATCCTAACACCAAGGCGCGCTTGGCCGTGTGGTATGCTTGCTGCGTGAAACCGCTGAGGATATGGGTTCAACACCCACCCCTACTCATTTGGCTATTTCTTTTCCCAATTCTCTATTTCCCTTACTCTTTTCCTCTTTACTAAACCCTTTTTTAAAAACCTTTATTTTTTTAAGAAAACCTAATTTTAATTTAATTTTAGGTTAATTTATTTTAGGTTAATTTAATGTTAGGTTAATTTAATTTTTTAGGTTAATTTAATTTTAGGTTTTCAATTTAATTTTTAGGTTTTATTTAATAAACCCTAATTCGATTTTTTTAGGTTTTCTCAGTTCATTTAAAATCAACCTAGACTTTAGGGTTTTCTTAAATTAATTGCCTACATTTTTTTATATAAATTAAAATCAATTAGGTTTTTAGATTAATCATCAAATAATTTTTATCAAAATCATGAAACAATTTTCTTTTTCCCTTTACTTTACTACTTCATGTATTACTTTCGCATTAATTGTTTTCAATTATGTAAATGCTATGGTTTGTAATAGTTTTAATTATATTTTACCATTTCCCCCCAACTTTATGGTTTTGTACCCCCACTCCCGAAGCCCTGTAATAGTTTAGGTTTACTTTTCGCACCTTTACTTTTCACAATTTACCGCTTTCCTTATAACTGCTAGTAATTAGGGCATGTATGGAAAGATATAAAACAAAACGCTAGATAACCCTAAATGCAAGATAAATATATTGAATTGAATCACTTTTCACACACTCACCTCTAGGGTAACCTCACTTGTTTCATTTGAATAAAAACAAACATGTCCCTCGAACGTGGGGACGCTTTAGCAAAGACCCTCAGTTAAAAAGATTATAGTCCCTCGAAGACCCTTACGATGCTGCCTTCGGTAGACGATCTTAGTCCCTTATGATAAATTGCTAAAGCGCCCCTACGAGTTGCCTTTATGACTGTACGATGACCCTTTCCCGTTGTAATATGGTGGGATAACTAACTTGGGTGTTTTGTGTTTGATCGCAATTATTGTGGGTAGCAAGAGTCGCCCCGACTTTTCTTTTACCGAATAAAGGAAAGGGTGAAAAGAACAGGAAAGACCTTTTGAGAATTTTCTTGAGTTTGGGGGGTAGGTTATGAAGAGGGAAGGTGTTAGCACCCTTTTCATCTATAGTTATCTACGAGCTCTTAGTTGCTAGCTCACTTTGAGAATGCTTTGTAACTGTTTTTTATGCTTGGTATAAGTTTGAAAATATTTTGAAAACGCCTTTGTTTCGGAAAACTTTGTAATGATTCTCGTTTCGGCGAGAATGTATACAAAGTGTTAGTTTTGAAAATAGTTCAAAGAGATGTTTGTTTTTTGAAATATGTTTTGAAAGTGTGAGTGTGTAAATGTTTTTAGTTTTGTATAATCAGAAATAATAAAAAAAACAAATATGTTATGTTGTGCTGCGTATTATTTAGCAATCAGGGGGGAAGGAAAGTAAAAATGAATGGCCCAGGGGCGTCTGTTCAAACAAAAAAGAAACAAAGAAAATGTTGTAAAAATGACAAAAGGTCTCGCTAAGGCTCGAACCCAGTACCTTCTATAGGTATGCCTTACACGCGCACTCTCTACCACTGGGGTGGCTATACATCCGTTCATTTATACAAAACTAACATATTATATTTTAAAACAAGTCCTGAACACATTGTCTTCTTCTTCCTCGCACCAGCATCCATGGACAAGATTTTCAAATTTTTTATCTTGCTCATTTCTCAACCATTCTCAAAAGTGTAAACATCAAACTTGTTATAAATTTCACCATGATTCCTAATATGTAAACAAATTAATCTAACTCTCAAAGATGAACACAAATTTTATTGGTACCAAATTTTGACCTAAATATTTTAGAAAGTTCAAAACTAAAATTCACACTACTCGGACAATATAAATGAATTCTAAGGACATGGTCAGTTTCAGGGCTATCATATCTACATTTTATCTTCACAAATCAGAATCAAATGATGTTTGTATGAAGAGTAGGAAGTTCACAAAACTTACCTTGAGAGTGGCGGAATTGTGCTGGAGAAGTCAAGATGCAAGCTTCTGTTTTTGAAAATGGAGGATGATGAAGATGGAGTTACAGAAGTGTAACATGTATTGGGATGGCTTCTATATCTGTTATAGAAGCTTGGTGAATGAAAAACGCACGAGTGGTTTGTGAGATGGCTATCAAAAATCAGAAATAGCACAAAAGTGAGGTTTGAGAGCAATGCTGAGTTTGAGGGAGTTTGGTGGAGTTTTCAGGCTTGTTAAGTCGTGTCCTTAGCTTGTAGATGATGGTTCAATTTATAGGAGAGAGTTTGGAAACTTGAAATGATCAGAAAACCAAGATCACATGTTATGGCTCTTTGACTTATTTTTGAAGCAAGCTTGACACATATTGTCCCAATGTATAGTACAAGGGTTTTGTAGAGTAGTTGAGGGCTTTAATCATGCTTGTTATGACTTTATAAATGAAGCTTGTGTAGAAGAAACAAGTTAGAGGCTCAATGCATTGACTTTTTTCAATAAAGCTTGCTTTTCCAAAATGGAAGTGGTACCTTTCTTCCTAAAATGGATTAATCACTTGGAAAATGGCTTAAATGCTTGGATCAAAGCTCTAAAGTTGTGTAAACATTTAATTATGGAGTGAAATGTAAGTTAGAAGCTTGTAAAGTGAGATTATGCAACATAGGTTTGAGATTTGGTTGAACGTTCATCATCAAAATGACCTAAAAATCAAGAATGAAACCTCAACTTCTTCTCTTCGATTCTCTTTGCTCAAACATGATCTCTTCAAGTTCCAAGATATTTTAGAAAGCTTGAAACATTGTGTAAAACCTTCATGTTTTCCATTTTTGCTAAATCAAATTGAAGCTATGTGAAAAATGGCCAAGATGTTGGGACAAAAAATCTGCCTAAACTAGGTTAAAAGTTAACTAAGTGTTTAAGAAAAAGTGCATGACTTCATGGGCCTATAACTCAAGATCTAAGCATTTTTTGGATATGAGCCCAATATTACAATGTTGTAGATTTCATCAAGATCTACAATTTTCATGTTGAAAGTTTTCTTTGAATCATCTTGGATCTTGGTGAAAAATTGGTATGAAGTAGTGAAATTATCATGTACAAAAACACTTAGAGAAATATCTAAGTCTTGAAAAGTTTGACTTTTCAAATTGAATTTTGACTTTCTTGATTTCTTGATGATAAAGCTTCATATTTTTGAATGTCTTGATGAATTTTGATCTTTGAGACTCAAATTTGACCAAAAAGTCAAAGTTTGACTATTGGTATATTAGTTGACTTTTTAGTAGTTGACCAAATTTCATCTATCAATTGTTTGAGTTTGACGGATGAATTGAATCATGAAATTAGGTAAAAATTATGTAATTGAATCCTTGAGATCATGTTTCAAACCAATAAGTCATGTATTAGCTCAATAGTCAACAATCAGTCATTATAGTCAAAAACCCTAATTTTGACCATTTTGCGCTTTTGATGATTTGCACACTTTTTTTGAGGAATTATGATCCAAACTTGATCAATTGATGAATATGACTTCAAATTGTTGATATTGGTCAAAAATCTTGAAGTTTGACTGTAAGTTGACCACAATTGACTTTTTAACCAATATAGGTGATTTTTCAGTCATCTGATCAATTGATTGAGCACAATTGTGATTCAAGACTTGAAACTTGACATGAGTAGTATTGGAGGTCTATATTAACCCATGAAAGTCACTTGAGGCATTATAAGTCCATTTTTCTTTGAGAAAATCAAAACCCTAATTTGAGGCATCAGTATTTAGGAGGTGGTTTGACCTAGTCAACACTTGTGCAAACTTGAGCCATTGAAGATCTTGGGGAAATGTCTTGAGAAAAGAAAGGGAATATTTTGGGGGTATAACAGCTGACCCTGTTAAATATTATTAAACCTGAAGAGTTAAATTGACGGGTCCGCCATTCGTAACTTGAAGGTGGAAGATGATTAAACACTAGAGTGCCCAGAAATTTCCACTCTCACAAAATAATGTTGCTGGTTAATTGTGTCGGGAATGGGCTTATAGATGACATTTGGAGAGATGATAAAGAGTTATCGGAGATGGGCTTACAGATTCCATCTAAAGTAACTGCTGGTAAGTATAAAGCTTGGCCGTGATTATTATCTTTAATGTATACTGGAAGGAATCTTGTGGCGACTACTACTTCAACAAGTAATGAAGGAATCTATGACGACTACTACTTCAACATATAATTAAGGAATCTTTGACGACTACTACTTCAACAGGTAATGAAGGAATCTCTGACGACTACTACTTCAACATGTAATGAAGGAATCTCTGACGACTACTACTTCAACGGGTAATGAAGGAATCTCTGACGACTACTACTTCAACAAGTAATGAAGGAATCTCTGACGAATAATACTTCAACAAGTAATGAAGGAATCTCTATCGACTACTACTTCAACATGTAATGAAGGAATCTCTGACGACTACTACTTCAACATATAATTAAGGAATCTCTGACGACTACTACTTCAACAAGTAATGAAGGAATCTCGGACGACTACTACTTCAACAGGCAATGAAGGAATCTATGACGACTACTACTTCAATAGGTACCAGAAAGAATCTAAGCTTGATTTTGTCTCAGAGAAGTTTACAAATAGTTGATGATATTCATCCGTGGACTGATCTTTTCCTGAAAAAGGTAAAGAGTTAGTTATATGCAATGCCATGATCTAATAAATGCATTGATTAATGATGTCCTCAAAACCAATGAGATTATTCTATATGTCTCGTATGCATATGTCATGATGCGTGAATGTTATTGAAATGTATCCTTGTCTGGGAAAATAAATCCCTGACTACTGTTGGGGAGTTAATGGACTACTGCTTGAGACGAAGAGTATGTGTATCTTCAACTTTGTTTAGAGTGCTTCTACTGGGAATTCCTATTTGTTGTTTGAGGAAGTTCCGCAAGGAATGTTGGTTTCTACTTAGGGAGTAGAATTCAGGAACCTTAGTTGACCATTACTCTACTGGGGAATTTGATTCTTATATACCCCGACTGGGGATAAAAGAGATGATTAAACTTATGATTTGTCTGGGGAGGATGAAGTTAACTATTATCTGGTGGGATTCCAGGCTTCATAATAACTTTTTGGGGATAGTATCAATTATATCGAAGAAGAGGAGTTTTGTCAGTTGATTTGTAGTAGTCTGAGGAATAGACTTAGGTTGGAGAGACTGTGGTCCTTTGGGGAAATAAACCCTATCGAGGAAAGTATTCTGGAGAACTTACTAGGGAAGTGAAAACTTCTGGGGAAGCACTTTTGCAAAGTTTCTTTTCTGGTTTTGGAAAACTCGGCTGGGGAAGAGAACTTCCAGGAGATATGTCGATTGGAACTCTAGATGTGGGAGTAATCTTATTGAAGTAACTCTGTTGGGGATATCCCAAATCCTTGAGTAAATGCTTATTATTGTTCTTGTGCGTACATTTGTCAACAGTTAATCATGTTCATATGCATATGTTCATTTAATTTTAGTCATTGGATGTTTTTGCACTCAGGAAAAAACAAAAAGTTTGCACTTCAAAGTATATTTGTATTGATAAGCTGCCTATAAACATGCGTTTTTGTACAGGGAGACAGAAATCCTAGTAAGAGGAAGTCGTCAAAAAAATGAAAAGAATACAAAGTGAAAGCAAAAATTGTATAGCCATGTGGAAGTGATCTCATTGGGTTCCAACTCCACTATTGCCCCTATGTCTTCAAACATCATCCCTTGCCGTTGAAAGAAGTTGATTGAATTGATCTCGTACCATTTGAACTTTTGACCTTGGTAATAAAGGTGATTATTAGTGATCCGATGGGACATAGTCGTACGCTTAAATCCTTAACTTTTGCCTGGACTGCCCTTTCGGGTTTTTAGTCCACCAGGATACCGTTTTTTACCCAAGCCACCCTTTTAGGTTTTTGACTTTCCGGGTGTACAATATTTTGTATATATCCCTAATTTTTGCCCGAACCCTTTTGGTTCACCGGAATGCCCTTATTTTGCCTATGTATGTCAACCTAATGGGTCGTTCTCTATGCATAGTATTTTTTGACTATGTCTGTGTTCACATGGTGCGGGAAATCTTTGCACGTCCATAGTGGTTAGCATCATAGCACCGCTAGAGAAAACTTTCTTGATGTTAAATGGCCCTTCATAAGTGGGAGTTCATTTTCCCCTGGGATCACCTTGTGGCAAAATGATGTACTTTATTACGAATTCGTCAGCCTTATATACTCGAGGTTTGATCTTTTTGTTGAATGCCTTGATCATATGCTTTTGATACATTTGACCATGACAGATAGCATCCAATATCCTTTCATCAATAAAGTTCAACTAATCCAACCTAGTATGCATCCATTCGTTTTCGCCTAAGTCTGCTTCTTTCATAATCCTTAAGGAAGGAATCTGAACTTCGACAGGAAGGACGGCTTCTATTCCATAGACTAAGGAGAATGGGGTTTCCCCAGTTGATGTTCGTACCGAGGTACGGTAGCCATGAAGAGCAAATGGTAGAATCTCATGCGAGTCTTTATAGGTCACTACCATCTTTTGCATAATCTTCTTTATGTTTTTGTTGGCGGCTTCCACCGCGCCATTCATCTTAGGTATGTATGGAGAAGAATTGTAGTGTTTTATTTTGAAATACGTGCAGAGTTCAATAATCATGGAATTGTTGAGGTTGGTTCCGTTGTCAGTGATAATCCTTTTAGGGATGCCATATCGACATATGAGGTTATACTTGATAAACCGGGGTACAACATTCTTGGTAACTGAGGCGAATGAAGTAGCTTCGACCCATTTGGTGAAGTAGTCAATGGCGACGAGGATAAAACAATTTCCATTAGAGGCAGTGGCTTGACTTCTCCAATCATATCAATGCCCCACATTGTAAATGGACACGGAGCAGTCATGATATTTAAGGGTATGGGAGGCACATGAACCTTGTCGGCATAGATTTGACACTTATGGAAAGTCCTCGAGTGATGGTGGCAATCAATTTCCATAGTCGACCAATAATAACCAGCCCTCAGAATCTTCTTGGCTATATTGTGCCTGCTAGAGTAAGTTCTGAAGATACCTTCATGCATGTCTCCCATGATCTTTTCTGCTTCCTTCTTGTCCATAAAACGAAGTAGAGTGGAATCATGTTTGAGCTTGTACGGAATCCCATTGCTTAGGAAGAATTTGGATGAGAATCTTCACACAAATTTCTTGTCGTTGATTGAGGCTCCCTCAGGATACTCTTGTGTTTCAAGGTACCTCCTCACTTCATGATACCAGGGTTTCTCCTTATCAGTGTCAATCTCATAACAGTGTGTAGGTTCGTCAAATCTTTTGATAGTAATTCTGGGAGCTTCGCTGTCCCAATTGACCTTGAACATAGACGACATAGTTGCTAAAGCATCTGCCAACTGATTTTTTCCTCGGGAAATTTTCAAAGGTGACCTCATCGAAGTATGGGATCAAGGTTAGCACAAGCTCTTTGTAAGGGATCAAGTTTGGATGCTTGGTATCCCACTCTCCTTTTACTTGACTTACCACTAGGGTTGAGTCTCCCTATACACTCAAGAATTTGATTCTTAAGTCAATGGCGGCCTTTATACCCAAGATGCATGCTTCATACTCGGCCATGATGTTTGTACATTCGAAGCATAGTATGGTAGTGAAATAGGTATGGAAACCTTCGGGAGAAATGATCACAACACCAATTTCATTACCCAATGCATTGGAAGCTCCATCAAAAACCATGGTCCATTGGGATCCTTGTTCAGGTCCTTCATACGGTCCAGGCTTTTCACAATCAGTTATTATCATGATATTCTCATCTGGGAATTCAAAGTTCATGGATTGGTAGTCATTAACAACTTGATGGGCCAAATGATCCGCCAGTAAACTTCCCTTGATTGCTTTTTGTGTAGTGTATTATATGTCATATTTAGCCAAGATCATTTTCCATCTAGCTATTCATCCGGAGAGAGCTGGTTTCTCGAAGATATACTTGATGGGGTCCATCTTAGAAATTAATAAGGTAGTATGAGTCAACATATATTGTTTTAGCCCGCGAGAAGCCCATGCCAAAATGTAGCATGTTTTCTCGAGCAGTGAATATCTGGTTTCACAGTCGGTAAATTTTTTGCTAAGGTAGTATATTGCATGCTCTTTTCGGCCAGACTCGTCATGTTGACCTAACACACACCCTATTGAATTCTCTAATACAATCAAGTACGTAATCGGAGGTGTTCCTTTGACTGGAGGCATCAGGATTGGAGGTTCTTGTAAGTATTCTTTGATCTTGACAAAAGCTGCTTGGTAGTCATCATTCCATCTAACTACTTGATCCTTCTTCAATAGTTTGATGATTGGCTCACATGTACCAGTTAAGTGAGAGATGAATTGAGCGATATAGTTGAGTCGACCTAAGAAACCCCCGACCTCCTTCTCAGTACAGGGAGTTGGCATCTCTTGTATGGATTTGACTTTTGCAAGGTCAACTTCAATACCTTTTCCATTGACGACGAAGCCTAGGAGTTTTCCAAACATCACTCCGAAGGTGCACTTGTTTGGATTCAGCCTCAACTTGTATTTCTTCAACCTTTCAAATAGCTTGTGTAAATGATCAAGGTGTTCTTCCTCAGTTTACAACTGAAATACAGTGGGAGAACTGACTTGGGTGTTTTGCATTTTATCGCAATTGTTGCGGATAGCAAGAGTCTCCACTGACTTTTCTTTTATCTAATAAAGGAAAGGGTGAAAAGAATAGGAAATACCTTTTGAGAATTTTCTTGAGTTCGGGTGGTAGTTTATGAAAAGGGAAGGTTTTAGCACCCTTTCCATCCGTAGTTATCTACGGGCTCTTAGTTTCTAGCTCACTTTGAAAATGCTTTGTTTGAAATGTGTTTGTAATAGTTTTGAAAGTATTTTTTGAAAAGTGTCTTCGTTAGGCAAACTTTGTAATGATTCTCGTCTCTATAAGAATGCATACAAAGTGTTGACTTTTGAAAATATTTCATGGAAAAAGTGTTGGTGTTTTTGAAATATGTTTTGAAATGTTGTGAGCAATAAAATACGAGCGTTCTACCTACTAAAAAAGTCTTAGTTCTTTTCCTCCTCCTTTAGATGTTGCTATCTTACCATTGATTGGGAAGAATCCCTATCATTGGATGTGAAGGGACGGGTGTGGGTCATCGTATAATCGTGAATAGCAATGTTGTGAGATGTCTTAGCATTTCTCTTGAGGGACTAAGATCATTTGTAAGATAATATTCGAAGTGTCATCGAGAGAATATTATCTTTTATTTTTTATTGTTTTTTCTAAGACATCTCACATGCATATTATGACCATTTTCTCAAGGCAACAAGTGGAGTTTATCCTAGAGGTGCAAGTGTGTAAAGTGTGTTTAATTGCATGAATTTTGTCTTGAATTAGGGTTTTCTAAGCATTGGTTTTAGTCTTTCCATACACACCCTAATTACTAACATTTATGTGAAAGCGGTAAATTGCGGAAAATAAATTTACTACGCTATTACATCATTTAGGGATAGGGATACAAATGTACAAATGAGGGTTGCAAGAAATGAAATTCTAATTATCTATTACAGCCATATTGAATGTGAATAAATGTACAAGTATTGGAATGAAAATAAAATGAACTTTGTTTTAATTTTTGTTAAGGAAAGGTTTTGATTAATTAAAATAATTACGAAAATAAAATATTTTTTGTGAAATTTTTATATATTCATAAAATAAAACTGTAAATAAATGGTGCGCAAAAAATCAACTTAAAAGGAGTTGTTTTTATTGGTTAGAATTTTTTTTTGAAGTTTGTTAAAAAGAAAAAGGAAAAAAACAAAACGTAAAAACTGTTTTGGTCCTGCCAAGGTTTTGAACTCAGGACACTACACAGAAATGCCTTTTGCGTGAGCTGTTTGTACCACTGGGGTGGTCTGTTTCATCCGTTCATAAGGAAACTTCGATTGGGTATAAGATGAACTTGTTTCTGAACGTTAAAAGTGCCCAGCTCCCTGCTTCGATTGTTGGAATGCAAAGCTCCCAAGTTGAGATTCGAAAGGCTTCAATGTTTAGCCAATCGAAGAATACAGAAAACCTGTCTAAAGTTTTAAAATGATTCTAACAAAGGTAAATTTCGAAAGCTACAGGCTAGGGGTTAGCGCAAGTTTATTGGGCACCAAAATCCAAAGGCTAACTAGTCAGAGTTGAGATTCTCAACATACAGGCAGTGATAATCGAAGCTAAAAGCAGGGTCAACTTTTGAGATATGATATCTACATTTTTTCTTTTATTTGTATGTACAAATGATATTTAAATGGAAATTTCCAAGTTTCGAGGAAACTTACCTCTTGAAGTTCCAATCGAAGGAGCTGTATGTGATTTCCAGGAATGATTCGATGGTGGATCAAGCCTACAGGGACCTTCCTTGAACCAATTCAGTTGTTTCTTTGTTTGAAAAGTCACTGAATCGAAGGTTGTTGGATATCAGTCCAGGGAGTGAATCGAAAGAATATTATATTTTTGTTAGGGAATGAATGAAAGGGTTCACTAATGCATGAAGGGATCTGAGACTTTTTGTGAGGGTTTTAGAGTTTGAATTTTCTTGAGAGTGTTTGAGAGTTTGAGAGTTTTTTTAGAGTGTTTGAGAGTTTAAGAATTTGAGAGTTTGATAATTTTTTTCTTCACCACCAGCATCTACCCTTTGATTTGCAAATGATCTCTCTATTTATAGAGAAAAAGTTTGCAGTGAACAAATTTGTAAAATAATAAAATATAGTTTGGTTGAAAAGCAAATATCCACCTGTGTCAACTTTTCATGATCCCAAGATGAAAATACCAAAATCAATGGTTTAGATGGGTTTCTTCTAGCTTATAGGGGACATGTGTGCAGAAGGGACAAGCGCAAGGCTCAATAATTTTAAGGGCAAGTTGGCTTGGAAAACAACTTGGGTCAGAACTTAATTTAATTTTATAAACAATTAAATATGGAGTGAGGCACAAGTTGGAGGCCTAAAAAGAAAGATCACGTAGCCTGACCTATGGATCCTATTTTCAACTTGATTCTTTGAATCGAATACTCCATCTTTCATTTTGGCCATACAGATCCAGCCTTCGACCAAACTCAAGAGCAAACGAAATTGAATGTCCCCAACAAAAGCATGTTCTTTGAATGGGTCATATTCAGCTGAATATATCACTTTGAATCTTTTTTTTTATCACGTAGGCTCAACCTTCGACCAAACTCATAGTCATACAAGACTAATTATTTCCAAACATTGCATGTTCTTCGAATGGACCACCAAATGTGTGTCCTTCAAATCCACCAAATTATGTTTCATAGTGTAGAAACCACGTGTGTTGAAGGTTTTAAAGGTGGAATCAGAGAAAACATAAAGGGAGTCATTGCCTTGTGCCTGTTTAGCATGAGGGAAGCCCCTGCTTTGTGAATCAAAGAAAACATGTAAGGGGCCAATGGTTCAATCGAAACTTGCATGCAAGAGGTCTCTACTTTGTGTCAAAGGAAATCCTTCAGAAGGTCATTTCCCTCTGAATCGGAGGAATATTTCAATAGATCATTGCCTTATGAATCGAAAGAAACCAACAGGAATTCACTAACTTTCTGAATCGAAGGAGACCAACAAGAGGCCCTTGCCTCCTGAATCGAAGGAAGCTACTTCAAAGGGAAACAATGCCCATTCGAAACTAGCATGCAGGAGAGAGTTCAATAGAAGCTATGCATGAATTGAAGCAATGTCCAGTCAAAGCTAGCATGCATCAAAGAAATGTCTAGTTGAAGCTAGCATGAATCGAAGTAATCTTGCTTTTCTTTAATTTTGACAAAAAAATCAAATTTATCTGCTTTGCTCTTTCAACAGTTTCCTCTTTGACCTAATGCTTGAAAATCCAATATGATCTGTGGAAATTATGTGGGGCATTAAAAATCCAATTATACTTGTGCAATCTTGAACTTTAATAAATCCTTGTGAGAAAAATGTTTTTTTTTAGAAAAGTGAGGGCAAATTTTGGGGTACAACATCGACCTTGCAATCATATCATCAACATACACTTCTATCTCATGATGGATTATGTCATGAAATAGAGCCACCATAGCCAGTTGATAAGTTGCGCCAGTGTTCTTCAAACTGAAAGGCATGATCTTATAACAGAAGGTGCCCCACTATGTAACAAAAGTGGTTTTCTCCATGTCTTCGGGTGCCATTTTGATTTGATTGTACCCAGAGAAGCCTTACATGAAGGAGAAAACTTTATGTTGAGCGTGTTGTCAACCAAGACATCGATATATGGTAGCGGGAAATCATCTTTAGGGCTTGCCCTATTCAAATCCCTGTAGTCTATGCACATACATACTTTTCCATCTTTCTTTGGTACGGGGACCACATTTTCAACCCACTGCGGATATGATGTAACTTCCAAGAAACTTGCATTGAACTATTTCATTACCTCAACCTTGATCTTTTCAGACATATCTAGCCAAATGCGACAAACCTTTTGTTTGACCGGAGGAAAACCTTCCATCATTGGCAGACGATGAACTACGATATCAGTATTGATCCCCGACATATCTTCGTATGACCAAGCGAACACTTCAACATAGTCGTGTAACATCTAGACCAAACTTCCCTTGACATCATCTTCCAAGTTGGTGCTGATATTAACTTCTTTCTTGTCTGCTTCAGTACCTAAGTTGATCACTTCAACTGATTCTTCGTGCAGTTGAATGGGCTTTTCCTCTTGTATCAGAAGTCTGGAAAGTTCCCCAAGTATTTCACAATCTTCTTCACCTTCGTCTTTGGCTTGATAGATTGGATTTTCAAAATCATAGGTGGTAATAGAAAAATTGTTGTCAATGAGATTTGGAGTGGATCTGGATCTGCATATGTGTGTGTGTGCATGTAAGGTCATACATCTCTTTTGAAAATGCAATAAAGTAAAGAAAGGCAAAAAGCGTAAAATTTGAGTGCAAAATAGTGCAATGTTTTTTTCATTAAAATGAGCATATGGCATATGATGATGACAAACCCTTGACAAATGGACCATTGTGCCCCGGGCAAGGCACATGGCTTAAAGTCATTGTTTTAATGGAAATTATAGAAAAAGTTCTCAAAGTAATAAAAACAGGAAACGACAATTACTCATGGCTGTAGGAGATTGGAATGAAGTCCTTGGTCTGCCAATTATTGAGTCCTCCACTAGCAGCCAGGTAGATCTAATCATCAAAGTCACAATCAGCATCAGAGTCTTCAAGAGAATTAACCTCATGGTTACTAATGCGAAGATGTGGTTTCCCTACACGAGCATGTCGAACCTCCTTTTGAGCTTTCGAAGTGAAGCCCAACCCAAATTTGTCTGACTTGAAAGAGAAATCAGGAAGTTGTCCCCAACTGGTGCAACCTCTGTATTCAACAACAACACGAGCGTCTTTGAGAGACACCATCCTTGGTGTATCTTTAGAAGCTTTGGGAGTATCAAGAATGGCTTTGGCAACAACAAACATTAGAGAGACCAATTTAAAAGCTTAACAAGGAGTTTCAATGAACTTGCCATCAATTTCAACATATTTAAATGAGTTCAAATGACTGACCATGAACTCCTCCTCTTCGCATACAATGACAATTTTCCCTTTGACCGGATATTTCAACTTTTGATGTAGTATGGTAGTCACCGCACTTGCCCCATGTATCCATGGGCATCCAAGCAGGAAATAATAAGCAGGACGGATATCCTTCACACAGAATGTTAAGTTGAAGACTTGAGACCTAACTTTGAAAGGGAGATCAACCTCTCCATGGACCATTCTCTTTGATCCATAAAAATCTCTCACCACAATGTCACTAGGTTTTAGCACCAAATCTTCACAATCCAACCTATCTAGAGCACCTTTGGGTAAGACATTCAGAGAGTACCCAATATCCACCAACACATGGGCTAAAGTGGTTCCTTTACACACGATGGAGATACGTAGAGTTTTGTTGTGATTTTTCCATGCTGGAGTCAGATTCACGTCCGAAAATCCCAAACCATTGTCAGCAGTCAAACTGGCTACACTATTTTCAAATTGGTCGGCCATAGTTTCTTGAGGGACATGTGCATTTTTCAAGAATTTTATTAGTGCTTGAGCATGTTCCTTGGAGCACAGCAACAAAGACAGTATAAAAATCTCCCAAGGTGTTTTCCCTAACTGTTCCACTATCTTATAGTCGCTTTTTCTGATGATTTTTAAAATCTCCTCCATCTCTTGGCTAGATGGTTCCTTAGTGTTAATATCTTTTGCGGGTGCCTCTGTCAGGGCAGGCTCAGTCATTTTTTCCTTTCCTCGAGTATCAACAATAGGCTTAACAACAGTAATACGAATGGGTGTAGTTATGGTTGTCGGAGGTGAAATCTCTGGAGAGAAGATCCTCCCCGTCCTAGTAACTTTACTTGATCCAACAATGTTTGTAATGTCAGCAGTTTAATTTTCGGAAATCCATGAATCTTGTTTGATACCATGGTAATACACTTACTCCCCATAATTCCAGGGCATAGCCTTATCAGAAGAGTAGGGGACTGGCCCCGGTGTGGTGATAATTAGTGGAGCTATTCTTGGTTCAACGGGAATCTTAATAGGGCCTTTAGAGGTGATCCTAATAGGTTTGTTTGATATAGTAATGATGGAAACATCTTCAAAATCTTGAGATAAACTTTTGGTTAGACTTTTCACAGATGGAGCTTTTTCAAATAGAATCTCATGGCTATCCATCAGGTGTTGGACACCTTTTCTTAAGCCACTCACAACCATTAATTTGTACAGCATAACATTAACAATCTTCAAGGCAACCATACCCTGAATTTCAACAAATTCTCTTTATCAGTCTTCAAAGGAGTGGTTAAGTCATTGACAGAGGGAAAAAAAGAAGTATCTTCAATAGCATTGACACCCTTACCATGATTTGGCATGGGTGCAGTGATCATGTTGGGAGTTGCCGGAGGGTCGAATTCAATCGTCTTGTTATCAATTAGGTCTTAGATTTTGTTCTTTAGAGACTGTTGTACCCCAAAATTTTCCCTCTCATTTCTCAATTAATATCTCTCAAGATATCGTTTGGTTCAAGAATGCACTAAGGTTGATCAGCTCAAGAGATCTCATCAGGCACTGATGACTGAAAATTAAGGTTTGAGTTTGCACAAGGACAAATGGACTTTTAATGCCCCATTTGACTTTCATGGATCATTTTGGACTCTCAAGATTGCTCATGTCAAGTTTCAGGTCTTGGATCGCATTTTGCTCAGTCAATTGATCAGATGATCTAAAATCAGCCGTATTGGTGAAAAGTCAATTGTAGCATAAAAAGTCAAACTTTGACTTTTTGGTCAACATTAAGTCTCAAAGATCAAAATTCATAAATATATTCAATAATATCAAGCTTAATCATCAAGAAGTCAAGAAAGTCAAAAGTCAACTTGAAAAGTCAAGATTTCCAAGACTTAGAAATTTTCTAAGTGTTTTTATACATGATAATTTCATCACTTCATGCCACTCTTTCACCAAGATGTAAGATGATTCAAAAGAAGCTTTCAACATGAAGGTTGTATATCTCCATGATATATACAACATTTATTTGCACAACTTCTCCTAAATATTCTTGGATCTCAATTTATAAATTCATGAAGTCATGACATTTTCATTTAACACTTAGAGAAATTTCAGCAGTTTTGGTCAAGTTTTTATCCCAACTTCTTGGCCAATTTTCATCAAGTTCCAGTTTGATTTAACAAAAGTGGTAAACATGAAAGTTATAGAGGGTGTTTAAAGCTTTCCAAAACATCAAAGAGCACGAATTTATCATATTTGAGCTAGGAGATACAAGGATCTGAAGTTGGGCATCCACCCTTGGTTTGCAAGTCATTCTATTGAAGAACACACAACAAAACCCTTATGCTATGATGCATAATCTTCACTTTGCAGGCCTCTTGACTTGCAAATCTATCCATAATCAGATGTTTACACAATTGATTGAACCATTATCCAAGTGGTTCGAGTATTGTCCATTGCATCTTTCCATTTTTGGCACAAAGGCACCATTGCCATTCTTGCAAAGTTCACTTTAATCATAAAGTCAATTTCTTGAGCCTATAACTTGTTGTTCTTATCACACTCAACTTCTACAAGTCAGAACAAACATGTTTAAAGTGAACCACTTTACATAGCTCGGTACAAGCATGGGAAACATGTCCTTCATGTTTGCTTCAAAAAAAAGCAAGATAACCACAACATGTGATTCAAAAATCTGAGTTGTTTGAAGTCTCAAACCTTCTCTATAAATAGAGAGGCCAATTGCAAGAGAAAAAAAAGAGAGAATAAAAAAAGGGAGAAAGAAAACCAGAAGTTTTGTTGACAAACTCTCAAAAATCTCATAACTGAGAGAAGGTCATAATAGTCCACAAAGCAACACCTCAAGCTCAAAACATAAATTCTAGTTGCAAGGTAAGTCTCCTTAACTTTAAACTCTTCATTTCAATCATCACCATTTGGTTCATTTTTGAGGCCAAAATGCAGTGACCTTTGAAGAAAAGGTTTGTAAAAAAAATCATGAACAGGTAGGTGTAAGGCAGCTGTTTTTCAAAATCATACAGCGTGCAATCGATTGCACAACCATGCAAATCGATTGCACGGGGTTCCAGTAGAAAAATTTCCAAATTTTTTGAGTGTGCAATCAATTGCACAACCATGAAAATCGATTGCACGGGGTTCCAGTAGCCAAATTTCCAAATTTTTTGACTGTGCAATCGATTGCACAACCATGCAAATCGATTGCACTAGAAGTCAGTAGCCAATGTTTTGAAAAACTGAAGCGTGAAATCGATTGCACTAACATGCAAATCGATTGCACTCAAATAAAAATTGATTTTTTTATTTGAAAGAACTTGAATAAAGGGTTGGACAATATAAAAATGTTTCTTTTGACCATCGAGCATCTATATCTTAAGTTCAATGTAAGTATTCTCATTATACCTTGAAATTTGTCAACGACTTGAACCAAAGACTTCATCCAAAGAGACTTTTAGCTTGATCTATATTTTTTGCCTTCTTTATCAATCATGAATTATCTTCATCAAAACAAGAGTGCATTCGAGAAGCTTGAGTTTACGGCATGTGTTGACACATTATGATCCAAAGTGTTTTCTTTTCCTTCCATTATTTTTATGTGCTTCATATATTTTCTTCATGGCTATTCAATATGGTTGTAATAGATAATTAGGACTTTAATTTCTTGCAATACCCATTTGTAAATTGTATACCCCATCCCCAAATGATTGTAATAGCGTAGGATATTTACTTTCCGCAAATTTATCGCTTTTATATAACATGCTAAGTAATTAGGGTTTGTATGGCAAGATAAAAACAATCAAATAGAAAACCCTAATCCAAGACAAAATAAAGCATGAAAATAACACACTTGCACTCAAGCACCCCCTAGGGTTACTCCACTTGGTTGCCTTGAACAAAATGGCCATATTACGCATGTAAGGAATCTTAGCAAAACAAAAAAAAAAATAAGATCATAGTCCCTCGATGACGCTATTCAAAGTTGCCTTACAAAAATGATCTTAGTCCCTCAAAATGCTAAGATACTTTGCAACATTGCTAATCATGGTCATACGATGACCCGCGCCCGTCCCTTCACATCCAATGATGGGGCTTCTTACCAAAACAATGGTAATATAGCAATGTCTAAAGGAGGAGGAAAAGAACACCTAAGACCTTTTGAGTAGGTAGATTCACTCCTAGTTGCTTGCTTGCTCACAACAAAACATTATTACACCAACACTCTCACTTGAAACATTTTCAAAAGACAACACTTTGTATGCGTTCTTATAGAGACGAGAATCATCACAAAGACACCTTTTCAAAATCACTTTCAAAAACACATCTCACAAACACCTCTTTGAACTATTTTCAAAACAAACACTTTGTATGCGTTCTTATAGAGACGAGAACCATTACGAAGTTCCATTTTCAAAAATACTTTCAAAAACCACACGCAAAGCACAATTTCAAACAAAAGCAAGTGATCTAGCAAGTAACTAAGAGCCCATGGAAAACCATGGATGAAAAGGGTTCTAATACCTTCCCTTTTCATAATCTACCCCCCAAACTCAAGCAACAATCTCAAAGGTCTTTCTTGTGCTTTTTCACTTTTCCTTTTGGATAAAAGAAAAGTCGATGGCGACTCTTGCTAACCGCACCATTTGCGATCAAACGCAAAACCCTCAAGTCAGTTCTCCCACCGTATCACAGAACTGGCGACTCTGCTGGGGAATCATTCTAAAAGTGGGGTTACCTTAGGGTTAGATCACATTTACTTGCTTACATTGTTTGACTTGTTTGCTTTACAGTATAGTTCTTTGTTTGGGTTTGAATCCTCTACCCGGATTTGGGATACCTTATAGGTAAGTAGAAATACGTTGTGGAAACTGTATGGGGTATACCGACATGGTCTAAGCAATAACTACATTAGCGCGACATATTTGTGGGTACCGGTAGCCTTTGAGTTAATCAAAGAAAATACGGGGCCGCTGAGTGATGTCATAAAGCACTAATGAACTTCTAGAACATTTACTTGACCAACTTGGCCTTTAGGATGTAGTGAGATGACCGGCTTTGGTGCAGTCTGAAGTTGGTAGATACTCAGTACTACACTCATTGAGGTTTGGTTTCTTGGGATATTTCAGTCGCCATTAAAGAGGCTTGTGCTGAAACAATGACCAAGGAAACAAACCAGTGATATTGAGCTCCTTACAACCCGATTACTATTACTAGGACAGGTTGAGCCAACTAAACTTCAAGAGGGTACTTACCTACAAACTACATGCAAGCCTAAACCTAAGGACTTGTCTTCTTTGTGTGTACATGATTATTTGTATAAGCTTGTTTACTTTGCATACTTGTGCATAACATCATAACATCATACCATAGCATTTTCAATAACCATTTCAAGGATCTCGAGGGTCTTTGATGCAGGTTCATAATGAACCAGATGTCTATCAAGGGGCAAGAGGATTTATTTTCCTCTGACCAAACTCCGTCAAAGATCAAGTACAACAAACTTGAGTCAAGGGCTATGACCCACTTGACATGGTGAGCTTAATTCTTGTGGAAGGACATCCACCGATACAAAGTTTTCCAATCAAAGATGTTGATCAAAATTAAATCTCTAACTTTTCTTGTGTTTACCCCGCGAGATCCTTGAAAACATGCATCCACATATCATGCATCATATCATGACTGGTTTCTCCCATACAGGTCTCCTTATCTTCCTACTGTTTATTTCAGTAAGATGGATATGGAATAAACGGTGAAAGATCTCCAAGCTCAAAACGCTCAATTCCAACAAATGTTTCTGGCTATGGCTAAGGGGCAAGAGGACTTGAAAGCTCTCCTTCTTAAAGACAAGAAGAAAAAGTACAAGAAGTCAATAGGCGTCCTGAACTTGAGAAGAAGACCTGGAGGACCAGTCAAGAGAGGTCTAGATCTTTCAACTCCATCCAACATGGGGGATAGTCTTGAAGAAGACCACAATTTGGAGATTGATGAAGTTGAAGCCGACTACTCCGAGGAACAATATCCCGCTGATGACAAATACAAACAGTTGGAGGATCGCCTCCGTGCTATGGAGATTCAACAAATACCTGGATTTGATTTAGGAGACATGGGTTTTGTTTCTGGAGTGGTCATCCCGCCAAAGTTCAAAGTCCCTACCTTTACCCTGTACGATGGAGTCTCTTTCCCTAAGATGCACTTAAAGTCTTATCTCCGCAAGATTAAACCATACACAACTGATCCAAAGCTTTGGATCCATTTATTCCAAGAAAGCCTGGCAGGGACTCAACTCGAATGGTTCTATCAATTGGAGAGTTCTCGAATCCACACCTGGGAGGATTTAGCTGCTGCTTTCTACAAGCAGTATAAGTACAATGTTGATCTTGCACCAACTCGTGTGCAATTGTAGAACATGACCATGGGTTCCAACGAGAGCTTCAAAGGATACGCCCAAAAGTGGAGAGATATGGCTGGTAGGGTGAAACCCCCTTTAACTGACAGGGAGCTGATTGACATCTTCATGGGATCTTTGACAGGGCCTTTCTTCAAACACTTGATCGGAAGCTCTTCAGCCGGGTTCACCGAGCTAATACTGACCAGCGAAAGGGTCGAAGCTAGCATCAAAAGTGGGAAGATTCAAGAAGCTACACCTTCTGATGCTCAGAAAAAGCCCTACAATGGGAAGAAAGAGTCCAATGCTGTGTATGGTCAAAAGAGTTGTCATGACCAACACGTAGGAGCAATCTTGATCTCTAATCCTACGCCTGCTCAACAAAGGTAGGGGCATCAGCGTAAGGAGGTCACGCCTAAAAGACAATACACTAAGATCAACATGTTGCTGGATCAATCGCTATAACACATGTTGAAGGCATAGCTGATTATGTTAAAGGATCCTCATCCGAACCCTAAGACTTCTTCTCCTAACTACAACCCGGATGCAAGATGTGCTTATCATTTTGGTAGCCCAGGGCATGGCACAAACAATTGTTGGGCTCTAAAGAACAAGGTCCAAGACATGATTGATGCCAAGGAGATCGAGTTTGACCCTCCGGAGACTCCAAACATAATCACTGCTCCTATGACAAATCGTTGAAAGATTTTGTTCATTTGAATTTTCAAGTTATAATCTCTTTTGTTATTCAAACAATTATCTATTAATGTCAAAATTTGTTTTTATTAATGCATTGCATATGTTTGTCTTGATTTGATCCACTCATTTTCATTACATTTAAACTATGCTTTTTACTCTCTTTATGACATTCAACTCTTGCTAAAAGTTACAAGCCCTTAGAGGGAGGATGACGAAAACAATGCCATAATCTCATACAGTATGCTTTTGGACATACCTTGCCGATGATGTACATGCGTTCTTTCAAATCATAAACACTGGAGTTATAAGGAAGATATTCCCTAGTCAACCCCTTCGAGCCAAAGAAGTAAAAGTTTTCTGTATACAAATTGAAACCTTTAATCAAAACCTGGGGCAGGGTAGTCTCTCAGTTAATTCAAACGCGCGTTTAGCCACAAACTCTCATTTCGTAATACAACGAATGACATCAAAAATATTCCTCTGGAATCAAAAGACGGTGATGGTTCCCTATCCCATAGGAAGTCATTATCTCTCAAAAAAAGAAAGGCCCACTAAGTCAAAACCTACAAAGGAGACTTAAGAGAACTGGGGCATCCCGCTGACTGTAATCTCAAAACAAGAACAATCAGGCAAAAATTAGGGATAAAAAATCAATCAAAAGAGGTTACTACAAATCCTCAATAAAATGAAAAAATGTTGCAGAAAATGACGGCCTTCCGACAAACTTAACCTGTCTAAACCATCACCAAAACGTTATTTCAGACTCAATTGGAGTTCAAACGCACAATTAACTGAGCTTAGGATTGAATAACATCACGAAGAACGGGTGGGTACAAATACACTTTGAGCCTTTATCCTTTGTTTCTTAAACCGTGAACCAGACCACGTTACAACCCTTCAAAAGTCCTAATTGAAGCATGGGTTAGTTCGAAAGCATACTGTTACAAAAGGTATCCTGACTCCTGTAAGGCTTTGCTCTAAATCCTGAGATTGAATTTTCTTACAAAATTCCTTTACTTACAAAAATGCATTTTTCAAAACTTCAAGACAAGCATAAACTTTGCATTACTTGAATATCACTGTTTGCATATGGCTATTTGTTTGACAGCGGAGAAATTCACATAATGAATATCCAGTGAACGAAAGCTCTCCCAGTGAACAAAATCACTTCAAGTAGGATGGCACTTCCATTGACAAAACTCCTATCAACAGGGGGACATGACGTGTCACTATCCAGCACATCTGGGGCAGTCCAGTCAAGATTTCAAGAAATCTCTCAAGAATTGTGGAGTAACCAGGGGCAAGTCACCTCTCCAATAGACCGACGAAAGGGTTTATTTCCCCAACAACACCGGGATTCCCCAGCTTGAGTTTGCCTCTCCGACTACTACAAATAAAAGGACCACAACTCCTCTTCCTCAGTAGACTATTCTACAATCCCCGACAAGTTACTGTGAAACCTGGACTCGACCAGATACCAGTTCAACTTTGATTCCCCAGTAAGAGCAGCGGACAATCGAGACTCATGAACTCTTTTCCCAAGAAGGAATAAACATACTCCCCACAGAGTTTTCAATATTTCCCAGCGGAATTCTCTTAAAACAACAAAACAGGAATCCCCGGTGGAAACATTCTAAGCAAAGTTTGAAGACACACATACTCTTCAACAGCAGTCCAGGATTTAACAAACTCCCCGACATTTGTCAAGGATTTATTTTCCCAAACGAAAATGCATTCGTAAATATTTCACATTTCATACCTCCTATTTACATACATGATAAAGTGCATACGACACAATCTCATTTATTTTTGAGAACATCATGACATCATGCATTTCATACATCATGATATTGCATACAACTAACGTTTTACCTTTTTCAGAAAAAAAAGTTCAATCAACAGATGGCTACCAGGAACCTTTTCAAGTTCCATATTAATACATGTAGCAAGCCAGGAAAACTATTTGTGGACGACTGATAGTAGATTAATACCTATAACAAGCCAGGAAAATAATCTACATGAAGAGATTGAAGATTAATACCTGTAGCAAGCCAGGAAAACTATCTTTCTTTCTCAGGTCAGAGATTAATACCTAAAACTAGACAGGACAACTATCTCATCGACCAACCTTTTCAAGTTCCAGATTAATACCTGTAGCAAGCCAAGAAAACTATTTGTGGACGACTGATTGTAGATTAATACCTGTAACAAGCTAGGACAACTATCTACATGAAGAGATTGAAGATTAATACCTGTAGCAAGCCAGGAAAACTATCTTTCTTTCTCAGGTCAGAGATTAATACCTGAAACCAGACAGGACAACTATCTCGTCGACCAACCTTTTCAAGTTCCAGATTAACACTTGTAACAAGCCAGGAAAACTATCTTTCTCAAGTCAAGGATTAATACCTAAAACCAGACAGGACAAATATCTACTCGACCAGCTCAAACAACCTAACCTTTCAGATACAGTTCAGATACGCTCCAGATACAGATGCCATCCTGATACTCATTCAGGTTCAGCTTTTAGATACAATTCAGATACACTCCAGACATGGACGCAATTCTGATACTCATTCTTTCAACTTACAAATTACAATTCAACAGGCATTCTTGGATGGCATCTACAAGCCCATCTCCAACAGGATTCTATCACATCTCCAAATGTCATCTTTAAGTCTATTCCCTACACAATCAACCACCACATCATCGAGTGCAAATTTCTGGGCGCTCTAGTGTCCAATCATCTTCCACCTTCAAGTCACGAATGACGGATCCGCCAATCTAACTCTTCAGGTTTAAGAAGATTGAACAGGGGCATCTGTTGTACCCCAAAATTTACCCTCTCATTTCTCAATTAATATCTCACAAGATCTTGTTTGGTTCAAGACTGCACTAAGGTTGACCAGCTCAAGAGATCTCATCAAGCACTGATGACTGAAAATTAAGGTTTGAGTTTGCACAAGTAAAAATGGACTTTTAATGCCCCATTTGACTTTCATGGATCATTTTGGACTCTCAAGGTTGCTCATGTCAAGTTTCAGGTCTTGGATCTCATTTTGCTCAGTCAATTGATCAGATGATCTAAAATCAGCCGTATTGGTGAAAAGTCAATTGTAGCATAAAAAGTCAAACTTTGACTTTTTGGTCAACATTAAGTCTCAAAGATCAAAATTCATAAATATATTCAAGAATATCAAGCTTAATCATCAAGAAGTCAAGAAAGTCAAAAGTCAACTTGAAAAGTCAAGATTTCCAAGACATAGAAATTTTCTAAGTGTTTTTATACATGATAATTTCATCACTCCATGCCACTCTTTCACCAAGATGTAAGATGATTCAAAAGAAGCTTTCAACATGAAGGTTGTATATCTCCATGATATATACAACATTTCTTTACACAACTTCTCCTAAATATGCTTGGATCTCAATTTATAAATTCATGAAGTCATGACATTTTCATTTAACACTGAGAGAAATTTCAGCAGTTTTGGTCAGGTTTTTATCCCAACTTCTTGGCCAATTTTCATCAAGTTCCAATTTGATTTAACAAAATTGGTAAACATGAAAGTTATAGAGGGTGTTTAAAGCTTTCCAAAACATCAAAGAGCATGAATATATCATATTTGAGCTAGGAGATACAAGGATCGGAAGTTGGGCATCCACCCTTAGTTTGCAAGTCATTCTATTGAAGAACACACAACAAAACCCTTATTCTATAATGCATAATCTTCACTATGCAGGCCTCTTGACTTGCAAATCTATCCATAATCAGATGTTTACACAATTTATTGAACCATTATCCAAGTGGTTCAAGTATTGTCCATTGCATCTTTCCATTTTTGGCACAAAGGCACCATTGCCATTCTTGCAAAGTTCACTTTAATCATAAAGTCAATTTCTTGAGCCTATAACTTGTTGTTCTAATCACGCTCAACTTCTACAAGTCATGACAAACATGTTTAAAGTGATCAACCACTTTACATAGCTTGGTACAAGCATGGGAAACATGCCCTTCATGTTTGCTTCAAAAACAAGCAAGATAACCACAACATGTGATTCAAAAATCTGAGTTGTTTGAAGTCTCAAACCTTATCTATAAATAGAGAGGCCAATTGCAAGAGAAAAAAAAGGGAGAAATAAAACCAGAAGTTTTGTTGACAAACTCTCAAAAATCTCATAACTGAAAGAAGGTCATAACAGTCCACAAAGCAACACCTCAAGCTCAAAACATAAATTCTAGTTGCAAGGTAAGTCTCCTTAACTTTAAAATCTTCATTTCAATCATCATCATTTGGTTCATTTTTTAGGCTAAAATGCAGTGAACTTTGAAGAAAAGGTTTGTAAAAAAAATCATAAACAGGCAGGTGTAAGGCAGCTGTTTTTCAAAATCATACAGCGTGCAATCGATTGCACAACCATGCAAATCGATTGCACGGGGTTCCAGTAGCCAAATTTCCAAAATTTTTGAGTGTGCAATCGATTTCACAACCATGCAAATCGATTGCACGGGGTTCTATTAGCCAAATTTCCAAATTTTTTGACTGTGCAATCGATTGCACAACCATGCAAATCGATTACACTAGAAGTCAGTAGCCAATGTTTTGAAAAACTGAAGCGTGCAATCGATTGTACTAACATGCAAATCGATTGCACTCAAATAAAAATTGATTTTTTTCTTTGAAAGAACTTGAATAAAGGGTTGGACAATATAAAAATGTTTCTTTTGACCATCGAGCATCTATATCTTAAGTTCAAGGTAAGTATTCTCATTATACCTTGAAATTTGTCAACGGCTTGAACCAAAGACTTTATCCAAAGAGGCTTTTAGCTTGATCTATATTTTTTGCCTTCTTTATCAATCATGACTTGTATTCATCAAAACAAGAGTGCATTCGAGAAGCTTGAGTTTACGGCATGTGTTGACACATTATGATCCAAAGTGTTTTCTTTTCCTTCCATTATTTTTATATGCTTCATATATTTTCTTCATGGCTATTCAATATGGTTGTAATAGATAATTAGGACTTTAATTTCTTGCAATCCCAATTTGTAAATTGTATACCCCATCCCCAAATGATTGTAATAGCATAGGATATTTACTTTACGCAAATTTATCGCTTTTATATAACATGCTAAGTTTAGGGTTTGTATGGCAAGATAAAAACAATCAAATAGAAAACCCTAATCCAAGACAAAATCAAGCATGAAAATAACACACTTGTACACAAGCACCCCCTAGGGTTAATCCACTTGCTTGCCTTGAAAAAAATGGCCATATTACGCCTGTAAGGAATCTTAGCAAAACAGACAAAAAAATAAGATCATAGTCCCTCGATGACGCTATTCAAAGTTGCCTTACAAAAATGATCTTAGTCCCTCAAAATGCTAAGATACTTTGCAACATTGCTAATCATGGTCATACAATGACCCGCGCCCGTCCCTTCACATCTAACAATGGGGCTTCTTACCAAAACAATGGAAAGATATCAATGTCTAAAGGAGGAGAAAAAGAACACCTAAGACCTTTTGAGTAGGTAGATTCACTCCTAGTTGCTTGCTTGCTCACAACAAAACATTCTTACACCAACACTCTCACTTGAAACATTTTCAAAAGACAACACTTTGTACGCGTTCTTATAGAGACGAGAATCATCACAAAGACACCTTTTCAAAATCACTTTCAAAAACACATCTCACAAACACCTCTTTGAACTATTTTTGAAACAAACACTTTGTATGCGTTCTTATAGAGACGAGAACCATTACGAAGTTCCATTTTCAAAAATACTTTCAAAAACCACACGCAAAGCATAATTTCAAACAAAAGCAAGTGATCTAGCAAGTAACTAAGAGCCCATGGAAAACCATGGATGAAAAGGGTTCTAATACCTTCCCTTTTCATAATCTACCCCCCGAACTCAAGAAATAATCTCAAAGGTCTTTCCTGTGCTTTTTCACCTTTCCTTTTGTATAAAAGAAAAGTCGGTGGCGACTCTTGCTAACCGCAACATTTGTGATCGAACGCAAAACCCTTAAGTCAGTTCTCCCACCGTATCATAGAGACCAACAGTCATTGGTATCATGTCTAGGACTGTTTGAGTGGTAAGCGCATCTTGCATTGGGAGTGTATTTGGGAGGGGAGGTATCAGGGTTTTAGGAAGGATCCCTCAATGTAACTAGCTCTGCTTTTAGTAAATGTTGAAATGCTTGAGATGGCGACATGTTGATCTTAGTATATTGTCTTTCTTGAAACTTTGTTTTATGCCTATTCCCTTGTTGTTGTTGAGTAGGTGTAGGATTGTAAATTAATACTGCCCCTACTGAATGATGACATACATTCTTAGTACGGCTCCTTGATCCGTATACTACATTAGTCTCTTTTTTCCAGCAAATGGTTCTTTCACAACATCATAGGTGGAGGCCTTCGATATCTTTCCGCTTTTAATCCTGCTTTCAACCCTTTCATCGGCCAAGATTAACTCAGTAAATCCGGATGATGAACTTCCAATCAGAAAATTGAAAAATGGTCAGGTCAATGTCCCCATAAACATGTCTACGAATTCTCTATCAATTAAAGGTGGATGTACCCTGCCAGCCAGGTCTATCCATTTTTGGTGTATTCATTGAAGCCCTCATTGGAACCCATGGTCATTCTTTATAATTGTACCCTAGTTGGCGCAAGATCAGCGTTATATTGATATTGGCGGTTGTTGTACCCCAAAATTTTCCCTCTCATGTTCTCCAAGATTATCCCTTACATAGATGGTTACAAACACTTGATGGAAGAAAATAAACTTTTTTTGAAGATGAACAAAGGTGTCTTTGATTGGCATCTGAATAGGATGTCCTTCGATTGGCATATGGACAAGGAGCTTTGACTGGGCTCTTAAAAACCTTCGAGTGATATGTGTCTCACAAGCTTCGATTGTGCATTTAAAACCCTTCGATCAAGATTTGGTCCATCAGCTTCGATTAAGCGCTAGGCCCCCTTCGATCAAGTTCAGTTTTCAAGGCACACAAGGCCAATACTTCTTCAGTTTTCCTTTAACCAACTAGGTAGAAAACTTCCTTCAACCCACAAGGCATTGGCCTCTTTTATGCTTGCTTTGGCCTCCCTCATGCTAGCATCCATAAGGCATTGGTTGCCTTTGTGCTAGCTTCGACTGGGGAATGGTCCCCTTTGAAACAATTTCAATTCAATGAATCAAAAGACGCTAAGTTTTCCACACTTCAGCACATATGGTAGTCCCTTAGAAGGCACATTCATGTGTTCCCTTCAAAGAAGCATTCATTGGTCCATTCGAAGGACACATGATTATTGAAAACAAGTTTTCTTTGTGATGAGTCTTGGTCCAAGATGCTTGCTGGCCAAAATCCTGCATGCTGCCAAGCCCAAGCCCCCTGCACAAGCACATTCCTGCCAAAGGAAGCTTCGACTGGCCATAATGAAGTCTTTCGATTGGGCTAGTTGAATAGTGTCAGAGAAATCGAAGAGAGCGAACTTAGGGGCTCAATCGAAGAGGCCCTAATGATGAGAATTTGAGTTGTTCGAAGAAAGTAACTCAGAGTTAATCGAAGGGCAAGACTTGAGCCATTCGAAGGAAGCAACTCAGGGCCAATTGAAGAGCAAGGCTGGAAGTTATTCGAAAGAGTCAAATGTGTCCAAGTTCACTCAAGGCTTCAAAATGGCAAGAATTATCCAAATATGGCCAACCTTCAATGTGTTGGATTCTTGTCTCATGGCTTTCAAAGCTTAGTTAAATGGATGTCCCTTTCCATTTTTCATACACCCTCACATCCCTATAAATACAAAGCCACACACATTTTCCAAAGGGAGGAAGAAAACATTCGCCAAGACACACGAGATACACACGCCCAGAATCTACACATATATTGCCTTACACGCATACACAGTCTAAGCGAAGCATACCAAAAATTCTCAAAATTCCACAAGATCACACCACACTTGCCTCTCTCCTTTCGAATCCAAGAGCATCCAACAAATCCAGTCCACACACAAGTTCCAGTTTCAAGCAAGGTAAGTCCTCTTGACCTTGCATCTCTCATTTTAGCTTAGCATGTGAATAGCCTTTCACTTATATTTTTCGTTTCAGCATAATATGTAAAGAGCCCTTTTAGTTATATTCTTTGTTGTTGTGCTTTTCGTTTGTTTGCTTTTTTTGTCCAAATATATGTTGGAACTAACCTATACAGACTCAAATGAAAGACAAAAAGGGTGTGAACAAAAGATATACACTCATGCTGCTCTACAAATCTATATTTCTTCATTGTTTAATCGAAAGAAGCAGAGAAGGTTGCAATCAAAGGTTGCTCGCACCTCAATCAAAAGAAGCAAGAAAGAGTGCAACTGAAGGTTGATCATCCCAACTCCCAACTTCAATCGAAAGAAGCAAGAAAGGGTGCAATCGAAGGTTGATCATGCCAGCTCCCAAGCTCAATCGAAAGAAAGCAAAAGAAGGGTGAATCGAATGGGTTTACTGCCTGGATCGAAGGATTCACTTCTCCTCTTTATTTTGTTCTTTGTTTTTACATTTTTCTTGCCTTTCGATTTGGTTGTAATAGCGTAGGACCCTTACTTTCTGCTTTTTTTTTATTGCTTTCATATTAACTGCTAGATGTATGACTAATAGGATTGTATGTCAAAGAGTAAAATCAAAATGCTATCAAACCTAACAAAAAAACTAAAATAACTGAACATAACACACATTGCACATATACACCTCTAGGGTACCCGACTTAGGTTGCCTTTGGAAAATAGTCACAACTCTCTAAACGTGAGAGGTTTTAGTGGCTACCATCTGGTTCAAAAGATCATAAGTCCCTCGATGACCCTTTCGATGTTGCCTCAGTAAAAATATGATCTTAGATCCCTAGGGTAGTTACTAAAACTTCTTGCCCAGTTTACTTTGTGACTATAAAAACGTCCATTCAAATGTCCCTCAAACATCCAAAGACTAGGGCTACCTACTCACTAATAGTAGGATAGCATTGTTTAAAGGATAGGAGGAAAAGAACAAACCTTTTCGAGTACAAGTAGATAGTTGTTAGATGCTTGCTTAAACAACAAAATTTGCACTTACACAAAGCATTTCAAAACACTTCCAAAAAACATTCGCTTTGTCAACACTCTTGAGGACTGATGCAATAATTATCATAAAGTGAATCGCCGCACTAAGGAATTTTCAAATACTTTTCAAAACACACAAAGCACAAGGTACTTTTAATGAGCTAAGCATCTAAGAGCCAGTAGAAAACTACGGATAGAAAGGGTGCTAACACCTTCCCTTTCCATAATCTACCCCCTTACTCATAAATAATCTCGAAAGGTCTTTTTCTGTTCTTTTCACCCTTTCCTTTATTGGATAAAATAAAAGTCGGTGGCGACTCTTGCTTACCGCAACATTTGTAAATATAAACACAAAACCAGTATAAACAGTCGGTTCTGCCACCGTATCACAGAACTGGAGGCTCTGCTGGGAAAAAAATAAAAAGATGGGTTACCTTACAGCTTAGGTCATATTTAATTTGCTTTCCTTGGATGATTTGCTTGCTTTACTTTTAAGGGTCTTGTTTGGGTTCACTTGTAAAGATCCTTCACCCGGATTTGGGGCACCTTTTAGGTAAGTAGCAATAGATCGTGGGGTTGTACGGGGTATACCGACACAGTTGAAATGATAGCTACGTTGGTGTGACACATTTGTTGGTACCGGTAGCCCTTGAGTAGTCAAGGAGAATACGAGGCCGTTGTGTGGTGTCATGAAGCACCAACTGACCTTATAACCTTTAATTGAACAAACTTGGCCATTAGTAAGTAGTGAGATAGCCGGCTTTGGTGCAGTCCAAAGTTGGTTGATACTCGATACTACACTCATTGAGATCTAACTTCCAGGATATTTCGATCGCCAATAAAGATGCTTGCACTGAAACAATGCTCGGTGAAGAAAGATATGTGATATTGATATTCCCTAGAACCCGGTTACTATTGATAGGACAAGTTGAGCCAACTATACTTCAAGAGGGTTCTTACCTATAAACCCCATGCAAGGTTGAACCTAAGGCTGCTTGTATGACTTGTTTTCCTTCATTATCTAACAACTTGAACTCATTGCAGGGCTTTTGTTTATATTCCTTGCAAGACCTTGTTTGTACACATTATCCAATAAATTGGTTTTCTTGCAAGACATACTTGTCTTCATCACCCTACATTTTTGCTTGACGTACAACATACACATCATAGAATCATACCATAGCATTTCCTTAACCATTTCAAGGATCTCAAGGGCATGTGGTGCCGGTTATGATAAAGCAGACGTCTAGCAAGAGGCAGGGGGATTTATTTTCCCCTAGCCAATGTCGTCAAAAGACCAAAGTACAAAAACTTGAGTCAGAGGCTATGACCAACTCGACATGGTGAGCTTGATTCTCGTAGAAGGACCTTCATCGATACAAAGTTATTCAATCAAAGCTGCAGTCAACTCCTAACATCTCCCTGTGTTTACTCTGTGAGATCCTTGAAAACATTGCATAAGCATATCATACATGTCTTTGCATAACAGGTATTCCAAGGACAGGCTTCTTATCCCTTCGCTATTTATTTCAGCAAGAAGAAATGGCTCGTGAACAAACAGTTAAAGATCTTCAAGATCAGAATGCTCAGTTCCAACAAATGTTCCTAGCTCTGGCTAAGGGGCAGGAAGAACTGAAAGCTCTCGTCATCAAAGAGAAGAATAAGAATGAAAAGAAACCAGCTGGTGTTTTGAATTTGGGAAGAAGACTCAGAGGACCAACCAAGATAGCTCTAGATCTCTCAACTCCATCAAATGAGGGGGATAATCATGAAGATGATAACAACCCGAGGACTGATGAAGATAAAGCTGATTATTCTGAAGAACAATATGCTTCTACTGATGATAAATACAAACAACTGGAGGATCGTCTCAATGCTATGGAGATTCAGCAGATACCTGGCTTGGACATTGAAGAATTAGGGTTGGTTTCGGGAGTGGTCATCCCGCCAAAATTCAAGATTCCCACATTTGCTAAATTTGACGGGGTCTCTTGTCCTAAACTTCACTTGATATCATACGTCAGAAAGATCCAGCCTCACACTACTGACTGAAAGTTATGGGTCCATTTCTTCCAAGAAAGTTTGGCTGGAACTCAACTGGAGTGGTTTTATCAGTTAGAAGGAACCGACATTCGTACCTGGGAAGACTTGGATGCTTCTTTCTACAGGCAGTACCAATATAATGTCAACCTCGCTCCAACCCATACACAATTGCAAAGTATGTTTATAGGTTTCGGCGAGGGTTTCAAAGACTACGCCCAAAAATGGAGGGATCTTGCAGGGAGAGTCCAGCCTCCTCTGTCTGATAGGGAGTTGGTAGATATGTTCTTGGGCACTTTGTCTGGTCCATTCTTCAACCACTTGATTGGAAGTTCTTCGGATGGGTTCACCGAGCTGATACTGACAGGTGAAAGAGTTGAAAGTGGTATTAAGTGTGGGAAGATTCCAATGGATGTACCTTCTAATGCTGAGAAGAAGCCATTCGGTAGCAAGAAGGAAGCTAGTGATGTATATGGACAGGAGGGACGTGCTAGAGGTAACCATAACCCATCTATGGGGGCAGTACTGGTCTCTAATCCTACGCCTGTGCAACAACATCAACAAGGGAATCAGCGTAAGGAGGTCTCTCCTAAGAGACAATTCACCAAAATCAACATGTCACTAGCTCAAGCGTTATAACACATGTTGAGTGTGGGATTTATTACGTTAAAGGCTCCTCTACAGAATCCTAATACATCTGCTCTTAGCTACCACCCCGATGAAAGGTGTGCATACCATTCTGATAGTCATGGACATGATACGAATGGCTGCTGGGCTCTGAAGAACAAAATTCAGGATATGATTGATGCCAAGGAGATTGACTTCGACCTTCCAGAGACTCACCACATGATCACTGCTCCTGGTCCAAATCATTGAGAGTGTTTAGTTCATTTGTGTTTTTCAATTGTAATTTCCTTTGCTCGTTCAAACAATTACTGTCATGTCAAACTTTGGTTTTCCCATTAATGCATTACATATGTTTGTCTTGAATTATGTCATTTTCATGTTTCATTATGTTTATGCTGCTTTCTTAATTCCTTTTTGTGATATTCAACTCTCGGTTAAAAGCTGTAAGCCTTTAGAGGGAGGATGACGAAAACGATACTACAATCTCTATAGTAGGCTTTTGAACAGACTCCGCTGATGATGTAAAGGCATTATTTCAAATCCTAAATAGTGGAGTTATAAGGAAGATAATCCCTAGTCAACCCCTTTGAGCCTAAGAAGTAGGAGTTTTTATTTTCATACAAATTAAAATCCTTAATCATAACCTGGGGCAGGGTAGCTTTCTCAGTTAACTCAGACATATTCGGTCGCAAGCTCTACCTTCATACATGATAAATGGTGTAGAAGGTGCTCTATAAAAGATGGTGATGGTTCCACATAATCCTCAAGACAGGCAGTTATTATCTCTCAAAATAAAAGATCGTTAAGTCAAAAACCTATGAAGGAGACTTAAGAAAAACTGGGGCATCATGCTGACTTTAATCACAAAGGAAACAGTTTAGGCAAAAGGTAGGGATAAAAAAATATAAAAAAGGAGGTCCTACAAATCCTCAACAAAAACAAAAAAAAAGAAGAAAAAAACAAATGGTTACAAAAATGACTGCCTTCTCAAACAAACGTTCAATTTCTGAACCATCACCAAGTATCAGAGCAAATATTCCAGACTCAATTGGGATCTAAACGCACAATTAATTGAGCATAGTATTGAAGAGCATCACGAAGAACGGGTTGAGTACAAATAAAATTTGAGCCTTTATCCTTTGTTTTTTAAACTGTGAACTAGGCCACATTACAACCCTTAAAAGTCCTAGCTGAAGCATGGGTTAGTTCAAAAGCATACTTTTACAAAAGGTATCATGACTCCTGTAAGGTTTGCTATAAATCCTGAGTTGATATCACACTCTTACAAAATTTGTTTGTTTTACTAAAAAATGAATTTTCAAACTTCAAGACAGACATAAGCTTTGTATTTTTTTTTAAAATACCATTGTTTGCATATGACTATTTGTTCAAAACAACAGAGAAATTCGCACAACGGATATTCAATAAACAAAATTCTCTCAATGGACAAAATCTCCTCAGATGGAAAGACATTCCAGTGACAAGCATTTCATAATCAATGGGCACAACATGGTGTCCAGCTGATCTGGGGCAGTCAAGTCAGGGTTCAAAGAATCTCTCAAAAATGCCTAATAGCCAAGGGGTAGATCTCTATCTGAATCACTTAGAGCATTGGACATGAATTCTAGAAACGGATCATTTATGATCAAACACACATCTTTTGGCAGTGTGAAAACACTTACTACTATAGACAATGACAATTCTCCGTACCCAGTGAACATAGACATAGTCGGAAAATACTACGCATGAACAAAGACCTACTAGGTTGACTAGCCTAGGCAAAAATAAGGGCATCCCGGCAAACCAAAAGGGTTCGGGAAAAAATTAGGGATATACATATAAAAAACTATACACCTGGAAAGTCGAAAACCTGAAAAGGCGGCTTGGGCAAAAAGGGGTATCCCGATGGACTGAAAATCTGAAAGGACATTCCAGGAAAAAGTTAGGGATCAAAGCATACGACTACATCCCGTCACCTCGTCACTTGTCTATCAGTAGAAGGTTTATTACTGTAATCTACATTCACCAAGGACTTCAAGAGTTGGGATAACAGTCAAACCATTTACAAAATCTCTGGCAGATATTTTCTCCAGCAAGTACCGAGACAGGGGCATTCTACTACAAGGTCACTGCCATATTCTTAGCATGCAGCCTAATGATGTCAGGTGTTCTCATACCCTCGGCTGAGAAAAAATCTCTAATTACTGCTCTAACATCTAAGAATTCCCCAGTGAATTCGCCAAGCTTCTCAGGATTCCCCAACAAATTTCTTCTCAAAACAACAAAACAGGAATCCCCAGCGGAAACATTCTAAATATTTTCCTCTAGAAATGGTGCAAATGCGATCCAGAGACGAATGTCATTCTAACACTTATTTCAACTCATATTCTAGAAACAATTCAGGTATGATCCATAGACAGATGTCATCCTGATACTTATTTCAGATTCTCCTCTAGAAACGATGCGGATACGATCCAGAGACGGATTTCATTCTGACGCTTATTCTAGACTTCCTCTAAAAACGGTTCAGGTACGATCCAGAGACGGATGTCATCCTGATACTTATTCCAAATTCTCCCCTAGAAACAGTGCAGATACGATCCAGAGACGGATTTCATTCTTACTCTTATTCTAGACTTCCTCTAGAAACGGTTTAGCTACGATCCAGAGACGGGTGTCATCCTGATACTTATTCCAGATTCTCCTCTAGAAACGGTATAGATACAATCTAGAGACGGATGTAATTCTGAAGCTTATTCCAGACTTCCTCTAGAAATAGTTAAGGTACGATCCAGAGACGGATGTCATCCTAATACTTATTCCAGATTCTCCTTTAGAAATGGTGTGGATACGATCTAGAGATGGATGTCATTCTGACGCTTATTCCAACTTCCTCTAGAAACGGTTCATGTACGATCCAGAGACGAATGTCATCCTGATACTTATTCCAGATTCTCCTCTGGAAATGGTGCGGGTACGAACCAGAGACGGATGTCATTCTGACACTTATTCTATACTTCCTCTAGAAACGGTTCAGGTACGATCCAGTGACAGATGTCATCCTGATACTTATTCCAGATTCTCCTCTAGAAATAGTGCGGATACAATCTAGAGACGGATGTCATTCTGACGCTTATTCCAGACTTCTTCTAGAAACAATTTAGGTACTATCCAAAGACAGATGTCATCCTGATACTTATTCCAGATTCTCCTCTAGAAATGGTGCGGATACGATCTAGAGACGTATGTCATTCTGATGCTTATTCCATACTTCCTCTAGAAATAGTTCAGGTACGATCCAGAGACGAATGTCATCCTGATACTTATTCCATATTCTCCTCTAGAAATGGTATGGATATGATACAAAGACGGATGTCATTCTGACGCTTATTCCAGACTTCCTCTATAAACGGTTCAGGTATGATTTAGAGATGGATGTAATCCTGATACTTATTCCAGATTATCCTCTAGAAATGGTGCAGATACGATCCAGAGACGGATGTCATTCTGACGCTTATTCCAGACTTCTTCTAGAAACGGTTCAGGTACGATCCAGAGACGGGTGTCATCCTGATACCTATTCCAGATTCTCCTCTTGAAACAGTGTGGATACGATCCAGAGATGGATGTCATCCTGACACTTATTCCAAATTTTCTTCTAGAAATGATTCAGGTACGATCCAAAGACGGATGTCATCTTGATACTTATTTAGATCATCTTCTAGAAACGGTTCAGATACAATTTCACTCTGACAATCCTCAAACAGTCCACGGAGTTGTCCTTCCCCAACAGAGCTTATTTCTCTAACAACGAAAGATCCTTCTCCCGGCATGTCAACTTCAAACAAAATCTGAAGACATACATTCTTCATCCACAGTTACAATCAGGGATTTATTTTTCCCCAGTTCAACAACACTGCAATAGAACAACTGACACGTTCATACATTGCACTCATGCATCATTCTACAAACATCATGGCATATGCATCAAAAATGCATATATCCCAATCTCATTTATTTTGAGAGCATCATGCAATTCATGCATCATGATATCGCAGACAGACAAACAGTATCAACAAATACAGTAGGCCACAAATTAATACTTGAAATCGGACAGGACAACTATCTCAACGATCGACAAAAACAAGTTCCAGATTAATACCTATAACAAGACAGGACAACTATCTGTGAACAGTTAATTTGTAGATTAACACCTGAAACCAGACATGAAAACTATCTACATGACCAGACATAGCAATCTTACGCGGGTTCCTTCTCATATATCTCCGGATGCAGACTAACACAGACTCATCCCGAAATAGCCCTACACAGGCTCTTTCTAATACATTTTCAAGTAACGGTTAATTATCCCCAGCAAGTTACTGTGAAACCTGGATTTCAACCAGAAAGTAGAAAACTCCCATATCTCCAATATATAGATAACTCCTCAGTATAGTCTTTGACAACTGAAGCTCCTAGACTCTATTCCCCATAGAGTTTTACTCAAGCAGGAGAACAACAAAAATCAACATTCCCCAGTGGACCCCTCCTCAAATAGCAGGAACAAGAATCCCCCACAAAGGGACCTCTTATGAAGTCAGCACCTACTCTGGATGGCATCTTTAAGCCCATCTCTGACAACTCTCAATCATCTTCTCCAAATGGCATCTTTAAGGCCATTCCCTACACAATCAACCATCACATCATCAAGTGCAAATTTTTGGGCACTCTAGTGTCCAATCATCTTCCACCTTCAGATCACGAAAGGCAAACAAGCCAATCTAAATCTTCAGGTTTAAGAAGATTGAATAGGGGCAGCTGTTGTATCCCAAAATTTACCCTATCATGTTCTCCAAGATTGTCTCTTACATAGATGGTTACAAACACTTGATGGAAGAAAATATTTTTTTTTGAAGATGAACAAAGGTGTCTTCGATTGGCATCTGAACAGGATGTCCTTTGATTGGCATCTGGACAAGGAGCTTCGACTGGGCTCTTAAAACCCTTCGAGAGATATGTGTCTCACAAGCTTCAATTGGGCATTTAAAACCCTTCGATCAAGCTTTGGTCCATCAGCTTCGATTAAGCACTAGGCCCCCTTCGATCAAGTTCAGTTTGCAAGGCACACAAGGCTAAGACTTATTTATATTTGCCTTTAACCCACCAGGTAAAAAAATTCCTTCGACCCACAAGGCAAATACCTCCTTCGTTCCTGATTTAATTCACTAGGCAATGGCCTCTTTTATGCTTGCTTTGGCCTCCCTCATGCTGGCGTCCACAAGGCATTGGCTGCCTTTGTGCCAGCTTCGACTAGGGAATGGTCCCCTTTGAAATAGTTTCGATTTAATGAATCAAAAGACGCACAGTTTTCCACACTTCGACACGCATGATACTCCCTTAGAAGTAGCATTCATGTGGTCCCTTCAAAGAAGCATTCATTGGTCCATTCGAAGGACACATGATTATTGAAAACAACTTTGCTTTGTGATGAGTCTTCGTCCAAGATGCTTTTTGGCCAAAATCCTGCATGCTGGTAAGCCCAAGTCCCCTGCACAAGCACATTCCTGCCAAAGGAAGCTTCGACTGGCCAAAATGAAGTCTTTCGATTGGGCTAGTTGAATAGTGTCAGAGCATTCAAAGAGAGAAAACTTAGGGGCTCAATCGAAGAGGCCCCAATGATGAGAATTTGAGCTGTTCGAAGGAAGTATCTCAGAGTCAATCGAAGGGCAAGACTTGAGCCATTCGAAGGAAGAAACTCAGGGCCAATCGAAGAGCAAGGCTGGAAGGTATTCGAAAGAGTCAAATGTGTCCAGGTTCACTCAAGGCTTCAAAATGGCAAGAATTATCCAAATATGGCCAACCTTCAATGTGTTGGATTCTTGTGTCATGGCTTTCAAAGCTTAGTTAAATGGCTCTCCCTTTCCATTTTCATACACCCTCACATCCCTATAAATAAAAAGCCACACATATTCGCCAAAGGGAGGAAGAAAACATTCGCCAGGACACACGAGATACACATGCCCAGAAACTACACATATATTTCCTTACACGCATACACAGCCTAAGAGAAGCATACCAAAAATTCTCAAAAAACCACAAGATCACACCACACTTGCCTCTCTCCTTTCGAATCCAAGAGCATCCAACAACTCCAGTCCACACACAAGTTCCAGTTTCAAGCAAGGTAAGTCATGTTGACCTTGCATCTCTCATTTCAGCTTAGCATGTGAATAATCGTCCACTTATTTTTTTACGTTTCAGCATAATATGTAAATAGCCCTTTTAGTTATATTCTTCATTGTTGTGCTTTTCTTGATTTTTTTGTCCAAATATATGTTGGAACTAACCTGTACAAACTCAAATGAAAGACAAAAAGGGTGTGAACGAAAGATATACACTCATGCTGCTCTGCAGATCCATATTGCTTCATAGATTAATTGAAAGACACATAGAAGGTTGCAATTGAAGGTTGCTCACACCTCAATCGAAAGAAGCGAGAAAGGGTGCAATCCAATGTTGATCACGCCAGCTCCCAACCTTAATCGAAAGAATCCAGAAAGGGTGCAATCGAAGGTTGATCACGCCAACTCCCAAGCTCAACCGAACAAATAAAAAGAAGGGTGAATCGAAGGAGTCTACTGCCTGGATCGAAGGATTCACTTCCCCTCTTTATTTTGTTATGTGTTTTTACATTTTTCTTGCCTTTCGATTGGGTTGTCATAGCATAGGACCCTTACTTTCTGTATTTTTTATTGCTTTCATATTAACTGCTAAATGTATGACTAATAGAATTGTATGGCAAAGATTAAAATCAAAATGCTAGCAAACCTAACAAAAAAACTAAAATAATTGAACATAACACACATTGCACATATACACCTCTAGGGTACCCCACTTCGGTTGCCTTTGGAAAATAGTCACAACTCTCGAAATGTGAGAGATTTTATTGGCTACCCTCCTGTCCAAAAGATCATAAGTCCCCCGATGACCCTTTCGACGTTGCCTTGCTAAAAATATGATCTTAGAGCCCTAGGGTAGTTACTAAAACTTCTTTCCCAATTGCCTTTATGACTATAAAAACGCCCCTTCAAATGTCCCTCAAACATCCAACGACTAGGGCTACCTATTCACTAATAGTAGGATAGCATTGTCTAAAGGATAGGAGGAAAAGAACAAACCTTTTCGAGTACAAGTAGATAGTTGTTAGATGCTTGCTCAAAAACAAACTTTTTCCACTTACATAATGTCGTACCCCAAATTTGTCCTACCGCGACGATTATATTTTTTTTGAAATAAACAAAATATTTAATTAAAGACGGTACATCAGTATCTGATAGTCCGTCTTTATCTGGATAGGGGGTGTGTTTTTAATTCAGTAAAATGGGGACTTTCTAAATTAGAAAGACTCGCATGTCCGTGAATTAATTCGTGAGGCATGTTGGCCATTGGCCTATGCGATTCGTAAATGAAAATTAATGGAGTAACTGTAAAGTTCTAAACTATTAAGTAGGGAGGTTGAAGTTAAGTTAAGCCCGCTCAAGTTTAATTGTGTAGGTTGAGTTGATTTTGGTAAAAATAGGGGGTGTAGCTACAAATAACAGGCCCATTGAGGTTTCTGAAATCGATCCATCTGTCATTTCTATTGCGGATTTGTTGTAGAAAATTAGTATGAAGTGTTTGCTGTTATCATCACCTTTTTAAGGAAATTCTTCTTTACAACTGGTTAAAAGAAATTTACTTCAGTTGTTACTAAAAAGGGGGTAAACTGTTTTGTTAAAAATTATTTGTCTTGTTTTGGATTTGATACAAATTATAAGCCCATTGTGTTTTAGGCCCATTAGATGCTATTAAAGTTGTGTGTTACTGTTGTAATAAAAAAATGTAATAAAAAAATGATGTTTTATTTAGTAATACTGGCTGATAATTTCTATTAAAAGAGATTAATTAACTTGATTTTATTAAGGGTTTTTGTGTAGTAAAAAATCTGTTTGGAAAAAGTAATACAAGGAGCAAAAGCCCAATTTATTAGAGCATTGTTGGCTGTAATAAAAAGGTTGATGGTTGGGCTAAGGGGTGTAAACACACGCAGGCCCAAATGATCAGTAAGAACAACTACTGTTCAAATTCAGCTAGATTAACGCATGCTTTTGCTACCAACAGATATTGTTGCAATTATACTAAAGCAAATCCAATAAAATCTCAGAATCTTATTAACATTAAAACCAAATCAAATCTGAAAAAATTATACTGAATTAAACGCGGATCTAGATTTAAATGGAAGCAAATCTCAGAATTTGGAGAAAAAATATTAAATCTTGCAGTGTCAGTCACAAAACAAATCAAAGGCCAACATATAACAGAATATGAAAATATTGTTAACAAATTGAATCCAAAATTTCTCATTACAGATACAATCTAAAGAGTCTAAAACAAAGCCATATCCAGAATATCTTGACGAATCCAATTACATTCAATATTCAATCAATTACAAACAATTTCTAACTGAATTCTAAAAACCCTAAAAATTACGCTATATATAGATACAGAAGGAGAGGTACAGGGGGGGGGCTGGCTAATGGAAAAGGTTGAATAGAATAAGAACAAAAGGAAAAAAGAAGAAAAAATGGAGACGGAGACGGGGACAAACCCTTTTTAATGAAGATCTAGAGGCGAAGGTGATTAGAGTTTCCAGATCGGAAACCCTAATCACCCTAGAACATCAACACCCTCAATGTCAACTATCACCACTTGCCTCCCTTGCCTAGTTGCTTGATCGTACCCCGTCGTGCCTTCATCACTACCGGATATCACCCTTAGAACCTGTAATCAAAAGGGAGAAAAAGGTGTTAACCAGACCTTTTGAAGTTGGAGAACCAAAACGACATCGCGAAAAGAGGAAGAGTCCTTAGCTTTTGTTGTTAGAGGATGATAAGTTAACAGGTGATGGAGCTTGTTCTTCCGGCTCTGCCATGGTAGGATGATGAGGTGGGAGAAAAGAGAATCTGGGTTAGGGTTTTGCGAGTGAAGGGGAACAGGGAATGGCGAGGGAGAGAAAACGAATGGAGCGTGATATTTGTTTGGTGGCAAAAACGTGTAAAAGAAATAAAACAATGTTAGTCAGTATTATTGCATGTCGCACGCCCATCATAACAAGTATGTTCATTCGTTTTTATGCCATCAGATTTGGATCAGGCGGCCATAAGGCCAAGCCTGCACCTTAGGCCCCGTACTCCCTTACACACATAATTAGTCAGACCCTTTGCTAACCACGCTTTGGCCTAGCCCAATTCAGTTTCGTACCGCCCTTTACCCTGAATTACTAAGCGACCAAACAAACTACACTCCCCCTTTTGTTTGGGTTGTCTTGGGCTTAGCCAGTCTACTTGTAGCATCCCCTATTTTACTGGTCCTTCAGAAGCTGCACACCCCCCCCCCCCCCCCCCCCCCCCCGGTTTATTCAAAACAATTATTATTTTTATGTATTTCTTTTATAGTTTTTTTTATATATTATATTTCATATATCATATTTTATATATTATGTTTTAGTTATATTATGTTTCTTAATTATTTATTAATAATTATAATAATTTTTATTAATTTTGTTATCATATATTAATAATTATTTATTACATGTAAATATTATTATCTATATTTTTTACAATTATTTAGTTGTATTTTCTACTATTATATTATATTTTCATAATAATTATAGTTGTTGCAATTATTAATTTCTATATATTATTAATTAGTATATGCAAATATTATTATTTATATATTAACACATAAATAATTTTTTATTCAAATTCATGTACATATTATTTTCTCGTATATTGCATTAAAATATTTTTGCATGCATTAATCAAGATTTTTGCAACTAATACGATTAAAAAAACACAAACAAACCTCAAACTATTTTTGCGAACAAATTAAGCTAACCAACTGTCTTTTTGCAAATAGGGTTTCAAATTGATTTTGGCTTACTGCGTACTCAGTCAAAATCTCCGCAATCACTACTCCCGACCGAGTGCAAAGTGATTCAAAATATGTTTACAAATCCTCTAAAAGACACCAATCATACGAACTATGAATTGGGACTCTGATTCCTCATAAGAGGATACGTAGGCACGCGATCTAAAATCGTGGCGAGTCTTGCTAATTAAAACTTAAAACCCTGTTTATCCCAAAGCTAAACCTAGAGCTTAATATCCTTGTGAACAAGGTGGAAGAAAGGTTCCTAACACCTTCCTTTCGTCTAATTGAGTCTGTAGCCTAGAATCTCTGTTCCCGAATTAGGGTTTTCTGTTAGGTTCCCTTCCCTAGGATAAAAACTAATAGTGGCAACTCTTGATTAAAAAACCAGTTGCTACACATAAAGCATTCCAAAACACTTTAAAAAAACATTCGCTTTATCAACACTCTTGCGGACTGACACAAGAGTTATCACAAAGCGAGTCGCCACACTAAGGAATTTTCAAATACTTTTCGAAACACACAAAGCACAAGGAACTTTTAATGAGCTAAGCATCTAAGAGCCCGTGGAAAACTAAGAGTGGAAAGGGTGTTAACACCTTCCCTTTCCATAATTTACCCCCTTACTCAGAAATAATCTCGAAAGGTCTTTTTATGTTCTTTTCACCCTTTCCTTTGTTAGATAAAATAAAAGTTGGTGGCGACTCTTGCTTACTGCAACATTTGCGAATACAAATGCAAAACCAGTATAAACAGTCGGTTCTACCACCGCATCACAATGGTAAAAGGCAGTGGCTAAATCCTCCCAAGTATGGATGTTAGTCCCTTCTAATTGGTAAAACCACTCCAATTGCGTCCTAGATAGACTTTCTTTAAAAAAGTGCACCCGCAGTTTCTTATCAGCGGTATACGGCTAAATTTTACAGACGTAAGATCTTAGGTGAAGCTTCAGCATGAGACACCGTCGTACTTGGAAAAAAAAGGGATCTTGAATTTATGGGGAATGACTACCCCAGGAACAAAACCCAAGTCACCAAAGTCCAAGCCAGGCACAACTTGAAACTCCACAACTTTTAGTCTGTCTTCTAGTTTCTTATATTTGTCATCGGTCGGTGGGTATTGCTCATCCGAATAATCCTCGTCTTCAGAGATTTCATTGTTTCCACCCCCATCCCGGGTGATTCTAGCATCTTCATCTTGATTCTCGTCTTCCTCGGAGGAGTCTTCTTCAACTTGAACTTGTCGTACGGGGCCTTTGAATCTTTTCTCCATGTTGATTATAGCTTTCTTCTTGGTCTTCTTCTTCGTGACAAGAAGTGACATCATTTATTGCTGCCCCTTTGCTAAGTTGAGCAGAGTCTCTTGGAATTAAGAGTGTTAAGTCTGCAAGTCCTTGACGGTTTTCACAACATCTATCTTATACTGAAATAAACAGTAGAATGATGAGGAAACCTGTGTCGGAAAACCTTCTGATGATATGATGCATGTTATGCAAATGCAATGTTTTCAAGGACTTTTAAGATTTAAAATTTCTTAACCAAAGAGGAAACAGAACATCAATTAAATTAATAAGTTTAAAGGTTACAAATGCCCCTTGGGCTTACAATGGAAAAACAAAAGACTCAGGTTTCCCACTAGCGCATTCTTTTTGGTGCAATGTAAGCATTCAGGCTTCGCTCCTCGTGAAGTTGCCTTGTAAGCTCCAACACTTTCTTCTCGCTTGTGCAGAATTGGGTTTCAAAGGTGTCTCGCTCTCCCTTAAGTTAAATCCATGATCTTTGCAACTCCTCGAGACTAGTAGGCATGTCAGGATAAAGAATGGTGTAGGGAATGTCTCCTTTGGCAATAGGCTCCACAATTATTGGTAAGATGGCTGGATACGACATCATGAGGTTTTGAGTGCGAGCTCTCACCCACTTGAGATAAGGCTCCAAAGGAATAGAATTATTATTCCCCAAAGTCTTTCTATCAACCTTGTTTACCATTCCTAAAGCTCGTACAAATCTTTGACGATAACCTTGGACATCGTTCTCATAGTCAAATACAATACCTTCGACAAGTGTGTCATGAGGACCATCCCTCTGAGCGTAACCAAATTGTCGTAGAGCCAAGCAAGGATTATAAGTGATACCTCCCCCAATGCCAAAGAGTGGGACATTAGGGAATTATCCACAACGGTCAATGATGGTGACATCCTCCAAATATCGGGAACACCAACGGATATCCGAATGCGAAAGCGACATCATCCTTTGAGACCACCACAAACTTTGTTTGTTCTTCAAAACAGATCGAGGAAGGTACGAAATAAACCACCTAGACAACAATAGTATGAAACACATAAGGATCCCTCTTCTATTCATGGTACGAGTGTGAAGAGAGTGCAAAATGTCTCCGAGCAAGGTAGGCACGGGGTTACGAGAGAGAAAAACTTTGACCGTATTCACATCTATAGGTTGGTCTAAATTTAGGGAGCAATACCAACCCATATATTAGAAGAGCCAAAACTTCTTAAAAAGCTTGAAAATTAAAGGCATCCCAAAACTGTTGAGCCTTCTCAAACAGAAACTTGGCTAGGAAACCCTTGACTTTGTTCCTTGTTTCCCATTTGGCTACAATGTCAGACCGTTGCAAATGTAAGGCTAATGCGATCTCCTCGGGTCGTGGCTCTTTCTCTAGACCGGTGAAAGGCATTTGATCAAGAATAAGCACTCCTAATATTTCAGAAAAATCTTCCATCATCGGCACCAATTGATAATCAGGAAATGTGAAACAATGATTTTAGGGTCAAATAATTGAAAGAGCACACCCATCATTTTCTCTTCAAAGCTTGAGGTTGCCAAGTTGAAAAGTCGGCCATATCTTCGGGTGAACAGAGAATTCTCAAGAACCCTTGAGGCAAACTCTTTGAGTTGCGGAGGCACCTTTACAAAGCCGATTTGAATGATTTTTCTGCAAGTGGAATCCATGTCCTACAATACAGAACAAAAATAAATCCCAAGGTCCTTGAAATGGTTAGTGTAAATGCTATGGTATGATGTCATGATGTTATGTACAAATAATCATATACAAGCAAAGCAAACAAGTATTTAAGTTTAGGCTTGCATGGGGTTTATAGGTAAGTACCCTCTGGAAGTTTAGTTGGTTCAACCTGTCCTAGAAAGTAATCAAGTTCTAGGGAATCTCAATATCATTGATCTTTCTTCATTGGGCATTGTCTCAGCATAATCAATATTTTCTTGCGGTCGAAATATCCAAAAGTCTGATCTCAGTGAGTGTAGTATCGAGTATCATCCAATCTCCATCTTTCCATAAAAGTCGGGTATCTCACTACTTCCTAATGGCCAAGTTGTTTAACTAAAGGTTCTACGGTCAGTTAGTGCTTCATGACACCACACAGCGGCCCCGTATTATCCTTGATTCAACACAAAGGATATACCCACAAATGTGTCACACTAACATAGCTATTGTTTCCACCATACCGGTTTACACCGTACGGTCTCTACAATCTATTGCTACTTACCTAATAATGTTCCCAGATCCGGGAAGAGGATCTATTCAAAAACCCAAACATGGACCCAAAAATGTAAAGCGAACAGGTCAAACAAATAAAAACATTTAAAGATGATCTAGTCTTTAAGGTAACCCCACTTTTAAGCATCTATCCCCAGAAGAGTCGCCGGTTCTATAATATGGTGAGAGAATTGACTTGGGTGTTTTGAGTTTTATCACAATTGTTGCGGATAACAAGAGTCGCCACAGACTTTTCTTTTATCCAATAAAGGAAAGGGTGAAAATAACGGGAAAGATCTTTTGAGAATTTTCTTGAGTTCAGGGGGTAGATTATAAAGAGGGAAAGTGTTAGAATCCTTTTCATCTGTAGTTATCTACGGGCTCTTAGTTACTAGCTTACTTTGAGAATGCCTTGTAAAAAAAAATTGTGCTTGGTGTAAGTTTGAAAATATTTTGAAAACGCCTTTGTTTCGGAAAACTTTGTAATGATTCTTGTTTCGGCGAGAATGTATACAAAGTGTTGGTTTTGAAAATAGTTCAAAGAGATGTTTGTTTTTAGAAAGATGTTTTGAAAGTGTGAGTGTGTAAATGGTTTTAGTTTGTGAGCAAGAAATTGTTAGCGTTCTACCTACTCAAAAAGTCTTAGTTCTTTTCTTCCTCCTTTGGATAGTGTTATCTTATCATTAATTAGTAAGAAACCATATCATTGGATGTGAAGGGACGGGCATGGGTCGTCGTACAGTCATAGAAGGAAAAATTGTAGGATACCTTAGCAGTTTATTATAAGAGACTAAGATTGTTTACCGAAGGAAATATCGAAGGGTCATCGAGGGACTACGGTCTTGTAAGCGAGGGTTTTTGCTAAAGTATCCCACGTTCGAGGGATATGACTGTTTTATTCTAAGGCAATAAGTATGGGTTAACCCTAGAGATGCAAGTGTGCAAAGTGTATTGTTTTCATGAAAATTGTCTTGAATTAGGCTTGTCTACTTTGCTTGATTTTAGTCTTGCCATACAAACCCTAATTACTAGCAATAATATTGAAAGCGATAAATTACGGAAATTTAAAATCCTACGCTATTACAATACTTTAGGAGAGACAGATGCAAATTACAAATGAGGATGAAAGCAATTAAAACCTAATTACTATTACAACCATATTGAATAATAGAATGTAAAATGTACAAGAATATAGAGATAATGTAAAAGAAGAGAAAATTATTTTTGTGATTTTTGATCGAAAAAAGTTTTAACCTAACTCGTTAAACTAAATTAAATGGAGAGAAGTTAATTAATTAAATAGCTAAATTCTAAGTTAATTTAATTAAAAAAAGAGAAAATTTAAATTAAACCTAAGTATAAATCTATTTTAATTAATTTAAGAAAAGAAAATGTTTTTGTTTTAGGGTTTTATGTTTGAAAGAAATTAACGTAAAATGGAAATAAAATGATAATTTTAGTCTAAGTATTTAATTAAAAAAATCTGTGTATTTTTTAATTAGAAATAATAAAAATAATAATATTAAAAGGAAATAAAAGAAAATAAAATGAAAATTAAAATTGAAAGTCAGGGGGGGTTAGAAAAGGGATGTTGGATGTTAGAGAGTAAAAAACAGTGTTTGTTTTGTTTAGGCCCAAACTGATTTTTGTATAATCAGAAATAACAAAAACAAAAATGTTATGTTGGTTTGTATATTATTTAGCAATCAGGGGGGGGGGGGGAGGAAAGTAAAAATGAATGTCCCAGTGGAGGGAGGCCCAGGCACACCTGTTCAAACAAAAAAAGAAACAAAGAAAATGTTGTAAAAATGACAAAAGGTCTCGCTGGGGATCGAACCCAGGACCTTCTATAGGTATGCCTTACGCGTGCTCTCTACCACTATGGTGGCTATACATTTGTTCATTTATACACAACCAACATATTATATTTTAAAATAAGTCTTGAACACATTGTTTTCATCTTCCTCGCGCCGGCATCCATGGATAAGATTTTTAAATTTTGTATCTTGCTCATTTCTCAACTATTCTCAAAAGTGTAAACATCAAACTTGTTAGAAATTTCACCATAATTCCAAATATGTAAACAAATTAATCTAACTCTTAAAGATAAACACGAATTTTATTGGTAAAAAATTTTGACCTAAATATTTCAGAAAGTTCAAAACTAAAATTCACACTACTCAGGCAATATAAATGAATTCTAAGGACATGGTCAGTTTCAGGGCTATGATATCTACATTTTATCTTCACAAATCAGAATCAAATGATGCTTGTATGAAGAGTTAGAAGTTCATAAAACTTACCTTGTGAGTGGATATCGTGTTTTGAGTTAGAGCTCACTTCAAGGTGTTGTAATGATTTGGTTAGCTTCCTTGAACCTCTAGGAAGCTATTCCAATAGTTACTTTAGATTGAGAGTGGCTGAATCGTGTTGGAGAAGTCAAGATGGAAGCTTCTGTTTTTGAAAATGGAGGATAATGAAGATGGAGTTACAGAAGTGTAACAGGTATTGGGATTGCTTCTATATGTGTTATAGAAGCTTGGTGAATGGAAATAATGGAAAACGCACGAGTGGTTTGTGAGATGACTATCAAAAATCAAAAATAGCATAAAAGTGAGGTTTGAGAGCAATACTGAGTTTGAGAGAGTTTGAGGGAGATTCCAGGCTTGCTAAATCGTGTCCTTGGCTTGTAGATGATGGCTCAATTTATAGGAGAGGGTTAACTTGAAATCATCTGAAAACCAAGATCACATGTTATGGCTCTTTGGCTTGTTTTTAAAGAAAACTTGATACATATTATCCCAATGCATAGTACAAGGGTTTTACAGAGTAGTTGAGGGCTTTAAGCATGCTTGTTCTGATTTTATAAATGAAGCTTGTGCAGAAGAAACAAGTTAAAGGCTTAATGCATTGACTTTTTTTTGCAATAAAGCTTGCTTTTCCAAAATGGAAGTGGTACCTTTCTTCCTAAAATGGATTAATCAATTGGATAATGGCTTAAATGCTTGGATCAAAGCTCTAACAGTTGTGTAAACATTCTATTATGGAGTGAAATGCAAGTTAGAATCCTACAAAGTGAGATTATGCAGCATAGGTTTGAGATTTGGTTGAATGTTCATTATCAAAATGACCTAAAAATCAAGAATGAAACCTCAACTTCTTCTCTTTGATTCTCTTTGATTCTCTTTGGTCAAACATGATCTCTTCATTTTCTGGGACATTTTAGAATGCTTGAAACATTTTCTACAACCTTCATGTTTTCCATTTTTGCTAAATCAATTTGGAGCTATGTGAAAAATGGCCAAGAAGTTGGGACAAAAAATCTGCCTAAACTAGGTCAAATTTCACTAAGTGTTTAAGAAAAAGTGCATGACTTCATGGGCCTATAACTCAAGATCTAATCATTTTTTGGATATGAGCCCTATAATACAAAGTTGTATATTTAATCAAGATCTAAAACTTTCACTTTGAAAGTTTTCTTTGAATCATCTTGGATCTTGGTGAAAAATTGGTATGAAGTAGTGAAATTATCATGTACAAAAACACTTAGAAAAATTTCTAAGTCTTGAAAAGTTTGACTTTTCAAATTGACTATTGACTTTCTTGATTTCTTGATGATCAAGCTTCATATTTTTGAATGTCTTGATGAATTTTTATCTTTGAGACTCAAATTTGACCAAAAAGTCAAAGTTTGACTTTTGGTATATTAGTTGACTTTTTAGTAGTTGACAAAATTTCATCTATCAATTGTTTGATTTTTAGGGATGAATTGATTCATGAAATTAGGTCAAAATGATGTAATTTAATCCTTGAGATAATGTTTCAAACCAATAATTCATGTATTAGCTCAAAAGTCAACAATCAGTCATTCTAGTCAAAAACCCTAATTTTGACCATTTTGCCCTTTTGATGATTTGCAAGCTTTTCTTGAGGAATTATGATCCAAACTTGATTAATTGATGAATATGACTTAAAATTGTTGATATTGGTCAGAAATATTGAAGTTTGACTGTAAGTTGACCAAGGTGAATACTTCATCCGGGTGTTCACAGAAATAGGAGATATGCTTCAAAGGGTCAGGCGCGACCCAAACTAAGGAATCCGCTCAGATTACAGGCACATCCTGTCCCTCATCGACCAACTCTGACTCGACCGAATCAGGTTCAGGCATCCCTGAAGTGCTCTCTTATGATGGCGAGTGTTTAGAAGGACTTGTGAGGAATCACTGGATTCAACCACCAACTCATCATCAATACCACTAGCCATCAGACCAGAAAAGCAGAGGGCAAAAGTGAATTCAATATCGAAATCAAATCCATCTTTCCACCCCTAATCAAGTGAAAGGGTGAAAAGGAACGAGGACCCTATCACCGACCAGAGCCCTCACTCGACTTCAAAAGGAAAAACAAACTCTCTTGTGGGGTACATCTACAACGAGCAATAACATAAAAATCCTGCGAACCGTTATCTCCCCATCACCTCTGGGTCGAAGCCGCTCATGAAGAGTCGATCATTTTTAATTAAAAAAAATCATAAAATAGAATCCCATAAACATCCCCACGCCACCGTCCTTAGACGACAAAACCATCTCCAAACACCAACACTCTGCCAGGGACGGTCACGCTAAACTACTCTAAACCCTAAGCCTCATGCATTTCTAGGAAAAGAAGCATAAAATCCAGCCTATAATAGAGGAAAATTCTACTTTAACATAGGAAAATCAAGAAACTTACCAAGTTATCAATGATTATCGGCGGGATAAGTGGAAGTCTCGGTGGAGAACGGAAGAACAAGAGACAAACTTCAAAGAAAAAATGTGTCAAACATAAATAAGAAGCGAAGAGTAAAGCGAAAGCAAGTGAAAAGTGCAAATGAACCTGCCTCTCTCCCTTTTAGAGTCTGACTTCACTAGAGCATGGACGAGCATGATCATAGGGAAACCTAAAGGCCATCATCTTTACGCCCTAGTCCCTAGACCATCCATCATTACACCTTTATGATAGCATGTGGCTCGATGCAAGCGTGGCATGAAAATTCCCCAAATTCTAACCAGTTGTTTGTCTCCCTGCGAGACGAACACCTCGAACAATTTTCAGACTCCTCGCACGAAATTTCCCCTAAAACACGATAACTCCTCATAGCCTCTTAACTAATCCTCTTCCCGCGAGGAGAACACGCCGAGCATCACTTGTACTCCTTGTGCAAAATCAGCCCAGGAGAACCCCTGTTTCGCGAGCACATCTTAAAGTCGTCACTCCTATGCCTAGGAGAAACAACTTCAGGGGCTTCTGTTCTAGACTGGACCAATAGCTGGAATTGGCTCAATCCGCTTCTACCCTTAGCACGGCCCAATAACACTAGCCCAGCATCCCTGGTCGGTCACGCCCCAAGAGGCGTGACCAGCGGTGTCAGATATACACGCCTGCCTAAGTCAACAGTTATCTCCCTGTCTGCCCGACATGAGTCAAGCAGACAACCTGGAAACATCTAGAATGCCTAGTTACATACAAGCCTACCCATTTTAACTAAGTCTTGGCAGTTACCTATTTTCGTGGACCCGTATATCTAGGCCTAAAGATAGGAACCAATGGCCATCTGTCGGGGGGGATTATATAAACCCTCACACATGTGAGGGCCTGATATCAAATATTCAAACCTCAAACCCTAGTATTCTACTTGTATCTCTTTGTACGCATTCTTACTTGATCATAGGATTGCCTTGCAGATACAACCCCCCTTTCTCCTTAACTTTCCAGCAAACCAGACGTCATCCTTCTGCCCATTTTTTGGTTCTGATCAACCGATAAGATCATACTTGTTCACCGATGATTTTGGTAAACAATCCCTTAGTTTTAAATTTATTGCTTGGAAGACCAAACTAGTAAATCCTGGGGTACATTGTGTGATTTCTCTTGGAAAAAAGTGTGCATTAAAGTTGTCGAAAATTGATAACCAATGGTGTTGAAAAAAGAGATTAGGTAAAAGTATAATATAAAAGCTTAAAGAGATAACAATTTGTCTGGGTCAAATTGATTAGGTAAATGGAAAACAAAGATATAAACTTAGTAAGAAAGTAAAAACTTCATTTGCATAAGTAAATTATGGTAGCAGTTTCAAACATTTCCTTCAGAAACTTGTTTGTCGCTTATGTGTGGGTACTTTGAGTGTGTATTAAAGTTTATAATGATTTTTCTATCCTGAATCCTAATGCTAGAATCCCTATTTATAGTATTCGTAAAATAATTATCTTCAACATTCAACTATCCTCCATCTTACATGTCATTCTTGCATGTTGTACCTGACTTCAATCAATATCCACATGTCTTTGGTGCTTTCAAATAAGATCATAAAATAGTTACTCAATTTGATTTGAAATTTGACTTGGTCGAGCATCCTGCATTCTTTCGAACTGAACACCTCTAAACCTTTGGAAATTTCACCGTATTAGACTAAAACCTTTAGTATGTCGAGCATTGGTACTTCGAATTAAACCTTGCTTATGGTCGAAAAGTATACGAACTCACGCTTTGTAGAGGTTTCGACCATTTTTCTTGTCGAGCTAACATGGTAAATTTTACTGGTTAACAAATTTCCCCCTAAATATGCCACTTTCAATTCGATTCAAGAGACAGGTGGCGTTATTGAAGTTCCATCACTATTCAAAGTTATGCGATTATGTCACCATCACCATGGCTACCTGTCTGTGATACGGTGGCAGAACCGACTGTTATACTGGTTTTGCGTTTTTTGTTCGCAAATATCGCGGTAAGCAAGAGTCGCCACAGACTATTCTTTTATCCAACAAGGGAAAGGGTGAAAAGAACATAAAAATACCTTTTTTGAGATTTTATGAGTAAGGGGGTAGATTATGGAAAGGGAAGGTGTTAGCACCCTTTCCATCTGTGGTTTTCCACGGGCTCTTAGGTACTTGCTCATTTTGAAAACTGTTTGTTTTTGTGTGCTTTGAAAGATTTTGTTTTCTTTATGATAACTCTTGTATCAGTCCTCAAGAGTGTGATAAAGCATTTTTGAAAAGGTTTTGAAAGTGTGTAAGTGTAAAAAATTGTTTTTGAGCAAGTACTTAAGAACAGTCTACCTACTCGAAAAAGGCGTTCTTTTCCTCCTTTCCTTTAGATAGTGCTATCCTACTATTAGTGAGTAGGTAGCCCTATCGTCGGATGTTTGAGGGACTATCGAAAGGGACGTTATGGTCATTGAAGGCAACATGTAAGGACACCTTAGCATTTCGAAGGGACTGTCATCATATAGGTAACGTCGAGGGACAAGATCATTTCTCGTAGGCAACTCGAGGGATGTTAAGGGACCATGATCTTTATGATGACTTTTAGATTGAGGGTCTTTGCTAAGATATCCCTACGTTTGAGGGACATGACCATTATTTTCCGAGGCAATCAAGTGAGGTATACCCTAAGGGTGCAAGTGTGCAACAATGTGCTTTTTCAGTTATATTTATCTTGCAATTAGTGACCTAACGATTATTTGATTTAATCTTGTCATGCAGGCATATAAGAAGATATAAAGTGAGAAATAAAAATCCCTACGTTATTACAAGGCTTTGGTGTAGATACATAAATAAAGGACGAAAAGTAAAGTGCGAACATAAAAACCCTAATTTAGCTATTACAAACCGGGCGCAGTTGCATAAATGATAAAAAATAATTGTATGAAAAAAAAGTAATGACGTGCAAAAACTAAAATGGGAAAAAGTTCTAAACCCTAGAAAACCTAATTGTTTATTAAAAATTATTTTTTGTATTTTATGAAAAAAAATTAGTAGTTTAACCTAATTCTCTAATTAATTTTAATTTAAAGAAAATAACTTAAAGTTAATTAAATTAATTAATTTGCAAAAATTAATTTATTAAGAAAAAAAAACTAAGTCTTAATTTTTTATGATGATTTTCTGTTTTATGAAAAATATTTGAATAAATAGAAAATATAAACTAATTAATAAAATAAAAAATTAAGTAAAACAAATGAAAGAAAGTGGGCCTGAAGGGGGGGGGTGAGAAACCCAATTGTAAGGGTTTGTTGTTGAATTTTGTCCAGGCCCAACTCTGATGGCCCACGCGCACGCTGGATCCAGTGTTGTAGTGGTAGGGAGGTCCACCATGGGGAAACATTTTTGGGTGTCAGATCTGGTACTGTATGGATCCAAGGGTGATGAGAATGTGACACATGGGGCGCGCGTTTGGAGTAGAACCACTAAATCTGCAAGAAATATTCAGAAAAATAATATGCAGGAGGCAAGGGTCGAACCCCTGACCTCCCACACATACAAAGCCTTAAGCCCTTCACTCTTTCCATTTGCGCTTCCAGATCATTCATACATATAATCACAAAATAATATTATAAAGGAAAACAAGGCCAAGGTTGAGTCAACAAACACGCGCCAGCAAGTGGGCCCCATGGAATTTAAAAGAACCAATCAAAACATGTTGATATGCCACGCAGGTTCCTTGGCCGGTCAAACCACCATGGAGGGTGGTTCCGGTCATCTTCTCCGTTTGGACAAAAACCCCATCCTACGAAATCTCATGAAAACAAGCATAAACATAACCCTACTAGACTAATTAGGACCTTGCGATTCCAATGGTGGGGTTTATTTTGTTTGAAAGTCCCTGTATCTTGAGATACAATGCTTAGCTAAAGGTTTCCCCTAACAATGGAAAACCTTCATCCTTGCATTAAATCTCTCATGTAATGGTTCTAGACACTCACAAATGTTAGCATGAACATGTGTATGTACAAATAAATCATTTATATTTCAAGATCAAGAAGTTTGAATTCACGAAAATATACCAAAATGGTGTTGCTTGAAAGAGAGCTTCTTAGCACGATCTAGCTTGCATAATGGTTCAAACAAGCTCCTGAGAACCTCAATAGGAAGATTGGCTCCTTTGTTTGGATCAATAAAGGCTGGAATTGATGCTTTCAACCTTCACAATTCTTATGAATTTTTGCACTTTTGTATGCTCCTTTGGTGGCTGTTGCGTATGTGTTCTTGACCTAGGGTTATTGTGTTTATGTAGTGAATTAGAATAGGGTTACAAATGGAGCAAAAATATCCATGGCTTGATGAGAAATATTTTCTTTCCAAATATTTTATTTTTGGCCTTTTTAGAACTAATCCAATCTTTCCTTTCATTCACGATTTTTATTTTATTTGCCATCATGTTTTTCCCCTCATTTGGATAGAAAAAGATTCACCATCATATCTTTTATTATTTTGATTATTTAGTTTATTTAATTTTGCATTTTAATGGAAAAATAGCAAAATAAATGGTATAAATAATAAAATAATGTATGACTGAGCTCAAGGGCCGTGGGTCATGTCAAGGACAAGTTTCAATCATGAAAACATGGGCCCTTTGGAAAAAATTCAAGTTAGGTCAATGTTGGCTTCATGCACTTTTCCAAAAATTGGTCAACTTTAGCAAGGCATACCTTTCTCAATTTTAACCCTAAAAGGGTGTTCTTGGACTTTTTAGAAATCTTAGGATGTCCTCTAAACAATCTTTTAGGTTTCATCTCAATTGGATCTTCCATGTTCATGTAAGGAGTTTTGACCCAAAAGGTGTTTTTGTTGACTTTTTGAAAGGACCTATAATGTATGACTTTGTATCTTTTGATTGAGGCATCTCTTGAACTTGAGGGTTGAAGAGAAGTTGTAGGGAATTGGATTCTCTTCAAAATGAGCCTTTGTGGAAAAATTTATGATAAAGTATGAGAAAGTTATTCTTGGTCAAAGTTTGGTTGACTTTTCCTAAAGAATCCCTAATTTGCCATTTTTTAGTTTTGATGAGTTAGGAGCATTTCTTGAGGAATCATGATCAACCCTTGATAAAATGCTGGATATTACTTCAAAATGTTGATATTGACCAAAAATCTTGAAGTTTGACTGTATTTGGGCCACAATTGACTTTTGACCTAATATAGTTGATTTCTAGACATTTGAGCAGTTGGCTGAGAAAAGTTGTTGTTCAAGGCATGAAATTTGGCATGGATGATCTTGAGGATATATTAGGACAATGGAGAACATTTGCGATCCTTGGGACTCATACACCTTGCTTAAAATTGAAACCCTGGTTGAGGTTTATTGTCTTAGGAGGAGAATTTGTCTAGTCAATTTTTAGCCATCCTTGAGCAATTGAGGACCTCTAGAGGCATGTCTTGAGTGAAAATGGGAGGGAAAATTTTGGGGTACAACAGCTTCCCCTATTCAATCTTCTTAAACATGAGGATGTAGATTGGTTGGTCTGCCTTTCGTGATCTAAAGGTGGAAGATGATTGAACACTAGAGTACCCAGAAATTTGCACTCGTCTGAAATGATGCTTGACCGCGTAGATAATATCAGGAATAGGATTATAGATACCATTTGGTTAAGATGACGGAAGATCGTCGGAGATGGGCTTAGAGATTCCATCCAGAGAATGTGACAGAGAGTATCCGGAGATGGGCTTAAAGATGCCATCTAGAACAATGTTGATTTCATGAGCTATTCCTTTGTGGGGATCCATATGCCTGTTGTTAGGGAGGAATCCGCTGAGGAATGTAGGTCTTTGTTCGGGAAATAAAGTTTAGGAGCTTCAGTTGTCCATTACTCTATTGGGGAGTCATCTCTTGACTGAAGAGACGGAAGTGAACTGCTAGCTGGGTAGGATCCAGGCTTCGCAATGACTTGATGAGGATAATAAGGCTGACTGCTATCTGGTCGTATTCCAGGCTTCACAGCGACTTACTGGGGGAATGAGATTAAGCTATTATCTGGTGGTGCTCCAGGCTTTGCAGTTTCTTAAACTGGAATAGAAATCAGAAAAATCTTGGTGTCGATTTAACTGAACTAGAGAAAGGTCTTTAATTAACTCTGTCTGGAATGGAAATCAGAAGAATCTTAGCATCGACTCAACTGAACCAGTCAAAAGTCTTGGAATATCTTCAACTGGAATAGAAATCAGAGATATCTTAGTGTCGATCTGACAGAACCAGAGAAGGTCTTTAATTAACTTTGACTAGAATTGAAATCAGAAGAATCTTAGCATCGACTCAACTGAACCAGACAAATGTACTGGAATATCTTCAACTGGAATAGAAATCAGAGAGATCTTAGTGTCGATCTGACTCAACCAGAGAAGGTCTTTAATTAACCTTGACTGGAATGGAAATCAGAAGAATCTTAGTATTGATTCAACCGAACCAGACAAAAGTCTTGGAATATCTTCAACTGGAATAGAAATCAGAGAGATCTTAGTGTCGATCTGACTGAACTAGAGAAGGTCTTGGATCAACTTTGACTGGAATGGAAATTAAAAGAATCTTAGCATCGATTCAACTGAACCAGACAAAAGTCTTGGAACATCTTCAACTGGAATAGAAATCAGAGAGATCTTAGTGTCGATCTGACTGAACCAGAGAAGGTCTTGGATTAACTTTGACTATAATGGAAATAAGAAGAATCTTAGGGTCGATTCAACTGAACCAGACAAAAGTCTTAGAATATTTTAAACTTGAATAGAAATCAGAGAGATCTTAGTGTCGATCTGACTGAACCAGAGAAGTTCTTGTGAGGACATCTTTATGAGGAAATTGCTGAAATAGTCCTTCATCAGATTTAACTTTTGAGAAGGCTACAAGGTCACATAAGTAGTCAGTGGTGTTTGTTGATTTGATCTTTCCATGAAAAAAGGTAAAGAGTTAGTCGTATGCAATGTCATGATGTATGAAATGCATTGTGTGATAAAGTTCTCAAAATAAATGAGATTATGTTGTATGTGATGTGTATGAGCATGCCATGATGTATGAATATGGGATGCTATTGCGATGTTTCCCAGTCTGGGAAAATAAATCCCTACCTGCTGCTGAAGAGTATAAGGAGGCTGAATCCTTCATTTCTGCTAGGGATGATGAATGAATATGATTTGCCAGGGATTTCCTCTTTCTGTTTGAGGACGTTCTGTCAGGGATTGACTCTGCTTGAGAAGAACTCTGGAGGGAGATGCTTTATTGGAAGATTTTTCCATTGTAGAGAAATAAACTCTGTTGGGGCCTAAACTTCCGCAGTTAGAGAAATAAACTCTACTTGGGAGGAGGTTTTATGAATTGTTTGAAATTATAAAACTCGGTTGGGGAGTACAGACTTCATCTTTCTAAAGGCACTTTGCTGGAGGAGGTAATTCCTGCTTGGGGAAGGAGAGATCAAAACATTGGTTGTTTCTACTCTGTGGGGATCATAGACGTCACTTGGACGTATGTTGAGGATGTAGTGGTGATTTCGCATCAGGATGTCTCTGCCCCTGTACCTGCTTCAAGGAATGATTTCTATTGATTTTTGAAGTTCGCCTATAACATGCCTTTTTGCACAAAGAGACCGACATTCTAGTAGGAGAACATCGTCGTAAGAAATGAAAATTACACAAGATAGTGTACAGAGAAAACAACTATGTAATAATCCCATTGAGTTTCAATTCTGCTATTGCCCCTATGTCCTTGAGCGTCTCATCACTTTGCTACTCGTCTGAAGCTGACTGGATTGATTGGTACCATTTGAGCTTGGTAGTTGATACTGAAGTCTGGTCGCAAGGTGATCCAATGGGACATAGTGATACGCTTCAAATCCCTAACTTTTTCCTGGACTGCCCTTTCGGGTTTTTAGTCCATCAGGATACCCTTTTTTTCCCAAGCCGCCTTTGCAGGTTTTCGACTTGCTAGGTGTACAGATTTTTTTGTATTTATCCCTAAATTTTGCTTGAACCCTTTTGGTTCGCCGGGATGCCCTTATTTTTTCCTAGGCCAGTCAACCTAGAGGGTCTTTATTTATGTGTAGTATCTTTTCATTATGTCCGCATTAACAAGGTGAGGAAGGTCGTCACCATCCATGGTGGTCAGAATCATGGCTCCACCAGAAAATATGCTTTTGATCACAAATGGCCCTTCATACGTGGGAGTCCATTTGACCCTATGATCACCTTGAGGAAGTATGATGCGCTAGATTACTAGATCACCCACTTGATATACTTGACATCTGACCTTTTTGTTGAAAGCCTTGATCATCTGTTTCTGATACACTTGACCATGACAGACAGCAGTAAGCCTTTTCTCATCAATTAGATTCAGTTGATCAAGTCGAGTCTGGATCCAATCATCTTCCTTCAAACTCGCATCCTTCATGATCCTGAAATAAGGGATATGGACTTTAATAGGTAGGACAGCCTCTATGCCATATACCAGAGAATAAGGTGTTGCCCCTGTTGACGTACGTGCTGAGGTGCGGTAGCCATGAAGAGAAAATGGTAACATCTCATGCCAGTCTTTATATGTCACCGTCATCTTCTGTATGATCTTTTTAATGTTCTTATTAGCAGCCTCCACTATGCCATTCATCTTCGTCCGGTAAGGGGAAGAATTATGATGCTAGATCTTGAATTGTTTATAGAGATCATTGTATTATTGAGATTTATACCATTGTCAGTGATGATTCTCTATAGCACACCATACCGACAAATCAGGTTATGCTTGATAAACCACGCCACAACATTCTTGGTAACAGTAGCAAAAGAGGCAGCCTCAACCCACTTTGTGAAATAATCAACGGCCACTAGGATGAAGCGATTCCCATTGGAAGTGGTAGGCCTAATCTCTCCGATCATGTAAATGCCCCACATTGCAAAGGGCCATGGAGCCATCAAGATGTTCAAGGGAACCAAAGGTACATTCACCTTATCAACATAGATTTGGCATTTGTGACAAGTTCGGGAATGCTGATAATAGTTTGCTTCTATAGTGGACCAATAGTATCCTTCCCGTAGGATCTTTTTAGCCATGGTATGTCCACTAGAATGGGTGCCAAAGGTACCTTCGTGTAGATCTGCCATAATCCTCTCTGCTTCACTCTTATCTATGCACCAAAGTAAAGTAGAGTCATGGTTGCGCTTGTAGAGCATTCCATTACTGAGGAAGAACTTTGCGGAGAACCTTCTCAGAAGCTTCTTATCATTGACAGACGCCCCTCAGGATGTTCTTGAGCCTCGAGATACCTTTTCACTTCGTGGAACCAAGGTTTGTCTACTACTTCTTTAGTGTCAATCTCATAGCAGTATGCTGGTTCATCCAACCTCTCAATAGTTATCCGAGGAGCCTTGTTGTCCCACTTGACCTTGAACATAGATGACATAGTATCTAGCGTGTTCGCTAACTATTTCTCTTCTCGCGGAAAATGTTCAAAGGTGACCTCTTCAAAGTGTGGAAGCAATGTCAACACATGTTCTTTGTAAGGGATGAGGTTCGGGTGCTTCGTGTCCCACTCTCCTTTGATTTGACTTATTACCAAGGCTGAATCCCCGAAAATGCTCAAGAACTTGATCCTCAGGTCGATAGAAGCTTTGAGACCCATAATGTATTCTTCATACTCCGCCATATTGTTGGTACAGTTGATACATAATCTGGCGTTGAAAGGTGTATGACAACCCTCAGGAGATATGATTATAGCACTGATGCCATTGTCGATGCGTTGGAGGCTCCATCAAAAACCATAGTCCATCGGGATCCTTCCTCTGGTCCTTCATCCGGTCCAAGTTCTTCATAGTCAGTCATTGACATAATATTCTCATCCGGGAATTCAAAGTTCATGGATTGGTAGTCATCCAAAGCTTGATGATCCAAATGATCAGCTAGTATAATTCCATTGACTGCTTTCTGGGTTGTGCATTGGATGTCGTATTCGGTCAAGATCATTTTCCATCTTGCTATTCTTCCGGAGAGAGCGGGATTCTCAAAGATGTATTTGATCGGATCCATATTAGATATCAACAAAGCAGTGTGGGTCAACATATACTGTCTCAGTCGGTGAACATCCCATGCCAAAGTGCATCAAGTTTTCTCGAGCAGTGAGTATCTTGTTTCACAGTCCGTAAACTTTTTGCTAAGGTAGTATATTGCATGCTCTTTTTGACTGGACTCGTCATGCTGCCCCAGCACACACCCCATTGAATTATCTAACATTTTTAAGTACATTATCAAAGGTCTTCCCTCAATCAGAGGCATCAGAATTGAAGGCTCTTGAAGGTATTCCTTGATTCTCTCGAAGGCGGTCTGACATTCGTCCTTCCATTTTACCACTTGACTTTTCTTCAGGAGTTTGAAGATTGGCTCACAAATAGCAGTTAAATGGGAAATGAACCTAGTAATGTAATTCAGGCGTCCCAAGAAACCTCTAACTCCCTTCTCAGTGTTAGGAGCTGGCATCTCTTGTACAACTTTCACCTTTGCAGGGTCTACCTGAATACCTTTGTCACTGACAATGAAACCTAGGAGTTTACCAGACCTTACCCCGAAGGTGCACTTGTTCAGATTTAACCTTAGCTTGTACGTCTTCAACCTATCAAACAGCTTTTGTAGATGATCAAGGTACTCTTCTTCCATTTGGGACCTGGCTATCATGTCATCAACATAGACATCTATCTCATGGTGAATCATGTCATGAAATAAAGCTACCATGGCTCGCTGATAGGTTGCCCCAGTATTCTTCAACCCAAATGGCGTCACTTTGTAGTAGAAAGTGCCCCATTGTGTGACGAAGGTTGTCTTCTCCATGTCTTCAGGTGCCATCTTAATCTGATTGTAACTAGAGAAACCGTCCATGAAGGAAAAGATCTTGTGTTTTACAATGTTGTCAACCAGAACGTCAATATGGGGAAGTGGAAAGTCATCCTTGGGGCTTGCCCTGTTCAAATCTCGATAATCCACACACATCCGTACCTTGCCGTCCTTTTTAGGAATCGGGACTACGTTAGCAACCCATTAAGGATAAGAAGTGACAGCTAAGAACCCAACGTTGAATTGTTTCATAACCTCTGCTTTGATCTTCTTTGACATTTCAGGGTGCATACAATGGACCTTCTGCTTTACCGGAGGGAAATCTTCTTTAGTTGGAAGACGATGAACCACAATATCCATGTCTAGTCCTGGCATGTCTTTATATGACTAGGCGAAGATCTTGATATAATCATGCAGCATCTGTATCAATCGTTGTTTGACACCAAGCTCCAGATTTGCACCTATCTTGACTTCTTTCCTGTCCTCTTCTGTGCCCAAGTTTATTGTCTCAACTGGCTTTTCATGAGGCTGTATAGCCCTTTCTTCCTAATGTAGCAGTCTAGCAAGTTCTCCGGGTACCTCACAATCGTCCTCACCTTCGTCCTCAGCTTGGTTGATCGGATTTTCAAAGCCATAACCGGCAATAGCAAAATTGTTATCAATGGGATCCAGAGTGGATATGGATCTGCAGTTGATACGTGAGTGTGTGTAAGAGCATAACTGTATAGAAAAAGTAAAAAAGCAGAAAAGAAAAACAGAGAGCGCAAAATTTGTATGCATAAACGTCCAATGCTTTATTAATACCATATGAGATTAAACATGATAACCCTCACAAATGAACCATTGTGCCCCGGGTAAGACACATGGCCAAGAAGTTTATATAGTTTATTACATATCCAAAAACCAAGAAAGACAATTACTTCTGAATAAAAGTAATTGGTACAAAGTCTTTTGTCGTCCAGTTACTGGGTCCACCGTTGGTAGTATTGAAGATCCAACTATCCATATCATAGTCACCATCACTATCTTCTAGAGCGTTGACCCCATGATTGTTGATGCGTAGGGGAGGTCTTCCAGCACGAGCACGGAGAACAGCCCTTTGATCCCTTGAAGAGAAACCCAAACCAAACTTATTAGATTTGTACGGAATATCAGGGAGTTGGCCCCAGATGGTAGACCCACCTTCTTCAATAACTGCTTTTGCATCCTTGAGAGAAGCCATCTTCAAGGGAGGTCTGGCAATCTTCAACATATTGGCGACAATTTCAGTTGCAACCATAGTCTAAGGCACCTCTTCGAAATTCTGGCACGGAGTCTCGATGAACTAGCCATCCATTTCCACACACCTGAAGGAGTTCAGGTGACTGGCCATGTACTCTTCTTCACCATGTACAATGAAAATCTTTCCTCTTACCAGGTATTTCATCATCTGGTGCAGAGTGGACGTGACAGCTCCCGCCCCATGGATCTATGGGCGACCCAACAAACAAGAATACAATGGTCTGATATCCATCGCGTAGAAGGTGGAGTCAAAGTTCTGAGGACAAACTTTAATGGGGATGTGCACCATTCTCTTTGATCCATCGAAATCCCTCACTACAATGTTGCTGGGCTTCAAGGTCAAACCTTCACAGTCTAGTCTATATAGAGCCTTCTTGGGCAGCACGTTCAATGATGAACCAATATCTACTAGAAAATGGACCAAAGTAGTGCCACTGCATTTGACAGAGACATTTAGCGCGTCATTGTGTTTTCTCTCTCTGGGTGTCAGATCAGCATCAGAAAAACCCAAACCATTATCAGTCGTCAAACTAGCCACACAATCTTCAAATTGGTCAGTGGATATTTCTTGTGGCACATGGGCAGTTTTAAGGAACTTCACCAAAGCCTTCGCTTGAGCTTCGGAGCATAATAGTAAGGCTAGCATGGAAATTTTTGAAGGGGTCTGCCCCAGCTGCTCGACAACATTGTAGTCACTCTTCTTAATAATCTTCAAAATTTCAACCATTTCCTTCTTGGAAGTCGCTGGGATAAATTCTGAATGCGCCTTTGTCTGGACAGGCTCAATCAGTATGTCTTTGCCCCGAGTCTCGGTCGAATCGCTGATAGGGGTGTCAACAGGGGTAATCATAGGAGTTACGGTGGTTATATCAGTAGGGACAATAATAGGAATGATCACAGGACTAGTAACGGATTTTGGAGGAGAAATCTCAGGGGAGAACACTCTTCCACTTCTTGTTATTTTGCTGGTTCCAACAATGTTGCCAATGTCGGGTTCAGCATTTTTGGAAACTTGGTCTTCAAAAGCTAGCAAGTCTTGCTTGACGCCATGGTAGTAGATGTCAGCCCCATAATTCTAGGGAACAACCTTGTTCGAGGAGTATGGGATTGGCCCTAGCATGGTGATGATCAGAGGAGCCAACTTTAGAGCAGATGTAATCCTGGCGGGTCTTTTGGTGGAGACCCTAGGAGGATTGGCGAAAATGGTTATGATTGAAACATCCTTACAAATGAAAGTCGGGACGGGAGTCTTTTCAAACAAAATCTATCTATCATCCATCAGGCGCTGGACACCTGCCTTTAAAAAATGATAACCAGTCGGTAGAGATAAACATGAGTGGCAACCTTCGCCACAGCCCGGAAATAAACCGGCTTTCAACAAGTTCCACTTAATGGTCAAAAGAGGAGTAACAAGTTCCTTAACAGAAGTAATGAACACACCATCTTCAATGACATTAACACCACGGTCGTGTTTGAGCATAGGAGCAGTGATGACATTGGGAGTCTCAGGGGTGTCAAATTCAATTTCATTCGCCTCGAGAAGGTCTTGCACCTTTTTTTTCAAAGCCCAGCAGTCGTTGGTATCATGGCCTAGACTTTCTGAATGGTAAGCACAACAAGCATTAGGATTGCAGCGGGGAGAGGCAGTGTTGGGATTCTTCGGAGCTTCCCACAAAGTTACCAGATTAGACTTCAGTAGATAAGGCAACACTTGAGACATAATCATATTTATCTTGGTAAACTGTCTTATCGGCCTTTCTACTCTCGGCTGGTTATTCTTTTGTTGAGTAGGTGCAGGTTTAGAGATCATAATAGCCCCTACCGATGGACGGCGTCCAGTTTTGTCCTGATTCCTTTGAGTATATGTGATGTTGACTTTCTTTTTCCCATAAAATGGCTTCCTTACTGCACTGGAGGATGCATCCTTTTGAATCTTCCCACTCTTAATTCCAGCTTCCACTCTTTATCCTGTCAAAATAAATTCAGTGAAGCCGACTGAGGAACTTCCAATCAGATGATTGAAAAACAGACCAGATAGGGTACCCAAAAACATATCCACTAGCTCCCTATCAGATAGGGGAGGCTGGACTCTTCCTGCTAAGTCCTTCCACTTCTGAGCATAGTCTTTAAAACCCTCGCTCGGACCCATAGACATACTTTGGAGTTGTGTACGGGTGGGAGAAAGGTCTGCATTGTACTGATACTGCTTATAGAAAGTAGCAGCCAGGTCTTCCCAATTATGAATGTTGCTCTTTTCCAACTGGTAGAACCATTCTAGTTGAGTTCTAGACAAACTATCTTGAAAGAAGTGGACCCATAAGTCCTTGTTAGCAGTGTGAGGTTGGATATTCCTCACATAAGATCGGAGGTGCATCTTGGGACATGAAACCCCGTCATATTTGGCTAACACTGGCACCTTGAACTTTTGTGGGATGACAACCCTAGAGACCAAACCCAGCTCTTCAAAATCTAACCCAAGCACCTTCTGGATTTCCATTGCACTTAGACGCTCTTCCAGCTGTTTGTATTTTTTATCGGCCGAAGGGTACTACTCTTCATTGCAGTCAATCTTATTATCAAATTCCCTTAGACTAGGGTCTTCTTCTATTGTCTCCCCTTCTTGATTATCCCCTTCTTTTGATGCAGATGTCAGCTCAACCACTTGGCTTAATGGTCCTTTGAATCTTCTTCCCGGATTTACCACACCAGCTGTCTTCCTTGGCTTCTTAGTCTTCTCTTTCAGAATCAGGTCTTTCAGTTCCTCTTGCCCCTTGGCCAGAGCCATGATCATCTGTTGAAACTGCACATTCTGAGTCTGTAGATCCTTCACCGTTTGTTCTAGAGCCATTGCTGAAATAAATAACGTAGAAGATGAGAAACTTGTTTTGAAACCTGCTTATGCAATGATATGTATGATATACGTATGCAATGTTTTCAAGGATTTCTAGGACTCAAATTTTCTCAAACAGAAAAATAACAAACGTTAATTGCATTAAGAAGTTTTATTAGTCACAATGATGCCTCTTAGGCTTACAAATGAGGTAACAAAGCAAAAGTAAACTCCCAAAGAAAAGAGACTCAATCTTCCCACAAGCGCATCCTCTTTGGAGCAATGTAAGCGTTTATACCTTCTCTTCATGAAGTAACTGAGTGAGCTCTAAAAACTTCTTCTCGCTGGCGTAGAATTGAGTTTCAAAAGTATCCCGTTCTTCTTTGAGTTGTATCCAGGATTTCCGTAGCTCCTCAAGATCAGTTGGCATGTCGGGATGAAGAACAATGTAAGGAGCGTCTACCTCATCAATCAGCTCCATAATCACAGGTAAGATGGCAGGGTAAGGCATCATAAGACATTGATCATGAACTCACACCCATTTGAGGTAAGGCTCAAGAGGGATGGAATTCTTGTGCCCCAGTGTCTTGCTATCAACTTTGTTTATCATGCCCGAATCTCGAATGAACCTTTTACGATAACCCTGGACATCATTCTCATAGTCAAATGTGATTCCTTGGACGAGTGTGTCATGAGGACCATCCCTTCTAGCATTACCAAACTGTCGCAATGCCAAACAAGGGTTGTAAGTGATTCCTCCCATAATGCCTAAGAGAGGGACATTTGGGATTTCCCCACAGCGATCAATGATGGTAACATTCTCCAAGGATCGAGAACACCAATGAATATCCGAATGTGTAAGGGACATCAGCCTATGAGACCATCTCATACCCTGCTCGTTTCTCAAAATAGACTGGGGTAGGTGCGAAACAAACCACCTAGCCAATAGAGGAGTGTAACACAGAAGGGTCCCTCTTCTCTTCAGAGTGCGAGTATGCAGAGAGTGTAGAATATCCCCAAGTAAAGTAGGCCCTAGATTGTGAGACAAAAATACCTTAATCGTATTCACATGTACGGGGTGGTCCGTGTTAGGGAATAGTACCATCCCATAGATGAGAAGGGCCAACACTTCTTCAAAAGCTTGTAAATCCAGGTTATCCCAAAAATAATGAGCTTTCTCGAATAGAAACTTAGCTGGAAATCCTTGTACACCTCTTCTACTTTCTCAATTTTCCACTACATTAGACCGTTGTAAAGACATGGCTTGAGCAATCTCTTTCCATACCGTTGAATGGTAACTGATCAAGGATAGGTGTCCCTAATAACTGAGAAAACTCCTCCATAGTAGGCACTAACTGGTAATTAGGGAAAGTGAAGCAGTGATGTAACTGGTTAAAGAACTGAAAGAGCACCTTTAACATTTCCTCATCAGTGGTTGAAGTGACCAAGTCGAGAAGTCGACCATGTTTTTCAATGAAGGGAGAGCTTTCAGGAATCCTTGGTGATAACTCCTTGAGTTGAGGAGGTACTTTCAGAAGGTTGATTTGGATAGTATTCCTGTGAGCGGATGTCATGTCTTGCAAAACAAGACAAACATAAGCCCTAGAAAATCCTTGAAATGGTTAGTTATGACATGCCATGTTATAATGTCATGATTATGCTAAGAAATCACATATATAGCAAGCAACAAGAAAATCACACCAAGACCTTAGGTTTAAGGCTTGCATGGGTTTTAAATAGTACCCTCTTGAAGTTGGATTAGTTCAACTTGTCCTATAAATATTAACCGGGTTATAAAGGATCTCAATATCATTGATCTTTCCCACAAGTTTCGTTCGATAGGAAACTGACTTGCAACCAAACAAAACTCGGGAGTCAAATCTCAATGAGTATAGCATCGAGTATCTTCCAACTTTGGGAATACACCAAAGACAACCATCTCACTACGTCCTAATGGCCAAGTTGTTCAATTATAGGTTCTACATTCAGTTGATGCTTCATGACACCATGCAGCGGCCCTATATTCTCCTTGATTAACTCAAGGGCTACCGGTACCAACCAAAGTGTCGCATCAACGTAGCCATCACTTAAACCATGTCGGTATACCCCACACAGTTTCCAGGATCTATTGCTACTTACCTAAAAGGTTTCCCTAGATCCGGGTGTAGGATCTATAGTAACCCAAACAATACCCTTAAAAGTAAAGAAAACAAATAGTTAAAGAAGCAAAAATGATCTATACCTTAAGGTAAACCCCACTTTATATATTCCCCAGCAGAGTCGCCAGTTTTGTGATACGGTGGCAGAACCGACTGTTATACTGGTTTTGTGTTTCTCGTTCGCAAATGTCGTGGTAAGTAAGAGTCGCCATCGACTTTTCTTTTATCCAACAAAGGAAAGGGTGAAAAGAACAAAAAAATACCTTTTTCGAGATTTTCTTAGTAATGCGGGTAGATTATGGAAAGGAAAGGTGTTAGCACCCTTTCCATCCGTTGTTTTCCACGGGCTCTTAGGTACTTGCTCATTTTGAAAATTGTTTGTGTTTGTGTGATTTGAAAGATTCTGTTTGATTTATGATAACTCTTGTATCAGTCCTCAAGAGTGTGATAATGCGTTTTTGAAAAGGTTTTGAAAGTGTGTAAGTGTAAAAAATTGTTTGTTAGCAGGTACTTAAGAACAGTCTACCTACTCGAAAAAGGAGTTCTTTTCCTCCTTTCCTTTATACAATGCTATCCTACTATTAGTGAGTAGGTAGCCCTATCGTCGAATGTTTGAGGGACTTTCGGAAGGGACGTTATGGTCATTGAAGGCAACATGTAAGAACACCTTAGCATTTCGAAGGGACTGTAATCATATAGGCAACATCGAGGAACAAGATCATTTCTCGTAGGTAACTCGAGGGACGTTAAGGGACCATGATCTTTATGATAACTTTTAGATTGAGGGTCTTTGCTAAGATATTCCTACGTTCGAGGGACATGACCATTGTTTTCCGAGGCAACCAAGTGAGGTATACCCTAAGGGTGCAAGTGTGCAACAGTGTGCTTTTTCAGTTATATTTATATTGCAATTAGTGACCTAACGATTATTTGATTTAATCTTGTCATGCAGGCATATAAGAATATATAAAGCGAGAAATCAAAATTCCTACGCTATTACAGGGATTGGGTGTAGATACATAAATAATGGACGAAAAGTAAAGTGCGAACCTAAAAACCCTAATTTAGCTATTACAAACCGGGCGCAGTTACATAAATGATAAAAAATAATCGTATGAACAAAAAGTAATGACGCGTAAAAATTAAAACGGGAAAAAGTTCTAAACCCTAGAAAACCTAATTGTTTATTAAAAAATATTTTTTGTATTTTATGAAAAAAATTAGAAGTTTAACCTAATTTTATAATTAATTTTAATTTAAAGAAAATAACTTAAAGTTAATTAAATTAATTAATTTAGAAAAATTAATTTATTAAGAGAAAAAACTAAGTCCTAATTTTTTGTGATGATTTTCTGATTTTATGAAAAATATTTGAATAAATAGAAAATATAAACTAATTAATAAAAGTAAAAATTAAATAAAACAAATGAAAGAAAATGGGCCTGAAGGGGGTGAGAAACCCAATTGTAAGGGTGTGTTGTTGAATTTTGTCCAGGCCCAACTCCGATGGCCCATGCTCACGCTGGATCCAGTGTTGTTGTGGTAGGGAGGTCCACCATGTGGAAATGTTTCTAGGCGTCAGATCTGGTACTGGATGGATCCAAAGGTGATGAGACTGTGACACATGGTGCACGCATTAGGAGTAGAACCACTGAATATGCAAGAAATATTCATAAAAATAATATGCAAGAGGCAAGGGTCGAACCCATGACCTCCTACACATACAAAGCCTTAAGCCCTTCACTCTTGCCATCTGCGTTAGCAGATCATTCATACATATAATTACAAAATAATATTATAAAGCAAAACAAGGCCAAGGCTGAGTCATCAAACACGCGCCAGCAAGTGGGGGCCTTGAAATTTAAAAGAACCAATCAAAACATGCTGATATTCCACGCAGGTTCCTTGGCCGGTCAAACCACCGTGGAGGGTGGTTTCGGTCATCTTCTCTGTTTGGACAAAAACCCAATCCTGCGAAATCTCATAAAAAATAAGCATAAAAATAACCCTACTAGACTAATTAGGACCTTGCGATTCTAATGGTGGGGTTTATTTTGTCTGAAATTCCCTGTATCTTGAGATACGATGCTTGGCTGAAGCTTTGCCCTAACAATGGGAAACCTTCATCGCTGCGTTAAATCTCTCATGTAATGGTTCTAGACAATCACAAATGTTAGCATGAAGACGTGTATGTACAAATAAATCATTTATATTGCAAGATCAAGAAGTTTAAATTCACGAAAATATACCAAACCGGTGATGCTTGAAAGAGAGCTTCTTGGCACGATCTGTCTTAAATAATGGTTCAAACAAGCTTCTGAGAACCTCAAGAGGAAGATTGGCTCCTTTGTTTGGATCAACAAATGCTGGAATTGATGCTTTCAACCTTCACGATTCTTATAAATTTTTGCACTTTTGTATGCTTCTTTGGTGGCTGCTGCGTATGTGTTCTTGACCAAGGGTTATTGTGTTTATGTAGTGAATCAGAATAGGGTTACAAATGGAGCAAAAATATCCATGCCTTGATGAGAAATATTTTCTTTCCAAATATTTGATTTTTGGCCTTTTTAGAACAAATCCAATCTTGCCTTTCATTCACGATTTTTCTTTTATTTTCAAGCATGTTTTGTCCCTCATTTGGATAGAAAAAGATTCACCATCATATCTTTTATTATTTTGATTATTTACTTTATTTAATTTTTCATTTTAATGGAAAAAAAAAAAAAGCAAAATGGTATAAATATTAAAATAATGTATGACTGAGCTCAACGGTCGTGGGCTATGTCAAGCACAAGTTTCAATCATGAAAACATGGGCCCATTTGGAAAAAATTCAAGTTAGGTCAATGTTGGCTTCATGCACTTTTCCAAAAATTGGTCAACTTTAGAGAGGCATATCTTTCTCAATTTTAACCCTAAAAGGGTGTTCTTGGACTTTTTAGAAAGCTTAAGAGGTCCTCTAATCAACCTTTTTGGTTTCATCTCAATTGGATCTTCCATGTTCATGTAAATAGCTTTGACCCAAAAGGTGTTTTGTTGACTTTTTGAAAGGACCTATAATGTATGAGCTTGTATCTTTTGAATGAGCCTTTGTGGAAAATTTTTTGATAAAGTATGAGAAAGTTATGCCTGGTCAAAGTTTGGTTGACTTTTCCTATAGAAACCATAATTTTCCATTTTTGACTTTTGATGAGTTAGGAGCATTTCTTGAGTAAGCATGATTAACCCTAGATAAAATGATGGATATTACTTCAAAAATGTTGATATTGACCAAAAATCTTGAAGTTTGACTGTATTTGGGCCACAGTTGACTTTTGACCTAGTATAGTTGATTTCCAGACATTTGAGCAGTTGACTGAGCAAACTTGTTGTTCAAGGCATGAAATTTGGCATGGATGATCTTGATGACATATTAGGACAATGGAGAACATTTGGGATCCTTGGTACTCACACACCTTTCTTAAAATTGAAACTCTAGTTGAGGTTTATTGCCTTAGGAGGAGAATTTGTTTGGTCAATTTTTAGCCATCCTTGAGCAATTGAGAACCTCTAGAGGCATGTCTTGAGTGAAAATGGGAGGGAAAATTTTGGGGTACAACACTGTCAAAATTCCTTTTTAATACATGTGAATGCATAAAAATCATCATGGTTACGATTTCCAAAGAGATCGTGAGCCAGACCAAATCTCAACTTCCTCCTTCGTGAGACTTACATTAGAACAATTTTTTATTTTCATGAAATAATAAATAAAATGAAAAGTTTTTTCTTACAACTATAAATAGATTTCTTCACCATTTATTCTTCTTTTCTCTCATTTCACCTCCCTTCTTCAATGAAAACTTCAAAGAAAAACTCAAACTTTTCTGCAAAAGGCTTCAAATTTCTTCATAATCATCACTCAAATGGTGTCTGAATCAACTTTAAAACCAAAGGTTCCTCTCGTGAATCCATTATTGCTGGAAATCAATTATTTGTCCCTGATCCTCATCTTGAAGAAGAAAAATCCATAATATGGAACTCTCAGGTATTGATCTTTTTCACCATCTCTGATACAACACATGCTTTTCTAGGATCTTTCCCTAGTCTTAACATGAATGTTAAGGAAGTTAGTGAATCATTTCCTTTATTTTTAACCTATTAAACCTCTTGCGACTATAAATAAACCTACAAACTTCACTTATATATCTAGCCGTATTTTGTGTTCTTCCCCTATATTGATCAGTCGAATTACCTTAATTGGTTAAATAAGGTATAAGCTAAGAAAGGACAAACATGGAAATATCAAGGTATTTTAGACTTAATTCAAATCTCTAGGTTTGGCCATACATATAGACAAAACATGATACTTGATGCACTTTACTTTTGGGAGGGTTTGACAAACACCTTCCAACTACATTCTGGTATGGTTATGCCAATGTTGTTTGACGTGGTTGCCATTACTAGCCTTCGACCAACTGATCAGGTCTTCGACCTGACTATCCAAAAACAAGACAAAATAGGCTTTAATTCAAAGTGTGATAGCTTCACAAAATTTATCTCTAATCATTATGATGAAACAGCCAATCAAGTTTCCGACAAAGAACACATTGCCTTTTTGTCCTTATGGATGTCACATTATATCTTTTATTCTAATAACCTACAATTAGTAAAGTTCTTTGTTACTCTAGCCAATCAAATTCACTTTTGAAAAAATGTTTGTTTGAGTCTGTTACTTTTAACATCCCTTTATGAGTCTTTAACCCAAGCATCTCAGAACATGAAAGGTTCTGGTCCCGTTAATAATCCTAAGGATTCCCTTCTACTATCTGGTCCTTTTTGGCTCCTCCAATCATGGCTCAATGCCACATTTGAACCATCTTTAATTTCTAATAAACCCAATAATCCTACTGTGGAAGACAAAGAATCTCCAATCGAGGGAAGTAGACTCGATTTGCTCACTTTGACTGATGAAGGGCTTACATCACAAGAGAGCTTCACTGAATATTGTTGTCCCTTTTAGTGTCACATGCAAGTATACATGTTTTGATTACAACAAGTAATAAAAAGAAGAATATCGTACCCACAGGTAGTGTTGTTACTTAGATTTGATTTTTGTATGAAAACTATTCTTTTGATTTATGCATGAGCAGACAGAAATACTGATTGGTGATTATGAGTTCAAGTTCACTTAAAACAGATGTCAAAAGTAAGATGAAAAGTAGTGGAAATATATTAAGAGTCATTTGAGTTGAGCTTTATCTTTAGTGTAGTTATTTGCTAATGTTGTGTGGTGTTGTAACATGCAAGGTCAGAGTGATCTTTTGGGGTATTTCTACAACATTCAGAACATGCATAAGAAGAAAAGGGAACAAGCCTCACTTGTAACCCTAATATATGTCTTTTAATTATTTTGAATTCCTTAATTATTGCAGTTTCTTATCTCTAAGTAAACTAGGTAAAATTAATATCTCTATCCTACTCTTTCAACCATTTTTACTCATGAAGTACACTTGTTGTTGGATCTCTCACAACAACAAGCGGTACCTATTTCTAAGTTGATCATTCAAAGAAACAATTTTTTAACAAAACAAACAAATGGTAAAGAAAACACTAGCCACACAACATATAACATAAAAGCAACTTAATATTAATTTCACATAGCTCAACTATAAAAGGTTTAGCTCATAGTAAGCTGAGTATAAGCTTCAAACATGGTTATCAAAGGAAACATCTTAAGACAATAGATGAACAAAAGATATAAATCTAATAGATACTTGGAGGAAGACTTGAGATGACTAATCTTCAAGTGATGACTCCAGTTGCGCCACTACTCATCAGCTGATACAAGACTGGATAAGGAAAGTAGACTCTTTCACACTTTCGTTGTCCACTCACTTAAACTCTTGTGAACTTTATCTTGGAACTTTTGAACTCTCCTTTGATCTTCATCTCATCTCTATTTATAGACCAAGGATTAGGTTTTGTATGTTGCATTGGATCATGGGCTTTTGTTTAATAAATCACATCAAGCCCACATAAAAATAGCGCCAACACACACTTCAGTAGCACAACCAACAAGGAATCTTTGTGCAGGGAGACAATAGTGGGAGACAAGGTGTAGCATGGCAGAACTCCACAGCAGGTGGAGGCGGCATGCTCTGCCATTTGCAGCATACTTTTGTACCCGATTTTTGTCTTCTAGCGCCACCACTCTCTTCTTTGATCTACCAAGTTTTCCCTACAATTGGATCTTCCTTCACGCTATCATCATTGGCCAGTAGCTTTTATTATTGCTTCCCTTTGGTTTAAGCTCCCTTAATTTCTTTCAGCTTGTGCTCCATTCATTAAACTAATGCAGTCTTGCCTCAGCTCGACCCTGCTAACCTTTGCTAACATAAAAACATGAGTAAATGATAAAAATGGAGCACCTATTGTGCTCCAAGATAAAACCATTAAAAATACTAAAATGCAAGAAATTATAACTAATAACCAGAATAAAAATACTAAATAGACGGCTCTAAAGGCCTGCATTAACTCACAAAATGTGTGTTAACAAATATTGTATGATGTTCATGAAGCGATACACGTTCACTCCTCACATGGATCCCTTCATGGATAGATGACATGGCCCTGCATGGTTCAAAAGAGAATTTCATGCACTCCATGCTAAACATCAAGCTGAATCTGAAAATATTTGGAAAGCTTTTACTAACTGAACCTTGTGGCTCGGCAGTTTGATCTTAATCATTTTAAACCAAATTCATACTTTCAATACTAAGAGGACCCGTGCTCAATCACTATTGAAAAGTCTAGGGATACATACTTTGACCTCCTTGCAAATCTTGTTGAAAACAAACTAGAGCTTGTTCCTTTCAATTTCCAAACATCTTACAACTATACCTCAAAATTCGACACTTGGTGGAAGAACTATGAAACTGGAAAATTTGTTGATGTGCTTACCAAGATGTACAATCTAACTAAAACTTTCACTTCTTTGCAGACCAAGTTTGAAAAAGGTATAAATATGCATGTTAAAGATATTCATGTGTTCTAGCGTTACTTCGAAGTTGTGTACAACCTTAGAGATATTAGTTAGACAATCTTTGAGGTAGCTACATTTTGAAAGAGAAAATTATGAAAAAAAATACCAAAACTAGAGTTTACTTCTTTTGTAAAAGATAATTATATTTTTTCTTTGATTTTCCATAAGCCAAAATTTCCACCTCTACCTTCAAGTGTGTTTGCTTTGGCATTTTGATGTCCCTTCCCATAGTTACTCATAGTAATACATAGTTACAATACTTCCATTAATACAATGTCCCTTTGATTTATTCTGAAATTGGGTTGTTTATTTCCATTTGGAATCCTTACAAATGCAAATGTATATTTAGGACACAGGAATTATTTTGACAACAAAAGTGCAGTAAGGTACTGCTAACTACTACTAAGACACGCGAATTGACATTATAGATTTAGGGAGTTGTATATATGTGTCATACCCCAAATTTTCCCTACTGGTTCCTAATCTTTTTTATTCCTAGAATTATCATTTTCTTTATAATATATTATTGTCAAACACATATATTTATGGGGTTTAAGTTTATGAAAGGTTTTTTTTTACCTTTTTAAGAATTAATTGGCCTTTTTAAATCAGAAAAGTTCATGTAAAATTTTAAGCCCAAGAAAGTTTCACTTGCTAATAAAGGGTGCATCTTAGGTTAGGGGCTTATCATCCAATTTGCTGAGCCCATTACATTTTTTAGTAAAGTTTTTGTTCGTTTTTAGCCCAGCTTAATTTTTAAAGGTTTTACATTGTTATGAATTCTTGGGCCTTTATAAATCAGAAAGGCCCGTGTAAAATTGAGGGCCCATTCGTTTTCTCTTGCATGAGGGGTGTATTAGCCCATTTAGAATCCTATGAATAAATAGAAGGGGGTATGTTGATTACATGAGGGGGTTTATAGATTAATTGGACCGTCCTATTGTTGGTGTTGAGGCCTGTTTTAAATAAGGTTAAAGGGGGTATGTTTTATTTTTAAGGAAGGCCCATAGCAATTCGTTTTTGAAGGCCCAATAATTGAACAAGTTAGCCCATTTCAGGTTTTTCTTTGCGTTGATAAATTGTTTTGTTTTTACAGTAACGTTATTAAAATCATTATACTATGAACTTAATTAAGTTATAATTATATTTGTTTTATTATTTGAAAAAAGTTATTGACTAAAAATTAAAAATTGAAATCAAAAGGCCTTCAAGTTGCTCGGTCAGCAGGCTTGCTTTTACTAACAAGCCCAAGGCCCAGAGAACACTCACTGTGCAAATCAGGAAAGAAAACATGCATTGTTCAAATCGAAGAAGAAAATGCATGTTTTAAAGCTAAAAACATATATTGTTCAGATTAAAATAAAATAAAATCATAATTAAATCAAACTTATTATACAAATCTGTATCAAATCCAAAACAAATCTCTAAATCCCTAATCTAATCTAATTCCTAGCCTAATCTGCTATCAATCTCAAGTAATAACGACAATCATACAAAAACTTCCTAATTTATCTACACCTAAACACAATAAGAATGCCTAAAATTCTAAGTGGAGGGGGAGAATTTCAGAGATTGGAAGAACAGATAAAGGAGAGCCAGAGAGAAGAAGGAGATTTGAGCACCGCCGTTGTAAAATTTCACACATCACCTCTCCGTGTAAGCTTAGGGTTTCAACATCTGAAACCCTAGCGCTTCCCTGTCGCGTCGCCGCTACTTCCTTCGTCACCACCGTCCAGTGCCTGCAAAAAAGAAAGGGAGAAGAAAAAAATCAGAACGAATTAGACCTAAATTTGAAGAGGCGCAGAGATCTACGATGAAGAAGGTAAGCTTCGATTACTTATCTTAAGGGATTTGAATGGTTATTTTGTGATGTATGGTTATCTAGGATCAGAATCGTGGGGTTTGGGTGGGAGCGCCTCCATGGATTAGGGTTTTAAGGGTTCGGTGATTAGGGTTATGTGTTGGTGTTGTGTTGTTAGAAGAGAGAAATGAGAGATGGATCAGAGAGAGAAACGAAAATGACGAAATAATTTCTAAAACAACATATAATGCTTTCAATAATCCAATATGCGTAATTCCATGGTTGCTACCATGCGCCCTCAATCATAACCGCATGATCAATATCAAGCATTCCAAAAATATACGTCCATTGTATTACAATGCATTTGTCTGCATGGAGTCCAAGAGGACTACTCAATACCCTTTGGGCCAGGCCCAGTCTCTAAACCCACCCCCCCTGTTTTATTTGTTTTACTAACCTATGTGTGATACGGTGGGATAACTGACTTGGTTGTTCTGCGTTCGATCTTAAATATTGCGGTTAGCAAGAGTCGCCACCGACTTTTCTTTTATCCAAAAGGAAAGGTGAAAAAGAACAGGAAAGACCTTTGAGATTGTTTCTTGAGTTCGGGGGGTAGATTATGAAAAGGGAAGATATTAGCACCCTTTTCATCCATGGTTTTCCATAGGCTCTTATTTACTTACTAGATCACTTGCTTTTTGTTTGAAAATGTTCTTTGTGTGGTTTTTGAAAGTATTTTGAAAAGGCGCCATCGTTTAGGCAAACTTTGTAATGATTCCCGTTCGTAAGAATGTATACAAAGTGTTGGACTTTTGAAAATATTTTGTGTTTTGAAAGTTTTTTTTTGAAAGTGTTTGGTGTTTGTTTTGAAAATAAGCAAGGATGTTTTTGGTTTAAAATTGAGCAAGCAACTAGGAACAATCTACCTACTCAAAAGTCTTAAATATTCTTTTCCTCCTCTACTTGACATTGTTATCTTACCATTGATTTGGTAAGAAACCCTATCTTTGGATGTAAAAGGGACGGGAAAGGGCCATCGTATAGTCATAAATAGCAATGTTGTAAGATATCTTAGCATTTTCTTTAAGGGACTAAGATCATTCGTAAGGCAACATTCGTAGCGTCATAAAGGGACTATGATATTGTGTTTTGTTTGTTTTTTCTAAGACGTCTTACATTCATATTATGACCATTTATTTCTCAAGGCAACAAGTGGAGTTAACCCTAGAGGTGCAACGTGTGCAAGTGTATCTTTTCCATGCTTTATTTGTCTTGCATTAGGGTTTTCTAAGCATTAGTTTTATCTTTCCATGCAAATCCTAATCACTAGCATTTATATATAAAGCATTAAATTGCGGAAAGTGAAAATATTAAGCTATTACATCAATAGGGGAGGGGGTGTAAAAATTTACAAATGGGGATTTTTGCAAGAAAATTAAAGTCCTAATTATCTATTACAACCATATTGAAATAATATACAAGAAATGTAAAATGGATTTGTTTTGTTTTTGTTAACAAATTAATTTACTTAAGAAAATATTTTGATCTTTTGTTCTAAAAGAAATGAAATAAAACACGTGGATATGAAATATTTTTGGTTATTAAAAGCAAAAATAATATAAATAAGAAAATGGAGTCAGAATCAGCACATTGCTGAAACGAGGAGGAACAAAAGTTCTGACTCTGATATGCTGCAAGAGAGAAAATGTTAGTAGGAAAGCAGATGGTCATAAGTTTTGGGCTTGGGTACACCAAGTTCTGAGTTTGCCGTGAATAAAGGAAGATATAGAAGTTCTGATTGTTGAAGGGGTTCATAAGTCGTAGTGTAGTTGGGAACCTAGAAGTTCATATATCATTGGCAAGTCAGAAGTTCTGGCTATTTGAGAGAGTGAGGTGATACTGCTGTTGGGGTTAGGTTGTTTAGAAGTTCTGATTTAGGAATATTATTTCATAGATAAATGGGTGATAATGTCATTAAATAAACCTAAAAAATGCTTCTGGGGATAGAACACATGACCCTTAGCACTAATGTCTTATGCACACGCTTTCTACCACTGGGGTGGCTGTACATCCGGTATTAGAAGAAAAAACATAAACATGTAACACAAAGTAAGTTATGATGATGAGCTTCATCTCCACGCCAGTTAGAGCTTCTGCAACTTAGCCATTTCTCAACGAAAACAGAAAATGAACACATAATAGTTATAGTAAGTTTCATCATGGTTTTAGAAGTATAAGATATCAGAACTGTAAATCAGAAGCGAGCATGAATTTTGCTAATCCTAATTTTGAGTCCTAGTTTCCTCAAGAAGTTCTGAACTGAGATTATCTCTACTTAGGCAAATATACGTGAAATTTGAGTATGTACAGAATCAGAGCCATGATATCTACATTGTATCTTTGAAAATTCAAGCCTAGAAATGTCTAAGCAATGATATATAAGTCAGAAGAAACTTACCTTGCTTCTGGAGATTGTTTTGAATTAGAGTCTGGTTCAGGCTGCTGTGATATTCTGGTCAGCTTTATCACGTGCTCAGAAGGCTAGAACAATCTTTAACTTGAGCTAAGGAATGACTGGAAAATTCTGGAACAACCAAGAATCAAAGTTATGATTTTTGAAATGGAAGTTGGTGGAGATGGAATTGTATTCTATAAACAGAAGTTGGGATTGTTTCTAATTTGGTCAAGAGATGTGCAAGAAAATTAGAGTTTGGGCGTGAAAAGAAACAAAAGCTTAGCAGGTTTTTGTGTTTATGATTTTAGTTTCCAGTTCTTTAAATTTCAACAAGGTTTTTAGGCTAAATTTAAAATTCTCCCCCCTTTTTATAGTTGCAAATGAAGTTCGATTTATAGGCAAGGATTTAGTAGCTTGAAGAAGTCAAAAGTACAACCATTATACACTAGGCGCTGACTTGTTCTTGAAGCAAGTTTCAAAGAAGTAATGTTCAATGCACAAAGTAAGGTGGTTAGCTGCTTTTAGTCGTGCCTAAGATGGGTTTGTAAGCTTGAATTAAGGAAAAGTACCCTCAGAGGCAAAAGGAAAGTATGGGCCCAGCATAAACTTGTACAAAAGTTTGCTTTTCAAGGACAACAATGGTGCTTTTATCTCACACGTGGGGAAATCCTTTGGATAAAAACTCAAAAGTGGTTATGAGAATTAAATGTTGATGAGATTTATCAAACCAGAAATCTTGCGCTATGAGATTATGCATCACAGCCTAGATCTGAGCCATAAGTTCAACATCAGGGAAACTTAGAACAAAACATCCAACTTCTGATCCTTTAATCTTTTCGCTCCAGCATGTTCTAAAGGAGTTCTCAGACTTTTCTGAAAATTTATAACACGCTTTGTAGACTTTCTTTGAGTTACTTTTGCAAACTCTGGTCGGACGTTTGTAAAAACTGGCCCAGAATTTCCAACCAAAATCTGTCTTGAAAGTGTCCAGAATTTACTGAGTGCTTCAGTTTCATGGACGTGTCTTTGAACATTTATAACTTTAAATTCAAAAATTTCCAAGAGAAGTTTTATTCTGTGATCTTTTAAGTTTTATTGAGATCCAAAACTCTTGTGTTAGGAATTCTTCCAGAATCAGCTTGCATCATGGTGATAATCTCATCAAAAGTTCAGAGCTTGTCAAAACACTTAGAAACATTCTAAGTATTTTAGAATTTTGACATTTGTATTTATTGATGAAATAAACTTCATATCTCAAACATGTGTTGATTGAACATGATTCTTGAAAACTTGATTTTGATCAAAAGTCAAAGTTTGACTTTTCAGTGTGCAAATGATCATTTTGCCCTTGTGCCAATTCCAAGTCTAAATTGATGTGTCAGTACTGCAAACTTGACGTCATAGAAGACATTGTGAGAGAATCCTTGAGAAATGAGAGGGCAAATTTTGGGGTACAACAGCTGCCCCTGTTCAATCTTCTTAAACCTAAAGAGTTAGATTGGCGAGTCCTTCATTCGTGACTTGAAGGTGAAAGATGATTGAACACTAGAGTGCCCAGAAATTTGCACTCGAAGATGAAATGTGAATGGGATTATAGATGCCATTTGGAAGAAAGTTGATAAATACTGGAGGAGGCATCAACACAAATCTCTTGTTGATTTATACTAAAACTTGATGTTTTACCTGTGAGAAAAAGAGTTAGTAAAATGCATATGCTTGCATGATGTTCAATAGTTGTGGTGTTATGTTAAATTCATATGGTATGTACATGCTATAATGTATGAATGTGAGATGTATGTTTTTGTTCGGGAAAATAAATCCCTGACTGCTGTTGAGGAAATTATGGGGGGGGGGTGAATCCCTGATTGTCGTTGGGGATGAAGGATATGCATATCTTCAAACTTTGTTGAAAGGATGCTTCCACTGGGGAATATCTCTTGAATGTCAGTTGTTATCTGGTCGGATCCAGGCTTCACAATTTGCTGAGGATGAAGTAGTCAACTTCTATCTGGTTGGATCCAGGCTTCACGGCAAGTTACCGGGGGGAAGAGACGAATTAACTGTTATTTGGTCGAATTCCAAGTTTTGCAGAAATTTCTTGAAATTGAATAGTTATCTGGTCAGATCCAGGATTCATAACAACTTACTGGGGATGCATAAGTTAACTGTTATCTGGTCCGATTTAGGTTTCGCAATAACTCAAAGTGGTAACTACTATCTAGTCGGGTCCAGGCTTCATGGTTATTTTTTTGAAAGTTGTACTATTATCTGGTCGAATCCAGGCTTCATAGTGTCTCTTTGGGGATCATAGTTAATTGTTATCTGGCCGGGCTCCAGGTTTCACAATAAACTGTTTGAAAAATTGTTATCTGGTCGGGTCCAGGTTTTGCAGATTTATGAAGTTGATAACGTCAATTGCTATCTGGTCGGGCCCAGTTTTCACAATAAACTATTTGGGGGTTTAGTTGTTGTCTTGTCGGTTTCCAGGTTTCATAACGAATCTCTGAGGGTAATTGATATCCGGTCGGATCCAGGCTTCACAACGACTTTCTTGAAAAGATGGAATTGAAAATTGATATCTGGTCGGGTCCAGGTTTCTCAGTAATTTGTCGGGGCAGAGGCAAACTCTATTGGGGAAAAGAAATTAAACCTTGGTCGGATAGAGTCCAGGTTTTTCTATATCTTCGAAGAGTTAGACTATTATCTGGTCGGGTCTAGGCTTTAGTAATAATTTGAAAATTGTGCTAATATCTGGTCGGGTCCAGGCTTCATAGTATCTTTTTGGAAGTAGTAAAGGCTTTGCTAATGACTTTACTGGGGATCAGGGGTTGTGGCCCTATGGTTTGCAATAATCTAAAAGAAAATTCAAACTGGAGAGTGTAGACTAAGTCGGGTAGGACAGACTCAACTTGGGGAGGATACACTCAACTGGGGAGGATAAACTCCGCTTGGGGATAATAGCCTTGGTTGGGGAAGATATGCTCAAATGAGGAAGATAGGTTCAGTTGGGGAACTTCGTGGTGTCTTGATTGTCGTATGTTGGGGAAATTTGAACTCGGCTGGGGAGTTATATGGTTCCTCGATGATTGTTTGGGAAATAAAACATGTTGGGGAAATATTAATGGTAACCGTCCTTGTGGGGATAATGATGATGAGATAACTCTGTGGGGATATTTCAAATACATTAAAGAGATGCTTACTGTTACTTAGCAGGACACATGTGCCAAATAGTTTTAATTATGTTCATATTCATATGTTCATTCAATTTTAGTCATTGGACAAATTTGCATTCAAAACAAAGAAAAATTTTTTTCACTTCAAAGTATATTTGTATTGATATTTTGCCCATGAATAGGCGTTTTTGTACAGAGAGACAGAGATCCTAGTAAGAGGAAATCATCGAGAGAGAAAACAAAATTGAGAATAAAAACAAATAGCCATGTGAAATGATCTCATTGCCTTCCCACTCTATTATTGCCCCAATGTCTTCAAATGTCCCTTGTCGTTGATAGAAGTTGATTGGATTGATCTTGGACCGTTTGAACTTGGACCTCGATGATAAAATTGACTGTGTTGATTCCATGGGACATAGTCATACGCTTTTAATCCTTAACTTTTGCCTGGACCGCCCTTTCGAGTTTTCAGCCCACCAGGATACCCTTTTTTTCCCAAGTTGCCCTTTCGGGTTTTCAACTTTTCGGGTGTACAATCTTTTGCATATATCCCTAATTTTTTCCCAAACCTTTTGGTTTGTCAGGATGCCCTTATTTTGCTTAGGTGTGTAAACCTAACGGGTCTCTTATGTGTAGTATTTTTTTAACTATGTCTGCGTTTATAGGATGTGGGAAATCTTCACCGTCCATGGTAGTTAGCATCATGGCACCGCCAGAGAAAACTCTTTTGACAACAAATGGCCCTTCATAGGTGGGAGTCCATTTGCCTCTGGGGTTGCCTTGTGGTAAAATGATGCATTTTATCACCAAGTCACCAACTTGATATACTCGAGGCTTGACCTTTTTGTTGAAAGCCTTGATCATCCGTTTTTGATACGTCTGACCATGGCAAACAACAACTAATCGTTTTTCATAAATCAAGTTCAGTTGATCCAATCTCTTTTGAATCCACTCGTCTTCGCCTAGGCCTGCCTCATTCATAATCCTCAGCAAGGGAATCTGAACTTCTACTGGCAAAATAGCTTCCATGCCATAGACTAAGGAAAAGGTAGTTTCCTTAGTTGATGTTCTAGCTGAAGTATGGAAGCCATGTAGAGCAAACGACAATATCTCATGCCAATCCTTATAGGTTACTACCATCTTCTGCACAATCTTCTTGATATTTTTGTTGGCCGCTTCGACTGCGCCATTCATTTTTGGTATCTACGGAGAAGATTTGTGATGCTTGATCTGAAACTGAGTGCAAATCTCAGTGGTCATAGCATTGTTGAGGTTAGTCCCATTGTCGGTGATGATCCTTTCGGGGATACTATAATGGCAGATGAGGTTGTGTCTAATGAATCTGGCTACCACATTCTTTATGACTGAGGCAAAAGAAGTGGCTTCGACCCATTTGGTAAAATAGTCGATAGCAACAAGAATAAAGCGATGTCTGTTGGAAGCGGTGGGATTGATTTCTCCAATCATGTCAATGCCCCACATTGAAAATGGCCACGGAGCGGTTATTACATTCATAGGAATAGGAGGCACATGGACCTTGTCAGCGTAGATTTGACATTTATGACAAGTTCTTGAATGTTAATGGAAATCAGTCTCCATCATTAACCAATAGTAACCGGCTCTTAAGATTTTCTTAGCCATCATATGTCCACTTGAGTGGGTACCGAAGAGACCATCATGTAGGTCTTCCATAATTTCTTCTGCCTTCTTCTTGTCCACACATCGGATTAGAGTTGAATCATGGTTGCGCTTGTATAATATCCCGTAACTTAGGAAGAATTTGGCTGCGAATCTTTGTAAGAACTTTTTGTCATTGATAGATGCTCCCTCGGGATACTCTTGTTCTTCAAGGTATCTCAATAACTCACGATACCATGGTTTTTCCGCATCGGTGTCAAGTTCATAGGGGCTTCGTTGTCCCATCTGACTTTGAACATTTAGGACATGGTTACCAAAGCGTCAGCTAACTGGTTTTCTTCCCTGGAGAAGTGCTCGAAAGTGATCTCTTCGAAGTAAGGAATTAGGGATAGCACAAGTTCCTTGTAAGGGATAATATTAGGGTGTTTAGTGTCCCAATCTCCTTTTACTTGGCTGATCACTAGGGAGGAATCCCCAAACACATTCAAATGATTGATCCTTAAGTCAATAAAAGCTTTCAGACCTAAGATGCATGCTTCATACTCTGCCATATTGTCTGTGTAATCGAAGCAAAGTCTGGAAGTGAAAGAAGTGTGGAAACCTTCAAGAGAGATGATCACCACACCAATTATGTTACCTAAGGCATTGGAAGCCCCATCGAATACCATAGTCCATCGGGATCCTTGTTCAGGTCCGTCATACGGTCCAGGTTTCGCACAGTCGGTTACCAACATAATGTTCTCATCAGGGAATTCGAAGTTCATTGACTGATAATCATCCACAGCTTGATGGGCCAAATGATCTTCTAGTACACTTCCTTTGATGACCTTTTGGGCCGTGTATTGAATGTCGTACTCAGTCAAGATCATTTGCCATTTGGCTATCCGTCCGGAAAGGGAAGGCTTCTTGAAGATGTACTTGATTGGGTCCATCTTAGAAATCAACAGAGTGGTATGAGTAAACATATATTGTCTTAGCCGGCGAGCAGCCAATGCCAGAGCGCAGCAAGTTTTCTCAAGAAGTGAATATCTGGTTTCACAGTCGATAAAATTTTTGCTCAGATAATAAATAGCATGCTCTTTTCGGCCAGACTCGTCATGTTGGCCCAAAACACACCACATAGAGTTCTCTAGTACAATCAAGTACATGATCAAGGATCTTACCTCAACTAGAGTTATGAGACTAGGAGGTTCTTGTAGGTATTCTTTGATTTTGTCAAAAGCAATCTGGCACTCATTGTTCCATCTAACTACCTAATCTTTCTTCAAGAGTTTGAAGAGTGGCTCACAAGTAGCAGTCAAGTGAGATATGAAACGGGCAATGTAATTGAGACGACCCAAGAATCCTTTGACTTCTTTTTCAGAATGAGGGACTGTCATTTCTTGGATGGCCTTTACCTTGGCAGGATCAACATCAATGCCTTTATTGCTGACGACAAAACCTAGAAGCTTTCCAGATCGTACTCTAAACGTGCACTTGTTAGGATTTAACCTTAGCTTGTACTTCTTTAGCCTCTCGAATAATTTGTGCAGATGATCGAGATGTTCTTCTTCATTTTGTGATATGGCAATCATATCATCCACATATACCTCTATCTCATGATGAGTCATGTCATTAAATAAAGCTACCATATCCCTTTGATATGTTTCCCCTGCATTCTTTAATCCGAACGGCATGACCTTGTAGCAGAAGGTGCCCCATTGCGTAACGAAAGTAGTCTTTTCCATATCTTCGGGAGCCATCCTAATTTGATTATAGCATGAGAAGCCATCCATGAATGAGAAGACTTTATGCTGAGCAGTATTATCAACTAAGACGTCAATGTGTGGTAGAGGGAAGTCATCCTTGGGGCTTGCCCTATTCAGATCCCTATAGTCTACGCACATGCAAACTTTTCCGTCTTTTTTTGGCACCGGTACCACATTGGTAACCCATTGAGGATAGGATGTCACAGCTAGGAACCTTGCATCAAATTTTTTCATCACTTCAGCTTTGATCTTTTCAGACATATCAGGCCTCATGCGACGAACCTTTTGTTTGACAGGTGGACAGTCTTCTTTTGTCGGCAGACGATGAAATACGATGTTGGTATCCAACCCAGGCATATCTTCATAAGACCAAGCAAATATTTCCACATAATCATGCAACATATAAACTAAACTGCTCTTGACACTTCCTTCCAAGTTAGCGCCGATCTTGATTTCCTTCTTATCTTCCTCAGTACCCAGGTTGATAACTTCAACTGACTCCTCGTGCGGTTGAATAGCTTTTTCCTCTTGTAATAGAAGTCTGGCTAGTTCTCTCGGTATGTCACAATCTTCCCCGCCTTCGTCTTCGGCTTGGTTGATAGTATATTCAAATTCATAGTCGGCAATAGTGGAGTCATTGGCAATAGGATCCAGAGTGGATGTGGACCTGCAAGAGTGTGTGTGTGTGTGCATGTAAGATACATGGCTATTTTTTGGAAAAATGTATTTGAAAGAAGGGAAAGACAATGAACACAAATATTTGAATGCAAAAGAGTCTAATGTACTGAATGATCATATGATTATATGAACATAAATATAACCCTTGACAAATGGACCAAAATGCCCCGGGCCAAGCACATGGCTTAAAAGTCATTGTTAAAATATTACAGATAAACAAGTTCTTGAATTTAAATAAAAGCAATAACAAGTAGGTTACTCCTCAATGAAGGAGATGGGCACAAAGTCCTTTGTATGCCAATTCTTCAACTCCGTTGTAATTGGATACACCCACTCCTCAAATGCAGCTTCTTCTTCAGAATCACCCACGGCGTTGACTCCATGGCTTCCAATGCTGAGAGGTGAATTTCCAGCACGAGCACGCCTCACTTCCTTCTGTGCTTTGACAGTGAAGCTCAAACCAAATTTGTACGCTTTAAAAAGGATATCAAGGAGTTTCCCCCAAGTATCACAATTTCCTTCTTCAATTGCCGCGCGGGCATCCTTGACTGAAACCACCTTTGGCATGGCCATGACACCTTTGGACTCATCAGAAGAACATTTAGTAGCAGCAATCATTGGCGGTACAACCTCAAAGGCTTGACATGGGGTTTCAATGAATTCTCCGTCCATCTCTACGTACTTGAAAGATTTAAGGTGGCTCACCATAAACTCTTCTTCCCCACAGACGGTGACTATTCTGCCCTTGACTGGATATTTGAGTTTCTGATGGAGGGTTGAGGTCATTGTCCCAGCTTTATGAATCCACGGGCGACCTAACAGACAAGAATAATAAGGGAGAATATCCATAATATAGAAGGTGGAGTTGAAGATTTGGGAGCCCACTTTGATTGGAAGATCTACTTCCCCATGAACAATCCTCTTTGATCCATCAAACGCCCTTACGATGATATCACTTGGCTTCAAGATTAAATCTTCACAGTCAAGACGGTCTAATTCCCCCTTGGGTAATACATTCAGAGAAGAACCAGTGTCGACTAGCACATGTTCTAAGGTAGTCCCTTTGCACTCGATGGAAACATGTAAATCTTTGTTTTGATTCTTCCCGAGAGGTGTTAAGTCAACATCTGAAAACCCTAAGCCATTATCAGTTGTCAGGCTAGCCAAGCAATTCTCAAATTTGTCTGTTGTTGTCTCATGGGGGACATGATCTTTTTTCAGGAACTTGATTAATGTCCGAGCATGGGTGTCGGAGCAAAGCAGCAATGACAACATTGAAATCTTAGAAGGGGTTTTCCCCAACTGTTCTACAATTTTGAAGTCGCTTCTTTTTATGATCTTCAGGATCTCGTCCATCTCACGGGTGGAGGGTTCTTCATTACCTACGTCCTTGGAGGGTACTTCAACAGGCTCAATAACCTTCCCTTTCCCTCTGGTATCGGTACTTGGCTTGGCAGTAGTAATGCAGATGGACATCTTTGTAACCACTGGTGGTGAGATATTGGGTGAAAATATTCTCCCAGTTCTAGTTACTTTGCTTGATCCAGCTATATTTCCAACATCGTCATCTTTTTCTTCTCCGATCCAGGCATCTTGTTTAATCCCATGATAGAATACCTCAACACCGTAATTCCATGGTACCACCTTGTTTGAAGAGTAAGGAATCATCCCAGGATTGGTAATTATTAATGGAGAAATGGTGGGTTCATTTGAAATCCTAATAGGACCTTTGGAGGTGATTCTAATAGGTTTGTTTGAGATGGTAATAATGGAGAGGTCTTCACATTTGTTAGTCAAACTTTTGACAAGTGGAGTCTTTTCAAACATAATTTCGTGGCTATCCATCAGGCGTTGTATGCCTTTCTTCAGCCCTTCACATCCATTAAGTTGTCTTCTACAACACACACAGTCTTTTTCATATCCAGGGAAGATCCCAACTTTCAACAGATTGTTCTTGATTATATTCCGCGGAGTAGTCAATTCTTCAATAGAGGCAATAAAAATTGTATCTTCGACAGCATTAACACCTTTGTCATGCTTCGGCGTTGGAGCGGTAATTACATTCGGCGTTGGAGGAGGATCAAATTCAATAGTCTTGTTGTCAATCAAATCCTGGATTTTGTTCTTCAAGGCCCAACACTGGTCAGTCTCGTGCCCGAGCCTGTTTGAATGATAAGCACACTTTGCGTTCGGATTATACTTTGATGACGAGGTGTCAAGGTTGGCGGGAGGATCGCGTAACGTCACTAAATTAGCCTTGATAAAATGTTGAAGGGCTTGAGACAATGACATGCCTAACCTTGTCTTCTTGGAGTTTCAAAATGTTGATGATTTGTAGATGGTCTTGGAGTAGGAGTTGGATTGGATATTTGGACAGCATTGACAGATGGGTGATCATTCTTCTTGGTATGGGCCCTTGCCCCATACACAACATTGACTTCCTTCTTTGCAGCAAAAGGTTTCTTGATAGGATTGGGAGTGGAGGTAGATGCCACATAGATCTTCCCACTTTTGATGCTACTTTCAACTCTTTCACCAGTTAAGATTAATTCGGTGAAACCAAAAGAAGAGCAGCCAACCAGCAGATTAAAGAAAGGACCAGATAAATTGCCCATGAACATGTCGATGTGTTCTCTATCGGTTAAGGGAGGTTGGAACCTACTAGAAAGGTCTCTCCACTTTTGCACATATTCCTTAAATCCTTCATTCTTTCCCATGGTCATATCTTTCAATTGAACCCTCGTTGGCGTCAAGTCGATGTTGTACTGATACTGATGGTAGAAGGCAGTAGCTAAATCCTCCCAAGTATTGATACGAGAACCGTCCAACTGATAAAATCATTCAAGTTGTGTTCCAGCCAAGCTTTCTTGGAAAAAGTGAACCCATAGCTTCTTATCGGCAGTGTGCGGCTGTATCTTGCGCACATAAGACTTCAAATGGAGTTTTGGACAAGAAACCCCATCGTACTTGGCAAAGATTGGTATTTTGAATTTGTGGGGAATGACTATCCTAGAGATCAAACCCAAATCATCAAAATCTAAGCTGGGAACCGCTTGGATTTCATCAGCTTTCAATATGTCTTCTAACTGCTTGTATTTGATATCAGCGGATGGGTATTGCTTGTTAAAATAATCATCGTCGAATTCTTGATCATTGATACAGTCAGCCTGAGCACTCTTAACCTCACCAATCTGGTTTTCGTCCTCTTCGGATGAATCTTCTCCTACCGGAATTTGACAGATTGTCTCCTTGAACCTTCTACCCATGTTGAGTAGAGCTTTCTTCTTTGGCTTCTTCTTAACAGCCAGTAAAGCCATCATATCTTGCTTCCCCTTAGCTAGGGCTAGTAGAGTTTCCTGAAACTGAGAATTCTGGGTTTGGAGATCCTCCACCATTTTCTCTAGATCCATCTTGGCGAAATAAACAGCAGACAGATAAGGAAACTTGTTATGTGAAAACCTGTCATGTTATGATGCATGGAATATGTATATGCAAATTATTTCAAGGATCAATGAAATTTAAATTTGTATATACAAAAGAATGACAAACGTTAATTTTCATTAGTCAAAACAAGAAAGGTTACATCATGCCCCTTAGGCTTACAAAATAACTTTCTAAGATAAAAAGACCGAATGCATCCTCTTTGGCGCGAGATAAGCGTTCACATTTTGCTCTTCTTGTATCTGTTACGTAAGCTCCAAGACTCTCTTTTCACTAGCATATAATTGAGCCTCGAAAGTATCTTGTTCTTCCTTCAGCTGGATCCAACCCTTTTGTAAGTCTTCGAGAGAGGTAGGAATATTGAGATATAGAATAGTGTAGGGAACATCTCCTTTAACTACGGGCTCCATGATAACTGGTAAGATGGAAGGATAAAGCATCACAAGTTTCTGAGCACGAGCTCGCACCCATTTAAGGTAAGGCTCGAGAGGAATGGAATTCTTGTGTCCTAACGTCTTGTTATCCCCTTTGTTCAATGTCTTGCTATACACAAATTGGGGAAGATGCAAAATAAACCATCTTTCCAAGAGAGGATTACAACACATAAGGATACCTCTTTTCCTCATAGTGCGAGTGTGAAAAGAGTGTAGGATGTCCCCTAGCAAAATAGGCACCGGGTTACGAGACATGAAGATTTTGACGGTGTTTACATCTATGAGTTGGCCAGGATTTGAAAACAAAACCATCCCATAGATGAGGAGAGCCACAATTTCCTCAAAGGCTTGCAAATCCAAAGAGTTCCAACAGTTTTGGGCTCTCTCAAACAAGAACTTTGCTAGGAAACCTTTGACACCACCCCTTGTTTCCCAATTAGTTGTGACATCAGATGGTTGCAAGTGTAGAGCTTGAGAAATCTCTTCTAGCTTTGGATCTCTTTCCGTACCGTTGAAAGGTAGTTGATTGAGAACGGGAATCCTCAAGAGTTGGGAGAATTCTTCCAAAGTTGGCACAAGTTGATAATCGGGAAATGTGAAGCAATGGTGTAAAGGATCAAAGAACTGAAAGAGCACCTTCATCATGTCTTCATCACTGTTGGAGGTAACCAAGTTTAGTAGGCGACCATGTCTTTCGATAAATGGAGAATTTTTCAGGAATCCTCGACGCTAACTCTTTGAGTTGAGGAGGGACCCTTACGAGATTGACTTGAATGGTTTTCCTGTGAATAGAATCCATATCCTACAAAATAGAACAAAGATAAATCCCAAAAATCCTTGAAATGGTTAGTGAGTATGAGTATGATGTTATGATGTTTATGATGTTATGTATAAGTAAACATATTCAAACAAAGCAAACAAGTCCTTAGGTTTAGGCTTGCATGGAGTCTCATAGGTAAGTACCCTCTTGAAGTTTAGTTGGCTCAAACCTATCTTAGCAATAATAACCGGGTTCTAAGGAGCTCAATATCACTGGTTTGTTTCTTTGGTCATTGTTTCAGCACAATCCTCTTTAATAGCGACCAAAATATCCTAAAAAAATAAACCTCAATGAGTGTAGTATCGAGTATCTACCAACTTCGGACTGCACCAAAGTCGGTCATCTCACTACGTCCTAAAGGCCAAGTTGGTCAAGTAAAGGTTCTAAAAGTTCATTAGTGCTTCATGACATCACTCAGCGGCCCCGTATTCTCCTTGTCTACTCAAGGGCTACCAGTACCCACAAATATATCGCACTAACATAGCTATTGCTTAGACCGTGTCGGTATACCCCGCACAATTTCCATAATGTATTGCTACTTAACTACAAAGTATCCCAAATCCGGGTAGATGATTCAAACCCAAACAAAGAACCAAAATGTAAAGCATACAATTCAAATAATTAAAGCAAGTAAATATGATCTAACCCTAAGGTAAACCCACTTTTAGAATAGTCCCCAGCAGAGTCGCCAGTTCTGTGATACGGTGGGAGAACTAACTTGGTTGTTTTGCGTTCGATCGTAAATGTTGCGATTAGCAAGAGTCATCACAGAATTTTCTTTTATCCAAAAGGAAAGGTGAAAAAGCACAAGAAAGACCTTTGAGATTGTTTCTTGAGTTCGGGGGGTAGATAATGAAAAGGGAAGGTATTAGCACCCTCTTCATCCATGGTTTTCCATGGGCTCTTAGTTACTTGCTAGATCACTTGCTTTTTGTTTGAAAATGTTCTTTGTGTGATTTTTGAAAGTATTTTGAAAAGGTGCCATCGTTTAGGATGTAATGATTCTCGTTCGTAAGAATGTATACAAAGTGTTGGACTTTTGAAAATATTTTGTGTTTTGAAAGTTTGTTTTTGAAAGTGTTTGGTGTTTGTTTTGAAAATAAGCAAGGATGTTTTTGGTTTGAAATTGAGCAAGCAAATAGGAACAATATACCTACTCAAAAGTCTTAAATGTTCTTTTCCTCCTCTACTTGACATTATTATCTTACCATTGATTTGGTAAGAAACATTATCTTTTGATGTAAAAGGGACGGGAAAGGGCCATCGTATAGTCAGGCATAGAAATGTTGTAAGATATCTTAGAATTTTATTTAAGGGACTAAGATCATTCATAAGGCAACATTCGTAGCGTCATAAAGGGACTATGATCTTGTGTTTTGTATGTTTTTGCTAAGACGTCTTACATGCGTATTATGACCATTTATTTCTCAAGGCAATAAGTGGAGTTAACCCTAGAGGTGCAACGTGTGCAACTGTATCTTTTTCATGCTTTATTTTTCTTGCATTAGGGTTTTCTAAGCATTAGTTTTATCTTTCCATGCAAACCCTAATCACTAGCATTTATATATAAAACATTAAATTGCCGAAAGTAAAAATACTAAGCTATTACATCAATAGGGGAGGGGTGTAAAAATTTACAAATGGGGATTTTTGCAAGAAAAATTAAAGTCCTAATTATCTATTAAACCATATTGAAATAATATACAAGAAATGTAAAATGGATTTGTTTTGTTTTTGTTAAGAAATTAATTTACTTAAGAAAATATTTTGATCTTTTGTTCTAAAAGAAATGAAATAAAACACGTGGATATGAAATATTTTTGGTGTTTTTGGTTATTAAAAGCAAAAATAAGATAAATAAGAAAATGAAGTCAGAATCAGCACATTGCTGAAACGAGGAGGAACAAAAGTTCTCACTCTGATACCCTACAACAGAGAAAATGTTAGTAGGCAAGCAGAAGGTCAAACGTTTTGGGCATGGGTACACTAAGTTCGGAGGTTGTCGAGAATAAAGTAAGATCTAGAAGTTCTGATTGTTGAAGGGGTTCAGAAGCCGTAGTGTAGTTGGGAACCTAGAAGTCCATATATCACTGGCAAGTCAGAAGTTCTGGCTATTTGAGAGAGTGAGGTGATAATGCTGTTGGGTAAGGTTGTTTAGAAGTTCTGATTTAGGAATATTGTTTGACAAATAAATGGGTGATAATTTCATTAAATAAACCTAAAAAATGCTTTTGGGGCTAGAACCCAGGACCCTTAGCACTAATGTCTTATGCGCGCGCTTTCTACCACTGGGTGACTATACATCTGGTATTAGAAGCAAAAACATAAACATGTAACACAAAGTAAGTTCTGATGATGAGCTTCATCTCCACGCCAGTTAGAGCATCTGCAGCTTAGCCATTTCTCAACAAAAACAGAAAATGCTCACATAACAATTATAGTAAGTTTCATCATGGTTTCAGAAGTATAAGATATTAGAACTGTAAATCAGAAGCGAGCATGAATTTTTATAATCCTAATTTTGAGTACTTGTTTCCTCAAGAAGCTCTATACTGAGATTCTCTCTACTTAGGCAAAAATACGTGAAATCTGAGTATGTACAGAATCAAATCCATGATATCTACATTGTATTTTTGAAAATGCAAGCCTATAAATGTCTAAGCAATGAGATACAAGTCAGAAGAAACTTACCTTGCTTCTGGAGATTGTTTTGAATTAGAGTCTAGTTCAGGCTGCTGTGATATTTTGGTCAGCTTTCTCACACGCTCAGAAGGCTGGAATAATCTTTAACTTGAGCTAAGGAATGGCTGGAAAATTATGGAACAACCAAGAATCAAAGTTATGATTTTTGAAATGGAAGTTGGTGGAGATGGAATTGCAGTATGTAAATAGAAGTTGGTATTGTTTCTAATTTGGTCAAGAGATGTGCAAGAAAATTAGAGTTTGGGCGTGAAAAGAAACAGAAGCTTAGCAGGTTTTAGTTTCCAGTTCTTTGGAATTTCAGCAAGGTTTTTAGGCTAAATTTAAAATTCTCCCCCCTTTTTATAGTTGCAAATGATGTTCGATTTATAGGCAAGGATTTAGTAGCTTGAAGAAGTCAAAAGTACAACCATCATACACTAGATGCTGACTTATTCTTGAAGCAAGTTTCAAACAAGTAAGGTTCAACGCAAAAAGTAAGGTGGTTAGCAGCTTTTAGCCGTGCCTAAGCTGGATTTGTAAGCTTGAATTAAGGAAAAGTACCCTCAGAGGCAAAAGCAAAGCATGGGCCTAGCATAAACTTGTACAAAAGTTTACTTTTCAAGGACAACAATGGTGCTTTTATCTCACACGTGGAGAAATCCTTTGGATAAAAACTCAAAAGTGGTTGTGAGCATTAAATGATTATTAGATTTATCAAACCAGAAATCCTGCGCTATGAGATTGTGCATCACAGCCTAGATCTGAGCCAGAAGTTCAGCATCAGCGCAACTTAGAACAAAACATCCAACTTCTGATCCTTTAATCTTTTCGCTCCAGCATGTTCTAAAGGAGTTCTCAGACTTTTCTGAAAATTTGTAACACGCTTTGTAGACTTTCTTTGAGTTACTTTTGCAAACTATGGTTGAACATTTGTAAAAACTGGCCCAGAAGTTCCAACTAAAATCTGTCTTGAAAGTGCCCAGAATTTACCGAGTGCTTCAGTTTGATGGACGTGTCTTTGAATATTTATAACTTGAAATTCCAGCATTTCCAAGAGAAGTTATGTTTTGCGATCTTTTAGGTTTTATTGAGATCTAAAACTCTTGTGTTAGGAATTCTTCCAGAATCAGCTTGCATCATGGTGATAATCTGATCAGAAGTTCTGAGCTTGTCAAAACACTTAGAAAAGTTCTAAGTATTTTAGAATTTTGACTTTTGTACTACTTGATGAAATAAACTTCATATCTCAAACATGTCTTGATTGAACATGATTCTTGAAAACATGATTTTGATCAAAAGTCAAAGTTTGACTTTTCAGTGTGCAAATGATCATTTTGCCCTTGTGCCAATTCCAAGTCTAAATTGATGTGTCAGTACTGCAAACACTATGCAAACTCACACCCCCGCCTATCTACTGGGCCAAGTCCAACATCTGGACTTGGATCCTTACTCCCTACACACCTCACTTTTACTACGCAGTCCAAATTTACACCCCTCTGCATTTAGACCTGAATTCAACATCTGAATTTAGGGCCCTACTACCTATATCCCCCTGTTTTGCTAGCCCAACCCAATATACACCCTTTGAGTTTTTATTAAAATTATTTTTATTTCTTTTATTATTTATAATTATTATTTTTTATATTTTAATATATTTATAAACTTTAATATATTTATTATTATTATAAAATCAAATATTTATTTTCCAATTCATCCAACTATTTATTTATTGCGTTAAAATTATTTTAATCATACAATAATAAGATATTTTTATATATTAATACATTACAAAATACTTAACCAACACTAAACTCTTTTTATTAAATTAATTAAACTCTAAATCAATTTTCAAAAAGGATTACAAAAATATTTTAATTGACTGCGAACTTCGTCTAATAACTCCATTATTCACACACCCAGATTAAGTACAATAGTAATTCAATGATCTTTGTAATCCATAAAAAACACCAACCAATTGCGAACTACGAATTGGGACTCTGATTCCTTATAAGATGATACGTAGGTATACGACAAAAATCGTGGTGAGTTCCCCTAATAAAAAATTAAAAACCTATTTCCTAAAGAGTGTGCTTCTAAACCCTAGTATCCTTGTGAACAAGGTAGATGAGGGGGGGCTAACACCTTCCCTCCGTCTAAAATGAGTTAAACAACTTAGAATCTCTAATAAAGTTGGGGTTATCCTTTATATTCCCTTCCTTAGGATAAAAATTAAGGATGGCGACTCTCAATTTAAAACCGGTTAGAACAGTTGTCGACTTTGTTGGGGACTTCAACCCTAGGGTTTAGAAGCCTCTCTTTGGATTTAGGGTTTATATTTTGTGTGTTTCTATATTTGGTAATTTTTTTGGTTTATTTATTTATTATTACTTTGTCATTGTTATATTATCATATTGTGGTGGGTTTTTAATAAATAAATAAAATTCAAAACCCGTAGAAAGAAGGTTCGTCTATTAGCCAAGGGGATACATCATCCCTATGAGTTTATGTGACGACTTCGCCTAGATTCGGTGGAATTCCGCGAAAGGAATACGTCTCAAGAGAAATACTCTTAGGGGGTAGGACTTTGGAATGAAACCGATGACTCTTTGTACAACCCTTAAACCAAAATCTCATGATGAGACCTTTCATGACCTAGAGATGAAAGTTTTGATCTGTAAAGAGGCTCCACTTAAGGGAGGACCTTGTGCCTTTCCCTCTAGTGTTATTAATGATAATCTTAATGAAACTACCTTATGGGAAGGGCAAAATATCTGTAGGCCAAAACTAGGAGCCTACCTTCTAAGGGTAACATTCACAAAAACCTGTCATTAAACCCCACAATCATACATTCATACATTTTTGCATTAGATATATTCATTACCCTTCATTCTTTTTTGTTTGTCTTATTCATAGGATAAAAAAATAATAACTAAATGTTTTTGATGAAGTGTCTTAAAAATGAATTCCAAAGGGAAACAAATTGTCTGTATCAATGTCGTCAAGCCATATATGACAAAAATCAAGGCTATAAAAGGGAAACTATCTGAAAAAGCTCTGAAGATGTTCACTCGTTGCTATGGGGATACCCATTACTTAACAAAAGTAGAGGTATAATTGGATGTTGTTCCTACCCTAATTCAGCTCGACGACCCTCCATTGAGGTGCTTCACCTTCCAAGACTTTCAGCTAGCGCCGACTTTGGAAGAATTTGATAAAATTTTGAACTTTTCCAAAGAGAAAGCTTATATGGGAATCGGGCAGACTATTGACGTCTGAATCTTGGCGGAGGGTTTAGGGATCCTTTATCCTGAATTGTCACTTAATTACAAGAAAGAAGGTGACATACAGGGGATTAAAAGATGCTATTTGGAGACTAAGTCTTTAGATTTTTCCAATAACAAAGAATGGGAGTCTTGTATTAATTGTTTAGGACTGCTTGTGTTTGGTGTAATCTTATTTCCAGGGGCTTTAGACTATATTGACCCTGCTGTTGCAACTGGTTTTTAAATACAGAGCCACCACACTAATTTTTATCCTAAGGAAGGGAATATAAAGGAATAATCCTAAAAAGTTCAGAGATTCTAGGTCTGACTCGGTTCTAGACGAATGGAAGGTGTTAGACACCCCTCATCTACCTTGTTCACAAGGATACTAGGTTTAGAAGCGAGTTTTTTTAGGAAAAAGGGTTTTAATGTTTTATTAGGGGAAAGGGTTTTAATTTTTAATTTGGGGAAACTCGCCACGATTTTAATAGTATGCCTACGTATCCTCTCAGGAGGAATCAGAGTCCCATTTCATAGTCCGCGGTTGGTTTGTATATTTTATGGATCACGAAGAATATTTGAATTTCCCCGCACTTAGCTCGAGTGTGTGAGTAAAGGAGATTTTTTCCTAAGCGCGTAGTTAATTAAAATATACTTCGTACTCCTTTTCGAAAATTAATTGTTTGAATTAATTTAATTTACGAAAAATGATTGGGTGTTTGGTTGAATATTTTTAAGAGTTTTAATTATGAAAATATTTTATTTAAATGAATGATTAAAAGAAATAATTTAATGCAAATAAATAAATAAATTTGAATGAGTTTAGCAAAATATCAATTGATTTATAATAATAATATTTAATATAATATTATATTTTTTATAAAAATAAAAATATAAAAATAAAAATAAATGAAAGAAATAAATTAAAACGCAGTGGTGCAAATATAGTGAAGGTAGTAAAATAGGGGGTGCGAGTATTAGGAGCCTGATTTCAGATTTTTAATTCAAGCCCAAAAAGGCATGGGGGTACATTTTAAATGCGCAGTAAAAAAGGAAGGTGTGAACAGTAAGGCCCAAGTCTAGATTTTGGACTTGGCCTGTTAGACAAGGGGGTGTATTTTAAACGTGTTACCAATAAATAAATAAAAAAGGTGTGTTTGCTAATGGGCTTGGCCCAGTGAAGTTTGGTAGTTCGTTTGGACTCTGTGTGGGCAAGCATAGGGTGACTATTATGGGCGCGCATTCTGGTGGCATGTGATGATGATCACGCGGTGATAACTGAGGGGAGCATGGTAATGGTTATGGAGTGGCACGCGTAGGATCATAAGACTTAATATATTTTATTTTTACAAAACTTAATTCATTTTTATCATCGTTATTTCTCTCTCTCCTTTTCTCCCACCTCTCTTTTGTCTCTCTCAACTATGAAACATCAACGAAACCCTAACCCCCCATGTCCACTGAATCAGCGGCGGCGCTATATCTCTTTTCTTCTCTGATATCCAAACCCCAATGACCCTTATCTTTGAACCTTACAAAATCAAATCGTAAGACCAAAAATACAAAAAAAATATGAGTGTTTTACTGTTTGCGCCATGACCGTTCTTCAAGCTTGCGTCTGCTTCTGAGCTTTTCTGATCTTTTTCTTTTTTTTATTCGCCGGTGATGACGAGTGATGATGGTGATGTAACGGCGGTTTTAATCGTTTAGGGTTTCAGATGCTGAAACCTTAGGTTCGTAAGGAGCGGCAACGCGCAAGCTTTCTTCCTCAGTTTTCTGTATTTTCTGTAATGTATTTGTCTCCTTCTATAACAGTTTCTTTTTCTCCTTGTAATGTTTTTTCTCTCTTTTTTGTAATAATATTCTCCCCTCTGTAACGATCATTCCCCCTCCAGTCTGTAAATTTCTTTTATTTTTGTATCAATCTCTTTTCTTCTCTCTCTAATGTTTTTTTCTCCCTGTCTCTGTATTTTTTGTTATGTAATCGCCTCTCTTACTATTTTTTTAGTTTAAGTTTTATAGCATTAGAAGGTTAGTTGATTAGGAAACAAAATTATGTCCACTATTCTATTTGATTGTAATTTGATCTGTTGTAAATGCTTTGGACAGGACTTTGAATCGATTTTAATTTGGTTCTATACTGGTTTAAGATTGTTCTGGAAATATTTTCAATGCAAGATGTGATTTGGTTCTATTTCCTTGATTTTTATAGTGATAGTTTATTGAGCTTTTAATCACGCGTTATTTCCTTTCTGATTTGAACAATGGTCGTTTTATTGGGCCATGCATCTTTTTTTTGAAACAACATGTTAATAAAAATATGGGCCTACTCGTTTTTGGGCTCTAACGAAAAGACTTTTTATTTAAGTTAATGTTTCTTTTTCAAAGTAACAATAAAAATCTGCTATAATCTTAATTAAGAATAATGACTTTAATGAACCAGTAATAATTACTTAATGTTTAAAAATAATTCTAATAGAACCAAGAAAAACAGTTTGGGACAAAGACTTGAAATAGGCCAAATGCTTGCTATTGGGCCACTTATCTCAACAAAGCCTCTCCTATTTTCCTCTATGTAAATGGGCCTTTTTAATTATATTGGGCCTTCTCTGAAAAACAAATCATCCTTATTCAAAAAAACCTTAATGGGCATTTATTGATTTTCAAAATACACCCCCTCTTCCGTGTTTTAACCCCCATAGAAATAAGACTAAATAATACGATTTATTTATAAAAAACTAAACCTAAATATAAGGGTATGGCAAATTTGGAGTATGACAGTTTCTCCTATTTAATTATCTTTTGACTAAATAGTGCAAGAATATGCAGATATCGCATGTTCTGATCGGAAATTTATTAAATATTGGAAGACCCCAAAATTTGTCCAGAAAATTATAAGGATACGTTGTACAACATTCCCGTGGGTATGAAGGATAGACATAGATGATGATGTATCATCTTACCAGCGTTTGAATCAAATTTGATTTAATTTAGACATGATGGCACAGACGACTCGTCAGAATCTAAAAGAGATTGTAGAATTTTGCATATTTACCATAACCTAGGAGGCAAATGATACAAGTTTGAAAAGCTGACTTACTAATGCTTGGAGATTAATATAGTAAGTTTGTGACGCAGATTTTGTATATTCATCGCAACCTAGGGGATGAATAAACTAAAGCTTGATAATACACTGCTTTTTAAAGACTAAGTTGGTTGTGTCAGCCCTTAACCAAGACTCGATAGCCAAATGAAATACATCGGGTTTGAAGCGATGAAACCTAAATTCACTGATGTCGTTGGTTGTGTCAGCCCTCAACCAATACTATCAACATGAATGAAAAACCCTAAATTCATCGATGATGTCGGTTGTGTCATCCCCCAACCATGACTTATCAACATGAAGAAAATAAACCCCTAAATTCATTGATGATGTCGGTTGTGTCAGCCCCCCAACCATGACTATCAACTTGAAGAAAATAAACCCCCAAATTCATCGATGATGTCGGTTATGTCATCCCTCAACCATGACTATCAACATAAAGAAAATAAACCCCCAAAATTCAATGGTGATGTCGATTGTGTCAGCTCCCAACCATGACTATCAACATGAAGAAAGTAGACCCCCAAATTCATCGATGATGTCGGTTGTGTCAGCCCCTAACCATGACTATCAACATGAAGAAAATAAACCCCTAAATTCATTGATGATGTCGGTTGTGTCAACCCCAACCATGACTATCAACATGAAGAAAATAAAACCCCAAGTTCATTGATGATGTCGGTTGTATCAACCCTCAACCATGAATATCAACATGAAGAAAATATATCCCAAATTCAATGATGATGTCAGTTTTGTCAGCCCTCAATCATAACTATCAACATAAATAAAAATAAACCCTAAATTTCTTAAAGTTTGAACTACATCATTCGCACGGATAAGCTTTCTACTGATGAACCCCAAGAAAATTCGAGATTTGAAAGATGCCATTCATGATGTATGTGCATAATGTGAGGCTCTTAATGGGAAATCTACTGCCGAGATTTCCAAAGAATCTACTGCCGACATTCGATTATGAAATACCTTCTGCCAAGGTCTTCTAGAAAATCAACGGTCGTGATCAACCAGGGGAATCTACTATCGAGATTCATTTATGAATTACCTTTTACTGAGGTCTTCCAGATAATCAAATGTCATGATCAACCAGGGGAGTCTTCTGCCGAGATTCGTTTGTGAGCTACCTTCTACTGAGGTTTTCTGGATAATCAATTTCTGTGCTCAACCATGGGAATCTACTGCCGAGATTCAATTAAGAGATACCTTCTTCCGAGGTCTTCTGGATAATCAAATACCGTGATCAACCAGGGGAATCTACTATCGAAATTCGATTTAAATATACCTTATGTCTAGTTCTTCTGGATAATCAACTTCCATGATCAAACAAGGGAATCTACTGCTGAGATTCAATTGAGAGATACCTTCTTCCGAGGTCTTCTGGATAATCAATGGTCGTGATCAACCAGGGGAATCTATTGCCGAGATTCGATTGAAATATACTTCCTTCCGAGGTCTTCTGGATAATCAACTGCCGTGATCAAATAGGGGAATCTACTATCGAGATTCTATTGAGAGATACCTTATGCCAAGGTCTTTTGGATAATCAACTGTCGTGATCAACCATGGGAATTATTGTACCCCAAAATTTTCCCTCTCACTTCTCAAGATTTTTCTCACAAAATTCCTACTGGGTCAAGGCTACACAAGTGCAATTGGATCATATTGGATTTCCAAGCATCAGGTCAAAGAGGAAACTATTGAAAGAGAAAAGTAGATAAATTTTATTTTTTGACAAAATTGAAGAAAAATAAGCTTGCTTCGATTCATGCTTAGCTTCGACTGGGTTTGGTTTCCTTTTGAAACAGTTTCCTTCAATTCAGAAGGAAATGACCTTTTGAAAGCTTCCTTCAATTCAGAAGATAGTGGCTTCATACTGACTTCCTTTGATTCAGAAGGAAATGACCTTCTGCAAGCTTCCTTCGATTCAGAAGGCAATGGCCTTCTGAAGGTTTCCTTTGATTCGCCAAGTAAGGACCTCCTGAATACAAGCCTCGTTTGGGAATTTAGGCTTCCTGCATACATCATTCGATTGCACCATTTGCATCCTATATGATTGCTTGATTCACCAGGAAGGGACCTCCTGCATGCAAGCTTCGATTGCACCATTGGCCCTACATGCTTGCTTGATTCACAATGCAATGGTTACCTGCATGCCTTCTTCAATGGAGAAAGGGCCTATACAAGTTTGTCTTGATGACTACCTGCATGCAAGCTTGATTCCTGCTTCGATTGGGAATTTTATTTCCTTTGAACAAGCTTGACTCCTGCTTCGACTGGGAAGTATTTCCCTTGGAAAGTTTGTTTTGACACGCATAGTTTCTACACTATGGTGGCCCATTCGAAGGACATATTTGGTGGCCCATCCAAATAACATGAAAAAGGTCCATTCGAAGAACATAATTAATGTTTGGTCTCTTGATGAGTCTAGTCGAAGGATTGCTGACCAAAGTCCAATGCGTTGCAAGTCCAAGCTTGATGCACTGGCCACAACACTCCAAAACTGCTGCACAATAGTCCTGCTACACTACTCCTATAATTGCACCAATTTGGCATACAAATACTGCACCTCGAAAGCTACAAAAACAGTATACTCAATTTTTTCAAATTCTTTTGTTTTCCCTCCCAAATCTCAACAAACTTCATCTATAAATAAGGGGGTTGGACAACACATCCAGGGGGTTTTAGTAGCTGGAGAAATTTTGATTGTATGAAAATCCTCAAACACTTAACACATTCTCAAACCCAGAATCAAAAGACCATACCCTTGTTTCTGTTCCTTTGGAATCCAACACTAGAAACATAACACTTGTTTCTTTTCCCTTTCGAATCCAGGAGCAACCACCACATTTTGTTCTTTCTTTCGAATCCAGCAAAATAAACACTACACTTGTTCTTTTCCTTCGAATCCCGAAATAACAAATACAACTCCACTCTTCTTGGCCTTCAAATCCAGTCAAAGAAATACCACACGTGTTTCTTTCCTTCGAATCCAGGAGCACTCAGGGCATCCTCTCAAGGTCCAGCCCACACATTCCAACTTCATCCAAGGTAAGTTACCCTGACCTTAACTCCTTCGTTTCAAGCATGTAAATGACATTTTTTTACTTTTCGTTTCAGCCCTTTTCGTTTGTTTTTTGTCCAAATATATGGTAGAACTAACATGTACATACTCAAACAAAAAAGAAAACAAAACAAAGCTTATTGAATCGAAGCCTTAGGCTTCACTCTTGGCTACTTCATAATTGCAAACAAAACAAAGAGTGTGGTGTGAATTGAAGCCTTAGGCATCGTCGCGCTGACCGCCAGACCCAAATCGAAAGAATCCAGGTAGAGCAGAATCGAAGGGTGCATATTGCCTGGATTAAAGAACCTATTTTCCCTTCTTTTATTTTGTTTTGTCTTCATATTTTCTTTCTATTAAATATGGTTGTAATAGTGTATGACATTTATTTTCTGCATTTTTATTTCTTTATACAAATGTTAGTAATTAGGGTGTATGGCAAGATAAAACCAACAAGTAGACAACCCTAAATTCAAGACTAAATGCGTGCAATCAAACACACTATTCACGAACATGCTCCTCTAGGATAATCTCACTTGTTTCCTTGTAAAATAGTCATGTCCCTCGAATATGGGCGTTTTATAAAAAACCCTCGATAAAAACATAGTAGTCCCTCGATGTTGCCTTCGGTAAACGATCTAGTCCCTAACGAAATTGCTAAAACCTCTCATAGGTTGCCTTCTATTGTTATACAAATGACCCACGCCCGTCCCTTCACATTCAAAGATGGGGCTTCTTATCAATCAATGGTAAGATAGCGACATCTAAAGGAGGAAGAAAAGAACAAATACCTTTCGAGTAGGTAGGACGCTCGTAGTTGTTTTCTAGCTCACAACAAAAAAATCCACTTTCACACCAACACTTTCAATTGAAACATTTTCAAAAGTCAAAACACTTTGTATGCATTCTTATAGAAAAGATAATCATTACAAAGGCACTTTTGGAAATCACTTTAAAAAAAACATCTTCCACAATAAACAGCTCTTTGAACTATTTTCAAAACCAACACTTTGTACGCATTCTTATAGAGACGAGAATCATTACAAAGACGTTTTCAAAATATTTTCAAAATCACACCACATAGCACATTTTCAAACAAAGCAAGTGATCTAGCAAGCAACTAAGAGCCCGTAGATATCCACGGAGGAAAAGGGTGCTAATACCTTCCCTTTTCATAACTTACCACCCGAACTCAAGAAAACATCTCTAAAGGTCTTTCCTATTTTTTCACCCTTTCCTTATTGAATAAAAGAAAAGCCGGTGGCAACTCTTGCTATCTGCAACAATTGCAATCAAACACAAACACCCAAGTCAGTTCTCCCACCGTATTACATGAATCTACTGTCGAGATTCAATTGTGAATTACCTTCTACCGAGGTCTTCTAGATAATTAACTTCCATGATCAACCAGGGGAATCTACTATCGAGATTCGATTGAGAGAAACCTTCTGTCGAGGTCTTCAAGGTAATCAACTACCATGATTAACCACGGGAATCTACTGCCGAGATTATTTTGTGAGCTACCTTCTTCCGAGGTCTTCTGGATAATCATTTGTCGAGATTAACCAGGAGAATCTACTATCGAGATTCAATTGGAAATTACATTCTGCCGAGGTCATCTGGATAATCAACTGTCGTGATCAACCAGGGGAATTTACTATCGAAATTCAATTGGAATACCTTCTGCCGAGGTCTTATGGGTAATCAACTTCCATGATCAACCAGGTGAATCTACTGTCGAGATTCAATTGGAATACCTTATGCCGAGGTCTTCTGGATAATCAATTATCATCATCAACCAAGGGAATCTACTGCCGAGATTCAATTGTATGCTACCTTCTGCCGAGGTCTTTCGGATAATCAAATGCCATGATCAACCAGGGGAATCTACTACCAAGATTCTATTATGAACTACCTTCTGCCGAGGTCTTCTGGATAACCAATGGTCGTGATCAACCATGGGAATCTACTGTCGAGATTCAATTGGAAATTACCTTCTGCCGAGGTCTTCCAGATGATCAATTGTCGTGATCAACCAAGGGAATCTACTGTCGAGATTCAATTGGAATACCTTCTATCGAGGTCTTCTAGATAACCAAATTCTGTGATCAACCAGGTGAATCTATTTCCAAGATTCAATTGCAATACCTTCTGCCGAGGTCTTCTGAATAATTAACTACCATGATCAACCAGGGGAATCTACAACTGAGACTCAATTGTAAGCTACCTTTTGCTGAGGTCTTCTGGATAATCAACTGCTATGATCAACCAAGGGAATCTACTTCTGAGATTCTATTGTGAACTACCTTCTGCCGAGGTCTTCTGGATAATCAACTATCATGATCAATCAGGGGAATCTATTGCCGAGATTCAATTGGAAATTACCTTCTGTCTAGGTCTTCCGGATAATCAACTGATGTGATCAACCAGGGGAATCTAATGCCGAGATTCAATTGGAATACCTTCTGATGAGGTCTTGTGGATAACCAACTTTCATGATCAACCAGGTGAATCTACTGCCGAGATTCAATTGGAATACCTTATGTCGAGGTCTACTGGAAAATAAATCACTGAGATTAACTAGGGGAATCTACTGCCGAGATTAAATGTAGAATTGATAGCTTGACTGATAATGATGATTGTCTTTACATAAAAACGAGGTTTTATGCTATGCATGCAAATTTGATTGATGCATGAAATGTAATGATTGATGGATGCATGAAATGTGATGATTGATTGATGTATGTGATGAATGACTTGGATATATGTAAATGGATGTTGGATTTTGAAATGCAAATATGTAATTTGGCTTTTCGAGATATGCTCGACCCATGCTGTCGGACTTTGTTAGATGAATGAAATGATAAGTATGGCTTGATTTTGGATCGAACAACTCTAATGCATGATTTATGCAGCCTTATGTTTTATGGCTATGGCTCATATGTTTTTTTAATGGTGCCTCTATGATGGGTCGCAGATGATTAAAGCGTAGAGGTTTGCCTATGCAACATAGTTGTTTGTCACATGATGGTTGAATTTTATGCTATTATGATTTCCCGATACTTGATTTGAACTTGAAGAATGCTTGATGTAGGAGAAAGACTCACTGGAGGTTGTGAAAGTACGCGAAGAGCTTGCCCCTGTGTGGACTGTTTTTCCCTAATTTGTTGGTAGGGTCTTGGAGGAGATTCTCTTTGATATGAGCTTAGAAACAATTTGATCATAATGTGAATGACCCCACTATTTTGCATTATGTCCTTGATTAAAATACTATTGAAAATGTTTGGTTTTGATGGACCCTTTTGAATCAACTCCTTTTGCTCGAGCCTCACAGTAGGTTTCCCCAATGTTCGAATTTTGAAAGACATGCCTCTCAATCTCCAGGATCTGGAGGAAGCATCCTCAGAAGGAACTTAGGCCTCATTGTGAACTTGACATAGATTTCCCCAAGTATTTAAAGCTTGAAAAGTTGTGCTTAAAGTTGTTTGAAGGGGAATTTGGACCTTACACAGTATGATGAACTTGGTACATACTGCCCTAACATTTGAACCTTGGAAGGATGCCCCTGATCATCAATGCCTTGAAAAGTTTGTTAACATGAGGAAACTGAGTCATACCCTATTGTGATATGAATTGATTAAGGAATGCTCCTTCGAAAGGTATGCCCCTAAGTGAACAATGCTCTAAAATTTGACCCAAGTTGATTAAATCTTAGAATGCTCACCCCTTGTCAATAGTATCTTCGTGCGATATACCCCTACAATCATCAGTATTTTCCCCTGTTTATAGGGGTCCCCTTAGATTGGAAATTCTGCCTTTGATCAGACCAATTTTGAAATATCCTTGATGCTAAGTATTGATTCGTAGATAAAATTGTACATTTTGAAAAGTAATTTTGTTCGATGCACATGCAAGTTCTTGAAATAGAAATTGATTATTGAAAAGAAATGGATGATTAGAGATGAATATTTGAAGAAGCGAAGTAGCTAGAAATTATTTTAACAAACATAGGAGTCAGTTTAACACAAATCTTACTGAGTATGCTTTCATAGTGAACCTAGATTCAATTAGGACTTTTAAAGGTTGTAATGTGGTCGTGGTTTTAAAAATCAAAAGATATAAGGCTCAAAATTTATTTAACCCACACAAATCTCCTTGATGTTCTTCAATCCTAAGTCCAATTAATCCAATAGATGCATTTAATCCCCAAGAGAAATTTCATAGTCACACTGATGATGAGAAGCGTAGGTAAAGATCCAAGCGCTGGTAAAGAGCATTGATAAGATGCAAGCGTTGATGAGAATCCTTGAAGATTATTGTGGTGGAAGTCACAAGATTGTTCACTAATTTATTAGTTTTTAATCCCTTATTTTGCATGGACCAATTCCTTTTGAATTTGCGGTCCATCGGGATGCCCTACCTTAAGTCAAGTTTTTTTTTGTTTTTTTTATTTTTTGACTTAGCGGGATTTTTTTATATTTTTCTTTTGAACTTCTTTTTGCTTTTCGATTTTGATACTTGTGACTGTCATGTTGATTGTTGTAAGCTTTGTTTTCATCGTTTCCTCGATCTTGATTGATGTACTGAGGAAGAAGACATCATGGACTTTGTCTTTGTTGATTCCTCAATCTTGGATGATGAACACGGGGAAGATGATGTGCTGTAATCTTTGCTTAGATCGTTCTCTCAATGATGTATCGAGGAAAGAGATATGCTTGAGCCTTTACTATTTAGATGAATTAATTCTCTTGAGGATATAATGCACCATTGAAGACTACTCTGCCCCTGGTTAAGATTAAAGATTTTTTAGGAAATAGAAAGAACTCCGACTTCTGGATCAAGGGGGTTAACTACGAATTAACTCCTTATTTCTCCACTATTTAGGAAGTGAAACAATGCCTTACATTGTCAGCTTGGCCTTACTATTAAAAAGAACATGTCAGCAAAATTTTATTATTTGTATTTTCATCATTCTCCCTCGAAGTTTTTTAATTTGAAAATGGAAAAGAAGAGTGAAAATAGAAGTTGTTGATTATTTATGGAAAGCGATAGAAGAGTGGACACAAATGAATTGATTTTAAAAACATGCATGCTTATTTTATTAGAATTACTAACCAAAAGATAAAAATTCATAACAAATGAAACTTAACAAGAAAGAAATTACAATTTGAAATGATAAAGGCCTAATGATCTAGAGATAGTCTGCTTCGTTGATCCACTGATTTTAGGGGATTCCTCTTAGTTTTTTGTATTTGTTAAAGCAAAGGGTGACCATTCGCCAATGGGATCCCTTCTTCAAAAGTCAATTGCTTATTGTCGATCAAGTTTTGGACCTTATGTCTGAAAGCCAAAAAAGTTTCAAGGGTATATCCTGGAGAGTTGAGATGATACTCGCACCTGGTGTTTGCATCATACTTAGGCAAGAGTGCCCCAATCGGAGGACTCAGTGACTTCTGCTCCACCAAATATGCCTTGAGTAAATGTTTTAGTAGCTGACTGTGCGGTATGGGAAGTGGATCAAATCTCCTAGGTGATAGGGTTTGTATTTTCCTTTGTTAGGCATATCTCTTATGTTGATAGGGTTGTTTTAGTTGTTGGGGTGGGGGAACTTCCCACGATGGTGGTATATGTGGTGCTAAATAAGCCTACGACTGGGATGATCAAGGGTTACCTTCACTCTTCAGTAATAATCGCATGATCAAGGTCATTTGAGTCTTCAACTGGTCGACCTCCTCCTTCAAAATTTCTTGGCCTCTTTTGAGTTCCTCCATAGCTTCTTGAGACACGCTTTGGGTCCACTTATGAGTATTGGGAATCTTGCTAGCTGATCACAGTTGCATAAGGGTGGAAGTGTAAATGATATGAACTTTATGCAAATGGATGAAAATGAAAATTTATGAAAATGCTTAAGTATGCAAAAATATTTTTTGCTTTTAGGTATGCAAGGGAGTTTCATGGATGTGCAATGCGATGTAGACGTAGTATGAGGGTAGAAGTAGGGGTACTCTATTCAAGTATAACTATAGACATGATGATACCCTACATTGACTCAGAGATTGAGACAGGAAGAAAATACTTGAGGATTATGGACAATGAAAGATGACGAGGAGTCCCTACATGATAGGGATTACGACATAGATAGAAGCCCTACGGGCTAGAGATAATAGTAGAAGAAAATATAACCCTTGTGGGCTTTACAGATTGTAGTGGGATTTGTGAAAGGTGTCCTTAGAAGGTAGGTTCTTAGTATTGGCCTACGAATATTATACCCTCCCGATAAGGTGGCTTCCTTAAGGGTATCATTAATAACACTAGAGGGAAAGGCATAAGGGCCTCCCTTAAGCAGAGTCTCTTTACATACTGATACTTTCGTCTCTAGGTCATGAAAGGTCTTATCATGAGTTTTTGGTTTAAAGGCCGTACAAAGATTCATAGGTGTCATTCCAAAGTACTACTTACCAAGAGGATGTCTCTCGAAAGGTATTCCTTTTACTGAACTCCCCCGACTCTAGGCGAAGTCGTCACATAAATTCATAGGGTTGATGTAACCCCTTGGCTAATAGACGAACCTTCTTTCTAAGGGTCTTTTGAAAATATTTTTTTGCAAAAATTTAAATCCCACCACAGATATAATAATATAATGAATAATAAAGAATAATCATAAAATAAATAAATATTAAAATGAGAAAGAAATAAAAATCCAAAAACAAGAAAACTCTAAAACCTAAAGGAAAGACTTCTAAACCTAGGGTTGAGTCCCCAGCAGAGTCGCCAGCCATTGCAACTGGTTTTTAAATACAGAGTATCCACCCTTAATTTGTATCCTAAGGAAGGGAATATAAAGGAATAACCCTAAAAAGTTCAGAGATTCTAGGTCTGACTCGGTTCAAGACAAAGGGAAGGTGTTAGACACCCCTTATCTATCTTATTCACAAGGATACTAGGTTTAGAAGCACATTTTTTTAGGAAAAAGGGTTATATTGTTTTATTAGGGGAAAAGGGTTTTAATTTTTAATTAAGGGAGACTCGCCACGATTTTAATCGTATGCCTATGTATCCTCTTAGGAGGAATCAGAGTCTCATTTCGTAGTTCGCGGTTGGTTTGTGTATTTTATGGACCACGAAGAATATTTGAATTTTCCCCGCACTTAGACCGAGTGTGTGAATAGCAGAGATTTTGGACTAAGCGCGTAGTTAGTTAACATATACTTTGTACTCCTTTTCGAAAATTAATTATTTGAATTCATTTAATTTACGAAAAAGAATTTGGTGTTTGGTTGAATATTTGTAAGAGTTTTAATTATGAAAATATTTTATTTAAATGCATGATTAAAAGAAATAATTTAATGCAAGTAAATAAATAAACTTGAATGAGTTTAGAAAAATATCAATTGATTTATAATAACAATATTTAATATAATATTATATTTTTATAAAAATAAAAATATATAAATAAATAAAAGAAATAAATTAAAATGCAAGGGTGCAAATATAGTGAAGGTAGTAAAATAGGAGGTGCGAGTATTACGGGCCTGAATTCAGATTTTGAATTCAGGCCCAAAAAGGCATGGGGGTACATTTTAAAAGCGCAATAAAAAAGGAAGGTGTGAACAGTAAGGCCCAAGCCCAGATTTTGGACATGGCCTGTTACACAAGGGGGTGCATTTTAAACGTGTTAGCAATAAATAAATAAATAAATAAATAAGGTGTGTTTGCTAATGGGCCCGACCCAATGAAGTTTGGGAGTCCGTTTGGACTCTGTGTGGGTAAGCATAGGGTGACTATTATGGGTGCGCATTCTGGTGACATGTAATGATGATCACGCGGTGATAACTGGGGGGAGCATGGCAATGGTTATGGAGTGTCACGTGTAGGATCATAAGACTTAATATATTTTATTTATACAAAACTTAATTCATTTTGATCATTGTTATTCCTCTCTCTCCTCGTCTCCCACCTCTCTTATGTCTCTCTCAACCACGAAACATCAACGAAACCCTAACCCTCATGTCCACTCAATCTGCGGCGGGGCTATATCTCTTTTCTTCTCCGATATCCAAACCCCAACGACCCTTATCTTCGAACCTTACAAAATGAAATTGTGAGACCAAAAATACAAAAAAGCTGAGTGATTTACCGTTTGTGCCATGACCGTTCTTTAAGCTTGCGTTTGCTTCTGAGCTTTTTTGATCTTTTTCTTTTTTTTATTCGTAGGTGATGATGAGTGATGATGGTGATGTAATGGCAGATTTAAGAATTTAGGGTTTCAGATGTTAAAACCCTAGGTTCGTGAGGAGCGGCGGCACGCAAGCTTTCTTCCTTTATTTTCTGTATTTTCTGTAATCTCGTCGTCTCCTTCAGTAACAGTTTCTTTTTCTCCCTGTAATGTTTTTGCTCTCTTTTCTGTAATAATATTTTCCCCTCTGTAACAATCGTTCCCCCTCCTGGTCTGTAAATTTATTTTCTTTTCTTTTTGTATCGATCTCTTTTCTTCTCTCCCTGTAATGTTTTTTTCCTTGTCTCTGTATTTTTTGTTCTGTAATCGCCTCTCTTACTATTTTTTAGTTTAGGTTTTATAGCATTAGAAGGTTAGTTGATTATGAAACAAAATTATGTCTGTTATTTTGTTTGATTGTAATTTGATCTATTGTAAATGCTTTGGACAAGGCTTTGAATCGATTTTAATTTGTTTCTATACTGGTTTAAGATTGTTCTAGAAATAGTTTCAATGCGAGAGCGATTTGATTCTATTTCCTTAATTTGTACAGTGATAGTTTATTGAGCTTTTAATCGCGCGTTATTTACTTTCTGACTTGAACAATGGTCATTTCTTTGGGCCATGCGTATTTTTTTGAAACAACGGCATGTTAATAAAAATATGGGCCTGCTCGATTTTGGGCTCTAACAAAAAGACTTTTATTTAAGTTAATGTTTATTTTTCCAAGTAACAAAAAAAGTTGCTATAATCTTAATTAAGAATAATTACTTTAATGTACCAGTAATAATTACTTAATGTTTAAAAATAATTCTAATGGAACTAAGAAAAATAGTTTGGAACAAAGACTTGAAATAGGCCAAGTGCTTTCTATTGTGCCACTTATCTCAACAAAGTCTCTCCTCTTTTCCTCTGCATAAATGGGCCTTTTTAATTATATTGGGCCTTCTCTGAAAAACAGATCATCCTTATTCAAAAAAGCTTAATGGACCTTTATTGATTTTCAAAATACACCCCTTATTCCATGTTTTAACCCCCATAGAAAAAAGATTAAATAATATGATTTATTTAAAAAAAAGAAACCTAAATATAAGGGTAGGACAAATTTGGGGTATGACACCTGTGACTATTAGTGTATTTTGGGGCACAAAACTTTTCAATATGGATTTGAATCTCGCTTTACTTGTTGACATTTACTATACTCTTCACACTCGTTACAAAAAGGGGAGGGGTACGATGAACTGTTGTATCCCGCTTCTCTATTCTTGGTTTATGACTCATCTCTACAAAGAAGATTACATGATTCCAAATCTGGCGAGATACGAGTGACCTAAAAAATTAAGGTCTATCACTTCTAATTATGTGTTGTGGTACGTGAGGAAGCTAGACATTGGAGATTTCATCTATAACTGCAGAGACTTTCCTAATGTTCCATTGATCGAATCACAAGGTTGGATCAATTAAAACCCTACCTTGGCCCTACGACAACTAGGGTATCCTTTGGAGGATAAACCTTCAGATGAATAACTCCAATTATTTATCATTCATGACATGGGAAAAAACGACCAAGAGTTGCTCAATAAGATCATTCACGCTTGGAATGGGGTTAAAAAAAGGAAGAATGTTGCGGCAAAAGAACCTTACACTCGATGGGTATTGGATCAGGTACAAGTTGTTAAGTAACCATTTGACATAGATCCTAAGTACAAGCCAGAGGTCCCAGATGCTCTGCCTATGTCCTTAGAAGAAATAGACAATTTGAAGAATTCTTTGAAACAAGCTCAAAGGGAGAAGGAAGAATTAGAGCTTAACCTCCATAACTTAACTAAATAGAAAAGGAAAATGCAACACATACTTGAATCCAAAGACCAATATATTCAGAGAGATCGTGAGGCATTTGAGAAGGAGAGTCTTAAGAGGAAGCGTTCGAATGAAAGGTTGTGAAGTGCTACTTTTAATTTGGATTCCCATAACCAAAGGTTTGAGGATGCTGCTAGCAAATTAGGAGATTAAGTAGGTGGTATGAAAAAGAAATGCAAGACAAGAAGGTGATGAAAGAAGATCTAAGGGCTTAAATCCAAAGTTTGGTGCAAGCTTCTTTAGATCAAGAAGAACAAATGAAGTATCTTACCACCAGACACCAAGATAGCCAAGAACCGAAGGTAGGGGAACGCCTTAAAAGGATAATGACAAAATGGTTTCTCACCCAAAAGACTGAAGAATACGAGCAAGTATGCCTTGAGTTAGAAGGCCTCCGAAAGGATTTCCTAATATAATGGAAACTCTATACGGAGATGAGGGATGAAAATTTGTATTCTGAAGAAAAGTATGTGAAGATTGCCAAAGCAGGGGGAAGATAACCACAAGATAATTACTAATCTCTACCGAGAATACCGATTCTACAAAGACAAGCATGCAAGACTCGCCTTCTTAGCCAACAATCTCATTGAAGACATCCCTAGGAGTTTGAGAGACGCAAAAAATGTGATGGTTCCTCTTCCGAAAGACGTTGAAGACTTCCTCAAACTCTGTAGGACAATGGTTGATAGCTTCAGAGCCGACATCTGCAGGCACAACTAGGAGATTTTGTTTCCCTTGTTATTCAGCAGTTTAATTTTGATGTTTTAGAATATTTTTCAATATCTGAATTGTATTCTTTTCTTTAAAAATAATCATTATTTTAATAAAGGAATTTTTTTCCGTATCTCGTGGTGTATTTATTAAGACGCTCACCAATAAAAAGAAAAAATATATGAGAAAAACATGTATATATATCCAAGTGAGTAAGACATTAAAAAACAAAATCTTAGCATATTCATACATATTCATACGCATGCATGCATTGACAAACATTTGAATCTCATAAAATTGCATACAAAAAAAACTCATTTTTTAAAACATTCTCCAGTTAAACCATTGGTAGAAGAAAAGCACCGCCTCTCCGACCATCGTACCAAACAAGAGCCCATCAACTAAAAGTAATGGAACAAATTGAAGAGAACCAAGCAGCATTCAAACAGGATTTAGAGCAAGTCAAAGGCAAGATTAAATCTATGATAGGAGACATGAGTCAAGTCTTTCTATCCTTGAAGAACATCATAGATAGGCAAGAACAAATTCCTAGGGCATCCTTTAAAGAAGTATCCCAAACTATTGGTGCATCAAGCGGTCACCAACCAAGAAAATAACCAGATTCAGGACCTTTGAAAACGACTGTAGCACAACAAGAGGTTAGACAAGATGACAGTAAAGTGTTTTTCCCACATCCACCAAAGGTAGGGGCATCTCATACCTTGAAGATTCCGATTAACAACACAGACAACTACTTAGACTTATAATATGGAGACTACGACTTAGAGGATGTCAGTCAAGAACCTCAAAGAATAACCCATACTCAGGCAACTAAAAATCCATTGGTGCATAACCAGTACAAATCTCTAGAAGAAAGGTTAAAAGATGTGGAGGGTTACGATGCTTCGATGTAGATGCTCTCGAAATGGGTCTAGTTCCTGATGTGGTGATCCTGCCGAAGTTCAAAGTACCTGACTTTGGAAAATACAATGGGCTCATTTGTCCAAGGAACCATATGTGCATTTATTGAAGAAATATGCATGCTTATGCTCAAGATCATAAGATGATGATCCATTGTTTCTAAGACAGTTTGAGTGGGGCATTCCTGGATTGGTACATGCAGTTGGAACGGGTTCACGTCCAGACATGGGAAAATCTTGTTAATCATTTCCTAAAAGAGTAAAAATATAACTTGGACATGGTGCTTACCTGCATGCAACTCCAGAACTTGTCTCAGAAAAAAGAGGAGTCTTTTAAAGAGTATGCTCAAAGATGGAAAGAAATGGCAACCCATGTACAACAACTGCTTATGGAGAAAGAACTAGTTGATATGTTCATGGGAACCTTGCAAGGGTTATACTATGAAAAGATGGTAGGAAGCATCTCCTCCGGGTTTTTAGATTTGGTAACTATTGGAGAAAGGATTGAAGCTGGAATAAAAAGCGGGAAGATACAAAGGGGATCATCTGGTACCCCTTACAATGCAAAAAGACATATTCCTAACTTATCGAAAAATAATGAGGGAGAAATTAATGATGTAGCCTCACAACCAAGGGCACAACAACCACTAATAATTCCACGAGAACAGCAATAGAACAAATTTGAAAGGACGCTAAGAAAGTTTGACCCACTCCCTATGTTACCCAGTCAATTATTACAACACTTGGTCAAGGCGTCTTTGGTGAAGCTAAGACCTCTAGATCCTCCATTTTGGGAACCCCCACCAAGGTACAATGCCAATTCCAGATGCGAGTATCATGCCAATTCTCCCGTGCATACTATAGAAAAATGTTGGGCCTTCAAACATAAAGTTCAATATTTGTTGGATTCTTAGGATATCACCTTTGATAAGCCAAATATTAAGTCAAACCCCATGCCTCTTGTTGTACCCCAAAATTTTCTCTCTCATTTCTCAAGGATTTTATCACAAGATCTTCCATGACATCAAGTTTGTAGCACTCATACATTAATTTAGGTTTGGAATTGACACAAGGGAAAAATGGTCAATTGTACACTGAAAGGTCAAAATTTGACTTTTGGATCAAAATCAAGTTTCAAGAATCATATTTTACCAGGATATGTTAAAATATGAAGTTTGCTTCATTAAGAAAGTCAAAAGTCAAATTATGTTGAAAAAATCAAGAATCTAAATACTTAGAAATTTTTCTAAGTGTTTAGGAAATATGACAAGTTCAAAACTTCTGGCTAGATTTTCACCATGATGCAAATTGATTCTAGAAGAACTTCTGACACAAGATTTGTAGATTTCAATGAGATCTAAAACATTGCAGAACATAACTTCTTCTAGAAACGCTGGGATTTCAAGTTATACATCCTTGAAAGCACGTCCATGAAACTGAAGCATTCAGCAAATTCTGGGCATTTCCAAGACAGGATTTGGTTACAACTTTTGTGCCAGTTTTCATGTAGGTTCAGCTAGAGTTTGTAAGAGTAATTCAAATAAAGTCTACAAAGCGTGTTACAAGCTTTCTGAAAAGTCTTAGGACTCCTTTAGAACATGCTGGAGCAAGGAGATTCAAAGATCATAAGATTGGATATTGATTCTAAGTTGCGTTGATGTTGAACTTCTGATCCTGATTAAGCTATAACATATAATCTCATATTGTAGATTTTCTGTTTGATAAATCTCATTATCATTTAATGCTCACACCCACTTTTGAGTCTTTATCCAAAGGATTTCCCCACGTGTGGCATAGAAGTACCATTGTTGTCCTTGAAAAGCAAACTTCTGTACAAGTGTATGTTGGGCCCATGCTTTGCTTTTGCCTCTGAGGGTACTTTTCCTTAATTCATGCTTACAAATCCAGCTTAGACACGGCTAAAAGCTTCTAACCACCCTACTTTATTCCTTGAACTATACTTGTTTAACTTGCTTCAAGAACAAGTCAGCGCCCTAGCATGATGGCTGTACTTTTGACTTCTTCAAGCTCCTAAATCATTGCCTATAAATTAAACTTCATTTGCAACTGTAAAGGGGTCTAAAAATTTAAAAGAAAATCCTTGAAACCTTTCTAAAATATCTCAAGACCTTGAAGCTGCAACCCAAATAAAAAACCTGCTAGTCTTTGATTTTTGCATTCAAATTCCAATTTTCCTCAAGTGTTTCTCGACCAAATCATCAACATAGTTTCTGTACACATTTAGAAGACATCCCAACTTCTGTTTTCAGACTGCAATTCCATCTCCACCAACTTCCATTTTGAAATCAAAACTTTGCCTCTTGGCTGTTCAAGAATTTTCCATCCATTCATAGCTCAAGTTAAAGGTTGTCCCAACTTTCTGAGCATTTGAGGAAGTTGACCAGAACATCACAGCAGTCAGAATCAGGCTCTAGCTCACAGAACATTTTCCAGCTGCAAGGTAAGTCACTTCTGACTTTTATCTTATTACTTAGGCATTGATAAGCTTGCATGTTCAAAAATACAATGTAGACATTGTTGTACCCCAAAATTTTCCCTCCCATATTTCTCAAAACATTGCAAGAAGAATCTCCAAGTTGCTCAAGGTTGTTCAAGGATTGACCAGTCAAGCTATCTCCTAAGGCAGTCTATCCCAAATTAGGGTTTCACATTGCATCAAGATCCTTGAGTCCAAATGACCTCAAGTGCTCCCCAATGTCCTAATATGTTCTCAAGATCATCCATGTCAATTTTCAAGCTTTACAGAGGAAGTTTGCTCAATCAATTGCTCAAAAGTCCAAAAATTGACGGTGCTAGGGCAAAAGTCAACTGTGACCTACATACAGTCCAAAATCAAGATTATTTGTCAAAATTCTCATTTTTAAGTGTATTTCATCATTTGATTAAGGGTTGATCATGATTCATCAAGGATTTCTCACAATTCATCCAGATTCAAAAGTTACTAAATTAGGGTTTTGTAGGAAAAGTCAACTCAACTTTGACCAAGCATAACTTTCTCATACTTTATGAGAAATGAACCATCCAAAGATCATTTTTAAGAGGATGCAATTCCATAAAATCCATCTTCATACCTAAAGATCAAAATATGCACTCACAAGAAGTTATGAATTTGGACATTATAGGTCATTTTGAAAAGTCTCCAAAAACACCTTTTTTATCAAAGCTTCTAACATCAGCATGGAATATCAAAATGAGATGAGACCAAAAGGTTTGATTATAGGACATCTAAATATTTCTATAAAGTCCAAGAACACCTCCAAAGAGTCAAAATTTAGGGAGTTAGGCATTGTCAAAGTTGGACAATTTTTGGAAAAATGCATGAAGCAAATATTGACCAAACTTGGATTTTTTCCAAATGGGCCTATCTTTTCAAGTTTGAAACTCATTCCTAACATGTTCCATGACCTCTAAGCCCACTCATACATTTTTCCTACTATTTATGCTATTTATTTTGATATTTTATTCATTAAAATTCAGAATTAAATAAATAAATAATAGAAATAATGTAAATTTTGATGTGAATCCATTTTGGGAAAGTTTTATGCTGGTTTATGTCAATTGATTTCATGCAATAACTTTTCAAATATGTCCAGGTTCATTAACATGTGAAAATGGTATAAAATCATCAAATATGGCATTTTTTCAAATCTTGATCATGGTCTTAAAACACAACATTATGAGGGAGATTCTTTCCATGATTTCTTGTCTCCTCATTCTTCTATATAAATATAGAGCCATACAAGCTTGAAAGGGACGAAAATCCTCTCTAAAAAGCTCTCAAAAAGCTCTTCAAAAAGCTCTCTAAAAGCTCTTCAAAAAGCGCTCCAGAAATCAAAGAATCGGTGCAAGTCATATCTCAAGGTTCCGGTCTCTCTCAATTGACATCAAGCCTCAAACCATCCTCTTGAAGTCCTCAAGAGTCTTACAAGGCCCAAGAGAAATCCATCACACGCCTAGCACGCCCCCATTTGACAACACCGGTTTGGTTCCACGCAAGAATAAAAAAAACACCATAGTTAGAGCATGAAGTTTTCGAAGATTCAGGCCTAGAGATTTCTGATGATTGCACCCCCACATTGCAGGCCCATTTTGCTTTTCTCTAATTATTTTATATTTATATTATTTCATTTATTTATTTTACTAACCCATCAAATTATTTTCTTTTTATCAAAAAATCACATACCATTTTTCTATCCAATTAAATTCAAGATATTTATTTTTATTAAAAAAAAGTAATTAATTTAATTAGGTTATTAATTATTAGACAACTTTAATTTCTTTTTTACATAATTAAAATTAATTAGAATAAATAGGTTTTATTACTAACTTAATTATTTTATTTCTTTCCTAAAATAACAAAAACCCAAAAATATGTCATTTAATTATTTTCATTAATTGATTTAATAACCAATCAATTTTGCATTTAATTTAAAAATCTAATTTCTTTTCTTAAAAAAATAGTAAAAACGACAAAAAAAAGCATTTTCTTTTTTTAGGATAGAAGGGTCAAAACCCTATTCTCTCGTCGATCTAATTTTTAATCGCGCGCTTTATTATTATTTTGCCCAATTATTGTATCTGCTCACAGTTTGTAATAATTTAATTAGGACGTTTATTTACCTTTACCGCTTTTATTTATTTATTTTTACGATATTTAATGTAACTACTCATGGGATGTAATAGTTTAATTAGGACGTTTATTCTGCATTTATCGCTTTTATTTTCAAAGGGTTGCTTTTGAAGATGTAAATACCAAACGCCTTGTAATAGCTTAGTTTAATTTCCGCACCTTTAATTTTTGCAAATATTCAACTGTTAGATGTTTGATAATAGGGCTTACATGACAAGAATGAATGCCTAATTTAAAAAACAGTTAGATCACCCTTAACATGTGCAAAGATAAAAATAACTGAAATCAACACACTCGCACATGCGCACTCCTAGGGTACACCCCACTTGGTTGCCTTTGTAAACGGTCATTGAGTATAGGTCGTTTTAGATGTCGCCCTCGTGTCTAAAAGATCATAGTCGCCTCAAAACGGTTGCCTCGGATATTGTTGCCTCAAACAAATGATCTAAGACATTAGGGTTACCGCTAAGGCGTCCTAACATTGCTTTGGTGACCGTATGTCCCTATTCGAATTGACCCTTAAACTCCAACGGCGGTGATACCCACTCATCAATAGTGGGATAGTATTGTCTAAAGGAAATTAGCATAGAACGATTCCTTTTTCGAGTAGGTAGATTAGTTCTTAGATACTTGCTCATCCAAAACAAAACAAATTTTTCACACTTACACTCCTTTTCAAACAAAGTTTTAAAAACACTTCATTACACTGTTGAGGACAGAAGCAAGAGTTAAATCAAAGTTAAAACAAAAACTTTTCAAAACCCACAAACACAAAGAAATTTTTTTTGAAAACAATGAGCAAGTACCTAAGAGCCCGTAGATAACTACGGATAAAAAGGGTGCTAATACCTTCCCTTTCTATAATCTACCCCTCGTACTCAGAAATATCTCGAAAAAAGGAATTTTTCTGTGCTTTTTTCCTTTCCTTGTTGGATAAAATAAAAGTTGGTGGGGACTATTGCTTACCGCGACATTTTGCAAAAACAAACGCAAAAGGCAAACCAGCATTTCAAAAACAGTCAGTTCTTCCACCGTATCACAGAACTGGCGACTCTGCTGGAGATAAATAAGTGGGGTGTACCTTAGGATTAGTTCATAATGTTTTCAATTGCTTGATTTGTATGCTTTATCTTTGTGGGTTTGAATCGGAGTTACTATAGATCCTAACCCGGATCTGGGCATACCCTTTAGGTAAGTAGCAATAGACTGTGAGGGAACTGTACGGCGTAGACCGATACGGTTGAAGCAGTAGCTACGTTGGTGTGGCACTTTAGTTTGTACCGATATCCCTTGTGGTGGAACAAGGAGAATATGGGTCTTCTAAGGGGTCATTAAGCACCAACTGACCTTAGAACCTATAATTGACCAACTTGGCCATAGAAAGTAGCAGTATGCTACACTCATTGAGACCATACTCTCGTGATGATTCCGGCCGCAAGATAAGGTTGCTAAACTGGAATTATGATTGATCGAGGATGGTCAGTGATATTGAGAACCTCTAGAATCCGGTTACTATTACTAGGACAGGTTAAACCAACTAAACTGAAAGAGGGTAATACCTAAACTCCATGCCAGCCTAAACTTAAGGCTGTTTGTGTGACTTGTGTGCCTTCAAACTCGAACTACTTGCGCATTCTTGTTATTTGACAACATGAGTTCCTTGCAGGTTTTATTTACAGTCCTTATCCAATAACTTGGATTTCTTGCCGAGTTTACTTGTTTGTATCACCTCACATTTTTGCTTAAACGCATAGCATACATATCATAACATCATGCCTTAACATTTCCTTAACCATTTCAAGGATCTCAAGGGTTTGTGATGCAGGTTATGGTAAATCAAACATCCAGCAAGGGGAAAAGGGGATTTATTTTCCTCTAGCCAATGTCGTCTAGAGATCAAAACACGATGACTTGAGTCGGTGGCTATGACCCACTCGATATGGTGAGCTTGACTCTTGAAGAAGGACTCTTAACAACACGAAGTTTCTTCAATCAAAGCTGCAAAATTCAAATTCTAACAATTTCTTGTTTACCCCGCGAGATCCTTGAAAACATTGCATACATATATCATACATATCATTGCATAACAGGTCTCCCAGTACAGGTCTCTCATGTTCTCGCTGTTTATTTCAGCAATGGCTTTCCAACCAGACAACCAAGATCTTCAAACTCGAGAAGCTCAGTTCAGGGACGTATTCCTAAACCTATCCAAGGGGTAGGAAGAGTTGAAAACACTCCTCGTTAGGAACTTGGTCAAAAAAAAGTCCTGAAGACAATAAGGACGAACGGCTGGAACAACTGCAAGCTGAGTTCAGTGCCATGAAAACCCAGATGTTGGGGCAGATGGATCTTATCCAACGCTTAGCTCAGGAACAAGAAGAGCTGAGAACCATTATCAACCAGCTTCATCAAGACAGATACAACAGCATGAAGCAAACAATCAAGGCCGGGGACCAAGTCATTAATCAACTTCAGAGAAGTCAAAGGTTTGGTTTGATAAAGAATAGACCTCTCCAAGTTGCTACTAGCTCACAGGTCCAACAATAACCTTGCCATAAACAATGGGTTAATCAGAGGCCATTTACCAAGCTCAACATGCCGTTGTCCCAAGCTTTGCAACACATGTTGAGATTGAATCTGGTGACGTTGGTAGGACCTCATCCGAATCCTAAGACTTCTTCACCCAACTACAATCCTGATGCAAGGTGTGCATATCATTCTAACAGCCCGGGGCATGATACTAACGACTGTTGGAAGCTAAAGTACAAAACTAAAAACCTAATTGATGAAGGAGCATTGGAATTCACGCAAGATGGTCAGGCTGAGTTCTTCTACCATCCCTCCAAGGCTCACCATTTGAAGTGACAAGTTCCGAGACGAGAAGACTTTTTGTTCATTAGAATTTTCAACTTGTAATTTTCTTTTGATTGTTCAGACATTTATTCATGTCAAACTTTGTTTCTTCATCAATGCATTGCATATGTCTGTTTTGAATCAATCCATTCGTATTCACTATATTCAAATTGCTTTCATTTTTGTGATGTTCAACTCTCGATTAAAAAAATTCTAAGCCTTTAGAAGGAGGATGACGAAAATGATATCAAAAATCTCTACAGTACGCTTTTGAACAGACCCTGCTGACGATGTACAGGCATTGTTTCAAATCCTAAACAATGGAGTTATAAGGAAGATAATCCCTAGTCAACCCCTTTGAGCCAAAGAAGTTGGAGTTTTTCTTTTCATAAATTAAAACCCTTAATTATAACCTAGGGCGGGGTAGTTTTCTCAGTTAATCCAGGTGCACAATGAATGGCATCAAAGAAGTCCTCCCGAAACAAAAGACGGTGATGGTTCCGTATAATCGTAAGGACAGGCAGTCATTATCTCTCAAAAATAAAAGCCCACTAAGTCAAAACCTATAAAGGAGACTTACAAAAAACTGGGGCATCCCGCTGACTGTAATCACAAAAAGACACAGTTCAGGCAAAAGACATGGATAATAAAAATCAAAAGGAAAGAGATCCTGCAAACTCTCAACAAAATGACTGCCTGTTCAAAATAAATTGTCAGTATCCGAACCATCATTGGAATATCATAGCAAAGACTCAAACGGGATTTAATGCACGATTAGCTAAGTTTAAGACCGAAGAACATCACGAAGAGTGGGTGGGTACAAATGAATTTTGAGCCTTTATCGTTTGTTTCTTGAACCGTGAACCAGGCCACGTTATAACCCTTAAAAGTCCTAGATGAAGCATGGGTTAGTTTGAAAGCATACTATTACATAAGGTATCCTGACTCCTGTAGGACTTGCTGTAAATCCTGAGTTGACATCACATTTTACAAAAACTTGTTTTACCAAAAAAATGCATTTTCAAAAAATTTCGAGACAGACATAAGCTTTGCATTCTTAAAATAACATTGTTTGCATATGACTATTTTCTCGACAACAAAGAAATTCGCACGAGGAATATCTAGTGAACAAAAAATCTTCTCAATTAAAAGGGTCACCTCAAGTGGAAAAAGCACTTCCAACCAAGGGGCAGACATGATCATTGTCCATCATCTGGGGTAGTTAAGTCAAGGTTCAAGGAATCTCTCAAGGATGCCAAATAGCCAGGGGAAAATCTCCGTCTGAATCGCTTAGGGCATTGGACATGAATTCCAGCAACGAATCTTGCACGATCAGACAAACATCTTCTGGTATCGTGGCAACACAACACTACTAACAGTGACAATTCCCTACATCTTGAGAGCGTGGACATAGTCAGAAAATACTGCGCATGATCAAGGACCCACTAGGTTGACTGGCTTAGGCAAAAATAAGGGATTCCCAGCGAACCAAAAGGGTTCGGGAAAAAATAAGGTATGAAAATGAAAAAATATGTACACCCGGCAAGTCGAAAACCTGAAAGGGCGGCTTGGGCAAAAAAGGGTATCCCAGTGGACTGAAATTCTGAAAAGACAGTCCAGGTAAAAGTTAGGGATTAAAGCGTACGACTATGTCCCATCATCTCGTCACTTACCTACCAGAAGAAGATTTTTCATTTCAATCGGCAATTACCAAGCACCTCATAGGTTGGGATAATACTCGATCCACAAGGCCTCCACATGCACCTTCTCCCGCAGATACAGGGGCAGAAAAGTATCGATGCAAAGCCATCGTCATATCCTCGGCATGCGTCCCAGGAACATCCACTCCCCGCAGAATAAGAAAGAGACGGTAACATTAGCTCTCCCCAGCTGAGACTTACAACTGTGAATTAACCGGTAATGTTCTCCCCAAGCAGAGTTTATCTACCATCAACACTGAAAAGTCTTATCGTCCCCGACGGAGTACAAAATACCCCCAGTGGAGTTTGAAAATTTTTCCCAGTGCAATCTGAAAAAGCTTCCCCAGTGGAGTATGGAGAATCATCCCCAGTAGACTTTGGAAGATTGTCCCCAGTAGAGTCTAAAAGGTTATTCCCCAGTAAAGTCGCAACTGAAAGATCATCCCCAGTGGATTTCTTTCATTTCACAAACAAGAATTCAATCCCCAACAGGATTCAGTATCACCAGCAACGGTAATTCATCCCTAGCGGAATTTATCGGTGGAATCCTCAGCAGAGCATCTCTTCCCCATGGAGTAATCTCCTCATCAGTTTATTCCCCAATGGAGTTATCCTCTCCGGCAGGTTTATTCTCACAATCATCTTCGTTCTCCATCCCCAGCGGAAACGAAGAATTCAACTCTTTTCTCCAGCAGCTATCCGGGATTTATTTTCCCCAGCTAAAAGCATTACATTTCCATACATCATGACACATGCATATACGCATCATACAACACAATCTCATTTATTTTGAGAATATCATTGTTTAATACATATCATGCATTACATACAGCTAACCTTTACCTTCCAGGAAGGATGCAGTTATGTTCTCAGCTATGAAACTTTTATCCCAGTCGAAGTACTGACCGGTTCTTAAATCTCAACGGAATTATCCTGAGTTGAATTATAGATAAGGCTCTAAATCTCGACAAAGTTCCTCCGTCGAATTACAGACGAGTTCCTAAATCTCAGCAGAGTTTTTCTCAGTTGAATTACGGGCGAGTTCTTAAATCTCGATGAAGATGTTTCCCTCAGTCGAAGTACTGACCAGTTCTAAAATCTCAACAGAATTATGCTCAGTTGAATTACAGATAAGGTTCTAAATCTCAGTAAAGTTCCTCCGTCGAATTACTGACAGTTCTTAAATCTCAACAGAATTATCCTTGGTTGAATTACAGACAAGTCCTAAATATCGATGAAGATGTTACCCTCAGTCGAATTACTGACTGGTTCTTAAATCTCAACAAAATTATCCTCAGTTGAATTACAAATAAGGTTCTAAATCTCGACAAAGTTCCTCCGTTAAATTACTGACAGTTCTTGAATCTCAACAGAATTATCCCCCGTTGAATTACAGACAAGTCCTAAATCTCGAAGAAGATGTTTCCCTCAGTTGAAATACTGACCGGTTCTTAAATCTCAACCGAATTATCCTTAGTTGAATTACAGATAAGGTTCTAAATCTCGATAATTTTCCTCCATCGAAGTACAGACAGTTCCTAAATCTCAGCAGAGTTTTCTCAGTTGAATTACGGGCGAGTTCTTAAATCTCGATGAAGATCTTTCCCCCCAGTTGAATTACGGACAAGTTCTTAAAACTCAGTAGAGATGTTCTCTCAGTTGAAGTACAGGAAAGTTCCTAAATCTCAATAAAATTAGACTTCCCCAGCGGAATCTTCTACAACAACAAGTATGCGGGCTCTCGCTAAGAAATCTCTTATGCGATCGACACTCCTGCAGATGGCATCTTTAAGCCCATCCTCCCGCCAGCAATCTCCAAATGGCATCTGTAATCCCATTCCTGACATCACAAGGCTGATACCACTTCATGCGAGTGCAAATTTCTGGGCACTCTAGTGTTCAATCATCTTCCACCTACGGATCACGAAAGGCATAAAAGCCAATCTACATCCTCAGGTTTAAGAAGATTGAACAGGGGCATATGTTTTACCCCAAAATTTCCCCTTCCATATTTCTCAAAACATTTTTAGAAGAATCTCCAAGTTGCTCAAGGTTGCTCAAGGATTGACCAGACAAGCTATCTCCTAAGGCAGTCTATCCCAAATTAGGGTTTCACATTGCATCAATATCCTTGAGTACAAATGACCTCAATTGCTCCCCAATGTCCTAATATGTTCTCAAGATCATCCATGTCAAGTTTCAAGCCTTGGAGAGGAAGTTTGCTCAGTTAATTGCTCAAAAGTCCAAAAATCGACTATGTTAGGGAAAAAGTCAACTGTGACCTACATACAGTCAAAATTCAAGATTTTTTGTCAACATTCTCATTTTGAAGTGTATTTCATCATTTGATCAATGGTTGATCATGATTCATCAAGGATTTCTCACAATTCATCAAGATTCAAAAGTTGCTAAATTAGGGTTTTGTAGGAAAAGTCAACTCAACTTTGACCAAGCATAACTTTCTCATACTTTATGATAAATGAACCATACAAAGCTTATTTTGAATAGGATGCAATTTCCTACAATCCATCTTCATACCACAAGATCAAAATATGCACTCACAAGAAGTTATGAATTTGGACATTATAGGTCATTTTGAAAAATCACCAAAAACACCTTTTTTGTCAAAGCTTATAACTTGAGAATGGAATATCAAAATGTGATGAGACCAAAAGGGTTGATTAGAGGACATCTCTAGATTTCTAGAAAGTCCAAGAACACCTCCAAAGAGTCATAATTGAGGAAGTTATGCATTGTCAAAGTTGGACAATTTTTGAAAAAATGCATGAAACAAATATTGACCAAACTTGGATTTTTTCCAAATGGGCCTATCTTTTCAAGTTTGAAACTCATTCCTAACATGTTCCATGACCTCTAAGCCCACTCATACATTTTTCCTACTATTTATGCTATTTATTTTGATATTTTATTCATTAAAATTCAGAATTAAATAAATAAATAATAGAAATAATGTAAATTTTGATGTGAATCCATTTTGGGAAAGTTTTGTGCTGGTTTATGTCAATTGATTTCGTGTAATAACTTTTCAAATATGTCCAGGTTCATTCACATGTCAAAATGGCATAAAATCATCAAATATGACATTTTTTTCAAATCTTGATCATGGTCTTAAAACACAACATTATGAGGGAGATTCTTTCCATGATTTCTTGTCTCCTCATTCTCCTCTATAAATTTAGAGCCATACAAGCTTGAAAGGGACGAAAATCCTCTCTAAAAAGCTCTCAAAAAGCTCTTCAAAAAGCGCTCCATAAATCAAAGAATCGGTGCAAGTCATATCTCAAGGTTCCGGTCTCTCTCAATTGACATCAAGCCTCAAACCATCCTCTTGAAGTCCTCAAGAGTCTTACAAGGCCCAAGAGAAATCCATCACACGCCTAGCACGCCCCCATTTGACAACACCGGTTTGGTTCCACGCAAGAATAAAAAAAACACCATAGTTAGAGCATGAAGTTTTCGAAGATTCAGGCCTAGAGATTTCTGATGATTGCACCCCCACATTGCAGGCCCATTTTGCTTTTCTCTAATTCTTTTATATTTATATTATTTCATTTATTTATTTTACTAACCCATCAAATTATTTTCTTTTTATCAAAAAATCACATACCATTTTTCTATCCAATTAAATTCAAGATATTTATTTTTATTAAAAAAAAGTAATTAATTTAATTAGGTTATTAATTATTAGACAACTTTAATTTCTTTTTTACATAATTAAAATTAATTAGAATAAATAGGTTTTATTACTAACTTAATTATTTTATTTCTTTCCTAAAATAACAAAAACCCAAAAATATGTCATTTAATTATTTTCATTAATTGATTTAATAACCAATCAATTTTGCATTTAATTTAAAAATCTAATTTCTTTTCTTAAAAAAATAGTAAAAACGACAAAAAAAAAGCATTTTCTTTTTTTAGGATAGAAGGGTCAAAACCCTATTCTCTCGTCGATCTAATTTTTAATTGCGCGCTTTATTATTATTTTGCCCAATTATTGTATCTGCTCACAATTTGTAATAATTTAATTAGGACGTTTATTTACCTTTACCGCTTTTATTTATTTATTTTTACGATATTTAATGTAACTGCTCATGAGATGTAATAGTTTAATTAGGATATTTATTCTACATTTATCGCTTTTATTTTCAACGGGTTGCTTTTGGCGATGTAAATACCCGACGCCTTGTAATAGCTTAGTTTAATTTCTGCACCTTTAATTTTTGCAAATATTCAACTGTTAGATGTTTGATAATAGGGATTGCATGACAAGAATGAATGCCTAATTTAAAAAACAGTTAGATCACCCTTAACATGTGCAAAGATAAAAATAACTGAAATCAACACACTCGCACATGCGCACTCCTAGGGTACACCCCACTTGGTTGCCTTTGTAAACGGTCATTGAGTATAGGTCGTTTTAGATGTCGCCCTCTTGTCTAAAAGATCATAGTCGCCTCAAAACGGTTGCCTCGGATATTGTTGCCTCAAACAAATGATCTAAGACATTAGGGTTACCGCTAAGGCGTCCTAACATTGCTTTGGTGGCCGTATGTCCCTATTCGAATTGACCCTTAAACTCCAACGGCGGTGCTACATACTCATCAATAGTGGGATAGTATTGTCTAAAGGAAATTAGCATAGAACGATTCCTTTTTCGAGTAGGTAGATTAGTTCTTAGATACTTGCTCATCCAAAAAAAACAAAATTTTCACACTTACACTCCTTTTCAAACAAAGTTTTCAAAACACTTCATTACACTCTTGAGGACAGAAGCAAGAGTTAAGTCAAAGTTAAAACAAAAACTTTTCAAAACCCACAAATACAAAGAAAACAATTTTGAAAACAATGATCAAGTACCTAAGAGCCTGTAGATAACTACGGATAGAAAGGGTGCTAATACCTTCCCTTTCTATAATCTACCCCCCGTACTCAGAAATATCTCGAAAAAAGGAATTTTTCTATGCTTTTTTCCTTTCCTTGTTGGATAAAATAAAAACCGATGGCGACTCTTGCTTACCGCGACATTTTGCAAAAACAAACGCAAAACACAAACCAGCATTTCAAAAACAGTCAGTTCTTCCACCGTATCACAGACATCTTGACTCTGATGTTGTACATATTCTTAGATTTCATGTATTTTTGCCTAAGTAGAGAGAATCTCAGTAAGGAACTTCTTGAGGAAATTAGGATTTAGAATTAGGATCAGCAAAATTCATGTTTGCTTCTAATTTATAGTCCTGATATTTTATGTTTCTGAAACTATGATGAAACCTACCAGAACTGCTATGTTTGCATTTCCATTTTTTTGTTGAGAAATGACTAAGTTGCAGATGCTCTGACTAGCATGGAGAAGGAGATGAAGTTCATCGTCAGAACTTACATTGTGATACATGTTTATGCTTCTGCTTCTAATACCGGATGCACATCCACCCCAGTGGTAGAAAGCATGCGCATAAGACATTAGTCCTAAGGGTCCTGGGTTCTAGCCCTAGGAGCATATTTTTAGGTTTATTTATTGACATTTTTATCCATTTATCTGTCAGACAATATTCATAGACTAGAACTTCTAGATATCCTCACCCAACAGCATTATCACCTCACTCTATCAACAACCAGAACTTCTAAGTTTCCAGCTACATCAGAATTTCCAAACTCTCTCAACAACCAGAACTTCTAAGCTTCCAGTAACATTAGAACTTCTAGGCTGCCAGTTGCATTAGAACTTTTAGGATTTCCCTTCTTCCCAGCAACCCATGAACTTTAGTGTGCCCGGACCCAGAACTTCTGACTTACCCCTTTTTTGCTAACATTTTCCTTTTGACTTGCAGCGCACCAGAGTCAGAGCTTCTTATTTCAGCAACGTGCTGATTCTGACCCCTTTTCCCTTTTATTATTTTTAATATCACTTTTATTTTCAATAATCAAAAACACCAAAAAACATTTTTATATTCACATACTTTATTTTATTTCTTTTAAAATCAAAAGACTGAAAATATTTTCTTAAACAAACTTAATTCTTTTCTTAACAAAAACAAAATAAGTCCATTTCATTTTTTGTACATTATTTCAATATGGTTGTAATAGATAATTAGGACTTTAAATTCCTTGCAATCCCCATTTGTAAATTTGTATACCCCATCCCCCTAATGATTGTAATAGCGTAGAATATTTATTTTCCGAAATTTATCGCTTTCATATAAATACTAATAATTAGGATTTGCATGGAAAGATAAAAATCAATCTTAGAGAACACTAATACAAGATAAACCAAGCATGAAATGCAAACATTTTCACACATGCACCCCTAGGGTAACTCCACTTGTTGCCTAAAAATGGTCATGTTATGCACGTGGAATGTCTTAGCAAAAACAATCAAATATAAGATCATAGTCCCTTGATGACGCTTTAAATGTTGCCTTTCAAATGATCTTAGTCCCTCAAAGAGAAATGCTAAGATATCTCACAACATTGCTATCACGAATATATGATAACCCACGCCCGTTCCTTTTACATCCAAAGATAAGGCTTCTTACTAATCAATGGTAAGATAGCAATAACAAAGGAAATGAGGAAATTAATGAAAGACTTTTGAGTAGTTAGAGACGTTCCTAATTGCTTTCTCACTTTCAAAACAAACATACACTAACACTTTCCATGAAATATTTTCAAAAGTCCAACACTTCGTATACATTCTCGCCGAAACGAGAATCATTACAAAGTTTTCCTAAACGATGGAGCCTTTTCAAAAATACTTTAAAAAAACCACCACAAAGCACACTTTCAAACAAAGCAAGTGATCTAGCAAGCAACTAAGAGCCCGTATATAACTATGGATGAAAAGGGTGCTAATACCTTCCCTTTTCATAATCTACCCCCCGAACTCAAGAAATAATCTCAAAGGTCTTTCCTATTCTTTTCAGCCTTTCCTTTTGGATAAAAGAAAAGTCGGTGGCGACTCTTACTAACCGCAACAATTGTGATCAAACGCAAAACATCCCAAGTCAGTTCTCCCACCGTATTACAGAACTGGTGACTCTGCTGGGGAAAAGCTTAAAAGTGGGGTTACCTTAGGGCTAGATCACCTTTATTTGCTTTCATTGTTTGACTTGCTTGCTTTACATTTTGGTTCCTTGTTTGGGCTTGTTTTGATCCTCTACCCGGATTTGGGGCACCTTTTTAGGTAAGTAGGAATAAATCATGGAAGTTGTACGGGGTATACCGATATGGACGAAGTGATAGTAATGTTAGTGTGATACTTTGGTCTGTACTAATGTTCCTTGAGTTAGTCAAGGATAAAATTAGGCGTCCTTAGTGTCATTAAGCGCTAACTGACCTTTAGAACCTTTTAATTGACTCAGCCTTGGCCATTAGGAAGTAGTGAGATAGCCGGCTTTGGTTTTGACCGTGGATTGCTTGATACTCGATACTACGCTCATTGAGATCGGACTTTCAGGATATTTATGTCGCCATTAAAGAGGCTTGCGTTGAAACAATGCCCGATGAAGAAATATCGGTGATATTGATATCCCATAGAACGCGGTTACTATTACTAGGACAGGTTAAGCCAACTAAACTTCAAGAGGGTACTTACCTATAAGACTCCATGCATGCCTAAACCTAAGGACTTGTTTGCTTTGTGTGTATATGATTATTTATACATAACAACTTCCTTACTTTGCACACTTGTAGATAACATCATAACATCATACCATAGAATTTTCAATAACCATTTCAAGGGTCTCAAGGGCCTATGATGCAGGGTCACGTTGAACTAGACGTCTATCAAGGGGCAAGAGGGTTTATTTTCCTCTAACCAAAAGCCGTCAAGACCAAAGCATTGTAACTTGAGTTGGGGGCTACGACCCACTTGACATGGTGAGCTTGATTCTCGTGGAAGGACATCCACCGATACAAAGTTTTCCAATTAAAGATGTTGATCAACATTCAAAATTCTAACATCTTCTTGTGTTTACCCTGTGAGATCCTTGAAAACATTGCATCTGCATACCATGCATCATATCATGACAGGTTTCTCCCATACAGGTCTTCTCATCTTCTTACCGTTTATTTCAGTAGAGATGGCTCTAGAGCAAACAATTAAAGATCTCTAAGCTCAAAATGCTCAATTCCAACAAGCGCTCATGAACTTGGCCAGGGGCAGGAAGATCTGAAAACACTCTTCACCAAAGAGAGCAAGAAGAAGAAAAATTCAGTCATCCTTAATGTAAGGAGAAGGTCTAAGGGGCATGCCCAGCTAGCTCAAAAATAAGATGCTTCTTCTAAATACAGTCAAGAAGAGGAAGCTAGAAGCATTAGAGCTAACATAGCTACTGACAACGATGACTCTTCTGAGGAGCGGTATCAACCAGCGGATGAAAAATACAAATAGCTTGAAAACAGACTAAAAGCTGTGGAGATCCAAGCTGTGTGTAACGCTCGTAATTTAATTAATTATTTAATTAAATTATTTTTGGAATATTTGAGAAGTTGTGTTGTGATTAATTGGATTTAATTATTTTATTAAGTGGTGAAATAATATTAGAAGTATAATATTATTTGATATGGACTTGTTTTTAAGGAATAGAAGTAATAAGGGGGTGTATAGTTTTAAGCCCATTAAGGAATAAAGGGAATAATAGGTTATTATATTATTGTTAGAAAGAATAGAAAGAAGAAGCAGTAGAAGAATAAGGGTTGAAAAGAAGAACGTGAACCTGCTGGAAAAAAGAGGAAAGACGGCAGAACCGGGAATTCGACCAGAAGATTATAGAGAGACCTTCAATCTAAGGTAAGGGTGGGGTTCTGACTCTATAATTGGGTTCATGATAATTGGTATGTGGGGTTAGAGGTGATTGTTGTCTTGTTCATGAATTGAATGTATATGATGTTGTATGATGAAAGATTGATGAATTATAGATGAATAATGATGTCCCGATGTTGTTTGAGTGATGTAGAATTATAGGATAATTGTAAGTGATGATTATCCATGATTAGATTAAGTTTTTAAGCCTTAAAACATGGAACCCATAGTGAAAATGCAGAGAAAATCCCAGAAATTATGCAGGATAGAGCGGTATGCGTCGACCCCAAACTTGATGTGTCGATACAAGCAAGTCCTTAGACTCAGGATGAGTCGATACGTAAGACCATATGTCGATACATGATGTGTGGTAGACTCAGTATGAGTCGATACAAGAGAGGATGTGTCGACTCATCTTGCGAGTTCTGTGCAGTATGCGTCGATCCAAGTAGTTATGCATCGACCCATGTTGTCTGGTTTTTGGCAGAATCAGTTGGGAATGCTGTAACTTGAGTTTTCGGACTCCGTTTGAGATACCGTTTGAAGTGTTGAATAGATAACGCAATGAGCTTTATTCTTGAGGATTAAAATGAAGAATAGTAAGTGTAATCCTAGTAGCCAGTTTAGGATTAGAGTTAGCTCCCGTGTCGATCGTTATGTTGGTTTTTATGAAGAAGAATGAAGATGAGATGCTTATAGGCTGCTGTTTGATTTGTAACAGTAGGATTATTAATAACAACGATGTAATATTACAGATTAGTAGTATGTAGAGATTTGGTGATTTAGAAGTAAGCCTTAGTTGATTAACTAATTATAGGCAATATCTGGTATAGGACCATGGCCAATGTTGTGAAATTGATGAGTTACTGTCGTATTAATGTACAACTGAGTTGTTGATGAGATATTATTAATGAAGTTGTGTTTGGTAATTTATGATGAATAAATGATGTTTGATGAATTATTATGATGATATGAGATGTTGATAAAGAGATGTTGAGATGCTTTTGAGATGTAGGTCTTTGGCCAACGATGGTGTTATATTGAGATGTTGTCAATTATGGTGTTGTTATTACATTCATGATTGTGTCGTATACATTGCATTTTGAGATGGATCTTATGCTCGTTGAGATGGCCTGTATTGGAGAATATTGAGATGAAGGCTTATGCCTTATTGATGCCTCTATTAATTGGCAATTTTTGAGATGGGGGTTCTGCTCCAATGGTACCACATGCATTTGCATAGTATTGAGTCGCATTATATGATTGCATAAAGAAGTGTGTAATGATGTTGTGAATGTGTATTATTATTGTGATTATTGTTGATTATGAGATGAGAAGTGGTGGAGTTATGTGATCTAATTTAATATATTAATTATCCTGTGCTTTATTATATTGTTAGATATCTCACCCCTTCTGTTTCAATGTTACCCTTATGTTGGTAACGTGCAGGTAATCGAGAGTGAAGGTTGTATATTTTCAGTAGTTCGAGTCGATGTCATTGCTCTGATATGTAACACTCAGGGGGATGAACGCTTGTTGTCTTTGATTGTTGATTTTCTCAGTTGTTGAACTTTAAGTTGTTTATTTTTAAATACGCGTTGTTTTGAAGTTGCTGTAATGATGACAAAGATGTTATTAAGAATTCCACTGCTTAGATGTCGAATTCTTGAATTATTTAATTAAAGATGTTATAAGGATGGTTCATCCGATGTTTTAAAGGTGTTATATATCCACGATGAATGCAATGAATTTTGATAGAAGAATTTGTGGCATCCCGATTCGTTTGCATGAATGATTTTTATAACTCTGATTTATTTATATAATTGTCGGGGTAGAATTGGGGTATTACAAAGTTGGTATCAGAGCAAAAGGTTGGTCCGACCTTGTTGTTGAGTCGTAGTTGTCTAACAATCGAGTATTGTTAATCTGAGTTATAATTGTTGTTTATGTTGTAGTGATAAGTTGAGATGGAAGGAATGATGTTGCACTTGTTGCTGCTCTAGAAGCAATGGCTCATGCGATGGAAAATCAGCCGAATGCTGATGGGAATGTTGGATCTCGTAGCTTGGCGACTTTCCAGAGGGAGAATCCACCTACGTTCAAGGGAAAGTATGATTCTGACAGAGCATTAGATTGGTTGACAGAGATTGAGAAAATCTTCTGTGTGATGGATTGCACTCCAACGCAGAAGGTTCAGTATGGTACTCATATGCTGGAAGTCGAGGCTGATGACTGGTGGCTAGAGACCTATCAAAGATTGGAAGTTACAGGTGAGAATGTCACTTGGGCTGTGTTCCGTAGGGAATTTCTGAGGAAGTATTTTCTTGAAGATGTCCGTGGTAAGAAGGAGATTGAGTTCCTTGAGCTGAAGCAAGGGCATATGTCTGTTGTTGAGTATGCAGCCAAGTTTTCTGAGTTGGCTAAGTTTTATCCACATTACGATGAAGCGAATGTTGAGTTTTCGAAGTGTATCAAGTTTGAGAATGAGTTGCGCCCATATATCAATAAGGAAATTGGATGCCAGAAGATCTGTGTCTTTGCTGATTTAGTTGATAGTTGCAGGATTTATGAGGAGGATAATAATGCTCATTACAAGATTATCAGTGAGAAGAGGGGTAAGCACCAACATAATCAAGGTAAGCCTTATGATACCCCAGCTGGTAAAGGTAAATAGAAAGTTGCTCAGGGTCAGAGGACTAGTGGGGGAGATGCTCCTACTGGTGTGGTTTGTTTTAAGTGTGTAAAACCTGGGCATAAGAGCAATGTGTGCACTACTGAAGTGAAGAGGTGTTTCCGTTGTGGTAAGAACGGACATGTTGTATCTTAGTGTGAACACAAGGATGTGATTTGTTTCAATTGTAGAGAAGAAGGGCACATTGGTAGTCAATGTCCAAAACCAAATAGGGCTCAAACAAGTGGTAAAGTGTTCGCTTTGTTGGAGGATCAGACAGTTGTTGAGGACAGACTTATCAGAGGTACATGTTTCATTAATAGTACTCCTTTAATTACTATTATTGATACCAGTGCTACTCATTGTTTTACTGCTGCTGATTATGTTGAAAGATTGGGTCTTATATTGTCTTCTTTGAATGGAGAAATGGTCTTCGATACTCCATCCAAGGGGTCGGTGACTACTTCTTTTGTGTGTGTTAAGTGTCCCTTGTCGATCTTCGACAGAGACTTTGTTGTTGATTTGGTTTGTTTACCGTTAAGAGGTTTAAACGTGATTTTGGGTATGAACTAGTTAGAGCATAATTATGTTCATATTAACTGTTATGACAAGTCTGTGAGGTTTTCTACTCCTGAAGAAGAGGGAGATGGTCTGTTGTCTGCTAGACAGTTGAGAAAGTTGATGCAAGAGGAAGCACGGATGTTCTTGTTGATGGATTCGCTATCTATAGAGACTCAAGCTATAATTGAGGAATTGCAGGTGGTGTGTGAATTTCCTGAAGTTTTCCCTGATGAGATTCCTGATGCACCTCTAGAGAGGGAAGTTGAATTTGCAATTGATCTTGTACCTGGTACCATACTTGTGTCTATGGCACCATACGGGATGTCTGCATATGAGTTGTCAGAGTTGAAGAAGCAATTGGAAGAGTTACTTGAGAAGAAGTTTGTAAGACCAAGCGTATCGTAATGGGGAGCTCCAATGTTGTTAGTAAAGAAGAAAGATAGAAGTATGAGGCTTTATGTTGAGAATAGGCGGTTGAATAAGGTGACGATTAAGAACAAGTATACGCTTCCAAGGATAGAATGACTTGATGGATCAATTGGTGGATGCTCGTGTGTTTAGTAAGATTGATCTGAGGTCGGGTTTCCATCAAATTAGAGTGAAGGATGAAGATATCCATAAGACGGAGTTCAGAATGCGTTATGGACATTCCGAGTATTCGATGATGCCTTTAGGTATTACTAACGCGCCGGGAGTATTCATGGAATATATGAATCGTATCTTTCATACTTATTTGGATCAGTTTGTAGTAGTGTTCATTGATGATATTTTGATTTACTCTAAGTCAGAAGAAGAGCATGCAGAACATTTAAGAGTAGTATTGCAAGTTTTGAAAGAGAGGAAGTTGTATGCAAAGTTGTCCAAGTGTGAATTCTGGTTAAAATAGGTTAGTTTTCTTGCTCATGTGATCTCAGGTAGTGGCATTGTTGTAGATCCATCATAGGTTGATGTTGTGTTGCAATGGGAAACTCCGAGCTCAGCTACTGAGATTAGAAGCTTTCTGGGATTGGCTGGTTATTATAGAAGGTTTATCAAAGGGTTTTCTAAGTTGTCACTTCCGTTGACTAAGTTGACTTGTAAAGGTAGAGCTTTCGTATGGGATGTTCAGTGCGAAGAAAGTTTTACGGAATTGAAGAAAAGGTTGACGTCGGCTCCGATTTTGACATTACCTAATCCAGGAGAATCTTTTGTGGTATATTGTGATGCTTCTAAGATGGGTTTAGGAGGTGTGCTTATGAAGAATGGTAAGGTAGTTGCTTATGCGTCAAGGCAGATGAGGACTCATGAGAAGAACTATCCTACGCATGATTTAGAGCTTCCTGCAGTTGTTTTTGTGTTAAAGATTTGGAGGCCTTATCTTTATGGTTCTAGATTTGAAGTGTTTAGTGACCATAAGAGCTTAAAGTATTTATTTGGTCAGAAGGAGTTGAATATGAGGCAACAAAGATGGTTGGAATTGTTGAAGGATTATGATTTCAGTTTGAATTATCATCCAGGAAAAGAAAATGTGGTAGCTGATGCGTTGAGTCGAAAGACTTTGCATATGTCAGCAATGATGGTTAAAGAGTTGGAATTAATTGAGCAGTTCAGAGATATGAGCTTAGTTTGCGAGGTTACGCCGTGAAGTGTTATGTTGGGTATGTTGAAGATTAATAATGAATTTCTAGACAGTATCAGAGAAGCTCAGAAGTTGGATGTGAAACTGGTAGATTTGATTGTTGGAATTGATTAGTTTGAGAATAGTGATTTTAACTTAGATGCGCAAGGTGTGTTGAAGTTTCATAATCGGAGTTGTATTCCTGATGATGCCGAGATTTAGAAAGTGATACTTGAAGAGAGTCATAGAAGTAATTTGAGTATTCATCCAGAAGCTACAAAGATGTATCAATATTTGAAAGGTTTGTTTTGGTGGCCTAGAATGAAGAGTGATGTGGCTCGTTTTGTGTATGCATCTTTGACTTGTTAAAAGTCGAAAGTCGAACATCAGAAGCTAGCAGGGTTGATGCAACCGTTAGAAGTTCCAGAATGGAAATGGGATAGCATTTCAATGGACTTTGTGACGGGGTTGCCTAATACTATAAGAGGACATGATTCGATTTGGGTGATTGATGATAGGCTCACGAAGTCAGCTCATTTTGTTCCTATTAACATCAGTTTTCCAGTGTCGAAGTTGGCTGAGATTTACACTAGTGTGATTGTGAAGTAGCATGGTGTTCCTTTGTGCATTGTGTCAGATAGAGATCCAAGATTTACTTCTGATTTTTGTAAGACTTTGCAAGAGGCTTTGGGTTCTAAGTTGAGGTTGAGTTCAGCGTATCATCCTATGACAAATGGGCAGACTGAACAGACTATTCAATCGTTGGAAGACTTGTTGATGGCATGTGTTCTTGAGCAGGGAGGTTCATGGGATACTTATCTTCCGTTGATAGAGTTCACCTATAACAACAATTACCATTCTAGTATTGGGATGGCACCTTTTGAGGCGTTGTATGGTCGAATATGTAGAACTCTGTTATGTTGGCATGAATCTGGTGAAAGTGTAGTACTTGAGCCTAAACTTGTTCGTGAGACTACTGAAAAGGTGAAGTTGATTCTAGAAAAGATGAAAGCTTCCCAAAGTAGACAGAAGAGTTATCATGACAAGCGAAGGAAAGATTTGGAATTTCAACCAGGTGACCATGTGTTTTTTAGAGTTACACCTTTGATTGGTGTTGGGCGAGCATTGAAGTCTAAGAAGCTCACTTCTCGTTTTATTGGACCATATCAGATTTCAGAGAGAGTTGGGAATGTTACTTATAGAGTGGCTTTACCGCCTAATCTTTTGAATTTCCATGATGTGTTTCATGTGTCGCAACTACGGAAGTATATTTCAGATCCATCTCATGCGATTCATATGGACGATGTGCAAGTACGGGATAATCTTACAGTGGAGACGATGCCTGTACGAATCGCGGATCATGAAATAAATACTCTAAGGGGCAAAGAGATTGCATTGGTTAAAGTGGTTTGGCTAGGAGTTATCGGTGAAAGCATGACTTGGGAGTTGGAGAGCAAGATGTGAGACTCCTACCCCGAATTGTTTGAATAAGGTAAATTTTCGAGGATGAAAATATTCTAAGTGGAGGAGAGTTGTAACCCCCGTAATTTAATTAATTATTTAATTAAATTATTTTTGGAATATTTGAGAAGTTGTTTTGTGATTAATTGGATTTAATTATTTTATTAAGTGGTGAAATAATATTAGAAGTATAATATTATTTGATGTGGGCTTGTTTTTAAGGAATAAAAGTAATAAGGGGGTGTATAGTTTTAAGCCCATTAAGGAATAAAGGTAATAATAGGTTATTCTATTATTGTTAGAAAGAATAGAAAGAAGAAGCAGTAGAAGAATAAGGGTTGAAAAGAAGAACGTGAAGCTGTTGGAAAAAAGAGGAAAGACGGTCGAACGGGAATTCGACCAGAAGATTATAGAGCAACCTTCAATCCAAGGTAAGGGTGGGGTTATGACTCTATAATTGGGTTCATTATAATTGGTATGTGGGGTTAGAGGTGATTGTTGTCTTGTTCATGAATTGAATGTATATGATGTTGTATGATGAAAGATTGATGAATTATAGATGAATAATGATGTCCCGATGCTGTTTGAGTGATGTAGAATTATAGGATAATTGTAACTGATGATTATCCATGATTAGATTATGTTTTTAAGGCTTAAAACATGGAACCCATAGTGAAAATGCAGATAAAATCACAAAAATTATGCAGGATAGAGCGGTATGCGTCGACCCCAAACTTGATGTTTCGATACAAGCAAGTCCTTAGACTCAAGATGAGTCGATACGTAGGAGGATGTGTCGATACATGTTGTGTGGTAGACTCAGTATGAGAAGATACAAGAGAGGATGCTTCGACTCATGTTGCGAGTTCTGTGCAGTACGCTTCGATCCAAGTAGTTATGCGTTGACTTATTTTGTCTGGTTTTTGGCAGAATCAGTTGGAAATGCTGTAACTTGACTCTTCGGACACCGTTTGAGATACTGTTTGAAGCGTTGAATAGCTAACGCGGTGACCTTTATTTTTTAGGATTAAAATGAAGAATAGGAAGTGTAATCCTAGTAGCCAATTTATGATTAGAGTTAGTTCCCGTGTCGATCGTTATGTTGGTTTTTATGAAGAAGAATGAAGATGAGATGCTTATAGGCTTTTGTTTGATTTGTAACAATAGGATTAATAATAACAACGATCTAATATTAAAAATTAGTAGTATGTAGAGATTTGGTGATTTAGAAGTAAGCCTTAATTGATTAACTAATTATAGGCAATATCTGGTATAGGCCTATGGCCACCGTTATGAAATTGATGAGTTACTGTCGTATTAATGTACAATTGAGTAGTTGATGAGATGTTATTAATGAAGTTGTGTTTGGTAATTTATGATGAATAAATGATGTTTGATGAATTATTATGATGACATGAGATGTTTATAAAGAGATGTTGAGATGCTTTGAGATGTAGGCCTTTGGCCAACGATGGTGTTGTATTGAGATGTTATCAATTATGGTGTTGTTATTACATTCATGATTGTGTCGCATACATTGCATTTTGAGATGGAGCTTATGCTCGTTGAGATGGCCTGTATTGGCGAATATTGAGATGAAGTCTTATGCCTTGTTGATGCCTCTATTAATTGGCAATTTTTAAGACGGGAGTTCTGCTCCAATGGTACCACATGCATTTGCATAGTATTGAGTCACATTATATGATTGCATAAAGAAGTGTGTAATGATGTTGTGAATGTGCATTATTGTTGTGATTATTGTTGATTATGAGATGAGAAGTGGTGGAGTTATGTTATCTAATTTAATATATTAATTATCATGCGCTTTATTATATTGTTAGATATCTCACCCCATATGTTTCAATGTTGCCCTTATGTTGGTAACGTGAAGGTAATCGAGAGTGAAGGTTGTATACCTTCAGTAGTTTGAGTCGGTGTCATTGCTCTGATATGTAACACTCGGGAGATGAATGCTTGTTGTATTTTATTGTTGATTTTCTCAGTTGTTGAACTTTAAGTTGTTTATTATTAAATACGCGTTGTTTTGAAGTTGTTGTAATGATGACAAAGATGTTATTAAGAATTCCGCTGCGTAGATGTTGAATTGTTGAATTATTTAATTAAAGATGTTATAAGGATGGTTCATCTGATGTTTTAAAAGTGTTATATACCACGATGAATGTAATGAATTTTGATAGAAGAATTTGTGAAATCCTGATTCATTTGCAAGAATGATTTTTATAACTCTGATTTATTTATATAATTGTCGGGGTAGAATTGTGGTGTTACACTGTGCCTGGTTTGGATCTAGGAGACATGGGTTTGGTTACTGGGGTGGTCATCCCACCAAAGTTCAAAGTCCATACCTTTGCCCCGTATGATAGAATCTATTGTCCTAAGATGCATCTAATGTCTTATGTCTGCAAGATTCAACTATACACAACTGATCAGAAGCTTTAGATCCACTTCTTTCAAGAGAGTTTAGCTGGGATGCAACTTGAGTGGTTCTATCAATTGGAAAGTTCCCACATTAACACTTGGGAAGATATAGCTGCTTCCTTTTACAAGCAATACCAATACAATGCTAATCTTGCACCAACTCGTGTGCAGTTGCAGAACATAGCCATGCGTTCCAACGAGGGCTTCAAAGAATACGCCCAAAATTGGAGAGATTTGGCTGGTAGGGTGCAACCCCCATTAACTGACAAGGAGTTGATTGACATCTTCATGGGAACTTTGACAAGAACTTTCTTCAATCACCTAATTGGAAACTCCACAGATGGGTTCACCGAAATAATACTAACGGGCGAAAGGGTTGAAGCTGGCATCCAAAGTGGAAAGATCCAAGGGGCTACACCCTCTGATGCTCAGAAAAATCCATACAATGGAAAGAAAGATTCCAATGTTGTGTATAGTCAAAAGAGTCTTAACAAGAGCAATCATGACCAACATGTGGGGGCAGTTCTGATCTCCAATCCTGCATCGGTGCAACAACGGCAACAGGGGCATCAGAGTAAGGAGGTCGCGCCTAAAAGGCAATTCACTAAGATCAACATGCCACCGGCTCAAGCGCTACAACACATGTTGAAAGCAAAGTTAATTACGTTAAAGGCTCCTCTCCGGAACCCCAACACTTATGCTCCTACCTATCATCCCAATGAAAGGTGTACATACCATTCTGATAGTCCTGGACACGACACGAACAACTGTTGGGCTCTGAAGAACAAGATCCAAGACATGATTGATGCCAAGGTGATTGAGTTCGACCCTCCAGGGGCTCCTAACGTGATCACTTCTCCTTTTCCAAATCATTAAGAGCACTTTGTTCATTTTTTATTTTTCAATTGTAATTTCTTTTGCTTGTTCAAACACTTATCCATTAAAACTATGTTTCATTAATGCATTGCATATGCTTGTCCTGAATTGATCCATTCGTTTTCATTACATTTAAACTATGTTTTTTACTCCCTTTATGATATTCAACTTTTGTTTTAAAAGTTACAAGCCTTTAGAGGGAGGATAACGAAAACAATGCCATGATCTCATATAGTATGCTTTTGGATAGACCTTGCTGACGATGTACAAGAATTCTTTCAAATCCTAAACACTGGAGTTATAAGGAAGATAATCCCTAGTCAACCCCTTCGAGCCAAAGAAGTAGAAGTTTTCTTTTTTACACACAAATTGAAACCTTTAAATCAAAACCTGGGGCAGGGTAGTCTCTCAGTTAATTCTAAAGCGCGTTCAGTCGTAAACTTTCACTTTGTAATACAACGAATGACATCAAAGACATTCCTCTGGAATCAAAACACGGTGATGGTTCCCTATCACATAGGCAGTCATTACCTCTCAAAAGAAAAGCCCGCTAAGTCAAAACCTGCAAAGGAGACTTAAGAAAAACTGGGGCATCTCGCTGACTGTAATCTCAAAAACAAGAACAGTCGCGCAAAAATAAGGGACAATAAATAAATAAAATAGAAGAGGTCACTACAGATCCTTGACCAATATAAAAAAATGTTGCAAAAAATAACTGCCTTCCGATAAACTAAACATGTCTGAACCATCACCAAAACGTCATTGGAGTTCGAACACACAATTAACTGAGTTTAGGACAGAAGAACATCATGAAGAGTGGGCGGGTACAAATACATTTTAAGCCTTATTATTTGTTTCTTAAACCGTGAACCAAGCCACGTTACAACCCTTCAAAAGTCCTAATTGAAGCATGGGTTAATTCAAAAGCATATTGTTACAAAAGGTATCCTGACTCCTGTAAGGCTTACTCTAAATCCTGAGTTGAATTTTCCTACAAAAAATCTTTTATCTGCTAAAACTCATTTTTAAAACTTCAAGACAAGCCTAAACTTTGCATTATTTGAATATCATTATTTGCATATAGCTTGTTATTTGACAGCAGAGAAATTTGCACGACGAATATCTAGTGAACAAAAACCCTCTCAATGAGCAAAATCATTTTAAGTGGCAAGACACTTCCAGTAACAGATCTCCTATAAGAAAGGGGAATAACTTGCCATTATCTAACATACCCGGGGAAGTCCAGTCAAGATTCCAAGAAATATCTCAAGAAATGTTGAATATACCAGGGGAGGGTCTGTATCTGAATCACTTGGGGCATTAAACGCGAATTCTAACAAAGGGTTACATACAGTCAAACATTCCATGGCAGTGCCATAAAGACCTGCTACTAGGGGCAGTGATAAATATCCCCCAAAATTCTGTTCATAGGATGACCCCTAGCCAGGGTTTCAATCTCTGAAAACTTCTCCTCCACTGAGTTGATCTCAAGAATCCTCGGGGATTTCTGCCAAAAGAAGACTTCTCTCTGACAGATTGGCGACATGATTTATTTCCCCAACAGTCTACAGATTCCCCATCTTGAGTTTGCCTCTCCGATTTCTACAAACCAAGGGACCATAAATCCTCTCCCCAGTAGACTGCTCTACAATCCCCAACAAGTTACTATGAAGCCTGGACCCGACCAGATATCAGTTCAACTTCATCTTTCCGAGCAAAGTTACTGTGAAGCCTGGAAACCGACCAGATAACCATTAACTTCTTTATCCCCCGCGAGTCATTGTGAAGCCTGGAAACCAACTAGATAATAACTAACTGTCAAGAGATAACTCCCCAGTAGAGCAACTGACAATAAAGACTCCTAAACTCCTTTCCCCAAGCAGGAATCAACGCTCTCCACAGAGTTTTCTTGTCAAGATCAACATTCCCCAATGGAGTTTCTCCTCAAATCAAACAGGAATCCCAAGTGAAAACATCCTAAAATAAGGTTCGAAGAGGAGCATACTCTTCATCCACAGCAGCGGTCCGGGATTTCATTTCCCAGGGCTCCCCATCATTTGTCAAGCATTTATTTTCCCAGACAAAAAATACATTTCAACAATACTTCACATTCATACATCATATAACATACATGATATATGCATATAACATAGCTTCATTTTTTAGAACATCATCACATAATGCATTTCATACATCATGACATTGCATACAGCTGACGTTTTACCTTTTCATAAAAAGGTCAATCGACAAATAACTATCATCAACAATTTTCCAAGTTCTAGATTAATACTTGTAACAAGCCAGGAAAACTATCTACATGAAGATATTGAAGATTAACACATGTAATAAGCCAAGAAAACTATCTTCTTTCTCAGGTCAGAGATTAATACCTGAAACCAGACAGGAAAACTATCTACTCGACCAGATGAACAACCCTACACAGGTTCCTTCTCATTTCTAGATGAAGTTTTACACAGACTCATCCGGAAGTTACCCTACTCGGGCACCTTCTCATACACTCTTCTAGAAACAGTTCAGATGCGATCCAAATATGGCTGACATTCTGATACTTACTCTATATTCCTTCTAGAAATAGTTCAAATGCGATCTAGATATGCCTGACATTCTGATACTTATTCCAAATTCCTTATAGAAACAGTTCAGATGCCATCCGGATACGGCTGACATTCTGATACTTACTCTAGATTCCTTCTAGAAACAGTTCAGGTGCGATCGAGACACGACTTACATTTTGATACTTACTCCAAATTCCTTCTAGAAACAATTCAGATGCAATCCAGATACAACTGACATTCTGATACTTACTCCAGATTACCCCTGAAACAATTCATATACGATCCAGAGACTGATATTATTCTGATGCTTATTCCAGATCTTTCTCCTAAATACAGTCCATATATGATCCTGATACTAATGTCATTTTGTCGCTCACTCAACATACCTTTCAAATACAGTCCAGATACGATCCAGATACGGATGTCATTCTGACGCTCATTCAGTACATCTTTCAGATACGAGTCAGATATAATCCATTTATGGATATTATTATAATACTCACCCCACTACATATGTTGTTTTAGTTTAAATCTCTTAATGTTTTATCTTGATTCCTTTCCCGTAGAAATTTTCTCTAATTCAGATAAATCACTCCAAAGATTTATTCTGATTCTTCTCCAATCGAAGTCAAAATTTAGATAGTCTAATTTCTGTCAAAAATCACCTTTAAATGGCATCTATAAGCCCATCTCTGACGACTCTCCATCATCCCTCAAAATTGCATATTTAAGCCTATTCCCTACACAGTCAGCTAACACATCATCGAGTGCAAATTTCTAGGCACTCTAGTGTTCAATCATCTTCCACCTTCAAGTGACGAATGGCAGGCGTGCCAATCTAACTCTTCGGGTTTAAGAAGATTGAACAGGGGCAGCTGTTGTATCCCAAAATTTTCCCTCTCATTTCTCAAGGATTTTCTCACAAGATCTTCCATGACATCAAGTTTATAGCACTCATACATCAATTTAGGTTTGGAATTGACACAAGGGAAAAATGGTCAATTGCACACTGAAAGGTCAAACTTTGACTTTTGGATCAAAATCAAGTTTCAAGAATCATATTTCATCAAGATATGTTAAAATATAAAGTTTGCTTCATTAAGAAAGTCAAAAGTCAAATTATGTTGAAAAACTTGATGTCATGGATGCAAATTGATTCTGGAAGAACTTCTGACACAAGAGTTGTAGATTTCAATAAGATCTAAAACATTGCAGAACAGAAAATCTTCTAGAAACGCTGGGATTTCAAGTAATACATCCTTGAAAGTACGTCCATGAAACTGAAGCATTCAGCAAGTTCTGGGCATTTCCAAGATAGGATTTGGTTACAACTTCTGGGCCAGTTTTCACATTGGTTCAGCCAGAGTTTGCAAGAGTAATTAAAAGAAAGTTTACAAACCGTGTTACAAGCTTTCTGAAAAGTCTTAGAACTCCTTCAGAACATGTTGGAGCAAGGAGATTCAAAGATCAAAATATTGGGTATTGATTCTAAGTTGCGTTGATGTTGAACTTATGATCCAGATTAAGTTATGATATATAATCTCATATTGCAGATTTTCTGTTTGATAAATCTCATCATCATTTAATGCTCACACCCACTTTTGAGTCTTTATCCAAAGGATTTCCCCACTTGTGGCATAGAAGTACCATTGTTGTACTTGAAAAGCAAACTTTTGTACAAGTGTATGTTGGGCCCATGCTTTTCTTTTGCCTCTGAGGGTACTTTTCCTTAATTCATGCTTACAAATCCAGCTTAGGCACGACTAAAAGCTGCTAACCACCCTACTTTATGCCTTGAACCATACTTGTTTAACTTGCTTCAAGAACAAGTCAGCGCCCTAGCATGATGGTTATACTCTTGACTTCTCCAAGCTCCTAAATCCTTGCCTATTATTGTACCCCAATTTTTGCCCATAAGATCCCTTCATCACACCATGTTGATTCATTCACAACAAGATCACACTAGGATTCTTGGTCCCCTCCCTATATTTAGTTTTGCCCTTTTGAGGAATCACCAAGCACCTTGACTTATGTTCTTTTGTGATCATGAATATTGTTTTTGTCTTTATTTCTTATTTTAACTAAATAAAATACAATGTTGGTTTGTCTTGCTTGTTATCCATGTAGGTAAAGGCAATGGGATTTAACAAGTTACCCCATGGATTCATGAGTTCATTTCCATGCCCTAGTCAATAAACTTGAGAAGTTAAAACCTCATTGTTGGATTGGTTTTGGAAGAATTGGCATGGCAAGGTTGTTTTAGTTCATCACATTTCAAGGTTATCAAATTTGGTTGAAAAGCACAAGGGATTGATTGGAGAAGTTGTCATGGTTGGACAAGATTTTATTCCATTTGGTCACAAGTGCATATTTCTCTCAATGTTCAAGATATGGAAGTGGTTTTGGTGGATATTAGTTCTCATTATCATCCTCAATAACTTCTATTTATAAATCATGTGTGTTGGTATAAGAAGTTTGTTCAAAATTGTCAAAGTTCCTCAAAGCATTCTCTTGATCTAAGGAGCTAGGATTTTGAACTTCAAAGGAATATATCTTGCTTACCTCTTGGTATTTTTGAGTGATTCTAAAGACATCTTTCTCTTCAAAGGGTTATCAACAAATCACTTCAAAATTTTCAAGGAGTTGTCATAAGGAAGAGACTTAATGAAGAAGAAAGATTACAAGTCCTCCAGATGAATCCCCAATTTTCCATGTGTGACTTCAAATGATCATAACTTGGTCAATTTTTATCACCTTGAGGCAATTATTTTTCCATAATTATATTGAAGGTGTGAACTTTATGCCTTCTTTTATGTGCAAAGTGAGAAAATGGATGGAAGTTTCCGTAAGGATGCAAATGATTATAGGTCATTTCATGATTTTTTGCCAACTTCAACAATTCATAACTCTATCAATTTTTGGATATTTTGAATGGTTCAAGTTTCAAAATTTCATTCAAGAGATCTACTTCATGCCATCTTTTTTGGTCAAGAGCAAATTCCAAGTGGAAGGCCATGGTTGGATGCAAGACATTATAGGTCATTTTTGAAGAAGAACTTGAAATATTTTTAAATATGGAAAGTCAACTCTTTTTCTTCAACTTTGACTCAACACAACTTTCAGCTAAAGCATCCATTTAATTCCATTCTTTTTCCATTGCAAAGCTTGTAACCTTATCTTTCTAAAGCATCAAGAATCATGCCCTAAGACCCTTTGAGCTGAGATTGCCATGATATTGAAATTGGTAACTTTGAAGTTTCCTCACAAGTCATATTTTGAAATCTTTGTTTTGGCTTCTAATCATAAGTTTTCCACACGTTTTTTTCCTCTAAACATGTTTAGTGAATTTCCAGAATGGATTAGCACAACAAAACACGTGTTTTGGATGAGTTTTGATCAAGTTTGAAGTCACACTTTTCTTGTTTGCAACTTCACACGATTTCCCTCCAAAATTCAATTTCACACGCTTGAACATTCCATTTGATTCCCTATAAATAGAGGGTCATTCCCCATTCATTTTCTCAAGCTTGGATAGCTAGAATCACCCTGCCAAACTTGTTCCACGACTCATAATTCAGTAACTTCAAAATCCATTCTCAAGCCTTTTCCAATCAAATTTTTTCATCAATTCACCTTCCTTGATCTTCCTTGAAGCTAACCACATAATTACATTCAAGAATCGTGCCTTATACTGCTCTATAGAAGTCCAGTTTCAGAGCTCTGCAACTCAACTTCAATAGGTAGATTCCTTCATCAATTCTTCAAAACTTTGATATTATTGTGTTGCTCTCATTGTCCTGGTTCTAGTCGCAACACTTACCTTTTACTGGAAACACGTTTTGACCATGAAATTTCAAATCCCTTTTCAAAACTTTCCTTCCAAATTGCTTGAGCTATAGTTTATATAAATTTGGCGCGAGGGTGTGGTTGTCTTCGTCTTGAACAATTTGAGAGACCTGCAAATCACGTTGGCTGGAGGTTGAAGATGACCTACGTGTTATCTTCCAACCAATGATGGCACGCCACTTGTTATTTTTGAAAATCTGATTTATATTTGATTCTGTACTTTATTCACTAATGACCATGATATGCACAGCGTGCCAGATCCCTTGGATTTGATTACTAACGCGTTTTAACTCTCATCTAATGGTCCACATATTTTTACTTTTATTTTCTTTTCTGATTTTTATATTTTAATTGTTTTAAATTTCAAAAATCATAGAAAATTCATTTTAAGTCCAAAAAATCTTTAAAAATTATGAAAAAATATTTTGATTATTCTCTTTCTGAATTTTATTTTTTCATAATTTAATTTTTTGTTTTGGTATTTTTTATAAATTTACACTTTATTTGAATTGTTTTAAATGTTTAAAAATACTTTTATACATTTTTAAATTCTGAAAAAAATTATGGAGTGATCCAATGATATTGTGACAAATATTGGTGACCTTATTTTATTTTTGTTTCTGACTTTACTATTTTTTATCATTTTGGGTTTATTATACCCATTTCTTTTAATTTTAAAAATAGTTTCTGACTTTAAAAAATTACCAAAAAATTTGTAAAATTATTTGAGCCTTTTTATGATTTTTCTATGGTCTTAATTTTTATTTCTTGATTAATTTGAACATAATTGATATTTTTCTTTTTATTTTCTATTTTTAAACAATATTTTTAAACCCTTTTGTATATATTAAAATGTAATATTATTTTGTGACTATTTTCTGGCTGATCTTGGGTTAAATTTTGGATCATGAACTTTATTAACATCATTGGATCCATGTTGTTGAGTTTAACTCCATAAAAATCGATGAATGATTTTAATAATAGTTTGATTAAATTTAATTCAAAAGTGGTTTGTATATTCTCTCTCACCCCTCTTCATCTCATCCCCTTCTTATTGCACTAAATGTTGTTGGAGCATGATCTCTATATCATGTCTCAGAATAAATGGTGCATAGATTGCTATTGACAGGCCTCAAAATAGGTGCGACTTTTATATAAGTCCACTTACGATTGCTTAACATAGGCCTAAATTTTGTCCCGATTCGAATAAATGATCGTTTGTGGTCTAAACTTATGTTTGCAAGCCCAAGTATGTTAATTTGATCTCTTTGATCCAATAACCTTAAGATTCATTGTGTGGACGCTTTGGTTCTACCAATCCTATAATGGATATACAACACCTTTGTTCAACGCGGATCACGTAAATATCGTTGATCATTAAATGGCACTTGTGAGAATTCCAAATGGATGATATACTTGACAAAAAAGCAAATGCAACTTGTTGTGTGGAGGCTTTGGTTCTACCAATCCTCTAATGAGTTACAAATGCAAGCTTCAATATGGTCATCCAACTAACCACTAATTATTTACTTGTTTTACTTTATGCTTTTATTTTTTTATGCTTTATGTACCATTTACTTTTAGCATTTACATTTCATGCCATTTTCATCTTTGCTCATTTGAGCATTTACTTTCTTGTCATTTTTAATGGTACTTGGACTATTTGGTTACTATCTTTGGCATTATGGAGCATGGGACTTTTTTCTTGGACTTAGGATTAGAAACCTTTTCCTATCTTGGAGACCTTGTGATCTTATCTGATTATTTTGTCTGGAGTTCTTGAGGTTTACCTCAAGATATTGGGTTGCTTGTTTGTTTTTGTGTGCAGGTTTTTGTGATCATACCATTTGTTTGTAATTTGGAATTCACCTGTATACAGCCATTACTCTGCCCAATTTTTATGAAGACTTAATACACTTGAAGTTTGGTTCTCTCAAGAGGTCTAGTATTTTTTTGCTTGATTGGTTTCAACCCAAGAAATGGGAATTCTATCTTGGCTCATAATGTCAAGTATTGGCTTCTTGTTGGTTAGATGGTTCTTATCCCCAGATTTTACCTTATGCTTTAGGATAGTCCCTTCTTCTTTAATTTCAAAAATCTTCTTCCTCCTTTTGAAAACTCTTCTTGTTTTTAAACTTGAACCACTTTCATAATAAAGTTGGACTTATGTCCATGCATTTTTAAAACATTTTCATAAATAAACTCCAATCAACTTAATAATACCTTGACATTTTTTGTGAGAAGACCAAAAGTCAATCAATCTCATTTCAAACCATTTTGCCACTTTGGCTTTTATCTTTAAACTTTTCTCAAAAGATTTAACTCTTGTCAATCCTTGTAGTGATGCAAACAACTATACTTCTACAATATGTAGTAAAGATAGATACTATCCACTTGGGTGTTGAGTGAGGTATTGTTGATTTTAAGATCCAGGCCATATCCTCCACTTTGAGATGATGCAAATTCTCCTTTCTCATAATTGTGGGTAGTAGGTATGTTTTCCACACGGATAGTGACGATGATGTTTTATCTCATAAAATTAACCAACACATTTGTGTTTTAATTTTTCAAAAGAGGAACTACGTGTACCCTGATCCCCTAATACACGAAAAGGTGGTACGTAGGCACTAAAGGTTCGCAACCGCGGCGAGTGCAAAAATTATAAAATAAATATATTTCTTTTCTCACCTCCACCATCCATTTTTATATAACATTTTTCATAGCCAAAATATACAGATTTCACAAAGAGGTTCATACCGAGTACCATAGATGTTTAGGGTGCTAATACCTTCCCTTTACATAACCAACCCCCTTACCTTGAATCTTTCCCCTTCTTTTTGGGTTATTCACTCTTTTCCCATTCCTTTGGAAACAATAAAGCGCGGTGGCGATTTTTATTTTGATTTGTACAAAGTCTAGTCAACCCAATGGCTTGGTCTTAAACATTTCTACCGCTACAGAAAAATGGCGACTTCACTGGGGACAAATTGACCTCTTGTTGGTCCATCCCTAAGTGGGTTAAGCCTATCTTTGTTTATATATGTATATGTGTTATTACTATTTTTTGTGTTATATGTTGTATAAATGTTTGTCTGGATTTTCCTGGTTTTCAGGGTGCTTGGTGATTACTCAAAAGTCCTATACCCGGACTTGGGAAAACTTTAAGATAGGACGGGAGGTATAGTCATGTTAACTTTGAGGGAGTAATCCCAAAAAAGCAGGAATGAGATCCCCCACTCAGTGGAGGCACCTTTGACTGTAGTTTCATTTACCGAGTAATCGGGAAGACGTATTTCTTTCGAACTGGGAGCCTGCTGAAACTGAGGACCGTAGAATACCAAACCCATTTTGGCCTTTTAGGTATAGTGCGGAAGCTATGACAGAGTAACCCAGAAATAGTTGTCACGCAATACTACGCTCGGACGAGTCTTTCTTGAGAATATTACTAATTACCGAGTTAATCGGGAAGTTGGTAATATCCGAAGGAAGGATGTAGACTCTGGGAACCTCTAGAACCTTGTTCGGTAGGTGATAACTTTTAGACCGACACGTTATGGGTAGTACCTTATACCTCATGCTCGTGACGTTGAACCTATGAACCCTATATGTGTGATCTTGTGTGTGATTGTTGCATCATGCATCCATGCACTCATAAGCATCTTTTGAAGAAACCATATTTCAAGGGATTTAAAGGTTGACCATTTATGAATATCTCAGGTACTTTCTAACCATGGATTCTGGACAGAGAAAGACTGGGAAATACAGTTTCAAGGATCCCAAGATAGATGAGTTGATCAGTCTAATTCTCGAGATCGAGTGTTTTGTAGACTTTCAGAAGAAGTATGGATCCATTATTCCTCTCATGAAGCTGAAGGTGAAGGAGGTTATTCTCTCGACCTTGGTCCAGTTCTATGATCTAATGTATCATTGCTTTACTTTTCCCAAATATCAGTTGATGCCCACACTGGAGGAGTATTCTTATCTAATGGATTTACTTGTTATCAATCGTATTCCTTTTACTGGTTTGGAGGGTGAGCCAAAACCACATGAGATTGCTGCTTTGATTCATTTGAGGAAACCTGAGGTGGAAGCCCATATGACTTCTAAAGGAGGAATTAGAGGATTACCAGCTCAGTTCTTATTGGAAAAAGCTCGTTACTTTTCCAGAATGAAGAGTACAGTTGCTTTTGAGGCCATCTTTTCTCTACTTGCTTACGGGTTGTTTTTATTTCCTAATGTGGACAAGTTTGTCGACATTAATGCTATCAGGATCTTCATGATTGGGAACCTAGTTCCTATATTGTTGGGTGATGCTTATTACTCTATTCATCTTCGGAATTCTTATCATGGGGGATGATTATCTGTTGCACGCCTCTATTGTACCGGTGGTTTATCTCTCATATGCCTCAGTATGACACTTTTTGGGATGTCAAGGAGGAACCCCGTTAGGCTCCTAAGATCATGGAACTTACTCACTCAGATATTGATTTGTATCATTGAGCTTACCAGGATATAGAGATTATTGACAGTTGTGGTAGTTTCCCCAATGTACCTCTTCTTGGTATAAAGGGAGGAATTAACTATAACCCTGTTCTTGCACGGCGACAACTTGGTTATTTGATAAGGGATAAACCGAATAGTATTCATTTGAGTAGTTTCTTTATGAAGGAAGGAGAAGACCATAGGGAAGCTAGGGAGAAAATTGTGAAGGCCTGGCGTCACATTCATAAGAAGAGGGAAGGATTTGGGACCTAGGGGTGCTGTTTCTTTGGAGCCATATCTTCAGTGGGTCCGATCGAGAGTTATTCAGTTAAAGATGCCGTATACCCGGGAGACACCCATGCCTGATCTATTTGTGAAGACCACTCCTCCCTTATTAGATGATCTAGAAGAGTTGCAACTTGCTTTGGTTAGGATGCAATAGGAAAAGGATGCTTAGAAGAACAAGTTCCAAACTTTAGAGAGTTCCTATAAAGTAGACTTGAAGGAGAAATACGACTTGATTGAGATCCTTGAGAGTCGTGTGGTAGAGTCTATGGAGAGGCAAGGGGATTTATTTTCTCCTAAGCCTCAATCAGGTGTTGATTACTCACTTCCTGATTTAGATGATTGGAAGGAGGTTGCCATCAAACATGCAGAAGAAAACCAGAGGTTGAAGGCTCAGATTTCCAGGCTCACGGGGAAGCACCAGCGTATAGAGTGATCTCCATTAGTTCTATTTCTTAGGGTTTCAGATTTTATTTTCATCTTGTACTTGAGATCATTGAAACTTGTAATCCATTTTGGAGTTGTTATAATAAAAACTTTCAGTATTTCAAATGCGTTATTACTTTGATATTTACAATATGTCCATAAACTTTAAATCCCTTGAAATATTAAATAGTAAAAATAATCATGTGCATTACATATCATGCATCATATTGCATATTTTTATTGCATTTGTTATGCATATCCAGGTGTCTTACCAAGCTTCTTTACTTCGTTTAGCAAGCTGACTCATCATTACAACACTCGGGCTAATTTCAGAAAGAAGATGGATAACTTAGAACAACAGAATCGCGAGCTGCGTGAGGAAGTCTACTCCAATGGAAGCTCTGATGGCTGCTCAGAATCAGCCACCGAGTGTTCAACCTCAACCAACAAGGGTAACTACTGAAGCTCCGACGGTTCCCGTATCTGATACTCCAACTGTTGTTCAAAATCGCATGCCCCAAGGATATCCATGGGGAATGCCAGAGAATTTTACACGTGAAGGTTTCAATCTTGTTCCTCAAGATACTCTAGTTGTTCAGACTATTGTAAATGATGAATATGGTTCCATTTGTTAATGATGATGTGTGTCGTCCTTTCCCTCCACCGAGTGAAGACTTGGGTCTTTATGACATAATGGATGATTTTCAAGAGCAGTTTGAAAAGATACAAAGAGAGATGAAGGCCCTCAGGGGAAAAGAGCTATTTGGGCATAATGTGAATGAGTTATGCTTGGTCCCGAATGTTAAGATACCAGCTAAGTTTAAAGTCCCGGAGTGTAAGAAGTATAAAGGCAACACTTGCCCTTGTGCTCATCTGGTAATGTACGTAAGGAGAATGTCTACCCATACTGATGATCAGCGTCTGCTGATTCACTTTTTTCAGGATAGTTTGACCGGTGTTGTGCTGAAGTGGTATATGAGTTTGAACAGCGCCAATATCCATACTTTTAATGATTTGGGAGAAGTATTCATCAAACAATACAAGTACAACATGGACATGGCGCCTGACCGTGATCAACTCAGGGCCATGGTTCAGAAAGACAGGGAATCGTTCAAAGAATATGCACAGAGATGGCGTGAGGTAGCCGCCAAAGTGATTTCTCCCATGGAAGAGAAGGAGATGACTAAGATTTTCTTGAAGACGCTGGGTGCTTTCTACTACGAGAGGATGGTAGCAAGTGCGCCAAGTAACTTTACTAAAATGGTAGGAATGGGTATCCGCTTAGAAGAGACTGTAAGAGAAGGTCGTTTAACAAAGAGTGAAGGATCTGGAAGTACGGAGAAGCCATCTTATGGGTTTACCAAGAAGAAAGAAGGAGATGCAAATGTTGTTATACAAGAGAGGAGGGTAAACACTCCTAGAAGGAATTATCATCGTCATCAGCAAGTCGCTTCAGTTATTCCCATTATGAATGCCGCTCCAACTACCGTTGCTTATCAGAGACCGTCCCAGCAGGGGAATCAAGGGTATGATCAAAGAAGGGAGAGTTATGACCCTATTACCATGAGCTATACAGAGTTACTACCGGCATTGATTTAGAAGTAGTTGGTTCAGACCCGATCACCTCCCTCCGTACCATCACCATTGCCTTGGTATTACAAGGCAGACCAAACACGTGCTTTTCATCAGGGAGCACCAGGGTATAATGTTGAGAATTGTTATCCTTTGAATACTGAGGTACATAAATTGGTGAAGTCTGGTGTTCTATCTTTCAAGGATGTGGGACCTAATATGAAAGATAATCTTCTACCCAAGCATGGGGGAGTAAATGTTGTGAATATGGTAGCCGGTTATCCAGGCGACTTCGGTATTTTTTATATTAATATGGTTAGAGGAGATTTGATGAAAATTCATGCAGACCTCTGTGAATTTAGATACTATACGCATGACCATTCCGGTTGTTCTATTTGCAATACAGACATACAGGGTTGCGATAAGATAAAGGCTGATTTACAGGAGATGATGGATGAGGGCCTAATCCATATAATCAGGCCTAGGGCAGAGTATGAAGAGGAAGTGAATATGGTTTCTGGATGTCCTGTAGAATTCATATTTTTGATGTAGAGTATATGAATGAGGACCTCATACAGTTGCATGCTACCTTCTGGCATACGGCTGGTCAGGTGGAACACCAATATGGATCTTGCCGAGTTTGTTGTCGAGGCCCCTAAGGATATTCAATCGTGAAGAAGGGTGTTCAGTTGTTGTTAGACAATGGAACTATCAAGGTCACAATTCAGAGGGATGATTACCATGAAGTTGATATGGTTGAGGTTTATTTGATTGAAGAAGAGTCAGATGAAGAGTATGCCTCTGCAGATGAGTATTTCTCTTCAGACGAAGATTTTTTTTCCAGAAATGACTTATTAATGACTGATTGTGTTGAAGAAGGGGTAAACGTCATTGTGCCTTGTTTTGGTGCACCCGCCCATTTTGAAGTTGAGTATCATAGCAAGCCAGTTGTTACGCCATTGGTGATTAGTTTGTCGAGTCCTATCCCCTACAAGTCAGATAAAGGATGTGCCTTACAAATACAACGTTACAATCTTAGAGGATGGAGTGGAAGTTCCCATCTAGCCAATGCCTGATGTTGGAAATATAGTTGAAAATAGCAGGGTGACCCGCAGCGGTCGTGTGTTTGCACCAGTTGTTCGAAGAGATGTTGGTGCTGGAAATGGTTGAGAATGATGAATCTAAGAAGGCTACGGGTGAGACTAGTGGAGCTACGTTAGAGAAAGAAGTGGATGATATTTTGAAGATAATTAAGATGAGCGACTATAGAATTTTAGATCAACTACTGCTGACTCCTTCAAAAATATCTATCTTAGCTTTATTGATGAACTCCTCTGCTCAAAGAGAATCCTTGATGAGGGTACTGGACCAAGTATTTGTGGAGAGTGATATGGAAATAGACCAATTCAGCAGCGTAATAGGAAACATTAATTCATGTAATAACTTGATTTTCTGCGATGATGAACTACCAGATGAAGGAAGGAATCACAACTTGGCCCTCCACATCTCTATGAACTGTAAGAATAATTCACTATCCAATGTGTTGATTGATAATGGATCCGCGTTGAATGTTATACCGAGGAGTACGCTTATGAAGTTGAAATATCAAGGAACGCATATGCGTCTGAGTGGCATCATTGTGAAAGCGTTTGATGGGTCAAGGAAATCTGTTATTGGTGAAGTGGACATGCATATTCATATAGGACCACATTCGTTCCAGATAACTTTCCAGGTCATGGACATTGTTCCCGCTTATAGTTGTTTTCTAGGACGGCCGTGGATACATGAGGCAGGGCTGTCACTTCAACTTTACACCAAAAGCTGAAGTTTGTACGTGAAGGGAAAGTAGTGATCATAAATGGGGAGCAGGCATTGTTGATATCTCATTTGTCCTCTTTCAGCATTGTAGAGGCGGATGAAGTTGTTGTTGGAACCCTGGTCCAAGCCTTATCCATTGACAACATAAGAGGAAATGAGAATTCCATGGTTTTGCTGAAGGACACGCAACAGGTTGTGCGTAAAGGTCATAATGAAGTTTGGGGACAAATTGTGGATCCACCTGTGAACAAGAACAAAACTGGCTTGGAGTTCTCTTTGAAGAATGACAAAGGTAAGGGCATGAAGCCGAAGTCTACTGCAGGCATCTATCAATATATTCTCCGTAGCGAGGGTTATCTTCATCCGACTGTTTCCAGGATTAACGCCATTGTGGAAGATGAAGCAGAGCAGGAAATTCTGAATTATGTGACGCACGGAGTTAGGGTTCAGAACTGGATCGCCATTGATGTTCCCTCTTGCATACATGTTTCAAAGTAATTTGATTTATTAATCTTTTTGAAAAAAGCTTTCACTCTGCCCAAGGTGGAAGTATTAATGTTGTAGGGCTTATCTGTTTGCTGTGACTTTTAAAATCAATAATAAAAGTTGTCTTTGTTTCCCAAATTATGTCTTTATTTTCTGCTTTTTCTTGGAAAATGGTAATCAGAAAAAAATATTTCTAAATAAATAATAACTGAAATTCAATATGCATGATCACTTGTTATATGTGTCAGTTTCTAAATTCAATCACAAATTATATGTGCAGATTAATTAAAATAACCCATTGAATACAATGGCCCTGCACCCTCTCCCAACTTTGAATGCCCTGTGTATGGGGCTGAAGAAGAAGATTATGATGAGATTCCAGAAGAGGTCTCACGGTTGCTTGAGAACGAGGAAAATACCATTCATCCATATAAAGAGCCATTGGAAGTGATCAATTTGGGTTCAGAAGAAGATCCGAAGGAAGTCAAGATTGGAGCATTGTTGCATCCTGATGTGAAGAGCAGGTTGATTGAGCTGTTGAAAGAGTATGTGGATATTTTTTCTTGGTCTTATCAAACATATACCTGGTCTAGATACATATATTGTAGAGACCCATTTGCCGTTGAAGCCAGAGTGTCCGCCAATTAAACAAAAGTTGAGAAGAACTCACCCAGATATGGCAGTAAAAATCAAAGAGGAGGTTCTAAAGCAGGTTAATGCTGGTTTTCTTGTGACGTCAGTGTATCCTCAATGGATTGCCAATATTGTCCCAGTACTGAAAAAATATGGAAAAGTCCGCATGTGCGTAGATTACAGATATCTAAATAAAGCTAGTCCAAAAGATGATTTTCCATTGCCACACATTGATATGTTAGTGGATAACACAACAAAATTTAAGGTATTCTTGTTCATGGACGAATTTTCCGGGTATAATCAAATAAGAATGGCTCCATAGGACATGGAAAAAACAACGTTTATCACACCATGGGGAACATTCTGTTACAGAGTGATGCCCTTCGGGTTGAAGAACGCTGGTGCAACGTACCAGAGGGGTATGACAACCCTATTCCATGATCTGATGCACAAGGAAATCTATGTATATGTTGATGATATAATTGCCAAATCCAAGACTGAAGAAGGGCATGTAGAAGATTTGTTGAAGTTGTTTCAGCATTTGAGGAAGTATCGTCTCCGTTTGAATCCAAATAAGTGTACCTTCAGTGTTCGATCAGGGAAATTGTTGGGTTTCATTGTTAGCCAGAAAGGAATTGAAGTTGACCCTGATAAAGTCAAGTCAATTCAAGAGATGCCAGCACCAAGAACTGAAAAGCAAGTCAGAGGTTTCCTCGAGCGTTTGAATTATATTTCCAGATTCATCTCCTACATGACTGCAACATGTGAACCGATCTTTAAGTTGTTAAAGAAAGATCAAGGTTGTGTGTGGAAGGATGATTGCCAAAGGGAATTTGAAAGTATTAGAGAATATCTGCTTGAACCTCCTATATTTCTCCCTCCTGTAGAAGGAAGACCATTGATTATGTATCTGACAGTGTTAGATAAATCCATGGGATGTTTTCTGGGACAACAGGATGAAACAGTGAAGAAGGAGTTCGCCATTTATTATCTTATTAAAAAATTCACTGATTGTGAGTCGCAGTATTCCATGCTAGAAAAAACATGTTATGCTTTGGCTTGGGCGGTAAAGCGTTTGCTGAAGTATATGTTGAATCACACTACTTGGTTGATCTCCAAAATGGATCCAATCAAGTACATTTTTGAAAAGCCTGCTCTTACTGGGAGAATTTCCCGCTGGCAGATGTTGTTATCTGAATATGATATCGAATACCGCACTCAAAAAGTTATTAAAAGTAGTGTGTTGGCAGATTATCTTGCTCACCAACCAATGGAGGATCACCAGTCAGTAGAATATGAATTCCCCGATGAGGACGTGATGTTCCTGAAAGTGAAAGATTGTGATGAACTATTGCCTGAGGAAGGTCCTGACCTTGAATCTCGTTGGAGTATGATATTTGATGGAGCTGTGAATGCTTATGGTAAAGGAATTGGTGTTGTGATTGTCACTCCTCATGGATCGCACATTCCTTTTACTGCAAGGTTAACATTTGACTGTACTAATAATATCGCCGAATACGAGGCTTGCATCATAGGTCTCGAAGAATCTATTGATCTCAGAATAAAAATTCTAGATGTGTATGGTGATTCAGCTTTGGTAATAAATCAGATTAAAGGAGAATGGGATACTCGTCACCCTGGCTTGATCCCTTACAAAGATTGTGCCAGAAGATTATTACCCTTCTTTAATAAATTCGAAGTCCATCACATTCCTAGAGACGAAAATCAAATGGCGGATGCTCTGGAAACTCTGGCTTCCATGTACCAAGTGAATACGTGGAATGATATACCTCGAATTACGGTTCAACAACTGGATAAGCCCGCTCATGTGTTTACAGCAGAGGAGGTAGCAGATGAAAAACCTTGGTATTATGATATCAAGCATTTTCTTCAGACTCAGGAATACTCGATTGGTGCGTCGAAGAAAGATAGAAAGACATTGAGAAGATTGGCAGGCAGTTTCTTCCTCAGTGAAAATGTGTTGTACAAGAGAAATTATGACATGGTCTTGCTCAAATGCGTGGATAGACACGAAGTAGACATGTTGATGCATGAGATTTATGAAGGTTCATTTGGCACTCATGCCAATGGACGTTCGATGGCTAAAAAGATGCTAAGGGCAGGTTACTATTGGCTGACAATGGAGTTCGACTGTTATAACTTTGCAAAGAAGTGCCATAAATGCTAGATTTATGCAGACAAGGTCCATGTGCCTCCGACATTTCTCAATGTGATTTCCTCCCCGTGGCCTTTCTCTATGTGGGGTATTGACATGGTTGGGATGATAGAACCCAAAGCTTCGAACGGACACTGTTTTATCTTGGTAGCAATTGATTACTTCACCAAGTGGGTGGAGGCTGCTTCATATGCCAATGTTACTAAGCAGGTGGTTGTGCGCTTCATTAAGAATAACCGTATATGTCGGTATGGTGTGCCGAGCATAATCATCACTGATAATGGCTCGAATTTGAACAACAAGATGATGACAGAACTGTGCGAAGAATTCAAGATTGTCCATCATAATTCATCTCCATACAGGCCAAAGATGAATGGGGTTGTCGAAGCTGCTAATATGAATATCAAGAGAATTATCCAGAAAATGGTTTTTACTTATAAGGATTGGCATGAAATGCTCCCTTTTTCTCTACATGGATATCGAACATTTGTCCGCACTTCAACAGGAGCAACCCCATTCTCCCCGGTGTATGGAATGGAAGTTGTAATCCCTGTCGAGGTTGAGATTCCCTCTTTGCTTTGTATAATGGAAACCAAATTGACAGAGGCTGAATGGGTCCATAACAGGTTTGACCAATTGAATTTGATTGAGGAGAAGAGAATGACAGCTTTATGTCATGGACATTTATATCATAAAAGAATGAAGAAAGCTTTTGATAAAAAGGTCAAACCTCGTGAATTCAGAGAAGGCGACCTCGTGCTCAGGAAGATCATGTCTTTCAGCGCTGATTCTAGGGGCAAGTGGACTCCCAATTTTGAAGGCACATATGTTATCAAGAAAGCCTTCTCTGGCGGTGCATTAATTCTTAAAACTATGGATGGCGAGGAGTTCCCACGTCCCATGAATGCTGATGCAGTCAAGAAATACTTCGCCTAAAGAAATAAAAGAACAGCTCGCTAAGTTGAAAACCCAAAAGGGCGGCTTAGGCAAAAAAGGAGCATCTCGGTAGGCCGAAAACCCGAAAGGGCGGTCTAGGCAAAAATTAGAGACCTAAACAGAATAAATTTCCCGCTAAGTTGAAAACCCGCAAGGGAAGCTTAAGCAAAAGTTAGGGACTTTCTTGGCAAGTAACTACGTCAGACAAGACTTGATCATTGAAGCAACAATCTTCTCGGATCCTCACCATACTTCAACAGAAGCTGCTGCTCAGGATTTCAAAGGTTGTTAGAGGGGATATTGGTCATTGTATCTCAATGTATCTTTTCCATTATATATTACCATTTTTCAAACTTTGTAATCATCTATGGAGTCTCGCCATTCGTAGACTACCATTCTATTAATGAAATTTGAGTTATTACCTAATTCTTTGTATTTTTTATTTTATTTAGCTTGCAAAGACTCCATTTATTATTGATAATAACTTTCAAAGAAAAAAAGATTAAATAACAAAATTGATGTTTCAAAAAAAGATTTTACAATCTGCTTTTACTTTGAGATTTGTGATGAAACAATAACAACAAAAATGGTGATCCCAGGAATGGATAAACTCCAGTTGTTTTGAGAAGTTTTTGTTCCCCTCGGGAAGGTTTACTCAGGATGTTTTTGCCGTATTGGGTTTATGATTTCGGTATCCTCGATCAAGTTTGGATTCATTTCTCCTCTTTTCTGAGTTTTCATGATGTGAAGTTTCAATCTGCATTTTCTCCAGTGAAGTTTTCGTTTGGCCTAATAGAAGTTCTTTTTCTAGAGAAGTTGGTATCATAACCACTCTTGGAAAATGCAGGTCCCTAGTTTCTCTAAGTGAAGGACGTATTGTGGTTTTCCCTTTGTGGATGTGGTGTTAACCTCCCCAATGAAGTAGGCCTGAATTCCCCAGTGAATGTTTTGATGTTTTGATGTCAGTCTGCTTTACTTGAGATTGGTTTTGCAATCTCCAGTAGGAATGTTACTTTTAAAAACACTTGTTTCCCTAGTGAAGCCTGAAGAAGGATGTTCTATCCCTGTATCTGTACTATTTTGTCACTTCGTTTTGCTTACTTCCAGATTATGTCGCTCCCTAGTAAAGCTAAAGCAACCAGTAGGTTTTGTTTCCTCAGTTGGCATTTACTTTTTCTTGGAATGATCATCTTGGATGAAGTTTAGCTGAGTATTGTTAGTGCCTGAGGTGGTTTTTCCTGGTTATTCCCAATGTTATATATCTGTTTTGTCAGCATACGCACGATAAAACTCATACATTCATACATACATCATGCATAGCTAAAATTGGGAAATCATTGTTCATTGATATTTGTTAATATTTTTGTTGATATATCATCCCGTTTTTCAGAGTTACGTTGTCCTCTCTTTAATAGAGTGTTGGCCTTAAGCAGAAAATGTATATTCTTTCAATTTCCCCACTGAGTTGTCCCTAGTGGAAGATTTTTGCTTTAGCCTTCCTGTACAGCTCCTGGTTTGAATGGATTTGGTTTTCCCTCTTGAGTTTATTTCTCAAAGGATGTATTCTGGTTGACCGTTTCGTTCCAGTTTATTTCTGGTTTGAATTTGTGGTTCCACAATAATATTATTTACTTTGGATTTCTAAAATCTTCAAGTTTTAGTTGGGGCATTTATTTTTCACGAGGAGACATTATCTCCTCAGCAGGAATATCGTGGCATCTCTCCAGGAAGTCATATTTCTTCCTCCAGGAAGTCATATTTCTTTCTCCAGCAAGTCATATTTCTCTCTCCAGAAAGTCATTTCTTTTTACAATCCTCCATGACAACAAGTAGCGGGTCTCTTTATTTGAGTAACTTGTGCTTCCCTGTAAAAGTCGACGTAACTTTTTTTTTTGTTATCTCCTCTATGAGTGAATAGTTCATAGTTTATCGTCAGATTACGCCAACGGATGGCAAGACTTTCAATATCACAAAACAACTCATTGTGAAATCTTTGCAAGTGGAAGTCTCTTTATTTGAGACATCTTAGATATTATCCTTTCCAGGCGGAGTGCCTTAGTTAAAGAAAAAGTTGAGATCCGTTCTAGGTGAAACACCCGAATCTTGGGGAAACTTGTTATCTTTTTTCTACCTTCAGTAAACGTTGGTAGTTCATCGTCAGTGAACGGCGATGCTATGATATTTTCTCTTTCTACCTTCAGTGAAAGTTGGTAGATCACCATCAGTGAAAGTTGGTGTTTGTTATCTTTTTGCTACCCTCAGTGAACGTTGGTAGTTCATCGTTAGGGAATGGCGGTGCTATGATATATTATCTTTTTACCTTCATTGAAAGTTGGTAGGACATCGGCAGTGAACGTTGATGTTTGTTATCTTTTTGCTAACCTCAGTGAATGTTGGTAGTTCATCGTCAGTGAACGCCGGTGCTACGATATATTCTCTTTCTACCTTCACTGAAAGTTTGTAGGACATCGGCAATGAACGTTGATGTTTGTTATCTTTTTTCTACCCTCAGTGAATATTGGTAGTTCATCGTCAGTGAACGGCGGTGCTATGATATATTCTCTTTCTACCATCAGTGAAAGTTGGTAGATCACCATCAGTGAAAGTTGGTGTTTGTTATCTTTTTGATACCCTTAGTGAACGTTGGTAGTTCATCGTCAGTGAACGTCGGTGCTATGATATATTCTCTTTCTACCATCAGTGAAAGTTGGTAGATCACCATCAGTGAAAGTTGGTGTTTGTTATCTTTTTTCTACCCTCAGTGAACGTTGGTAGTTCATCGTCAGTGAACGGTGGTGCTATGATATATTCTCTTTCTACCTTCAGTGAAAGTTGGTAGGACATCGGCAGTGAACATTGATGTTTGTTATCTTTTTGCTACCCTCAATGAACGTTGGTAGTTCATCATTAATGAATGGCGGTGCTATGATATTTTCTCTTTCTACCTTCAGTGAAAGTTGGTAGATCACCGTCAGTGAAAGTTGGTGTTTGTTATCTTTTTTCTACCCTCATTGAATGTTGCTAGTTCATTGTCAGTGAACAGAGGTGCTATGATATATTCTCTTTCTACCATCAGTGAAAGTTGGTAGATCACCATCAGTGAAAGTTGGTGTTTGTTATCTTTTTGCTACCCTCAGTGAACGTTGGTAGTTCATCGTCAGTGAACGGCGGTGATATGATATTTTTTCTTTCTACCTTTAGTGAAAGTTGGTAGATCACCTTTAGTGAAAGTTTGTAGGACATCAACAGTGAACGTCGATGTTTGTTATCTTTTTGCTACCCTCAGTGAACGTTGGTAGTTCATCGTCAGTGAACGGCGGTGATATGATATTTCTTTTCTCTCTACCTTCAGTGAAAGTCGGTAGGGCATTGACAGTGAACATCGATGTTTGTTATCATTCTCTCTGCCTTCAGTAAACGTCGGTAGCTTCTCCTTTGGTAGAAGTTAGTGTATCCTTTTACCATTCTACCATCCTCTTTGATTGAAGTCTTTTGATCCACCAGTGATTTATTTTCCTGGTGGGTTTCTCCCTTGTTTCTTTATTTTGTTACATCCCCAGTGGTGATTTGCGTCCCTTTGGAATTGTCCATGTGAATTCGTGATCATAAACATTTGCATGGCATCTTAGGGCCAAAAGTAGGGTTTGTTTTATATTTAAGTATCTTCGATCGCGTCGACATGAAGATTTTTAACCTCTGTATCTCCGGATAGAAGAAACTTAAATAAGGGAAGATTTTGTACCCTGGTTTTTTTCCCTAAGGTCCTTTCATTATACCATGTTGATTCATTCACAACAAGATCACACTAGGATTCTTGGTTCCCCTCCCTACATTTAGCTTTGCCCTTTTGAGGAATCACCAAGCACCTTGACTTATGTTCTTTTGTGATCATGAATATTGTTTTTGTCTTGATTTCTTCTTTTAACTAAATAAAATACAATGTTGGTTTGTCTTGCTTGTTATCCATGTAGGTAAAGGCAATGGGATTTAAGAAGTTACCCCATGGGCTCATGAGTTTATTTCCATGCCCTAGTCAATAAAGCTTGAGAAGTTTAAACCTCACCCTTGGATTGGTTTTGTAAGAATTGGCATGGCAAGGTTATTTTGGTTCGTCACATTTAAAGGTTATCAAATTTGGTTGAAAAGCACAAGGGATTGATTGGAGAAGTTGTCATGGTTGGACAAGATTTTATTCCATTTGGTCACAAGTGCATATTTCTCTCAATGTTCAAGATATGGAAGTGGTTTTGGTGGCTATAACTTCTCATTATCATCCTCAACAACTTCTATTTACAAATCATGTTTTTTGGTACAAGAAGTTTGTTCAAAATTGTCAAAGTTCCTCAAAGCATTCTCTTGATCTAAGGAGCTAGGGTTTTGAACTTCAAAGGAATATATCTTGCTCATCTCTTGGTATTTTTGAGTGATTCCAAAGACATACTTCTCTTCAAAGGGTTATCAACAAATCACTTCAAATGTTTCAAGGAGTTGTCATGAGGGAGAGACTTAATGAGGAAGAAAGATTACAAGTCCTCTAGATGAATCCCCAATTTTCCATGTGTGACTTCAAATGATCATAACTTGGTCAATTTTTATCACCTTAAGCCCATTATTTTTCCATAATGATATTGAAGGTGTGAACTTTATGCCTTCTTTTATGTGCAAAGTGATAAAATGGATGGAAGTTTCCTTAAGGATGCAAAAGATTATAGGTCATTTCATGATTTTTTGCCAACTTCAACAATTCATAACTCTCTCAATTTTTGGAGATTTTGAATGGTTCAAGTTTCAAAATTTCATTCAAGAGATCTACTTCATGCCATCTTTTTTGGTCAAGAGCAAATTCCAAGTGGAAGGCCATGTTTAGATGCAAGACATTATAGGTCATTTTTGGTCAACTCTTTTTCTCCAACTTTGACTCAACACAACTTTCATCTCAAGGATCCATTTGATTCAATTCTTTTTCCATTGCAAAGCTTGTAACCTCATCTTTCTAAAGCATCAAGAATCATGCCCTAAGACCCCTTAAGCTGAGATTGCCATGATTTTGAAATTGGTAACTTTGAAGTTTCTTCACAAGTCAGATTTTGAAATATTTGTTTTGGCTTCTAATCATAAGTTTTCCACGCGTTTTTTTCTCTAAACATGTTTAGTGAACTTCCAGAATGGATTAGCACAACAAAACGCGCGTTTTGGATGAGTTTTGATCAAGTTTGAAATCACACTTTTCTTGTTTGCAACTTCATATGATTTCCCTCCAAACTTTAATTTCACACGCTTGAACATTCCATTTGATTACCTATAAATAGAGGGTCATTCCCCATTCATTTTCTCAAGCTTGGATAGCTAGAATCACCCTACCAAACTTGTTCCACAACTCATAATTCAGTAACTTTAAAATCCATTCTCAAGCCTTTTCCAATCGAATTTTTCATCAATTCACCTTCCTTGATCTTCCCTGGAGCTAACCACATAATTACATTCAAGAATTGTGCCATATACTGCTCCATAGAAGTCCAGTTTCAGAGCTCTGCAACTCAACTTTAATAAGTTGATTCCTTCATCAATTCTTCAAAACTCTGATATTATTGTGTTGCTCTCATTGCCCTAGTTCTAGTTGCAACACTTATCTTTTACTGGAAACACGTTTTGACCATGAAATTTCAAATCCCTTTTCAAAACATTCCTTCCAAATTGCTTGAGCTAAATTTTATATAAATTTTGTGCAAGGGTGTGGTTGTCTTCGTCTTGAAGATACGAAGCGAACGACATAGGTCTGAGCTTCTGATTTTACAGTTTGAGAGACCTGTAAATCACATTGGTTGAAGGTTGAAGATGACCTACGTGTCATCTTCCAACCAATGATGGCACGCCACTTGTTATTTTTGAAAATTTGATTTATATTTGATTATGTACTTTATTCACTAATGACCATGATATGCACAGCGCGCCAGAGCCCTTGGATTTGATTACTAACGCGTTTTGACTCTCATCCAATGGTCCACATATTTTTACTTTTATTTTCTTTTCTGATTTTTATATTTTAATTGTTTTAAATTTCACAAATTCATAGAAAATTCATTTTAAGTCCAAAAAATCTGAAAAAATTATGCAAAAATATTTTGGTTACTCTCTTTTTGATTTTTATTTTTTCATAATTTAATTTTGTGTTTTGATATTTTTTTATAAATTTACACTTTATTTGAATTGTTTTAAATGATTAAAAATAATTTTATACATTTTTAAATTCTAAAAAAATTATGGAGTGATTCAATGATATTGTGACAAATATTGGTGACCTTATTTTATTTTTGTTTCTGACTTTACTATTTTTTATCATTTTGTGTTTATTATACCCATTTCTTTTAATTTTAAAAATAGTTTCTGACTTTAAAAAATTACTAAAAAATTTGTAAAATTATTTGAGCCTTTTTCTGATTTTTCTATGATCTTACTTTTTATTTCTTGATTAATTTGAATATAGTTGATATTTTTCTCTTTATTTTCTATTTTTAAAAATTATTTTTAAACCCTTTTGTATATATTAAAATGTAACATTATTTTGTGACTATTTTCTGGCTGATCTTGGGTTAAATTTTGGATCATGAACTTTATTAACATTATTGGATCCATGGTGTTGAGTTTAACTCCATAAAAATGGATGAATGATTTTAATAATAGTTTGATTAAATTTAATTTAAAAGTGGTTTGTATATTCTCTCTCATCCCTCTTCATCTCATCCCCTTCTTATTGCACTAAATGTTGTTGGAGCATGATCTCTATATCATGTCTCAGAACAAATGGTGCATAGATTGCTATTGACCGACCTCAAAATAGGTGTGACTTCTATATAAGTCCACTTACGATTGCTTAACATAGCGCTAAATTTTGTCCTAATTCGAATAAATGATCATTCGTGGCCCAAACTTATGTTTGCAAGCCCAAGTATGTTAATTTGATCTCTTTGATTCAATAACCTTGAGAATCATTGTGTGGAGGCTTTGGTTATACCAATCCTCTAATGGATCTAATACACCTTTAGTCAACGCGGATCACTTAAACATTGTTGATCATTAAATGGCACTTGTGAGAATTCCAAATGGATGATATACTTGACAAAAAGAAAATATAACTTGTTGTGTGGAGGATTTGGTTCTACCAATCCTCTAATGAGTTCCAAATGCAAGCTTCAAGATGGTCATCCAACTAACCACTAATTATTTACTTGTTTTACTTTATGCTTTTATTTTATTTTTTATGCATTATGTACCATTTACTTTTAGCATTTATATTTCATGCCATTTTCATCTTTTCTCATTTGAGCATTTACTTTCTTGTCATTTTTACTTTGCTCACTTGAGCTTTTTTTTTTTAAGATACTTAATAATCAACATAAACCATAAACATATTTAATGGTACTTGGACTATTTGGTTACTATCCTTGGCATTATGGAGCATGGAACTTTTTTCTTGGACTTAGGATTAGAAACCTTGGCCTATCTTGGAGACCGTGTGATCTTATCTGATTATTTTGTCTGGAGTTCTTGAGGTTTACCTCAAGACATTGGGTTACTTGTTTGTTTTTGTGTGCGGGTTTTTGTGATTATACCCTTTGTTTATAATCTGGAATTCACCCGTATACACCCATTACTCTGCCCAATTTTTATGAAGACTTAATACACTTGATGTTTGGTTCTCTCAAGAGGTCTAGTATTTTTATGCTTGATTTGTTTCAATTCAAGGAATAGAAATTCTATCTTGGCTCATAATGTCAAGTATTGGCTTCTTGTTGGTTAGACGGTTCTTATCCCTAGCTTTTACCTTATGCTTTAGGATAGTCCCTTCTTCTCCTCCCATCTTCTTTAATTTCAAAAATCTGCTTCCTCCTTTTGAAAACTCTTCTTGTTTTTAAACTTGAACCACTTTCATAATAAACTTAGACTTATATCCATGCATTTTTAAAACATTTTCATAAATAAACTCCAATCAACTTAATAATACCTTGACATTTTTTGTGAGAAGACTAAAAGTCAATCAATCTCATTTCAAACCATTTTTCCACTTTGGCTTTTATCTTTAAACTTTTCTCAAAAGATTGAACTCTTATAAATCCTTGTAGTGATGCAAACAACTATACTTCTACAATATGTAGTGAAGAGAGATATTTTCCACTTGGGTGTTGAGTCAGGTATTATTGATTTTAAGATCCAGGCTATATCCTCCACTTTGAGATGATGCAAATTCTCCTTTCTCATAATTGTGGGTAGTAGGTATGTTTTCCACACGGACAGTGACGATGATGTTTTATCTCATAAAATTAACCAACACATTTGTGTTTTAAATTTTTAAAAGAGGAACTACGTGTACCCTGATCCCTTATTACACGAAAAGCTGGTACGTTCGAAACCGCGGCGGGTGCAAAAATTATAAAATAAATATATTTCTTTTCTCACCTCCAGCATCCATTTTTATACAACATTTTTCATAGCCAAAATATACAGATTTCACAAAGAGGTTCCTGCGGAGTACCGTAGATGTTTAGGGTGCTAATACCTTCCCTTTGCATAACCAACCCCCTTACCTTGAATCTTTCCCCTTATTTTTGGGTTATTCGATCTTTTCCCATTCCTTTGGAAACAATAAAGCGCGATGGCGATTTTTATTTTAATTTGTACAAAGTCTAGTCAACCTAATGGATTAGTCTTAAACATTTCTACTGCTACACCTATAAATTAAACTTCATTTGCAACTGTAAAGGGGTCGAAAAATTGAAAAGAAAAGCCTTGAAACCTTGCTAAAATCTCCCAAGAACTTGAAGCTGTAGCCCAAATACAAAACCTACTAGTCTTTGATTTTTGAATTCAAATTCCAATTTTCCTCAAGTGTTTCTCGACCAAACCATCAACATAGTTTCTGATACACATTTAGAAGTCATCCCAACTTCTGTTTTCATACTGCAGTTCCATCTCCACCAACTTCCATTTTGAAATCAGAACTTTGCCTCTTGGCTGTTCTAGAATTTTCCAGCCATTCATAGCTCAAGTTAAAGGTTGTCCCAACCTTCTGAGCACGTGAGGAAGCTGACCAGAATATCACACCAGTTAGAATCTGGCTTTATCTCACAAAACATTTTCCAGCTGCAAGGTAAGTCACTTCTGATTTTTATCTCATTACTTAGGTATTGATAGGATTGCATGTTCAAAAATACAATGTAGACATCCTGACTCTGATATTGTACAAATTCTTAGATTTCATGTATTTTTTCCTAAGTAGAGAGAATCTCAGTTCAGAACTTCTTGAGGAAATTAGGATTTAGAATTAAGATCAACAAAATTCATGCTTGCTTCTGATTTATAGTCCTAATATTTTATGTTTCTGAAGCTGTGATGAAACCTTCCATAATTGCTATGTTTGTATTTTCCATTTTTTTGTTGAGAAATGACTAAGTTGCAGATGATCTTACTAGCATGGGGAAGAAGATGAAGTTCATTGTCAGAACTTACATTGTGATACATGTTCATGCTTCTGCTTCTAATATCGGATGTACATCCACCCCAGTGGTAGAAAGCGTGCGCATAAGACATTAGTGCTAAGGGTCCTGAGTTCTAGCCCCATGAGCATCTTTTTAGGTTTATTTATTAACATTTTTATCCATTTATCTGTCAGACAATATTCCTAGACCAGAACTTCTAGATATCCTCACCCAACAACATTATCACCTCACTCTCTCAACAACTAGAACTTCTAAGTTTCCAGCTACATCAGAATTTCCAAACTCTCTCAATAACCAGAACTTCTGACCTTCCAGTAACATTAGAACTTCTAGGCTTCCAGTTGCATAAGAACTTTTAGGATTTCCCTTATTCCCAACAACCCCATAACTTTAATGTGCCCAGACCCAGAACTTCTGACTTTCCCCTTTTTTTCTAACATTTTCCTTCTGACTGGGAGGAAAAACACCAGAGTCAGAGCTTCTTATTTCAGCAACGTGCTGATTCTGACCCCTTTTCCCTTTTATTATTTTTAATATCACTTTTATTTTCAATAATCAAAAACACCAAAAAAATATTTTTATATTCACATACTTTATTTTATTTCTTTTAAAATCAAAAGACTGAAAATGTTTTCTTAAACAAACTTAATTATTTTCTTAACAAAAACAAAACAAGTCCATTTCATTTCTTGTACATTATTTCAATATGGTTGTAATAAATAATTAGGACTTTAAATTCCTTGCAATCCCCATTTTTAAATTTGTATACCCCATCCCCCTAATGATTATAATAGCGTAGAATATTTATTTTCCGCAATTTATCGCTTTCATATAAATACTAGTAATTAGGATTTGCATGGGAAGATAAAAATCAATCTTAGAGAACACTAATCCAAGATAAACCAAGCATGAAATGCAAAAACTTTCACACATGCACCCATAGGATAACTCCACTTGTTGCCTAAAAATGGTCATGTTATGCACATGGAATGTCTTAGCAAAAATAATCGAATACAAGATCATAGTCTCTCGATGACACTTTATATGTTGCTTTTCAAATGATATTAGTCCCTCAAAGAGAAATGCTAAGATATCTCACAACATTGCTATCACGACTATACGATGATCCATGCCCGTCCCTTTTACATCCAAAGATAAGGCTTATTACTAATCAATGGTAAGATAGCAATATCAAAGGAAAGGAAGAAATGAATGAAATACTTTTGAGTAGGTAGAGACGTTCCTAGTTGCTTGCTCACTTTCAAAACAAACATACACCAACACTTTCCATGAAATATTTTCAAAATTCCAACACTTCGTATACATTCTCTCTGAAACGAGAATCATTACAAAGTTTGCCTAAACGAACGCTCCTTTTCAAAAATACTTTCAAAAAAACCACCACAAATCACACTTTCAAACAAAGCAAGTGATCTAGCAAGCAACTAAGAGCCCATAAATAACTATGGATGAAAAGGGTGCTAATACCTTCCCTTTTCATAATCTACCCCCGAACTCAATAAATAATCTCAAAGGTCTTTCCTGTTCTTTCAGCCTTTCTTTTTGGATAAAAGAAAATTCGGTGGCGACTCTTACTAACTGCAACAATTGTGATCAAACGTAAAACATCCCTAGTCATTTCTCCCACTGTATTACACCTCTGCACGGTGGACCATCAATAAATGCAATTGAAGTAGTCATTGACTTTGGGGTAGCCAGATGAGTAAAGCCCCCAATAAATTTGTGGATGGAATATATGTTGGAGTGTGGGTTCCTTTTGGAACATAATGAAGCTTTTGAGAAGACATTACAAAAATTGGGGGACCAGGGGATAGTCCAAATCAGATCATACCCTAAAGAAGAATATGTAGTTGTGATCGAGGGAAGTATAAAGAAACCATTGGTAATTCCTTGCCACGGGCTAAACCTTAATAAAAAGACTCTTGTGATTCCATGGGGAGAATCAATAGAAACACCAGTGATAACACCAAGACAAACTCTAAGGATACTAGTAGTTTTAAAGACTATGATGGTAACTAGGGGGCCATCTCCTACCCCTTACGAAAGTGACAAAGCAGTACCATTGAGTTATGATTCGACTGTATACGTCAATGGCTTAAAACAGGAATGTGAGCCATTGTCAAGTCAAGGACCTGCAATCTCAAATATAGCAGGAACAGGGGGTGTGACTCGTAGTGGCTGAATCTTTAGTGCAGAACCACAAAATAAGAATGATGTTATGAGTAAGGAAGAGAATAATGTTGTGAATAAAGATAAAGGAAAGGTTATATTTGAGACAAATCAAGAACAAGAACCTCTGAGCAAAAATTCTACTGACCAAGAGGCGGAAGAATTTTTGAAAATAATCAATAGGAGTGATCATAGGGTGGTGGATCAACTTCATCAAACCCCAACCAATATTTCTATACTCTCGTTGCTCATTAATTTGGAAACGCATCGAGATATCGAGATTCTCTGATAATGATTTTAAGTTCGGCAGTTGTTGCAAAGGAGATTACAGTAAATCAATTTGACAATGTTATAGCAAAGTTGTCGTATGGATCATATATGGGTTTTAATGACAGTGAGTTACCTCCACAAGGCCGAGCTCACAACAAGGAATTGCACATCTCCATTCAGATAGATACTACAAGCCTATCTAGAGTACTCACCGATATTGGTTCTTCCCTCAATATATTACCAAAATCTAGTTTGATGAAGTTAATGCTAGATGGTTTTGTATTAAGGCACGGTTATATGATAGTTAAAGCTTTTAACGGTTCTCAAAGTTCAGTATTTGGAGAAGTGGACCTTCCTATCAAAATCGGCCCACATATGTTCTATATCACTTTTCAAGTCATGGATATAGAACCAGCATATACATGCTTACTCGGGCGACCCTGGATTCATGCAACAGGGACAGTCACTTCAACTTTACATCAGAAACTGAAGTTCTTCGTTGAAGAAAGATTGGTCATAATCGATGGTGAAGATGACATATTTGTAAGTCACATAGAATCTTACAGGTACATCAGTGTTGATGAAGACTGTGTAGCCACGCCATTTCAAGTCTTAGAGGTTGCCTCAATGGTAACCCTACCAGTGGAAACTATCAAGAAACATTTTGTGACTTCGTGGAGAGATTTACAAATAGTGGAAAGCTCCCGGAAATACCTGAGAAGAATAATCAGTTTGGTTTGAGTTATGAATTATCAAAGGCTGCTCCGAAAGGCAAAGCACGATTCCCTCCAATTCATGAGACCTTCATTAATGAAGGAGTAGAGCATGGCGGACAGGTGGCAATGATATCTGAAAAAATTAACATTAAAGGGGCATATGATTTCATCCATGAATATGCCCCAGGTGAAGAACTCAAGAATTGGACAGCTGTGGAGATTCCAGAGATCTTTTTCTTTCGAAAGTAATTTTTCTTGTTTTGAAAGAACCTATGTCAAGCCCAAGGCATAGGGGTTGCTTGTAAGGGTCCCCCAATTTGTTTTAGACAGTATTCATGATTAATAAAATTTATATTTCACATTCAATTAAGATCCTTGTCTTTCTCTTGCATTTATCTCTTATATTTAAAAATGGCAATACTTTTCTTCATATGTATTTTCCAAATTCACTTACTAAAAACTGCACCAAAACATAATAAATGTGCAGATCCATGCCCAAAATCATCGATAATGTTACTGCTATTATCCGATATAATTTTGATATACCCATCAACCAAGATGAAGAGGAAGATGATGAATATCTTAAAATTTCTAAAGAATTAGCGAGGGAGATAGAGCGAAAAGATGACGGTATACAACCATACCAAGAATCTATTGAGACTATTAACCTTGGCACAGAGGAAGAGCCGAAAGAGATCAAGTTAGGGGCAACATTGGAGAAAAGCGTCAAAGAAAGACTAATAAAGTTGTCACATGAATATGTGGATATATTCTCCTGGTCTTACAGAGATATGCCAGGATTGGATACAGACGTTGTGGTGCACATATTACCTTTTAAGGAAGGTTGCTCTCCAGTAAGGCAAAAGCTCAAAAGAACTCGTCCAGACATGTCCAACAAGATTCGAGAAGAGGTCCTTAAACAATTTGACACAGGGTTATTAGCAGTGGTAAATTATTCACCTTGGATATCTAACATCATACCGGCACCCAAGAAGGATGGAAAAACACGCATGTGTGTGGATTATCGGGATCTGAACAAAGCAAGTCCCAAAGAAGATTTCCCATTACCTCACATAGATGTTTTGGTGGAAAATACAGCTCAAGCTTCGGTATTCTCGTTCATGGACGATTTCTCAAGCTATAATCAAATCAAAATGGCACCCAAAGATATGTAAAAGACTACCTTCATGACACCTTGGGGGACTTTCTGTTATTAGGTAATGTCGTTTGGTCTAAAGAATGCAGGGGCAACTTATCAGCGGGCTATGGTCACACTATTCCATGATATGATTCATAAAGAGGTTGAGGTGTACGTAGTTGATATGATTGTCAGATCTCATACGGAGTAGGATCACATCATACATTTACAAAAGCTATTCGAGCGTCTGCGAAGGTTCAAGCTAAGGTTGAATCCAAACAAGTGTACATTTGGTGTCAGGTCAGGAAAGTTGTTGGGTTTTATTGTAAGTCAGTTTGGTATTGAGGTAGACCCCAACAAGGTAAAAGCCATACAAGAAATACCAGCTACAAGAACAGAAAAGGAAGTTTGTGGTTTCTTAGGACGATTGAATTACATTTCAAGGTTCATATCGCACCTAACTGCTACATGCGAGCCTATATTCAAATTACTATGAAAATATCAGACGGTGGTGTGGAATAATGATTGTCAGATAGCCTTCGATACAATAAAGCAATATTTACAAGAGCTACTGATCTTAATGGCACCAGTTCCTAGAAGACCACTCATCATGTATCTGAAAGTGCTTGAAGGATCAATTGGATGTGTATTAGGACAACATGATGAAACAGGTAGAAAAGAGCATGCAATCTACTACCTCAGCAAAAAAATTACTGACAGTGAAACCAGGTACTCACTACTCGAGAAAACTTATTATGCCTTGGCATGGGCTACTAAAAGATTGAGGCAATACATGTTAACTCACACCACATGGATAATAGAGAGAATGGATCCTTTAAAGTATATGTTCAAAAAACCAGCTCTTACAGGAAGGATTTCCCGATGGCAGATGTTACTATCAGAGTACGACATCTAATACATTACTCAAAGGCCATTAAGGGAAGTGTATTAGCTGACCATTTAGATCATCTGTCATTACCAGAATATCAACCAATGAAGTTCGACTTTCTAGACAAAGATGTCATGGTTATAGGTGACCACGAAATACCAAGACCCGATGAAGGACCTGGACTAGGGGCACATTGGACACTCATGTTTAACGGAGCTTCAAATGCACTAGGGCATAACATTAGGGCATTTTTGATTTCTCTAAAAAATTATCACAAGCTTTATACTGCAAGGTTATGTTTTGACTGCACCAACAACATCTTCGAATACAAAGATTGTATCCTGGGTCTAGAAGATGATATCAATCTAAGAATCAAACATCTTGAAGTATTTGGAGACTTTGCGCTAGTTATATACCAAGTCAATAGTGAATGAGACACTAAACATCCCAAATTGATTCCATATCGGGACCATGTTTTAAAGCTAGCTACGAAATTCACTAAGATCTCATTCAATCATATCCCAAGAGAAGAAAATTAGTAGGCAGACGCCTTGGCAACTTTATCTGCCATGTTCAAAGTAACTTGGCCAAATCACGAATCGTGCATTACAATCAAACATTTTGAAGAGTATGCACATTTCCTTTCCATTATAGAGGGACCGGATAACAAGCCTTGGTTCTATGACATTAAGAGATACCTTGAGAAACGAGAATATCCATAAAATGCTTCTACCATCGACAAGCGAACTCTATGGAAACTAGCCTCAATTTTTTTTCCTGAGCGGTGATATGTTGTCCAAAGGAAACTATGATATGGTGTTACTTAGGTGTGTGGAGAAACAGGAAGTAGATACGCTTATGAAAGAAATCCATGAAGGTACTTTCAGAACACATATAAATGGACATACCATGGCTAGAAAAATCATGCGAGCGGGTTATTATTGGTTGACGATGGAAGCCGGCTGCTACCATTATACAAAGACATGTCAAAAATGCCAAATCTATGCCGACAAAATGAATGTGCCACCAACTCCTCTGAATGTCATGAGCTCTCCTCGGCCATTGTTGTACCCCAAAATTTTCCCTCCCATATTTGTCAACACATGGCAAGTGAGGTCCCCAAATTGCTCAAGGAAGTTCAAGAGTTGACCAGACAAACTCTCTCCTAAGACAGTCTATCTCTAATTAGGGTTTCCATCTTCATCAAGATTTGTGAACCACAAAGAACTCAAATGCTCACCATTGTCCTAATATGTCCTCAAGATCATCCATGTCAAGTTTCAATCCTTGCAGAAGAAGTTTGCACAGTCAATTGCTCAAATGCCTGAAAATCAATTGTGTTAGGTTAAAAGTCAACTATGGCCCATATACAGTCAAACTTCAAGATTTTTGGTCAACATCCTCATTTTGAAGTATTATTCATCATTTGATCAATTGTTGATCACGATTCCTCAAGGATTGCTCACAATTCATCAAAACTCGAAAGTTGCTAAATTAGGGTTTTGTAGGAAAAGTCAACTCAACTTTGACCAAGCATAACTTTCTCATACTTTATCGAAAATGACCCATCCAAAGCTCATCTTGAAGAGGAAGAAATTACCTACAATTCATCCTCAGCTCCCAAGTTCAGAATATGCACTCACAAAAAGATATGAATTTTGACATTATAGGCCCTTTTGGAAAGTCAATAAAAACACCTTTTGGGTCAAAGCTTCATACATGAACATGGAAGACTCAATTGATATGATAACAAAAGGGTTGCTTAGAGGACATCCTAATATTTCTAAAAAGTCAAAGAACACCTTTCTAGGGTCAAAATTGAGATATTTATGCATTGGCCAAGTTGACCATTTTTGCAAAATTGCCAAAAGTCAAATGTGCTCAAATTTGCATTTTTTGCTAAATGGACCCAACTTTTTATGCTTGCACTTCAATTATAATGTGGTACATGATTCAAATACTTATCCATACATTATTTGCTTCATTTTTTAATTTATTTTGATTTTTCATTAATTAAAAAGTGAATTAAATCAAATAAATGATGGAAATTATCAAAGATATGATTTGATTTGTTTTTTTTACAGATTGGAAATCAAGATATGCTAAGCTTGCATGATCAATTCGAATCAATGGCAATTGGTACAAAAAGAGCATGATTGGCATGAAAATAGAAAGATATCATATGGCTTAAAAATCAAATATTCCATTCATGAATTCTCAAGATGGGATCCAAGTTTGTTAACCTAATTAGATTCAATACATATACTGAAGTTTCTGGAACCCTAAACACAAGAATTTTCGTGCACAACTTGCCTCCAAGAACCAGAACAAACTTGAAAATTTCCAAGAAAAGTGTGGGACGAATCTACTTCCACAGGTCAATTCAAGGTGTGCTAGCTATCCCAATCGCTTTCTAGACATCTCAAGAAGCTATTCAATTCACTCCCAGGTCTTGAAACTCCCAGAATCGCACCCTACAGGCACCACGGTTTGCTTAAAAACTTGATTCTGATTTCACTAATTTATGCATCTTTAGCACTTTTGATTGTTATATTCATGTTTATCATCATGCTTGCAAGCTAATCATTCCATTTAATTGAATTTTTGATGCTTGTACATGATATTGCCATTGTTAGGGTTTTATGTTCTTGTTTATGGGTTTTCAATGTAGGCGAAATTAGGCTTTAATTCTGGTACCATGATGCTCGTGAGGATGAGATGAGTTGATTGGTACCATCACTTTCCATTTATCTTGCTCGTGAGCCATTTTTGAAATGAATAGGTTTGTACCTACAGAGAACGTCTGTAGGTAAAAGTCATGTTGCCTAAAACGACAATCTAGGGAAGAAGATGAGGTGTGGCAGCATGGGACTGGTTCGTTTGAAATTTCGCGCGTTTGGCTGACCCCACTAGCTTGTTTTGAATTTTATGTTTTATGTTTATTATAATTACAAGTTAACACGCTAGCTCAGATGGTTGAGGGAAGGCCTTTGAATCACAAGTCCTAGGTTCGATCCCAGGCGTGTACATTTTATTATTTTCTTGATTATTTCAGGTGAATCCCATACAATACAACATCATACGCCTTCCATACACCCTCAATGCCTGGCCAATGGATGCCTAGCCAATCAGATCCAACGTGCCAACCATGAGAGGACCACCATACTCCTCCAGTCAACGCCCATACCAGATCCTGCGCATTGACCAGGCTTAATGCTTGTTGGGACAGAAAATCCAGATTGACACCCCCCTCTTCAGCAATACTATCAAGCCCATCTCTACATTTTTTTATTTCTTTTTTTTTGTAATTCTTTTAATATTTCCTTTAATTATTTTAATTCACAAAATTAATCACTTTTTTTTTCATAAAATCATAAAATCAAGAAATCATAAAAATTAGAATTAGGTTTTTTTACCAAGTTTAATTTAATTAGTTTAATTTTATTTAGGGAAATTTTAACTTGTTTTTATTATTAAAATCAATTAGAAAATTAGGTTTAAGTTCTTGATTTAATTCTTTTCTTTTTCAAACAAAAACACAAAAAATAGGTTAACTTAATTAATTTATTTTTTCTTATTTAATATTAATTAGAATTAGGACTTTCTTTTAATTTAATTGTTCATTATTTTCTAAAATAACAAAACATGACAAAAACATATTTTTTTAATCAATCGCAAATAGGATTAGTCAAAGGGTCAAAACCCTAATTGCCTCGCATTTAATTCGTCGCGCGCTTGTTATTTATTTTTCCGATATTTTATAACTGTTCATGGTTTGTAATAGTTAATTTAGGGTTTTTATTTACTGTTAAATCCCCGATTGTTTTAGCTATGTAATTAATCCCCCTCCCCGAAGCCTTGTAATAGCTAGGTTTACTCTCTCGCTTTTAAATTCCCGCAAATATTTAACTGTCTAGATGTATGCTAATAGGATTGTATGGCAAGAATGCATGACAAATTAATACAGTTAGAAAACCCTAATGTACAAAGATAAATAACTGAAATAAATCACTCGCACATATCACTCTTAGGGTATACTCTCACTTCGGTTGCCTTCGGTAAATGATCATTAAGCATAGGGTGTCTTAGTGGTTGCCCTCCTGTCTAAAAAAGATCAAACGTCTCATTCGAATGTTGCCTCAGAAACGTTGCCTCGGAAATGTTGCCTCGGAAATGTTGCCTCAAGAAAGATCTTAAGACTCTAGGGTTATTACTAAGGTGTCCTAATATTGCTTTGGTGATAGTACATCCTTTTTGAATTGACCCTTACAATTCCAACGACGGTGCTACCTATTTCTCAATAGTAGGATAGCGTTGTCTAAAGGAAACAAGAATAGAAACTATCTTTTTTTGAGTAAGTAGATGCTAGTAGGTACTTGCTCAAATCAAACCTTTTCACACTTACACATTTGCAAACAATTTTTCAAAACAACTTCGTCACACCTTTGAGGACTGATACAAGGGTTATCACGAAGTAAAACATTTTTCAAAACAAAGTACACACACAAGAAATTTAAAAATGAGAAAGTACCTAAGAGCCCATGGAAACCCATGGATAGAAAGGGTGATAACACCTTCCCTTTCTATAATCTACCCCCCGTACTCAGAATATCTCAAAAAAGGATTTTTTTTTCTGTACTTTTTTCCTTTCCGGTTGGATGAAACAAAAGTCGGTGGCGACTCTTGTTTACTGTGACATTTTGCGAATATAAAACGCAAAGCGCAAACCAGCATCAAACAATTGATTCTGCCACCGTATCACAGAACTGGCGACTCTGCTGGGGAATTATAAGTGGGGTATACCTTAGGATCTAGGTCATCATAATTGCTTCTCTTGATTTCTTTGTTTGCTTTACTTTTGAGGGTTTTGTTTGGGGTTACTATAGATCCTACACCCGGATCTGGGGAACACCTTTTAGGTAAGTAGCAATAGATTGTGAGGGAACTGTACAGCGTAGACTGATACGGTTGAAGCAGTAGCTACGTTGATGTGGCACTTTGGTTGGTACCTGTATCCCTTATGGCGAACCAAGGAGAATACAGAGCCGCTGCATGGTGTCGTTAAGCATCAACTGACCTTAGAACCTTTAATTGCCCAACTTGGCCATTAGAAAGTAGCGAGATAGACGGCCTTGGTGTAGAGCTGAGAAATGGTTGATACTCGATGCTACACTCATTGAGATCATACTCTCGGAATATTTCGGCCGCGAGAAAAGATTGCGTGAGCTGAAACCATGACCGATGGAGGATGGTCAGTGATATTGAGATCCTCTAGAACCTGGTTACTTTTTCTAGGAAAAGTTTGAAACCAACTTAACTTCAAGAGGGTATTACCTTTGACCTCATGCAAGCCTTAAACCTAAGGGCTTTGTGTGATTTGACTGTGTTTGCAATACCTGTGTTTGCTATACTTGTGGTTTATCATGACATCATGCATCATAACATGGCATTCATGCTTCATTACAATAACCATTTCAAAGACCAAGGGAATTTATCTTTGTTCTGTTTTGCAGATCATGGCTTCCGTGCGTAGAAATACCATCCGAATCAACTTTTTGTAGATACCTTCCCAACTTAAAGAGCTAGCATCAAGAGTTTCTGAAACCTCTACTTTCATTAAGAGACACGGTCAACTTCTCAGCCTGGTTACTTCAAACCTTGATGAGCAGATGATGAGCATACTTTTTCAGTTCTTCGATCCCAAGCATCACTGCTTCACCTTTCTAGATTATCAGTTGGTACCCACCTTGGAAGAATTATCTCATCTATTGGGCATATCCATTCTTGAACAGGTACCCTTCACAGGTATGGAAGAAGTTCCTAAGCCAGAAGTCATCGCCTTAGATTTACATTTAAAACGAGCCAACGTGGTATCCAATTGGGAAACTCAAAGCAGAGTTGAGGGTTTTCTAGCCAAATTTCTGATAGACCAGGCTCATCTATTTTGGGATGATTTGGATTTTCATGCTTTTGAGGATGTCTTAGCTCTTCTTATATATGGTTTATTTCTCTTCCCTAACCCGGACTCCTTCGTAGATGTGAATGCTGTCAAGATTTTCCTTTCTCGCAACCCTGTTCCTACCTTGCTAGGAGATATTTTGCATGCTCTCTATACTCGTACCATGAAGAGAAGAGGGACTCTTATGTGTTACATGTCGTTGCTATCGAGGTGGTTTATTTCTCACCTCCTTAAGTCAGTACTGAAGAACAAAGAAGGTTTGGGTTGGTCGCACATGATATTGTGACTCGCTCATACGGATATTCTTTGGTGTTCCCGAGCTATGGAAGACACTGTTGTTATTGACCGTTGTGGGGGGTACCCTAATGTCCCATTACTTGCTATCAGAGGGGGTATAACTTACAATCCTTGTCTAGCTTTGCGACAATTTGGTCGTGCTCGAAGGGATGGTCCCCATGAGTTACTTCTCGAGGACATTGTATTCGACTATAAGGATGATGTTAAGGAGCATCTTCGGAGGTTCATACGAGCTTGGGGCATGGTAAATAGATCTGACCCCAAAGAGTTGGGACCGAAGACTTCCCTTCCTATGCAGCCTTACCTCCAATGGGTCCGAGCTCGTGCCCAGAAGCTTATGATGCCTTATGAGGCCGTATTACCAGTGATTGTGGAGCCCACTACTAAAGAAGGCATTCCTTACTCGGTTCTCTATCCTTACATGCCCACCGATCTTGGGGAGTTACAGAGGTCTTGGATTCAGCTGAAGAATGAGCGGGATACTTACAGGGAACAGTTCCATGAGCAAGAGAGGAAGGTTATGAAGCTCACCAGGCATCTCGAGGAAGAAAGAGTGCTCAATAACTATATCAGCACAAAGAGAAAGCGTCCATGGGACTTTTGATTTTTCTTTTCTAGTTTTAGATTTGTTTTATTTACTTCTTTGTAACTCCTTAAAGGCATGTTGAACCTTTCAAATTTAAGCTAATAAAGTTTTGTTTATTTTGGTTTGCAAATTTAAATCTCCCAAAAGTCTTTGAAATCATTACATGCGCATCCCATTATCATACACATCATTACAGGTGCCACTACAGGTTTCTCATCTTCTTCGCTGTTTATTTCAGCAGAAATGTCTTCCGACCAAGTAATCAAAGATCTTCAGGCACAGAACGCCCAGTTCCAACAGATGTTCATCAGTTTGGCTAAGGGGCAAGAGGATCTGAAAGCCCTTATCATGAAAGAGAATAAGAAGAAGAAGAAGACTGGTATTCTGAATATGGGCAGAAGGTTCAGAGAAAGGTTGAAGCATCAAGCTGATCTGGCCTCTTCATCCAAGGAAGGGGAAAACCAAGAAGGGGAAAAGGACCCTAGTCCTGTAGTTTCTGACAATGATACTGATTACAATGATGAGCAATATCCTCCTGTTGAGGATATGTACAAGAAACTAGAAGACCGTCTGAGTGCTATGGAAGTTCAGAAGATACCTGGTTTGGATTTCGGAGAATTGGGATTGGTATCGGGAGTGGTCATCCCTCATAAGTTCAAAGCTCCAGTTTTTGCCAAGTATGATGGAGTGTCCTGTCCAAAACTTCATCTCTGCTCATTTGTCAAGAAGATCCAGCCCCATACAGCAGATAGAAATTTGTGGGTGCACTTCTTTTAAGATAGTCTATCAAGGACTTAGCTTGAATGGTTCTACCAGTTGGAGGGAGCCAGTGTCCAAAACTGGGAAGATCTCGCGGCTGCTTTTTACAAGAAGTATCAGTACAATGTCGACCTTGCTCCCACTTGTACTCAACTCCAGAGTATGTCCATGGGTGTTGGTGAAGGTTTTAAAGATTATGCTCAAAAGTGGAGAGACTTGGCTGGGAGAGTCCAACCCCCTTTGTCTGATAGGGAGTTGGTTGATATGTTTCTTGGGACGCTGTTTGGTCCATTTTTCAATCACTTAATCGGCTGCTCGTCATATGGTTTCACCGAGCTGATTTTAATTGGAGAAAGAGTATAAGCTGGAATTTGGAGCGGTAAAATACAGAAGGATGCCTCCTCGAGTTCAACTAAGAAGCCTTTTGCTGGTAAGAAGGAAGCTAGTGCGGTCTATAGCCCGAGGGGCCAAAGCAGATCTGAACACCATCAAACGGTAAATGTTGTAGTGATACCAAGACCCGCAGTTGCTACACAATGCAACAATCAACAAAGGGTGGAAAGACCACAGTGGAATTTTACCCGCATCAGCATGACTTTGGCTGAAGTTCTTCCTCATTTATTAAAATCCAATGTAGCAACCTTGAGAGAGGCTCCCAAGAATCCAAACATTACCTCTCCCAGACACAATCCCAACGCGCGGTGTACATACCATTTTGAGAGTCCTGGCCACGATACAAATGATTGTTGGGCTCTGAGAAACAAAGTACAAGATTTGCTTGAAGCCAAGGAGATAGAGTTCGACGCTCCAGAAAATCCGAATGTTATAACTGCTCCTATGCCCAAACATGGTCGTGGAGTTAATGTCGTTGACACCGATTTTTTTGTGACCTCTGTTGAAGAAATTTCTACTCCTCTTATGACTGTTAAGAAGAAATTGTTGTTGGCCAGTTTATTTCCGGGTTGTGGTGAAAGTTGCCATATGTGTTCGATTCTACCTTCTGGTTTCCGTTTGTTGAAGTCAGGTGTTCAGCGCATGATGGATAATAAAGAGATTTTGTTCGAGAAGACTGTGATTCATGTTGTTCTAAACAAAGACGTTGCCATTATAACCATTTCCGCCAATCCTTCCAAGGTTTCCTCTAGAAGACCTGTTAGTATTACACCTGTTCAAAGAATTGCTCCGCTGATAATCATTGTTCCTGGTCCCATCCCGTACACCTCAGACAAGGATGTCCCATGGCATTATGGCGCTGATGTGTACTATCATGGAATTAAGCAAGATCTGAAGAATAAAGAAGTTGATACTGATGTCAGTAATATTGTCGGGACTAGTAAGGTTACCCGAAGTGGAAAGGTTTTCTCTCCTGAGATTGCTCTGAAGATCATCAAGCCTACTGTTATTCCAACTGCTGCTCCAACCAGCACTCCTAACATTTCTCCTGTTCCTACTCCAGTTATTACACCTGCCACTATTCATGTCCCTTCTCCAGTTATTACCCCTGTTACTGAGCCATCTGGGACTCGGGGCAAGGAAATTATAGGTGAGCCTGCCCAGACGGAGGCACCTAGGAAAGTCGTTATGGAAGCCTCTAAGCAAGAAATAGAGGAAATACTGAAAATCATCAAGAAGAGCGACTACAATATGGTCGAGCAGCTGGGGCAGACCCCATCAAAGATATCCATGTTGTCTCTACTGTTCTATTCTGAAGCCCATGCGAAGGCTTTAGTTTCATTTCTCAAGACTGCGCATGTGCCATAAGAAACTTCAGCATATCAGTTCAAAGATTGTGTGGCCAGCCTGACTGCTGACAATGGGCTGGGCTTTTCAGATGCTGATCTGACACCGTAAGGAAGGAACCATAATGATGCTCTGCGTGTCTCAATTGAGTGCAGGGGCACCACCATGGCCCATGTGCTAGTAGATACTGGGTCTTCACTGAATGTTTTGCCGAAGAAAGCGTTGGACCGTTTGGATTGCAAGGGTTTGACTCTAAAGCCTAGTAACATTATGGTAAGGGCTTTTGACGGATCGAAGAGAATGGTGCACGGGGAGGTGGACATCCCTGTCAAAGTGGTTTCTCAGACTTTTGGGTCCACCTTCTACGTAATGGATATCAGTTCGTCATATTCTTGCTTGTTGGGTCGTCCTTGGATCCACAAGGCTGGGGCAGTTACTTCCACACTCCATCAAATGCTGAAGTATCTGGTGAAGGGAAAGACTGTCACAGTGCGAGGTGAAGAAGAATATATGGTGAGTCACCTCAATTCCTTCCGCTACATAGAGATGGACGGGGAATTCATAGAAACTCCTTGTCAAAATTTCGAAGAGGTCCCCCAGGTCTTGGCGTCAACCGAAGTTACTACCAACAAACCTCCGTTAAAGATGGCTTCTCTCAAGGACGCCAAGACTGTAGTTGAAGAAGGTGGATGTACCAATTGGGTTTAGCTCCCTGATTTCACTCACAAAACTGACAAATTTGGTTTGGGCTTCACTACAGGGGCTCAAAGGGCTGTTAGGCATGCTCGGGCTAGAAGACCTCCGCTACACATCAGCAATCGTGGAATTAATGCAATTGAAGACAGTGAAGAGGATTCAGACATCGACAACTGGATCTACCCAACAACCAACGGTGGATCGAATAACTGGACGGTGAAGGACTTCATACCTGTTTCTTTTATTCTGCAGTAATTAACTCATTTCTTTTAAGATTTGTAATAAACAATTTGAAACTTTACGGCCTGGTGCCTTGCCCGAGGCACCTTGGCTTTGCTTGTGAGGGCTATTATTTGTCATTTCATATATCATTAATAAAGCATTGGATGTTTCTTGCTTACAAATTTTGCGCTCCTTGTTTTTATTTTCTATTTCTCACTTTATCAAAACAGTTATTCTCTTACACACACTCACGTTTAAAACTACAGATCCATATCCACTCAGGATCCCATTGATAACAACTCTACTACTTCCAGTTATGACTTCAAAAATCCGATCAACCAAGCCGAGGACGAAGGTGAGGTTGATTGTGAGGTGTCTGGAGAACTTGCTAGACTACTACAGCAGGAAGAAAGGGCCATACAGCTGCATGAAGAGCCAGTTGAGTCAGTGAATTTGGGTACAGAAGAAAACATGAAAGAGGTTAAAATAGGTGTGAATCTGGAGCCTAGTGTCAAACAACAGTTAATACAGATGCTACACGACTATGTTGAGATCTTCGCCTGGTCCTATGAAGACATGCCTGGTTTGGACACTGATATTGTGGTACATCGCCTGCCGACTAAAGAGGACTTCCCTCCGGTAAAGCAGAGGGTCCGCCGTATGCGCCCTGAAATGTCAGAGAAAATCAAGGCAGAGGTCATGAAACAGTTCGACGTAGGATTCTTAGCTGTCACTTCTTATCCGCAGTGGGTTGCCAATGTTGTTCCGGTACCTAAGAAGGACGGTAAGGTACAAATGTGTGTGGACTACAGAGGTCTGAACAGGTCAATCCCCAAGGATGACTTCCCACTTCCTCACATTGATGTTCTAGTTGACAACACCGCATAGCACAAGATCTTATCCTTCATGAATGGTTTTTCTGGCTACAACCAGATCAAGATGACTCCTGAGGACATGGAGAAGACAACCTTCATTACACAGTGGGGCACCTTCTGTTACAAGGTAATGCCTTTTGGGTTGAAGAATGTTGGAGCAACCTATCAGCGCGCCATGGTCGCTTTGTGCCATGATATGATTCACCAAGAGATCGAGGTTTATGTTGATGACATGATAGCCAAGTCCCAGACTGAGGAAGAGCACCTTGATCATCTCCAGAAACTATTTGACAGGTTGAAGACGTACAAGTTAAGGTTGAATCCGAACAAGTGTACCTTCGGGGTAAGGTTTCGTAAGCTTATGGGTTTTGTTGTCAGCGAAAAAGGTATTCAGGTATACCCAGCAAAGGTAAAAGCCATACAGGAGATGTCGGCTCCCCGCACAGAGAAGGAAGTTAGAGGTTTCTTGGGATGTCTGAATTACATCGCCAGGTTCATTTCACATCTGACTACTACTTGTGAGCCAATCTTCAAGCTTCTAAAGAAAGATCAAGTGGTAAAGTGGAATGATGAATGCCAGACCGCTTTCGAAAGAATCAAGGAATACCTTCAAGAACCACCAATTTTGATGCCTCCAGTTGAAGGAAGACCTTTGATATTATACTTGACAATGCTAGACAATTTAATGGGGTGTGTGATGGGGCAGCATGACAAGTCTGATCGAAAAGAGCATGCAATTTACTACCTTAGCAAAAAGTTTACCGACTGTGAGACCCAATACTCATTTCTCGAGAAAACTTGTTGCGCTTTGGCATGGGCTACTCGCCGACAGAGACAGTATATGCTGACTCACACTACCTTGTTCATATCAAAGATGGATCCAATCAAGTATATTTTCGAGAAGCCCGCTCTCTCCGGAAGAATAGAAAGATGGCAGATGATCTTAACCGAGTACGACATCCAATACACAACCCAAAAAGCAATCAAGGGGAGTGTATTGGCGGATCATTTGGCGCATCAGGCCGTGGATGACTATCAGTCTGTGAATTTCGAGTTCCCGGATGAGAATATCATGTTGGTAACCGACTGCAAAGAACCTAGACCGGATGAAGTACCCGAGGAGGGATCCCAATGGTCTATGTATTTTAATGGAGCCTTGAACGCATTGGGTAATGGCATTGGCACTGTAATTATATCTCCTGAGGGCTGTCATACTCCATTCATCGCCCGATTATGTTTTAACTGCACCAACAATATGGTGAAGTATGAAGCATGTATCATGGGTCTTAGAGCTGCTATTGACCTGAGGATTAAGTTCTTGAGTGTATTCGGAGATTCTACTCTGGTGATAAGTCAAATCAAAAGCGAGTGGGATACGAAGCACCCAAATCTCATTCCTTACAAAGAGTATGTACTGACATTGCTCCCACACTTTGAGGAGATAACCTTTGAACATTTCCCACGAGAAGAGAACCAGTTGGCAGACACGCAAGCTACCATGTCTTCTATGTTCAAAGTTAGGTGGGACAATGAAGCTCCCCAGATTACCATTGAGAGGTTGGACGAACCCGCATATTGCTGTGACATTGAGACTGAAGAGGTAGCAGATAAACCCTGGTTTCACGAGGTAAAGAGGTATCTTGAGGCTCAAGAATACCCCGAGGGGGCATCTGTTAATGATAAGAAGTTTTTGAGAAGATTCTCTACGAAGTTCTTCATCAGTAATGGAATCCTCTATAAGAGTAACCATGTTTCAACCTTATTGCGGTGTGTGGACAAGAGTGAGGCAGAAAGGATCATGACAGAGTTACATGAAGGTACCTTCGGAACTCATTCCAGTGGACATACTATGGCGAAGAAAATCCTACGGGCAGGATATTACTGGTCCACTATGGAAGCCGATTGTTATCAGCACTCTCGAATTTGTCATAAGTGCCAAGTCTATGCTGATAAGGTGTATGTACCTTTGGTTCCCCTGAATGTTTTGACAGCTCCTTGGCCCTTTGCAATGTGGGGAATTGACATGATCGGCGAGATCATACCTACTGCGTCTAATGGGCATCATTTCATTCTGGTAGCCATTGATTACTTCACGAAGTGGGTTGAGGCAGCTTCCTTTGCTACAGTAACCAAGAACATCGTAGCGCGGTTCATCCGACACAATCTGATTTATCGATATGGTGTCCCCGAGAGAATTATTACTGACAATGATATAAATCTCAATAACACAATGATCATTGAGCTCTGTAAACAGTTCAAGATGCAGCATCATAACTCTTCTCCCTACCTGCCGAAGATGAACGGGGTTGTTGAAGCGGCTAACAAGAACATCAAGAAAATTGTGCAGAAGATGACGGTGACATACAAAGACTGGCACGAGATGTTACCATTCTCCCTTCATGGGTACCGTACCTCAGCACGGACGTCGACAGGGGCAACACCCTACTCTCTGGTATATGGCATGGAGGCAGTCCTACCCATTGAAGTCCAGATACCCTCTCTCAGGATTATGAAGGATGTGGGTTTGAACAAAGACGACTGGATCCAAAGCCGACTTGATCAGTTGAATCTAATCGATGAAAAGAGACTTACTGCTATCTATCATGGTCAGACGTATCAAAAGCGAATGATCAAGGCTTTTAACAAGAAAGTCGAACACCAAGAATATCAAGTCGGGGATCTAGTGATCAAACGCATCATACTACCGCAAAGTGATCCCAAGAGAAAATGGACCCCAACATACGATGGGCCATTTGTGGTTAAGAACATTTTCCCGGGAGGAGCTATGATTCTAACCACCATGGATGGTGACGACCTTCCTCACCCCGTCAATGCAGACATAGTGAAAAGATACTACGCATAATCAAAGACCCGCTAGGTTGACTGGCCTGGGAAAAAAATAAGGGCTTCCCGGCGAACCAAAAGGGTTCGGGCAAAAGTAAGGGATGAAAATGAAAAAAAATTGTACACCCGACAATTCGAAAACCTGAAACGGCAACTTGGGAAAAAAAGGGTATCCTGGTGGACTGAAAACCCGAAAGGGAGGTCCAGGAAAAAAATTAGGGATTGAAGCATAACACTATGTCTCATGGGATCATCTTGCAACCAGACTTCGGTATCGACTATCAAGCTCGGATAGCGCCAATCAATCTGATCCACCTTTGACCAAGCAGCAAAGTGATGAGACGCTTGAATATATAAGGGCAATAGCAGATTTGGAACCCAATGGGGTCGTTTCACATTGCTGTTTTTTCTTTCTTTTAAACAAATTGTAATTTCTATCTTTCGACGGAGTTCTCTTACTAGGACGTCAGCCTCCTTGTACAAAACGCCTATTACGGGCCAACTTCAAAAATCAATTCAATTCATTTTTTATAAGAAATTTCAATTTGTTTTTTCTTTTTTCTGTTTTGTTTTGCAAGAACGTCCAATGATTCATTTTTGATATATTCATTTGAAAATGATTGCTGCTCATAAACATTTACATAAGAAACAAAAGACGATTACTCGTAATGCTAAAAACAGGGAAAACAAGAAGTGCCCAAACCTTACAGTTACTCCGCCCATCAGGTATCAGGATAGAGCCAGCTGGAGATCATGAGTGGTGGTACATACTGTTGTACCCCAAAATTTTCCCACTCATTTTATCAAGATTCTCCTCACAAGACTCTTTGGAACCTCAAAATTTTCCCTCTCATTTTATCAAGATTTTCCCTCTTCACATAGTTCCAAGTGGAACCTCAAAATTCATTTCAAAGATGGATTGTAGAGCATGTTACAAGCTTTCCAAAATGTCCAAGAACTCTCCAAGATCATTTATGGTTAGGGAGAATCGAAAGTTTGAAAATGGCAAATCATCACTTTTGTCCAAGGCATTTTGCACCATGTTACAACTTGCAAATCAGTTTGGATCATGCTTGTACTTGGTTTACAGGTTCTAATCCTTTCTACACTCATAAATTAAATGCAAATACATTGGACAAAGGCATTGTTCTGAGTTATGGAGCATTACACAAAGATTTAATCCAAAAATGGCAAAAAGGTTACATTACTACTTTGATAAAGCACACTTTATGCAATTTTGTTTATCTTGAGCCATGGACCAAAGCTTTTGCTGCAAACCAACTCCACAAATATCAAGAAAAGTGTACCAACTATGTGCAGACCCTGAGCTAGCTTGTACAAGCCTTTGCCTTTGTCAACTCACTTTTCTTCAAAAACAAGCCAACTTGCAAAAGTGAACATAACTTGTGCATCAGATAAAACCAAGTCTTGTGACCATTTCAAATGACCTCAGCACATTATACCAAGCCAAAAGCACGAGTTGACAACCTATCAAACACCCAAATACACCAAAAACTCCATTTCTGCCCAAAACAGGGCAAGCTCTGCAGAACTCAAGCCAAAACCAAATTGCCTCGTGCGTTTTGCTTGAAACCACTTCAAACACATTCAATACAACACACCTAAACTGTCCAGGCCTTTACTTTGCAACTGTAACCTCGTTTGCACACTTCACCATTTTCATTTTGAAGATTTGCAGGTTGACTTCTATAGGGACATTCAAGCCATTTCAAAGCAAGCTAAGCATTGGGAAAGGTTGAGGGAACATCAAGCAAGCTCAAAAGTCCTTCAGGCCTCATTCAAAGTTGCTGCATTGCCATATTCGAACTTGACTGAACAAGGTAATTTCCAACTTTCTATCTCCTTATATAGACATCCTTAGGCTTAGGTTTGTGAAGCAAAAATGTAGTCCTTAATGTCCTTGAGTTGTACATATGCATAGCTTGTATTTATATTAACTGAGCTAGGAGAATTTGGATGATGAACTTGCTGAAAAAACTAGGTCAAGATTTAGGGCCACTGAAATTCTCTCTGGTCTTTGAGAGTTAGATCAAGTTTTTTATATCATTAGAATCGTGGTTTAAAGTTCTATAAGTTTCATGTTGAGAGTTTTTGATTTCATGCAAGCAATAGAGAGAGCAGGATTCAAGCACAGAACCATGGCGCGCGCGCGTTCAGAGGACAGGGACGAAGTGTGTTTGGGCCAGGCGCCTTGGGCCTCCTACTTTTGACACCCCCTCATTCTGTTATTTGCACCCCCTTGGCCCATTTCTTTTATTTTTTCATATTTTCTTGCATATTTCACATTTCCGACTTTTATTTATTTTTTCCTAAACATTAAAAATCATAAAAATATTTTATTTATTTTTTTGTATTTTTCATATTTTTTATTTTATTTTTGGGCATAAAATTAGTTTATTAGGTTAAATATAATTTTTTTTCTTGAATAAATTTGTAAATAATACAAAAATATTATATATTTTTATTTTTATTATTCATACACTCAAATTAATATTTTCATACAATAATTAATTTTTCAACATTTTATATATATTTTTATTTATTTTCTTGTACATAAATGAAATTAATAATAATAATAATATATATATTTTCTTTCAAACCAAAAAATTAGGGTTTTCACCCTTTCAAAAATAATCATTTTTATTTTCTTATTTTTAGGGCATAAATAAATTTATTTTACATACATAAAATAAATACAAAAAAACATTTGTGCATATTTACATTTATTTGCATATTTAAATATTTTCCTATTTATTTATTTGTTCAATAAATTCAATATGGTTGTAATAGTTTTAGGGCTTTATTTTGTGTAAATACCCCTTATTCAAACTTGTATCCCCTTCCCCATAATATTGTTGTAATAGTCTTAGATTTACTTTTACGCAATGGTCATGGTATGCATGCTAGGTATCATGGCAAAACAAAAACAAAAACTAAAGATCATAGTCCCTCGATGACGCTATCTCGGTTGCCTATACAAAAATGATCTAGTCCCTCAAAAACTTGCTAAGATACTTGGCAATATTGTTATCATTGTCATACGATGACCCACGCCCGTCCCGTTTAACATCCAAAGATAGGGTTTGAAATTCTGGCAGCTGATACTCAATGTCACAGTGAATGTTATGACACCGTATCTGACTTTCTATAAGACAGTAAAACAAAAAGCAGTAAAGAACACAGTCAATTGTTTACCCAGTTCAGTGTGAAACAACACCTACTCTGGGGGCTACCAAGCCAGGGAGGAAATCCACTATAAGAGATATTAATTCAGGAATAAACCAACCAGTTTATCTCCTTCACTTAAGACCTACCCAATGCAACTTCAATCTAAGTTCAACTTAAACCTGAGTTCCTACTCACTCCCCCTCAATCACAGCAGTGATACTAAACAATTGACTAATGAATTAATGAAGACACTTTTCATAACATACACTTAATTATGCTTCACAGCTTTTAATCAAGTAACACAACCACTCGTGCTTCAAAGCTTTGAGTGATACATAAACCTAACTTGACCTTGCTTCAAAGCTTTAGTCAAGTGACACAAACACTCTTGCTTTAAAGCTTTGAGTGATACACAACCCTTACAATCAAAACCTACTCCAAGTCACTTATCACAATGATACTTTCTTGGATTACAGCAGTTAAAACTACACAGCCCCTAATTGATCTTCTATCAAAGAGTTAAATTCCAATCAGCTTTCCTGTTGAATATATATGCAGTTGTTTCTTCAGTTAGGGCTTCCACGAAAATCTAGGGTTAACCTCAAGACTTGGCCACAAGACTTTATCAACCAGATTAGGGTTGAGCTCAGTTAACCTAAAGTCCACGTGAGATTCTGTTCTGGAATGTATGAACCAAATTCCTGAAAAATCTCAGAATTAACCAAACTGCATAACTGTTAGATCAGTATAGGATGTCTTAACATTTGTTCTGACAACAGAAATCCTGTTTACTGATTTTGGTAGAAAGTGATAAATGTGATCATTGCAAAATGCTCAGATACACACTCATAAATAGCAGCTACTGTATGCCATTCTTTTTCTGCATAAAGTACCTAATAATCCAGAATGTTATGACATCAGTCATGACATTCACACACCTGGTTTTACCAAAAATACATGCCAATAACTAAACACTTACAAACTCCCCCTTTGGCAAATTTTTGGCTAAAACCCCTAAGCAATCAGAGAATAGAGAGCAGCAGAATAAATATTTCTGCAAAAAAAAATAATGTCTACCAAGTAATTAACACAAAATATCTCCCCCTCTTTAGCCACAAATAGGCCAAAGATACATGTACTTATATGTTATACAGTCATCCAAAATGAGTAATAAAAACAACAACAAAAATCTGAAATCATTTGCAGCAACAGGAACCAGCATCAAGCTTGACAACTCCACCAAACTTTAAGCACTGTCATCTTCAGAGGAGGCACTTTCTTCAGCATTAAGCTGATCTTCAGCAACATCCTCTTCCCTTCTTTGTCCTTCAGTCTCCTCCTGTTCTAATCTGGCAATTAAGTTCTCAAGAGTCCTTTTCCTTGTATCCAGCTCTTTGCAGGTTTCCTTCAGCACAGCTATAACATCAGATGTCTTGGACTGAGTTTTTACAGTTGATGTCTCAGCTGATGTCATGACAATATCAGAAACATGAGATCCCTGGAATAGCTTATAGTGCAACCCAAGAGCAGGAGCTCTTTTGCATACAATATCTCTTTCCACTAGAATGTCAGGATACTGAGCAAGGACAATACCACATAGGAGGGAGGGAAAGGCAATAGGGCCTTTAACAGCATAGCTTCCAACATGTTTTAAAGTTTGGTCAAAGATATACCTGCCATAGTCAAATTTTGTCCTGGTTCCAACGGCATAAATGAATCTTCCCAATCCTGTGGAGATGGTTGATTTATGGTTGGTAGGAACCCAGTTGGATGCACCAATCTTGTGCAGGATGGCAAATTTCATGCTTAGCTTGCTAGCATTCAGCTTGCCTTTTAAGGGCCAGCACTTGACTTGTCTTGCAGTGATGGTTTGGCATACTTGATTGTCAGAAACTTCTAGTTCAGGGAAAGCCTCATTTGGTCTTCCAAGGAATTTGTTAATTTCAGAGGGAGAGAAATTAACCTTTCTTCCTCTCACATAGACACATTTAAAGTCGGCTGACCTTCCATCAGCACATTCATCAGATAAATTCACTGTGAATTCTTTGACAAGATTTTCATAGCAATTGGTAAACTTAAACACAGTATTCATTAGTCCAGTAGGTTTGATTAGGTCCATGATCTACTTACAATCCATGGCACCATTGTTCAGTTCTCTTTCCAAGGCTATTCTTTTCAAGCAAACATACTTCCATCTGTTGGCATTTTCAGGGTGGTGAAATGAAATGTTGTCAGTGGGGACTTCAGGAACTTTAGCCATTTTGCTGGAAGGGAGTTTCCTTCTGAGAGGAATGTCTTCAGCATCAATTTCAAATTCTGATTCCTCATCAGAATCAGAAGGTTCAGGCTCTTTCCTCTTCGTTGCTATTGGTTGTCTTACAGGCTTTGAGAGACTCCCAACATGTACTCGGGTTTTCACCTTCCCTTTGGACAGTCCAGTCTTCACAGTTTCTACACCAGTCTTGCCTTCAGGCCTGGTTTTCTTGTGAGTAACATCATCAGTCTTCTCTTTGGTCAGACATTTTGCAGCATCCTGCTTGCCTTTTCTGTTCATCATTCTCCTAGCTATGCTAGGGTTGATATTTGAAATTAGGTCATTGTCTGAGTAGTCTTCATCCACATCAATAACGGGGGGTTCAACCTTCTTCTCAGAAGGGTTCTGGAGATCATCAAGATTATCAGATGATTTCTGAATGTTGTCATTCGGTGTCTCAACATTCTCAGAGACATCTGGATTTATGTCAACATTTGGACTTGCTGATTCTTGATTTAAAGGAACAGAAATGCCGGGTACAGAGTGGTTCTCACTCAGAATTCTTGTAACAAGCCTAGTTATTGCTTGATGAACATAAGCTGAGCCTTCCCTATTTGGAACAGAAGATGAAGGTTGAGAAGGATTACCGGATGAAGTAGCTTGAGACTTTCCTGCATGCCTTGTTCTCAGCTTTTTAACCTTAGAGGGGTTAGTTGCCATTATTATAAGAGGAGTAATCTCCAGGACTTCAGAATCCATGCATGATGTGATTGCCCTAGAATCTCGATCAGAGGATGAGGATGAAACAGTCGTCTTGGAAGAGGATGATGTTTGAGACATTTTGATAGTCTTAGAAAGCCAGTAGCAACGAGAGAGAAAACTTTGATTGAGAGAATGGGATTTGTTGTAGAGCCGAGAGAGGAAGGAGGTAAATGAGTGTCTATTCAACTTCTTAATAATTTTGAAAGAAATGGGAAAACATATGATTAACCCAATCAAAATAGTCTTAACAAAAACAACTCCTTCAACCCTTGTTTTAAGCAAAATTAATTGCTACAATTCCTCATGTTGGCAAATACCCAACTTGCCCCTCAAATTTTCAAATTGATTTTCATCAAGTGCCTTGGTAAAAATGTCAGCCAGCTGTAGCTCAGTGGCAACATGTTCTAGTTTAATCGTCTTCTCCTCTACAAGGTCTCTGATAAAGTGATGTCTAATGTCAATATGCTTGGTCCTGCTATGCTGAATAGGGTTCTTGGAAATGTTGATTGTACTCAGATTGTCACAGTACAATGTCATAACATCTTGTGTGACATTATACTCAGTAAGCATCTGTTTCATCCAGATCATTTGAGAACAGCTACTACCAGCTGCAATGTATTCAGCTTCAGCAGTAGAGAGAGACACACACAGTTCTGTTTCTTGCTGAACCATGAGACCAGATTATTTCCTAAGAAGAAACATCCTCCAGAGGTGCTTTTTCTATCATCAGTACTTCCAGCCCAATCAGCATCACAATAACCAGTCAGAGTTGGTTCACAACCATGAGAGTACAGCAAGCCATAGTTGTAAGTTCCACTTACATACTTCAAAATTCTCTTCACTTGGTTGATATGACTGACTTTAGGATCAGCTTGGTATCTTGCACAAACTCTAACTGCAAAAGCAATGTCAAGTCTGCTGGCTGTTAAGTACAGCAGACTTCCTATCATGCTTCTGTACAGGCTTTGGTCCACCTTAACCCCACTTGAATATTTGGATAGCCTTAAATGAGTAGGTGCATGAGTCCTTTTGTGACTGGCATTCTCCATACCAAACTTCTTGACAATGTTCTTTGCATACTTGCTTTGAGATAGAAAAATTGAGTGCTCCATCTGTGAGACTTGCAGTCCAAGAAAATAGGTCAGTTCTCCCATGAGACTCATTTCGAATTCAGCCTGCATTTGGTTAGCAAAATGTTTAACCATTTGATCTGAAATTCCCCCAAACACTATGTCATCAACATATATTTGAGCTACCATTAACTTCCCTCCTTCATTTTTGACAAAGAGGGTTTTATCCAAGCCTCCTTTTCTGTATCCTTTGTCTGAGAGAAATTTTGTTAACCTGTCATACCATGCTCTAGGAGCTTGTTTCAGGCCATATAAGGCTTTCCTCAATTTGTAGACATGATCAGGATGGTTTGGATCCACAAAACCTTTAGGCTGTTCCACATAAACTTCCTCATTTAAGTACCCATTTAGGAAGGCACTTTTTACATCCATCTGAAATAACTTGAACTTCAAGAGACAAGCAATTCCCAATAGGAGTCTGATAGATTCCAGTCTGGCTACAGGGGCAAAGGTCTCATCAAAATCAACCCCTTCAACTTGAGTGTATCCTTGGGCAACCAGTCTTGCCTTATTCCTGGTGACAACTCCTTCAACATCTGATTTGTTCTTGTATATCCATTTTGTGCCAATGATGTTTGTTCCCTCTGGTCTAGGAACTAACTCCCAAACTTCATGTTGCTTAAATTGGTTCAATTCATCTTGCATTGCACCAATCCAGTATTCATCAATTAAAGCCTCCTTAACATTTCTTGGTTCAATTTTAGACACAAAGCAAGAGTTTGAGATGATTTCTCTAGATCTTGTAATGACTCCACTGTTAGGATCCCCTATGATAAGTTCTTTAGGATGATCTTTCTGAATTCTGATGGAACGGATTTTGCTAGCTTCCTTGGATTCAGAGTCTGCTGTAGTGGTGTTAGGTAGGTCATTCTGTTGAGTTGGAGTCTCAAGGAATGTCTCAACATTACAAGGGACATCTGTTTCTTCATGATAATCATCAACTATGACATTTATTGATTCCATCATGACTTTGGTCCTGGAATTGAATACCCTATAAGCTCTGCTGTTGGAGGAGTATCCTAGAAATATACCTTCATCACTTTTAGGGTCCAGCTTTCTCCTTTGTTCACGATCTGCCAGAATATAGCATTTTCTACCAAATAGATGGAAGTACTTCACAGTTGGCTTTCTTCCTTTCTAGAGTTCATAAATGGTGGATGAGGTTCCCTTTCTCAAAGTGACTATGTTATGGACATAACAGGCTGTATTCATAGCTTCAGCCCAAAAATGAATAGAAAGTCTTTTGGCATGTATCATTGCTCTGGCAGATTCCTGTATGGTCCTATTTTTCCTTTCTACAACTCCATTTTGTTGAGGAGTTATAGGAGAAGAGAATTCAGGACTAATTCCTTCTGAGGAACATAACTCATTAAACTTACTGTTTTCAAATTCCTTGCCATGATCACTTCTGATTCTGACAATACACCCTTCTTTTTCTTTTTGGATTCTTTTGCACAGTTCTTTAAAAACTTCAAATACATCCGATTTTTCCCTAATGAAGTTAATCCAGGTGAATCTGGAAAAATCATCCACAACAACATAGGCATATCTTTTTCCACCAAGACTTTCCACCTGCATTGGTCCCATCAGATCCATATGTAGAAGTTCTAGAACCTTAGAGGTGGTCAGATGTCTTGACTTTGGATGTGACATCCTAGTCTGCTTACCAACCTGACATTCACCACAAACTCTCCCTTCATCAATTTGCAGTCTTGGAATCCCTCTGACTGCCTCCATGGATATAATCCTTTTCATTCCTCTTAGATGAAGATGGCCAAGTTTTTGGTGCCACAGTTTCACCTCTTTTTCTTCTTTGGCAATAGAACACACAGTGGAGTAATTAGTGTTCTCAGGCTCCCACAAGTAACCGTTGTCTTTAGATCTGACTCCTTTCATTACAACTTCTTATTTTTCATTAGTTACAAGACATTCAGATTTTGAGAAATTGACCTTGAATCCTAGATCACATAATTGACTGATACTAATGAGATTAGCAGTTAGGCCTTTTACCAATAGTACTTCATTTAGATTTGGAACTCCAGGGCAGTCCAAGTTACCAACTCCTTTGATTTCTCCTCTAGCACCATCTCCAAAGGTCACATAACTAGTGGTGTGAGGTTTAACATTATTGAGAAGGTTCTTGATTCCAGTCATGTGCTTAGAACACCCACTGTCAAAGTACCAGTCTTCCTTTGCAGAGACTCTAAGGGAAGTGTGGGCTATCAGGGCAGTAGCCTTTTTCTTCCACTATGGAGTATGTGGTACCTCGTTAGACTTAGGTTTGACACCTGGGTTCTGATTAGGGTATCCATACAATCTGAAGCAGAATGGCTTTATGTGACCAAACCTCCCACAATGATGACATCTCCATCTTTGGTACTTTTTCTTCATAGTTCTTTGTTCTCGATGTTGAGTGCTATGTTGTGACATCTGCTTTGACATTTGTTTATCAGGCCTGATCTTCTTGTCTGCACCAGATTTCTTTGCTTCCACAAATCCTAGACCAGACTTGTTTCCCACATTTTGTCCAACCTGAAGAATTTCTTCCAATTTGTCAGTTCCATTTGTCAGCATCTTGACAGATTTTGTCATCTGGTTCAGTTTTGAGTTCAGCATTTGAACTTCCCCTTCTAGATGACTTATAGTTTCAATGTCTGCCCTTTTCTCATCCTCCAATTTTATTATGAGTTTTGTTTGTCTCTCATTTTGCAGACAGACTTCAGCACTTCTGATACATAATTTCTTGTAGGTATCAGCCAGTTCTTCAAATGTCACTTCCTCATCACTAGTGTCACTTTCAGAGGTACAAACACCAGTTAGGGCAGTAACTAGTTTGGCAGATTCTTCTTCAGAATTACTTTCTGAATCACAGTCAGACCAGGTAACAGAAATTCCTTTCTTTTGTTTCTTAAGAAAGGTAGGACATTCAGCTCGAATGTGCCCATATCCTTCACATCCATGGCATTGAATTCCTCTGCTTTGATTTCCCTTCTCTTCAGACTTTGGTCTTCTACTGGAGTCATAAGATCTGTTAATGTCAGAAGGAATGTTCTTAACATTTGACCTTGACTTTGGATCCATTCTCTTGATGAGTTTGTTGAATTGTCTTCCAATCATGGCTATAGCTTCTGAAATATTTTCTTCTTCATCCTCCTTGTTTTCATCTTCAGTGTTGGATACAAGTGCTTTGCTCTTATTTTTCTTGTCAACATTGTCACTGATCCCCATCTCAAAGGTCTGAAGAGACCCAATGAGTTCATCTACCTTCAACTTGCTGATACCCTGGGCTTCCTCTATAGCAGTTACCTTCATTGCAAATCTTTTAGGCAAGGATCTGAGAATCTTTCTCACCAGTTTTTCTTCTGACATCTTTTCTCCCAATGCTCCTGAGGTGTTGGCAATTTCCAAGATGTTCATGTGAAACTCATGAACGGTTTCATCTTCCATCATCCTTAGGTTCTCAAATTTGGTAGTCAGCATTTGAAGCCTTGACATTTTTACTTTGGGTGTGCCCTCATGTGTAGTTTTGAGAGTGTCCCAAACTTCCTTGGCCAGTTCACATTGATGTACTAGTCTGAATATGTTTCTATCAATTCCATTGAACAAGGCATTTAAAGCTTTGGAATTACCCAGGGCTAACTCATCTTCTCCTTTGCTCCATTCTTCCTCAGGCTTCAGACTGATTGTCCCATCTTTCTCAGTTATGGTGGAATGGTTCCATCCTTTGTCAGCAGCTCTCCAAGCCTTTTTGTCCAGTGATTTTAAAAAGGAAATCATACGAGGTTTCCAGTAGTCATAATTTGATCCATCCATAATGGGTGGTCTGTTGCCAAAAACTCCTTCTTTGTCCATAGCGCCAGAAAGTGATATCCCTAGATCTCACCCAGTAAGACAGGCAGGGTGCCTGCTCTGATGCCAATTGAAATTCTGGCAGCAGATACTCAATGTCACAGTGAATGTTATGACACCGTATCTGACTTTCTATAAGACAGTAAAACAAAAAGCAGTAAAGAACACAGTCAATTGTTTACCCAGTTCAGTGTGAAACAACACCTACTCTGGGGGCTACCAAGCCAGGGAGGAAATCCACTATAAGAGATATTAATTCAGGAATAAACCAACCAGTTTATCTCCTTCACTTAAGACCTACCCAATGCAACTTCAATCTAAGTTCAACTTAAACCTGAGTTCCTACTCACTCCCCCTCAATCACAGCAGTGATACTAAACAATTGACTAATGAATTAATGAAGATGCTCTTCAGAACATACACTTGATTATGCTTCACAACTTTTAATCAAGTAACACAACCACTCGTGCTTCAAATCTTTGAGTGATACATAAACCTAACTTGACCTTGCTTCAAAGCTTTAGTCAAGTGACACAAACACTCTTGCTTTAAAGCTTTGAGTGATACACAACCCTTACAATCAAAACCTACTCCAAGTCACTTATCACAATGATACTTGCTTGGATTACAGCAGTTAAAACTACACAGCCCCTAATTGATCTTATGTCAAAGAGTTAAATTCCAATCAGCTTTCCTGTTGAATATATATATATATATATGCAGCTGTTTCTTTAGTTAGGGCTTCCACGAAAAGCTAGGGTTAATTAGGGTTAACCTCAAGACTTGGCCACAAGACTTTATCAACCAGATTAGCGTTGAGCTCAGTTAACCTAAAGTCCACGTGAGATTCTGTTCTGGAATGTATGAACCAAATTCCTGAAAAATCTCAGAATTAACCAAACTGCATAACTGTTAGATCAGTACAGGATGTCTTAACATTTGTTCTGACAACAGAAATCCTGTTTACTGATTTTGGTAGAAAGTGATAAATGTGATCATTGCAAAATGCTCAGATACACACTCATAAATAGCAGCTACTGTATGCCATTCTTTTTCTGCATAAAGTACCTAATAATCTAGAATGTTATGACATCAGTCATGACATTCACACACCTGGTTTTACCAAAAATACATGCCAATAACTAAACACTTACAGGGTTGTTTGCCAAATACAATGGTAAAACAACAATGTCAAAGGGTTAAAAATGCACAAGAAAGACTTTTGATTAGGGTAGACAACTCCTAGTTACTTGATCAAATTGCAATCATCCTTGCTAATTTCAAAACACACACATAATTTCAAAACATTTTCCAAACAAACTTTCAAACATTGAAACATTTTTCAAAAGTACATTCAAACAAGAATCATTACAAAGGTTGCCTAGACAAGGGCCTCTTTTCAAAATACTTTCAAAACCACACAAATAACCATTTCAAACAATTGAAAAAGCAAAGCAAGTGATCTAAACAAGTAACTAAGAGCCCATGGAAAACCATGGATGAAAAGGCTGCTAACACATTCCCTTTTCATAATCTACCCCCCGAACTCAAGAAAACATCTCAAAGGTCTTTCCTGTGCTTTTTGACCTTTCCTTTGGATAAAATAAAAAGTTGGTGGAGACTCTTGCTAAACCGAAAGATTTGCAAACACAAACGCAAAACCTCAAGTCAGTTCTCCCACCGTATCACAGAACTGGCGACTCTGCTGGGGATAAGAATAAGTGGGGTTACCTTAGGGTTTAGATCACCTTTACATGCTTATCTTGCTTGACTTGTTTGCTTTATATTTGGTTCTATTGTTTGGGTTTGAATCCTCTACCTGGATTTGGGAAACATTCATAGGTAAATAGCAATACATTGTGGAAACTGTGCGGGGTATACTGACATGGTTGAAGCAATAGCTATATTAGTGCGACATATTTGTGGGTACCGATAGCCTTTGAGTCAATCAAAGAGAATACGGGGCCGCTGAGTGATGTCATGAAGCACTAATGGACTTTTAGAACCTTTACTTGACCAACTTGGCCTTTTTAGGGGTAGTGAGGTGATCGGCTTTGGTGCAATCCAAAGTTGGTAGATACTCGATACTACACTCATTGAGGGTTGTTTTCTTGGAATATTTAGGTCGCCAGTAAAGTGGCTAAACTGAAACAATGAACACAGAAAATAATCCAGTGATATTGAGCTCCTTAGAACCCGGTTACTATTTATAGGACAGGTTGAGCCAACTAAACTTCAAGAGGGTACTTACCTATGAAACCCCATGCAAGCCTGAAACTAGGAACTTGTGTGATTTATTTGTACATATACTTGTTCATACATCATGAGCATCATGAAGCATCATATGCATCCACTAACCATTTCAAGGGTTTGGATTTTCATATTTGTTCCTGTTTTATAGGTAATGAATTTACTTCGCAGGAAAATAATCCAAGTCAATCTTGTGAGAATCCCTCCTCAAATCAAGGAGCTTGCTTCCAAGATTCCAGAGTATTCTTCATTCACTGAAAGACATGGTATACTTCTCAACTTGGTCAACTCCAACATAGAGGAAGACATGGTGAAAGTTCTCTTCCAGTTCTTTGACCCCCTACACCACTACTTCACATTTCCTGACTACCAGCTAGTGCCTAATTTGGAGGAATTTTCTCAACTCTTGGGGATTCCTATTCTCCATCAACTACCTTTCAACGGTACGGAAAGATATCCAAAGCCTGAAGATGTTGCTCAATCCCTACACTTGTAACCATCTGATGTCATAGGCCATTGGGAAACCAGAAGTGGTGTCAAGGGTTTCTTGGCAAAGTTTATGTTTGAGAAAGCTCAAGAATGCTGGAATTCTCTAGACCTGCAAGCTTTTGAGAAGATTGTAGCTCTTCTCATCTATGGGTTGGTCTTGTTCCCAAACCCTGATCAGCTTATAGATGTGAATGCTGTTAAGATCTTCATATCTCGCAATCCGGTGCCTACATTGCTTGGGGACATCCTACACTCTTTTCACACTTGAACAATGAGGAAAAAAGGTGTTCTCATGTGTTGTATTCCTCTACTGGCAAGATGGTTTATTTCTCATCTTCCCCAATCAGTTTTAAAGAATGAGCAATGTTTGAGGTGGTCACAATGATTGATGACTCTTACCCATTCAGATATCCATTGGTGTTCTCGATCAAAAGAGAATGTCATCATCTTTGACCATTATGGAGAATTCCCTAATGTCCCTCTACTTGGCATTAGGGGAGGCATCTCCTACAACCCTTGCTTGGCTCTGAGACAGTTTGGGTACGCCTGAAGGGATGGCCCACATAACATGCTGATTCTAGACTTGGTTTTTGACTTCGACAACGATGATCAAGGACTTCGACAAAGGTTCATCCGAGCTTGGAGGATGCCAAACAAGGTGGACAGTAAGACCTTGGGACACAAGAATTCCATCCCTCTTGAGCCTTACCTCAAGTGGGTACGAACCCGCTCCCAAAGCCTTATGATGCCTTACCCCTACATTCTCCCTATAATTAAAGAGCCTGTTATAGAAGGATAGGTTCCATACACCCTCCTACATCCTGACATGCCAACATCACTCGAAGATTTGCAAAGGAGTTGGATACAGCTCAAGGGAGAACGCGATACTTTTGAAGCCCAATTCTACGCAAGTTAGAAGAAGTTTTTAGAACTCACTCGTCAACTTCACGAAGAGCAGACTCTCAACACCTACATTGCACCAAAGAGGATGCGCAACGTCTTTTTACCTTAGAATTTTGTATTATTTTTCCCATGGGGCATTGATGTACTAACAAATTCTATCTTATTAATATGACGTGTGTTTCTTTTTGTTTAAAACAAATTTGAATTTCTGAATCCTTGAATGCATTACATGAATACATATCATTCATCATATGCATAAACAGGCCTTCACACCAAGTTTCCTCATCTCTCTACTATTTATTTCAGCAAGATGGATATAGAACAGACGGTCAAAGACTTGCAAGCACAAAATTCACAATTCCAGCAGCTACTCATGACCTTGGCTAAGGGTCAGGAGGATCTCAAAACTTTGCTAGAAAAGGAAAAGGAGAAAAAGAAAAAGAAGAGAGTTGGTGTGGCTACCTTGGGCAGAAGATTTGAAGGTCAAACCAGAAGGGTCCTAGATTTCCCATCAACATCTGAAGAGGGGGAAGGAAAGGGTAAAGGAACTACAGTGCCATCTGAATCTGAGGCTGAAGAGGAGGAGGATGAAGACTATTCTGAACAGCAATACCCTCCTGCAGATGACAAGTACAAAAATCTAAAAGAACGTCTAGCTGCCATGGAAGTGCAGAGAGTGCCTGGGCTGGATTTCGAAGAGTTAGGATTGGTGTCTGGAATTGTGATCCCCCTAAATTCAAAGTGCCTGTATTTGCTAAGTACGATGGGGTGTCTTGCCCAAAAATTCGCCTACGATCTTACGTCAAAAAAATTCAACCACATTCTTTTGACAAAGATCTGTGGGTCCATTTCTTCCAGGACAGCTTGTCTGGGACACAATTGGATTGGTTCTATCAGCTAGAGAGGTCTGACGTGCATAATTGGGAGGATTTGGCTGTTGCCTTCTACAAGAAGTATCAATACAATGCGGACTTAGCACCAACCCGTACTCAATTACAGAGTATGGGCATGGTCTCAAATGAAGGTTTCAAAGAGTATGCCCAGAAATGGAGAGACTTGGCGGGACGAGTACAACCACCTCTATCTGAGAGGGAGCTGGTAGATATGTTCTTGGGTACACTGTCAGGTCATTTCTTCAATCACCTGATAGGAAGTTCGTCTGCAGGGTTCACTGAGTTGATTCTAACTGGTGAGAGAGTTGAAGCCGACATAAAGAGCGGGAAAATTCAAAAAGATGCATCTGCTTCCGCTGCCATCAAAAAGACTTTTCCAGCAAAGAAGGAAGTCTCAGTTGTCTACTCCCAAAGAGATCAAGGAAGAGTTGAGCGCCGGCCAGTGGTGGGGGCCGTAATGATTCAGAAGTATGCAGCTGATCAGCCCAGAAACAATCAACCTAGAACCAACCAGCAAAGGATGGAAAGGCCTGCATGGCAATAAACTCAGATAAACATGACTCCTGCTCAGGTTCTACCCCATCTCTTGAAGTTAAACCTTGCAAGTTTGAAAGAGGCCCCGAAGAATCCGAATACTACTTCTCCGTTCTACCATGTGAATGCCAAGTGTGCTTATCATTCAGATAGCCTGGGGCACGACACCAACAGTTGTTGTGCCCTCAAAAATAAGATTCAGGATTTGATAGACGCTAAAGAAGTTGAATTCGACGCCCCTGAAAAGCCAAATGTAATCTCTGCTCCAATGCCAAAGCATGGCCACAATGCCCATGTTGTTGAAGAAGATCTTTTTATTGCTACTATTGATGATTTGATGACTCCGCTACCGATAATCAAGTTGAATTTTCTGAAGGATGGGATTTTCCCAGGTTGTGAAGAAGATTGTTGCCTTTGTTCATCCTTACCAACGGACTGTCCATTGTTGAAGTTAGGCATACAACGCCTAATGGATAACCAAGAGATCCTTTTTGAGAAGACTCTTGTTACCTGTCAATGATGCTTCAATAATTACCATATCCGCCAATCTTTCCAAGGTCTCCAAAAGACCTGTTAAGATTACATCCGATCCGAAGATTACACCTTTGAAGATAACCATGCCCGGGCTTGTCCCGTACAAGTCCAACAAATCAATACCGTGGAACTATGGGGGAGAGATCTTTTACCACGGTGTTAAACAAATTGAATCAACTAAAGAGAGTTCTGATGAAGAGACTTCTGACATCGGAAACATTGCTGGAACGAGCAAAATCACTCGCAGTGGAAGGATTTTATCTCCAGAGATTTCCCCTCCAAAGGCAATCTTTAGACTCTCAAATGTTCTTAAGGTTACCCCTGTGTCGGTCAACATATCTGCAAGAACTCCAATTATTGAAGAAGTTGCAACTCTTGTGGTTGTCCCCTCTGCTGCTGCTAATGATAGAGGGAAAGGGATCCAAGAAGAGCCTATCAGGACGAGGGATCAGCCATTGGTCATCCCTGAGACCTCTCAAAAAGAAATGGAAGAGATTTTGAAAATAATCAAGAAAAGCGATTATGATGTTGTGGAACAACTGGGGCAAACCCCCTCAAAGATCTCTATGTTATCCCTGCTGCTTTGTTTAGAAGCTCATGCTAAAGCTCTGATCAGATTTTTGAAGACGGCCCACGTGCAACAGGAAACCTCCGCGGATCAGTTCCCGGAATGTGTAGCTAGCTTAACAGCTGACAATGGTCTAGGATTCTCCGATGCCGATTTAACATCTAAAGGGAGAAAACATAATGACGCTTTGCATGTCTCGGTGGAATGCAGAGGGACTACTCTAGCACACGTCCTAGTAGGCACTGGTTCTTCGCTGAATGTCTTGTCGAAGAAAGCCTTAGATAGGTTGGACTGTGAAGGCCTAACCCTGAAGCCCAACAATATCATTATCAGAGCCTTTGATGGTTCTAAAAGGATGGCCCACGGGGAGGTGGACATCCCGATTAAAGTGGGAACTGAAACCTTCAACTCCACATTCTATGTGATAGACATCCGTCCTTCCTATTCTTGCTTGTTGGGAAGACCCTGGATTCACAATGCTGGAGCCGTCACTTCTACTCTGCATCAAATGCTCAAGTACCCTGTCCAGGGGAAAATCATAACTGTTCATGGCGAAGAGGAATACATGATAAGCCATCTAAATTCTTTCCGCTATGTAGAATTGGATGGTGAATTCATCGAGACCCCTTTCCAACACTTTGAAGAGGTTTCTCCTGAAATAGAAACAACCAAAACAGTGTCCCCTGTACCTGCAGTTATAAGACCTGTGCCTCGGATGTCGTCTCTCAAAGATGCTAAGGCTGTAATTGAAGAAGGAGGAAGCACAATATGGGGGCAGCTTCCAGACTTTCCTTTCAAATCAGATAAATTCGGCTTGGGGTTCACTGCTTCTGCTCAAAAGGCTGGCCGCCGCGCCCGGGATGGGGAGCCACCAGTGAAGATCACTCATCATGGAGTCAATTCTTTGGAGGATAATGAAGAGGAGAGCAACTTGGAAGACTGGATTTTCCCTACTGTTGATGGAGGACTGAGCAACTGGGATGCAAAAGACTTTGTTCTGATTACTTTCATAAATCAGTAATTTATCTTTCAAACATTTCTGTTGGTTTGTAATAATTCTCAAAACAATTCGTACACTTTTAACCTTGTGCCTTACCCGAGGCACATAGGTCCATTTGTAAGGGTTTGATTTTTTCATCTTCATATGCCATTTTAATGAATCATGGACGTTTTCACATATAAACTTTTGTGTTCATTGTCTTTATTTTTACATTTTATTTGTTTAAAGGTGGATATCCCTTACACACACCCACACTCACAAATGCATGTATCCTTCCATTCTGGATTCCATGGGTAACAATTCTACTATGGCCTTCAGTGACTCTGAAGATCTGGTCTACCATGCCGAATACGAAGGTGATGAAGACTTTGAAGTGTCGGGAGAGTTGGCTAGACTGCTACAACAAAAAGAAAGGGCTATTCTACCTCATGAGGAGCTGTTAGAGACAATCAACTTGGGTACTGAGGAAGACATAAAAGAAGTTAGAGTGGGTGCCAACCTAGAGCCAAGTGTCAAGGAGCGCTTAGTTCAGTTGTTGAATGAATATGTTGAGATCTTTGCCTGGTCATACGAAGACATGTCGGGATTCGATACAGACATTGTGGTTCACCGTCTACCCACAAGGGAAGAATGTCCACCAGTTAAACAAAAAGTTCGCCGCACGAGGCCCGACATGTCTGAAAAGATCAAAGCAGAAGTTATGAAGCATTTTAATGCTGGATTTCTTGCTATTACTTCCTATCCACAATAGGTTGCTAACATTGTGCCCGTGCCTAAGAAGGATGGAAAAGTGAGAATGTGCATGGATTACAGAGACTTAAACAGGGTTAGCCCTAAAGATGACTTTACATTACCGCACATTGACATCTTGGTTGACAATACAGCTCAGCACAAGGTATTTTCTTTCATGGACGGATTCTCAGGCTATAACTAGATCAAAATGGCCCCTGAGGACATGGAGAAAACTACTTTTGTTACACAGTGGGGTATGTTCTGCTACAAAGTGATGCCATTCGGACTGAAGAATGTCGGGGCAACTTATCAATGCGCCATGGTAGCTTTGTTTCATGATATGATACATCATGAGATAGAGGTCTACGTAGATGACATGATAGCCCAATCACAAATAGAAGAAGAACACCTCGACCGTCTGCAAAAGCTGTTTGTCAGGTTGAAAGAGTACAAGCTCAGACTGAACCCTAACAAGTGCACTTTCATAGTCACGTCCGATAAACTCTTGGGTTTCATTGTCAGCAACAAAGGCATCGAGGTTGATCCTGCCAAAGTCAAAGCTATACAAGAAATTCCTGCCCCTCGCACTGAGAAGGAGGTCAGAGGTTTCTTGGGACGCCTAAACTACATTGATAGGTTCATTTCTCACATAACATCTACCTGTGAGCCAATCTTCAAGCTATTGAAGAAAGATCAGGTTGTTAAATGGAATGATGACTGTCAAATTGCTTTCGATAAAATCAAGGAGTATTTGCTAGAATCTCCTATCTTTATGCCACCTGTCGAAGGAAGACCGCTAATCATGTATCTGACTGTTTTGGATAACTCAATGGGGTGCGTACTGGGCCAACATGACGAGTATGGCCGAAAAGAGCATGCCATTTATTACCTTAGCAAAAAGTTTACCGACTGTAAGACCCGCTACTCATTGCTCGAGAAAACTTGTTGCGCTTTGGTATGGGTTGCTCGCCGGCTAAGGCAGTATATGTTGACTCATACCACTTTGTTGATATCTAAGATGGATCTGATCAAGTACATTTTTGAGAAGCCTGCTTTATCTGGAAGAATTGCTAGATGGCAGATGATCCTGGCCGAATACAATATACAATAAACGACCCAAAAAGCTATAAAGGGGAGTGTACTAGCTGACCATCTGGCTCATCAAGATGTCGAAGATTACCAATCCATGAGGTTCGACTTCCCCGACGAGGATATCATGACATTGGACAACGTTAAAGATTTCAGACCGTATGATAGACCTGAACAAGGATCCCGATGGACCCTGTACTTTGATGGAGCCTCCAATGTACTTGGCAACGGTATCGGCGCGGTACTCATCTCTCCAGAAGGTTGCCATACACCTTTCACCGCCAGACTTTTCTTTAACTGCACCAACAACATGGTCGAGTATGAAGCTTGCATCTTTAGACTCAAGGCTGCAATAGACCTGGGTATAAAATCTTTGGTTGTGTTTGGAGACTCAGCTTTGGTCATCATTCAGATCAAAGGAGAGTGGGACACTAAACATCCCAATCTCAACCCTTACAAAGAACATGTCTTGACATTTCTACCTCATTTCGAGCAGATTACCTTTAAGCACTTCCCGCGAGAGGAAAATCAGCTAGCAGATGCTCTAGCTACAATGTCATCCATGTTTAAACTTAACTGGGATAATGAGGCTCCCCAAATCACCATTGAACGGATGGACGAACTTGCACATTGTCACGAGATTAATACCGAAGAAGTAGTGGACCGACCTTGGTTTCATGAAGTCAAAAGGTATCTCGAGGCGCAAGAATACCCTGAAGGAGCTTCAGTCAACGACAAAAAATTCTTGAGGAGATTCTCTGCCAAGTTCTTCCTGAGAAATGGTATCCTATACAAGCGCAATCATGATTGCATTCTGCTCCGTTGTGTGGACAAGATTGAATCTGAACAGATCATGGCTGAACTACATAATGGTACCTTTGGCACTCACTCTAGCCGACTTATAATGGCTAAGAAGATCCTACGGATAGGCTATTACTAGTCTACCATGGAAGCTGACTGCCATCAACACTCCCGTACTTGTCACAAATGTCAAATCTATGCGGACAAGGTACATATACCCCTAGTTCCTCTCAATGTCCTAACATCTCCTTGGCCATTCGCTATGTGGGGAATCGACATGATTGGAGAGATCAAGCCTACAGCATCCAATGGGCACCATTTCATTCTGGTGGCCATTGACTACTTCACCAAATGGGTCAAAGCAGCTTCCTTCGCCTCCATTACAAAGAATATGGTTGCCCGCTTCATCAAGCAGAACCTCATTTGCCGGTACGGCATCCCCGAAAGGATCATCACCGACAACGGTACAAACCTTAACAACACTATGATCACCGCTTTGTGTGAGAAATTCCAGATTCAACATCACAATTCATCTCCCTATCGGCCAAAGATGAACGATGTTGTCGAAGCTGCAAACAAAAATATCAAGAAAATCATACAAAAGATGACAGTCACCTGCAAGGACTGGCATGAGATGTTACCGTTTGCTCTTCACGGGTACCGTACCACGACACGTACATCAACTGGAGCAACACCCTATTCTTTGGTATACAGCATGGAAGCTGTTTTACCAATCGAGGTTCAGATTCCCTCCTTGAGAATCATGAAGGATGTTAGTTTGAGTGAAGACGATTGGATTCAGACGCGGCTTAATCAACTTAACTTGATTGACGAGAAGAGGCTTACTGCTGTTTGCCACAGCCAGACGTATCAAAAATAGATGATCAAGGATTTTAACAAGAAAGTCAGGCACCAGGTATATCAAGTCGGGGATCTTGTAATCAAGTGGATCATCTTGCCGCAAAGTGATCCCAGGGGAAAATGGACTCCTACCTACGAAGGACCATTTGTGATCAAAAACATCTTTTCTGGTGGGGCAATGATATTAACCACCATGGACGGCGACGACTTGCCGCACCCTGCGAATGCAGACATAGTCAAAAGATACTACGCATAAATGACCCGCTAGGTTGACACACCTAGGCAAAAAAAGGGCATCCCGGTGAATCGAAAACTCGAAAGGACGGTTCAGGCAAAAATTAGGGATAAAACAAAAAAAAATCTGTACACCCGGCAAGTTGAAAACCCAAAAGGGCGACTTGGGCAAAAAAGGGTTTCCCGGTGGATCGAAAACCCGAAAGGGCGGTCCAGGAAAAAGTTAGGGAATTAAAGCGTATGACTATGTCTCGTCAGATCACTTTAAGGACAATCTCTTCACGGACAAGCTCTGGGCTTCTGATCAACTCAATCATCTTCAGACGAAGCAACGAATGGACAAGATATTCAGAGTTACGAAGGCTATAGCAGAATGGGAACCCCATGGAATTTTTACACATAACCATCTTTGTATAAATTTTTCTCATTTTTTATGACAACATTCTCTTACTAGGATATTTGTCTCCTTTGTACAAAATACTTACACAAGTTAATACAAAGATACTTCAAAGTGCAGAAAACTATTTTCCTTTTCTCCTTTTTTACATTTGTGTTTATTTGAAAACGTCCAATGATTTATTGATGAGCATATGCATTTGAATATTATCATTGTTTACAAATAAACGAAATGGGAAAGAATAATTACTGACAGGTTGAAAGTATGGGAAAACGTCTTTAGGATATTTCAGGAGAAATCCCCTGCAGTACATCATTTAGATCCCCAGCGGAGCTAAAACCTTGAAATACATATCCCCAGCGGAGATAAATTTCAAATCCCTTAATCCACCATCAGAGTTAAAACTTAAAACTCCCAATCCCCAGCGGAGAAAAACTTTGAACCACAGACCCCCAACGAAATGAAACCTTCTTCCCCAACAGATTCAAATTTCCAACTATCAATCTACAGCGGAAACCATTCTGTTTTCCCCATATTCCCCAGCAAGTTGTCTTAAAGTCTGAGAATCAACCAGATAACAGTTAACTTTTGTCTCTCCCCGACCTAGGATAATTCCCCAGTAGATTGGCATACAACCCAAACTCCTGAACGTCTTCCAAACAGGAATAAGCTTTTCCCCAGAGTCCGGAACTTACTCTCCAGCAGGATAGCTACTCCCCAGCAGTATAGCTACTCCCCACAGAGTTTTTACTCCCCAACAGAATGAAGATTCTCATTCTTGATTCCCCAGTGAAGTTGCCAGAGTCTTCATTACTCCCCAGCATGAATATGTCAGAATTTTTAATCCCATGCAGATCGAAGATTCTCATTCTTGACTCTCCAGCATGAAGTCCCCAAGGATTCAAATTCCCTAGGAGATTAAAGATTCTCATCCTTAGTTCCCCACAAAAGCCATCAGAGTCTTCCTTTTTCTCCAGCAGATCAAGGTTTTTCCTTTGTCTGATCCCCGGTAGAGATCGCCAGAGTTTCCTTATTCCCCATCCGAGTAAGGATTCCCATTGTGTAATCCCCAACCATAGTCACCAAAGTTCTCGGGATTCCCCAAGCAGGTTTCTCAAGCATCACTTGGCATTACTCTCACAACAGATTTTGTCATATTCCAACTCCAAAAACTTGAAGGATCCCTATATCCCCAGGAAAGTCGTGAAGGATTCTCACATCCCCACAGAAGTTGTCAAAGGTTTTGAATCTCCAACAGCGGTCAAGGATTTATTTTCCCCGGTAGCAGTCAAAGATTTTATTATCTCCAGCTATCAAGGATTTATTTTCCTCAGCAAGAGATCTAATCAGCTTACATGCGCTTACATTACACTCATATATCATAAACATTGATAAAACACATTTATTGCATCATACATTTCATGCAACATAGCTTTGTGTTTTAGCTAACATTTTACCCTTTTCAGGATAAAATTAACAGTTATCTTTAACAAATATTCAAAGAGCTCGGATAGAGCTTATAGATGCTCCATACACGGGTGTTATTTTATTGCTTATTCAAATACAGAATTCGGATGCAGCTCAGAGATGCTCCAGACACGGATGATATTCTATTGCATATTCAGATTCAAAGCTCGGATACAGCTTAGAGATGCTCCAGACATGGGTGCTATTCTATTGCTTATTCAAATACAGAATTCGGATACAAGCTCAGAGATGCTCCAGACACGGATGCTATTCTAGTGCTTATTCAGATTCAAAGCTTGGATACAGCTTAGAGATGCTCCAGAAACGGGTGATATTCTATTGCTTATTCAAATACAGAATTCGGATACAGCTCAGAGATGCTCCAGACACGGATGCTATTCTACTGCTTATTCAGATTCAAAGCTCGGATACAGCTTAGAGATGCTCCAGACACGGGTGCTATTGTATTGCTTATTCAAATACAGAATTCGGATACAAGCTCAGAGATGCTCCAGACATGGATGTTATTCTATTGCTTATTCAGATTCAAAGCTCGGATACAGCTTAGAGATGCTCCAGACGCGGGTGCTATTCTATTGCTTATTCAAATACAGAATTCGGATACAGCTTAGAGATGCTCCAGACACGGGTGTTATTCTATTACTTATTCAAATTCAAAGCTCAGATACAACTCAGAGATGCTCCAGACACGGATGCTATTTTGTCGCTTATTCAAATACAAGATTCAGATACAGTCCAGATACGCTCCAGACACGGTAGCCATGCTGTCACTTATTCTGACTTTTTTCCCTAGCTCAGAGATGCTCTAGACACAGATGCTATTCTGTTGCCTATTCAGATTTCAGATTCAGATACAATACAGATACACTCCAGACACGAAATTCATTATGTTATTCATTCAAATTCAAATACAGTTACAGCTTAGAGATGCTCCAGAAACAGATGTTATTCCCTTGCTTATACAGATTCAGTCTCCAGATACAATTCAAATGCATTCCAGATACGGATACCATTCTGATGTTCATTCTCCTGATTTTCAACAAACATTCTTGGATGGCATCTAAAAGCCCATCTCTGATAATATTCTGTCACCTTTCCAAATGTCATCTTTAAGCCCATTCCCTCAACTATACTTTGACGAGTGCAAATTTACGGGCACTCAAGTGTCCAATCATCTTTTACCTTTGAGTCACGAACGACAAACTCGCCAATCTAACTCTTCAGGTTCAAGAAGATTGAACAGGGGCAGATGTTGTACCCCAAAATTTGCCCTCTCATTTTATCAAGATTCTCCTCACAAGACTCTTTGGACTCAGGACCAGATTAGGGTTTGCCCAGCTCAAGACATCTCCTTGCATTGTTGACCTGAAATTAGGGTTTGAGTTTGCACAAGGATTTTTGGACTTCGAATGCCTCATGTGACTTTCATACTTCATGTTGGACTCCTAAGATTTCTCATACCAAGTTTCAAGCCTTGAATCAAATTTTTGCCCAGTCAATTGGACAGTTGACCTAAAAATCAATTGTATTGGGGAAAAAGTCAACTGTTGCCAATTTACAGTCAAACCTCATAATTTTTTATCCACATCAACATTATAGACTCATATGAACAATTTGATCAAGTTTGGACCACAACTCTCAAGAAATTTGATCAAATCATCAAAAGGGCAAAATGGTCAAAATTAGGGTTTTGACTGTAGAAGGGCAATTTCTGATTTTTCACCTAGCCAATGGAAAATTGGGTTCAAGTATGGTTTCAAGGACTCAATGGCATAATCTTGACCTAATCACAAGGTTCAAAAGATCTCAAATGCATTGGATTGACAAATGAATTTTCCAGTAAACTGATCAAAAATCAACTGTACATTGAAAAGTCAAACTTTGACTTTTTGGTCAAAATCAAGTGCCAAGGGTCATTTTTCATCAAGATGTGTCAAAACATAAAACTTTTTCACCAAAAAACCTAATTTTGGAAATTAGGGTTTAAAATGGAAAATTTTCATAACTTAGAAATTTTCTAAGTTATGAAAATTTCTTATTTTTTCCCAACTTTTCCCAACTTTTTTACCATGATGCAATTGGATTCAAAAAGTTTTCCCAAAAGATGCTTGGATCTCAAGTTATGATTTTGTGAATATGGGTCCATAAAACTTTTAACTTAGTGAAATTTTGCCCTAGTTTAGGCAGGATTTTGACCTATCTTCACGGCAACTTTTCACATAGTTCCAAGTGGAAAATCAAAATGTATTTCAAAGATGGATTGTAGAGCATGTTACAAGCTTTCCAAAATTTCCAAGAACTCACCAAGATCATTTATGGTTAGGGTGAATCGAAAGTTTGAAAATGGCAAACATCACTTTTGTCCAAGACATTTTGCACCATGTTACAACTTGCAAATCAGTTTGGATCATGCTTGTACTTGGTTTACAGGTTCTAATCCTTTTTACACTCATAAATTAAATGCAAATACATTGTACAAAGGCATTGTTCTTAGTTATGGAGCATTACACAAAGATTTAATCCAAAAATGGCAAAAAGGTTACCTTACTACTTTGATAAAGCACACTTTATGCAATTTTGTTTATCTTGAGCCGTGGACCAAAGCTTTTGCTGCAAACCAACTCCACAAATATCAAGAAAAGTGTACCAACTATGTGCAGACCCTGAGCTAGCTTGTACAAGCCTTTGCCTTTGTCAACTCACTTTTCTTCAAAAACAAGCCAACTTGCAAAAGTGAACATAACTTGTGCATCAGATAAAACCAAGTCTTCTGACCATTTCAAACGACCTCAGCACATTATACCAAGCCAAAAGCACGAGTTGACAACCTATCAAACACCCAAATACACCAAAAACTCCATTTCTGCCCAAAACAGGGCAAGCTCTGCAGAACTCAAGCCAAAACCAAATTGCCTCGTGCGTTTTACTTGAAACCACTTCAAACACATTCAATACAACACACCTAAATTGTCCAGGCCTTTACTTTGCAACTGTAACCTCGTTTGCACACTTTACCATTTTCATTTTGAAGCTTTGCAAGTTGACTTCTACAGGGACATTCAAGCCATTTCAAAGCAAGCTAAGCATTGGGAAAGGTTGAGGGAACATCAAGCAAGCTCAAAAGTCCTTCAGGCCTCATTCAAAGTTGCTGCATTGCCATATTCGAACTTGACTGAACAAGGTAATTTCCAACTTTCTATCTCCTTATTTAGACATCCTTAGGCTTAGGTTTGTGAAGCAAAAATGTAGTCCTTAATGTCCTTGAGTTGCAAATATGCATAGCTTGTATTTATATTAACTGAGCTAGGAGAATTTGGATGATGAACTTGCTGGAAAAACTAGGTCAAGATTTAGGGCCACTGAAATTCTCTCAGGTCTTTGAGAGTTAGATCAAGTTTTTTATATCATCAGAATCGTGGTTTAAAGCTCTATAAGTTTCATGTTGTGAGTTTTTGATTTCATGCAAGCAATAGAGAGAACAGGATTCAAGCACAGAACCATGGTGCGCGCGCATTCAGAGGACAGGGACGAAGTGTGTTTGGGCCAGGCGCCTTGGGCCTCCTACTTTTGACACCCCCCATTCTATTATTTGCACCCCCTTGGCCCATTTCTTTTATTTTTTCATATTTTCTTGCATATTTCACATTTCTGACTTTTATTTATTTTCTTTATAATTTATTTTCTTTATTTTTTTTGTATTTTTCATATTTTTTATTTTATTTTTGGGCATAAAATTAGTTTATTAGGTTAAATATAATTTATTTTTCTTGAATAAATTTGTAAATAATACAAAAATATTATATATTTTTATTTTTATTATTTATACACTCAAATTAATATTTTCATACAACATTTAATTTTTCAACATTTTGTATATATTTTTATTTATTTTCTTGTACATAAATGAAATAAATAATAATAATATATATATTTTCTTTCAAACCAAAAAATTAGGGTTTTCACCCTTTCAAAAATAATCATTTTTATTTTCTTATTTTAGGGCATAAATAAATTTATTTTACATACATAAAATAAATACAAAAAAACATTTGTGCATATTTACATTTATTTGCATATTTAAATACTTGCCTATTTATTTATTTGTTCAATAAATTCAATATGGTTGTAATAGTTTTAGGGCTTTATTTTGTGCAAATACCCCCTATTCAAACTTGTATCCCCCTCCCCATAATATTGTTGTAATAGTCTTAGATTTACTTTTACGCAATTTATCGTATTACATGCATGATAGTAAGATTAGGGTTTTGTATGCAAAGACCAAAATCAAACAAATAACATGACTAAATACAAGACAAAAATGCATGAAAAATGACAACACATTGCACACAAGCACCCCTAGGGTTTCATCCCCTTTGTTGCCTTAAAATGGCCATGGTATGCATGCTAGGTATCTTGGCAAAACAAAAACAAAAACAAAAAGATCATAGTCCTTCGATGATGCTATCTTGGTTGCCTATACAAAAATGATCTAGTCCCTCAAAAACTTGCTAAGATACTTGGAAATATTGTTATCATGGTCATACGATGACCCACGCCCGTCCCGTTTAACATCCAAAGATAGGGTTGTTTACCAAATACAATGGTAAAACAACAATGTCAAAGGGTTAAAAATGCATAAGAAAGACTTTTGATTAGGGTAGACAACTCCTAGTTACTTGATCAAATTGCAAACATCCTTGCTAATTTCAAAACACACACACAATTTCAAAACATTTTCCAAACAAACTTTCAAACATTGAAACATTTTTCAAAAGACAAACACCTTTGTATACATTCAAACAAGAATCATTACAAAGGTTGCCTATACAAGGGCCTCTTTTCAAAATACTTTCAAAACCACAAAAAGCACCATTTCAAACAATTGAAAAAATAAAGCAAGTGATCTAAACAAGTAACTAAGAGCCCATGGAAAACCATGGATGAAAAGGGTGCTAGCACCTTCCCTTTTCATAATCTACCCCCCGAACTCAAGAAAACATCTCAAAGGTCTTTCCTGTGCTTTTTTACCTTTCCTTTGGATAAAATAAAAAGTCGGTGGTGACTCTTGCTAAACCGAAACATTTGCAAACACAAATGCAAAACCTCAAGTTAGTTCTCCCACCGTATCACACATACATTCCCCACAGAGTATCCAAGGACAGTGATGTTAGCTTTCCCAAACAGGACACATCTCTCCCCAGCTGAGGTTTACAATTGCGAGCGAGTCAGTAAATATTTCCCCAAGCAGAGTTTATTTCTCTCACAAGCAAAAATTCAATCTCCAACAGAGTTATTCTCCCACAGAGTTGTTCTCAAATAGGGTCTCTCCTCGGCAGAATATCCGTAAACGGGGGGCAAATCCCCAGCATAGTCATCTTTGTTCACCATCCCCAACAGAAGTAGAGGAACTATGGTTTTTACAGCAGTCAAGAATACTATTCCCCATACTCTCCAAACAGCAGTCGGGGATTTATTTTCCTAGATTCAGATTATTACGTCAGCATTTCATGTTGATACATCATGACATGTGCATACATTACATATAACATAATCTCAATTATTTTGAGAACCTCATCACAATGAATCTCATGCATCGCACATAACTAACCCTTTATTTATTTTAGGAAAGACAGTTATTATCAATAAATTCCAGCAGGTCCATGATCAACACTCGAAGCTAAACAGAGTAATCATCGGTGCAACAGATACAACCTTACCCAGGTTTCTTCCAGTAGTCCCACACCGACTCATCACAAGGCAACCTCACCCAGGTTCGTTCTGCAGTTTTACCCAAACTCATATCAAAGTAACCCTACTATCCAGATTCCTTCTCACAGCCCTACTATCCAGGCTTTCATCTCGAAGTAACCCTGCTATCCAGGTTCCTTCTCACAGCCCTACTATCCAGGCTTTCATATCGAAGTAACCCTACTATCCAGGTTCCTTCTCACAGCCCTACTATCCAAGCTTTCATGTCGAAGTAACCCTACTACCCAGGTTCCTTCTCACAACCCTACTATTCAGGATTTCATGTCGAAGTAACCCTACTATCCAGGTTCCTTCTCACAGCTCTACTATCCAGACTTTCATGTCGAAGTAACCCTACTATCCAGGTTCCATCTCACAGCCCTACTATCCAGACTTTCATGCCAAAGTAACCCTACTATCCAGGTTCCTTCTCACAGCCCTACTATCCAGGCTTTCATATCAAAGTAACCCTACTATCCAGGTTCCTTCTTGCATCCTTACTATCCAGGCTTTCATATCGAAGTAACGCTACCATCCAGGTTCCTTCTCCCAGCCCTACTATCCAGGCTTTCATATCGAAGTAACCCTACTATCCAGATTCCTTCTTAAGCCCTACTATCCAGGCTTTCATATCGAAGTAACCCTACTATCCAAGTTCCTTCTCAAGCCCTACTATCCAGGCTTTCATGTAGAAGTAACCCTACTACCCAGGTTCCTTCTCACAACCCCACTACCCAGGCTTTCACCTCGAAGTAACCCTATTATCCAGGTTCCTTCTCATAACCTTACTATCCGGGTTCTTTCTCTCTTATCCCCAGACAGCAGTCAACAACACTGTAAGACTGGGACCCGATCAAACACAATTGATTTCACATTTCCCCAAAAAGTCACGGTGCAGCATATACCCCGACTAGATACGCAGTTCACTTCCGCTTCCCAAACCGAAATTATTCCCCAGTAGAGTAATGGACAACTGAAGCTCCTAAAACTCTATTTCTCCCAAGACAGAGACCAGCATTCCCCAGCGAAGTCCTCCTCAACAACAGGTATACAGGTTCTCGCAAAGGAATCTCTTATGCGATCGACACTTCTTCGGATGGCATCTTTAAGCCCATCTCTGACAATTATCTAGCAACTACCAAATGGCATCTATAAGCCCATTCTCGATATAACAAATCAAGTATCACTTGATGCGGGTACAAATTTCTGGGCACTCTAGTGTTCAATCATCTTCCACCTTCAGATCACGAAAGACAGACGAGCCAATCTACATCCTCAGGTTTAAGAAGATTGAACAGGGGCAGCTGTTGTACCCCAAAATTTGTCCACCCATATTTCTCAACACATGGCAAGTGAGGTCCCCAAATTGCTCAAGGAAGTTACAGAGTTAACCAGACAAACTCTCTCCTAAGGCAGTCTATCTCTAATTAGGGTTTCCATCTTTATCAAGATGTGTGAAGCACAAAGGACTAAATTTCTCACCATTGTCCTAATATGTACTCAAGATCATCCATGTTAAGTTTCAAGCCTTGCAGAAGAAGTTTGCTCAATCAATTGCTCAAATGCCTGAAAATCAACTATGCTAGGTCAAAAGTCAAATGTGGCCCACATATAGTCAAACTTCAAGATTTTTAGTCAACATCCTCATTTTGGAGTATTATTCATCATTTTATCAATTGTTGATCATGATTCTTCAAGGATTGCTCACAATTCATCAAAACCCAAAAGTTGCTAAATTAGGATTTTGTAGGAAAAGTCAACTCAACTTTGACCAAGCATAACTTTCTCATACTTTATCAGAAATGACCCATCCAAAGCTCATTTTGAAAAGGATGAAATTCCCTACAATTCATCTTCAGCTCCAAAGTTTAGAATTGTACTCACAAAAAGATATGAATTTTGACATTATAGGCCCTTTTGGAAAGTCAACAAAAACACCTTTTGGGTCAAAGCTTCATACATGAACATGGAAGACTCAATTGAGATGAGACCAAAATGGTTGCTTAGAGGATATCCTAAGATTTCTAAAAAGTCCAAGAACACCTTTCTAGGGTCAAAATTGAGAGAGTTATGCAATGGCCAAGTTGACCATTTTTGCAAAATTGCCAAAAGTCAAATGTGCTCGAATTTACATTTTTTGCTAAATGGGCCCAACTTTTTATGCTTGCACTTCAATTATAATGTGGTCCACTCAAATACTTATCCACACATTATTTGCTTCATTTTTTAATTTATTTTGATTTTTCATTAATTAAAAAGTGAATTAAATCAAATAAATGATGAAAATTATCAAAGATATGATTTGATTTGTTTTTTTTTACAGATTGGCAATCAAGATATGCTGAACTTGCATGATCAATTCGAATCAATGGCAATTGGTACAAAAAGAGCATGATTGGCATGAAAATAGAAAGATATCATATGGCTTAAAAATCAAATATTCCATTCATGAATTCTCAAGATTGGATCCAAGTTTGTTAACCTAATTGGATTCAATACATATACTGAAGTTTGTGGAACCCTAAACACAAGAATTTTCGTGCACAACTTGCCTCCAAGAACCAGAACAAACTTGAAAATTTCCAAGAAAAGTGTGGGACGAATCTCCTTCCACAGGCCAATTCAAGGTGTGCTAGCTATCCTAATCACTTGCTAGACATCTCAGGAAGCTATTCCAATCACTCCCAGGTATTGAAACTCCCAGAATCGCACCCTACAGGCACCACGGTTTGTTTAAAAACTTGATTCTGATTTCACTAATTTATGTATCTTTAGCACTTTTGATTGTTATATTCATGTTTATCATCATGTTTGCAAGCTAATCATTCCATTTAATTGCATTTTTTATGCATGTACATGATATTGCCATTGTTAGGGTTTTATATTCTTGTTTAGGGGTTTTCAATGCAGGCGAAATTAGGCTTTAATTCTGGTACCATGATGCTCGTGAGGATGAGACGAGTTGATTGGTACCATCACTTTCCATTTATCTTGCTCGTGCGCCATTTTTGAAATGAACAGGTTTGTACCTACAGAGAACGTTTGTAGGTAAAAGTCCTGTTGCCTAAAACGACAGTCTGGGGAAGAAGATGAGGCGTGGCAGCAGGGGACTGGTCCGTTTGAAATTACACGCATTTGGCTGACCCCACTAGCTTGTTTTGAATTTTATGTTTTATGTTTATTATAATTACAAGTTAACACGCTAGCTCAGATGGTTAGGGGGGAGGCCTTTGATGCACAAGTCCTGGGTTCGATCCCAGGCATGTGCATTTTATTATTTTCTTGATTATTTCAGGTGAATCCCATGCAATACAACATCATACGCCTTCCATACACCCTCAATTCCTGGCCACTGGATGCCTAGCTAATCAGATCCAACGTGCCAACCATGAGAGGACCACCATACTCCTCCAGTCAACGCCCATACCAGATCCTACGCATTGACCAGGCTTAATGCTTGTTGGGACAGAAAATCCAGATTGACACCCCCCTCTTCAACAATACTAGCAGGCACATCTCTACATTTTTTTTATTTCTTCTTTTTTTAATTCTTTTAATATTTCCTTTAATTATTTTAATTCACAAAATTAATCACTTTTTTTCATAAAATCATAAAATCAAGAAATCATAAAAATTAGAATTAGGTTTTTTTACCAAGTTTAATTTAATTTAGGGAAATTTTAACTTGTTTTTATAATTAAAATCAATTAGAAAATTAGGTTTAAGTTCTTGATTTAATTCTTTTATTTTTCAAACAAAAACATAAAAATAGGTTAACTTAATTTATTTATTTTTTCTTAATTAATATTAATTAGAATTAGGACTTTCTTTTAATTTAATTTTTCATTATTTTCTCAAATAACAAAACATGACAAAAACATCTTTTTTTAATCAATCTCAAATAGAATTAGTCAAAGGGTCAAAACCCTAATTGCCTCGCGTTTAATTCGCCACGCGCTTGTTATTTATTTCGCCGATATTTTGTAACTGTTTATGGTTTGTAATAGTTAATTTAGGGTTTTTATTTACTTTTAAATCCCCGAGTTTTTTGGCTACGTAGTTAATCCCCCTCCCCGAAGCCTTGTAATAGCTAGGTTTACTCTCTCGCTTTTAAATTCCCACAAATATTTAACTGCCTAGATGTATGCTAATAGGATTGTATGGCAAGAATGCATGACAAATTAATACAGTTAGAAAACTCTAATGTGCAAAGATAAATAACTGAAACAAATCACTCGCACATATCACTCTTAGGGTATACAATCACTTCGGTTGCCTTCGGTAAACGATCATTAAGCATAGGGTGTCTTAGTGGTTGCTCTCCTGTCTAAAAAAGATCAAACGTCCCATTCGAATGTTGCCTCGGAAACGTTTACTCGGAAAAGTTACCTCGGAAATGTTACCTCAAGAAAGATCTTAAGACTCTAGGGTTATTACTAAGGTGTCCTAATATTGCTTTAGTGATCGTACGTTCCTTTCGAATTGACCCTTACAATTCCAACGGCGGTGCTACCTATTTCTCAATAGTAGGATAGCGTTGTCTAAAGGAAACAAGAATAGAAAAAATATTTTTTCGAGTATGTAGATGCTAGTAGGTACTTGCTCAAATCAAAAAATTTCACACTTACACATTTGCAAACCATTTTTCAAAACAACTTCATCACACCTTTGAGGACTGATACAAGGGTTATCACGAAGTAAAACATTTTTCAAAACAAAGCACACACACAAGCAATTTAAAAATGAGCAAGTACCTAAGAGCCCATGGAAAACCATGGATAGAAAGGGTTCTAACACCTTCCCTTTCTATATACCCCCGTACTCAGAATATCTCAAAAAAGGATTTTTTTTTCTGTACTTTTTCCTTTCCGGTTGGATGAAATAAATGTCGGTGGCGACTCTTGCTTACCGCGACATTTTGCGAATACAAAACGCAAAGTGCAAACCAGCATCAAACAGTTGGTTCTGCCACCATATCACATCCATTTTCAATATGGTGAATTGATATGATAGGCATGATCGAACCGAAAGCATTTAACAGACACCAGTTCATACTAGTTGCCATTGATTACTTCACCAAATAGGTATAATTGGCATCCTACGCAAATGTAACAAGTCAAGTGGTTACTCGATTCAACAAGAAAAATCTCATATGAAGATATGGGGTTCCAAGTAGAATCATTACGAACAACGAGTCCAATCTGAACAACAAAATTGATATCACCGGTTGATCAGAACCTACAAAGTGGTCGACTGACGATCTTCTGTCGGGCTGGAAGTCCAGGAGGGAAATAGGGGGTTGTACAAGGCACTATGATGATCAATTAAGTCTGGGAGAAAAGAGATACAAGTAAAGTATTAGGGTATTAGGGGTGACTAGTGAATATTTGATACCTGGCCCTCACATGTGAGAGGGTTTATATAATTCCCCTAGCATATGGCCATTGGTTCCTGTTTTTGGCCTGGATATACGGGTCCACAAAAATAGGTAACTTCCAGAACTCGGTCATCATAGGAAGGGTTGCATGTAACTAGCCGTTAGATCCAAGTAGGAGGTAGGTTACGGGCAGCAATCTGCTCGATTCCTGGTTGTCTGTGAGACTTGAGGTTATGCAGACTGAGAGGTGCTCGTCAATCATTATGGGTCAGTGCCGGTCTAGGAGGGCAAAGGTTTGATATTGCCTGAAGGAGAGAGGGGAAAATTCGGGACATGGGTGTATGGGCCATACTGAAAGAAGGGGGTAGACTGGGCCCACTTTGGCTATCGCATCAGTCCAGAATAGTAGCCCCCTAAGTCGTTGCTTCTGAGCATAGGAGTGATGACTTTAACACATGCTCGTGGGACGAGGCGTGTCTTACGAGGAGCCTAAGCGTCGCCCGTTACGCCTTTCTCATAGGGAGATGAGGAGTTGGTCATTCAGAGCCTCGAACTTGAATAGGTAGCGTGTTTCGGGTAGCGCGCTGGCAAAGCGGCCACAATGATGGCCTAGGGGCTATAGTGCAATGATGACGGCTCTAGGGTTTTTCAGGTGTGGGTCTCCCACGCGCGGATGGTCCAGCTATAAATACAATAGGACCAGGGAGTTCTGTATTTTTCATTCCACTTTCATACTGCTTGTTGTTGCTCGCCTGTTGACCACTGTCGTTTCTTGAGATTCACTACTCGTCACTGCTATTTTCAGCCTTCTTTCTTCTTTAACAGGTAAGATTTCAACTTTTTGTTGTTACTTTGTTTTTGTATCTTGGATTTTCATGATTTACTTCTTTTATGTGCATGTGGTTAGGGACTAGGATCCTGTCTGTTAGGGTGTTCTTGGGGAGTGTTAGTGGTAAACGGTGGTTTTGTAGTTTAGAACTGTTGGAGCTGTCGTGGATCCTCCCCTGACATTTTGTGATGTGATGTAGATGGTCCTTTAGGATTTAGGTTGTTTCACTGGACTTTTCTCATTGTTTATGTGCCTTAGTGAAGGTTCTGGTCGAGGACACGATCCTCATTTATAGTGCCCTTTCACTTGATTAGTGGTGGAAGGGTGGTTTTGACCTTGATGTCTAACTCATCTTCATCCTCTACTTTTCAGGTTCTATGGCTGACAACACCGGAGATGACTTCTCAGGCGAGTCTTCTGGATTCTCACAGATTTCTTCGGACGAGACGAGTAGCTCATCGAGTATTTTGGAGATTTCCGAGGATCAGCCGGATCAGCTCGAACAACAAGTGGGGCGAGGTGATATGGAGATGGCCCCTACTGATCAAGGTGGCATGTTCCCTCTCGACGAGAACAAGGACTTGCGATCTTGGGTCACCCAAGATCCTTGGGACTATCCCTCCTACTTTTTCGAGCATCGGGACGACACTTCTACTGAGGTATACGCGCATGAGGACGGAAACCAGGGAGAGTGGTTGTTGTACATTCCTGGGAAAGATAGCAGGATCTGTTTGAAATATGATAAATAGAGGATTCCCACGTACGACATCATATTCCGGGAGATGGGACTTCAGCTTCCTTTCTCAGATTTCGAGGTGGTCGTATTAAGATATCTTTGGCTGGCTCCTTCCCAATTGCATCTGAACAGAATCTCGTTCATGCGAGTGTTCGAGATCATTTTCAACTACCTGAAGATGGGAGTAACCATCCCTTTGTTCTTCTACTGCTTCCATCTCCAGAGGAGCAGGATCAACAGTAAGTGGGGATGGGTTTCCTTGAAGCAATACAACGGGAAGTTGTTTAAAGCCTATCTGGTGTCTGTCCGTCATTTCAAGGACAAATATATACTGGCATAACCTTTCTCAAGCAAGGCGATGATGAATGTTTTCAAGACCGTACTGGTATATAATGAGGATGGTGCCCCTCATTTGAACGATCTAGGAGAGCCTGTGAATAAACTGGTTTGCAAGTTCCCTTTCCAGTGGACGAGGAAGCAATTTGATAAAAAATTAGGTTCCTACGTCTGGAGGGAGGGAAGCTCGGCGTTGAGGACCAGGAGAGCTTCATCATCTTGACCGCTTTTGTGGCGCGTACCCCTCGGGTTCAGCGAGTGGTTCGGGGAGGTAGGTCGGTGACAGATAAGAATGGGGAGGCCGTATACGAGCCCAGTTTGATAGTTATCAAGGAGCTCCTCAAGAGCAAGTATGTCGTCAAATATTTGGGTATTTACATTTTGAATAGTTATGTGTGGTCGAGGCTTTTTTTAGTCCTCGTTTTCTAACTATGATTATTTTTTGTTTGTTTTGCAGATAGCATGAATCCCGCCCAAGAGTGTATAGTCATGACTCTTGCTGCTAGAGTAAAGAAAGCTTTGAAGGACGCTCAAGTTGGCTCGGGGGTCACTCTTACTTCAGGGTCGGGCGATTCGTCTTCGGGATAAGCTACGGTTGCTCTCTCTCTTTCTCTTGTGACATCGAAAGAGAAGAGGCTGCATGCTGAGGGAAGTACCGATCTGACCAGGGAGAAGGGGAAAGGGATGTACGACTTACCCCATTTCTAGCTGGAGAAAACTTTTTTGAGGGTGCATCTCGCCGACTTCCTCGGGCAGAATCCCTTCACCTCGAGGGTTTGGACCACCCAGAGAAGATAGCGATGCTGGTGCAGGACACTGACGGTCTAACGAAGATTTTAGAGATGGTCGTTGTTTACACCGAGGGGAGTTCTTTGCAGGAGGCAGAGTTGAAGAAACTTCAGGCTAAGTTGGCCACGACCGAGAAGGGGAGGAACAATGAGGAAAAGTACCGAAGGCTGGCCGAGGAGGACTCGGGGAGACTCTCTGAGGAGCGCGAAATCCTATTGCTCAAAAAGAAGGTCTTGGAGGAGAAGGTAACAACCCTGACTGCCGAGATTATGCCTGCTAAAGACGAGCTGAGGGGATACTAAGGATTTAAGGACTCGGGCTGAGCTTGTTGCTCGTTTTCAGCTGGAGGTGGATGATGCCCAAGCTGCCTCCAAGGGGAGTTTCAAGACCACGGTGAAGCAGCTACATGTGTTAAACCCGGGGTCGAACTCAACACCTCTAGTATAGGGGTTAACTACTACGTGGCTGCTGGCAAAATCCTGATCTCGGACTACCTCAAAGAGATTATTGTTCAGCCAGCCAGGGACCCTACACAGTTATCGCCCATTGTCGAGGAGAGAACAGAAGAATGATGCTTCGATGATTTTCTCATTATGTTACGGCATGCGTTCCATAATGTTGTAATATTGTTTTTGGGCATATGCCCGTTTATGTAATTTCCGAACAAGCGTGGCTCTTGGGGCCATAAAATTATTCTTTTGGATGGGGGGGCTAACGACCTCCCCTTTTGTAATATTCGTATAATAACGGCCCTGGCGGTCGTATTTTTTAATTTTCCGGCCATGGTGGTCATTTGGTTCAAATATTTAACTCGTGTTTGCATGTTTACTGTTATGCTTGTCTTCTTGGGACATCTTTTATTTTGCTAAGAGTTCGTAGCGGGGACTTGCTCGTTTAGGTTTGTATGTTTGCTAGTGTGGGGAAACTGGACAAACAGCCAGGGTGAGTATCAGGCATGGGCCAGAGCTCAAGTCTCATTCCAAGGGACCTGAGTTCGGAGGCATGAACTTCCCGTCGCGAGCCGGGCGTTCTACCATCGTGGTACGAGGACGATGGAGCTCGATCGAGTTATCCATGTCGGGCTGAGGACGCGCTCGTTACAAGAGCAGGGCTTCGCCCATTCAAAATATTTTGGGTGATATGCTTGTACCTAGGCATGCACGCGTGGTCGAGCCTGGATGAGTTTGTCTTGTCGACAGAACTCGCTGACTAATCATTGTTTTAAACTGTAATATTGTTTTAGCTTTTCAGTGTTACATGATTGAACGAGTTGTTCCCATTGTAATTTTTCTAAGTAGTATTCCTCGATCCCCGTTTTTGCGTAGATGCGATAAGGGCCTTCCCAGTTCATTGTGAGCTTGCCTTCATGAGATTCTTTGTGATTTCTCTTTAAGAGAAGGTTACTGACTTGGAACTCTCGTCGTATGACCTTGGCGTCATAGCGCATGGATATCTTTTGTTTGAGCGAGACCTCTCGTAGGGCCGCTCCTGTTTTAATTTCTTCTACTAGATGTAATTCCTCCCAAAGGGCAACATTATTCATCTCCTCGTTTGGGGGATCCTCGGTTCGTCTGGAGGGTTCCTTGGTCTCTACAGGAATGACAGCCTATATTTCGTAGGTTAGTCGGAAAGGAGTTTCTTCGGTCGACGAATGTGTCATTGTTCAACATCCCTAGAGTACGTTGTGAAACTCCTCGACCCACCTCTTTTTGGTTTCATCTAATCTTAGCTTAAGTCTCCTGAGAATTACCATGTTCCCAGATTCGACTTGGTCGTTCATCTGGGGGTGCTCGACAGAGGAGAAGTGTTGGGTGGTTCCTAGCTTGGCGACGAATTCTTGAAAGGCATGATCGGTGAACTGAGTACTGTTGCCGGTGACTATCTCTTGTGGAATGTTGAATCGAGCGAGGATGTTTCTTTTGTAGAAGTAGAGGATGTTTTGGGCCGTAATTTTGGCCAGAGCTTCGGCTTCTATCCATTTTATGAAGTAGTCGACCGCTACGATCAAATGTTTATTTTGATTGGTGCCTACCATAAATGGGTCGAGGAGGTCCAATCTCCACCAGGCGAAGGGCCAAGGAGAGGAGAGAGACTTGAGCTCGTTAGGTGGAGCTAGATGCATGTATGCATGTCGTTGGCATTTGTTGCATCTTTTTATGTGTTCTTTTGCGTCATGCTGCATGGTGGGCCAATAGTATCCTACTCGTAAAGCTTTCATGGCGAGGGATCTTCCACCTAGATGTTGGCCGCTAATCCCCTCGTGGATTTCGAGCAAGATATGATATGTGCTGCATTGATCGATGCATTTGAGGAGGGGAATGGAGAATCCTCTCCTCTATAGTTTGCCTTCGACCAAAACGCACGAGCAGGCTCTATGTCTGACGACGGCATCTTCTTTAGAGTCGGCTGGTAACTTTCCTTTTGTGAGGTGGTTGTGTACGGGGGTCATCCAGCAGTCACTGTCCCCTATGGCGAATACTTCTAAGGTTGAAGGGATTTTTTGGGTGCTTGGTCGAGGAAGGATTTTCTGTACCATCGACTTGTTTCCTCCCTTCTTCTCTGTGCTTTCTAATTTGGATAGAACATCCACGCGAGCGTTATGTTCGTGGGGAACATGTTGCACGTCCATCGATCTGAATCTCTTCTTTATTTCTTGGACTAGGGCCCAATATTCAGCGAGTTCGTCTTTTTTGACCTGGTATTCTCCCCAGACCTGGGACGCCACCAGTTGAGAATCGGTGAAGATCTTAACTTCTTCGACTCCTAGATCCTCCTCCAGGCGTAAGCCCGCAAGGAATGCCTCAAACTCAGCTTGGTTAATCGAGGTCGGGAAGGATAGTTCAAGAGAGACCTCGACCAAGGTTCCTTCTTCATTTTCCAATATGATATTAGCGCCGCTCCCGAACAAACTGGAGGCGCTGTCAACGAAAATTGTCCACCTACGTGCTCCGTTCGGAGGTGTGGGCAAGGTCATTTCAGCTACGAAGTCGGCCAATACTTGAGCTCCGAGGGCTTTCCTGCTCTCATATTATATATCGGATTCGGAGAGTTCTAGGGACCATTTTAACATTCTGCCTGCCATGTCAGGCCTTCCGAGCAACTGTTTTATTGGTTGGTCTATTCCGACGACTATGGTATGGTCCAAGAAGTAATGCTTGATTCTCCTCGCCTTATTAATGAGAGATATGGCCACCTTCTCAATTCACTGATATCTCATTTCAGGGCCTTGCAAGGCTTTGCTCATGTAATATATTGCTCTTTGTCCTTCTGGAGTTTCTCTGATTAGCGTTGTGCTCACTGCCTCAGAGGAAACAGCCAGATAAAGACAGAGGGTTTCATCTTTCTTTGGTCGGGAGAGGATGGGTGGCTGTGACAATGCTTGTTTCAAGTGAACGAGGGCTTGCTTGCATTCGGGCGTCCATTCAAAAACTACCTCTTTATGGAGGAGCTTGAAAAGGGGAAGCGCGCGGTGGGTGGATTTTTCCACAAACAGATAGAGAGAGAAGTGAGCATTCCATTCAGGATTTGAATGGATTTTTTCAAATTGGGTATTATAAACTCAGAGATCGCTCAATATTTTTCGGGGTTTGCCTCAATTCCTCATTCTGTTAGATAGAATTCGAGGAACTTGCCCGCTCGTACCCTGAAGGGTACATTTCTCCAGGTTGAACCGCATTCGGCATTTTCGTGCTCGCTCAAATACTTTCTTTAAATTGAGGGTATGGTCGACCTCTTCTGTGAATTTGAAGATCATGTCGTTCATGTAGACTTCAAGCATATCGCCTATTTTGTTGTGAAATACATTGTTCATCATGCACTGATATGTAGCGCCCATGTTTTTCAGGTCAAAGGGAATTATGTTGTAGTAATAGTTGCTCGATTTGGTCATAAAAGTGGTGTATTTTTTGTCTGTTTTCGCCATCAGAATTTGGTTATAGCCAAAATATGCATCCATAAATGGCAGTAATCTAAAACCGGCTGATTTGTCAACTAGCTTGTCAATATTGGGGAGGGGATAAGCATCTTTAGGGCAAGCTCGATTAAGATCAGTATAATCAATGCACATGCGCCATTTTACATTATATTTTTTTACAAGGACTACATTTGAAATCCAGGTTGTGTACTGGGCTTCAGAAATAAAATATGCCTCTATGAGGTCTTTTACAGCTAGTTCGGAAGCCTTTGTTTTTTCGAAAGACTGCTTTATCCTACACTAAGTGACTGCCTTAAGGGTGGGGTCTATGGTCAGGTGATGGCATGCAATTTCTGAATCTATTTTGGGCATCTCGGTTGCACTTCAGGCGAATAGGTCAGCATTCTCTCTTAGGAAAGCCTCGAGCTGCTTCTTCGCCAAGTCGGGGAGGCTAGCTCCAATCTTCACTCCTCTGGTGGGTCATTCCCGAGGGGGATGAGCTCGAAATCTTCGTCCAGGATGGGTCGTGAGAGTTCCGTGCTACCTGCAGATGAATAATATTCCTCGCCTTTGATCATGGGCTCCTTACCTTTATTTCTCTATTCGACGCGATCCTCTTTGGAGAAATCGCTATCGAGATTGATGGAGTCGACCCTTGGTAGTATCTTAGTTCCCTCATAGCTAGAGGCTAGCGTGGCTTCAATGACTGTTTAAAGTTGAGTGTTGATGGAACTGAGACCTCTGGTTGAGGCTTCAAAACATCTCCTCGCAGCTTGGATTTCCCCGTGGAGGGTGGCGACCAAACTGTTAGTAGTGTAGTATTTCATCTTAAGGTGCACGGTGGAGGGCACTGCGATCAGCTTGGTGAGAGTTGGTCTCCTGAAGATGCATTGGTAAAGAGACAAACAATTTATTACTAGAAATTGGGTCTTGATGGCTCTGGCCGTCACTCTTCTCCCAAAGATGACAATTAACTTGACGTATCCCCAGGGTTTTATATTGGCCCCATTGAATCCCTAGAGATCTGATCCAAAGTACGAGGTCAGATGGCTCTCAATCAGCTGCATAATGGCGAACAACTAGGAGTACATAATATCTACTGAGCTTCCCTGATTGACAAGGATACGCCGTACGTCGAAATTCACCATGTGGGCCCTTATGAGCAGCGGGATGGTCGAGTTAGGGGCCTCGCCCAGTACTTCTTCCCTATAGAAGGAGAGGGGGTTAGAACCTCCTCAGAATTTGTCTAGCATGTTGTCCATGTCATTGTTGGCCTTGATCAGTTGGTTGAATCTCCTTTTGACAAATCCCATTGTTTGCCTGCTGAATCCCCGCCGGAGATGACCATAGTGATGGGCAACGACTCCCAGGGACTATGGGAGGAGAAGTATAAAGGAACGACCTCCATGTTCAGGAGGTATAATTCTTCTGGCCACGTGATGCTCATGGCGACCGGTATGGCGTTAATATTGGGGGATTCAATCCCCTCTTTGATATTTTTGGCTTCTGTATCCTCTTCACGGGCGGCCTCTTTCTTCTTGTATTGTTTGAGGTGCCCGTCTTGAATCAATATTTCGATTGCATCCTTGAGATAGATGCAATCTTCAGTATTGTGCCCGTGGCTTTTGTGGAACCTGTAGTATTTGCTTTTGTTGGTTCCTGGTTTCGAAGGCGTTTGTAGGGGAAAGTGCACCCCGGCCTGTTTGAATTTGGAATTCGCGCATTCAAATAGAATACGCTCCCTTGAAGTAGTCAGAGGGGTGTAGTCATGGAACCGCCTGGCGGGTCCCTTGTAGTCCTTGGGATCCCAGATTTGTCTTCTCTTTTCTTCTCTCCTCGAAGAGAAGTCGAGGATTCATCATTTCTCGATGGTTTGGCACTCTCTCTATGCCTTGATTCCCGGGCGTTGTTGGCGGCTTCCTTCTCCTCGTACTGTATGTACACTTGAGCTTTTAGGAGGAGGGAGTCGAGTGATGTCGGTGTCTCGATATCTACCGCCTTGGCGAAGTCTCTATGGGGACGGAGCCTACACTCAAGGAGGTATTTCTTCATGTTATTGGTTGTAGAGACCTGTACTGCTTCCTTGTTGAAGTGCTTGATGTACGCCCAAAGAGATTCATTACTGCCTTGGATGATCTCTTTGAGCGAAGCTTCCGACTTTGGGTGTCGATGTGAGGTTGTGAAGTGCCTCGAGAACATCCTCCCAAGCTACTTCCAAGACGTGATAGATTCATCAGAGATGCTCTTATACCAGGACATAGCTCCCTTCCTGAGTGTGGTCGGGAACAGCCTGCATTTGATGGCTCCTCTGACCCCTCGGTAGTCGAGGAGAGCGTCGATGTTCTCAATATGTTCGTCAGAATCCGTTGTCCCGTCATACGTCCCCAAAGGGGGTGATTTCTCTAGTCCAACCGGGAGAGATGCTTCTATAATTTTCCTCGACAACAGTCTGTGGGGTTCATGTTTGTTGCTATCTATAAGGGATGGGGAAGGGGAGTGATAATTTCGTCCCCATCGGGTGTCATGGTCCCGACGGGGAGAATGACTCCTCTGCTGCTACCTCAGCTTGGATGATGGTGATCGACAGTGGTTGGCTTGGCGGTCATCTTTCTTTCTTTTGGATGAAAGAAATTCTTGATCTTTTGTAGGAGGTGAATGGTCGCATTTCTTGAAAAAAGAAACGTCACGCTTTTCCTTTGTTGGTGGAAGGCCACGCCTTGGTGGAGATATGTTGGGGGAATATCGTCATGGGGATCTCCGAGGAGGAGATCTTGACCGCTTTTGTTCCAAAGCCCCTATCTTTTTATTTGTGGCAAGATAAGGGCGTTGGTTTGGTTGATGATAACGAGCATTGTTGTGATGGCCGAATCGGTGCTCTAAGGGATAGGAACTGGTTGTAGGATCTCTGGAAGTTCCTCAATTGGGATCTTGGGATGTTTCCCGTCCAAGAATTTTTGTTTGTCACACTGGGCACCGATGGAATCTGGAGATACAGTTTGAGTGTCACAGAGGTTGAAGTTATCCTTGAGGTGAGGGAAAGTGGAATGTTTTCGGATGGATGAGGATCGTCACGGTCAGCCATAATTTTTAAATGGAGAGGATCTTTGGCTTTTAGAATACGAGGAGTAGAAAATGGGGAAGACGATTCCCATAGACGGCGCCACTGGTCTTACTGATTGATCGGAACCTACAAAGTGGTCGGCAGATGATCTTCTTTCAGGCTGGAAGTCCAGGAGGGAAAAAGGGGTTGTACTTGCAAGGCACTCCGACGATTAAGTAAGTGTGGAAGCAAAGAGATACAAGCAAAGTATTAAGGTATTAGTTGTGAATAGTAAATATTCAATACCTGGTCCTCACATGTGTGAGGATTTATATAGTATCCCTGGCGCATGGCCATTGATTCCTATTTTTGGGCCTGGATATGCGGGTCCATAAAAATAGGTATCTGCCAGGACTCGGTCATACTGGGAAGGTGTGCCTGTAACTATCCATTAGATCTAAGGAGGAGGTAGGTTGCGGGTAGCGATCTGGTCGGTTCCTTGTTGTATGTGCGACTTGAGGTTGGGCAAACTGAGAGGTGCTCGTCAATCATCGTGGGCCAATGTCAGTCTAAGAGGGTAAAGGATCGATATTATTCGATAGGGAGTGGGGGAGATTTGGGCCATGGGCGTATGGGTCGTACCGAAAGAAGGGGTTAGACTGGGCTCACTTTGGCTGTCAGGCCAGTCCAGAACAAAAATGATGAAGGAGTTATGCGAAATTTCAAGATCGAGCATCATAATTCCTCATCATATTGACCCAAGATGAATGGGGTCGTTGTAGCTGCCAATAAGAACATCAAGAGAATCATTCAGAAAATGGTCAAGACATACGAAGATTGGCATGAAATGCTTCTTTTCGCTTTACATGGCTATCGTACTTCTGTACGTACATCAACAGGTGCAACTCCTTTCTCTCTGGTATATGGCATAGAGACAGTACTCCCAATTGAAATAGAAATTCCATCACTTCAAGTTTTAAAGGAAACAAAGTTTGAAAAAGAAAAGTGGGTTCTGACGCGACGTGATTAGCTCAACCTCATTGAAGAGAAACGCTTGACAGCTTTGTGCCATGGTCAATTGTATAAAAAGAGAATGAAGAAAGCATTTGACAAGTTCTATCCTTGATTATTCAAAAAAGGGGATTTGGTGCTCAAGAAGATTCTGCTACCTCACAATGATTCATGTGGTAAATGGACACCTAACTATGAAGGTCCATATGTGGTAAAAACGGAATTCTCTGGTGGTAGTCTCATCCTCACAACAATGGATGGGGAAGAACTACCACATCCGACAAATTCAGACGCATTCAAAAAATAATATGTATAAAAAGCTCACAAAGTTTGAACCCTAAATGGGCGAATTAGGCTAAAAGGAGTGTCCCGGTGGATTGAAAACCCTAAAGGGAGATCCGGGCAAAAATTAGGGACATAAACAAAATATTTTCTCGGTGGATTGAAAACTCGAAAGGGAGATCCAGGAAAAAATAAGGGATCTTATTCAAAAAATAAATAATAAAAAGATTGCGGTCAAAGAACCACGACTTCAAACCACAAAGGAAGGGATTGATCCAAATCATTTGACTCGTAAGCAGAGGATATTTGAGTTATCAAAAGGATATTGGGGAAACAGCAGTAACAATTATTATTTTCATTGCCATTTTTGATTTTTTTCTGTAATTACCTCTTTTAAGGAATTTCATCTTGTAATCTTGCCTATTCAGAGGCATATTTATCAATAAAACATTTACTTCTTCAATATTTCCTTTTTCCTTTTTTGACTTGTTTACAAATTGCTACGATTATTTTTGTGAATAATGCGTTAAAATCATTTTAGGGATTTGACAAATAAAAGCATTTGATGAAACATCAAAAAGCATTTTTTGGTTAGAAAAACATTGAAAGAGAATCTACGCCTACGTCCATGTCTATGTATACGCCCACGTCTACATCTACGCCAACATCTACGTCTATGTCTACATCCACGTCTATGTACAAACCTACTTCCATGCCCACACCTACGCACACGCCTACGTCCATGTCTATTTCTACGTCTACGTCCATGCCTATATCCACAACTACATCCACGCCTGCTGTAACACCCCTTCTAATTACCCTAAATAAAAGGCAAGAATTAAAATCAGAGAAAATAAATTTGCACGGAAGGGATGTCACAACACACATCACATTCCAGAACTTTAAAGAAAAACGGACGGGGTACGTTTGTAAATTTAAGCATATCAACACAAAACAAACATACATAAATATTTAACTTCTTTCTCTCGTGCAAACGCAACGGAGTTTCAATATTTAACTTCATCTCCATTCATGGAGGAATCAAAACATAATTCAAGGCATCAAGCCATGATAATTCACATAAAGCATATGTTATCAAGTCTCACATACACAAAATAATATACCCAAAGTAAGGATTATATACATCATAATCCGAATACAAAATAGACGAGTTCGACACTAAATATACCCCCCCCCCCCCAGGTGTTACTACCAGAGCATCGACTCGACTCTAATCAAAATAAAACAGATTGCAATCCAATGCATCCGCTAACTAGCGCCTCGCGCTACCATCCTCGGTACCTGAACAATGCCATCAAAAGCATTTTCAAACAGAAGGGTAAGAATTCCAATAATCATATAACATGTAATTAAGGTAGAGCAATGGCAATAAATAAAGCAATACATCATGATCATATTCATTTTATCACATATAGTATCCGTACTCAAGGAAGTCATTTCCAACACATTAACCATATAAACCAATTATCTGAATACTCACATCATTGGCACATAACCATTATTCAAACAACAACAATATTGGCACATAACCAAACACATCAACACACATACACAATATACACAATTATGCATGTGACTCACAACACGACTCAACATATACGAATGCGGTACCGACTTGTGGACCCAAAGTTCCACCGCTTATTTTTCCACATAGGATCAAAGCCACTACGTCTATTTCCACTATAGGATCAACGTCTATTTTTGTGAACCCATGTTTCACCGCCTATGTTCCCTTTCCGGGTCAAAGCCACTACGTCTATTTCCATTCAAGGATCAACGTCTATAAAATATGAACCCACTATTTCACCGTCTCTATTTCAAGACCAACCATGCCATGCAATGTACAACCAACAACTCGTATGCAATTAAGACCACTTCCGACCTTAACATACACATACCACATATTCCAACACAATGAAATACCAACAATTGTACATGCATTGCAAATATAATTCACAAATCAAGTAATGTACAAGTTTAAACAATGTTACTTCCATGATTTATTCAAATCAAAACACAATTTCATAAACCGGAAGCATTCAACTTAATTTGACTTCACCTGCAAAATTCACATTTTTCAACAAAAATGTCACCCAACATATCAACCAAAATTACTACCATAAACCGCATAATAATTCAGACTATTTAGGCTAAAATCAGTTAATTAATTATCGGCCAAAAATTCTATTATTTCTATCTTATAAATCCTACAAAATTATTTATTAAAGATATTAAATCATTATTATTAAATATTTTGTATTGTAAACCGGAACGTAGTAGCTATAGTATAGAAACCAATATTTATTATATACCAAGCTACATGAATAAAACAATTCTTATATATATTACTTCTTCTTATATATATTACTTCTTTTTTTTTTGCTACAATAACAGGGCAATGCCTTAAGTAACAGCAAGCATAAGCTATAGTAACAGCAAGCATAAGCTAAGCACTAATTCCACCTTGTATCGCTACTGTATTGCCAACTATGTGCCATTGCCTTTAATGTTATTTATGCCTAATGCCATTAGTTAATAACTCTTCCTATGCGCTACTGTAAGCATCTAAATGCTTCTAAATATCATTCAATATTGCGCCACTGCATATCTAGCCTTCAAGATACTATTTCATATATATATATATATATATATATATATATATATATATATATATATATATATATATATATATATATATATATATATATATATATATATATATATATATATATATATATATATATATATATATATATATATACCGCTACAGTATGAAAAATATGAAATTTTGCAAAGAAAATACTAAGGCATGTGTATAACTAATCATATTGGATCCTAAATCATCTTTCAATTTCATCCATCTATCAATTTTTTTTTCATCATAACATAGTAGTGAAACTAATACCCTAAACCCCAAATTTATTCTAAAATCAAAACTATAAAATCACACACTAAATAATTGGTGGAAGTCAAACCCTTACCTCTAGTGTTGATTTTCTTGGAACAAGATGATGATTTTGTAGAACAAACCCTAGCCTTCTCCTTCTCTTCTCTTCTTCTTCTCTCTTTTCTTTCTTCTTTCTCCTCTTACCAACTACTCTTACTAACTCTACTTTTCTATTTTGTAAAACTATTCTTCTACTACTAACTTTCCTCCCTCTATCTTTCTAAAATTATAATTTGGCCCCAACAATTATTTAATTCAAATTATAATATATAACTCTACTAAAACAATATTACACTAAATAATATTTATTCTATATAAACCTAATCATGCCAATTAATCAAACAAAGTCAAATATTACTACACACCAAATTAATATTATTCAAAATAATATTTCGACATAATAAATATTTTTATTTCATATTACCCAATTAATATCTCAATCGATCTCAATTGAATATATTTATCAAATAGATATAATTTAATAGTTTTGGAAAATAATTAATGAAATAACATTTAAATATAAACGGCGTGTTACAACTCTCCCCCACTTAAAAGATTTTCGGCCTCGAAAATTACCTCTAAACGAACAATTCGGGATAGGAATCCCGCATCCGACTTTCAAGCTCCCACGTCACATTACCATTCGCCGAACCACCCCATGCAACTTTAACCAAAGCAATCTCTCTTCCTCTTAGTTGTTTCACCTTTCTATCTTCAATTCTCACCGGTAAAACCTCAACCGTCAAATTGTCTCTTACTTCCAAATCATCTGCTTGAATAACATGAGACGGATCCGCAATATACTTTCGTAATTGCGAAACGTGAAACACATCATGCAAATTTGAAAGTGATGGCGGCAATGCAATCCGATAAGCCATACTTCCAATCCGCTCTGAAATCTGATAAGGACCAATAAACCGAGGTGTTAACTTCCGCGATTTAAGCGCCCTTCCAACACCCGTAGTTGGATTCACCTTCAAAAACACATGTTCATCCTTCTTGAACTCAAGAGGTTTCCTCCTCTTGTCATAGTAACTCTTTTGGCGATTCTGAGACACTTTCATCTTCTCTCTTATCAATTTGATCTTATCCGTAGCCTCTTGAACCAATTCCGGGCCAACTATAGCACTTTCTCCCGTCTCGTACCAACACAAAGGTGTTCTACACCGTCTTCCATACAATGCCTCAAAAGGAGCCATGCCAATGCTAGAATGAAAACTATTATTATAAGTAAACTCAATCAAAGGCAAATGACTCTCCCATGAACCTCCTTGATCCAAAACACAAGCACGCAACAAATCCTCAAGTGACTGAATTGTTCTCTCCGTTTGACCATCCGTCTGAGGATGATAAGCGGAACTCAATCTCAGCTTAGTACCCAAGGCTCTTTGTAAACCTTCCCAAAATCTTGAAGTGAAACGCGGATCTCTATCTGAAACAATACATGTAGGAATACCATGTAAACAAACAATCCGTTCTACATACAACTTAGCAAGCTTCTCCATAGTGTAATCCATCCTAATCGGAATAAAGTGTGCAGATTTAGTCAATCTATCCACTATGACCCAAATAGCCTCATGGTTACTCGGAGTCCTCGGCAAACCAGAAACAAAATCCATCGAGATACTATCCCACTTCCACTCGGGAATAGACAACGGTTGCAACAAACCCGAAGGCTTCTGATGTTCAATCTTAGACTTTTGGCAAACCAAACAAGCATACACAAACTCAGCAATTTCTTTCTTCATACAAGGCCACCAAAACAGCTTCTTTAAATCTTGATACATCTTCTTAGCACCAGGGTGAATACTTAACCCACTTCTATGACCTTCCTCAAGAATCCTCTTTTTCACATCCCCCACATCGGGAACGCAAACTCTATCATGACATCTCAAAATTCCATTCTCATCAATTCTGAACTCTCCACCTTGACCTTGATTCACCAAAGTAAACTTGTCAACCAAAACCAAATCTGACTTTTGCCCATCTCTAATCTCTTCCAAGACACCACTAGTAAGCTTCATCATACCAAGCTTTACGCCAAAATAAGTCTCTTCACACACCAAACTCAAATCTCGAAATTGCTCCAACAATTCCCATTCTTTAACCATCAACATAGACATGTGTAAAGACTTTCTGCTCAAAGCATCTGCAACCACGTTTGCCTTACCAGGATGGTAATTCAAACTGAAGTCATAATCTTTAAGAAACTCTAGCCACCTTCTTTGCCTCATATTCAACTCTTTTTGATCAAACAGATATTTCAAACTCTTATGATCGCTAAAGACGTCGAATCTCGACCCAAACAAATAATGCCTCCAAATCTTTAACACAAAAACCACCGCTGCCAACTCCAAGTCATGAGTTGGATAATTCCTCTCATGCACCTTGAGTTGCCTCGAAGCATACGCCACAACCTGCCCATTTTGCATTAACACACCTCCTAAACCCATCAAAGAAGCATCGCAATAGACCGTAAACGGTTCAGATGGTTTAGGCAAAATCAAAACTGGCGCAGTTGTCAACCTTCTCTTCAATTCTTGGAAACTATCTTCACACTGCGGAGTCCACACGAACGCTTGACTCTTCCTAGTCAATTGTGTCAACGGTAAAGCTAGCTTGGAAAAGCCTTCAATGAACTTACGGTAATAACCCGCTAAACCAAGAAAGCTTCGAATCTCAAAAACTGACCTTGGAGATTCCCATTCTGACACGGCTTCTATCTTCGAAGGATCCACAGCAATACCTCCACGAGATATCACGTGACCAAGGAAACTCACTTGTTCTAACCAGAATTCACACTTCGAAAGTTTAGCAAACAAATGATTTTCCTTCAGAATTGACAAAACAATTCCCAAGTGTTCGGCATGCTCTGCTTCACTCTTGGAATAAATCAAAATGTCATCGATGAACACCACCACAAACTTATCCAGAAACTCATGAAAGATTCTGTTCATATACTCCATGAACACACCAGGTGCATTCGTAACACCAAAAGGCATCACCGAATACTCATAGTGTCCATAACGAGTTCTGAACGCAGTTTTCTGAATATCACCCGCTTTCACGCGAATCTGATGATAGCCTGACCTTAAGTCAATCTTGCTAAACACACACGCACCCACCAGCTGATCCATTAAATCATCAATCCTTGGCAAAGGATACTTGTTCTTAATGGTCACTTTGTTTAGCTGCCTATAATCCACACAAAGTCTCATTGTTCCTTCTTTCTTCTTCACAAGTAAAACTGGAGCACCCCACGGACTCACACTAGGACGAATAAACCTTTTGTCAAGCAACTCTTCCAGCTGACTCTTCAGTTCCACTAGTTCCGACGGTGACATCCTATAAGGAGCCATCGAAACAGGACTAGTACCAGGAATTAAGTCGATGGAAAACTCTACCTCGCGCTCAGGAGGTAAATCCGTAATATCTTCAGGAAACACTTCAGGAAATTCGCATACCACAGGATAATCCTTTCTTACTCTACCATCTTCCAAAACCATACTCGCCATAAGCATAAACAACCCATCTCCATTCTTCACACTCTTCTCAACTTGCTGTGTAGACAAGAAAACCACACCATCTTTCTCGGACTCGAGAAAAAGAACAGCCTTAGCAAAACAGTTGATATAGACATGGTTGGCTTTCAACCAGTCCATACCCAGAATCACATCTATCTGATGCAAAGGAAGACACACGAGATCAACTTCGAAATCTCTTCCGCACATGCGCAAAGGACACTTCAAACAAACAACTGAAGTAGAAACTGAACCCATCGCAGGTGTATCTACCTCCATACTTCGATCCAAAGTAGACAAGACAAGGCCCAATCTCTTGGCACAATCTAAAGCAACAAACGAATGCGTCGCACCCATATCAATAATAGCAACCAAAGACACATTAGAGATAAAGCATGTACCTATGATTAGACGTTCCTCAGCAGAAGTCTCTGCTCCAGATAAAGCGAATACTTTTCCAACTTCTTTCTTTGGCTTTGGACATTTGGTACTTATGTGGCCTTGCTCACCACAATTAAAGCAAGTTACACTCACACCAACTCTACAATCCACCGCTTTGTGACCCACCCTGTCACACTTGAAACACTTAACTATCCCCTGGCGACATTCCATAGCACGATGTCCCTCTTTACCACATTTAAAACATTTGATTGGAGTAGTCACTCCCCCACTCGGACTCTTTCCACTACTTATTGGTCTCTTTCCTCTTCCATCATAAGGCTTAGGACGCATCTGTCCCTTACCTCTTTTCTCACTCAAGCTCTTGTAATAAGCAGTGCTATCCCGACTGTCTTCGTCGTAGATACGACTTTTATTAACCAACTCAGAGAATCTTGTAATCTGCTGATACCCAATCGCCTTCTTTATGTCCGGCCTCAAACCATTAACAAACTTAAGGCACTTCGACCTCTCAGCATTAACAGTGTTGTAGTGAGGACAATATTTGATCAAATCTTGAAATTTAGCCGCATAGTCAGCTACCGAACCACTACCTTGTTTCAATTCCAGGAATTCAACTTCCTTTTTACCACGAACATCCTCCGGAAAATAATTCTCCAAGAATGCATCTCGGAAAATTTCCCAAGTCACCACAACCTGCTCCTCCTCATACCTCTGACTAGCGTTGATCCACCAGTCTTCGGCCTCTTTAATCAGCATGTGTGTTCCGAATTGCACTTTCTGAGCGTCGGTGCAATTCATCACACGAAAGATTTTCTCAATTGCTTTTAACCATTCTTGAGCTTCCACCGGAGCATGCTCTCCCTTGAAAGTAGGCGGGTTGTTCTTTTGGAACTTCCCAAGAGCACGAAAAGCATCTTCAGTACCATCATGTGGCGCTTGAGTCGTTTGCGGCATCTGATTTATTGACCCCGCAAGCAACCTCAATGCCTCAGCTAAAGCATCATCATTCCTTCTACCAGCCATCTTCTCTACAACACAAAGTATTGATCGCGTTAGCCACACAATCAAATATAAGGGATTGACAAAATAAGACCTGACAACTGACCGACTATGCTCTGATACCACTATTGTAACACCCCTTCTAATTACCCTAAATAAAAGGCAAGAATTAAAATCAGAGAAAATAAATTTGCACGGAAGGGATGTCACAACACACATCACATTCCAGAACTTTAAAGAAAAACGGACGGGGTACGTTTGTAAATTTAAGCATATCAACACAAAACAAACATACATAAATATTTAACTTCTTTCTCTCGTGCAAACGCAACGGAGTTTCAATATTTAACTTCATCTCCATTCATGGAGGAATCAAAACATAATTCAAGGCATCAAGCCATGATAATTCACATAAAGCATATGTTATCAAGTCTCACATACACAAAATAATATACCCAAAGTAAGGATTATATACATCATAATCCGAATACAAAATAGACGAGTTCGACACTAAATATACCCCCCCCCCCCAGGTGTTACTACCAGAGCATCGACTCGACTCTAATCAAAATAAAACAGATTGCAATCCAATGCATCCGCTAACTAGCGCCTCGCGCTACCATCCTCGGTACCTGAACAATGCCATCAAAAGCATTTTCAAACAGAAGGGTAAGAATTCCAATAATCATATAACATGTAATTAAGGTAGAGCAATGGCAATAAATAAAGCAATACATCATGATCATATTCATTTTATCACATATAGTATCCGTACTCAAGGAAGTCATTTCCAACACATTAACCATATAAACCAATTATCCGAATACTCACATCATTGGCACATAACCATTATTCAAACAACAACAATATTGGCACATAACCAAACACATCAACACACATACACAATATACACAATTATGCATGTGACTCACAACACGACTCAACATATACGAATGCGGTACCGACTTGTGGACCCAAAGTTCCACCGCTTATTTTTCCACATAGGATCAAAGCCACTACGTCTATTTCCACTATAGGATCAACGTCTATTTTTGTGAACCCATGTTTCACCGCCTATGTTCCCTTTCCGGGTCAAAGCCACTACGTCTATTTCCATTCAAGGATCAACGTCTATAAAATATGAACCCACTGTTTCACCGTCTCTATTTCAAGACCAACCATGCCATGCAATGTACAACCAACAACTCGTATGCAATTAAGACCACTTCCGACCTTAACATACACATACCACATATTCCAACACAATGAAATACCAACAATTGTACATGCATTGCAAATATAATTCACAAATCAAGTAATGTACAAGTTTAAACAATGTTACTTCCATGATTTATTCAAATCAAAACACAATTTCATAAACCGGAAGCATTCAACTTAATTTGACTTCACCTGCAAAATTCACATTTTTCAACAAAAATGTCACCCAACATATCAACCAAAATTACTACCATAAACCGCATAATAATTCAGACTATTTAGGCTAAAATCAGTTAATTAATTATCGGCCAAAAATTCTATTATTTCTATCTTATAAATCCTACAAAATTATTTATTAAAGATATTAAATCATTATTATTAAATATTTTGTATTGTAAACCGGAACGTAGTAGCTATAGTATAGAAACCAATATTTATTATATACCAAGCTACATGAATAAAACAATTCTTATATATATTACTTCTTCTTATATATATTACTTCTTTTTTTTTTGCTACAATAACAGGGCAATGCCTTAAGTAACAGCAAGCATAAGCTATAGTAACAGCAAGCATAAGCTAAGCACTAATTCCACCTTGTATCGCTACTGTATTGCCAACTATGTGCCATTGCCTTTAATGTTATTTATGCCTAATGCCATTAGTTAATAACTCTTCCTATGCGCTACTGTAAGCATCTAAATGCTTCTAAATATCATTCAATATTGCGCCACTGCATATCTAGCCTTCAAGATACTATTTCATATATATATATATATATATATATATATATATATATATATATATATATATATATATATATATATATATATATATATATACCGCTACAGTATGAAAAATATGAAATTTTGCAAAGAAAATACTAAGGCATGTGTATAACTAATCATATTGGATCCTAAATCATCTTTCAATTTCATCCATCTATCAATTTTTTTTTCATCATAACATAGTAGTGAAACTAATACCCTAAACCCCAAATTTATTCTAAAATCAAAACTATAAAATCACACACTAAATAATTGGTGGAAGTCAAACCCTTACCTCTAGTGTTGATTTTCTTGGAACAAGATGATGATTTTGTAGAACAAACCCTAGCCTTCTCCTTCTCTTCTCTTCTTCTTCTCTCTTTTCTTTCTTCTTTCTCCTCTTACCAACTACTCTTACTAACTCTACTTTTCTATTTTGTAAAACTATTCTTCTACTACTAACTTTCCTCCCTCTATCTTTCTAAAATTATAATTTGGCCCCAACAATTATTTAATTCAAATTATAATATATAACTCTACTAAAACAATATTACACTAAATAATATTTATTCTATATAAACCTAATCATGCCAATTAATCAAACAAAGTCAAATATTACTACACACCAAATTAATATTATTCAAAATAATATTTCGACATAATAAATATTTTTATTTCATATTACCCAATTAATATCTCAATCGATCTCAATTGAATATATTTATCAAATAGATATAATTTAATAGTTTTGGAAAATAATTAATGAAATAACATTTAAATATAAACGGCGTGTTACACCTGCGCCTGCGATACCAATATCAAGATCTTGCTGATACTTTTCCATCATGTTCAAATCAATTCAAAAACACCACAACAAAGCAATGATGAAGGGTTGGTAACACAAAATCAATGGTTTAAAAGGAGAGAATGTCGAAAAACATTCTTCATTACATTTTGGGACATATGCCTACATTTGGTGCATATTTAATCATTTGGGGCACACACAAAGTACTTGATGCATATACATTCTAGGTTCCATATTAATCTAGGACATTATTCACATACGTCATACATGGAATTTTTCAAACACACTTTGGGTAAGACCATATCTTGGGGCCCTTTGTCAGATTATCAAAGCAAGCATTTACCTTGGTTGAGAAAAAACACAACCGGTAAAACCTCGATCTCATCTTTGATCTAGTTTTCTAATATTTGATCACCAAAACACTTTTCAATCATCTACCCCTAGGTTGTGGTACGTGTGCAAATTACCAGGTTCATATTATTCATTCCCTAGGTAGTAATGAATACGTGAATCTATCTTTGTGCCTTTTATCCCCTAGGTTGTGGTAAACGCACAAATTCTTCAAATATATATCCCCTGGGTGCGATAGGTATACGAATTTTCAGGGTTATACTATTCATCCCCTAGGTTGTGATGAATAACGTAAGCCCACCCTTGTTGTCTTTTATCCCATAGGTTGTGATAAATACACAGGTTCATCCTCGTACTGTTTACTCCCTAGGTCGTAGTAAACATAACAAAATCTGCATAATCCATTGCATCAGTCTCCATGCAGTAATGTGTTATCAAACTTTGTTTTATTTATCCCCTAGGCTGCGATGAATAGACAAAATTTGTGTAAGAAACTTACTATACTAGTCTCAAAGCATTAGTAAGTCAGCTTTTCAAAAACTTGTATTATTTTACCTCCTAGTTAATGGTAAATATGCACAAAAAAATCTACGATTTCTTTTAGATACTAACGAGTTATCTGCATCGTCATATCTAAGTCAAATAAAAACTTTGGTTCAAACGTTGGTAAGATGATACATCATCATCTATGCCTACATTTCATACCCGTGGGAACGCTGTACAACGTATCCTTATAATCTTTTAGAAAAACTTTAGGGTATTTCATTATTTAATAAACTTTTGATCAAAACATGCGAGACTTGCGTATTCTCACACTATTCAATCGAAAGGCAATTAAATAGGGGCAGTTGTCATACCCCAAATTTGCCCTATTGGTTCCTAATATTTTTTATTCCTAGAATTATCATTTGCTTTATAATATATTATTGTCAAACACATATACTCATGGGGTTTAAGTTTATGAAAGAGGGTTTTTTACCTTATTAAGAATTAATGGGCCTTCCTAAATTAGAAAAGTCCATGTAAAATTTTAAGCCCAATAAGTTTTCACTTGCTAATAAAGGGTGCATCTTAGGTTAGGGCTTAGCATCCAATTTGCTGAGCCCATTATGTTTTTGAGTAAAGTTTTTGTTTGTTTTCATCCTAGTTTAATTTTTAAAGGTTTTACATTGTTAAGAATTCTTGAGCCTTTCTAAATCAGAAAGGCCCATGTAAAATTGAGGTTACATTTGTTTTCTCTTGCAAGAGGGGTGTATTAGCCCATTTCAGGTTTTTCTTTATGTTGAGAAATTGTTTTGTTTTTACAGTAACGTTATTAAAATCATTGTATTATGAACTTAATTAAGTCATAATTATATTTGTTTTATTATTTGAAGAAAATAAAACATTGACTAAAAAGTCAAAATTGAAATAAAAAAGCCTTTAAGTTGCTCGGTCAGCAAGCCTGCTTTTACTAACAAGCGCAACACCCAGAGAACACTCATTGTGCAAATCAGGAAAGAAAACATGCATTGTTCAAATCGTAGAAGAAAAACGCATGCTTTAAAGCTAAAAACATATACTGTTCAGATCAAGATAAAATCAAATCGTAATTAAATCAAACTTATTATACAAATCTATATCAAATCAAAAAAAAATCTCTAAATCCCTAATCTAATCTAATTCCTAGCGTAATTTTCTATCAATCTCAAGTAGTAACGACAATCATACAAAAACTTCCTAATTTATCTAAACCTAAACACCATAAGAAGGCCTAAAATTCAAAGCAGAGGGGGAGAATTTCACCGAGATTGGAAGAACAGAGAAGGGAGAGCCAGAGAGAAGAAGGAGATCCGAGCACCGCCGCCGTAAACTTTCTCACATCACTGCTCTGTGTAAGCTTAAGGTTTCAACATTTGAAACCCTAGCACCTCTCCGCCGCGCTTCCGCTACTTCCTTCGTCACTACCGTCCAGTGCCTGCAAAACAGAAAGGGAGAAGAAAAAAATCAGAACGAATCAGACCCAAATCCAAAGAGGCACATATGTCTATAGCGAAGAAGGTAAGCTTCGATTACTTAGCTTAAGGGCTTTGCATGATTAGTTTGTGATGTATGGTTGTGTAGGATCAGAGTCATGGGGTTTGGGTGGGAGCGCCGCCGTGGATTAGGGTTGTAAGGGTTCAGCAATTAGGGATTTGTGTTGGTGTTGTGTTGTTAGAAGAGAGAAATTAGAGGTGGATCAGAGAGAGAAACAAAAATGACGAAATAATTTGTAAAACAACATATAATGCTTTCAATAATCCAGTATGCGTAATTCCATGGTTGCTACCATGCGCCCTAAATCATAACTGCATGATCAATATCAAGCATTCTAGAAATATCATATGTCATATTACAATACATTCGTCCGCATAGAGTCCAAGCAGACTCCTCAACAACCTTTGGGCCAGGCCCAGTCGCTAAACCCACCCCTCTCTTTTGTTGTTTTACTAACCTATGCAAACTCACACCCCCACCTGCCTAATGGGCCAATTTCAACATCTAGACTTGGACCCTTACTCCCTACACACCTCACTTTTACTAAACAGTACAAATTTACACCCCCATGCGTTTGAGCCCGAATTAAACATCTGAATTCAAGACCCTACTACCTATACCCCCCTGTTTTGCTAGCCCAACACAATATATACCCCTTGTGTTTTTATTAAAACTAATTTTATTTCTTTTATTATTTATAATTATTATTTTTATATTTTAATATATTTATAAACTTTAATATATTTATTATTATTATAAAATAAAATATTTATTTTCCAATTCATCCAAAATATTTATTTATTGCATTAAAACTATTATAATCATGCATTAATAAGATATTTTTATATATTAATACATTAAAAAAATACTTAACCAGCACTAAACTCTTTTTTTAAATCAATTAAAATTTAAATCAATTTTCAAAAAGGATTACGAAAAATATTTTAATCGAATGCGAACTTTGTCTTGTAACTCCACTATTCACACACACAGACTAAGTACAAGGGAAATTCAAACATCTTCGTAATCCATAAAAAACACCAACCAATTGAGAACTACGAATTGGGACTTTGATTCCTCATAGTGGATACATAGACATGCGACTAAAATTGTGGCGAGTTCCCCTAATAAAAAATTAAAACCTTATTTCCTAAAGATTGTGCTTCTAAACCCTAGTATCCTTGTGAAAAAGGTAGATGAGGGGTGCCTAACACCTTCCCTTCGTCTAAAACGAGTCAAACAACTTAGAATCTATGATAAAATTAGGGTTATCCTTTATATTCCCTTCCTTAGGATAAAAATTAAGGGTGACGACTCTCAATTTAAAACCGGTTAGAACAATATGATAATAAATTATATGTAGATTTTGGACCTACGTGTTTAGTAGCAGATTCTATTTCTTACGACTGTGTAATACAAAAGTCAAAGTACTTCTTTTATATTTTTGAATTTGTTTCATGATTGAAGCATAAAACATGTCATAGATACAATCATGTTTGTAATTTTTCAACTCGTATATCCAACATAGAGTTACCTCTTAACGCTTTGTCTAAGAATCTAACACACATTCCTCTAGTAACTTGATAAAATTTATGTATAAACCAATTTTTTTAGTCAGCTCATTCATGCTGTAAGGGTTCACAGGTAAGCTCAATTCGACAATCAATCCTATAACTTTAATATCTTAATTGAAATTCCAAATATGTTAAGACTGGTGTCTCAACGTACAAGCAATGTCATGATAAATGTTATAACATTTATTGACAGAACAACAACAATAACAAAATAGAAAAATAACTTGCAAAAAAAAGAAAGAACATTGTGATATGTTAACCCAGTTCGATGCTAACTCACCTGCTTTGGGGGATACCAAGCCAGGAAAGAAGTCCACTACAATCATTATTAGTTTGAAGCTAAATTGGTCCCAAGTTTACAACTTCGCGCCTAATCCCTACCTAATGCTACTTCTACTTAGGTCCTCCCTAAGTCAGGGAAATCACCATCCCTCTTCCAATCAGCGCAAGGATAAAATAGACCTCCCCTAATCCTAGTGGCAGTCTCTAATCAAGTTACAGTCACAATAATCTGAAGATAAAATTAGGAAGAGCACACTTCCCAATAAAATACTATGGGTTTCTTAAAATCCTCTTCCAAGAACAATACTCAACTCTTACTTCACAACTTCAAGGAGAACAGTAGATTGATGAACAAGCAACAATCAATCAACTCAAATGTATCGGAGATACATGAGGATGTACAAACAAAACAGATGGAGAACCTAAGAAACTACCAACCCTAAACCCTTATTTTTTACACAAGGTTTTAAAATAAAAACTATGCTTAAAAACTAGGTCTTGGACGACTCTTTACATAAGCTTCTGCAGTTGGGCTTGGACTGGCTTAGGTTCTTCAATCAACTCCAATCTTCAGCTGAAAATCTCTGCAGAATATTCTCCATAAAAATAGAAACAATCTTCATAAAGAGTTTCCTAAAAAGTCTCAATCGATCATTTTTAGTAACCAATCAAATCTGCACCTATTTCTAACAAAATCCTTGATTTGCATGTGCCTATAATAAGTACAGCATGTCTGCTGCATCAACCTCAGAATGTCACGACATCTTCTGTGACATCTGGAAAAAATCATACCAGCAAAACATATTATGACAGTTGATAAAGATGTCGGACCATCTTACTCAACACCAATATTGAACCATACTTAGAACCATGTTTAGCCAAAATTTAGCCAACCATGGAACTAACAATCTCCCCCTTTGGAAAATTTAGGCTAAAACAACCAAAAACCCAATTCAATTGGAGAGAGGAATAAAGCCACAACACAAGCTACATGATGATCATGTAACCTTTGTACAAACACAGCTAAGAAGCTTATAAACACATATAGAAATAAAAACTCCCCCTATCAAACATAATTGGTTCTCCCCCTCAAGGATATAACCCACACTAGAGCACCAATAGCGGAATAACAAAAGCAACGGCAACTTCAGCATACACAAGCATAAAAACTCATGTTCCCCCTTAATGATTGCATGAGCAACCATACACATATCTACTCTCATAGAAGTGGTAGCACACAATCCTGTCACAATGCTAAATTAACATGTCAAGACATGTTATATGACATCAGGACACAACACTTTACTCCCCTTTTTAGCCAAAATATTGACAAAAAGACACAGAGTAAATGTAAACAATGGAAACACAGAGAACACATTACACTCGGGCAAAACAATACATCTTGTAAACACACATTGCACGCTAGCAATAACACAGATGGAAGCACACAAATGGAAACACAACTCTTGGTTAGCTTCAGGTGGTCTTCCACCTCTTGCCTATGTCAAAGAGCCTCATGCCCCTATCAAAAAGCCTTCTTCATTTTTTGGTGTTGTAGCTAGCCCCATTGTCTTGTATAATACCTTCCTTCCAGCCAATAATCCCAGCAACAGACATATCATTCCCCAGTACATAGAGGAAAATTTTAGTAGATGTCGTATTTCCTCTTTTCTATAATTGTTATAACTCTTCAATAGAACAAGTTCCAATCCCACTATTTTTGATAACAACAAGTTGTTCCTTGTTGTCCATAAGCTCCAAAGTGTCATCCTTTCCTTTAACGAGATTCCTGATCAGTTGCTTACAACTACCAAGATCCTTGTACCAATCATGTTGAATAAGATAGCTGAGTAAATTCAAATCTTCAGTATAAAATTTCATAACATCTCTTTTGACATCATACTTCTTTAGCTCAAGTTCAGAGAAATTTCAACCTGTTTCCCTCAATGCAACACATCCATTTGATGTTTTCTGATTTGCTTTAGTGATTCTACCTTCATCAGGGTGATTTATAATCAATTCCCTGTATTGTTCTATTTGTCCCTCAATAGACAAACATGTGCTAGATTGAGAATTCACTAATTCAGTGTTTGTGAACTCACAAGTTTCCTCTTATAGTGCTTCGTCAGATTGCACATAGAAAGTTCCAACATCGTCTCTGACACCCTCCTTCTATCTAGAGAATGAATCATCAATATTCATATTGATATATTCCATTGTCATGCCAATTATAGAGTTATATACCCTATACACTCTTTTGCTTAAAGCGTAACCCAGAAATGTCCCTTCATCCATTGTGGGATTCTTCTCGTCCACTTGATCTTTTTCAGTAAAGATATGGCATTTACTTCCAAAGGTGTGGAAGTATTTAACTTTAGGTTTTATTCCTTTCCATAGTTCATAGGAAGTAGTGGCAGTACCTCCTCTCTAGGTAACCCTGTTATGAATATAGCAAGCAATATTCATAGTTTTTTCCCAAAACACAAATGGCAATTGCTTAGCACTAAGCATCACTCTAGTTGATTATTGTATTGATATAATCCTTTTCTCAATAATTCCATCTCCCTGAGTTTTCCAGGAATAAGAGAACTCGTGACTTATTCCTTCAGAGTCACAAAATTTATAAAATTTTGCATCCATAAACTGCTTGTCATTATTTTTTCTAATCTTAACAATCACACTCATCTTCTCCTCTTGAATGCTTTGACACAGATCTTTGAAGACTTCAAAGGTATATGATTTTTCTTTAATAAAATGCATCCGAGTATAACCAGAATAGTCATCCACAACTACAAAGACATACCTTTTTCCTTCTAGATTATCTACCTATAATGGTCCCATTACATCCATGTGAAGAACTTACAAAGTTTTAGAAGTAGTCTGATGTTGCAACTTTGGATGTAACATCATGATGTCATTTTTTCTTTCACATTGATCACATACTTCTCCTTATTTAACCTTGTGCTTTGGCATATCTCTGATGGCTCCTTCTGATATGACTTCCTTCATCATTTTAAGATGAAGATGTTCAAGTTTTTAGTGTCATAACTTCACTTCATCTTCCTTGGTTGTTGAGCAAGTTGAAGAATAAGCAATTATTTGAGATTCCCATAAATAGCAGTTGTCTTTGGACTTGACACCTTTCATTAGAAAAACTTCTTTCTCATTTTTTAATAGACATTCTAATTTTTACAAGTTGACTAACAAACCTTGATCACACAATTGACTTACACTAATAAGATTAGCAGTCAATCCTTTGACAAACAACACATCTTCCAACCTACGACACACATCATACTGAAGGTGTGAGAAACACAAGAAAGGGGGTTTGAATTGGGTTTCACCAAAAAAATTTAAATATTTTTGTTGATGAAAGACCAAGTTAACTTAGAACATAAAAGTAAATTAACACAATTATTTGTATCCTGGTTGACTGTTAACTAAGCTACCCCAGTCCACCCCGCAAGGTGATTTACCTTCAACAAGGACTTAATCCACTATAACCAAATTGATTATAGACAACCTAAAATAAGTCAGATCAACCTTATTGTCACCCCCCAATAAGTCAGTCGATCGTTATTACAAATGCACTCAAACAACAGTAAGAGTCTTCTTGAGATTAGACCTTCACTTGGTCACGCAAGGAATCAATCAACAAATGTTGAATACTTTCAGTGTATTATAGTTTGCTTCTTTTAAGAAGATTACACAAAAAATTTAGTACAGAGAAAAACATTTAAGTGTTTTACATCTGTTGTACCCCATTTTGCCCCTAAGATTCCTCTATCATCTCATATCAACTCAATCAAAACAAGATCACACTAGGGTTTGGTTCTTCTCCCTATCTCTAGGTTTTCTTATGAGGAATCACCAAGCACCTTGATTTTTATAATGTGATCATTTATGTTTAGTATTGATTAACTTTTAACTAATAAATACAATGAATGTTTGCTCTAATTGATGTTATTGTAGGTAAGGGCACAATACATTTCATCAGGTTGATTTATAGGTTCATGAGTTTATTTCCATGCCTTATTCAACAAAGGTTCATTGAGATTAAAGCTTCATCATTAAAGATAATTTTAAGTAATATCATAACAAGGTCTACTACTATTCATCACGCCTTAATTTCTCAAAGAAAAACAAAAGATGTAAGAGTTGATTGAAGAAGTTTGACCTAATTGGATAAGTTCTTTATTCCTTGATCATAAGTGCATAACTATCTCATTTCTTAATATTTGGAAGTGTTTTTTATTTCTATGGGTTCTTATTATCATCCACAACAACTTCTATTCACATTGCAAGAGTAACTGTGCAAGAAAGTTTGTTAAAATTGAAAGGGGTTTCCAAGTCATTTTTGTGCTTGAGGAGATAGGGTTTTGAACTTATAAAGGCTATATATTGCTTATCTTTTGAGATTTTTGAGTGATTCCAAATACATTCTTCTCTTTAAAAGGTTATAAACTAATCACTTCAAGATTTTCAAGGAAATTTTGTGGAATATTCCTAAGGATGAAGAAAGATTATAAGTCCTCAAGATAGGCCATAAAATTACCTTATGTCAATTTTTATCTCTTTGAGCCTATTATTTTTGCAAGATGATCTTAAGTATGTGAACTTCAACTCTTCTTTTATGTGCAAAGCTTGAAAATGGATGGAATATTCCCTAAGAATGGAAAAGATTATAGGTCATCTCATGAATTTTCACCAACTTCACAAGGCCATAAATTTTTCAATACTTGTTATTTTTGAGTGATTCAAGTTTCACAATGCTCTTTGGGAAGTCTACTTCAATATATCATCATTGATCAAATCTCAATTTTTTAGGAAGGCCTTGTTTTAACTCAAAACATCATAGGTCACTTTTGAAGAAAAACATAGAATTTTTCTAAGTACAAAAAGTCAGCATCTTTTTCTCAACTTTGACTCATCATAATTCCTAGCTCAAGTATCCAATTGATCCCATTCTTCGCACATTGTAAAATCTATGACCTTATCTTTCAATTGCTTCAAGAATCATGCCCTAAGACTCCTTGAGTTCTGAATACCATTGATTCAAAGTTGGTACCTTGAAACTGACTTTTTTCCTCTAAGTCAGAATTTGAAATGCACAATTTAGCTTCTAATCACTAATTTTTTGCGCGTTTTTGTTAGAACATAGTTTGATTCTACAACCCTTAATTAGAGTTTTGATGATAAAAAACACAAAGAACAAATATGCACTTTAAATTTGTGTTATTTGGTATGCAGAAGTTCTGACTGAAACAGCATCAAAAGTTAAGCTACTGAAGCTTTCAAGTTGAGGTAATCAGAATGTTCTGAAGAATGATGATCCGAATCTGCGCTGAAGTAAAGAATACTCTGATTCTGAACAGAAGTCTAATATACCATCAGAATCTGCGCTAAAGTGAAGAATACTCTGATTCTGAACAGAAGTCTAATATATCATCAGATCCACATATCTCTGAGTCATCAATGTTCTGAAGCAATTGCAGCATGCAAGATTCTAGGTTCTGAAGCGTTACTTTTCAATTAAGACAACATCATATGCAACGACTTCATTCAGACAAGAATCTTCTAAATATGGAAATAGCATTGAATATCCTTTATCACGCTTTATGTTGGACAAGATTTCCATGCCTACATAAACAAGCTTAGAGGACAAATCGTTTACGATTTTGATATACTACTGCATATACCTCTCAAATGTTGCAATCTTTCATATTCTCGTATAAGCTCAAATTGTGTAAAATATCATAGTAGTGATACAGTTTTTGTAAGGAAAAACAACAGTACATAGTATATTATTTTATCTTGATTAAGCTAGTTTTCCTTGAGATAAATCAGGTTATGGTTGTACTCAATAAGACTTTGGCAGTTGTCAAAGTAGTGTTGTAATCAGTTTTGATTAGTGAATTAAGTCCTCGTTGGAGAGGGGCGAAATCACCTTGGTGGGTGGACTGGAGTAGTTTGAGATTAAACGAACCAGGATAAAAATACCGTGTCTATTGCTTTTGATTTTAAGTTTAAATTCAACCCCCCCCCCCCCCTTCTTGTGTTTTTCACTTCTTCAATTGGCATCAGAGCGCCTTGTTCTGAGTTCATACACTTAACCGTGTCAGTACAAGATCCAAGCTTTAGAAAAACGCTATGGTGGGACCAAGCTAAAACATCAGCAATTACTATCATGAGGACAAGGACAAAATCAGCAGCAAACCTCCAGTCTTTAATGGAGAAAATTTTGACTACTAGAAAGACAGAATTGAGAGCTTCTTTCTGGCTCATGATGTTGATCTATGGGACATGGTAATTGATGGATACACACATCCTGTGGATTAAAGCGGTCATAAGATAGATAGAAAAAGGATGTCTTACCAGCAAAAACGTGATTTCAGAAACCATCATAAAGCCAGAATAATACTCCTCATTGCCATCTCATACTCAAAATATGAGAAGATCTCAAACAGAGAGACAACCAAAAACATGTTTGACTCTCTGAGAATGACGCATGAAGGAAACATACAAGTCAAAGAAACCAAGGCCCTTGCGCTCATTCAGAAATATGAAGCATTCAAGATGGAGGACAGTGAATCCATAGAAGCAATGTTCTCAAGATTCCAGATTCTTGTTGCTGGGATGAAAGTTCTTGACAAAGGATATTCTACTGCTGATCACGTAAAGAAGATCATCAGAAGTATACCCAAGCAATGGAGGCCAATGGTCACTGCACTTAAGCTAGCTAAAGATCTCAACAAGATATCTCTGGAGGAACTTGTCAGCTCCCTCAGAAGTCATGAGATAGAGCTAGAAGAAGAAGAGCCTCAAAAGCAAGGTAAGCCTCTATCATTAAAATCTAAAAATCCGATTCTAAGGTTTTGCGGGATATGGAAGAAACCTCTGATGGATCCTCATCAGAAGAAGACGAATTGTCTCTTCTCTTTAGAAGAGCCAATCAACTGTGGAAGCAGAGACAAAGAAAATGCAGATACCTAAGAAGATCAGAGAATCAAAATGAATCCTCCTTCAGATACAGAAAGTCCGAGTCTTCCTCTGGACACAAAAGATCTAAAGCTTCTTCAGGACACATAAAGTCAAATAACAAAGACATCATCTGCTATAAGTGCAATGAACAAGGGCACTACAAAAGTGACTGTCCAAGGCTTCAGAAGGAGAAGCCCAAAAAGAAGTTCTTCAAGGAGAAGAAGAAAAGCCTCATGGTAATATGGAACGATTCAGACACTTCTAATGCTGACTCAGAGTCAGATGATGAAAGAGCCAACATAGCTCTCATGGCAAATGTGACAGAAGACAGCGAAGCTTCTGGTTCAGACTCAGAATCAGACACAAAAGAGGTATTCCCTGATTTCACTGTTAATTTTACTAAGGCTAAACTTGCAGAAAGTCTGGATGAAATTCTGGAAAGGTATCAACAGATCAGAGTCAAATTCAAGAACCTGAAAAGGGAACTTGTCTCTGACTCTGAAAGAACTGAGAGTCTTATATTAGAGAATTCTGAGTTAAAAGAAAAGATTTTAAAATTAGAAAATGATTTACAAAACTCTCAGAAAGAAATAATCTCAGAGACTCCCAGTAATGTTGATAAGATCATCAAAGAGTATGATCACAACTTTCAGAAGTTTCTGGCTAAAAACATAGATAGAAGCAAGATGGCTTCAATGATCTATGGAGTTAGTAGGAATGGAAGAAAAGGAATATGATACCAAGGTAAGGTATCCCCATCTAAGAAATTCATGGACCTTGTTATAAAACGCACACCACTAAAATCAAACTTCACATATGGGCACACACATGACCTAAAATACACTAATAATGATTACTCTGTCAAACCAAAATTCAAACAGAATTTTGGTAAAACCAACAAACCAGGACCCAAAAAGATATGGGTACCTAAGGACAAAATTATATATGTAGAAGATATCTTTAGCAGCAAGGCTAAAACACCAGTCATGGTACCTAGACTCTGGATGCTCTCGACACATGATAGGAAGAAAGCATATGTTCCAAAGCCTGGAACTTAAACCTGGAGGCTATGTGGGCTTTGGAGGAAACCAAAGAGGGAAGATCATTGGCTCTGGAACAGTAGGTAATGGTAATCTTCTTTCTATCAATAATGTGCTTTTAGTTGATGGATTAATGCATAACATGTTATCCATAAGTCAATTAAGTGATAACTGTTATGATATAATCTTTAATCAAAATTCATGCAAAGCTGTTAGCCAGAAAGATGGAACTATCATTTTTAATGGAAAGAGTAAAAACAACATTTACAAGATAAAACTTTCTGAACTAAAAAGTCAGAATGTAAAATGTCTTCTCTCTGTTAACAACGAGCAATGGGTCTGGCACAAAAGATTGGGGCATGTTAGTATGAGAAGAATATCTCAGATTAACAAACTCAATCTGGTCAGAGGACTCCCTAATCTGAAGTTCAACTCAGATGCTCTGTGTGAAGCATGTCAGAAAGGAAAATTTGCAAAACCTGCTTTTAAATATAAAAATGTTTTTTCCACCTCTAAGCCATTAGAACTTCTGCACATAGACTTATTTGGACCAGTGAAAACTGTGTCTGTTAGTGGCAAGAAGTATGGGTTAGTGATCGTAGATGACTATAGCAGATGGACATGGGTAAAGTTCTTAAGACACAAGGACGAGTCACATTCTGTGTTTGTTGCATTCTGTAACTAAGTTCAGAATGAAAAGGATCTTAGAATTGTCAAAGTCAGAAGTGATCATGGTGGAGAATTTGAAAATAAAAAATTTGAAACATTTTTTAATGAAAACGGCATCTTGCATGACTTCTCTTGTCCTAGAACTCCCCAAAAAAATGGAGTTGTAGAACGAAAGAACAGAACATTGCAAGAAATGGCCAGAACCATGATCAATGAGACTAACATTGCTAAGATCTTCTGGGCAGAAGCAATTAACATAGCGTGTTACATTCAGAATAGAATCTCTATAAGACATATTCTGGAAAAGACTACATATGAATTGTGGAAGAACAGAAAGCCCAACATTTCTTATTTCCATCCTTTTGGATGCACATGTTTTATTCTGAATACTAAAGATCATCTGAACAAGTTTGACTCTAAAGCACAGAAGTGTATTATGTTAGGATACTCTGAATGCTCAAGAGGGTACAGAGTATACAATACAAAAACACAGATTGTTGAAGAGTCAATCAGTGTTAGATTTGATGATAAGCTTGACCCTCAAAAGTCAAAGCAGAATGAATCTTTTGCAGATATAGAAGTTGAATTCACATGTACTGAAAACAACTCATCATAAGTTCCCAACAGATACGCTCCAACAACTTTAGAAAGAAACGTTACAAGTGATCCAGTACCTTCTGTTGATCAACTCCAGAAAAGGTTATCCAGAAGCAGCATAGCTCACCCAGAAGATAAGATCCTGGGAAAGAAGGATGATCCAATCAGAACAAGATCAACATTCAGAAACTCTAAAGAATCCCTCATGGGACTGGTCTCACTGATTGAACCAACAACAATTGATGAAGCTCTTCTGGACAATGACCGGATTCTGGCAATGCAGGAGGAATTAAATCAGTTCACCAGAAATTATGTATGGGATCTGGTTCTGAAACCAAAAGGATTCAACGTCATTGGAACAAAGTGAGTGTTCAGAAACAAACTGAATGAGCAAAGAGAAGTCCTCAGAAACAAGGCACGACTGATGGCACAAGGTTATAGTCAGCAAAAGGGGATAGACTATATGGAAACATTTTCTCCAGTCGCCAGGTTAGAATCTATCAGACTCTTAATCTCCTTTGTTGTCAATAATAGCATCACTTTGTATCAGATGGATGTCAAAAGTACATTCCTAAATGGTTACATAGATGAAGAGGTATATGTGCACCAACCCCCTGGGTTTGAAAATTCCAAACACCCAGAATATGTTTTCAAACTAAAGAAGTCACTCTATGGTCTGAAACAAGCTCCCAGAGCTTGGTATGAAAGACTAAGTAACTTCCTGTTAGAAAAGGAATTCACCAGAGGGAAAGTGGACACAACCTTGTTCTGTAAGACATTTAAGAATGACATTTTAGTTTGTCAGATTTACGTAGATGATATCATTTTTGGATCCACTAAACCTTCTCTGGGAAGAGAATTTACTAAGTGCATGCAGGCAGAGTTTGATATGAGCTTAATGGGGGAAATTAAATTATTTATGGGCATTCAGATAAACCAAACTCCAGAAGAAACTTACATTCATCAGAGAAAATATGTCAGAGAACTTCTGAAGAAATTTGACCTCTCAGAGTGTAAGCCCTCAAAGACTTCAATGCATCCCACGTGCATTCTGGAAAAGGAAGAGGTAAGTAAAAAGGTAGAACAGAAAATCTACAGAGGTATGATTGGATCTCTCCTTTATCTGACGGCTTCAAGGCCTGATATTTTATTCAGTGTTTTCTTATGTGCTAGATTCCAATCAGATCCTAGAGAATCTCACTTAATAGCATTTAAGCGAATTTTCAAGTATCTGAAAGGCACTACTAATCTGGGTTTGTTTTATAGAAAATCCAATGAATACAGCTTAGTAGGATACTATGATGCTGACTTTACTGGAGACAGAGTAGAGTGTAAAAGCACTTCTGGAAGCTGCCAGTTTCTGGGAGATAACCTGATCTCATGGACCAGTAAGAGAGAGTCCACAATAGCACTATCAACAGCAGAAGCTGAATACATAGCAGCTGCTGGATGTAGCACTCAAATGCTCTGGATGAAAAGTCAACTTGAAGACTTCAACATATTTGAGAGTAACATTCCTATCTTCTGTGATAACACTTATGCCATATGTCTATCCAGAAATCCCATTTTGCATTCTAGGGCTAAGCATATAGAAATAAAACATAATTTTATTAGGGATTATATTCAGAAAGGAATTCTCACTTTAAAATTTATTGACACGGACCATCAATGGGTTGATGTGTTTACAAAACCCCTTTCTGAAGATAGATTCAATTTCATTCTGAAACATCTCAGCATGAAATTGTGTCCAGAATAAAATGTTTTATTTGCATATTCTAACCCTTAGAATTTCATTGTTTTCTATGAACATCTGATCAACTTGTCTATAGAAGCTAGAAGTACAGTTGCCTCGAAATCTATCTATGAAGATCTGAACTTTTCATTTCAAGGATAGAGGCATGCAGTTCACACCATCAAACATTTGTCATCCTCTCATAAGCTACCTTTTGAGGCTGAACACGTGTTCAAATTCTGAAGGGTCCAAGGCTCTGATTGGTTGCATTGAGACACTTGTCATTGGTAACTGTTCAATATCTCTCTAAATCCCCTAATTTCAGGTTTCATTAATTCAATATAATCATTACTTATTTTCTCTTTCTTACTGATTATGTTTTCCAAAAGAACCTATATAAACTAAATTCACTATTTCATTCATTCATGTTTTACCATCTTCAATATTCTCTCTTATTCTAGTTTCTTTTTCAAAAACCCTTTCTATCAATTTTCTTCAAAGAATCCGTGTGAGCAATGGCATCATCATCAAGTCTCAAGAATCTCAACAGTGCTCCTGACTCTTCATCTACTGAACAATATGAGGAGCCCGTTAGAATGCTACTCACTCCGGTTTACAACCTTGAAGTTCTCTGTGAATTGATCGTTGATTTTGAAAGCTTACAAGAAAATGGGTTTAATCTGTATGAAGATGTAACTGCACAGGGATGGAACAGATACTTTGATCGCCTGTTGGGTCCAACTTTTCCCATTCTTGGTAAAGAGTTTTGAATTCATGCTACTTCATCCAACCACCAAGTCACATCATATGTTATGGGGAAGAAGATAGTGATTACAGAAGATTTGATTTGGAAACTCATTGGATACAATGGCGGGGGAGTCAGATGCATTGATATGGATGATAAGTGTTCTGACCTAAAATCCATTGCTAGGGAAATCTTCACTTCTGGACAGCCATCCAGCAAGATCAGAGACTTGAAAGTCATTACAGAATCTGGGCTAGAATAATTCTGGGATGTATCAATCACAAGAAGCCGACAAGCTCTCCTGATTACATCAACATTGATCAGCTGTTTCTGATATACTTCATTGCAAAGAAGACCAAGATAAACTTTCCACATTTGCTCTTCAACCATCTCAGAACAAGTGTGAAAGAGACAAGAGAAGAAGAAAGAACTAAGAGGGATTGGATTCATCTAGGAAGATTGATTTCAGATATTCTAACAGAAAACATGCTGATAGAACATCTAACAGAGGCTCAAGAAATCAGTACTCTAGAAGCAACTGCTAGGAAACCTTTGAATTCCAAGAATCTGAAGAAAATGAAGATTATTGAAAACATTAAGAAGGAACCAACAATTGATTCTCATGAGGTCATCACTTCTAGGAGAATCCCTCTGAAGGATTTTCCACTATTCTCTAAGATAGATGCCTCTCCAGAGATTATAGTCAGATACCTTGAAGCCTGCAAGGCTGATGGGACTATTCCAGAAATCAACATCCAAGATCTACACAAGCCATCTCCAGAGATTGTGCTAAAGAAATCCAGAAAGAGGAAGGCAGAAGGAGAAGGATCCTCTCAGAGGACCCCCAAAGCTGCGAAAAAGAAAGGTAAGACATCTTTTGTTTCTGTTGTAGAATCAATACCTATTCCAACATCTGAAACCATTCCCCCTCAACCAACAGAAAATCCTTCACCCCAAACATTTGAGGATTTTGACATAGAGTTTGACCCATCTGTAACTCTTGGAAATTTCTTGAATGAACCTCACTCCCCCAATCCAAATTTAGAACAACATCAACCAGAACTTGCTAGAGTTCTCTCTGATATTAAACTGTTTGATCAAGACTTTTCCTTACCACCCCTAGAAAATCCAAACACTCAACCTCAACAACTAGAAAATCCAAACACTCAACCTCAACAACCAGAAAATCCAAACACTCAACCTCAACAACCAGAAAATCCACAACCACACTCTCCTCAACCAGAACATCAAAACCTCAACTCACTCAAACCAGAAAATGAAAACCCTCTCACTCCTCAATCTGAAAATCCATCTTCTGAAATACCTGAACCAAAAATTCAACACGCTACCGCAAACCAATCAGAAGACTCGCTTTCAGACTCTGATGTTATCACCCCAATTCCTGGGATAACAGAACCTCTTACAGTTCATTTACCTCTCTCCATTCATGATATTCCAGAAATACCTTCACCATATGAATCCACTCCACCAAACACCCCTCATTCACCAATCCTGATTTCTGACTCTTCCACTCCTTCACCTATCAATCGTCCAATTAACAACCTCAGACTTGTCATTGATCTACAAGCGCTGGACCAACTAGCTTCCACCTCAAACAAAATTGCCACCTCCAAACCTAAACCAACCTCAACAAAATCATATGTTGGTAAGAATCTGTTGATTTTTGAAACAGAAATACAGGAATGGATAACTTCTTTGAAGGAAGCAAGTCAAGAGATTTCTAATCCTGCTGCTTCTGATTCTCTGTGGGAAAGATTCATAAAATGGTTCAACTTTGAAACCCAGAAGCTGAAAGAATTAAGCTATGAAAGGGCTCAGCAGAACTTCAGTGATCAGCTGAAAGCCTTCAAAGATCAAGTTATGAGCCACTGGGACAAGAAAGAAATCCTTCTGTTGGATAATGCTCCCTGGATAGAGCACCAACCTTTAGAAGCCACTGAACCAGATTCTGATAGTCGCCCTCTGACTACTGCTCCAGAAAAGGTGATTGCAACAGAAGAAGTTGTTCAATCAGAAGAGGTTGCAGAGTGTTCTGAACAACATGTAACCCCTAAAGATACACCATCTTCATCTCTAGTCATGCAAAACTCTGGAAGAGTTGAAGAAGGAGAATGCCTTAATCCATGCCAGACTGGATAAGCTAGAAGACACAAACAAAGAGATCAAGAATATATTGGATAAACAAGATGATACAACAAAAGAAATCAAAGACATTCTGGGAAAGCAGGAAGAATCAAGCACTCAGATTAAGAGCTTGTTGGAAGCGTTCTTCACACGACTTCCCCCTCCTTCTTAGATTTTCTTTAACTGTTTATCTGTATTTTTCATCTTATCCTCCTTGTTTCTGAAAAATGTCATTGCATTTTGTTTTCAATATAAATCATCTTTTTTACTCTGATTATATTGCTTTTTGATACCTGACAAAAAGGGGGAGAAAGTAAGATATTTTCAATAACAGTATATCGGGACAAAGTCTCAAACATTCTGAATATCTTGACCTCTATGTTTTTCTGAAAAGCTTGAACAGGAACATATTCTGATAAGGACAGAAGGAGATGCATCAAAAGCTCTGACGAGAAGGAACTTCAGGGAAGTAACTCATCTCTATCTGAGTAATCAACTTAGGGGAGACTCTCTTAAGCTTTTTGTTCTATATTTTTCATTGAAAATCCTAGTTTTTGTCATCATCAAAAAGGGGGAGATTGTTAGAACATAGTTTGATTCTACAACCCGTAATTAGAGTTTTGATGATAACAAACACAAAGAACAAATATGCACTCTAAATTTGTGTTATTTTATATGCAGAAGTTCTGACTGAAACAGCATAAAAAATTAAGCTACAGAAGCTTTCAAGCTGAGGTAATCAGAATGTTCTGAAGAATGATGATTAGAATCTGCGCTGAAGTGAAGAATACTCTGATTCTGAACAGAAGTCTAATATATCATCAGATCCACATATCTCTGAGTCATCAATGTTCTGAAGCAATTGCAGCATGCAAGATTCTAGGTTCTGGAGCGTTACTTTTCAATTAAGACAGCATCATATGCAACAGCTTCATTCAGACAAGAATCTTCTCAATATGGAAATAGCATTGAATATCCTTTATCACGCTTTATGTTGGACAAGATTTCCACGCCTATATAAACAAGCTTAGAGGATAAATCATTTACGAGTTTGATATACTATTGCATATACCTCTCAAACACTGCAATCTTTCATATTTTCGTATAAGCTCAAATTGTGTAAAATATCACACTAGTGATATAGTTTTTGTAAGGAAAAACAATAGTACACAGTATATTATTTTATCTTGATTAAGCTAGTTTTCCTTGAGATAAACCGGGTTGTGGTTGTACTCAAGAAGACTTTGGCAGTTGTCAAAGTAGTGTTGTAGTCAGTTTTGATTAGTGAATTAAGTCCTCGTTAGAGAGAGGCGAAATCACCTTGGCAGGTGGACTGGAGTAGTTTGAGATCAAACGAACCAGGATAAAAATACCGTGTCTATTGCTTTTGATTATAAGTTTCAATTCAACCCCCCCTTCTTGTGTTTTTCACTTCTTCAGTTTTTACTTCTAATCATGTTTAACAATCTTCTAGAAGTGGTTATCACCTTGAAACGCATGTTTTGGCTGAGTTTTGAGCAAAATACGAGTCACACTTTTCATGCATGCAACCTCACACGAATTCCCTCCAAACTTCATCATTCCACATGATTGAGCATCCCATTTGCTTCCCTATAAATATAGGGTTATATCTCACTCATTTTCTCAAGATTTTGATAGCCAATTGACCCCTGTTCAGATCCCACACGAACTCTGAATTTGAATTTCTGATTTCTTGCTTTCTCACTCCAAAACATCAAAAGCTCCATTCAGTTAGCTTCATTGAAATTCTCTGAAGCTAACCACACTCTTACCTTCAAGAATTGTAACCTATACTGATCTACCAAAGTATAGTTTCATAGCCACCTTTTGCTACTTCGTTCAGGTAGATTCCTTAGTCAAATCAATCTAAATAAAAGACTAATCTACTCTTTGCATCCTTTTGATTCTCGTACTTTTTATAATTTGCAATTTCATTGAGATTTGAGTGAGATATTTCAGAATTTCGTGCTCGCTAGTATTTCTGCATTTTCTCAATTTAAGCCTTGCTCAGCTTATATAAATTTGGCGCGAAGGTACCATTTGAATCGTCATGAAGAGACGATGACATATCTGTCTTCAACCAATTATGTTTAGCCACGTTATTTTTTTGAAACAGATTTAGTGTTTCACTTTACCATGCGCGCGTGTTGTGAGTGCTAGGATCTGATTATTTTAGTGAGTCAGACTCCATCCAACGTGTCATATTTTAAGTTATTTTTATTTTATAAAGAATGATCAGGTGTGATATTCAATAAAGTCCATGACATGCACAGCGTGCCAGATCCACTAGATCTATTTACTAACGCGATTTCACAATGATCAGATGGTCCATATTTTTTTGGTTTGTTATTTCATTTTCTAATTTTTTATTTCAATTGATTTAAACTTCAAAAAATCATAGAAAATTCTTTTTTTACACAAAAAATTTGAAAAAATTCACAAAAATATTTTCAAATATTCTCTTTCTGATTTTCATTTTTTCATAATTTTATTTTCAGATTTGATATTTTTATAATTTCTCCTTTTTTTTAATTTTTTTTTTAATTATTTAAAAAAATTTGATGTTTTTTAAAATCCTGAAAAAAAATTTAAAAATCATTTACTCATTTCTGACTTTCTGAAATTTTTCTAGAATTTTATCTTGAATTCTATTATTTTTTATCTTTTTCTTCACTTATTTGAGTGATTTTAATTAGTTTAAAAATACTTTTTTTTAAATTACCAAATATTTTATAAAAATATTTGAGATCACTTCTGATTTTTCTATGGATGCTTTAAATTTTTCTTTGATACTTTGAATATGGTTTGATATTTTGCCTTTTATTTTCATTTTAAAAACATTTTAAAAATCATTTTTTTCCTTTTTTTTACTCATTAAATGCAATTTATTTTTCTAATATATTCTGGCTATGTGATTGTTGATTATAAACTTCATTAACATCATTAGATCTTGAGTGTTGAATTTAACTCCACTAAAATGGATGGATGATTTTAATAATAGTTTGATTAAATTTTTGATTCAAATGTATCCACTCCCTCTTCATCTCATCCTCTTCTCCTTTGTGCTACATGTTGTTAGAGGATGATCTGTATATCAATACTCCAAACATATGTCACATAGATTGCTGTTGACCGGCCTCAAAATAGGGGTGTGACTTCTATATAAGTCTACTTACGATTTCTTAACATAGCGCTAAATTTTGTCCCGATTCGAGAAATGATCATTCGTGGCCCAAACATATGCTTGTAAGACCAAGTATGTTTAATTTGAAACCTTTAATCCAATAACCTTAAGGTTCATTGTTAGGAGACTTTGATCTTATCAATCCTCTAATGAACTTTTATAAACTTTGGATTAAGTGAATCGTTTAAACATTGTTGATCACTTATTGTTGCCTTGAGAATTTGAAATGAATGATATACTTGACAAAAATCAAATGAAACTTGTTGAGAGGCTTTGATTTTATCAATCCTCTAATTTCTAACAATTGACTTTATTTTATGCTTTTACTTTATGTTTTTTACTTTAAGCACATTTATTTTAGCATTTTCATTTCATGCTATTTTCATCTTTGCTCACTTGAGTATTTATCTTTATGTCATTTTGTTTTGCTCACTTGAGTTTTTCATTTTCTTTTTGAAGATACCTAATAACCAACTTGAACAATAAAAAAAAATTAAGGTTACTTGGTCTATTTGGTTACTATCCTTGGCATGATGGAGTTATGGACTTCTTGGACTTAGGATTTGAGACTTTGACCTACCATGAGACCTTGTGAATTATATTGTTATTTTGTCTGGAGTTCTTGGGGTTTACCCTGAGACATTGGGCTGTTTGTTTCTTTGCTTGCAGGTTAATTTGATTATATGCTTTGTCTGTAATCGGGAATTCATCTGTATACATTTGTTACTCTGCCCAATTTTTGTAAAGAATTAATGCCTTTGAAGCTTGGTTTTCTTAAGAGGTTTATCATCTTTGCTTGTTTGGTTTCAATCTAAAGGATAGGAATTATACATTAACTCGTTATGTCAAATGTTGGCTTCTTGTTGGTTAGACGATTCTTTTCCCTAGCTTTTACCTTATGCTTTAGGATAATCCCTTTATCTCCTCCCATCTTCTTTAATTTCAAAAATCTTCTCCCTCCTTTTCAAAGCTCTTCTTATTTTCCAACTTGAACCGCTTTCATAATAATCTTGAACTTAGGTCCATGCATTTTCAAAAATCATTTTCTTAATAAAACTTTAAACAACTTAATAATACTTTGATATTTTTGTAAGAAAACTAAAAGTCAATCAATCTCATTCAAACCATTTTTCCATTTTTGCTTTTCATCTTAAAATATTCCCCAAAATATTAGACTCTTGTCAATCCTTGTAGTGATGCGAGCTACTATACTTCTACGATATGTAGTGAAGTGAGAAATTTCCCACTTGGGTGTTGAGTGAAGCTTTGTTGATTTTAAAATCCAACCTATATCCTCCACTTTGAGATGACGCAAATTCTCCTTCCTCATTATCGTAGGTAGTAAGTATATTATTCCACTCGGATACGAAAATGATGTCTCGTCTCTTAAAATTAACCAACACACTTGTGTTTTAAAATTTTTAAAGGTGAACTACGAGCACCCTGATCCCCTATTGCATGAAAGGTGGTACGTAGGCACTAACGGTTCGCAACCGCGAAGAGTGCAAAAATTAAAAAAAATAATACTTCTTTTCTCATCCCTACAGTCTATTTTTATACAACATTTATAGCCAAAATACACAGATTTTCAAAGAGATTCATGCGGAGTATCGTAGATGTTTAGGGTGCTAATACCTTCCATTTGCATAACCAACCCCCGAACTTAGATTCTCTCCCCCTCTTTTTGGGTTATTCACTCTTTTCCCATTCCTTTGGAAACAATAAAGCGCGATTTTTATTTGATATGTGTGTGTCAAGTCAATTCAATGGCTTAGTCTCAACATTTATACAGCTACAGAAAAAATAGCGACTTCACTGGGGACAGATCGACCAATTGTTGGTCCATCCCTAATTGGGTTGAGTCTATCTTTGTCTATTTGTATATGTACTATCATTTGTTGTATATTATATGTTTGTCTGGATTTTCCTGGTTTTCAGGGTGCTTGGTGATTTCTCATAAGTCCTCTACCCGAACTTGGGCAAACTTAAGATAGGGCGGGAGGTATAGTCATGCTAACTTTGAGGGAGTAATCCCAAAAAAGAAGACATGAGATCCTCCACTCAGTGGAGGCCCCTTTGACTGTAGTATCATTTACCAAGTAATCGGGAAGATGTGCTGCTTTCGACCTGGGAGCCTGCTGAAGTTGAGGACCGTAGAACCCTTAACCCATCTTGGCCTTTTAGGTGTAGTGCGGAAACTATGATGGAGTAATCCAGAAATGGTTGTTACGTGATACTACACTCAGATGAGTTTTTCCTTAGAATATTACTAATTATTGATTCAATCAGGACATTGGTAATATCTGAAGGAAGGATGTAGACTCTGGGAACCTCTTAGAACCTTGTTTGGCAGGTGATAAACTATTAGACCATACCTTGTGGTTAGTACCTTTGACCTCATGCTTGCGACGTCGAACCTATGAACCCCCCATGTTTGTGATCTTGTGTGTGATTGTTGCATCATGCATTCATGCACCCATGAGAATCTTTTAAAACATTTTCTTTCAAGGGACTTAAAGTTAACTCTTTGTGAATATATCAGGTGCTTTTTGACCATGGATTATGGAAAAAGAAAGAATCAAAAGTACAGTTTTAAGGATCCTAAGATAGATGAATTGATGAGTCTAATTTCCGAGATCGAGAGTATTACATATTTTCAGAAGAAGTATGGATCCATCGTATCTGTTAGGAAGCTCGGGATGAAGGAGGGTATTCTCTTGACTTTGGTCCAGTTCTATAATTCGATGTATCAATGTTTTACTTTCCTAGATTATCAGTTGATGCCTACATTGGAGGAGTATTCTTATCTACCGGGTTTACCTGTTAGCGATCGTGTTCTTTTCACTGGTTTGGAGGGAGATCCAAAGTCCCATGAGATAGTTGTTATGGTTCATTTGAGGAAGTCTGATATTGAGGCCCACATGACTACAAAAGGAGGAATTAGAGGATACCCACTCAGTTTTTATTGGAGAAAGCTCACCACTTTGCTAGGATGAAGAGTACGGTTGCTTTTGAGGCCATCTTTGTTATATTTGCTTATGGGTTGTTCTTATTTCCTAATATCAGAAAATTTATGGATATCAATGCCATCAGGATCTTTTTGATTGGGAATTCAGTCCCTACATTATTAGGAGATGCTTATTACTCCATTTATCTTCAGGATTCTTATCATGGAGGGATGATCATTTGTTGCACGCCTTTGTTGCATCAATAGTTTATTTCTCACTTACCTCGGTCTGATGCCTTCTGGGATATCAAGAAGGAACCTCGTTGGGCTTCAAAGATTATGGCCCTCACTCATTCAGATATTGTTTGGTATCATCAGGTTTACCATGATGTGGAGATTGTCGATAGTTGTGGTAGTTTCCCCAATGTACTTCTTCGTGGTACAAAGGGATGGATTAACTACAATCCCGTTCTTGCACGATGACAACTTGGATATCCAATGAGAGATAAGCCAAATGGTATTCATCTAAGTGGTTTCTTTCTCAAAGAGGGAGAGGATCATAAGAAAGCTAAAGAGGAGATTGTAAAGGCTTGGCGCCATATTCACAGGAAGAGTAGAAAAGACTTGGGACCTAGAGGAGCTGTTTCTTTGGAACCTTACCTCCGGTGGGTACAGGCAAGGGAAATTCAGTTGAAGATGTCGTATTCCCATGAAGAACATATGCTTGATATTTTCGTGAAGATCACTCCTCCCCTTTTAGATGGTGTGGAGGAGCTTCATCTTGCCCTAGTCAGGATGCAGCAGGAGAAGGAGGCCATGAAGAATAAGTATCAGACTTTAGAGGTATCCTACCGAGCATACTTGAAAGAGAAGGATCACCTAATTGAGATTCTTGAGAGTCGTGTTGTAGATATTATGGAGAAGAAATATGATTTATTTTCGTCTAAAGCTCGATCGGGACTTAGTCATTCACTTCCCGACTCTGGCGATTGGAAAGTGGTTACTGACAGGTATGCAAAAAAGAACAACCAGTTGAAGGCTCAGATTGCAAGACTCGCAGGAAAGTGTCAGTGTGTGGAGTGATCTTCATCAGATTTGCTTTCTTAGGATTTTAGATTTTATCTCTTCTTGTACTTAGGATTTTTGAAACTTGTACTAAAAAGTTATAATATGTTTTGAAGTTATTACAATGAGATTTTCAGTATTTCAAAATGTGTTAGTACTTTAGTATTTGCAAAATTGTCTATAATTCTTTGAGTCCCTTGAATTAATAATAATAAAATAAATCATGTGCATCATATATCATGCATCATCTTGTACATATTTCTTGCATTTCTGTTCATACCCAGGTGTCTTACTAAATTTCTCTACTTTGTTCAGCAAGCTGTCTCACCGGTACAATACTCGGGCTAATTCCAAGAACAAAATGGAGAATCTTGAACAAGAGAATCACGATCTACACAAAGAAGTTACTGCTTTGAAGGCCGGTATGGCAAATCTGAGTGCTTTGATGGAATCACTGGTGGATGCTCAGAATCAGCCACCACTTGCTCAGCCTCAACAAACAATAAATGCTTTTGAAGGTCCACCAGTTCCAGTTTCTGTTACCCCAGTTACTATTGCTTAGAATCATATGCCTCAGGGCTACCCGTGGGGAATGCTTGAAAACTTCATGCTATAAGGTTTTATCTTGACACTCAAGTTGCTCCAGTTGTGTAAGCTGCTGCTACTCCTGCACCTCCTGTGGTGTATGTTACTCCTGCTGCTAGAAATGAGATCCACTATATTGCACCTCTTTCGGTGAATGTTATGCCATTTGTTAATAATGAAGTTTATCATCATAATCCTTCACCGAGTGAAAGTGCGGGTTTCTATGACCAGTTGGATGATTTTCATGACCAGTTCAATGAGATGCAGAAGGAAATGAAGGCCCTTCGAGGAAAAGAATTATCTGGACAAAACGTCAGTGAGCTCTGCCTAGTTCCTAACGTAAAGGTGCCAGCCAAGTTTAAAGTGCCGAAATTTGAGAGGTACAAGGGAAACTCTTGCCCTTGTGACCACCTTGTGATGTATATCAGGAAAATGTCTACCCATACTGATGATCAGCGTTTGCTCATTCATTTCTTCCAAGATAGTTTAACTGGTGCTGCTCTGAAGTGGTATATGAGTATGGACAGTAGCAGTATCCGCACCTTCAATGATATGGTAAAAGCCTTTATCAAGTAGTACAAGTATAATATGTTCATGGCGCCTGACCGCGACCAATTGAGGGTAATGGCTCAAAGAGACAAGGAGTCGTTCAAAGAATATATGCAGAGATGGCGCGAGATAGTTGCCCATGTGGTGTCATCTATGGGAGAACAAGAAATGACCAAGGTCTTCCTGAAACCCCTTGGATCATTTTATTATGAAAGAATAGTCTCCAGTGTACCGAGTGATTTCACCTAAATGGTAAGCATGGGTGTTCGTTTGGAAGAGGCTGTTAGAGAATGGCGCTTGACAAAAGATGAAGGGACGAAGAAGTCATCGTACGTGTTTTCTCAGAAGAAAGAAATGAGATGAATGTTGTTATTGGAGAAAGGAAGATTAGACCAACTAGAAGGCATCAATGTTACCAGCATCTGGTTGCTTCTATGACTCTATTCGTCAATGTAATTCCAACCACTGTTTCCTATCAAAGACCATCCCCTCAGGGAAATCAAGGGCAGAGTCATAAGAGAGAGGCTTTTGACTATATTACAATGAGTTACGTAGAGTTGTTCCCGACTTTGATTCAGAAGAAGTTGGTTCAGACTAGGCCGCCCCTCTCTATACCTTAACCTTTACCCTGGTATTATAAGGCAGACCAGATGTGCACTTTTCATTAAGGAGAACCGGGGCACAACATTGAGAACTGTTGTCCTTTGAAATATGAAGTACAAAAGATGGTGAGATATGGCCTTTTATCCTTTAAAGATGTTGGCCCTAACGTGAAAGATAATCCTTTACCTAAGCATGGAGGAGCAAATGTTGTAAACATGGTTGTTGGTTGTCCAGGGGACTTTCGGAGGTTAGAGGAGATTTGGGGTAAAGATGCATGCTGACCTCTGCGAGTTCAGTTACTATACGCATGACCATGCTGGGTGTGGTATTTGCAGTACAGATATCCAGAGATGTGATAAGATAAAATCTGATCATCGGGGAATGATGGATGAATGCCTCATTCATATAATCAAGCCTAGGTAAGAGTACGAAGAAGATGTGAATATGGTCTTTGGATGTCCCGGTGAATTCCATATTTTTGACGTGGATCATATGAATGATGATTTGGTGCAGTTGCATGCTAATTTTTGTCACATGGATGGTCAAGAACACCATTATGGGTATTTCTGGATATGCTGCAGAGATTCTCATGGTTGTTCCATAGTGAGAAAGGGTGTTCAATTGTTATTGGACAATGGTACTATCAAATTTTTGGCCAATAGATATAATTACAATGGAATTAACGTGATTGAAGACTGCTCGGCCGAAACTATGTCAGATGATGAGTATGCTTCTGCAGATGAATTCTTTTCCTCAAATGAAGATATGTCCTCCAGCAATGATTTTATGATGTCTAAGTATTCTAAAGAGGGGTTTAATGTTATTGTGCCTTGTTTTAGTGTTCTCGTCCCTATAGAAATTGAGTACCATAGCAAGCCAGTTGTTGCTCCAGAGTTGATTTGCTTGTCGGGTCTTGTTCCTTACGAATCATACAAAGTTGTTCCATACAAATACAATGCGACAATCTTGGAGGATGGTGTGGAGGTTTCCATCCAACCTTTGTCTGATGTGAAGAATATTGTTGAAGCCAGCCGAGTAACCCGTAGTGGCCGTGTTTTCACACTTGTCATTCAAGGGAGTGTTAATGCCGATAAGAAGGTTGTTGAAAATATTGAACTCAAGAAAGTAGTCGGGGAATCTAGTGGTACTACTCTGGAAAAATATGTGGATGATACATTAAATATTATCAAGATGAGCGAATACAAGATCGTAGATCAATTTTTACATACTCCATCAAAGATATCTATTCTAGCCTTGTTAATGAACTTTTCTTCCCATAGGGAATCTTTGATGAGAGTATTGGATCAGGATTTCATGGAAAGTGATATGCCTTTGGACCAATTCAGTAGTGTCGAGGGGAATATTAAATCATGTAATAACCTAAGTTTCTGTGATGACGAGTTTCCTGATGAAGGAAGGTATCATAATCTGGGTCTCTATATCTCCATGAACTGTAAGAACGATTCATTGTCAAACATGCTGATTAACAATGGATTCGCTTTAAATGTCATACCGCAGAGCACGCTTATGAAGTCAAAGTCTGCTTGGGGAAAATATCAAGACATCTTTCACAATGGAGGTTACCTTCATCCAATTGTTCCTAGGATTAATGCTATTATGGAAGGTGAAGCAGAGCATGAGATGCCAAACTACGTGACGCATGGAGTTAAAGTCCAAAATTGGGTCACTATTGATGTTACCTTTTGCATTGATATTTCAAAGTAATTTGTTTTTTGTTAATCTTTTCAAAAATCTTCCGCTCTGCCTGAGGTGAAAGTATTGATATTGTATGGGCTTATCGGTTGCTTTGATCTTTAAAATCAATAATGAAAGTTGTCTTTGATTTCCAAATTGTGTCTTTATTTTCTTCTTTTTCTTAGAAAATGGTAATCAGAAAAATCAATTTTAAAATAAATAAATAAATCTGCATAATCACTTGCTATATGTGTCAGTTTCTAAAAGCAATCATAAATCATATGTGCATATTAATTAAAAAAACTCAGTTAGTACAATGACCATGCACTCTCTCCCAACTTTGAATATCCTGCGTATATGGCCGAAGGAGAAGAATATGATGAAATCCCAGAATAGATTTCACGGTTGCTTGAGCACGAGGAAAGTGTCATTCAGCCGTATAAAGAACCGTTGGAGACAATCAATTTGGGTTCAGAGGAAGATCCAAAAGAAGTCAAGATTGGAGCATTGTTACATCCCGATGTGAAGAGCATGATGATTGAATTATTGAAAGAGTATGTAGTCATCTTTGCTTCGTCATACCAAGACATGCCAGGATTGTATACTGATATTATGGAACATTATTTTCTGCTAAAGCCAAAATGCCCGCCAATCAAGCAGAAATTGCGAAGAACTCACCCTGATATGGCAGTGAAAATTAAAGAAGAAGTTTTAAAGCATATTAATGTCGGTTTTCTTGTGACATCAATGTACCCTCGGTGGGTTGCCAATATTTTCCAAGTACCAAAGAAAAATGGAAAAGTTTGCATGTGCGTTGACTATAGAGATTTAAACAAAGCTAGTCCAAAATATGACTTTCCATTGCCACATATTGATATGTTGGTTGATAGTAAAGCAAAATTCAAAGTATTCTTATTCATGGACGGATTTTCCAGATATAATCAAATCAGAATGGCTCTTGAGGACATGGAAAAAACAACGTTTATCACACCCTGGGGAACATTTTGTTACAGAGTGATGCCCTTCGGGTTGAAGAACGTTGGTGCAATGTACCAGAAGGCTATGACAACCCTACATCGTGATCTGATGCATAAGGAAATTGAGGTATATGTTGATGATATGATTGCTAAGTCCCAGACTGAAGAAGGGCATGTAGGAAATTTGTTAAAATTGTTTCAGCATTTGAGGAAGTATCATCTCCGCTTGAATCCAAATAAATGTACCTTTCGTGTCCGATCAGGGAAATTGTTAGGTTTCATTGTTATCTAAAAAGGGATTGGAGTTGACCCTAATAAAGTCAAAGCAATTTAAGAAATTCCAGTGCCAAGAACTGAAAATTAAGTTAGAGGCTTCCTTGGGCGTTTGAATTACATTTCCAGATTTATCTCTCATATGACTGCTACGTGTAAACCGGTCTTTAAGTTGTTAAAGAAAGATCAAGGTTGTCTATAAACAGATAATTTCCAAAGAGCATTTGAAAGTATTAAAGAGTATCTTCTTGAACCTCTTATCTTGCTCCCGCCTGTTGAATAAAGACAATTTATCATGTATCTGACAGTGTTAGATAATCATATGGGTTGTATTTTGGGACAACAAGATGAAACAGAGAAGAAGGAATATGCCATTTATTATCTTAGTAAGAAGTTTACCGACTGTGAGTCACGGTATTTTATGCTAGAAAAAACATGTTGTTCTCTAGCCTGGGCGGCAAAGCGGTTGCGGAAATATATGTTGAATCGTACTACTTGGTTTATTTCCAAAATGGATCCAATTAAGTATATTTTTGAAAAGGCTGCTCTTACTGGGAGAATTTCCCGTTGAAAAGCCTTCATTAATCATTTGAATATATATATATATATATATATATATATATATATATATATATATATATATATATATATATATATATATATATATATATATATATATATATATATATATATATATATATATATATATATATATATATATATATATATATATATATATATATATATATATATATATATATATATATATATATATATATATATATTAGAATATTTTGGAAGTAGGTTAATTTATTTTTAAACTCGTTATTTAACTTGATAAAAAAACACCAAAAATATTAGATTAGAATTTTTTATTTTTTATTTTTCTTCTGATTATTTCTTTACTAAAAAATAATAAAAATATATTAGAATAAAGTAGTGTTAAAATTTTGATTTCACCCTTTTTAGAATTTCTCGATTTCGCAATTCATAATGATTTAGAATTAGGTTTTAATTTTTGTTTTCGCAAAAAAATCATAAAAAATATTATAGCATTATTTTCTTTGATAAAAAAATCATAAAAAACGTTAAGAACTTAATTTCTTTGTTTTTGTTTGATTACTTGGTTACATGTTCGCTTAGGTGATTCCCCAAATTGATTAAATTCAGGTTGATCGTTTCATGTTGAATTAGACATTAGGGTCGAAACTATGTATGATAACTTTAGGATAGAATTTCCCTTTTACACTCAACTTCAAGTCCATCTTTGCACATGACCAATTAGGATTCTTCTAGTCTCCCTCTAAATCTACTTTTTCCTTCTGTTGTAATTAAAACAAAAAACTTCCCATTCACAAATCAAAAAATCTAAAAACACTCTTTAATCATTATTTGAATTTATTTTAAAACCCGCAAAACACTCCACAAATCAAAACTCCCTCAAAGGGCATGTTATCTTTATTCTACCGCGATATCGGTCGTGCCTATTGCTAGAATGCGTGCGTTAACTTCACCCACTAAAAAACACAAACAAACCATTTTCTAGAGGAACTACGGTGTTCTGATTCCTTCATTGGATACGTAGGCAAAGGGTCGCGAAACCCTCACGAACGCAATAATAAAAAAACCATCCATTTCCCCTTAAGCAAGCATAGTTGTAGATAAACACACCCTTTAAGACAAGCAAACAAAATGGATCCCGTTGAGTACAACGGATGTGAGGGGTGTTAATACCTTCCCCTCGCATAACTGACTCCCTTACCCTTTCTCTTGGTCGCAAGACCATCTTATCCATTCCCTTGTGGTTTTATTGATATTTCCCCTTCCTTCGGGATAAATAAAGTTTGGTGGCGGCTCTGTGTTTTCTGTGGGTGGATTCACTCTACAAATGGAATCTATAAGCCCATTCCAAACACAATCAACCAACACATCATGGAGTGCAAATTTCTGGGCACTCTAGTGTTCAATCATCTTCCACCTTCAAGTCACGAATGGCTGACCCGTTAATCTAACTTTTCAGGTTTAAGAATATTGAACAGGGGCAACTGTTGTATCCCAAAATTTTCCCTCTCATTTCATCAAGACATTCAAAATATGAAATTTGATCATCAAAAAAATCAAGAAGGTCAAAAATCAAACTTGGCAAGACTTGGAAAAAATTTCTAAGTATTTTCTATACATAATTAATTACCTCATGACATCTTTCTTCACTACAACTCAAAATAATTCAAGATGTTCAAGTTATTACAAGACTGTATTTTTTTAAGTTATAATTTGTTAAGTTACAAATCCTAAAGCCTTGTCTTGTTTGAATTTTTCCCCTTGACTAAATCGACAAAAACAACCCTGTTATGTTGTCACAATCTGCTCCAAAACCTGCAATGTTGCCCTAAAAATTTGCATCATATCAGTCCCATGTTTAGACCAAATTATCATATAAGAGCTGCTCCTAAAAAGGCTATGAAACAGCATACCCAAAAAGTTTTAAAAACTTATTTGTTTCCCTCCCAAAATCTTAGCCAATTTTCATCTACAAATAAACTGTCTTGATAACACACAAGAAAGGCTTTGAGAGAGAGAGAGAGGGGAGAAAAGAAAAACAACATTCTTTGTAAACTCTACTCATTCACAAAAGACCTTTGCTCATAATCATCTCTATTTTCATTCACCAAAAGAAAACCTCAACCCATTATTTAATCTTGCAAACCCTCCCATAAACCAACCAGCCTAACACTTTACATCACATAGAGATTGTTCAAACATAAGAACAGTTTCGTAGGACCATTATCTTCACCTTCCAAATACAAAAACATTATTGTACAACTTGACTGAGTTGGTGTGATTCAAAATCTTGGAACAACTCCCTGAAGATTCATTGAAGTTCACACAACATCTTGAAAAGTATTTAGACTCAAAACACCAAGTGCATTCTTAAGGTAAGTCTTCTTGACTTTGAATTTTTTTCATACATCACTAATGATTCATTTTTGAAGATAAGATGTAGTAATAATTATCCTTTAAAGTTAACCATTTACTTGTTGTTCATTTTTATTAATTATATGTTGAAAACTGACTGGTACATGCAAAAGAATGATGATAGAGGCAAAAAACTGCACCATGAGTCGACACATACCCACATGGGTCAACTCATTCTAGTGACAAAACAGGGTATGAGTCGACACATGGCCTTATGCATCGACTCATACTGTTATCCAGGCCCCAAAACAGAAGGATGAAAAGTGCATGAGTCGACACAAAACACAAATGTGTCGACACAAACAGGAAATGAGTCGACACATCCCATTATGCATTGACACATGCTGAGTTGATTTGGTTTTATTGGGGTAAGGAAAGTTATGTGTTGATGCATAGATGCATGTGTCGACAGATAATGGTTAAAAAATATTTTTTCCTTTATTTTACACTATTTTTATGTTATATATATATATATATATATATATATATATATATATATATATATATATATATATATATATATATATATATATATATATATATATATATATATATATATATATATATATATATATATATATATATATATATATATATATATATATATATATATATATATATATATATATATATATATATATATATATATATATATATATATATTCTTCATTGTTATTCAATACAGTTGTAATAATTAAACTTATTTCATCCTCATTTGTAAATTGTACTCCCATCCCCCAAGTCATGTAATAGTTTAGGATTTTAATTTCCGTAATTTACCACTTTAATATAAATTGTTAGTAATTAGGGTGTGTATGGCAAGATAAAATCAACCGCTATAAAACCCTAATCTCGAAGACAAAAATGCATGCAATCAAACGCACTTCACACACGCGCACCTCTAGGGTAATCTCGCTTGTTGCCTCGAAAAAATAGTCATGTCCCTCGAATATGGGATGCTTTAGCAAAGACCCTCGATAAAAAAAGATTTTAGTCCCTCGATGACCCTTCGACGTTGCCTTCGGTAAAACGATCTTAGTCCCTACGAAAATTGCTAAAGCGTCTCATAAGTTACCTTTTATGACTATACGATTGACTCATGCTCGTCCCTTCATATCAAATGATGGGGCTTCTTACCAATCAATGGTAAGATAGCAACATCTAAAGGAGGAGGAAAAGAACAAAGACCTTTTGAGTAGGAAGGATGCTCAGAGTTGCTTGCTCACAAACTAAAACCATTTCTATACTCACACTTTCAAAACATCTTCAAAAACAAACATCTCTTTGAACTATTTTCAAAATAAACACTTTGTATGCATTCTTATAGAGACTAGAATCATTACAAAGTTTGCTGAAACAAAGGCGTTTTCAAAATATTTTCAAACTCACACCAATCACAAACACATTTTAAACAAAGCATTTTCAATGTGATCAAGCAACTAAGAGCTCATAGATAACTACAGATTAAAGGGGTGCTAACACCTTCCCTTTTTATAACCTACCCCCCGAACTCAAGAAAATATCTCAAAAGTTATTTCATGTTGTTTTCACCCTTTCCCTTATTGGATAAAAGAAAAGTCGGTGGCGACTCTTGCTATCAGCAACATTTGCAATAAAATGTAAAACACCCAAGTCAGTTCTCCCACCAAATTACAATATGGATAGACACGAAGCATACATGATGATGCATGAAATTCATGAAGGCTCCTTTGGAACTCATGCCAATGGACATTCGATGGTAAAAAAGATGTTTAAGGTAAGTTACTATTGGCTGACAATGGAATCTGACTGTTACAAATTTGCAAAGAACTGCCATAAATTCCAGATTTATGCTGACAAAATTCATGTGCCTCTGACGCTTCTCAATGTTATTTCTCCCCCATGGCCTTTCACTATGTGGAGTATTGACATGATTGGAATGATTGAACTTAAGGCGTCAAATAGACACCGTTTTATCTTGGTGGCAATAGACTGCTTCACCAAATGGGTGGAAGCAGCTTCATATGCTATTGTTACTAAGCAGGTGGTAGTACATTTTATCAAGAACAATCTTATATGTCGGTATGGTGTGCCCAGCAGGATTATCACCAACAATGGCTCGAATCTGAATAACAAGATGATGACAGAACTTTGTGAAGAATTCAAGATTTCCATCACAATTCATCTCCATACATGCGAAAGATGAATGGGGTTGTTAAAGCTGCTAATAAAAACATTAAGAAGATCATCCAGAAGATGGTTGTTACCTATAAAGACTAGAACGAGTTGCTCCCTTTTGCTTTACATGGGTATCGTGCATCTGTCCGCACGTCAATAGGGTCAACCCCGTTCTCTCTTTTGTATGGTATGGGAGCAGTGCTCCCTGTCGAGGTTGAGATTCCCTTTTTACGTGTGATAATGGAAACCAAGTTTTCAGAGGCTGAATTGGTCCAGGACAGGTTAGACCAATTGAATTTGATTAAAGAAAAAAGAACGAAGGCCTTGTGTCATGGTCAGTTATACCATAAGAGAATGAAGAAAGATTTTGATAAAAGGTCAAACCTCGTGAGTTCAGAGAAGGCGACCTCGTGCTCAGGAAGATCATGTCTTTTAATGATGATTCTAGGGGCAAGTGGACTCCCAATCTCGAAGGCCCATATGTTGTCCAGAAAGCCTTCTCTGGCGGTGCATTAATTCTTAAAACTATGGATGGAGAATAGTTCCCACGTCCTATGAATGTTGATGCAGTCAAGAAATACTTCACCTAAAGAAATAAAAGAATAGCTCGCTAAGTTGAAAACTCAAAAGGGCAGCTTAGGAAAAAAAGAGTGTTTCGGTAGACTGAAAAATCGAAAGGGAGGTCTAGGAAAAAATTATAGACATAAACAGAATAGATTCTTCCCGCTAGGTTGAAAACTCGCAAGGGCAACCTAGGAAAAATTCAAGGATTTCTTGGCAAGTAATTGCGTCAGATAAGACTTGATCATTGAAGCAACAATCTTCTTAGACTCTCACCATACTTCAACAGAAGTCGCTGCTCAGGAATTCAAAGTTGTTAGGGAGAATAGTGGTCATTGTATTTTAATGTATCTTTTCCAATGTATTACCATTTTCCAAACTTCGTAATCATCTGTGGGGTCTCGCAATTTACAGACTACTATTCTATTAATAAAGTTTGAGCTTTTATCCAATTCTTTTCAATTCTCATTTTATTCTGATTAAAAAGACTCCATTTATTATTGATAGTAACTTTCAAAACAAAGAGATTTAATAATAAAATTGTTTTTGAAAAGAATTTATAAACTACCTTTTACTTTAGATTTTATGACTCAAGAAAAACAAAAATAGTGATTCCAAGGATGGACGAACTCTGGAATTTTTTGGAAGTATATTTTCCCCAGGAAAGTTCTCTTAGGTCACTCTTGCTGGTGCGCACATGATCTCCTTATGTTTCTTAAATAGTTGGAGATGATACCGATTGATGTATGGTGCAGTGTTGGGTTTGTGATCCCTTTTTCCCCAGTCAAGTCTTGGTTCAGTTTTTCTCTAGGTTGATAATTTTTATTTCGGGTTTAGATGGTCTGAGGCCTCTATCCCAGATTCCCCCAGCGAGGTCTTCACTCATTTGACGAAATTTCTTTCTCCCTTTATGAGCTGAGGAAGAATCATTTGCAAAACATCGCCTTTTGCAGTGATGGCATTATTATTGTTATATGTTTCCCGGGCAACTAGACAAGGGAAATATATTTTCTAATAAGTGTTGAAATAGTTGTCAACTTTTTGGGTTTTCTCTCGCCAAGTGCTGGGTTTGATTTAAAATTCCCATAATTTTTATATCTTGTTGTATTGTTTAACTTCTTAGATCCCCAAGAAAAGTTGAGATAACGTCTCTTTCTGAAAAGTTGTTATCCTCACGTGGTTTCATAAGTTCTTCCCAGGGAAGTTTATGTAATCATCACTCTTGGTATTGAAGAATGTATTTTGAACTCCTCTAGATGATGTGGTATTGTCCTCCCCAATGAAGTCAGCACGAGATCTCCAGTTGAAGTCTCAACGATGTAGTTTTCAGTTTCCCTAATGAAGTCAGCATTATAATCTCCAGTGGAAATCTAGATGTTTAGACACTTGTTTTCCCCGTTGAAGTCTGTGTGATGTTCCTCGGTAAAGCCTGGAGGAGGATGTTATATCCCTGTATTTGTATTAATTTATTATTTTGATTTGATTACTTTTGGATTGTGTTTCTTCCCAATGAAGTTAAGTCGTGGAATAGGAATTTGTTTCTTTAGTTAGTGCTTACTTTCTTATAAATTTTTCCTCCTGGATGTGATTTAGCCGAGTGTTGACTTTACCCAAGCTGGTTTTGTCTGGTTATTCCCAGTGTCGTATATCTGTTTTGTCAGCATATACATAATAATATTCATACACACATCATGCATAGCTGAATTAAAATTCATTTCTCATTTGCATTTATTATAATTTTTGTTGGCATATTACCCTATTTGCAGAGTTATGTTACCCTCTCTCCAATAGATTGTCATCCTTAAGCAGAAAGTGTATATCCTTTCAATTTCCCCACTGAGTTATCCCTCGTGGAAGAATTTTGTTTTAGCCTTCCTATTCAGCTCATTATCTGAATGGAATGTGATCCCCTTTTGAGTTTATTTCTCATTGGGTGCTGCCTTGGTCGATTGTGTCACTCCGAGTTATTTCTGGTTTGAATCTGTGGTCCCCGGTAACATTATTATTTTAGTGTCTGCAGGCTTTGAGCCTTGGTTTGAGAATGCACATTTATTTTTCACATGAAGATTTTATCTCCTCAGCAAGAATATATTGGCATTTCCTCATGAAGTCATTATTACAACTCCTTCTCATAACAGCAAGTGGCAAATCTCTTTATTTGAGCAACATGTACTTCCCCAGTAAGTCTGTTAGTTCCTAGAGAAGATTGAGATTTGTACTCCAACGGATGGTAGTCTCGTCATTATGGGAGATATTTCGTTATTGAGATTTGTTACTCCAATGGATGGTAGTCTCGTCATTATGGGAGATAGTTCGTTGTTGAGATTTGTTACTCCAATGGATGGTAGTCTCGTCATTATGGGAGATAGTTTGTTGTTGAGATTTGTTACTCTAATGAATGGTAGTATCTCATTATGGGAGATAGTTCGTTGTTGAGATTTGTTACTCCAATGGATGGTAGTCTCGTCATTATGGGAGATAGTTCGTTGTTCAGATTTGTTACTCCAATGAATGGTAGTCTCGTCATTATGGAAGATAGTTTGTTGTTGATTTTTTTTACTCCAATGGATGGGTCTTATCATTATGGGAGATAGTTCGTTGTTGAGATTTGTTACTCCAATGAATGGTAGTCTCGTCATTATGGGAGATAGTTCGTTGTTGAGATTTGTTACTCCAATGGATGGTATTCTCTTCATTATGGGAGATAGTTCGTTATTGAGATTTGTTACTCCAATGAATGGTAGTCTCTTCATTATGGGAGATAGTTCTTTGTTGAGATTTTTTACTCCAATGGATGGTATTCTCGTCATTATGGGAGATAGTTCGTTGTTGAGATTTGTTACTCCAATGGGTGGTTGTCTCGTCATTATGGGAGATAGTTCATTATTGAGATTTGTTACTGCAATGGATGGTAATCTCGTCATTATGGGAGATAGTTCATTGTTGAGATGTTTACTCCAATGGATGGCAGTCTCGTCATTATGGGAGATAGTTTGTTATTGAGATTTTTGTTACTCCGATGAATGGTATTCTCGTCATTATGGGAGATAGTTCATCATTGAGACTCATTTTTCTCTGAAGAGTTCGTTTGTTTCCGGTTATAAGTACTGATACTGGTCATTTGTGACTTACCCTAATGTCGATGTTTGCTGGTATTATCCTACCACTTCTTTCCCCATGTAGGTCGACATTACATTTTTTGCTATCTTCTTAATGAGTGGATAGTTTGCGGTTATCTGTCGATCACTATTATCCTTTATTTTCTCTCCTCAATGTTTGAGTTGATGTTACTTTGTCTCCTCCTTGGGCTTTACCCTAATAGATTCGAGTCTTCTTTTCACCAGTGATTTATTTTCCTGGTCTAATTCTCTTTTAATCTTTTATTTTCTGTTTCCCCAGTGGTTTCCCGTGTTACCTTTGGATTTGTTTATTTGCATTCACAATCATAAGCATTGCATGGCCTCTTAGGGCCAAAAATAGGGTTTGTTTTATATTTAAGTATCTTCAATCGCGTTGACACTAAGATCTTAACCTTCGTATCTCCGGATATAAGACACTTAAATAAGGGTAGTTGTTGTACCCCAATTTTTCCCCTAAGATTCCTCTATCATCTCATATCAACTCAATCACAACAAGATCACACTAGGGTTTGGTTCTTCTCCCTATCTCTAGGTTTTCTTATGAGGAATCACCAAGCAACTTTATTTTTATAATGTTATCATATATTTTTAGTATTGATTAACTTTTAAATAATAAATACATTGAATGTTTGCACTAATTGATGATATTATAGGTATGGGCACAACACATTTCATCAGGTTGATTTATAGGTTCATGAGTTTATTTCCATGTCTTCTTCAAAAAAGATTCATTGAGATTCAAGCTTCATCATTGAAGATAATTTAAATTAATATCATGACAAGGTCTACTATGATTCATCATGCCTCAATTTGTCAAAGAAAATCAAAAGATGCAAGAGTTGATTGAAGAAGTTTGACCTAATTGGACAGGTTCTTGATTCCTTGATCACAAGTGCATGACTCTCTTAGTTTTTAATATTTAGATGTGTTTTTTGTTGCTATGGGTTCTTATTATCATCTACAACAACTTATATTCACATGGCAAGAGTAATTGTGCAAGAAAGTTTGTCAAAATTGAAAGGGGTTTCCAAGTCATTTTGGTGCTTGAGGAGCTACGATTTTGAACTTCTAAGGACTATATCTTGCTTATATTTTGATATTTTTGAGTGATTCCAAAGTTATGATTCTCTTTAAAAGGTTATAAACTAATCACTTCAATATTTTCAATGAAATTTTGTGTGGAAGATACCTAATGATGAATAAAGATTATAAGTCCTCTAGATAGGCCATCAGATTACCTTATGTGACTTCAAAAGATCATAACTTGGTCCATTTTTATCTTCTTGAGCCCATTATTTTTCCAAAATTATCTTAAGGATGTGAACTTCAACTCTTCTTTTATGTGTAAAGCTTGAAAATGGATGGAAGATGCCCTAAGTATGCAAAGGTTTATAGGTCTTCTCATGAATTTTCACCAACTTCACAAGGCCATAACTTTTTCAATACTTGTTATTTTTGAGTGATTCAAGTTTCACAATGCTCTTTGGGAAGTCTACTTCAAGCTAGAATCATTGGTCAAAGCTCAATTATGGAGGAAGGCCTTGTTTGAACTCAAAACATCATAGGCCACTTTTGAAGAAAAACTTAGAATTTTTCTATGTATAAAAAGTCAGCATCTTTTTCTCAACTTTGACTCATCACAATTCCTAGCTCAAGTATTCAATTGATCCCATTATTTGTACATTGTAAAATTTGTGACCTTATCTTTCAATTGTTTCAAGAATCATGCCCTAAGACTCCTTGAGTTGTGAATACCATTGATTCAAAGTTGGTACCTTGAAACTGACTTTTTCCTCTAAGTCAGAATTTGAAATGCACAATTCAGCTTCTAATCACTAATTTGTTGCGTGTTTTTACTTCTAGTCATGTTTAACAATCTTCTAGAAGTGGTTATCACTTTAAAATGCAAGTTTTGGTTGAGTTTTGAGCAAAATACAAGTCACACTCTTCATGCTTGCAACTTCACACGAATTCCCTCCAAACTTCATCATTCCACACACTTGAGCATCCCATTTGCTTCCCTATAAATAGAGGGTTATATCTCACTCATTTTCTCAAGCTTTTGATAGCTAATTGGCCCTTGTTCAGATCCCACATGAACTCTAAATTTGAATTTCGGATTTCTTGCTTTCTCACTCCAAAACACCAAAAGCTTCATTGAAATTCTCTGAAGCTAACCACACTCTTACCTTCAAGAATTGTAACATATACTGATCTACAGAAGTCCAGTTTTAGAGCCACCTTTTGCTACTTCGTTCAGGTAGATTCCTTGGTCAAATCGATCCAAATAAAAGACTAATCTACTCTCTGCATCCTTCAGATTCCTGTGCTTTTTATAATTTGCAATTTCATTGATATTTGAGTGAGATATTCCAGAATTTCGTACTTGCTATTATTTCTGCATTTTCTTAATTTAATCCTTGCTCAATTTATATAAATTTGGTGTGAGGTACCATTAGAATCGTCTTGAAGAGACAAATATAATGGTACCGGATTAGAATGCTAATTTTACAGTTTGTGGAATTCAATTTGAGGTTGGCTGGAGGTTGAAGACGATGACATGTCCGTCTTCAACCAATGACGTTTAGCCACGTTATTTTTTTGAAACAAATTTGGTGTTTCACTTTACCATGCGTGCATGTTGTGAGCCATAGGATCTGATTACTTTAGTGAGTCAGACTCCATCCAACGTGCCACATTTTAAGTTATTTTTATTTTATTAAAAATGATTAGGTGTGATATTCAATAAAGTCCATGACATGCACAGCGTGCCAGATCCACTGGATCTGTTTACTAACGTGTTTTGACATTGATCAGATGGTCCACGTTTTTTTGGTTTGTTATTTTTTTTTTGATTTTTTTTAATTTAATTGATTTAAACTTCAAAAAATCATAGAAAATTCTTTTTTTTATTCAAAAATTATGAAAAAATTCACAAAAGTATGTTCAAATATTCTCTTTCTGATTTTTATTTTTTCATAATTTTATTTTCAGATTTGATATTTTTTATAATTTCTCTTTTATTTTAACTTGTTTTTAATTATTTAAAAATACTTTTTGATGTTTTTTAAAATCCTGAAAATTTTTATAAAAATCATTTTACTCATTTCTGACTTTCTGAAATTTTTCTAGAATTTTATCTTGACTTCTATTATATTTGATATTTTTCTTCACTTATTTGAGTGATTTTAATTAGTTTCAAAATATTTTTTTTCTTTTAAAAAATTACCAAAAAATTTATAAAAATATTTGAGATCATTGCTGATTTTTCTATTGATTCTTTAAATTTTTCTTTGATACTTTGAATATGGTTTGATATTTTGCCTTTTATTTTCATTTTAAAAACAATTTAAAAATCATATTTTCCTTTTATTTTATTCATTAAATGTAATTTATTTTTCTAATATATTCTGGCTATGTGATTGTTGATCATAAACTTCATTAACATCATTGGATCTTGAGTGCTGAGTTTAACTCCACTAAAATGGATGGATGATTTTAATGATAGTTTGATTAAATTTTTTATTCAAATGTATCTCCTCCTCCATCTTCATCTCATCCTCTTCTCCTTTGTGCTACATGTTGTTAGAGAATGATCTACATATCATCACTCTGAACATATGGCACATAGATTGCTATTGACCGACCTTAAAATAGGTGTGACTTCTCTATAAGTCCACTTGCGATTGCTTAATATAGCGCTAAAATTTGTCTCAATTCGAGAAATGATCATTCGTGGCTCAAACCTATGCTTGCAAGCCCAAGTATGTTTAATTTGAAACTTTTGATCCAATAACCTTAAGGTTCATTGTTAGAAGGATTTGGTCTTATCAATCATCTAATGAACTTTCATAAACTTTGGATTAAGTGAATCATTTAAACATCATTGATCATTTATTGTTGCCTTGAGAATTTGAAATGAATGATATACTTGACAAAAAGCAAATGAAACTTGTTGTTGAGAGGCTTTAATTTTATCAATCTTCTAATGAGTTTTCAAATTCAAGTTTCAAGATGGTCATTCAACTAACCTCTAACTTCTAACAATTGACTTTATTTTATGCTTTTACTTTATGTTTTTTTACTTTAAGCACATTTATTTTAGCATTTTCATCTTTGCTCACTTGAGTATTTATCTTTATGTCATTTTGTTTTGCTCACTTGAGTTTTTCATTTTCTTTTTGAAGATACCTAATAATCAACTTGAACAATAAAAAAAACTTTAAGGTTACTTGGTCTATTTGGTTACTATCCTTGGCATGATGGAGTTATGAACTTCTTGGACTTAGGATTAGAGATCTTGACCTACCTTGAGACCTTGTGAATTATATTGTTATATTGTCTGGAGTTCTTGGGGTTTACCCCGAGACATTGGGTTGTTTGTTTCTTTGCTTGTACGTTATTTTGATTATATGTTTTGTCTATAATCGGGAATTCATCTGTATAAAGTTGTTACTCTGCCTAATTTTTGTGAAGACTTAATGCCTTTGAAGCTTGGTTTTCTTAAGATGTTTATCATCTTTGCTTGTTTGGTTTCAATCCAAAGGATGAGAATTATACATTGACTTGTTATATCGAATGTTGGCTTCTTGTTGGTTAGACTGTTCTTTTCCTTAGCTTTTACCTTATGTTTTAGGATAGTCCCTTCATCTCCTCCCATCTTCTTTAGTTTCAAAAATCTTCTCCCTCTTTTTTAAAGCTCTTCTTGTTTTCCAACTTGAACCACTTTCATAATAAACTTGGACTTAGGTCCATGCATTTTCAAAAATCATTTTCTTAATAAAACTTTAAACAACTTAATAATACTTTTACATTTTTGTGAGAAGACTAAAAGTCAATTAATCTCATTCAAGCCATTTTGGCTTTTTATCTTAAAATTTTCCCCAAAAGATTAGACTCTTGTCAATCCTTGTAGTGATGCGAGCTACTATACTTCTAAGATATGTAGTGAAGTGAGACATTTTCAACTTGTGTGTTGAGTGAAGCTTTGTTGGTTTTAAAATCTAAGTTATATCATCCACTTTAAGATGACGCAAATTCTTCTTCTTCATAATCGTGGGTAGTAAGTATATTCTTCCACTCGGATAAAACGTCGATGTCTCGTCTCTTAAAATTAACCAACACACTTGTGTTTTAAAATTTTTAAAGGTGAACTACGAGTAATTTGATCCCCTATTGCACAAAAGGTGGTACATAGGCACTAAAGTTTCGCAACCACGGCGGGTGCAAAAATTAAAAAAAATAATACTTCTTTTCTCATCCCAACAATCTATTTTTATATAGCCAGCATACCATATTTTCAAAGAGGTTCCTGCGGGGTACCGTAGATGTTTAGGGTGCTAATAACTTCCCTTTGCATAACCAACCCCCGAACTTAGATTCTCTCCCCATCTTTTTGGGTTATTCGCTCTTTTCCCATTCCTTTGGAAACAATAAAGCGCGGTGGCGATTTTGTTTAGATCTGTGCGAGTCAAGTCAATCCAGTGGCTTAGTCTCAATACTTCTACCGCTACAACATCAATATGTGAGCAACAAATCCTTGCCTATTTACAAAGCTATACACATAATATTTCTCTAAAGAGTTGCACAATGTTTTGGTGTAGTTTTGTTTGAGCTTGATTTAATTCGATTAATTTTTCATTGTAATGTTGATTCTTACGTTTCTTCAGCTTCCAAGTCTTCATTTTATAGCTTGTAAAATAAATTTGTTGAAGGAATAGAAAGGTAATCGGAAATCCAATTGTTTGTTTCCAACGGTCATAATGAGACTGGCTCGCAGTATAGTACGAAAGGATTATCCTTACGCCACCCTAGAGGGTAGAGGTCACAAAGCACTTTTGTACCTTTTGTACACCATTACACGTTAACCATTTTGAATTTCTTATAATCTTCAGAGGCTTCAGATAATTTGAATGTATGAAGCGTGTTGTAAAAGAATCACTCTTAAGTCTTAGAACCTAAGTCTTGGAGTCTTCAGAACTTGTCCCGTCAAAACCTTGTCTTTGGAGTCTTCATCACTTGGTTGTAAGAACTTATTTTTCTTCAGATCATCAGAACTTCGTCTTCAAAATCTTCAGAACTTGGAACACACAGAATCAAAGCTTTAGAAGGCCTCCAAAGCTTAACCATAAAGTCACAATAAGAACCTCTTGTACTAACATTCCTAAAAGCCCTTGCATAAGGCAAATTCCAGAATCTTGATTTTAACTGTAACACATAACCCAATGTTTTCTTCCAGAAGTGTTTATGTTCAGAACCTGATGACGTCACATGCCTTGATACCAGATTTAGAACATTACAACAACAACTACACACTATAACAAAACTATTAGAGTATACAATTGTTCTTTATAATACCATGTAAAGTTATCATCAAAATCATAAGGTAATATGTAGAAACACTTCTTTTTCTTACAATCTCCCTGTGATACGATGGGAGAATTGACTTGAAGGTTTTGCGTTTGATCGCAAATGTTGCGGTTAGGAAGAGTCGCCACCGACTTTTCTTTTATCTAAAAGGAAAGGTGAAAAAGCACAGGAAATACCTTTGAGATTATTTCTTGAGTTCGGGGGGTAGATTATTAAAAGGGAAAGTATTAGCACCCTTTTCATCCATGGTTTTCCATGGGCTCTTAGTTACTTGCTAGATCACTTGCTTTTGTTTGAAATTTTGCTTTGTGTGGTTTTTGAAAGTATTTTGTAAAGAGGCCATTGTTTAGGAAAACTTTGTAATGATTCTCGTTCATAAGAATGTATACAAAGTGTTTGATCTTTTGGAAATGTTTTCAAGTTTGTAAGATGTTTGAAAGTGTAGGTGTTTGTTTTAAAAATAGCAAGGATGTTTTGTTTGAAATTTAGCAAGTAATTAGGAGCATTCTACATACTCAAAAGTCTTTCTTGTTCATTTTCTTCTCTTTTTACATTGTTATCTTACCATTGATTCGGTAAGTAACCCTATCTTTGGATATAAACGGGACAGGCGTGGGTCATCGTATAACCATGATTAGCAATATTTCAAGGTATCTTAGCATTCTTTTTTAGGGACTAAGATCATTTGAAAGGCAACATGGATAGCGTTATCGAGGGGATACGATCTTGTATTTTGCTTGTCTTTGCTAAGATACCTCACATGCGTAATATGGCCATTTTGCAAAGGCAACCAAGTGGATTTACCCTAGGGGTGCTTGTGTTCAAGTGTATTGTTTTCATGCTTGATTTTGTCTTGAATTAGGGTTTTCTAAGTATCGGTTTTAGTTTTTCCATACAAACCCTAATTACTAGCATGTTATATATAAAGCGATAAATTGTGGGATTTAAAGTCACTACGCTATACAACATTTGTGGGAGGGGGTATACAAATTGACAAATGGAGATTGCAAATAAAATTAAGTCCTAAGTTACTATTACAACCATATTGAATGGATAAGAATGTACAAGAAATGTAAAATGGATTTGTTTCGTTTAAGAAAAGAAATAAGTTTTGTTTAAGAAAATATTTTGATCTTTTTAAATAAAATAAGACATGTGAATATGAAATATTTTTTGGTATTTTTGATTAATAAAAGTGATGGCAAAAATAATAAGGAGAAAGAAAACGGAATCAGCGCTTTGCTGAAATAAATAAAAATCAGAAGTTCTGACTATGGCATGCTGCAAGACATAAATAACATGTTAGTGTTGTACCCCAAAATTTGCCCTCTCATTTTATTCAATACATGTCCATTAAGATTCCCCAAGTTGCTCAAGGAAGTCCAAGAGTTGACCAGACAAAATCTCTCTTAAGGCAGTATACCTCAAATTAGGGTTTCCCTTTTCCTTGAGATGTGTGAACCACAAAGGACTCAAATGCTTTCCAAGGTCTTAATATGTTCCCAAGATCATCCATTCCAAGTTTTAGGCCTTGCAAAAGAAGTTTGCTCAGTCAACTGCTCAGATGCTTGAGAATCGACTCTATTATGTCAAAAGTCAATTGTGACCCACATACAGTCAAACTTCAAGATTTTTGGTCAACATCCACATTTTGAAGTGAATTTCATCATTTGATCAAGGATTTACCATGATTCCCCAAGGAATGCTCCAAATTCATCAAGACCTAAAAGTTTCTAAATTAGGGTTTCTCAGTAAAAGTCAACCCAACTTTGATCAAGCATAACTTCCACATACTTTAGCAAAAAAATTTCATCCAAATCTCATTTTGAAGAGAATTAAATTCCCTACAACTCATCTTCATCCCACAAGTTCAAAATATTCACTCATAAAAAGATATGAATTTTTGCATTATGGGTCCTTTTGAAAAGTCAACAAAAACACCTCTTGGGTCAAAACTTCATACAAGAACATGGAAGATCCAATTGAGATGAAACAAAAAGGGTCGTTTAGGGGACATCCTAAGATTTCTAAAAAGTCCAAGGACACTCTCCTAGGGTCAAAATTGAGAGAGTTGTGCATTGTCAAAGTTGGCAATTTTTGGAAAATTGTCAAAAGTCAACATTGCTCAAATTTGCATTTTTTTTCCAAAGGGGCCCATGTTTTCTTGCTTGAAACATGTTTCTAATAGGACCCATGACCCTTGAGATTTTCCACCTATTATTTTATTACTTTTATCATTTATTTTGATTTTTTATTCATTTAAATCAAAATAAATCAAATTAAATGGTAAAATAATAAAAGCAAATCAAATCTTGGGATTTTTGTGCACATTTGGAGTCTATGTACAGCTAGCATGATGATCAATCCGTGCAAGACTCATTAGGGTTGGAAAAGATTGGATTGAAGCTTGTTTTAGAAAGATATCATACATGAATCAAATCAAATCATATTTTCATAATTCTCAAAGATATGATGCAATTTTATTGACCTAATATGCTCTACTATGTGTATACAACAATTGCAGATCAAAAGACAAGGGTTAGCAGTCATGAAAACACAAAACAAAATTCCAAAAAAGTGACAAAAAGTGTTGGATTGTTTTTGCATTTGGAGATCAATTTAAACCATTACAATGCAGCTAATTGATTCTTGGACCTTCCCAGAAGCCAATTAGGTCATTTGCAAGGCTTGAAACACCCAGAAATGCGCGTAATTATTCTCACAGTTTGCCCTTAAACTCAAAATCTATTACTGTATTCTTGGAATCTTTAGCATGTTTAAGTCACATATTTGTAATCCTCATCATGTTTGCAATCTAACTGTATTATTTAATTGCGTTTTTGAAGCCTATACATGTTGTTGCCATTTTTAGGGTTTACGTTTGCAATTTAGGGCTTCCTTACACAGGTGAAATTAGCCAAAAATAAGGATACCAGGGTGTTCACGAGATCACCACGAATGAAGCTATGTAATTAGAAATCATTTATCGTGCGTATTGTGCATTTTTGAAATTTGTAGGGGCTATAGCTACAGACTTGTGTCTGTAGGTAAAAGTCTTTTCCCTACAATGAAGGATGAGGAAGAAAAAGACAATGTGTCCAATCATCATTAGATCATTTGAAAGTTGGCGCGTTTTTTGGTTTATTCATTAATCCATTTGTTTATTCTATAACATGTTTTGTTTGCATTGTATTAATAACAAGAGCGCGTAGCATAGATGGTAAGCAAGCATAGTGGAAAGGGTAGAGGACCTAGGTTCGATCCCAGGTCCCAGCAACACTTTTTCCTATTTTCTAAACGCAGATTGCATGCACTTCTTATCAAAGGGTCTACCATACTCCATCAACATCCAGCCACTGGATCCAACATGCCATCAGATCCAACGTTCCAGCAATGAGGGACTATGGTGTGCCCCTAGGTCAACGATACAAGGCACCAAAGGTTGACTGGGCTTGGAGTGTTTTGGGCTAAGAATTTCAATTCCACACCCCCCTTCAGCAATTCATCACAGGCCCATTTGGTTTTTTTTAATTATTTTCTTTAATTTCTTTTCTTTAATTATTTTCCTTTTTTTTAAATTAATACAAAAATTATTTTTATTAAATTAACAAATCGAAAATCAATAAATATTTTTAATTAATTAGTTTAATTAATTTAGGGTAATTTAATCTTTTTTTATAATTAAAAATGATTAGAAGTAGGACTTTGGTTGTACATAATTTAATTAATTTTCTTTAAAAAATATATCAAAAATCATTTTTTCTCATAAATATTTATTCCTTTAATTAATTAGGTTATTAGAAAAATTAGATTAATTTAATTTCTTTCATAATTAAAAACAATTAGAAATTAGGTTTAATTAATTTGCAATTAAATGTTTTCTTCAATAAAAATCCACAAAAAAATCTTTTTCTCTCAATTAGGGTTTTAGATTATTTCAATCGTCCTCGCATTTAATTTGTCGCGCGCTTGTTAATCATTTATCCATTATTTTGTAACCGCTCAGGGTTTGTAATAGTTAACCTAGGGTTTTTATTTATCGCTTTTTTCCCGATTTTTGGTTATGTAATTAATTCCCCTCCCCGAAGCCTTGTAATAGCTTGGTTTATTTTTCGCACTTTAAGTTCTCGCAATCTTTAAACTGTCTAGATGCATGGCTAATAGGATTGTATGAAAAGAATGCCTAAAATTTAAAACAGTAGATCACCTAATGTGCAAAGACTAAATAACTGGAAAAAATTCACATACACATGTTAACTAATAGGGTCTGGCTCACTTTGGTTGCCTTCGGTAAACAGTCATTAAGCATAGGAAATTTTAGTGGTCGCCCTCCAGTCTAAAAGATCAAAATGTTGCCTCGGAAATGTTGTCTCGGAAAGATCTTAAGACTCTAGCGTTACTACTAAAGTTTTCTAACTATTGCTTTGGTGATTGTACTTGTCCCTTTCGAATTTCCCTTACAACTCCAGTGACGGAGCTACCTACTCCTTAATAGTAGGATAGCATTGTCTAAAGGAAATAGAACGAACAATCCTTTTTTCGAGTAGGTAGAATATTAGGTACTTGCTCAATGAAAACTTTTCACACAAACACCTTTCAAAACAAATTTTCAAAACAAACTTCGTCACATCCTTGAGGACTGATACAAGGTTTATCACGAGTGTTGTACCCCAAAATTTGCCCTCTCATTTTATCAAAATTTCCCCTCACAAGACTCTTTGAGCTCAAGACCAGATTATGGTTTGCTCTGCACAAGACATCTCCTCGCACTGTTGACCTAAATTAGGGTTTGAGTTTGCACAATTAATTTTGGACTTCTAATGCTCAATGTGACTTCCATTCTTCATGTTGGACTTATAAGATTTCTCATACCAAGTTTCAAGCTTTGAATCAAGTTTTTGCCCAATCAATTGGACAGTTGACCTAAAAATCAGTTGTATTGGGGAAAAAGTCAACTATGGCCAATTTACAGTCAAAACTCATAAATTTTGACCCACTTCAACATTATAAGCTCATATGAACCATTTGATCAAGTTTGGACCACAACTCCTCAAGAAATTTGATCAGATCATCAAAAGGGGAAAATGGTCATTTTTAGGGTTTTGGCTGCAGAAGGGCAATTTCTGACTTTTGACCTAGCCAATGACAAATTGGGTTTAAGCATGGATTCAAGGACTCAATGGAATCATCTTGACCTATTCACAAGGTTCAAAAGATCTCAATTGCATTGGATTGACAGATGAATTTTTCAGTTAACTAATCAAAATTTAACTGTACACTGAAAAGTCAAACTTTGACTTTTTGGTCAAAATCAAGTGCCAAGGGTCATTTTTCATCAAGATGTGTCAAAACATGAAACTTGTTCATCAAGAAACCTAATTTTGCAAATTAGGGTTTAAGATTGAAAAATTTCATAACTTAGAATTTTTCTAAGTTATGAAATTTTCTTAAGTTTTCCCAACTTTGCCCAACATTTTCACCATGATGCAATTGGATTCAAACAAAACTTCCAACATGAAAGATGTAGTACTCAAAAAAATATACAACTTTGATTCACAAAGTTTTCCCAAAAGAAGCTTGGATCTCAAGTTATTATTTTTGGAACAAGGGTCCATGAAACTTTTAACTTAGTGAAATTTTGCCCTAATTTAGGCAGGATTTTGACCTATCTTCATGGAAATTTTTCACCTAGTTTCACTTGGAATCTCAAAATTCATTTCAAAGATGGATTGTATAGAATGTTACAATATTTCTAAAATGTCCAAGAATTCTCCAAAATCATTTGTGGTTAGGTAGAATCGAAGGCTTGAAGTTGGCAAAAACTCACTTTTGATCCATGGCATTTTCATATTAATACAAGTTGCAATTTCTAATCAGCCTTGTTTGTACTTGATTACAGGTCCCAAAACCCTTACATACTCAATAATTAAATGCAAATCCATTGGTTTGAGGCTTTGTTCTGGTCATGGGAGGATTACACAAAAGATTAATCCTAAACTAGCAAAAAGGCAACATTGCCATTTTTGTCAAATTTGCTTTATGTCAAATAGAATCCTTGAGCCTTGAACAAGATCTGGTACAACACACAATATCCACAAACTGAGGGGGCCAAGATTGTAAAGTGCAAGCTGATATATAGCCTGTACAGGCCTGTCTTGCATCATGGCTTACTTTTGCTTAAAATACAAGAAACTTGCCAAAATCAAGAGGACTGGCATATCTATTATAACCAAGCTGAGCATGCATTTGAAACAAGTTTTACACATTGCATTGAGCCAAAAACACGAGCCTTTCATCCCTCAAACACTCTTGAACACCAAATCACATTCCTCTTGCAAAACAGGACAATCCCTGCAGTTTCACTTCCATCTCACAAGTTGCTCGTGCGTTTTGCCCCAACCTTGTTCCAATACATTCCATATTACCTATCCAAGCTATCCCAACAATTGGCCTTGAATTGTAACTCCATTTGCAAGCTTCACCATTTCTGTTTTTAGCTTGTGCAGGTTGAGTTCTACAAGCTTGTTCAAGCACATCCAAGGCAAACTAGGCATTGGGGAAGGTCAGAGGAAGTCCAGGCAAGCTCCCAAGCACCTCAAGTCTCACTGAAAAGCTCCACATCGCCATACACGAGTTCAACTGAAACAGATTTTTGTCAACTTCCTATCTCTCTATTTAGGAATCATTAGGCTTAGGTTTGTGAATAAAAAATGTAGTACTCATAGCCCTGAAGTTGTACATATGCTCATTTTTCATTTAAGTTAAACGTGTTAAGAGAATTTGATTCATGAACTTCCTGAAAAAGTTAGGTTAGAATTTAGGGCCAGAGAAATTCTCTCTGGTCTTTGAGAGTTAGATTAAGTTTCTTATATGGTTGAAATCGTCTTGAAAAATGCTACAACTTTGATGTTATGAGTTTTTGCATTAGAGCACGTATGCAGGATCTGGACATTTTGTACAGGCGCGCGTATTTTTGAACAAAGGTTGAAGATGAAGCTTGGAACTGGGTTGAGCCTTTGTTTCTTGTTTTTGGCACCCCCTGCATTGCTGACTGCACCCCCTTGGCCCATTTCTTTATTTGTTTATATTTTTCTATTTATTTTTTATTTCTGATTTTATTTTATATTTTCTAAACATAAAAAAATACCAAAAATATTTTTATAAATTTTCACATTTATTTTTATATTTTATTTTATTTTTCTAACATGAAAATAATTATTAATTAGTATATACTTATATTTTCTTTAATAAAAACAAATAAATATTTTAGAGATATTATATTTTCTTATTTTATTATTTTATACATATAAAAATAATATTTTTCCACATGTTTTTATTTCATAAATATCTTTGTATACATTTATGTTTATTTTATTGTACATAAATAATATAATTAATATATATACTTTCTTAAAAGAAAATAAGGGTTTTTTACCCTTAATAAAAATAATATTTTATTTTCTTTTTTAATACATTAAAATATTTTATTTTTCCATGCATAAAAATAAACAAAAAACATTTTTTGGCATATTCATAATATTTTGCATATTTATTTAATTGACCATTTAAATACTTGCCAATTTATTTATTTGTACCATTTATTCAATTTGGATTGTAATAGTAAATATTAGGGTTTTATTTTCTTGCAAACACTCTCCTATTCATAATTGTATCCCCCCTTCCCATATCAAATGTTGTAATAGTGTAGATTTATTTTACGCACTTTATGCTTTCAAATATGCCATATTAGAGATTAGGGTTTGTATGCAAATGTCCAAAATCAAAAACAAATAGCTTGACTAATACAAAGACAAAAAGCATGTAAATTGACAACACAATGCACACATGCACCCCTAGGGTTTCATCCACTTGTTGCCTTGAAAATGGCCATGTTATGCATGTTGAGTATCTTGGCAAAACAAAAACAAAACAAAAAGATCATAGTCCCTCGATGATGCTATCTTGGTTGCCTATAAAAAATGATCTAGTCCCTCAAAAATTTGCTAAAGATACTTAGCACAATTGCTATCATGGTCCATACGATGACCTGCGCTTGTCCCGTTTAACATCCAAATACAAGGTTGTTTACCAAATGCAATGGTAAAACAACACTGTCAAAAGGGTTAAAAACGTATAGGAAAGATCTTTGAGTAAAATAGGGTAGACAACTCTTAGTTACTTGATTAAAACTTGCAAAACATCCTTGCTATTTTTCAAACACACCTCACAACACAATTTCAAAACATTTCCCAAAAACAAACTTTCAAACATTGAAATATCTTTTCAAAAGACAAACACCTTTGTATATATTCAAACAAGAATCATTACAAAGGTTGCCTAGACAAGGCCTCTTTTTCAAATAATTTTCAAAAACCACACACAAAGCACCATTTCAAACAATTGAAAAGCAAAAGCAAGTGATCTAAACAAGTAACCAAGAGCCCATGGATAACCATGGATGAAAAGGGTGCTTGCACCTTCCCTTCTCATAATCTACCCCCCGAACCCAAGAAAACATCTCAAAGGTCTTTCTTGTTCTTTTTGACCTTTCCTTTGGATAAAATAAAAAGTCGGTGGCGACTCTTGCTAAACCGAAACATTTGCAAACATAAACACAAAACCTCAAGTCAGTTCTCCCACCGTATCATAACGAGGTAAAAGCATTTTCAAGACAAACACACATAAGCAATTTGAAAAATGAGCAAGTACCTAAGAGCCCGTATATAACTACAGATAGAAAGGGTGCTAACACCTTCCCTTTCTATAATCTACCCCCCGTACTCAGAATATCTCGAAAAAAGGTTTTTCTGTCCTTTTTCCTTTTCCATGATTGGATGAAATAAAAGTCTGTGGCGACTATTGCTTACCGCGATATTTTGCAAACAAAAAAAAATATAAAACGCAAACCAGTATTAACAGTCGGTTCTGCCACCATATCATAGAATTGGCGACTCTGCTGGGGAATGGATAAGTGGGGTATACCTTAGGATATAGGTCATTAAAATTGCTTCTCTTGATTGTCTTGATTGCTTTACTTTTGAGGGTTTGTTTGGGGTTATTATAGAACCTACACCCGGATCTGAGGGCACTCATTAGGTAAACAACAATAGATCATGGAGACTGTACGGTGTAGACTGATATGGTTTAAGCGATGGTTGTGTTAGTGTGGCACTTTGGTTGGTATTGGTATGCTTCGTGGGGAAACGAGAAGAATACAGGGCCGCCGCGTGGTGTCGTGAAGCACCAACGGACCTTAGAACCTTAGTTGAACAAACTTGGCCATTATAAAGTAGTGATATAGTCGGCCTCGGTGTAGAGCTGAGGATTGGTTGATACTCGATGTTACACTCATTGAGATCAGACTTTCGGGATATTTTGGCTGCAAGAAAAGATTGATTGAGCTGAAACAATGCCCGATAATGGATGGTCATTGATATTGAGATCCTCTAGAACCCGGTTACTTTTTAAGATAGGTTTGAAACCAACTAAACTTCAAGAGGGTACTACCTTTAACCTCATGCAAGCCTTAAACCTAAGGACTTGGTGTGATTTGACTGTGTTTGTTATACCTGTGTTTGCTATACCTGTGGTTTATCATAACATCATGCATCATAACATGGCATCCATTATTATTGCACTAACCATTTCAAAGACTAAGGGAATTTATATTTGTTCTATTTTGCAGATCATGGCTTCCGTTCGTAGAAACACTATCCGAATCAGCTTTGTGAAGATACCTTCCCAACTCAAAGAGCTAGCATCAAGGGTTTCTGAAACTTTTGCGTTCACTAAGAGACATGGTCAACTTCTCAACCTGGTTACTTCAAACTTTGATGAAAAGATGATGAGTGTACTTTTTCAGTTCTTCGATCCCAAGCACCATTGCTTCACCTTTCCAGAATATCAGTTGGTACCGACCTTGGAAGAATTCTCTCAACTATTGGATATACCCATTCTTGAGCAGTTACCCTTCACAGGTCTAGAAGAAGTTCCTAAGCCACAAGTCATTACCTCAACTCTGCATCTGAAATGGGCCGACATGGTATCCAATTGAGAAACAAGAAGCGGATTCAAGGGTTTTCTAGCCAAGTTTCTGATAGACAAGGCCCAGCTGTTTTGGGATGATATGGATTTTCAGGATTTTGAGGAGGTCTTGGCTCTTCTAATATATGGGTTAGTTCTATTCCCTAATCCAGACTCATTCATAGATGTGAATGCTATCAAGATCTTCCTCTCTCTCAACCCTGTGTCTACCTTGCTCAGAGATATTTTTCACACTCTCCATACTCGTACCATGAAGAGAAGAGGGATTCTTATGTGTTGCATGTCATTTCTATCGAGGTGGTTTATTTCTCACCTCCCTAAGTCCATACTGAAGAATGAAGAAGGTTTGGGTTGGTCGCAAAGGATAATGTCACTCGCTCATACGGATATTCTTTGGTGTTCTCGAGTTATAGAAAACACTGCTATTATTGACCACTGCGGGAAGTACCCTAATGTCCTGTTACTTGGTATCAGAGGAGGTATAACCTACAACCCCTTTTTAGCTCTGCGACAATTTGGTCACGCTCGAAGGGATGGTCCCCATGAGTTACTTATCGAGGGCATTGTATCTAACTATGAGGATAATGTTAAAGAGTATCGTCGGAGGTTCATACGAGCTTGGGGCATGGTAAACAGATATGGCATCAAGGCTTTGGGGCCAAAGACTTCCATTCCTATGGAACCTTACCTACAATGGGTACGAGCTCGTGCCCAGAAGCTTATGATGCCCTATGTGGCCGTTTTACCAGTGATTGTGGAACCCACTACTGAAGAAGGTATTCCTTACACGGTTCTCTACCCTTATATGCCCACGAATCTTGGAGAGTTATAGAGGTCTTAGATTCAGTTCATGAAGGAGCGGGATGCTTACAGGGATCAATTCCATGCTCAAGAGAGGAAAGTTTTAGAGCTTACAAAGCAACTCCATGAGGAAAGAGGACTGAATGACTATCTTGGCACAAAGAGGAAGCATCCATAGGAATTTTGATGTGTTTTATAGTTTTAGATTTGTTTTTTGATTGTAACGCCTAAAAAGGCATTTGAACTTCAAATTCAGCTAATAAAATCTTTGTTTGTTTTGGTTTGCAAATTTAAATTTCCCGAAGTCTTTGAAATCATTGCATGCGCATCCCATTATCATACACATCATTACATGTACCATTATAGGTTTCTCATCATCTTCGCTGTTAATTTCAGCAGAAATGTCTTCCGAGCAAACCATCAAGGACCTTCAGGCACAGAACGCCCAATTCCAAGAAATGTTCATCAGTCTGGCAAAAGGGCAGGAGGATCTAAAAGCCCTTATCCTGAAAGAGAAGAAGAAAAAGAAAAAGGTTTCCGGTATTATGAATATGGGCAGAAGATTTGGAGAGGGGTTGAAGCGAAAAACTGATCTGACCTCTTCATCCAAGGAAGGGGAGAATCAAGAAGAGAAAGACCCCAGTCCTGCAGTGTCTGACAATGATACCGATTACAATGATGAGCAATATCCTCCTGCTGAGGATAGATACAAACAATTGGAAGATCGTCTGAGTGCCATGGAAGTTCATAGGATACCTGGATTAGATTTTGAAGAATTGGGTTTGGTGTCGGGAGTGGTCATCTCGCAGAAGTTCAAAGCTCCAGTTTTTGCCAAGTATGATGGGGTGTCCTGCCCAAAGCTCCATCTCCGCTCTTACGTCAGGAAGATTCAGCCCCACACTGCTGATAGAAATTTGTGGGTGCATTTCTTTCAAGATAGTCTGTTAGGGACTCAGCTTGAATGGTTCTACCAGCTGGAGGGAGCCAATGTACGAAATTGGGAAGATCTGGCTGCTGCTTTTTACAAGCAGTATCAGTATAATGTCGACCTTGCTCCCACTCGTACTCAACTCCAGAGTATATCCATGGGTGCAGGTGAAGGCTTTAAAGATTATGCCCAAAAATGGAGGGACTTGGCTGGAAGAGTTCAACCCCCGTTGTCAGATAGGGAGTTGGTTGATATGTTTCTAGGGATGTTATCTGGTCCATTTTTCAATCATTTGATCGGCATCTCATCAGTTGGTTTCACCGAGCTGATCCTAACTGGAGAAAGAGTAGAAGCTGGGATTCGAAGCGGCAAAATACAGAAGTATGCCTCTTCAAGTTCAGCAAAGAAGCCTTTTGCTGGTAAGAAGGAAGCCAGTTCCATCTACAGCACGAGGGGTCAGAACAGGGTTGAACAACGTCAGACAGTAAGTGTCGTGATGATACCTAGACCTGCAGTTGCTCCACAATGCAACAATCAACAAAGGTTGGAAAGACCACAATGGCAGTTTACCCGCATCAACATGACATTGGCTGAAGTTTTACCTCGCCTGCTGAGATCCAACTTGGCAACCTTGAGAGAGGCCCCCAAGAATCCAAATACTACATCTCCCCGATATAATCGGAATGCCTGATGTGCTTATCATTCTGAGAGTCCTGGCCATGATACAAATGATTGTTGGGCTCTAAAGAATAAGATACAAGACTTGATTGAAGCCAAGGAAATAGATTTCGATGCTCCAGAGAAGCCAAATGTCATAACTGCTCCCATGCCTAAGCACGGTCGTGGAGTTAATGTTGTTGATACTGATTTGTTTGTTACCTCTATCGATGAAGTATCTACTCCTATCATGACTGTCAAGAAGAATTTGTCGTTGGCCGGTTTATTTCCGGGTTATGGTGAAGGTTGCCATATGTGTTCGTTTATACCCTCTGGTTGCCGTTTGTTAAAGTTAGGTGTCCAACGCCTGATAGATAGCAAAGAAATTATGTTTGAGAAAACTTTGGTCCCCGTTATTCTATATGAAGGTGTCGCTATTATAACCATTTCCGCCAATCCTTCCAAGGTTTCCTCGAGGAGACCTTTTAGGATTACATATACTCCAAGAATTGCTCCGCTGATAATCACTGTTCCTGGTTATGTCCCGTATGTCTCAGATAAAGTTGTCTCGTGGCATTATGGTGCCGATGTGTACTATCATGGCATCAAACAAGACTTGAAAGATGAAGAGGTTGATCCTGATATTGGTAACATTTTCAGAACCAGCAAAGTTACCCGAAGTGGAAGGGTTTTCTCTCCCGAGATTTCCCCTAAGACTGTCAATAAGCCTATTATTACTCCATCTGATGTTCCTGCTAGTACATCTGCTAATGTCCATGTTCTTACTCCGGTTATTACCCCTATCGGAGAATCATCTGATACCCGCGGAAAGGAAATTCTAGGTGAGCCTGCCCGGACGGAGGCGCCTAAGAAAATTGTTGTGGAAGCCTCTAAGCAAGAAATGGAGGAAATATTGAAAATCACTAAGAAGAGTGACTACAACGTGGTCGAGCAGCTGGGGCAGACCTCATCGAAGATATCCATGTTGTCTTTTCTATTGTGTTCTGAAGCCCGTGCAAAGGCTTTGATCGCATTCCTCAAAATCATGCATGTGCCGCAAGAGACTTCAGCTGATCAGTTCAAAGATTGTGTGGCCAGCCTGACTGCTGATAATGGGCTGGGTTTTTCAGATGCAGATTTGACACCGAAAGGAAGGAAGCATAATGATGCTCTGCATGTCTCGATTGAATGCAGGGTCACCACTATGGCTCATGTGCTGGTAGATAATGGGTCTTCACTAAATGTTCTGCCGAAGAAGGCGTTGGACCGATTAGATTGTGAGGGTTTGACTCTAAAGCCTAGTAACATTGTGGTAAGGGCTTTTGACGGATCAAAGAGAATGGTGCACAGGGAGGTGGACATCCCTGTCAAAGTAGGTTCTCAAACTTTTGGGTCCACTTTCTATGTGATGGATATCAGGCCATTGTATTCTTGTTTGTTGGGTCGTCCTTGGATCCACGAGGCTGGGGCAGTCACCTCCACACTCCACCAAATGCTGAAGTATCTGGTGAAAGGAAAGATTGTCATAGTGAGGGGTGAAGAAGAATATATGGTGAGTCACCTCAACTCCTTCCGCTACATAGAGATGGACAGGGAATTCATTGAAACTCCTTGTCAGAATTTTGAAGAGGTCCCTCAGATCTTAGCATCAACTGAAACTGCTAGCAATAAATCTCCTTTGAAGATGGCTTCTCTCAAGGACGCCAGGGCCATGGTTGAAGAAGGTGGGTGTGCCAATTGGGGTCAGCTCCCTGATTTCACTCATAAAACTGACAAATTTGGTTTGGGCTTTACTACAGGGGCTCAAAGGGCTGTTAGACGCGCTCGGGCTGGAGGACCTCCCCTACGCATCAGCAATCAGAGAATTAATGCCATTGAATATAGTGAAGAGGACTCATACATTGACAGTTGGATCTACTCAACAACCAACGGTGGACTGAGTAACTGGACAGCTAGGGACTTCATACCTGTTTCTTTTATTCTGCAGTAATTGACTTTTTTTTTAGATTTGTAACAAGCAATTTGGAACTTTATGGCCCGGTGCCTTGCCCGAGGCACCTTGACTTTGCTTGTGAGGGGTATTATTTGTCATTTCATAATCATTAATAAAGCATTGGGCGTTTCTTGCATATAAATTTTGCGCTCTCTGTTTTTCTTTTCTGTTTTCACTTTATCAAAATAGTTATTCTCTTACACACACTCATGTATCCTAATGCAGATCCACATCCACTCTGGATCCCATTGATAACAGTTATGCTATTGCCAGTTATGACTTCAAATATCCGATCAACCAAGTCAAGGAAGAAGGTGAGGATGATTGTGAGGTGCCTGGAGAACTTTCTAGGCTACTACAGCAGGAAGAAAGGGCCATACAGCCCCATGAAGAGTCGGTTGAGATAGTGAATTTGGGTACTGAAGAAGACAGAAAAGAGGTTAAAATAGGTTCAAATCTAGAGCTTAGCGTCAAACAGAGGTTGATACAGATGTTGCACGACTATGTTGAGATCTTCGCCTGGTCCTATGAAGACATGCCTGGTTTGGACACTGACATTGTGGTACATTGTCTGCCGACTAAAGAAGACAGTCCTCTGGTTAAGCAGAAGGTCCGTTGTATGCGTCCTAAAATGTCAGAGAAAATCAAGGCAGAGGTCGTGAAACAGTTTAATGCAGGATTCTTGGCTGTCACTTCTTATCCGCAGTGGGTCGCCAACGTCGTTTCGGTACCTAAGAAGGACGGTAAGGTACAGATGTATGTTGATTACAGAAATCTGAACAGGGCAAGCCCCAAGGATGACTTCCCACTTCCTCACATTGATGTTCTGGTCGACAATGCCATGCAACACAAAATCTTCTCCTTCATGGATGATTTCTCTGGCTACAACCAGATCAAGATGGCTCGTGAAGACATGGAGAAGACAACCTTCGTTACACAGTGGGGCACCTTCTACTACAAGGTGGTGCCTTTTGGGTTGAAGAATGTTGGGGCAACTTATCAGCGCGCTATGGTCGCTTTGTTCCACGATATGATTCACCATGAGATCGAAGTTTATGTTGATGACATGATACTCAGGTCTCAGACTGAGGAAGAGCACCTTGATCATCTCCAGAAATTGTTTGACAGGTTGAAGACATACAAGCTGAGGTTGAATCCGAACAAGTGTACCTTTGGAGTAAGATCTGGTAAACTCATGGGTTTTATCGTCAGTGACAAGGGTATTCAGGTAGACCCTGCCCAAGTAAAAGCTATACAATAGATGTTGGTTCCCCGCACAGAGAAGGAAGTTAGAGGTTTCTTGGGACGCCTGAATTATATCGCCAGGTTCATTTCACATCTGACTGCTACTTGTGAGCCAATCTTCAAGCTGCTGAAGAAAGATCAAGTGGTAAAGTGGAATGATGAATTCCATACCACTTTTGAAAGAATCAAAGAATACCTTCAAGAACCGCCAATTCTGATGCCTCCAGTCGAAGGAAGACCTTTGATATTATACTTTACCGTGCTAGACAATTCAATGGGGTGTGTGCTGGGGCAGCATGACGAGTCTGGTCGAAAAGAGCACGCCATTTATTACCTTAGCAAAAATTTTACCGACTGTGAGACCCGATACTCATTGCTCGAGAAAACTTGTTGTGCTTTGGCATGGGCTGCTCCCCGACTGAGATAGTATATGCTGACTCACACTACCTTGTTAATACCAAAGATGGATCCGATCAAGTATATTTTCGAAAAGCCCGCTCTCTCCGGAAGGATAGCAAGGTGGCAAATGATCTTAACCGAATAGGACATACAACATACAACCCAAAAAGCAATAAAGGGGAGTGTATTGGCTGATCATTTGGCTCATCAGGCTGTGGATGACTACCAGTCCATAAATTTTGAGTTTCCAAATGAGAATATCATGTTAGTAACCGACTAGGAAGAACCTAGACCGGATGAAGGACCTGAGGAAGGATCCCGATGGTCTATGTGTTTTTATAGAGCCTCGAACGCACTGGGTAACGACATTGGCGTTGTAATCATATCTCTCGAGGGTTGTCATACTCCATTCACCGCTCGATTATGTTTCAACTGCACCAACAACATGGCAGAGTATGAAGCATGTATCATGGGTCTTCGAGCTGCTGTTGACCTAAAGATCAAGTTATTGAATGTCTTCGAGGATTCCGCTTTGGTGATAAGTCAGATCAAAGGCGAGTGGGATATGAAGCACCCGAATCTCAGTCCTTACAGAGAGTATGTACTGACATTGCTCCCACACTTTGAGGAGGTAACCTTTGAACATTTCCCACGAGAAGAGAACCAGTTGGCGGACGCGCTAGCTACCATGTCTTCTATGTTCAAAGTTAGGTGGGACAATGAAGCTCCCAAAATTACCATTGAGAGGTTGGATGAACCAGCACACTCCTGTGAGATCGACACTGAAGAAGTGGCAGACAAACCCTGGTTTCACGAAGTCAAAAGGTATCTCGAGGTTCAGGAGTATCCAAAAGGGGCATCTGTCAATGATAAGAAGTTTCTGAGAAGGTTCACTACAAAGTTCCTACTTAGTAATGGGATCCTCTATAAATGCAACCATGAATCCACACTACTACGGTGTGTAGACAAGAGCGAAGCAGAGAAGATCATGACAGGTCTACATGAAGGCACTTTCGGAACCCATTCTAGTGGACATACCATGGCTAAGAAGATCCTATAGGAAGGATATTACTGGTCCACTATGGAAGCCGATTGCTATCAGCACGCCCGAATGAGTCATAAATGCCAAACCTATGCTGATAAGGTGCATGTACCTCTGGTTCCTCTGAATGTCTTGAAGGCTCCTTGGCCCTTTGCGATGTGGGGCATCGACATGATCGGAGAGATCAGACCTACTGCATCTAACGGACATCGTTTCATTCTGGTGGTTATTGATTACTTCACGAAGTGGCTTGAGGCAGCTTCCTTTGCTACAGTGACCAAGAACATCGTGGCGAAGTTTATCCGACATAACCTGACCTGTCGATATGGTGTTCCAGAAAGGATTATCACTGACAATGGTACGAATCTCAATAACACAATGATCACTGAGCTCTGTAAACAGTTCAAGATACAACATCATAATTCTTCTCCCTACCGGCCGAAGATGAATGGCGCTGTTGAGGCAGCTAACAAGAATATCAAGAAGATTGTGCAGAAGATGATAGTGACATATAAAGACTGGCATGAGATGTTACCATTTGCTCTTCATGGGTACCGTACCTCAGCACGGACGTCGACAGGGGCAACACCCTACTCTCTGGTATATGGCATGGAGGAAGTCCTACCCATCGAAGTCTAGATACCCTCTCTCAGGATTATGAAGGATGTGGGTTTGAACAAAGACAACTGGATCCAAACCCGACTGGATCAGCTAAATCTAATCGATGAAAAGAGGCTTACTGCTATCTGCCATGGTCAGGCATATCAAAAGCGAATGATCAAGGCTTTTAATAAGAAAGACAGGCGTCAAGAATATCAAGTCGTAGATCTGGTGATCAAACGCATCATACTGCCGCAAGGTGATCCCATGGGCAAATGGACCCCCACGTACGAAGGGCCATTTGTGGTTAAGAACATTTTCTCAGGAGGAGCTATGATTCTAACTACCATGGACGGTGACGACCTTCCTCACCCTGTCAATGCAAACATAGTGAAAAGATACTACGCGTGATCAAAGACCTGCTAGGTTGACTGGCCTAGGCAAAATAAGGGCTTCCCGGCGAACCAAAAGGGTTCGGGCAAAAGTAAGGGATGAAAATGAAAAAATTTGTACACCCGGCAAGTCGAAAACTCGAAAGGGAGGCTTGGGCAAAAAAAGGTATCCCGGTGTATTGAAAACCCGAAAGGGCAATCGAGGCAAAAGTCAGGGATTGAAGCGTATCACTATGTCTCATTGGATCATCTTGCGACCAGACTTCAGTATCGATTATCAAATTCGGACGGCACCAACCAATCTGATCAATCTTCGGCCAAGTAGAAAGTGATGAGACGCATGGAGATATAAAGGCAATAGCAGAAGTTGGAACCCAATGGGGTCGTTTCACATATCTATTTTTCTTTCTTTTACACAAATTGTATAATTTCTATCTTTCAGCGGCATTCTCTTACTAGCGCGTCAGCCTCTTTGTACAAAAACACCTATTACAAGCCAACTTCAAAAATCAATACAAATCATTTTCACAAGGAACTTCAATCTGTTTTTATTTTTCTGTTTTGTTTTGCAAGAACGTCCAATGATTTATTTTTTATATATGCATTTGAAAATGATTGCTTCTCATAAAGTCTTATATAAGAAACAAAAGATAATTACTCGTAATTCCAGACACAGGGAAAAAACAAGAAGTATCAAACCCGACGGTTCCTCTGCCCAGCAGGTATCGGGATAGAGTCAGTTTTGGAACATGATTATTGGTACATGCACTCCCCACAGAGTAAAAGTATCCAAAGGCGTTGATGTCAATTTCTCCGAAGCAGGACGTAATCACCCCCAACAGAGGTTTATAATCGCGGGCGAGTCAGTAAATTTCATCCCCCAAGCGAAGTTTATTTCTCCAGATATAGAAGCTCAATTTCCAACAGAGCTCATCATCTCCAGCAACGGAATGTCATCCCCAGCTAAGTTTATTCCTCCAGATCAGCAGGTCTACCAACAGAGTATCTCCCCCCCCTAAGTTTGGTCCCCGCAGAGTTATTCTCCAGCATCTCTTCCCGACATAATATTTACAAATCTCCAGCAACCGTCAGGGATTTATTTTCCCGGACGCGAGCATACCCCGATAGCATTTCATAAACATACATTATGACATACGCATACATATCATATACAATATAATCTCATTTATTTTGAGAACATCATCTCACCCTGCATTTCATGCATCGCATATAACTAACCCTGATATCTTTTCAGGAAAAGAGGATTAGCTTCAACAAATTCAGCAGTTATACAGATCACATCTACAGACGACCAATGGAAACTCAGTTCTCGAAATCAAACGAGTCAACTAATCCATATATCGAAGTAACCCTACTACCCAGGTTTCTTCTCACAGCCCTACTATCCAGGCTTTCATATCGAAGTAACCCTACTATCCAGGTTCCTTCCCACGGCCCTACTATCCAGGCTTTCATATCGAAGTAACCCTACTATCCAGGTTCCTTCTCACAGCCCTACTATCCAGGCTTTCATTTCGGAGTAACCCTACTATCCAGGTTCCTTCTCACAGCCCTACTATCCAGGCTTTCATTTTGAAGAAACCCTACGACCCAGGTTCCTTCTCGCAGCCCTACTATCCAGGCTTTTATTTTGAAGAAACCCTACGACCCATGTTCCTTCTCACAGCCCTACTATCCAGGCTTTCATTTCGAAGTAACCCTGCGACCCAAGTTCCTTCTCGCAACCCTACTATCCAGACTTTCATATCGAAGTAACCCTACAACCCAGGTTCCTTCTCACAGCTCTACTATCCAGGCTTTCATTTGAAAGTAACCCTACGACCCAGGTTCCTTCTTGCAGCCCTACTATCCAGGATTTCATATCAAAGTAACCATACGACCCAGGTTCCATCTCACAGCTCTACTATCCAGGATTTTCATATCGAAGTAATCCTACTACCAAGGTTCCTTCTCACAGCCCTACTATCCAGGCTTTCACATCGAAGTAACCCTACTATCCAGGTTCCTTCTCACAGCCCTACTATCTAGGCTTTTCATATTGAAGCAACCCTACTATCTAGATTCCTTCTCACAGCCCTACTAGCCAGGCTTTTCATATCAAAGTAACCCTACTATCCAGGTTCCTTCTCACAGCCCTACTATCCAGGCTTTTCATATCGAAGCAACCCTACTATCCAGGTTCCTTCTCACAGCCCCACTATCCAGGCTTTCATATCGAAGCAACCCTATTATCCAGGTTCCTTCTTATAACCTTACTATCCATGTTCCTTCTCCCTTATCTCCAGACAGCATTCTACAACACTGTAGGACTTGGACCTAATCAAACACGATTGGTTTCGCATTTCCCCAGTAAGTCACGGTGTAGCATATACCCTGACCAAATATGCAGTTCACTTCGGCTTCCTCAAGTCAGAGTTATTTCCCCAGTAGAATAACGGACAACTGAAGCTCCTAAAATTCTATTTCTCCCAAGACAGATACCAACATTCCTCAGCAGATTCCTCATTAACAACAACAACAACAGGGACTCTCATAGAAGGAATGTCTCAGGAAATCAACATTATCTAGATGGCATCTTTAAGCCCATCTCTGACGATTCTCCGTCACATCCAGGATGGCATATTTAAGCCTATCTCCGACAAATATTATATCATCAACCTCCAAATGTCATATGTAAGTCCATTCCCGATGTCACAAGTTGAGTGCCACTTCATACGAGTGCAAATTTCTGGGCACTTTAGTGTTCAATCGTCTTCCACCTTCAGATTGCAAAAGGCAGACAAGCCAATATACATCCGCATGTTTAAGAAGATTAAACAGGTGTAGCTGTTGTACACCAAAATTTTCCCTCTCATTTTATTCAATACATGTCCATTAAGATTCCCTAAGTTGCTCAACGAAGTCCAAGAGTTGACCAGACAAACTCTCTCCTAAGGCAGTATACCTCAAATTAGGGTTTCCCTTTTCCTCGAGATGTGTGAACCACAAAGGACTCAAATGCTTTCCAAGGTCTTAATATGTTCCCAAGATCATCCATGCCAAGTTTCAGGCCTTGCACAAGAAGTTTGCTCAGTCAACTGCTCAAATGCTTGAGAATCGACTAATTAGGTCAAAAGTCAACTCTGACCCACATACAGTCAAACTTCAAGATTTTTGGTCAACATCCACATTTTGAAGTGAATTACATAATTTGATCAAGGGTTGACCATGATTCCCCAAGGAATTCTCCAAATTCATCAAGACCCAAAAGTTGCTAAATTAGGGTTTCTTAGTAAAAGTCAACCTAACTTTGACCAAGCACAACTCCCACATACTTTATCATAAATTTTTCATCCAAAGCTCATTTTTAAGAGTATGCAATTCCCTACAACTCATATTCATCCCACAAGTTCAAAGTATGCACTCATAAAAAGATATGAATTTTTGCATTATGGGTCCTTTTGAAAAGTTAACAAAAACACCTTTTGGATCAAAGCTTCATACATGAACATGGAAGATCCAATTGAGATGAAACCAAAAGGGTTGTTTAAGGGACATCCTAAGCATTCTAAAAAGTCCAAGAACACCCTCCTAGGGTCAAAATTGAGAGAGTTGTGCATTGTCAAAGTTGGAAATTTTTGGAAAATTGACAAAAGTCAACATTCATCAAATGTGCATTTTTTTTCCAAAGGGGCCCATGTTTTCTTGCTTGAAACATGTTTCTAATAGGACCCACGACCCTTGAGCTTTTCCACCTATTATTTTATTACTTTTATCATTTATTTTGATTTTTTATTCATTTAAATCAAAATAAATCAAATTAAATGGTAAAATAATAAAAGCAAATCAAATCTAGGGATTTTTATGCACATTTGGAGTCTATGTACAGCTAGCATGATGATCAATTCGTGCAAGACTCATTAGGGTTGGAAAATATTGGATTTAAGGTTATTTTAGAAAGATATCATACATGAATCAAATCAAATCATATTTTCATAATTCTCAAAGATATGATGCAATTTTATTGACCTAATATGCTCTACTATATGTATACAACAATTGTAGATCAAAAGACAAGGGTTAGCAGTCGTGAAAACACCAAACAAAATTCCAAAAAAGTGACAAAAAGTGTTGGATCGTTTTTGCATTTGGAGATCAATTCAGACCATTCCAACGCTGCTAATCGATTCTTGGACCTTCCCAGAAGCCAATTGGATCATTTGCAAGGCTTGAAACACCCAGAAATGCGCGTAATTGCTCTCACGGTTTGCCCTTAAATTCAAAATTGATTACTATATTCCTGGCATCTTTAGCATGTTTAAGTCACATATTTGTAATCATCATCGTGTTTGCAAGCTAACTGTATTATTTAATTGCGTTTTTGAAGCCTATACATGTTGTTGCCATTGTTAGGGTTTACGTTTGCAATTTAGGGCTTCCTTACACAGGTGAAATTAACCAAAAAGAAGGATACCAGGGTGTTCACGAGATCACCACGAATGAAGTTATGTAATTAGAAATCATTTATCGTGCGTATTGTGTATTTTTGAAATTTGCAGGAGCTATAGCTACAGACTTGTGTCTGTAGGTAAAAGTCTTTTCCCTACAACGACGGATGAGGAAGAAGAAGACAACGTGTCCAATCATCATTGGATCATTTGAAAGCTGGCGCGTTTTTTGGTTTATTCATTAATCCATTTGTTTATTCTATAACATGTTTTGTTTGCATTGTCTTAACAACAAGAGCGCATAGCACAGATGGCAAGCAAGCATAGTGGAAAGGGTAGAGGACCTGGGTTCGGTCTCAGCAATGCTTTTTCCTATTTTCTAAACGCAGATTACATGCACTTATTATCAAAGGGTCTACCATACTCCATCAACATCCTGCCATTGGATCCAACATGCCATCAGATCCAACGTTCCAGTAATGAGGGACTATGGTGCGCCCCTAGGTCAACGATACAAGGCACCAAAGGTTAACTGGGCTTGGAGTGTTTTTGGGCCAAGAATTTCAATTCCACACCCCCTTCAGCAATTCATCACAGGCCCATTTGATTATTTTTTATTATTTTCTTTAATTTCTATTCTTTAATTATTTTCCTTTTTTTTAAAATTAATACAAAAATTATTTTTATTAAATTAACAAATCAAAAATCACAAAAATATTTTTTTAATAAATATTTTTAATTAATTTAGGGTAATTTAGTCTTTTTTTTATAATTAAAAATGATTAGAAGTAGGATTTTGGTTGTACATAATTTAATTAATTTTCTTTAAAAATATATCAAAAATCATTTTTTATCATAAATATTTATTCCTTTAATTAATTAGGTTAATTAGAAAAATTAGGTTAATTTAATTTCTTTCATAATTAAAAACAATTAGAAATTAGGTTTAATTAATTGCAATTAAATGTTTTTTTCAATAAAAATCAACAAAAAAATCTTTTTCTCTCAATTAGGGTTTTAGATTATTTCAATCGTGCTCGCATTTAATTTGTCGCGCGCTTGTTAATCATTTATCCATTATTTTGTAACTGCTCAGGGTTTGTAATAGTTAATCTAGGGTTTTTATTTATTGCTTTTTCCCCGATTTTTGGTTATGTAATTAATTCCCCTCCCCGACGTCTTGTAATAGCTAGGTTTATTTTTCGCACTTTAAATTCTCGCAATCTTTAAACTGTCTAAATGCATGGCTAATAGGATTGTATGAAAAGAATGCCTAAAATTTAAAATGGTAGATCACCTAATGTGCAAAGACTAAATAACTGGAAAAAATCCACATGCACATGTTCACTCCTAGGGTCTTCCTTACTTCGGTTGCCTTCGGTAAACAGTCATTAAGCATAGGAAATTTTAGTGGTCGCCCTCCAGTCTAAAAGATCAAAATGTTGCCTCGGAAATGTTGCCTCGGAAATGTTGCCTCGGAAAGATCTTAAGACTCTAGGGTTGCTACTAAAGTTTTCTAACTATTGCTTTGGTGATTGTACTTGTCCCTTTCGAATGTCCCTTACAACTCCAACGACGGCGCTACCTACTTTTTAATAGTAGGACAGCGTTGACTAAAGGAAATAGAATGAACAATCCTTTTTTCGAGTAGGTAGAATCTTAGGTACTTGCTCAATGAAAACTTTTCACACAAACACCTTTCAAAACAAATTTTCAAAACAAACTTCGTCACATCCTTGAGGACTGATACAAGGGTTATCACGAGGTAAAAGCATTTTCAAGACAAACACACACAAGCAATTTGAAAAATCCCAAGTACCTAAGAGCTCGTAGATAACTATGGATAGAAAGGATTCTAACACCTTCCCTTTCTATAATCTACCCCCGTACTCAGAATATCTCGAAAAAAAAGGTTTTTTCTGTCCTTTTTCCTTTTCCATGATTGGATGAAATAAAAGTCGGTGGCGACTCTTGCTTACCGCGACATTTTGCGAACAAAAAAACCGCAAAACGCAAACCAGTATTAACAGTCGGTTTTTCCACCGTATCACAGTTAGCAAAAAAAATAGGGAAGGTCAGAAGTTCTGGGTCCGCTGGAAATAAAGAAGATTTCAGAAATTCTGATGCCGCTGGCAGAACTTCTTCTATCTCTCCATGCTAGTCAGAGCATCTGCAACTTAGTTATTTCTCAACAAAACAGAAGATGTGCATATAGCAGTTGTGGCAAGTTTAGTAATGTTTCAGAAACAAGAGATATCAGAACTGTAAATCAGAAGAAAGCATGAATTTGCTAATCCTATTTCTGAGTCTTAATTTCCTCAAGAAGTTCTGAACTAAAATTCTCTCTACTTAGGCAGGCAAATACATGAAACCTCAGAATATGTACAGCATCAGAATCAGGATGTCTACATTGTATTTTGAACATGCAAGTCTAACAATGCCTAAGTAATGTGACGAGAGTTAGCAGAAGCTTACCTTGCAGCTGGAAAATGTTCTGTGAGCTAGAGTCTGGCTCTGACCACTTGTGATGTTCTGACCAGATTCCTCAAGTGCCCAGCAGGCTAGAAACCATTGACTTGAACTATGAATGGCTGGAAAATTCTAGAACAGCCAATGAGCAAAGTTCTGACTTCTTTGAAGTGAATATTGATGGAGGGTGTGTCACAGTCTGAACTCGGAAGTTAGGATAGTTTCTAAAGGTATATCAGAAACTGTATGGATGGTTTTGGTCAAGAAACACTTGAGGAAAATGGAGTTTGAATGCAAGAATCAAAAGCTAACAAGTTTTGTATTTTGTGTTTGCAATTTTGGACTCTTGGAATTTTAGCAAGGTTTCAAGGCTTTTTCTCTCTCAAACTTTCGGAAATTTTACAGTTGCCAATGAAGTCCAATTTATAGGCAAAGGTTTAGTCGCTTGGAGAGGTCAAGGGGTACAACCATCATATGCTAGGGGCTGACTTGTTCTTGAAGTAAGTTCAAATAGGTATGGTGGTTAGCAACTTTAGCCGTGCCTAAGTCGGATTTATAAGAAGGGATTAAGGAAAGGCAACCTCAAAAGAAAAAGCAACACATGGGCCCAGCACACTCTAGTACAAAAGTTTACTTTTCGAAGACAGTAATGGTACTTTTATGCCACACGTGGGTAAATATTTTGGATAAAGACCCAAAAGTGGTTGTGAGCATTAAATGATGATGAGATTTATGAAACCAGAAATCCTGCAATGTGAGATTCTGCATCATTTCTTAATTCTGGATCAGAAGTTCAGCTTCAGCGTAACTTAGAATAGACATCCAACTTCTGATTTTTGTATCTCCTTGCTCTAGCATGTTCTGAAGGAGCTCTTAGACTTTCCAGGAAGCTTGCAACACGCCTTGTAAACCTTCTTTGAATTTCTCTTGCAACTTCTGACTGAACCTGCTTGGAAACTGGCCCAGACGTTGTAGACAACTTCTGACTTGAAAATGCTCAGAATTTGCTAAGTGCCTAAGCTACAGGGACGTGCCTTTGAGGATGTAAAACTTGAAATCCCAGCATTTCTAAAAGAAGTTTTGTTCAGCAGTGTTTCAGGCCTCATTGAGATCTAAAGCTCTTGAGTTAAAAAGTATTCCAGAATCAGCTTGCATCCTGGTGATAATCTGATCAGAAGTTCTGAGCTTGTCATATTTCTTAAACACAGAAAAATTCTAAGTATTTAGAAATTTGACTTTTCCAAAGTAATTTTGACTTTTGAATTTCTTGATGAAACAAACTTCATATTTTAACATGTCTTGATGAAATATGATCCTTGAAACTTGATTTTGATCCAAAAGCCAAAGTTTGACCTTTTTTAGTGTGCAAATGACCATTTTGCCCTTGTGGATGACTTTCTTGGAAATTTTGTAATTCAAGGCTTGAAATTGGATGGAAGCAAACCTGAGGGTCCGGGATGATCCCTTGAGAAATAAGAGGACAAATTTTGGGGTACAACAGCTTCCCATGTTCAATCTTCTTAAGCCTGAAGAGTTAGATTGGCGAGTTTTACCATTCGTGACTCGAAGGTGGAAGATGATTGGACATTAGAGTGCCCAGAAATTTGCACTCGGTGATATGATGATTGATGGTATTTAGGTAATGGGCTTAAAGATGCCATTTGGAGAGATGATGGAAAGTTGTTGGAGATGGGCTTACAGATGCCATCCAAAAAACGATTATTGGCAGGAATGGAAGAAGTGTCAGAGTAAATCTCTGGTTGATTTATACTGAAATAGTGGATGTGTTGGGTTGAGTACTAGAATAATATCCATAAACGAATTGTATTTGACTCGTATCTGAAAGCTGAAACTGAATGAGTATCAGAATGGCATCCGTATCTAGAGCGTATTTGAACTGTATCTGAAAGCTGAATCTGAATGAGTATCAGGATGGCATCCGTATCTGGAGCGTATATGAACTGTATCTGAGAGTTGAATGAGTATCAGAATGGCGTTCGTGCCTGGAGCGTATATTAACTGTATCTGAAGATTGAATCTGAATGAGTATTAGGATGGCATCCGTGTCTAGAGCGTATCTAAATTGTATCTGAAGATTGAATCTGAATGAGTATCAGGATGGCATCCGTGTCTAGAGCGTATCTGAACTGTATCTGAGAGTTGAATGAGTATCAGAATGGCATTCGTGCCTAGAGTGTATCTGAACTGTATCTGAAGATTGAATCTGAATGAGTATCAGAATGGCATCCGTGTTTGGAGCGTATCTTAACTGTATCTGAAGATTGAATCCGAATGAGTATCAGGATGGCATCCGTGTCTGGAGCGTATTTAGACTGTATCAGAAAAAACTTTGAACATTGTTAATGGTAGCTGTTAATCAAACTTTTATCCTGAAAAGGGTAAAATGTTAGCTAATATGAAATATTATGTTGTATGAAATGCAAGGTATGATGCATTCATGTTATCAACATTTATAATATATGGATGCGATGTATGCGTATGTAAGCTAATATGCTGCACTGATGTTGGATTGGGGAAAATAAATCCCTGACTGCTGCTGAGGAAATGGAGTGTAAGTCTTTATGTTGTGAAGTTGAAGTTTTGATGAATTTCCTCTTAGAGAAATAAACTCTGTTGTAAGGGAAATGTCATGTACTGCTTTGTAAAATCCTGTTGGAAAATCCTGAGAATTTTGGCGACTTCTACCGGGGATTGATAATTGGAAGCTTTGCTCTGCTGGGGATTAAACTGCACACTGTGGGGTTTTTTATGGAAATAACTTAGAGATATTTCCCTACCTTTTAAAGCCATCAGTGACTGTCTTTCTATTTTGTTTATTTGTAAACCGTAATTATGTTCAAATGCATATGTTCAAAAATAAATCATTGGACGTTTTTGTAAACAAAACACAAGAGTAAAGAAAAACAGATAGTTTTATACTTTCAAAGGGATATCTTTGTATTCATTTTGAGTAAGTATTCTTTTGTACAATGAGGCAAACATTCTAGTAAGAGAACACCGTCGAAAATTTTGATACCAAGAAAAGATATCTATGTGAAATAATCCCATGGGATTCCCATTCTGCTATAGCCTTCGTGTCTCTGAGCATCTCATCTATTTGTTGCCTTATCCGAAGCTGATTGAATTGATCATAACCGCTGAGTTTGTCAAGTTGTCCGTAAGGTGATCCAACAAGACATAGTCATGCGCTTTAATTCCCTAACTTTTGCCTGGACCGCCCTTTCGGGTTTTCAGTCCACCGGGATACCCTTTTTTGCCCAAACCTCCCTTTCGGGTTTTCAGCTTGCCGGGTGTACAAATTTTTGTTTTATCCCTAATTTTTGCCCAAACCTTTTTGGTTCATCGATATGCCCTTGTTTTGCCTAGGTGTGTCAACCTAGCGGGTCTCTTATGCGTAGTATCTTTTGACTATGTCTGCATTCGCAGGGTGCGGCAGGTCGTTGCCATCCATGGTGATCAAGATCATTGCTCCACCCGAGAATATGTTTTTGATTACAAATGGTCCTTCGTATTTAGGAGTCCATTTTCCTCTGGTATCACCTTGCGATAGTATGATACGTTTGATCACCAGATCTCCAACTTGATACACTTGTCGTCTGACCTTTTTGTTGAAAGCTTTGATCATCCATTTTTGATACATTTGACCATGACAGACTGCAGTAAGCCTTATCTCATTAATTAAGTTTAGTTGATCAAGTCGAATCTGGATCCAATCTTCTTCATTCAAACCTGCATCCTTCATAATTCTCAGAGAGGGGATCTGAACCTCAATACGCAAGACAGCCTCCATGTCGTATACCAGAGAGTAGGGTCTTACCCCGGTTGATGTGCGAGCTGTGTTACGATATTCGTGGAGAGCGAATGGTAGCATCTCATGCCAGTCTTTGTATGTGACTGTCATTTTCTGTATGATCTTTTTAATGTTCTTATTCGCAACTTTGGCAGCACCATTCATCTTTGGACGATAAGGGGAAGAATTGTGATGCTGGATCTTGAATTGCTCACACAAGGCGGTGATCATAGTATTGTTCAAGTTTGTACCATTATCTGTAATTATCCTCTTCAGGATACCGTATCGGTAGATGAGATTCTACTTGATGAAGCGGGCGACAACATTCTTGGTAACGGAAGCGAAAGAAGCTGCCTCCATCCACTTTGTAAAATAGTCAATGGCCACTAAGATGAAGCGATGTCCATTGGAGGTTTTTGGCTTGATATCCCCAATCATATCGATGCCCCACATAGCAAAGGGCCAAGGAGCCGTCAAGACATTCAGAGGAACCGAAGGTACGTGCACCTTGTCAGCGTAAATTTGGCACTTGTGGCAGGTTCAGGAGTGTTGATAGCAATTCGCTTCCATGGTAGACCAATAATAGCTTGCCCGTAGGATTTTCTTTGCCATCGTATACCCACTGGAATGGGTGCCAAAAGTGCCTTCATGTAATTCAGCCATGATCCTTTCAGTTTCAACCTTGTCCTTGCACTGAAGTAGCACAGAGTCGTGGTTGCGTTTGTAAAGAATGCCATTAATAAGGAATAAATTAGCAGAGAATCTCCTTAATAACTTCTTATCGTTTACTGAAGCTCCTTCTGGATATTCTTGAGTCTCGAAATACCTCTTGACTTCGTGAAACCAAGACTAGTCCACTACTTCTTCAGTATTAATCTCATGACAGTGTGTTGGTTCATCCATTTGTTCGATGGTGATCTGGGGAGCCTCGTTATCCCATTTTAAGTTTAAACATAGATGACATTGTGGCTAGTCCGTCAGCTAGCTGATTTTCTTCTCGCGGGAAATGCTCGAAGGTAATCTTCTCGAAATGTGGGAGAAATGTCAAAACATGTTCTTTGTAAGGGATGAGGTTAGGGTGTTTGGTGTCCCATTCCCCTTTGATCTGGCTAATAACCAAAGCTGAATCTCCGAATACATTCAAAGATTTGATCACCAAGTCTATGGAAGCTTTGAGACCAAAGATGCATGCTTCGTATTCTGCCATATTGTTTGTACAATTGAAGCAGAGTCTTGTAGTAAAGGGAGTATGACACCCATCAGGAGATACGAGTACAACACCAATACCATTGTCGAGTGCATTAGATGCCCCATCAAAAACCAGGGTCCATCGGGATCCTTGTTCAGATTCATCATATGGCCTGAATTCTTCACAGTTGTTTACCATCATGATGTCCTCATATGGGAACTCGAACCTCATGGACGGGTAGTCTTCCACAACTTGGTGAGCAAGGTGATCAGCTAGTACACTGCCCTTTATTTATTTCTGGGTAGTATATTGTATGTCATATTCTGTCAGGATTATCTGCCATCTCGCTATTCTCCCAAAGAATACGGGTTTCTCGAAGATGTATTTTATTGGATCTATCTTAGATATCAATAAGGTAGTATGGGTCAGCATATACTGTCTTAGCTGGCGAGTAACCCATGCCAGAGTGCAGCAAGTTTTCTCGAGCAGTGAATATCTTATTTCACAGTCGGTAAATTTTTTGCTCAGGTAATAAATAGCGTGCTCTTTTTGGCCATACTCATCATGCTGCCCCAGCACACACCCCATTGAATTTTCTAAAATAGTTAGATACATGATCAATGGTGTGATACGGTGGGAAGAACTGACTGTTTTTTGGTTTGCTGGTTTACGTTTTGCGTTTGTTTTCTCAAAATGTCACGGTAAGCAAGAGTCGCCACCGACTTTTATTTTATCCAACAAGGAAAGGAAAAAAGCATAGAAAAATTCCTTTTTCGAGATATTTCTCGGGTTCGGGGCGTAGATTATAGAAAGGGAAGGTGTTAGCACCCTTTCTATCCGTGGTTATCCACGGGCTCTTAGGTACTTGCTCATATTGTTTTCAAAATTGCTTTCTTTGTGCTTGTGGGTTTGAAAAAAGTTTTTGTTTTGAAACTTTGATTTAACTCTTGCTTCTGTCCTCAAAAGCGTATGAAGTGTTTTTGAAAACTTTATTCGAAAGTGTAAGTGTGAAAAGTTTTTGTTTTTTGAAAGAGCAGGTATCTAAGAACCATCTACCTACTCGAAAAAGGAATCGTTCTATGCTAATTTCCTCTAGACAATGCTATCCCACTACTAATGAGTAGGTAGCATCGTCGTTGGAGTTTGAGGGTCAATTCGATTGAGGGACTTACGGTCACTAAAGCAATGGTAGGATGCCTTAGCGGTAACCCTAATGTCTTAAATCATTTGTTTGAAGCAACAATATCTGAGGCAACCGTTTCGAGGCAACTATGATCTTTGGACAAGAGGGCGACCTCTAAAGTGACCTATACTCAATGACCGCGTACGAAGGAAACCAAGTGGGGTGTACCCTAAGAGTGCGCATGTGCGAATGTGTCGTTTTCAGTTAATTTTATCTTTGTACATGTTAAGGGTGATCTAAGTTGATTTTAGTTTAAAACATTCAGTCTTGTCATGCATCCCTATTTATCAAACATCTAACAGTTATAATTTGCGAAAAATAAATTGCGGAATTTAAATTACAAGGTGTCGGGTATTTACATCGCCAAAGACAAACCCTTTGAAAATAAATAAAGCGATAAAAATAATAAAAGTCCTATTAAACTATTACAATCCGGGAGCAAGTAAATTAGTATGATAAAAAATAAATTGCGTGCGGGAAATTAAATCGAGCGCAAAGTTCTAGGGTTTTGACCCTTTTAAGAAAACATCTCCTTTTTTTTGTTTTTGAATTAAGAAAGAAATTACCTAAGTTAATTACTAAATTAAATTAAAATAAATTAATTAATAAAAAATAAATTATTTTTTGGTTTTTTTTGTTATTTTAAGAAGGAAAATAAAAATTAATTGAATTAGTAAAAACCTACTGAAATCTAATTTACTTTTAATTATTTATAAAAATATGTTAAAGTTATTCTAATTAAACCTAAATTAATTTAATTAATGTTTATTAATAAAAATAAAAATTTAAAGTTTAATTAAATATAAAAATATTTTTTGTGATTTTTATTTTAAAGAAAGAATTTTTTTTAATTGGTTAGTCAATTTAATAAAAATAATTAAGCAATTAATAAAATAAAATAAATAAACAAAATAATATGAGAGAAGAGTATGGGCATGTTTCCATGGTGTGAATAGCAATGCTGAGGCCCAAATGTAGATGGCCTTGTTTGACTTTTTGGATTCCATGCGCGCACTTGGACTTTACCTATAGTGGACATTCAGATCTTGGCCACCAGATTTGGCCTTTGGCCATCTGGCCATTGGATGCTTGATGGTGTATGGTATGTTGCATGCTTAGGTACACACACAATCGCCTGAAAGGAAAAATCAAATAGAAATTTGGGGACCTGGGATTCGAACCCAGGTCCTGAAAGTGATATGCTTGCTTGTCTTGCCACTACGCTGCCTTGATTCATTTGTTAATATATTACATAATAATAATATAACAAAAAAGTAATTATTGGTCAGAACAAATAAAACGCACGCACAACATTTGAATGGGCCAACTGGGGGGGTGACACGCACTCGTCCATGTCCCCAGGTCTGTAATAACATTACCTGCGGATTTGAATCCGCAGCTAAATGTGCATGCTTGCTCCAAAATTCATTCTAGGCCATAAAAATGAGTTCTAAAGACATGGTTGTACTCATCCTTGTCCCCAAGTCACAACCATGTCCCTCTTGTAGTCTAATTTCACCTGAAAAGAGAAACCCCAAAAATGCTTCCACGAACCCTAACTATGGCGCTTTACATTATAGGTTAGATAAACAAAATTGAATAATGCAAAAAGCTTAGAAATGTTGTGAGGATTACAAATATGCAAGCAATTTGTTCAAATGATGCAAGAATGATGAATTACGATTTCAAGAACAAGGCTAGGTAACGAGGGACTTACAGCGTGTTGTGGTGTGTGAGAACGCTTGCTTTTGATCCAAATCGCTTGTGTGAACGCCCAGGAAGAGATTGGGACCGATCTCAGCTTCTTAAAATGCCTCTAGATATGGATTCGATCTCCAACTTTTTGTGACTTTTTTCAATTTTTGTTCTGCCTATTCTTGCAGCCTCCAACCCTTATTCGATCCCTTTGGCTTTCTTATGTATGGTATAGTGTGTTAGGGTAACAAATTTGGACTGAATCTCTCTAAACTAATGCATTGGAATTTCATTTTATTTCCTCTTTACAACTTGCCAAATTTATCAAAAATCAATCTTTTTGCACATGATCTTGTTTGATTCGAGTTTGATGATGCTAATGATGATAATTGAGACCTGAAACAACCAAAAAGATCTTAGGTAATCAAAGTTTTGGATTTTATATGATTTAATTTGATTTAAAATGAAATAATTCAATAAAAAATCAAATAAAATAATAAAAAAGAAATATGATCTCAAAGCTGAAGCTAGGACACGTGTGAAATGGTGAAAGCTCAAATCAAGTGGAAAAGAATGGGCCCATTTGACAAAATTTGAAGTTTTGGGGATAGTTGACTTTTGGCAATTTTACAAAAATGCCCAACTTCAAAAATGTATAACTTCTTCAATTTTGAACTTTTTGAGGTGTTATATGACTTTTTAGAAATCTTGGGATGTCCTATAACCAACCCTTTTGGTCTCATCCCATTTTGATGTTCCATTCTCAAGTTATAATCTTTGACAAAAAAGGTGTTTCTGTTGACTTTCAAAAATGACCCATAATGTCCAAATTTATAACTTCTTGTGAGTGCATTTTTTGATCTTGGGGTATGAAGATGGATTGTAGGAAATTGCATCCTATTCAAAATGAGATTTGGATGGGTCATTTCTCATAAAGTATGAGAAAGTTATGTTTGGTCAAAGTTGAGTTGACTTTTCCTATAAAACCCTAATTTAGCAACTTTTGAGTCTTGATGAATTTTGAGCAATCTTTGGTGAATCATGATAAACCCTTTATCAAATGATGAAATATCCTTCAAAATTATAATGTTGACAAAAAATCTTGAAGTTTGACTGTTTGTAGGTCACAGTTGACTTTTGCCCTAACACAGTCAATTTTTGGACCTTTTGAGCATTTGACTGAGCAAACTTCCTTTGTAAGGCTTGAAATTTAACATGGATGATCTTGAGAACATATTAGGATATTGGGGAGCACTTGAGGTCATTTGGACTCAAGTATCTTGATGCAACACAAAACCCTAATTTGGGGAAGACTGCCTTAGGAGATAGCTTGACTGTCCAACTCTTGAGCAATCTTGAGCCACTTGGAGATTTTTATTGCAATGTTTGGAGAAATATGGGAGGGCAAATTTTGGGGTACAACAGCTTCCCCTGTTCAATCTTCTTAAACCTGAGGATGTAGATTGGTTTTCGTGCCTTTCGTGATCCGAAGGTGGAAGATGATTGAACACTAGAGTGCCCAGAAATTTGCACTCGCGTGAAGTGGTATCAGCCTTGTGATGTCGGGATGGGCTTACAGATGCCATTTGGAGATTGTTGGCGGGAGGATGGGCTTAAAGATTCCATCTGCAGGAGTGTCGATCGCATAAGAGATTTCTTAGCGAGAACTTGCATACCTGTTGTTGTGGAAGATTCTGCTGGGGAAGCCTGATCTTTGTTGAGATTTAGGAACTTGCCTGTACTCCAACTGAGAGAACGTCTCTGCTGGGTTTTTAGGACTTGTCCGTAATTCAACTAGGGGGAAATCCGTCGAGATTGAGAACCTTATCTGTAATTCAACCGAGGATAATTCAGTTGAGATTTAAGAATCGGTCAGGTCTTCGACTGAGGGAAACATCTTCATCGAGACCTAGGACTGTCTGGTCTTCAACGGAGGATAATTCTGTTGAGATTTTAGAACTCGTCCACACTTCGACGGAGGAAAATTGTCGAGATTGAGAACCTTATCTATAATTCAACCGAGAATAATTCAGTTGAGATTTAAGAACCGATCAGGTATTCGACTGAGGGAAACATCTTCATTAAGATATAGGAACTGTATGGTCTTCAACGAAGGATAATTCTTTTGAGATTTTAGAACTCATCCACACTTCGATGGAGGAAAATTGTCGAGATTGAGAACCTTATCTGTAATTCAACCGAGGATAATTCAGTTGAGATTTAAGAACAGGTTAGGTCTTTGACTGAGGGAAACATCTTCATCAACATCTAGGACTGTCTGTACTTCAACGGAGTATAATTCTGTTGAGATTTAAGAACTCGTCCACACTTCGATGGAGGAAAATTGTCGAGATTGAGAACTTTATCTGTAATTCAACTGAGAATAATTCAGTTGAGATTTAAGAACCGGTCAGGTCTTCGACTAAGGGAAACATCTTCATCAAGATCTAGGACTGTCTGGTCTTCAACAGAGGATAATTCTGTTGAGATTTTAGAACTCGTTCACACTTCAACGGAGGAAAATTGTCGAGATTGAGAACCTTATCTGTAATTCAACCGAGAATAATTCAGTTGAGATTTAAGAACCGATCAGGTCTTCGACTAAGGGAAACATCTTCATCAAGATCTAGGATTGTCTGGTCTTCAACGGAGGATAATTCTGTTGAGATTTTAGAACTCGTCCACACTTCGACGAAGGAAAATTGTCGAGATTGAGAACCTTATCTGTAATTCAACCGAGAATATTTCAGTTGAGATTTAAGAACCGGTCAGGTCTTCGACATAGCTGAGAACTTAACTGCATCCTTCCTGAAAGGTAAAGGTCAGTCATATGCAATGCATGATATATATCAAGCAATGATGTTCTCAAAATAAATGAGATTGTGTTGTATGATGCGTATATACATGTATCATGATGTATGGAGATGTAATGTTTCTAGCTGGGGAAAATAAATCCCGGATAGCTGCTGGAGAATAGAGTTGGATTCTTCGTTTCCGCTGGGGATAGAGAATGAAGATGATTGCGAGAATAAACCTGCAGGAGAGGATAACTTCGTTGGGGAATAAGCTGATGAGGAGATTACTCTGTGGGGAAGACATATTCTGCTGAGGATTCCACTGATAAATTCCTCTGAGGATGAATTACCGTTGCTGGTGATACTGAATCCTGGTTGGGATTGACCTCTTGTTTGTGAAAGGAAAGAACTTCAATGGGGGTGATCTTTCTGTTGTGACTTCACTGGGGATAACCTTTTAGACTCTTGTGGGGATAATCCTTTGATCTATGCTGGGGATAATCTTCCGAAGTCTATTGGGGATGATTCTCCAAACTCCACTGGGGAAGCTTTTTTCAGACTGCGTCGGGAAAAACTTTAACTCCACTGGGGATATCTTGTACTCTGTCGAGGAATATTCTTATACTCCTGTTGGGGAATATTAAGACTGTCGGGGATATTAAGCCTTTTCAGCGCTGATGGTAGATAAACTCTGCTTGGGGAGAATATTACTGATTCGTTCACAATTGTGATACGGTGGGAGAACTGACTTGAGGTTTTGCGTTTGTTTTTGCAAATGTTTCGATTGAGCAAGAGTCGCCACCGACTTTTTATTTTATCCTAAGGAAAGGTTAAAAAGCACAGCAAAAACCTTTGAGATGTTTTCTTGGGTTCGGGGAGTAGATTATAGAAAGGGAAGGTATTAGCACCCTTTCTATCCATGGTTATCCATGGGCTCTTAGTTACTTGATTAGATCAACTTGCCTTGATTTTCAATTGTTTGAAATGGTGCTTTGTGTGTGGGTTTTGAAAATGTTTTGAAAAGAGGCCAATGTGGTGGCAACCTTTGTAATGATCCATGTTGGGATGTATACAAAGGTGTATGTCTTTTTGAAAAGTTTTCAATGTTTTTTTGAAAGTTTGTTTTGAAATGTTGTGATGTGTGGTTTTGAAAAAAAAATAGGCAAGTGTTTTTGTTTTGCAAGTTAGAAAGTAACCAAGAGTTTGTCTACTCTAAATTTCTCAAAGATCTTTGCTATGTTTTAACCCTTTTAACAATTTTGTTCCATCATTGTATTTGGTGGACAATCTTGTGTTAGGATGTGAACGGGACGGGCGCGGGTCATCGTTTAGACCATGATTGCAATGGTGCCAAGTATCTTTGGGCAATTTTTCCTTTAAGGGACTTGATCATTTTTAGGCAACTTTTGAAAGCGTCATCGAGGGACTATGATCATTTGAATTTATTTTGTTTTGCCCAAAGATACCTAACATGCAACATGGCCCATTATTGAAGGCAACAAGTGGAGTAACCCTAGGGGTGCAAGTGTGATTGGTGTTTGTTTATTTTCATGCTTTTATCTTGGAATTAGGTCAAGCTATTTGTTTTGGTTGATTTTTGCATACAAACCCTAATTCTATCATGGCATATTTAGAAAGCTTTTAAATGCGAAATTAAAAGTCCTAAGTTATTACACAATGATCATGGGAATAGGGGTACAAATGTTCAAATGGGGATGAGACTTCATAGGAGAGTAGTATCCAATATTTACAACCAAATCGAATTGCACAAATGTAAATATAAAGATGTATAAGAATAAAGCAATATGTATGTGTAAATATTTTTGTGTAAGTGTATGGGATTCACAAGTGAAATAAAAATAAAAAAATAAAAAAAGAGTTAATTTGGATATTTTCATGTTTAGGGCAAAAACCCTAATTTTGCTAAATAAAAGGTATTTGTTATTTAATATATATAATATACAATATTTATTAATTATATACAAAAAATAAATAAAAGAGAAGTATATTTGTCAAAAAGGTATTTTTGATTTTAAATATTAATAAAAATAAAAATGTATATTTTTTGTATTTTTATCCTAAATATCCTAAGGAATATGTAAATATTTATATTATATGTTAAATATATTAAATATGTACAAAAATAAAATATTCAATATTTACAAAAAAAGTATATTTTTTATAAAATGTTTTCAAAGGATAAAATAAAATAAAAAAAATCAGAAAACAAAATGTATTGGTATTTATTTCTAGTATTTTAAATAAAAGTATTTATATACTTATTTACATATAAACTAAATGAAACAAAATAAATACCAAATAAAATGCAAAAAATGTGAGAAAAATAATTTTAATGTTTTTTCATGCCTAAATAAAAATATAGAAACAAAATCAAAAGGAAAAAATAAAAAATGACAAATATATCTCAAAATGGGCCAAGGGGTGCATGTGGAAAATGACGGTGTAAACAGAAAAGTGACCAAGCCCAGCCCAAAAGGGTTGTCTTCAACCTCTAGACTGTTCAAACAACAAAAAACACGTGTTTTGCCTTGTCCCTGCTATCTCCTGATTCCTTGATTTTCAGCACAAACTCATAACATAAAAAATGTCAAGCATCAAACCACGAATCCATACATATAAAAAACTTGATCTAACTCTCAGAAATGAGAGAGAATTTCTTCTCCCCCAATTTCTGACCTAAGTTTTTGTCAATGTTCAGGTCTTAAATTCTCTCAGCATATGCAATATAAATGGAAAGTGGGGATATGAGTGGCTTCAGGGACATGAGTATGACACTTTTCATTCATAAATCTAAACCTAACTCTTCCTATATTGAGAGATAGAAGTCCATGAACTTACCTGTTCAGCTTGGATCGTGTATGACAATGGAGGCACTTTCAAGGCAATGTGAGGACTTGTACAGCTTGCTTGAAGTTCAGGGATGCTTCTCCAACCTTTAGCTTGTCTTGAAACTAAATGAATCAAGCTATGGAAGTCAACCTGCAAAACAGAAAAATTGAAAATGGTGAAGTTGGTTAGGGGTGTTACAGTTCGTGTCCAATGCTTGGGATAGTTTGTATAGGTGGTATGGAGTGTGTATGAACTGGTTTTGGTCAAGGCGCACGAGGGGATTGAGTTGTGCCACTCAAACTGCAGGGATGCCCTATTTTGTGCAGTTCAATCATGTTTCTGTGAATGGGGAGGTATCAAAGGTTAAAGGCTCGTGTTTTAGGTCTGTTAGGGAGTATGGAAAGTGTGGAGAAAGTTTGTCTTGGCTTGTGGTTGCAGCAATGTGAGATGTGTTTCAAAATGCAAGGTTTCTTCTCACTTAAGCAAAAATTGTCAAGTGCTATTACAGGCTCCTCTAGGCCCCTCAAATGTGCTGCAAAGCTTTGTCTTGATCAGTGGGATATGTCCAATAGCTTGTGCCTAGAAGATATGCATTGTACCTCTTGATTTGCAAACTTGACATAAAGTTGCTCTTTACAAAAATGGATAATTTGCTTTTTCTAATTAAGGACTAATCCTTCATGTAATGACCAAACTCATAGAATAACATCTTGACACAATGGATTAGCATTTAATTTTTGAGTTTAAATGAGATTAGAGGCATGTAATGTAGCTTGCATATGCTGAGTTTGAAAATGCACAAGTTATGAACATGCCTTTGGCCATGAATCAAAGTGACTTTTGCTCATATTGCGAAATTCGATTCTCCCTAACCACAAGGTTGTTTGATGAGTTCTTGGACATTTTGGAAAGCTTGGAATGTGTACTACAATCCATATTTTTAATGAAAATTTAAATTCCAAGTGGAAGCATGTGAAAAGTGGCCATGAAGTTAGGCAAAAATCCTGCCTAGAATAGGTCAAAAAATTTCTAAGTTAAAAATGTTTTGCACCCTTGTTCCAAAAATCATAACTTGAGCTACAAGCTTCTTTTGAGGAAACTTTGTGAATCAAAGTTGTAGATTTTGCAATGGACTATAACTTTCATGTTTTGACTTTTGTTTGAATCCAAATGCATCTTGATGAAAAAATGGGACAAAGTTAGGAAAAAATTAGGGATTTTCATAACTTAGAAAATTTCTAAGTTATGAAAATTCTTCATTTTAAACCCTAATTTGCAATTCTTGATTTCTTGATGAACAAGTTTCATAATTGGACATGTTTTGATGAAAAATGAATCTTGACACTTGATTTTGACCAAAAAGTCAAAGTTTGACTTTTCAGTATACAGTCAAATTTGGCTCAGTTGACTGGAAAATTCATCTGTCAATCTTGTGCATTTGGGATCTTTTGAACTTGTTGAACATGTCAAGACAAGGCAATTGAGTCCTTGAGTCCATATGTGAGCTTGGTTTGCCATTGGCTAGGTCAAACAGTCAACAATTGCCTTTGTGCAGTCAAAACCCTAAAAATGACCATTTTGCCCTTTTGGTGATCTGATCAAATTTCTTGTGGAATTATGATCCAAACTTGACCAAATGGTTCATATGAGTTCATAATGTTTATGTGGTTCAAATTTCATGAGGTTTGACTGTCAATTGACCACAGTTGACTTTTTCCCAATACAGCTGATTTCTAGGTCAACTGTCAAATTGACTGGGCAAAGATTTGGAATCAAGGCTTGAAACTTGGTATGGATAAACTTGTGAGTCTAACATGAAGCATGAAAGTCACTTTGGGCCTTTCAGGTTAAAACATCTTTGTGCAAACCCAAACCCTAATTTGGGTCAACAGTGCAGGGAGGGGTCTTGAGCAGAGCAAACCCTAACTTGATCTTGAGCTCCAAGGGTCTTGTGATGAGGAAAATGTTGAGGAAATGGAAGGGCAAATTTTGGGGTACAACAGTTGCCCCTGTTCAATCTTCTTTCACCTGAAGAGTTAGATTGGCAAGCTTGCCTTTCGCGACTCGAAGGTAAAAGGAGATTGGACACTAGAGTGCCCTGAAATTTACACTCGCATGCTGGAGTATCAGCAATGTGATGTCGGGAATGGGCTTATAGATGCCATTTGGAGGAGATGGTGAATAGGAGGATGGGCTTATAGATGCCATCTGGAGGTGTGACAGAACCTTGTCGGAAATGGGCTTATAGATGCCATTGGAAGTGTTGATCGCGTAAGAGATTCCTTAGCGAGAACTTGCATATTTTGAGAAAGGAAGATGTTTCCTGGCTTGTTACAGGTGTTGATCTTCGAACTCTTCATGCAGATATGCCCTGTCTAGATACAGGTATCGAATCTACAATTGGTTGCTCACAGATGTGCCCTGGCTAGATACAGGAATCGAATCTGGAACTGTTGTCTACAGATGTGCCCTGGCTGGATACAGGTATCGAATCTGGAATTGTCGTATACAGATATGCCCTGGCTGGATACAGGTATCGAATCTGGAATTGTCGTCTACAGATATGCCCTGGCTGGATACAGGAATCGAATCTGGAATTGTCGTCCACAGATATGCCCTGGCTGGATACAGGTATCGAATCTGGAAATGGTTGCTCACAGATGTGCCCTGGCTAGATACAGGAATCGAATCTGGAATTGTCGTCTACAGATATGCCCTGGCTGGATACAGGTATCGAATTTGGATTGTTGTCTACAGATATGCCCTGGCTGGATACAGGTATCGAATCTGGAATTGGTTGCTCACAGATGTGCCCTGGCTAGATACAGGAATCGAATCTGGAATTGCGATAGTTGATAGTAATCATCCTTGGATTGACTTTTCCTGAAAAGGCAAAACATTAGTTGTATGCAATGTCATGATGTGCATGATGCCATGATGCTCAAAATGAGATAGTGTTGTATGCGCTTTATCATGTATGTAAGCAGGATGTATGAAATGTGAAATGTCTATGAGTGTATTTTCGTCTAGGAAAATAAATCCTTGACGACTGGCCGAGGAATCAAATCCTGGGCTGATGTTGAAAAGTAGAGTTCTTCGTTTCCGCTGGGGATGATGGTTGCAAGAATAAAATGGTAGGAGAAGACGACTCTGTTGGGGAATAAATTTGTTGGAGAGATTACTCTGAGGGGAATTACTCTGTGGGAAGAGATACCTCGCTGAGGTTTTGATGAGGGTTCCGTTGGGGATTTCAATGGCAGAATCTGTCAGGGATTCCGCTGATAAGTTATATTGGGGAACTTTGATGAACGCCGTTGGGGATAGGAAGAACTTCGCCGAGGACGAATTTTCCGTGGTAATCAGCTGAGGATAACCCAGTTATAAGCCCTGGTGGGAAGATAACCTTTGAATAAAGTCGGGGAGATACGTTCATACTCTGCAGGTGATAAGCTTCCAGAATCTACTAGGGATAAGCTTCAAGACCTGCTGGGGATATGGGTTCCACTTTCCTGGGGAAACTTTTGGACTGTACTGGGGAGATGATTCCACTGGGGTGTCTGTATTCCGCCGGGGAACAATCTTATATTAAGACTGTCGGGGATGCTTGTTGAGGAATGTCTATACTCCGCTGGGGAATGTTGATATCTTCTGGGGATGCCCAACTTCCTTTAGGCTGGCAGACTAACTCTGCTTGAGGAGAGTATTGCTGACTTGCTAGGGGAACTGTGCCTTTTCAAGGCTGCTGGGAGACCAACTCTTCCTGGAGAGAGTATTGCTGAAATCTGGTCTTACTCTGTGGGGAGTCGAGGTAACTTGGTCACGTTCTTTAGTCAAACCTACCTTGGTACCTTGGTGGACAAAGCAACTAGACTGCTTGGACAATTCTACATTGCCCCTGTTTCTGATGTTACCTGTAATCAGTCCTTTGTTTCGCATGCAAGTATTTATGATTAGCAATTAATGTCAGATGCATATATCAAAAATGAACATTGGACGTTCTTCGCAAAATAAAACAGAAAAGGAAAAACAATGGATAATTTGTCCGAGAAAATTGAACTTGTATTGATTTTGAAATTTTCCTGTAAATAGGCGTTTATGTACAGGAGGCTGACATCTTAGTAATAGAACACCGCCGGACAACATAGAGTTTATACAATTTTGAAAAGGGAACAAAACAGCTATGTGAAAAATAATCCCACTGGGTTCCAACTCTGCTATCGCCTTTATGTCTTCAAGCGTCTCATCACTTTGCTGCTTAGTTGAAAATGAAGTTGATTGATCGATGCCGAAGTCTGAGCCCAATAGTTGATGCCGAATTTTGGATGCAATGTGATCCAATAAGACATAGTATTACGATTTATCCCTAACTTTTGCCTGGACCGCCCTTTCGGGTTTTCGGTCCACCGAGATACCCATTGTTGCCCAAGCCGCCTTTTCAGGTTTTCGACTTGTCGGGTGTACAGATTTTTTCATTTTCATCCCTTATTTTTGCCCGAACCCTTTTGGTTCACCGGGAAGCCCTTATTTTTGCCTAGGTGTGTCAACCTAGCGGGTCCTTAATCATGCGTAATATCTTTTTACTATGTCTGCATTGGCGGGGTGAGGAAGGTCGTCACCATCCATGGTGGTTAGAGTCATGGCTCCTCCTGAGAAGATATGTTTAACCACAAATGGCCCTTCGTAAGTAGGGGTCCATTTGCCCCTGGGATCACTTTGAGGAAGAATGATACGCTTGATTACCAGGTCTCCGACTTGATACTCTTGTCGTCTGACCTTCTTGTTAAATGCCCTGATCATCCATTTTTGGTACGTTTGACCATGACAAATAGAAGTGAGCCTCTTTTCGTCAATTAGGTTTAATTGATCAAGCCGAGTCTGGATCCAGTCATCTTCGCTCAAGTCTGCATTCTTCATTATCCAGAGATAGGGTATCTGGATTTCAATAGGCAAAACTGCCTTCATGCCGTAGACCAAGGAAAAGGGAGTTGCCCCTGTTGACGTTCGTGCTTAGGTACGGTACCCATGAAGAGCAAACGGTAACATCTCGTGCCAATCTTTGTAGGTTACTGTCATCTTCTGCACAATCTTCTTGATGTTCTTATTCGCTGCTTCTACAACCCCATTCATCTTCGGCCGGTAGGGAGAAGAGTTGTGGTGCTGTATCTTGAATTACTCGCAGAGTTCAGTGATCATCTTGTTATTAAGATTGGTACCATTATCCGTAATGATCCTCTCAGGTAAACCGTATCGACAGATCAGGTTGTGCCGAATGAACCGTGCCACAACGCTCTTGGTTACGGTGGCGTAGGTAGCTGCTTCAACCCACTTCGTGAAGTAATCAATTGCTACTAGGATGAAGCGATGCCCGTTAGATGCTGTAGGTCGGATCTCGCCGATCATATCAATGCCCCACATTGCAAAAGGCCAAGGTGCTGTCAAGACGTTCAGAGGAACCGGAGGAATGTGCACCTTATCAGCATAGATCTGGCATTTATGACAAGTCCGAGAGTGTTGGTAACAGTCGGCTTCCATTGTGGACCAGAAATATCCTGCCCGAAGGATTTTCTTTGCCATGGTGTGTCCACTGGAATGTGTCCCGAAAGTACCTTCATGTAGCTCTTCCATGATCCTTTCTGCTTCAGTCTTATCCACACAACGCAGTAAAGTTGAATCATGGTTTCTCTTGTAGAGAATGCCATTGCTGAGGAAGAATTTTGCTGTGAACCTTCTCAAGAACTTCTTGTCGTTAACCGATGCGCCTTCGGGGTATTCTTGAGCTTCCAAGTATCTCTTCACCTCATGATACCAGGTTTTTTCTATTACCTCTTTGGTCTCGAGATCGCAGCAATATGCAGGTTCATCCAGCTTCCCGATAATGATCCGGGGAGCCTCATTGTCCCATTTGACTTTGAACATAGAAGACATCGTAGCTAGTGCGTCCGCTAACTGATTCTCCTCTCTTGGGAAGTGCTCAAAAGTTATCTCCTCTAAGTGGGGAAGAAATGTCAGCACATACTCCTTGTAAGGAATAAGATTTGGGTGTTTCGTATCCCACTCGCCTTTGACCTGATTGATCACGAGAGTGGAATCTCCGAAGACACTCAGAAACTTGATCCTTAAGTCAATTGCAGCTTGAAGTCCCATGATACATGCCTCATACTCCGCCATGTTGTTGGTGCAGTTGAAACATAGTCGGGAGGTGAGTGGAGTATGAGTGCCTTTAGGGGATATGATCACAGTGCCGATACCATTACCCAAAGCGTTCGAGGCTCCGTCAAAGTGCATAGACCATCGGGATCCCTCCCCAGGTCCTTCATCCGGTCCAGGTACTTCACAATCAGTTACTACCATGATATCCTCGTCTGGAAATTCAAAGTTCATTGACTGGTAGTTGTCCACTGCCTGATGTGCCAAATGGTCTGCCAACACACTTCCCTTGATTGCTTTTTGAGTCGTGTACTGGATGTCATATTCTGTCAAGATCATTTGCCATCTTGCTATTCTTCCAGACAGAGCAGGCTTTTCGAATATGTACTTGATTGGGTCCATTTTTGAAATCAACAGAGTAGTGTGAGTCAACATATACTGTCTCAGCCGGCGAGCAACCCATACCAGAGCGCAACAAGTTTTCTCGAGCAGTGAGTACCGGGTCTCACAGTCGGTAAACTTTTTGCTCAGGTAATAAATAGTGTGCTCTTTTCGGCCAGACTCGTCATGCTGCCCCAGCACACACCCCATTGAGTTGTCAAGTACTGTCAAGTATAGTATTAGAGGTCTCCCTTCAACCGGTGGCATAAGAATGGGTGGTTCTTGGAGATACTCTTTGATCTTTTCGAAAGCGGCCTGACATTCATCATTCCAACGTACTACTTGATCTTTCTTCAGTAGTTTGAAGATTGGTTCACAGGTAGAAGTTAGATGTGAGATGAATCGGGCAATGTAATTCAACCGTCCTAGAAAGCCTCTGACTTCTTTCTCTGTCTTGGGAGTTGGCATCTCTTGTATGGCTTTCACCTTGGCAGGGTCCACTTGAATACCTTTGTCGCTTACGATGAAGCCTAGCAATTTTCCAAATCTCACCCCAAAGGTGCATTTGTTCAGGTTCAACCTCAGCTTGTACAACTTCAGACGGTCAAACAGCTTCCGTAGATGGTCAAGGTGTTCCTCCTCAGTTTGGGATCTTGCAATCATATCGTCGACGTACACTTCTATCTCGTGATGGATCATATCATGAAATAAAGCAACCATGGCACGTTGGTAGGTTGCCCCAGCATTTTTCAACCCAAAAGGCATGACCTTGTAGCAAAACGTGCCCCACTGAGTAACAAAAGTGGTCTTCTCCATATCTTCAGGAGCCATCTTGATCTGATTATAACTGGAGAAGCCGTCCATGAAGGAGAATACTTTATGTTGAGCAGTATTGTCAACCAGAACGTCGATATGAGGCAGAGGGAAATCATCCTTGGGGCTCGCCCTGTTCAAATCCCTGTAATCAACACACATTCGGACCTTACCATCCTTTTTCGGCATTGGAACCACGTTGGCAATCCACTGAGGGTAAGAAGTTACAGCTAGAAACCCGGCATAAAATTGTTTCATAACCTCAGCTTTGATTTTCTCGGACATCTCTGGACGCATACGGCGGACCTTTTGTTTAACCGGAGGGCAGTCTTCCTTGGTAGGCAGGTGATGGACCACAATGTCGGTATCCAACCCAGGCATGTCTTCGTACGACCAAGAAAAGATTTCCACATAGTCATGCAGCATCTGAATCAACCGTTGTTTCACACTGAACTCTAGATTGTCACCAATCTTGACTTCCTTTCTGTCTGTCTCAGTACCCAGATTTACCGTTTCCACCGGCTCTTCATGTGGCTGAATGGCCCTCTCTTCCTGGAGTAGCAGTCTTGCAAGTTCACCAGGAACTTCGCAATCATCTTCACCTTCGTCTTCGGCTAAGTTGATCGGATTTTCGAAGTCATAACTGGCAGTAGCAGAGTCGTTACCAGTGAGATCCAGAGTGGATTGGAACCTGTATAAGTGAGTGTGTGTAAATATAGCTGTTTTGCAATATATAATAAAGAAAGAAAAGGAGCGCAAGATTTTGAAATGCAACAAACGTCCAATGTTTTGATTAATGATATATGAAAATGACATACAAAAGCCCTCACAAATGAAGCCGCGGTGCCCCGGGTAGGACACCGAGCCATAAAAGTTTCAACATATTGTTTGTTACAAATTGAAAACAAAAGAGTTCATTACTGAGTGACAAAAGTAATAGGCGTAAAATCTTTGGCAGTCCAGTTGCTTGGTCCATTGTCGGTTGTTGGGTAGATCCAGCTGTCAAATTCTGATTCCTCCACGTCGTCTTCAATAGCATTCACTCCCGGGTTGGTGATGAACACAGGAGATTTTCCAATTCTTGCTTTGCAAACAGCCCTCTGAGCCTCTGCAGTGAAGCCCAAACCAAACTTGTCGGTCTTTGGAGTGAAGTCATGGAGTCGGCCCCAGTTTGTGCACTCACCCTTCTCAATCACAGCCCAGGCATCCTTTAAGGAAGCCATCTTCAAAGGAGGGTCTTCAATCACAGTTTCAGCTGATGCCAACGTCTGAGGCACCTCATCAAAGTGTTGAAAGGGGGTTTCAATGAACTCCCCATCCATTTCTATGTATCGGAACGAGTTTAAGTGGCTGACCATATACTCTTCTTCCCCTTGAACGGTCACAATTTTCCCCCTGACTGGGTACTTAAGCTTTTGATGTAGTGTGGAGGTCACAGATCCAGCCTTGTGGATCCATGGACGACCCAGCAAACAAGAGTAGGATGGACGGATGTCCATCACATAGAAAGTAGAATCAAAGACTTGAGAACCAACCCTGATTGGAATGTCAACTTCACCATGTACCATCCTTTTCGAACCGTCAAAGGCTCGGACAACAATGTTACTGGGCTTGAGCTCCAAACCCTTGCAATCTAACTTGTCTAGGGCCTTCTTGGGTAACACATTTAATGAAGAACCGGTGTCTACCAACACATGGGCAAGATTAGTTCCCCTGCATTTAATAGAGACATGCAGGGCGTCATTATGGTTTTTTTCCTTTGGCGGTCAGATCGGCGTCAGAGAAGCCCAAACCATTATCGGCAGTCAAGTTGGCCACACAATCAGTAAATTGATCAGCAGATGTTTCTTGCGGCACATGGGCCGTTTTTAGGAAGGAGATAAGGGCCTTGGCGTGGGCCTCTGAACACAACAACAATGATAGCATAGAAATTTTTGATGGGGTGTGCCCCAGCTGCTCAACAACATTGAAATCACTTTTCTTGATAATCTTGAGGATCTCCTCCATCTCTTGCTGGAATCTTCAACAATGGTTGTCTTCGGCGCCTCCGTCAGGGTAGGCAAATCAGTAGCAATCCCTTTGCCCCGAGCGTCAGATGACTCGGCAGCAGGGGTAGAAACAGGAACTTGATTAGAAAGTGGAACATGCACACTTGCAGGTGTGATGATAAGGGGTTTCTGAATAGCTGGTGGCGAAATATCTGGTGAAAACAGCCTACCACTGCGAGTAATTTTGGCAGGCCTGGTGATGTTACTGACGCCGGTACTTGTATCAAACTCTTGTTTTACTCCAAGCACATAAACATTTGTCCCATAGTGCCATGGGACAGCTTTGTCGGATGTATAAGGGAGAGGCCCCGGAACAGTGATGATGATGGGAGCAATATTCTGAGTGGACATGATTTTGACAGGCTTCTTTGAGGGAGCCTTAGGAGGTTTGTTGAAAATAGTGACAATAGAAACTTCTTCGGCAGGGACAGCAGGAACAGCAATCTTTTCGAACAAGATTTCTTTTCTATCCATCAGGCTTTGGATACCTGATTTCAGCAAAGGACAACCAAAAGGCGAAACAGCACATAGAAGGCAATCTTCACCACATCCCGGAAATAAACCGGCAAGCAACAGATTCCTTTTAACAGTCGATAACGGGGTAACAATCTCTTCCACAGAGGCTACATATCGGTCTTCTTCCATAGCATTCACTCCATGCTGGGGCATGGGAGCAGTCACAACATTGGGTCTTTCGGGCGCCTCAAACTGTATTTCCTTAGCATCAATAAGGTCTTGAACCTTATTCCTCAGAGCCCAGCAATCGTCCGTAGTATGCCCGGGGCTATTGGAGTGATAAGCACAACGGGCGTTGGGGTTATACTTTGGAGAAGCTGTGTTCACTACCTTCGGAGCTTCTTTGACAGTTACTAAATTGGTTGATAGTAGTTGTGGCAAAATCTGAGACAGGGTCATACTGAGCCGAGTGTACTGCCTTTTGGGTCTCTCACCCCTTTGTTGATTATACTGCTGAGGAGCAGCAGCAGGCTTTGAAATTACCAATGTATTGATGGCTTGGTGCCGTTCCGGCTTAATTTGTCTTCTGGGACCATAAACAGCATTGGCTTCCTTCTTGAAGGGCTTCTTTTCAGTACTCCAGCGGCACCTTTCTGTATCTTCCCCGACTTGATACCAGCTTCTATTCTCTCACCAGTCAAGATCAAATCTGTAAACCCAGCAGAGGAATTACCAGTCAGATGATTGAAGAACGGACCAGACAGGGTCCCTAAGAACATGTCAACAAGTTCACGGTCAGTCAAAGGAGGTTGCACCCTGCCGGCCAGGTCTCTCCACTTTTGCGCATACTCCTTGAATCCTTCGCCCGTTCCCACATACCCTGAAGTTGAGTACGCGTGGGAGCAAGGTCAGAATTGTACTGATACTGTTTATAAAATGCGGTAGCCAAATCTTCCCAGTTTTGAATACTGGCTCCATCTAGCTGATAGAACCATTCGAGTTGAGACCTCGAAAGGCTATCCTGAAAGAAATGGATCCATAGGTTCTTGTCTGCAGTGTAAGGTTAGATCTTCCTTACATATGATCTGAGATGCAACTTAGGACAGGAAGCCCCGTCGTACTTCGCAAAGGCAGGCGCCTTGAACTTGTGTGGGATCACCACCCTAGAAGATAAACCTAGATCTCCGAAATCCAACCCCGGCACATTTTGAATCTCCATGGCACTTAAACGGTCCTCTAGTTGCTTGTACCTGTCTGCAGCAGAAGGGTAATGTTCATCATTGTAATCCGTCTCGTTGTCGGAGACTGAAGGACTAGGAGCCCTTCCCCTTGGGGACTGTCTTTCTCTGTAGAGGAAGTAGCCTGATCAGCCTCATTATGTAGTGTATTCCCAAACCTGCGTCCAGTGTTGAACAGCGCAGTCCTCTTCTTCTTCTTCTTCAAGAGCAGAGTCTTCAACTCTTGTTGACCTTGGGCTAAGCTCATGACCAGCTCTTGAAACTGGGCGTTCTGGGCCTGGAGGGCCTTGATAGCTTGCTCATTGGATGATTTAGGATTCATGATGACTGTTCAAATAAACAGCAAAGAAGATTAAGCAACCTGTGGAAAAAAGGGTACCTGTTATGCATATGATGCAATGAGTTGCGCATGTTTTATGTTTTCAAAGACAATCGGGATTCAACTTTGTAGACAAAAAGGAAACATACTTCATTAGATTCAGACTTTAAATTGTTCAACAACTTGCCCTTAGGAATTACAGGAATGAAAATACTGAAAAGGAAATAAAAGCTGTAAAAGAAACATCCAAAACCCATCAGTGCTCCCATGGCCTCCTCTTCTCAGTACGGATATAGTCATTCAGGATCCGCTCTTCCTCCAATTGCTTAGTCAGCTTCTGGATCTTCCGTTCTTGTTCGTTGAACTTTTCCCGATAAAAATCCCGTTCTTCCTGTAGTTGCGCCCAAGATCTCTTTAGTGTATCAACATCAGTTGGTATCTGAGGAGGGAGGACAGTTGGAGGAACCCCGTCTTCATCAGGAGATTCAAGAATGATAGGCCTGACAACTTCGTATGGCATACCTAACTTCTGAGCACGGATGCGGACCCATCTGCAGTAGGGTTCCATTGGTAGAGAAGTCTTCGGTCCCAACTCATGTGGGTCAGCTTTGTGAATTCTGTCCCAAGCCTTAATGAATCCATGGCGCAGTTTGTCACTGCCTACCTGAAATTCAAAACTGAAGTGAGGAACCAACATCTCATGAGGCCCTACTCTTCTGGCTTCTCCAAACTGACAGAGAGCTAAACATGGATTATAAGAGATTCCTCCCTGGGTACCGATCAAAGGAACATTAGGGTATTCTCCGCAACGATCAATAACAGCTACCTCATCCAAACCTCTGAGAGTCCAAGTGATGTCATTATCAGTGAGAGACATTAACCTATGAGCCCAACCCTTTCCTTCTTCATTCTTTAGCACGAACTTAGGAAGGTGCGAAATAAACCACCTCACTAACAAAGGAGCACAACACCATGGAGTTCCCTGTCTTCGGGCAGTACGAGCATAGAGCTGTTGCAGGATATCACCCAAAAGAGTGGGTACAGGGTTCCGAGACAAGAAGATCCTTATGGCATAGATATTGATAAAGGTATCAGGATTTGGAAACAATACCAAACCATAGATTAAAAGAGCCAGAATGTCTTCGTACGCCTTGAAGTCTAAGTCATCCCAGAAACTATTAGCTTTGCCAACCAGAAACTTAACCAAAAAGCCCTTAACTCCACTTCTAGTTTCCCAGTTAGCCATTACCTCTTCTTTGGTCAAGGGAAGGACTGCAGCAATCTCTTCAGGCCTAAGAGTCTTCTCCCAACCAGTGAATGGAGTCTGCTCCAAAACAGGGATACCAAGCAAATCAGAGAATTCTTCCAGGGTAGGGACCAGCTGGAAGTCTTGAAAGGTGAAGCAATGATACAGGGGATCATAAAACTGGGTCAGGACACTTATCAGTTGTTGGTCCCACTTTGAAGTGATCAAGCCAAGGAGAGAACCATGCCTCTTGATGGAGGAAGTAGTGTTTGGAATCCTATCAACCAAATCCTTGAGCAAAGTAGGTGGTTGAACAAAGTTGAGCCGGATAGTGATCCTACGCACGGGCATCATGATGTCCTACAAAACAGAGCAAAGATGAAACTCTCTTGTCTTTGAAATGGGTCAGTCCTTATGCAGGATGCATGAAATGGTATGATGGTATGATGCTATGATGAAGCACACCACAAGTATTCACAAAGGCAAGCATGATAAGGCACACAAGTCACACAAGACAACCCTTAGGGTTTAGGCCAGCATGAAGTTTAGGTATTACCCTCTTTTAGTTTCGTTGGTTAAAACCTGTCCTATCAAAAGTAATCGGGTTCTAGAGGATCTCAATATCATTGACTACCCTCAATCGGTCATAACTCCAGCATCGCAATCTTTTCTTGCGGCCAGAACCATCGCGAGAGTTTAGCCTCAATGAGTGTAGCATACTGCTACTGTTCTATGGCCAAGTTGGGTCAATTTAGGGTTCTAAGGTCGGTTGGTGCTTAATGACTCCTTAGAATACCCATATTCTCCTCGTTGCAACACAAGGGATATCGGTACAGACCAAGGTGTCACACCAATGTAGCCACTGCTTCACCCATGTCGGTCTACGCCGGATAGGTCCCTCACAGATTATGCTACCTAAAAGGGTATTCCCCAGATCCGGGTTAGGATCTATGAAACTCCGATGCAAAGCCCACAAATATAAAAGCAAACAAAGCAAAACAATTTGAAAACAAGAGTGATCTAAGCCCTAAGGTTACTCCACTTTTAAAATATCCCCAGCAGAATCGCCAGTTCTGTGATACGGTGGGAGAACTGACTTGAGGTTTTGCGTTTGTTTTCGCAAATGTTTCGGTTGAGCAAGAGTCGCCACCGACTTTTTATTTTATCCTAAGGAAAGGTTAAAAAGCACAGCAAAAACCTTTGAGATGTTTTCTTGGGTTCGGGGAGTAGATTATAGAAAGGGAAGGTATTAGCACCCTTTCTATCCATGGTTATCCATGGGCTCTTAGTTACTTGCTTAGATCAACTTGCCTTGATTTTCAATTGTTTGAAATGGTGCTTTGTGTGTGAGTTTTGAAAATGTTTTGAAAAGAGGCCAATGTGGTGGCAACCTTTGTAATGATCCATGTTGGGATGTATACAAAGGTGTATGTCTTTTTGAAAAGTTTTCAATGTTTTTTTGAAAGTTTGTTTTGAAAATGTTGTGATGTGTGGTTTTGAAAAAAAAAATAGGCAAGTCTTTTTGTTTTGCAAGTTAGCAAGTAACCAAGAGTTTGTCTACTCTAAATTTCTCAAAGATCTTTGCTATGTTTTAACCCTTTTAACAATTTTGTTCCACCATTGTATTTGGTGGACAATCTTGTGTTAGGATGTGAACGGGACGGGCGCGGGTCATCGTTTAGACCATGATTGCAATGGTGCCAAGTATCTTTGGTCAATTTTTCCTTTAAGGGACTTGATCATTTTTAGGCAACTTTTGAAAGCGTCATCGAGGGACTATGATCATTTGAATTTGTTTTGTTTTGCCCAAAGATACCTAACATGTAACATGGCCCATTATTGAAGGCAACAAGTGGAGTAACCCTAGGGGTGCAAGTGTGATTGGTGTTTGTTTATTTTCATGCTTTTATCTTGGAATTAGGTCAAGCTATTTGTTTTGGTTGATTTTTGCATACAAACCTTAATTCTATCATGGCATATTTAGAAAGCTTTTAAATGCGAAATTAAAAGTCCTAAGTTATTACACAATGATCATGGGAATGGGGGTACAAATGTTCAAATGGGGATGAGACTTCATAGGAGAGTAGTATCCAATATTTACAACCAAATCGAATTGCGCAAATGTAAATATAAAGATGTATAAGAATAAAGCAATATGTATGTGTAAATATTTTTGTGTAAGTGTATGGGATTCACAAGTGAAATAAAAAAAATAAAATAAAAAAAGAGTTAATTTGGATATTTTCATGTTTAGGGCAAAAACCCTAATTTTGCTAAATAAAAGGTATTTGTTATTTAATATATATAATATACAATATTTATTAATTATATACAAAAAATAAATAAAATAGAAGTATATTTGTCAAAAAGGTATTTTTGATGTTAAATATTAATAAAAATAAAAATGTATATTTTTTGTATTTTTATCCTAAATATCCTAATAAATATGTAAATATTTATATTATATGTTAAATATATTAAATATGTACAAAAATAAAATATTCAATATTTACAAAAAAAGTATATTTTTTATGAAATGTTTTCAAAGGATAAAATAAAATTAAAAAAATCAGAAAACAAAATGTATTGGTATTTATTTCTAGTATTTTAAATAAAAGTATTTATATACTTATTTACATATAAACTAAATGAAACAAAATAAATACCAAATAAAATGCAAAAAATGTGAGAAAAATAATTTTAATGTTTTTTCATGCCTAAATAAAAATATAGAAACAAAATCAAAAAGAAAAAAGAAAAAATGACAAATATATCTCAAAATGGGCCAGGGGGTGCATGTGGAAAATGAGGGTGTAAACAGAAAAGTGACCAAGCCCAGCCCAAAAGGGTTGTCTTCAACCTCCAGACTGTTCAAACAACAAAAAACACGCGTTTTGCCTTGTCCCTGCTATCTCCTGATTCCTTGATTTTCAGCACAAACTCATAACATAAAAAATGTCAAGCATCAAACCACGAATCCATACATATAAAAAACTTGATCTAACTCTCAGAAATGAGAGAGAATTTCTTCTCCCCCAATTTCTGACCTAAGTTTTTGTCAATGTTCAAGTCTTAAATTCTCTCAGCATATGCAATATAAATGGAAAGTGAGGATATGAGTGGCTTCAGGGACATGAGTATGACACTTTTCATTCATAAATCTAAACCTAACTCTTCCTATATTGTGAGATAGAAGTCCATGAACTTACCTGTTCAGCTTGGATCGTGTATGACAATGGAGGCACTTTCAAGGCAATGTGAGGACTTGTACAACTTGCTTGAAGTTCAGGGATGCTTCTCCAACCTTTAGCTTGTCTTGAAACTAAATGAATCAAGCTATGGAAGTCAACCTGCAAATCAGAAAAATTGAAAATGGTGAAGTTGGTTAGGGGTGTTACAGTTTGTGTCCAATGCTTGGGATAGTTTGTATAGGTGGTATGGATTGTGTATGAACTGGTTTTGGTCAAGGCGCACGAGGGGATTGAGTTGTGCCACTCAAACTGTAGGGATACCCTGTTTTATGCAGTTCAATCGTGTTTCTGTGAATGGGGAGGTATCAAAGGTTAAAGGCTCGTGTTTTAGGTCTGTTAGGGAGTATGGAAAGTGTGGAGAAAGTTTGTCTTGGCTTGTGGTTGCAGCAATGTGAGATGTGTTTCAAAATGCAAGGTTTCTTCTCACTTAAGCAAAAATTGTCAAGTGCTGTTACAGGCTCCTCTAGGCCCCTCAAATGTGCTGCAAAGCTTTGTCTTGATCAGTGGGATATGTCCAATAGCTTGTGCCTAGAATATATGCATTGTACCTCTTGATTTGCAAACTTGACATAAAGTTGCTCTTTACAAAAATGGATAATTTGCTTTTTCTAATTAAGGACTAATCCTTCATGTAATGACCAAACCCATAGAATAACATCTTGACACAATGGATTAGCATTTAATTTTTGAGTTTAAATGAGATTAGAGGCCTGTAATGTAGCTTGCATATGCTGAGTTTGAAAATGTACAAGTTATGAACATGCCTTTGGCCATGAATCAAAGTGACTTTTGCTCATATTGCGAAATTCGATTCTCCCTAACCACAAGGTTGTTTGATGAGTTCCTTGACATTTTGGAAAGCTTGGAATGTGTACTACAATCCATCTTTTTAATGAAAATTAAAATTCCAAGTGGAAGCATGTGAAAAGTGGCCATGAAGTTAGGCAAAAATCCTGCCTAGAATAGGTCAAAAAATTTATGTTAAAAATGTTTTGCACCCTTGTTCCAAAAATCATAACTTAAGCTACAAGCTTCTTTTGAGAAAACTTTGTGAATCAAAATTGTAGATTTTTCAATGGACTATAACTTTCATGTTTTGACTTTTGTTTGAATCCAAATGCATCTTGATGAAAAAATGGGAAAAGTTAGGAAACAATTAGGGATTTTCATAACTTAGAAAATTTCTAAGTTATGAAAATTCTTCATTTTAAACCCTAATTTGCAATTCTTGATTTCTTGATGAACAAGTTTCATAATTGGACATGTTTTGATGAAAAATGAATCTTGACACTTGATTTTGACCAAAAAGTCAAAGTTTGACTTTTCAGTATACAGTCAAATTTGGCTCAGTTGACTGGAAAATTCATCTGTCAATCTTGTGCATTTGGGATCTTTTGAACTTGTTGAACATGTCAAGACAAGGCCATTGAGTCCTTGAGTCCATATGTGAGCTTGGTTTGCCATTGGCTAGGTCAAACAGTCAACAATTGCCTTTGTGCAGTCAAAACCCTAAAAATGACCATTTTGCCCTTTTGGTGATCTGATCAAATTTCTTGTGGAATTGTGATCCAAACTTGACCAAATGGTTCATGTGAGTTCATAATGTTGTTGTGGTTCAAATTTCATGAGGTTTGATTGTCAATTGACCACAGTTGACTTTTTCCCAATACAACTGATTTCTAGGTCAACTGTCTAATTGACTGGGCAAAGATTTGGAATCAAGGCTTGAAACTTGGTATGGATAAACTTGTGAGTCTAACATGAAGCATGAAAGTCACTTTGGGCCTTTCAGGTCAAAACATCTTTGTGCAAACCCAAACCCTAATTTGGGTCAACAGTGTAGGGAGGGGTCTTGAGCAGAGCAAACCCTAACTTGATCTTGAGCTCCAAGGGTCTTGTGATGAGGAAAATGTTGAGGAAATGGGAGGGCAAATTTTGGGGTACAACAACAGTCATGAGTCTCGGCTGGGGAGAGCTATCATTATCGTATTACTCTGTGGGGAGTAAAAGCATCTTGGCCATATTCTTCAGCTGAATCTACCTTGGTACCTGGTGGATAGAGCAACTGTACAGTTTGGACAATTCTTATTTGCCCTTGTTTCTGATATTACCAATAATCGTCTTTTGTTTCGCATGTAAATATTTATGAGCAGCAATTAATGTCAAGTGCATATATCAAAAATGAACATTGGACGTTCTTTGCAAAATAAAACAGATAAAGGAAAAATAGTTTGAAATTTCTGTGAAGATGAATTGTATTGATTTTTGAAGTTTGGCTTGTAAATAGGCGTTTTTGTACAAGAGGCTGACGTCCTAGTAGGAGAACACCGTCGAATAATAGAATTTACACAATTTGTGAAAAACTAAACAAAACAGCTATGTGAATAATCCCACTGGGTTCCAACTCTGTTATTGCCTTTATGTCCTCGAGCATCTCATCACTTTGCTACTTGGTTGAAGGTAGATCAGATTGATTAGTGTCGTTCGAGCTTGATAGTCGATACCGAAGTCTGGTTGTAAGGTGATCCAATGAGACATAGTGCTACGCTTTAATCCTTAATTTTTGCCTGGACCGCCCTTTCGGGTTTCAGTCCACCGGGATACCCTTTTTTTGCCCAAGCCGCCTTTTCAGGTTTTCGACTTTCCGGGTGTATAGTTTTTTCATTTTCATCCCTTATTTTTGCCCGAACCCTTTTGGTTCGCCGGGAAGCCCTTATTTTTGCCTAGGCCAGTCAACCTAGCGGGTCTTTGATTATGCGTAGTATCTTTTCACTATGTCTGCATTGACGGGGTGAGGAAGGTCGTCACCATCCATGGTGGTTAGAATCATAGCTCCTCCTGAGAAGATGTTCTTAACCACAAATGGCCCTTTGTAAGTAGGGGTCCATTTGCCCCTGGGATCACCTTGAGGTAAGATAATGCGTTTGATCACCAGATCCCCAACTTGATACTCTTGTCGTCTAACTTTCTTGTTAAATGCCTTAATCATTCGCTTTTGATATGTTTGACCATGACAAATAGCAGTAAGTCTCTTTTCGTCGATTAAGTTTAGCTGATCAAGCTGGGTCTGAATCCAGTCATCTTTGTTCAAACTTGCATCCTTTATAATCCGAAGAGAGGGTATCTGAACTTCAATGGGTAAGACTGCCTCCATACCATATACCAAGGAATAGGGTGTTTCCCCTGTTGACGTCCGTAGTGAGGTGCGGTACCCATGAAGAGCAAATGGTAACATCGCGTGCCAGTCTTTGATGTCACCGTCATCTTCTACACAATCTTCTTAATGTTCTTATTAGCCGCTTCTAGAGCCCCATTCATCTTCGGCCGATAGGGAGAAGAGTTGTGATGTTGTATCTTGAACTGCTTGCAGAGTTCGGTGATCATCTTATTGTTGAGATTGGTATCGGTGTCCGTAATGATCCTCTCTGGTACACCATATCGACAGAAATGAACCGTGCCACGACATTCTTGGTTACAGTAGCAAAGGAAGCTGCTTCAACCCACTTTGTAAAGTAATCAATAGCTACCAGAATGAAACGATGCCCGTTGGATGCTGTGGGTCTAATCTCGCCGATCATATCGATGCCCCGCATTGCAAAAGGCCACGGAGCTGTCAAGACGCTCACATCTTTTGGTATCAAAAAGGGTAGTATGAGCCAGCATGTATTGTCTCAGCCGGCGAGCAGCCCATGCCAAAGCGCAGTAAGTTCTCACGAGCAGTGAGTGTTGGGTCTCACAGTCGGTAAAATTTTTGCTAAAGCAGTAAATAGCATGCTCTTTTCGGCCAGACATGCCCAGCACACACCTCATTGTATTATCCAGCATTTTGAGCATAGGGTCAACAGTCTTCCTGCGATTGGAGGAATCAGAATTAGTGGCTTGGACGTAGTATGGCCCTCTCTTCTTGAAGCAATAGTCTAGAAAATTCACCAGGCACTTCGCAATCATCTTCACCTTCGTCTTCGGCTAAGTTGATCGGACTTTCGAAGTCATAACTGGCAGTAGCAGAGTTGTTACCAATGAGATCCAGAGTGGATGTAGATCATGATATGTGAGTGTGTGTAAAATAGTTGTTTTGCAATATATAATAAAAGAAAAACAAGGAGCGTAAAATTTGAAATGCAAGAAACGTCCAATGCTTTTATTAATGATATATGTAGATGACACATATAAAGCCCTCACAAATAAAACCACGGTACCCCGGGTAAGACACCGGGTCGTAAAGTTTAAAACATTGTCTGTTACAAACACAAAACAAAAAGTATCATTACTGGATGATAACAGAAACGGGCATAGAATCCATCGTTGTCCAGTTACTTAATCCACCATTGGCAGTTGGGTATATCCAGCTGTCAATATCAAACGCTTCATCATCATCATCCCCGATAGCATTCACTCACACGTCATGTTTAGACTTTTTTGGTGCTCCAAACTCGATCTCCTTGGCATCAATCAGGTCATGTACCTTGTTCTTCAAGACCCAGCAGTCATCCGTATCATGCCCCGGGCTACCAGAGTGAAAAGCACAGCGGGCATTCGGATCGTACTTTGGTGATGTTGTATTTGGCTCTTCGGGGCCTCCCTTGGAATCACCAGATTGGTCTTTAATAACTGTGGTAGAATCTGAGATAACGTCATGTTGAGCTGAGTGAATTATCTTCGCGGTCTCTCGACCCTTGACTGATTGTTGCACTGAGGAGTACCAGCAGGTATTGAAATAACCACCGCATTGACAGCTTAGCGGCGTTCAGGTCTATTCTGGCTTTCTGAACTGTAAACAGCACTCGACTGCTTCTTAAAAGGCTTCTTCTTGGTGCTTGATGAAGCACCCTTCTGTATTTTACCGGATTTGATACCAGCCTCAGTCCTTTCCCTAGTCATAATCAGCTCCGTGAACCCGGACGAAGAACTTCCAATCAGATGGTTGAAATACAGACCAGACAAGGTCCCCAGAAACATATCCATTAGTTCCCTATCAGCCAAGGGTGGTTGCACTCTTCCAGCGAGGTCCCTCCACTTCTGAGCATAATCTTTGAAACCTTCGCCCACACCCATTGACATACCCTGGAGTTGGGTATGCGTGGGAGCGAGGTCGGTATTGTATTGGTACTGCTTGTAGAAAGCAGCAGCCAAGTCTTCCCAATTACGGATACTAGCTCCTTCTAACTGGTAAAACCATTCAAGCCGAGTCCCTGAGAGACTGTCTTGAAAGAAGTGGATCCAGAGATTCTTGTCAGCGGTGTACGGCTGAATCTTCCTAACATACGAACGGAGGTGCAGTTTCGGACAAGAAACTCTGTCGTACTTAGCAAAAGCTGGTGCTTTGAATTTGTGGGGAATCACCACCCCAGATGACAGACCCAAGTCACCAAAGTCTAGACCAGGCACTTTCTGGATCTCCATCGCACTTAACCGGTCTTCTAGTTGCTTGTATCTATCCTCAGACGGAGGATACTGGTCTTCGTCGAACTCAGTCTCGTTGTCTGAAACCACAGGGCTAGGAGCCCTCCTTTCTTCCTGATTATCTTTCCCTCCAGATGAGGGGGTTAAATCAACCTCTTCTCACAAATCATTTTCGAATCTGCGACCCATATTAAACAGGACTGAATTCTTCTTCTTCTTCTTCTTCTTCTTCTTCTTCTTCTCTTTCAAGATAAGGGCCTTCAGATCTTGCTGGCCCTTATCTAGGTTCATGAACAACTCCTGGAATTGGGCGTTTTGAGCCTGTAGAGTCTTGATTGCTTGTTCAATTGATGGTTCTGAAGACATGATGCTGAAATAAACAGCAAATAAGATGAGAAAACCTGTAGGGGTACCTGTTATGAGGTGCATGGAATGATATGCGCATGATATGATTTCAAAGACATCGAGAGATTCAAATTTGTAAACAAGAAATGAAACACACTTTTATTAGATAAACTTTGAAATTCAATTGTTCAATAGATGCCTTTAAGGCGTTACAAGAAAGAAAAACTGAAAAGTAAATAAAAACTAGAAATAATCAAAGGACATCAGCGCTCCCATGGTCGTTTCCCTTTGGTGCTGACATAGTCATTGAAGATCTGTTCATTCTCCAATTGCCTTTTCAACTTCTGGATTTTCTGCTCTTGCTCGTGATACTTTTCTCGGTAAGTCTCCCGCTCTTCTCTCAGCTGCATCCATGATCTCTTTAATGCCCCAATGTCAGTAGGCATGTACGGGTGGAGAATGGTAGGAGGAACCCCTTCCTCATTAGCAACTTCAACAATGATAGGCAAGACGGCTTCATACGGCATTCCCAGCTTCTGGGCACGGATACGAACCCATCGGAGATATGGCTCCATCGAAAGAGAAGTCTTTGCACCCAGCTCGTGCGGATCAGACCTGTGTACTCTATCCCAAGCTCTTATGAATCTGTGGCGTTACTCGTCACTATCTCCTTGGAAGTCAAAGACAATACTTGGTATTATCAAATCATGAGGTCCTTCCCTCCTAGCTCGCCCAAACTGACGTAAGGCCAAGCACGGATTATAAGTGATCCCTCCATTGGTTCCTATCAGGGGAACATTGGAGTATTCCCCACAGCTATCAATAATAGCCACCTCGTCCATGCCCTTGATAGTCCAAATGATGTCATTATGAGAGAGAGACATAATCTTATAGGCCCAGTCAATGCCTTCCTTGTTCTTCAGAACTGATTTGGGGAGGTGAGAAATAAACCACCTTGCCAACAACGGAGCATAGCACATAAGGGTTCCCTGCCTCTGAGCAGTACCAGAATAAAGAGAATGAAGAATGTCACCCAAGAGAGTGGGCATAGGATTACCGGATATGAAAATCTTCACGGCATTCACGTCGACGAAGGAATCTGAGTTAGGAAACAATACCAAACCATATATGAGAAGAGCCAGAATGTCTTCGAATGCCTGGAAGTCTAGACTGTCCCAGAACTGATTAGCCTTACCAACCAAGAATTTAGTCAAGAAGCCCTTTTCTCCACTTCTAGTCTCCCAATTAGACACTACCTCAGCCTTTGTCAGATGAAGGGCTGAAGCAATCTCTTCCGGCCTAAGGATCTTCTCCCAACCTGTGAACGGGGTCTGCTCCAGAATAGAGATACCAAGCAGATCATAGAACTCTTCCAAGGTAGGGACCAACTGGTAGTCCGGAAAAGTAAAGCAGTGGTACAGTGGATCAAAGAACTAGACTAAGACACTCATCATTTGCTCGTGCAATTTAGAAGTGACCAAACCCATAAGGTGCCCATGTCTTCTGATGAAGGAGGTAGTATCTGAAATCTTTGCAACCAATTCCTTAAGCTGAGTGGGAATCTGGACAAAGTTGATCCGAATAGTGTTCCTACGCATGGGTGCCATGACCTACAAAACAGAACAAAGATGAATCCCTCATGTCTTTGAAATAGGTTAGTCCAATGTAAGATGCATGCAATGTTAAGATGTCATGATGTCATGATAGAAATCACACCACAAGTATCCACAAATAGCAAACATGGTAAAGGAACATAAGTCACACAGAGAGCCCTTAGATTTCAGGCTAGCAAGGAGTCTAGGTACTACCCTCTTTCAGTTCAGTTGGTTCAAACCTGTCCTAAAAATAGTAACCAGGTTCTAGAGGATCTCAATATCACTGACTATCCTCGATCGGTCATAATTCCAGTTTAGCAACCTTTTCTTGTAGCCAGAAATCGCGAGAGTTTAGTCTCAATGAGTGTAGCATACTGCTACTGTTCCATGGCCAAGTTGGTCAATTTAAAGGTTCTAAGGTCAGTTGGTGCTTAATGACCCCTTAGCAGACCCATATTCTCCTCGTTGCGCCACAAGGGATATCGGTACATACTAAAGTGCCACACCAACGTAGCTACTGCTTCAACCGTATCGGTCTATGTCGTACAGTTCCCTCACAGTTTATTGCTACTTACCTAAAGGGTATCCCCCAGATCCGGGTTAGGATCTATAGTAACTCCGATTCAAGCCCACAAAGATAAATCATACAAATCAAGCAATTGAAAACAATATGAACTATTCCTAAGGTACACCCCACTTATAAGCATGTCCCCAACAGAGTCGCCAGTTCTGTGATACGGTGGGAAGAACTGACTATTTTTTGGTTTGCTGGTTTGCGTTTGTTTTTGCAAAATGTCGCGGTAAGCAAGAGTCGCCATCGAATTTTATTTTATCCAACAAGGAAAGAAAAAAAGCACAGAAAAATTCCTTTTTCGAGATATTTCTCGGGTTCGGAGGGTAGATTATAGAAAGGGAAGGTGTTAGCACCCTTTCTATCTGTGGTTATCCACGGGCTCTTAGGTACTTGCTCATATTGTTTTCAAAATTGCTTTCTTTGTGCTTATGGGTTTGAAAAAAGTTTTTGTTTTGAAACTTCGATTTAACTCTTGCTTCTGTCCTCAAGAGCGTATGAAGTGTTTTTGAAAACTTTATTTGAAAGTGTAAGTGTGAAAAGTTTTTGTTTTTTGAAAGACCAAGTATCTAAGAACCATCTACCTACTCGAAAAAGGAATCGTTCTATGCTAATTTCCTCTAGACAATGCTATCCCACTATTAATGAGTAGGTAGCACCGTCGTTGGAGTTTGAGGGTCAATTTGATTGAGGGACTTACGGTCACTAAAGCAATGGTAGGACGTCTTAGCGGTAACCCTAATGTCTTAGATCATTTGTTTGAGGCAACAATATCTGAGGCAACCGTTTCGAGGCAACTATGATCTTTGGACAAGAGGGCGACCTCTAAAGTGACCTATACTCAATGACCGCGTACGAAGGCAACCAAGTGGGGTGTACCCTAAGAGTGCGCATGTGCGCATGTGCGAATGTGTCATTTTCAGTTAATTTTATCTTTGTACATGTTAAGGGTGATCTAAGTTGATTTTAGGTTAAAACATTCAGTCTTGTCATGCATCCCTATTTATCAAACATCTAACCGTTATAATTTGCGGAAAATAAATTGCGGAATTTAAATTACAAGGCGTCGGGTATTTACATCGCCAAAGACAAACCCTTTGAAAATAAATAAAGCGATAAAAATAATAAAAGTCCTATTAAACTATTACAATCCGGGAGCAAGTACATTAGTATGATAAAAAATAAATCGCGTGCGGAAAATTAAATCGAGCGCAAAGTTCTAGGGTTTTGACCCTTTTAAGAAAACATCTCCTTTTTTTTGTTTTTGAATTAAGAAAGAAATTACCTAAGTTAATCACTAAATTAAATTAAAATTAATTAATTAATAAAAAATAAATTATTTTTTGGTTTTTTTGTTATTTTAAGAAGGAAAATAAAAATTAATTGAATTAGTAAAAACCTAATGAAATCTAATTTAATTTTAATTATTTATAAAAATATGTTAAAGTTATTCTAATTAAACCTAAATTAATTTAATTAATGTTTATTAATAAAAATAAAAATTTAAAGTTTAATTAAATATAAAAATATTTTTTGTGATTTTTATTTTAAAGAAAGAAATTTTTTAATTGGTTAGTAAATTTAATAAAAATAATTAAGCAATTAATAAAATAAAATAAATAAACAAAAAAATATGAGAGAAGAGTATGGGCATGTTTCCATGGTGTGAATAGCAATGCTGAGGCCCAAATGTAGATGGCCTTGTTTGACTTTTTGGATTCCATGCGCGCACTTGGACTTTGCCTATGGTGGACATTCAGATCTTGGCCACCAGATTTGGCCTTTGGCCATCTGGCCATTGGATGCTTGATGGTGTATGGTATGTTGCATGCTTAGGTACATACACAATTGCCTGAAAGGAAAAATTAAATAGAAATTGGGGGACCTGGGATTCGAACCCAGGTCCTGAAAGTGATATGCTTGCCTGTCTTGCCACTACGTTGCCTTGATTCATTTGTTAATATATTACATAATAATAATAATAATATAAGAAAAAACCAATTATTGGTCAGAACAAATAAAACGCGTGCATAACATTTGAATGGGCCAACCGGGGGATGACACGCACTCGTCCCTGTCCCCAGGTCTGTAATAACATTACCTGCGGATTTGAATCCGCGGCTAAATGCGAAGGCTTGCTCCAAAATTCATTCCAGGCCACAAAAATGAGTTTTAAAGACATGGTTGTACTCGTCCTTGTCCCCAGGTCACAACCATGTCCCTCTTGTAGTCTAATTTCACCTGAAAAGAGAAACCCCAAAAATGCTTCCACGAACCCTAACTATGACACTTTACATTATAGGTTAGATAAACAAAATTGAATAATGCAAAAAGCTTAGAAATGTTGTGAGGATTACAAATATGCAAGCAATTTGTTCAAATGATGCAAGAATGATGAATTACGATTTCAAGAACAAGGCTAGGTAACGAGGGACTTACAGCACGTTGTGGTGTGTGAGAATGCTTGCTTTTGATCCAAATCACTTGTGTGAACGCCCAGGAAGAGATTGGAACCGGTCTCAGCTTCTGAAAATTCCTCTAGCTATGGATTCGATCTCCAACTTTTTGTGACTTTTTTCAATTTTTGTTCCTCCTATTCTTGCAGCCTCCAACCCTTATTCGATCCCTTTGGCTTGCTTATGTATGGTATAGTGTGTTAGGGTAACAAATTTGGACTGAATCTCTCTAAATCAATGCATTGGAATTTGATTTGATTTCCTCTTTACAACTTGCCAAATTTTTCAAAAATCAATCTTTTTGCACATGGAAAGCCAACATGGAAATTTTAGATGGAGTTTGCCCCAGTTGTTCAACTACATCGTAGTAGCTTCTTTTTATGATCTTTAGAATTTCCTCCATCTCTTTCCGGGAGGTCTCGAGGATAGCCAATGATTGTGCCTTCGTCCAGACAGGCTCAATCAAAATACTTTTACCTTGAGTCTTAGTTAACTCGACAGCAGGAATGTCAGTAGGGGTGATAGCAGGGATTGTAACAGCTTTGTCAGTTGGAGTATTAGTGGGGATGATTGTAAGACTGGGAACAGCTTTTGGAGGAGTAACAACAGGAATGATTACAGGTCCAGAAACTTCTTTTGGGGAGCAATTTCTGGAGAGAATATCCTTCTGCTTCGGGTAATCTTGTTAGTCCCTGCAATATTACTGATATCAGAGTCAACTTTCTCAGAACTTGAATCTTTGGCAGCTGGCCAATCTTGCTTGATATCGTAGTAGTAGACATCCCCTCCATAATTCCATGGTATTGTTTTGTCTGATGAATACGGGACTAGTCCAGGCATTGTAATTATCAAAGGAGCTGCTTTTGGAACTGATGTAATTCTAACGGGTCTTTTGGTGGAGACCCTGGAAGAATTGGCGGAAATGGTAATGATAGAAACATCATTAAAAGGAACAGGTGGAACAGAAGTCTTTTCAAACAAAATTTCCTTGTTATCTATTAGGCACTGAACGCCTGCTTTCAACAAAGGACAGCTGGTTGGTGAGGACAAACAGAAATGGAAGCTTTTATCATAACTTGGGAATATACTTGCATTTAATAAGTTCTTTTTGATAGTCAGGAGTGGGGTCATAAGTTCATTAACTGAAGTAACAAACATATTTTCCTCAATGGCGTTGGTAGTATGGTCGTGTTTGGGCATAGGGGCAGAAATGACATTTGGCTTTTGGGGCGCATCGAATTCAATCTCTTTGGCTTCAATGAGGTCTTGTACTTTGTTCTTTAGAGCCCAACAGTTGTTAGTGTCATGGTCGGGACTCTCATAGTGGTATGCACAGCGGGCGTTAGGATGATAGTGAGGAGAGGTTGTGTTACGATTCTTTGGAGCTTCTTTCAAGGTTACTAGATTGGATCTTAACAAGTGTGTCAGTACTTGAGATAAGGTCATGTTAATTCTGGTGAATTGTCTGACTGGTCTTTCCATCCTTGGTTGGTTATTTCTTTGCTGATCATGTGCATGTTTAGGAATCATAACAGCCCCCACCATTAGACGGCGTTTGGCCCTATCTTGATTTCTCTGAGGATAAACAGCAACCACTTCTTTCTTTCCGATGAATGGCTTCCTAACAGCAGCAGAGGATGCATCTTTTTGAATCTTTCCACTCTTTATCCCGGCTTCTACCCTCTCTCCGGTCAATATCAGTTTAGTAAAACTTGTCGATGAACTCCCAATTAGGTGATTGAAGAAGGGACCATACAAGGTGCCCAAAAACATGTCTACTAATTCTCTTTCAGATAGGGGAGGTTGAACTCTTCTAGCCAAGTCTCTCCATTTTTTTGCATAGTCCTTGAAGCTTTCAGTTGAAACCATGGGTGTTGTACCCCAAAATTTTCCCTCGTATTTTTCCACAAGAAATCACAGCTTCGGGCTTTTCCTGATTTTTTCAGATTGGCATAAGAATCAGTCAAACAGACTTTTTCTTATCAGTCATACAAAATTAGGGTTTTCATTGATTTTAAAGCAGTTCAGGCAGATTGCTAAGGTTTGGTTGAGTTGGCTCAGGTTTTGATCAGGAGGACGTTTCTTTGACATTTAATCAAGAACTAGGGTTTGTACGCACAGAAAGAATTAATCCTACAGTTCTTTTTAGTTTATTCTGAGATTTGGATTGAGGCATTTGAATCAAGAACTTGCAATGTTTTGTTTAATCAGTAAAGGCTAAGGCATTTGATTTGAGATGAGATAAAAGCTGAGGTGCTTAAATTGAGAATCTGCAGTGTTGATTTAATCAGTATAAAGATAAGTATCTGGATGTTGGTTTGATTAATTGTGCATTGTTTAATTGGAGCGTCGGGTTTATTATTGATCGATGCTAAAACCAGTGTTTATTAATTGTTTATTTATTCTAAGTTAGGATAATTGGAATTTATTTCCATTTATTATAATTTAAGAATTTATAAGTAATTAAATAGACAGCTGCAAAAAGGAATTAACTGACAAAAAGGATTTCATTCATCTTTAATTATTTTGTTACAATTTATTATTTGAACAAACTGTAAATTTATTTACATCTTTGCTTACAATAATAATAGTACAAACAATTGAAATGAAATAAAACTATCCTAAAAAATCCCTAAGTCTTCATCCTCTATCCATTGCTCCTTTGCTCAATTATTTTCATCTGCAAAACAAAGAAGAAAGAAAAAGTCAAATGCAGATAAAATAATTAAAGAGCAGGCAGATAAAATTGGGTTCATCATTAAAAGCAGTTGGCCGGAATCAGTTTGCCCTCTCTGCAAATCACGAGATTTCTCTCAGTTCACAAAGAGGGATAGAAATGCTTGCAAAAAAGTATGAATGCACAAAGTTATAATTTCGCACAAGTTCAAATTGTCAACCAACTGCATAGTTTCCAAACAAACAGCATGCCTAACCAAAGTCCAAACTGGACAGCAAGATGTAAAAAGCTGTCCAAAAGGATATCAAAAGATATCAAAGCCTCCACAAGTACAAAAGGCTACTCAAAGTTGTCCAAGAGATATAAAAAATGTCAAAGAAGTACATAAAGTATGCAGGAAAGCAGAAATATGCAGAGTAAACATGCATTGCAAGCAAGCTCTTCCAATCATATCATTTTCAGGCCAGTGCTTTTTCAGTAAAGTGCAGATTTTAAACAATATAAAATTGCTGATTAATCTGTCAAGAGAGAGAGAGAAGAGAAAAAAAGAAGATGGGCTTACAGGGCTTAGGCTTGAAGAACGAAAGATATAAAACAAATTGTCATCAACACAGTAGAGGCAGATACAACATAAACAAAATAATAACACAAACAAAACTGTAACAAAAAACACAAACTGCCTCAACAAGCTTGAAGCCTAAGCTCCAAACCTCAAAAGGCCTTCACCTGCATAACTCAGAGCATGAAACTGTCAAGACCACAAGCCTAAAATCCAAAAGGCCTTTCAAGACTGCCTTTAAACTACTCAAGTCTAAAACCCTGTCCAGCCTGAAGCCTTAAACCATTTTCTAACCCAACCTGTCAAAACAAGCTTAAACCTGCAAACAGAGGTTCAAAGCCAAGCCTTAACCATCAATAAACATCAAAACAAACCACAAGCTGGTAAACACATCAACCTTTCAATAACCATTCAAAGCTCTGAACCTGCCTGTAAACCTGTATCAAAGCCATCAATAAACTTTCTAGCCTAAAAGCCAAAAGCCCTCAAACAATACAAACTGTCAAGCCCCAAACTGAAGCCAATGCCTGTAACTTCAAAGCCTAAACCAGTACCAAGCCTGTAAAACAACTGAAGCAACCAAAGCCCTCAAAACTGTGATTCATCACTGGGCAGAAATCATCAAAGCATCTCAGCAAGCCCACAGTGGAAGAGGAAAAAGAGCATACAGAGCAACATATTCAGAATCATACTAATATCACCAATACTCTGAACCCAAGCATATTCAGGGAAAACATATCATCATCAATTAATCTCAGGGCAAACCATGAGCTAGGCAACAGAAGCAAGCCAACAAGAAGAGGAGGAAAAGGCAACTCAAGCACAACATACCAAATACCAAACGTATCAAGCATATCATAAGGACATCATACACAACCAATACTCAGAGGCAACAGAAGCGAATAAAAGAGAAGAAGATAAAGAAGTTTGTTTTCAGATAGTCATCATCAAACCCAACAAAAGGCAAAAAAAATAAAGATACCAGGAAGCAAAGCGCACATCATCACCAAAGCCTTCGCCTTGGCCGCCTGAAGCATCTCCGATTCATCCCTCCTCCGTCTCTAAAGGCCGCCGTCTCCTAAAGGTATAATTTCTCTCCCTTTTCACGCACCTCCAACAAGAATAACAATAACACTTAATCAGAAACAATAATAACACTTAATCAAAACATGAAATCAAAAAGAGCTAACGAAAACCCTACGGCATAAAAGAGGGATGTTTTTACCGTTTCTTGGCGTTACTACGCTCACCCATGGAGAAAGAGGAAGCAGAGGTGGCGATCGGTGGCCCTTGGGCGAAGGACGTAGTTCATTTTTTGGGCTGGAGAAGACGAAGACGAAGCAAAGGTGTAAACGGCACGCCTCTGTGATTTTGGCCAAACCCTAATCCGTTCCCAAATGAGCAAAACAAGTTCAAACCCTTACAATTTGTGTCAAGTGGTTGGGCCTTGCCCTTTCCATCCTAAAGCCCATTTCCAATTCCACGCATACCCCCCCCCCCTTTTTTATGCTTCAGATCAATTTTTGCTTGGGCCAAACAAAACCCTCTAAAGCCCATTCCTTTTTTTTAACTAAAAAAATACTACTCTATACTTTTTTTTTTATAACTTACTTAATATACTGATTTTAATTTTGCCTTAACAATACTTTTTTTTATATATAACATAATCAAATTTTGTATAGAAACCAAAATTCAAATAATAATTTTTCTTTAAATTTAAGACAATTTTCCTTTCTTTTAATTAATTTTTTATATATAATACATTAACTAAAATACAAATAATATTTTTCTTTAAACTTAAAACATCTTATTTTTTTAAAAAACTTTTGTACATGAAATACTAGCATCAATACATTAAAAAAGGATAGATTTCTTAAAACATTTCTTTTCTTAAAATATTTTGTTTGTACATATTTAACAAAAAGATACAAAATGATAACAATACATAAATAAATACTTAATTTCCTCATTAAGATAACATTTCTCACCTTGTAAATAAATTACGTGCACTTACACATTTACAATACACAAATACATTGATATGTTTACATTTGTTTATCTTGTACATTTAATACATATTACATTTGCGCAATTCGATTTGGTTGTAAATTATTTGGACATTACTTTCCCAATAAGTCTCATCCCCATTTGTAAATATTTGTACCCCCACTCCCGGATACTTATTTGTAATAGCGTAGACTTTAAATTCCCGCAATTTATCGCTTTCAAATATACCATGGTTAGACCTAGGGTTTGTATGTACATAAAATCAAACGCTAGATAACCTAATACAAGACAAATACATGAAATCAATACACAATCACACTTGCACCCCTAGGGTAACCCCGCTTGTTGCCTTCCAAAATGGGCCATGCTTGCACGTTGAGTTTCTTTGGCAAAACAAAACAAATCAAAATGATCATAGTCCCTCGATGACGCTTTCGAAAGTTGCCTAATCAAAATGATCATAGTCCCTTCAAGCAAATTGCCAAAGACACTTGGCACCATTGCATTCATGGTCCATATGATGACCCGCGCCTGTCCCGTTAAACATCCTAATGCAAGATCGTCCACCAAATACAATGGTGGAACAAAATTTTTAAAAAGGGTTAAAACATGAGAGAAACCTTTGAGTACCATAGGGTAGACAAACTCTTAGTTACTTAATCAAACTTGCAAAAACACTTGCCTACTTTTCTAAACCACACTCCACAAGCACTTTCAAAACAAACTTCCAAAAACATTTGAAACATCTTTTCGAAAAGATACACACCTTTGTAAAACACTCAAACACGAGACATTACAACGGTTGCCTAGACAAGGCGTCTTCTTCAAAAACATTTTCAAAACACACACACACACACCACAATTTCAAGCAATTGAAAATTAAAGGCAAGTGATCTAAAACCAAGTAACTAAGAGCCCATGGATAACCATGGATGAAAAGGGTGCTAATACCTTCCCTTTTCATAATCTACCCCCCGAACCCACGAAACATCTCAAAAGGTTTTTCCTGTGCTTTTTAACCTTTCCTTTAGGATAAAATAAAAAGTCGATGGTGACTCTTGCTAAACCGAACAAGTGCGAATACAAACGCAAACCTCAAGTCAGTTCTCCCACCGTATCACAGAACTGGCGACTCTGCTGGGGAAAATAATTTAAAAGTGGGGTTAACTTAGGGTTTAGATCACCTTTACATTCTTGCCTTGATTACCTTGATTGCTTTACTTTTTGGTTCCTTGTTTGGGTTTGTTGTGAATCCTACACCCGGATTTGGGGCACCTTTTTTAGGTAAATAGCAAAAAAAATGTGAGGGAACTGTGCGGGGTATACTGACACGGTTGAAGCAGTAAGCTATGTTAGTGTGACATATTTGTGAGTACCGGTAACCCTTGAGTTCAACCAAGGAGAGTACGGGGCTGTTGAGTGATGTCGTGAAGCACTAACAAACTCTTAGAACCTTAATTGACCATCTTAGCCTTTTTAGGGGTAGTGAGATAACCGACTTTGGTGCAGTCCGAAGTTGGTAGATACTCGATACTACACTCATTGAGGGTTGTTTTCTTGGAATATTTTGGTCGCCAGTTAAGTGGCTAAACCAAAACAATGAACACAGAAAACGATCCAATGATATTGAGCTCCTTAGAACCCGGTTTCTATTTTAGGACAGGATGAGCCAACTAACTTCAAGAGGGTATTTACCTATAACCCCATGCAAGCCTGAACCTAAGGACTTGTTTGCTTTGTGTGAATATGATTACCTGTATATACACTCACTTGCTTTTGCATACATGTACATAACATCATAACATCATACCATAGCATTTTCAATAACCATTTCAAGAATCTCGAGGGTTCTTTTGATGCAGGGTTACGTTGAACCAGGCGTCTACCAAGGGGCAAGAGGTTTTCTCCTCTAAACAAATGCCATCAAAGATCAAGTGCAACAACTTGAATCAGGGGCTATGACCCACTCGACATGGTGAGCTTGATTCTCGTGGAAAGACATCCACCGGTGCAGAGTTCTCCAATCAAAGATCAAAGTTCAACCTCTAACATTCTCTTGTGTTTACCCCGAGAGATCCTTGAAAGCATGCATCCAAATATCATGCATTGCATCTTGACGATTTTTCCTTTTTCAGGTTTCCTTACTCTCATATTGTTTATTTCAGTAAGAGATGGCTCTAGAAAGGACTGTCAAGGATATCCAGGACCAAACTGCTCAGCTGCAGGAAATGTTCTTGAACCTGTCTCTGGGGCAAGAAGAAATGAAGGCTCTCCTCACAAAGGGCTTGGTCCAGGAGACTTCAAACAATGCCAGGAGTGATCAGCTGGGGGAGCTGCAGTTTGATTTGGCAACATTGAGGGTCCAAGTGATGGGACAACTAGTGGGCCAGATAGCTCTCATCCAGGATTTGTCTCAAAGACAATAGGAACTCAGAGTTCTCATCAACCAACTGCTTCGAAACAACCAACTGGGGAAAACATCTGAGGTTGAAGAGCAAGTCACCAATCAACCCCCATCCAGACAAGAAGACAAGGGGAAGGCTCCTCTACTTGATTCAGGGTCGCAAGCCCATCAACAACCTCGCCAGCGTCAACGGGGTAATCGGCGTAAGCAAGAGACGTCGAGAAGACAGTTCACAGAGACTGACATACCGTCATCTCTGATACTGGAGCGTTTGTTGGAAGTCAATCTGACTGCTTTGAGGGATCCTTTTCGGAAGCCCAATACCTCTGCTCCTAACTATCATCCCGATGCATTTTGTGTGTACCACTCCTACAGTCCAGGACATGACACCGACGACTGTTGGGCCTTGAAGAACAAGATTCAAGATCTGATTGACATTGGAGTGCTGAGGTTCATGCCAGACGGAAAGATGAAAATCTTCCGTTAAGGAGTTCTCCACCTGAAGTGACAAAGCCCAAACTGAAAGACTTTTGCTTCATTTGAATTTTCAAAGTTGTAATTTCTTTTGTTATTCAAACAATTATCTGTTGATGTTAAACTCTGTTTCATTAATGCATTGCATATGTTTTTCTTGAATTCATCCATTCGTTTTCACTACTCTTATGCTTTTCTTTATGATATTTGACTCTTGATAAAAAGCTGCAAGCCTTTAGAGGTGGATGACGAAACAATACCATAATCTCATGCAGTATGCTTCTGAACGGACCTTGCTGATGATGTACAGGCATTTCTTTCAATTCCCAAACACTGGAGTTATAAGGAAGATAATCCCTAGTCAACCCCTTCGAGCCAAAGAAGTAGGAGTTTTTTGTTCTAAACAAATCGAAACCTTTGATATAAACCTGGGGTAGGGTAGTATCTCAGTTAATTCAAAAGAAAATGCGCATTGAAGTCGCAAACTCTCAGTTCGTAATACAGCGAACGACGACAAAGAAAAGCATTCCCTTGGAATCAAAAGACAGTGATGGTCCCTATCACATAGGCAGTCATTACCTCTCAAAAGAGAAAAGCCCACCAAGCCAAAACCTGTAAAGGAGGCTTAAGAAAGCTGGGGCATCCTGCTGACTGTAATCTCGAAAACAGGAACAGTTAGGCAAAAGTTAGGGATAACAAATCAAAATCAAAATAGAGAGGTCATTACAAACCCTCAACAACATGAAAAATGTTGCAAAAGAAAAAGGAGATAATGACTGCCTCCTAAATTCAACTGGTAAACCATCACCCAAAAAGTCGTTCCAAACGCGAATAGAGCTCGACGCACAATTAACTGAGCTTAGGATTGAAGAACATCACGAGGAGCGGGTGGGTACAAATATACTTTGAGCCTTTATCCTTTGTTTCTTACACCGTGAACCAAGCCACGTTACAATTCTTCAAAAGTCCTAATTGAAGCATGGGTTAGTTCGAAAGCATACTGTTACAAAAGGTATCCTGACTCCTGTAAGGCTTTGCTCTAAAATCTTGTGTTGATTTGTCTTATGAAAAGTTTTCTGCTAAAAAACGCCTTTTTCAAAACTTCGAGACAAACATAAACTTTGCATTGCTTGAATATCACTGTTTTCATTTGACTATTTGTTTGACAGCGAAGAAATTCATACAGCGAATGTTCGGAGGAACGAAAACTCTCTCAGTGAACAAAAATCACTTCAAAAAGGATGACACTTCCATTAACAAATCTCCTATCAACAAGGGTCATGACATGTCACCATCTAATTAACCTGGGGCAGTCCAGTCAAGGTCAATAGATCTTTAAAAGTTCAGTTAACCTGGGGCAGTCCAGTCAGGATTTCAACAAAATCTCTCAATTGCAGAGTAACCTGAAGAGACTCCTTCATCATCACTTAGGGCATTCGAATGTCAAAAGTGTTCAACAATTCCTTCATCACCTGCTGGAAATTACAACCACCAACAGAATAACGACAAATTCCAGATTCGATACCTGTATCTAGCCAGGGCATATTTGTGAGTTTTTGATTATGGATTCGACACCTGTATCTAGCCAGGGCATATCTGCATGAGTAGTTTAGAGATTCGATACCTGTATCCAGCCAGGGTACGTCTGTAAGCAACCTTTTGAAGTTCTGGATTCGATTCCTGTATCTAGCCAGGGCATATCTATGGACGACTGATTGTGGATTAACACCTGTAACAAGCCAGGAAATCATCTACATGAAGAGATTGAAGATTAACACCTGTAACAAGCCAGGGAACCATCTTTCTTTCTCAGGTCAGAGATCAACACCTGTAACAAGCCAGGACAGTATCTCCTTGACCAACCTTTCTTAAGTTCCAGATCAACACCTGTAACAAGCCAGGAAAATGTCTGTGGATGACTGATTGTGGATCAACACCTGTAACAAGCCAGGAAATTATCTACATAAAGAGTCTCTTTCATCACCACTTGGGGCATTCGAATGTCAAAAGTGTTCAACAATTCCTTCATCACCTGTCGGAAGATACAGTTTCAGATACGTTCCAGACACGGTCTCAAATCCAAGATGCAGTTTTACACTGACTCATCATCAGGAAACCCTACACCGGTTCCTTCTCAAACTCAAAAGATTCTCGACATCCCCAGCCAGAGAGCCTTCCAGAAGCTAACTCCCCTCAGAGTCAAGTTTCAAATTCCCCAACGAAGCTAAAACTTCCAAATATCAATCTCCAAGCAGAATGAAGACTCTCGTTCTCAGCACCTCACAGAATATTCGAATATTCTCCAGTGAAGATCCCCTCAAGACAAGAATCCCCAGTAGATTGGCATACAACCCAAGCTCTTGATCCCCCAACAGCGGTCCCAGGATTTCTCGCTTTCAACAATCAAAAGATTCTTGCCTTCCCCTGCAGCAGTCAAGAATTCACTTTCCCCGGCAGCAGTCAAGATTCTCCTATCCCCAACGGAGTTCATCAAATTCCCCAACATAACTTATCAGTGGAATCCCCAACGGAGTTCTCATCAAAACCTCAGCGAAGTATCTCTTCCCACAGAGTAATTCCCTACAGAGTAATCTCTCTAACAAGTTTATTCCCCAATGGGGTCATCTTCTCCTATCGGTTTATTCTTGCAACCATCATCCCCAGCGGAAACGAAGAACTCCACTCTTCAACATCAGCCCAGGATTCCACAAACTCCCGGCAGTCGTCAAGGATTTATGTTCCTAGTTGAAAACACATTCATAGACATTTCACATTTTATACATCATGACGCATACATATACGCATCATACGACACAATCTCATTTATTCTTGAGAACATCATGCATTTCATACATCATGACATTGCATACAACTGATGTTTTGCCTTTTTAGGAAAAAGTTCAATCCAAAAAAGATTACTATCAACTATCACAATTCCAGATTCGATACTTGTATCTAGCCAGGGCATATCTGCGAGTATTTGATTCCAGATTCGATTCCTGTATCCAGCCAGGGCATATCTGAAGACGACAATTTCCAGATTCGATTCCTATATCCAGCCAGGGCATATCTGTGAGTAGCTGATTGTAGATTCGACACTTGTATCTAGCCAGGGCATGTCTGCATGAAGAGTTTCCAGATTCGGTTCCTGTATCCAGCCAGGGCATATCTGTAGACGACCAATTCCAGATTTGATTCCTGTATCTAGCCAGGGCATATCTGTGAGTAACTGATTGTGGACTTGACACCTATATCTAGCCAGGGCATGTCTGCATGAAGAGTTTAGAGATTCGATTCCTGTATCTAGCTAGGGCATATCTGTGAGCGTTTGATTGTAGATTCGACACCTGTATCTAGCCAGGGCATGTCTGCATGAAGAGTTTCCAGATTCGATTCCTGTATCCAGCCAGGGCATATCTGTAGACGACCAATTCCAGATTCGATTCCTGTATCTAGCCAGGGCATATCTGTGAGTAACTGATTATGGACTCAACACATGTATCTAGCCAGGGCATGTCTGCATGAAGAGTTTAGAGATTCTATTCCTGTATCTAGCCAGGGCATATCTGTGAGCGTTTGATTGTAGATTCGATACCTGTATCTAGCCAGGGCATATCTGCATGAAGAGTTTGAAGATCAACCGGTGGCAAGCCAGGAAACCATCTTTCTTTCTCAAGTACGCAAGTTCTCGCTAAGGAATCTCTTACGCGATTGACACACCATTCCAAATGGCATCTATAAGCCCATTCCCGACAAAGTTCCATCACACCTCCCGATGGCATCTGTAAGCCCATCTACACAATTATCCATTACACTTCCAAATGGCATCTTTAAGCCCATTTCCAGATGGCATCTCTAAGCCCATTTGTTGTACCCCAAAATTTGCCCTCCCATAATCTTCAAAGTTTTGACAAGCATCACCTCAAATGGTTCAAAGTCTACTCAAAGGCTACACAGTCAACCATCCTCCTAAGCCAGTCAAACTAGGGTTTTGGTTCTTGCAAGGAAGCTGAGGTTTTCAAGGGCTCAATCAAGTACCATATGCTCATAAGCATTGTCAAGCACCTACATGTCAAGTTTCAAGGCTCACAAGGTCAAGTTGCACAGTCAAAAACCCTAATTGCTCCACAGTCAACTGCAGGGGCAAAATGGTCATTTGGCAGCCAAAAGTCAAAATTTTTGGTCAACATCTTATTTTGAAGCCACAATCATCATTTGGTCAAGTCTTGACCATGATTTCACAAGAATGGCTCAAAAATCATCAAGATGCAAAAGTTTCTATTTTTGGACAGTTGAAAAGTCAACTGTAACTTGACCAAAGCATAACTTCTTCATGGTTTATCAGAAAAATCCTATCCAAAGCTCATTTTGAAAGGGATGACATTTCCTACAACTCATCTTCACACTCCAAGTCCAAAAAATGCTCTCACAAAAAGTTATCAATTTCAACATTATAGGTCATTTTCAAAAGTCAACAAAAAGGGACTTTAAGTCAAAGACCATAACTTGTGATTGGTAAATCAAAATGCCATGGGACCAAAGACATTGGTTAGAGGACTTCAAGACCTTTCCAAAATGTCCAAGAACATGTTCATAGCTTCAAAATTGAGCAAGATATGCATTGGAGAAGTTGGGAAATTTTTGTGAAATGGCCAAAATCAATTATCCTTGAAACTTCATTTTTGACAAAAGGGCCCCACTTTTTCCACTTGTTTCAGCTTGGCCATGCTTCCCACGTGTCCCACAAATTATTTCAAGATTTAAAATTAATTTTTCCATTTTTATTTAATTTTATTTGATTTAATTCATTTTAAATCTTTTAAAATCAAATAAAAATCAAGAAAATTAATTAAAGGGTATATTTTGTGTTGAATAGCTTTGAATCACCATCATTTACATCCCAAATTCGTACAAGGCCTAAATCAAGCAAGAAATTCAAATTTTGACACAAAAATGGAAAGTGTTTCAATGGAGGTTATGGCAAATCTCAAACATGAATGCATAAGGTTAATGGCCATAATTCTGATTGATATCCTTTACATAACCTATATGCATGCATTCTTGGTAGAATTCACGACCTAGAGACACCTAAAACAGCCAGAGAGAAATACAAAAAAACTGTCAAAAAGTGGGAGATCTAAAGCTATCTTGCAGGCCTTTTCATACAAAACTGAGGACGTAGCTTTCTTCCTGGCAATCCCCTGAAGCCAACGCGACCATTGCCAAGCCCTAAGACCTCCTACACATCACTGTAAGTCATCACAAACTCGTCTCTGAGCATGAAATTGGAATTCCCTATTCTTGCATTTTTTCTCAAAAAAGCTAGCATATTCATGTTCCTTGATTAATTTCCAACATGTTTGCATTAGCCAATTTCATTGCTAGGCCCTGAATCGTGATGCCCGATTCTAGGGTTCACGTTCTTGTGTTTTAGGCGTTTTTGTTTTAGGTTAAATCAAGGCCAACCAAGGGCATAAGTGTGATCAGGGGACATGGACGAGGTCAACCATGGTTTTGAAATGGATTTTCATGGCCCAGGGACGATTCTAGGACGAACCTACGAAATCACCTGCGGATACAAATCCGCAGGTAAATAGCCAGTGTCCAAGGAAGAAGACGCCGACGCGTCCCCTCCTCATTTGTTTGTTTGAAATAGGCGCGCTTTCTTTTTTTTTTCAGGGGGATTATTTGATTTACTAATATAATATTTGTGTATTATTATTGTTTCAATTAAGTCACACAGCTCAATTGGTTAAGGCGTACAGGCATTGACCCTTGGGACCTGGGTTTGAATCCCAGGTCCCCCCAAATAATTTCTATTATTTTGTTCAAAATGTTTCCATGCAGCATAGTCAAGAACAGTCCACCATGTGACTCCAGCGCCAAGAAGCCATGTGTCCTTCCATGCAAATCCAAGGGCCCAGAAAGCAAGAACACCATGTTCCTGGTCAACAGCATTCCACTCAATTCCCAGGGTCAAACGAGTTGGCTTCTTAATGGGCCAAGATTCAGCATCACACCCCCATTCCTGGCCCAACACCCCCTCCATTTGGTTTATTATTTTCTTTTCATTTTATTTTTTTTAATTTAATTTCTAACCCTTTTTTATTTTATTTATTATTAGTAATTAATCAATTAACCATTTTCATAAAAAACCCAAAAATTGAACTAATATTATTTTTGTTATTATTATTTTATTTTTGTAAATAAATCTCAAATAAATTAATCATAATTAGGCCATTTTAACTTTTTCTTAAAATAACTAAAATAGCTTAGATTTAGGTTAACGTTTAATTTTGTTTCTTTTTCTTATTTTTTCTATTTCATAAAAAAACATAAAAAAACAAAATATTTTCTTTTAATTGAATTAAATTAATTAGTTATTAATTAGCTTCCATTTCATTTTAATTACAAAAAAGACCAAAAATTATTTTCTTTTCTTAAAAGGGTCAACACCCTTAAACATTCCTGATTAATTTATTCGCGCGCATTTAATTTGTTCGATTATTATGTAATTGCTCCGGACATGTAATAGTAAATAGGACTTTTTACTGTTTTATTTTCCGTACTCATTTACCAAAAAAACGGGTCTTTGTAATTTTTGGCGATGTATAGACCCGCGCCTTGTAATAGCGTAGGATTTAGGTTTCTGCAATTTACTTTCCGCACCCCCTTAACTGTTAACTTGTATGAAAGAATGCATGCTAATTAAAAACAAGCGTAGCTCACCATGCCATGATCAAAGATAAATATTGACATTGAAATAACACACAAATTCACACACCACTTCTAGGGTACGCCTCACTGTTGCCTTACCTTCGAAACGTGGTCGTCGAGTATAGGACATTTTAGTAAGTCCTTATGTCCATGAGGAGAATATGGGTGAAGCAGTGGCTACGTTGGTGTGGCACCTTGGTCTGTACCGATATCCCTTGTGTTGCAACGAGGAGAATATGGGTCTTCTGAGGAGTCATTAAGCACCAACCGACCTTAGAACCCTAATGTGACCTAACTTGGCCATAGAACAGTAGCCGTATGCTACACCCATTGAGGCTAAACTCTCACGATGGTTCTGGCCGCAAGAAAAGATTGTGACGCTGGAGTTATGACCGATTGAGGGTAGTCAGTGATATTGGGATCCTCTAGAACCCGGTTACTTTTGATAGGACAGGTTTGAGCCCACCAACTTCAAGAGGGTAGTACCCCAAACTTCATGCTGGCCTAAACTCTAAGGGCTTTGGTGTGACTTGTGTGCCTTATCATGTTTGCCTTTGTGAATATTTGTGGTGTGCTTTATCATAACATCATACCATCATAAACATTGCATGCATCCCACATAAGGACTGACCATTTCAAAGACAAGAGGGTTTCACCTTTGCTCTGTTTTGTAGGACATCATGATGCCTATGCGAAGGAATACTATCCGGTTCAATTTTGTTCACCCACCTGAGTTGCTTGAAGAGTTGGTTAGCAGAATTCCAAATACTACTTCCTTCATCCAGAGGCATGGTTCTCTTCTCGGTTTAGTCACTGCAAAGTGGGACCAACAACTGACGAGTGTCCTGACCCAGTTTTATGACCCTCTGTACCAGTGCTTCACCTTTCAAGACTTCCAGCTGGTCCCTACCCTGGAAGAGTTCTCTGATTTGCTGGGTATCCCTATCTTGGATCAGACTCCCTTCACTGGTTGGGAAAAGGCTCTTAGGCTTGAGGAGATTGCTGCAGCTCTTCCCTTGACCCACAAGGAGGTAATGGACAACTGGGTGACTAGAAGCGGAGTTAAGGGCTTCTTGGCTAAGTTTCTGATTGGTAAAGCTAACAGTTTTTGGAATGACTTAGACTTCAGGGCGTACGAGGACATTCTGGCTCTCTTAATCTATGGGCTAGTATTGTTTCCAAATCCTGATAACTTTGTCAATATCAATGCCATAAGGATCTTCATGTCTCGGAATCCTGTACCCACTCTCTTGGGTGATGTCCTGCAACAACTCTATGCTCGTACTGCCCGAAGACGAGGAACTCTGTGGTGTTGCACTCCTTTGTTAGTGAGGTGGTTTATTTCGCACCTCCCCAAGTTCGTGCTAAAGAACCAAGAAGGAAGAGGATGGGCTCATAGGTTAATGTCTCTCACTGATAATGACATCATTTGGACTCTCAGAGGTTTAGATGAGGTGGCTGTTATTGATCGCTGCGGAGAATATCCTAATGTTCCATTGATTGGCACTCAGGGCGGAATCTCTTATAATCCATGTTTAGCTCTCCGTCAGTTTGGAAGAGCCAGAAGAGAGGGGCCTCATGAGATGCTGGTGCCTCACATCAGTTTTGAGTTTCAGAAAGATAGTGACGAGCTACGCCGTAGATTCATCAAAGCTTGGGACAGAATTCACAAAGCTGACCCACAAGAGCTGGGACCGAAGACTTCTCTACCTATGGAAGCCTACTACAGATGGGTCCGCATCCGTGCTCAGAAGTTAGGTATGCCATATGAAGCTGCCAGGCCTATCATTCTTGAAAGTCCTAATGGAGAGGGGGTTCCCCCAACTGTTCTCCCTCCTCAGATACCCACTGATGTTGATACATTAAAGAGGTCTTGGGCGCAACTACAGGAAGAGAAGGATTACTATCGGGAAAAGTTCAACGAACAGGAACAGAAGATCCAGAAGCTGACCAAGAAACTGGAGAACGAGCGAACCCTGAATGACTATATCCGTACTGAGAAGAGGAGGCCATGGGAGCACTGATGGGCTTTGGATGTTTCTTTTACAGCTTTATTTCCTTTTCAGTATTTTCATTCTTGTAACGCATAAGGGCAAATTGTCGAACAATTTAAAGTTTGAATCTAATAAAGTGTGTTCCTTTTGTTTACAAAGTTTGACTCTCGATTGTCTTTGAAAACATAATTCATACGCATTTCATTCATCATATGCATTACAGGTACCCTTTTCCTACAGGTTGCTTAATCTTCTTCGCTGTTTATTTCAGCACTCAAGCATCATGAATCCTGAACTCACTACCGAGCAAGCTATCAAGGCCCTCCAGGCCCAGAATGCCCAATTTCAGGAGATGGTCATGAACTTGGCCCAGGGACAACAAGAGCTGAAGGCTTTGCTCCTGAAGAAGAATAAGAAGAAGAAGAGGACTGTGCTATTCAACACTGGGCGCAGACTCGGGAACACATTGCAGAATGAAGCTGAGAGGACTACTCCATCTGTGGGAGAAGGCAGTCACCAAGGGAGAGAGGTCCCTAGTCCTGTGGTCTCTGACACTGAGACAGACTTCAATGACGAACAGTACCCTCCTGCTGAGGACCGGTACAAACAACTGGAGGACAGGTTAAATGCTATGGAGATTCAACGTGTTCCTGGGTTGGATTTCAGAGATTTGGGTTTATCTTCTGGGGTGGTGATCCCACACAAGTTCAAGTCGCCTGCCTTTGTGAAGTATGATGGGGCTTCCTGTCCTAAAATGCACCTCCGCTCTTATGTAAGGAAGATCCAGCCTTACACAGCAGACAAGAATTTATGGATCCACTTCTTCCAGGAGAGTCTTTCAGGGACTCACCTCGAATGGTTCTATCAGCTGGATGGAACCAACATTCGTATCTGGGAGGATTTGGCCACTGCTTTCTACAAGCAGTATCAATATAATTCCGACCTCGCTCCCACGCGTACCCAACTCTAGGGTATGTCACTGGGAACGGGTGAAGGTTTTAAGGAGTACGCACAGAAATGGAGAGATCTGGCTGGCAGGGTGCAGCCACCATTGACAGATCGTGAGCTAGTAGACATGTTCTTGGGGACCCTATCTGGTCCATTCTTCAACCATCTCATTGGTAATTCCTCTGTTGGGTTTACTGACCTGATCTTGACTGGTGAAAGGATCGAAGCTGGTATAAAATCAGGGAAGATACAGAAGGGCGCCTCCTCAAATGCTGAAAAGAAACCCTTCAAGAAGGAGGCAAGTGCTGTGTATGGTCCAAGAAGGCAGAACAAACCTGAACGCCGCCAAGCTGTCAACGCGGTGGTTATTTCTAAGCCTGCTGCTGCTCCACAACAGTACAACCAACCCAGAGCTGAGAGGCCCAAACGGCAGTATACTCGGCTCAACATGACTCTCTCTCAGATCCTGCCGCAACTGCTGTCAACTAGCCTGGTAACTGTCAAAGAGGCTCCGAAGATGGTAAACACAGCATCTCCGAAATACAACCCCAATGCTCGTTGCGCGTATCACTCTGATAGCCCGGGACATAACACTGATGATTGTTGGGCACTGAGGAATAAGGTTCAAGACCTTATTGATGCTAAAGAGGTTCAGTTCGAGGCGCCCGAGAAGCCTAATGTGGTGACTGCTCCCATGCCTAACCATGGAGTAAATGCTATCAGGGTTGAAGACAAAGTGGAAGAATCTGAGTTTGACAGCTGGATCTACCCGGCAACCAACGGTGGACCTAGCAACTGGACTACCAAGGACTCCTTACCTGTTACTTTTGTCACCCAGTAATGAACTTCTTTGTTTTGGATTTGTAATAAACAATAATTTGAAACTTTATGGCCCGGTGTCTTACCCGGGGCACCGTGGTTTTATTTGTGAGGGCTTTTGTTTGTCACTTTCATATATCATGAATAAAAGCATTGGACATTTTTCACATTTCAAATCTTGCGCTCCCTTTCTTTCTTTATATATTGCAAAACAGCTGTATTTACACATACTCACCCATACAGGTTTCAATCCACTCTGGATCTCACTGGTAACGACTCTGCTACTGCCAGTTATGACTTCGAAAATCCGATCAACTTAGCTGAAGACAAAGGTGAAGATGATTGTGAAGTGCCTGGCGAACTTGCAAGACTGTTACTCCAGGAAGAGAGGGCCATTCAGCCACATGAAGAGCCAGTGGAAACGGTAAATCTGGGTACTGAGACAGACAGAAAGGAAGTCAAGATTGGTGCCAATCTGGAGGCTAGTGTGAAACAACGGCTGATCCAGATGCTGCATGACTACATGGAAATCTTTTCCTGGTCTTACGAAGACATGCCTGGGTTGGATACCGACATCGTAGTCCATCATCTGCCTACCAAGGAAGACTGCCCTCCGGTTAAACAAAAGGTCCGCCGTATGCGTCCAGAGATGTCCGAGAAGATCAAAGCTGAGGTTATGAAGCAATTTGACGCCGGTTTTCTTGCAGTGACTTCTTACCCTCAGTGGGTTGCCAACGTGGTTCCGGTACCGAAGAAAGATGGTAAGGTCCAAATGTGTGTTGATTACAGGGATTTGAACAGGGCGAGCCCCAAGGATGATTTCCCTCTACCGCACATAGACGTTCTGGTTGACAATACTGCGCAGCACAAGGTGTTCTCCTTCATGGATGGCTTCTCAGGGTATAATCAGATCAAGATGGCTCCTGAAGATATGGAAAAGACGACCTTTGTTACTCAGTGGGGCACCTTCTGCTACAAGGTCATGCCATTCGGGTTGAAAAATGCTGGGGCAACCTACCAACGTGCCATGGTTGCTTTATTTCATGACATGATCCACCATGAGATAGAAGTATATGTCGATGACATGATAGCAAGGTCCCAAACGGAGGAGGAACACCTTGACCATCTACAGAAGCTATTTGACCGTCTGAAATTGTACAAGCTGAGGTTGAACCCGAACAAGTGCACCTTCGGGGTAAGATCTGGAAAGTTGCTAGGCTTCGTCGTAAGCGACAAAGGTATTCAAGTAGACCCTGCCAAGGTTAAAGCCATACAAGAGATGCCAGTTCCCAAGACAGAGAAAGAAGTCATAGGCTTTCTAGGACGTCTGAATTACATTGCCCGATTCATCTCGCACCTAACAGCTACCTGTGAACCAATATTCAAGCTGCTGAAGAAGGATCAAGTAGTACGTTAGAATGATGAATGTCAGGCCGCTTTCGACAGAATCAAAGAGTATCTCCAAGAACCACCCATTCTTATGCCACCGGTTGAAGGGAGACCTCTAATACTATACTTGACAGTACTTGACAACTCAATGGGGTGTGTGCTGGGGCAGCATGACGAGTTTGGCCGAAAAGAGCACGCCATTTATTACCTTAGCAAAAAGTTTACCGACTGTGAGACCCGATACTCACTGCTCGAGAAAACTTGATGCGCTTTGGTATGGGCTGCTCGTCAGCTGAGACAGTATATGCTGACTCACACTACTCTGTTGATTTCAAAAATGGATCCAATAAAGTACATATTCGAAAAGCCTGCTCTGTCTGGAAGAATAGCAAGATGGCAGATGATCTTGACAGAATACGACATCCAGTACACGACTCAGAAAGCCATCAAAGGAAGTGTATTGGCAGACCACTTGGCACACCAGGCAGTAGACGACTACCAATCAATGAACTTTGAATTTCCTGACGAGAGCATCATGATAGTGACTGATTGTGAAGTACCTGGACCGGATGAAGGACCTGAGGAAGGATCCTGATGGTCTATGCACTTTGACGGAGCCTCCAACGCTTTGGGTAATGGTATCGGCACTGTGATCATATCCCCTCAAGGCACTCATACTCCAATCACTGCCCGGCTATGTTTCAACTGCACCAACAACATGGCGGAGTATGAGGCATGCATCATGGGTCTCCAAGCTGCGATTGACTTAAGGATCAAGTTTCTGAGTGTCTTCGGAGATTCCGCTCTCGTGATCAATCAGATCAAAGGCGAGTGGGATACGAAACATCCAAATCTTATCCCTTATAAAGAGTGTGTGTTGAGATTGATCCCCCATTTCACAGAGATAACTTTTGAACACTTCCCAAGAGAGGAGAATCAGTTGGCGTACGCGTTAGCTACGATGTCTTCCATGTTCAAAGTCAAATGGGACAACGAGGCTCCCCGGATCATTATATGGAAATTAGATGAACCTGCACATTGCTGTGATCTCGAGGCTGAAGAGGTAACTGAGAAACCTTGGTATCATGAAGTGAAGAGGTACCTTGAAGCTCAAGAATACCCCGAGGGGGCATCTGTCAATGACAAAAATTTCTGAGAAGGTTCGCTGCAAAGTTCTTCCTCAGCAATGGCATTCTATACAAGCGAAACCATGATTCGACCTTGCTGCGTTGTGTGGATAAGACTGAAGCAGAAAGAATCATGGCAGAACTGCATGAAGGTACCTTCGGAATGCATTCCAGTGGACATACCATGGCAAAGAAAATCCTTCGGGCAGGATATTTCTGGTCCACAATGGAAGCCGACTGTTACCAATATTCTCGGACATGTCATAAGTGCCAGATTTATGCAGATAAGGTGCACGTTCCTTCAGTCCCTCTGAATGTCTTGACTGCACCTTGGCCTTTTGCTATGTGGGGTATTGATATGATTGGCGAGATTAAACCTACGGCATCCAACGGGCATCACTTCATCCTGGTAGCGATTGATTACTTTACAAAATGGGTTGAAGCAGCTTCCTATGCTACCGTAACCAAGAACGTGGTGGCACGGTTCATTCGGCATAACCTGATCTGTCGATACGGCGTCCCGGAAAGGATTATTACGGACAATGGTACCTGTGATACGGTGGGAGAACTGACTGTGGTTTTGCGTTCGTATTCGCACTTGTGCGGTTGAGCAAGAGTCGCCACCGACTTTTTATTTTATCCTAAAGGAAAGGTTAAAAAAAAGCACAGCAAAAACCTTTTGAGATATTTCGTGGGTTCGGGGGGTAGATTATGAAAAGGGAAGGTATTAGCACCCTCTTCATCCATGGTTATCCATGGGCTCTTAGTTACTTGGTTTTTTAGATCACTTGCCTTGATTTTCGATTGCTTGAAAAAGGTGTGTGTGTGTGTGTGTTTTTGAAAATGTTTTTGAAGAGATGCCTTGTCTTAGGCGACCAATGTATTTGACTCGTGTTTGAGTGTTTTACAAAAGTGTGGATAATTTCGAAAAGATGTTTCAAATGTTTTTGAGAGTTTGTTTGAAAGTGTTGTGGATTGTGGTTTTTTTTAAAAGAAGGCAAGTGTTTTTGCAAGTTGATCTTAAGTAACTAAGAGTTTTGTCTACCCTATTATACTCAAAGGTTTTTGCTATGTTTTAACCCTTTTTAACAATTTTGTTCCACCATTGAATTTGGTGGACAACCTTGCGTTTAGGAAGTTTATTTGGGACGGGCGCGGGTCATCGTATGGACCATGAATGCAATGATGCCAAGTGTCTTTGGCAATTTGCTTTGAGGGACTTGATCATTTGTTTAGGCAACATTTTGAAAGTATTATCGAGGGACTATGATCATTTTGAATTCGTTTTGCCAAAGATACTCGACGTGCAAGCATGGCCCATTTTGGAAGGCAACATGTGGGATTACCCTAGAGGGTGCAAGTGTGATTGTGTATTGATTTCATGTATTTGTCTTGTATTAGGTTATCTAGCGTTTGATTTTATGTACATGCAAACCCTAGGTCTAACCATGGTATAATTGAAAGCGGTAAATTGCGAAAATGTAAAGTCTACGCTATTACAAAATAAGTATCCGGGAGTGGGGGTACATGTGTATGAATGGGGATGAGACTTATAGTATCCAATAAGTTACAACCAAATCGAATTTGCGATCAAATGTAAATAATGAATATCAATGTATAAGCAAATGTGTATAGGGGCAATGTGAATGTATTTGTGTTGTGTAAGTGTGAGATGTATTATGTAAGTATGTGATTATTTACAAATGCGACAAGGTGAAATTAATTGTGTATTAAGGTATTGTTTTAAAGAAAAATTAAATGTCTATTTAATTAATGATCTTGCATTTTTAAATATGTACAAAAGAATATGTTTTAATTGAATGTTCAAGTTCTAATTAAAAAATGATGTTTTAAGAAAAGAAAATATTTCTAAGTTTTAATTATGTATAAAAAAAAAAGTATTTTTTAAATAAAAATCAAGGATTAAATTATGCATATTAGAAAAGGGGTATTTTTATTTGTTATGTACAAAAATATTTTAAGAAATTAAATTATGCAAAAATGTATATTTACTTATTATGTACACAAGTATTTTAATAAGAAGAAGAAAAAATGTTTTAAAATTCCATTATGTATTATTTGTGTTATGAACAAAATTTCTTTTTTAATTTGGAAAAAAATGTTTTAATTTTTGAGGAAAAAATACATTGTGTTCCAAAATTAGAATTATATTGTAAAAGGAATTATATTAACTTATGAACAAAAGAAAATAACGTATTTTTTATATTCTAAAAAAAGGTTTAAGTTTTATACATTAATGTAATTTATATTAATGAAGAGTGTTAGTAATGTTTGTTATTAGGGAAAAAAAGAAATTAAGTTATGTATAAAAAAAAAGGAGAATGGGCTCAAGGGTGGATTATGGGCCCAAACAGAATTAAATGAGACATAACAAAAGGGAGGTGCGTTAGGTAAAACGAAAAAGGCTTGGGCGTTGGAAAGAAGGGTTAGGCCCATTTTGCTTGAAACGATTTTTTAGGGTTTTGTTAATTTGCTTTCAGTTGGAGACAAAGGCTTTAGGGTTTGTGTACAGCGTGTCGTTCGTGTGTTCGTCCTCTTCATCTTCTGGCCATGGCTACGGGACAATGCCTCTTTGCCTGAGCTACCCGCGTTACCCCATCTTCTCCTCTCAGATGGCTTAGACAGCTCTCAAACATGGTAGTGTACTGTTTCGAACTTGTTTAGGCATTTTTTAGATTTCGTATGTCATGATTTTTATGTTCTGATCCTTGTGTTCGTCGTGTTTGTTGTGTTTGTTTAACGAGGTGGTGAAAAGAAAGATGAGGAGAGAATATACTACCTTGAGAGGAAAACGACGGGGAGAAGAGGACGAGGAGGCGCTGAGGTGGCTTAGTGGTGAAGAGGCTTTGCACGATGAAGCTAGCTTGGACGACACTTGGTACTTCTGTATCTTTTCTTCTTCTTCTGACCTTGCTATTATCTTCTTCACTGTTGTCCCTGAGTACTTTCTTTCTTCCTCTCTTGCTATGACTTTGTATGCTTATGTGGTTGCCTCTTGATTGTTGAGCTTGATAGTTTTACGCCCAATGATGTGTTTACTGAGGGCTTGAGGGTTTTGACATTGAGTTGCCTTGGTTGCTTATCACTTTTCCTCTTCTTCTGACTTGTTGCCTAGAGCTTTTGTATGCTTCCTTCTGTTGCCTATCTTGACATGTTTCTTCCCTACCCAATGATGAGTGTTCTGAGGGTTTTATGCTTGAACCTGTGTTTGCACCACTTTTAATTCTTTGCAAGGTTGGACAGGCTTTGTGAGGTTTTCTTACAGGTTTTAGGCTTATTGCGAGCTGAAGGTTGGTTTTGGCTGGTTTTGTGGCCTTAACAGGTTTTCTGTTTGAGGTTATGACAGCAGGTTGGATGCTTAGGCAGGTTACCTTTGCTTAAGGTTTATTGTTGTTTAGGCAGGGTTGGGTTTAGGCCATTGCAGGTTTGGTTTTGACAGTAGGGTGAGGCTTTTTGGTGATAAGGCTAATGCAGGTATTATTTGACAGTAGGTAAGGGTTTCATGTTAGGCTTCAAGTAGTATGAGGCTTTGGCATATTTGACAGTAAGTTTTGGTAGTGCAGTAGGCAATGGTTTGGTTATTGTTTGACTGGTTCAAAGTGTTTGACAGGTGAGGCTTCAGGCTTGAACTGGCTTCAGGTTTGAACTGGCTTCAGGTTGAATGCTTGGGCTTGACAGGTTAATGGTTTATCAGGCCATTGCAGGTTATGCTTACAGGTTTGGTGTATGCAGTTTATGCTGTTTAAACTTGAGGATTAAAGGTTTGTTGCTTCACTGGTTTTAAAATGCTTAGCAGGTTTATCAGTTTGTATATTTTTTTGCTCTTTTTTTCTGAACTGTATTTAGTTCTTGTGTGTTATATGTTTCTTCCTATGCCTGCCTAAAGCCTAAAAACCTGCTCCTTATCTCCCTTCTTTCTCTCTCTCTGTACAGTTAAATATTTTAATATGCTTGTGTTGTACCTTTTTCTGAAAGGGCCATTGGGAAATGATGAAAAATGTAGCTTGCTTGCATAAAAGATTTCCTCTGCATATTTTATCCCTTCTTTGACAGCTTTGAATTGACTCTTTGGTATTTTTGACAGCAAGTTGTACTTCTTTATCTTCTTTGATATCTTTGTTCAGTAACTTGTACCTTTTGGATTATGACAGCAAATTGTAACTTGGATTTTCAGTTTGTTTTGAACTTACTTCTGAACTATGCAGTTTGACATTTTGAACTTATGCATTTTTGACATTTTGCATTCATGATTTAAATAAAATTCTTCCCTCTTTGTGAACCGGGAGAAATCCCGTGATTTGCAGAGAGGGTTAACTGATCCCAATCAGTGGCCTTTAATGATGACTGCAATTTATCTGCCTTTTCAATTCAATTCAACTGTTATTTGACTTTTCTTCTCTTATTTTTTTGCAGATGAATATTTGGATGGAGAGGAATAAAGTGAAGAATGAAGAATTAGGGACTTGGAAGATATTTAGAAAAATAGGATAGTTTTAATTTCAATTTAATCCTTGTAACTATTATTAATTTAAATACTTTGTAAATAAATACTTGTATCTAAATAATAATTGTAACAAATGTTTAAATATGAAATAAAAAATTCTATTGATCCATTTAATTCTTTTTATCCCTTTTCAATTATTTACTTATTATTTATAGTTCCTTAAATTAAATAAAATGAAAATTAAATTTCAAATATTTAATCCTTAGAATAATAAATAACCAACTAAACATTGATTCTTCGTTGATCAAAAATAAATGAACTTGGCGCCTCCATCATCTAAAGCAACGCACAGTCAAACGCAATAACTGATCAGACGCACTCCTTTCTTACTGATTTCTTACCAAGCATTGTAAATCCAATACTGCATATTTCTTTTGACTGGCTCAAACAAAACAACGTGAATTCAAACCAACTGCCTCTTTTACTGATTAAATCAAAACAATGTGAATTCAACCCGAATCTTGGAATAACTTGCAAAGTGCTGTGGAATTTTAATCTTTCTGAGAATACGCCCATAAAACCTTAATTCCTGATTAAATGCCAAAGAACGTTCACCTGGTCACAATTGAGCTAGAATCAACCAAAACCCTAAGCCAACTGTGTGAGACATTCCGGAGCCCTGAAAATCAGTAAAACCCTAATTGTGTCCTGACTGACGAGAAAAATCTGTTTGACCGATTCTTGAGCCAGTTTGAAAAATCAGGAAACGCCTGAAGCTGAGATTTCTGGTGGTAAGATGTGAGGGCAAATTTTGGGGTACAACAGTTGCCCCTGTTCAATCTTCTTGAACCTGAAGAGTTATATTGGCAAGTTTGCCTTTCGCGACTTGAAGGTAATAGAAGATTGGACACTAAAGTGCCCAGAAAATTTGCACTCGGCGATGTGATGGTAGAGGTGAATGGGCTTACAGATGCCATTTGGTGCGATAGAATCTTGTCGGGGGATAGGCTTAGAGATGCCATCTGAGAATGGGCTTAAAGATGCCATTTGGCGACTGCTGGTAGGAGGATGGGCTTATAGATGCCATCTGGAAATGTTGAACTGTATGTCAATGGTGAATGGACAAGTATCAGAAAGGCATCCCTGTTTTGGAACATCTCTGAATTGGGGGTCCGAATGAGCAATAGATTGACATCCATGTCTGAAGAATCTGTAAACTATTTTCAGGAGTTGAGATTGAATAAGCAATAGAGCAACGTCCGTTGTTGGGAAGCGTCCGTAAACTGTTTTCAAGAGTCTGAACAAGTTGGTAGATTGACATCCGTTGTAGGGAAGAATCTGTAAACTGTTTTCAGAAGTCTTGAAGTTGAAGAGGAAACGGTGTAGGGTTTCCTGATGATGCGTTTGAATGGATCCGGAATAAGTATCCGAACGTCGCCGTGTCCGGGTCACACCTGAACTATTTCTGGATGAATCTCGGGAGATGATCTGTGTCTATCGACTGCTCTTACCTGAAAATTAAAGGGTTAGCCGTATGCAATGTTATGATGCATGATACAATGTATGTGACATCAATGTTTATGACATGAATGTGATGAATGCGCATGTAAGTTGATGAGCTATCTTGCTGAGGATAAATGAATCCTGGATGGCTGAAGATAAAAGAATCTTGACTGCTGCCGGGGAAAATAATTCCTTGGTTGCTGCTGTGGAGGGCAAGAATCTTCAATTGTTAAAAATGAGAAGTCTCGGGACCACTGTTGGGAAAATCAGAAGCTTGGGTTGTATGCCAAACTACTGGGTACCTCCTGTTTTGAGGAGATCTGTGTAGGATTTCCTGATGATGAGTCCGTGTAAAACTGCATCGGGTTTTTTGAACCATTTTGACATTCGAATGCCCCAAGTGGTGATGTAGATAATTTCCTGGCTTGTTACAGGTGTTGATCTGGAATTAGTCGTCAATAGATATGCCCTGGCTGGATACAGGAATCGAATCTTCGAACTCTTCAGACGTGCCCTGGCTAGATACAGGAATCGAGTCTGGAAATAGTTGTCAATAGATATGCCCTGGCTGGATACAGGAATCGAATCTTCGAACTCTTCAGACGTGCCCTAGCTAGATACAGGAATCGAGTCTGGAAATAGTCGTCAACAGATATGCCCTGGCTGGATACAGGAATCGAATCTTCGAACTCTTCAGACGTGCCCTGGCTAGATACAGGAATCGAGTCTGGAAATAGTTGTCAACAGATATGCCCTGGTTGGATACAGGAATCGAATCTTCGAACTCTTCAGACGTGCCCTGGCTAGATACAGGAATCGAGTCTGGAAATAGTTGTCAACAGATATGCCCTGGCTGGATACAGGAATCGAATCTTCGAACTCTTTAGACGTGCCCTGGCTAGATATAGGAATCGAGTCTGGAAATAGTTGTCAACAGATATGCCCTGGCTGGATACAGGAATCGAATCTTCGAACTCTTCAGACGTGCCCTGGCTAGATACAGGAATCGATTCTGGAAATAGTTGTCAACAGATATGCCCTGGCTGGATACAGGAATCGAATCTTCGAACTCTTCAGACGTGCCCTGGCTAGATACAGGAATCGAGTCTGGAAATGTGGTCAACAGATATGCCCTGGCTGGATACAGGAGTCGAATCTGGAATTGTGATAGTTGATAGATATGCCCTGGCTGGATACAGGAATCGAATCTTCAAACTCTTCAGACGTGCCCTGGCTAGATACAGGAATCGAGTCTGGAAATGTAATGATTGATTTGTTGAACACTTTTGACATTCGAATGCCCCAAGTGGTGATGAAGGAATCTTGAATCAGATAACTCTGCATATTGAGAGATTTCTTGAAATCTTGATTGGACTGCCCCAGGTTAATTGAACTTTGAAAGATCTGTTGGACCTTGACTGGACTTCCCCAGGTTAATTGAATTGTGACATGTCATGCCCCTTGCTGTTAGGAGATTTGCAAAGGAAGTGTTATCCTCTTGAAGTGAATTTTACTTACTGAGAGAGTTTTCGTTCCTCCGAACATTCGTGGTATGAAATTCTTCGCTGTCAAACAAAAAGCCAAATGCAGACAGTGATATTCAAGCAATGCAAAGTTTATGTTTGTCTCGAAGTTTTTTTTTTCGTTTTGAAAAATGTGTTTTTAGCAGAAAACTTTTCGTAAGACAAGTCAACACAAGATTTAGAGTAAAGCCCTACGGGAGTCAGGGTACCTTTTGTAACAGTATGCTTTCGAACTAACCCATGCTTCAATTAGGACTTTTGAAGGGTTGTAACGTGGCCTGGTTCACAGTTTAAGAAACAAAGGATAAGGGCTCAAAGTATATTTGTACCCACCCGCTCTTCGTGATGTTCTTCAACCTAAGCTCAGTTAATTGTGCGTCACACTCTGTTTTGAGTTTTGAACGACTTTTGGGCGATGGTTCACCGGTTGAATTTGGGGAGACAGTCATCATCTCCTTTTCTTTCTTCAACATTTTTCATGTTGTTGAGGATTTTGTAACGACCTCACTATTTTGATTTTGATTTGTTATCCCTAACTTTTGCCTGACTGTTCCCATTTTCGAGATTATTGTCAGCGGGATGCCCCAGCTTTCTTAAGCCTCCTTTATAGGTTTTGGCTCAGCGGGCTTTTCTCTTTTGAGAGATTGACTGTCTATGTGATAGGGAACCACCCTTGTCTTTTGATTCCAAAGGAATGCTTTCTCTCCTTTTTTTGACGTCGTTCGTTGTATTACGAATTGAGAGTTTGCGACTTCAATGCGCATTTGCTTTTGAATTAACTGAGATACTACCCTGCCCCGGGTTGATATCAAGGGTTTTGATCGCTTTAAAACAGAAAACTCCTACTTCTTTGGCTCGAAGGGGTTGACTAGGGATTAACTTCCTTATAACTCCAGTGTTTGGGAATTGAAAGAAATGCCTGTACATCATCAGCAAGGTCTGTTCAAGAGCATACTGTATAAGATCATGGTATTGTTTCGTCATCCTCCCTCTAAAGGCTTACAGCTTTTTATCAAGAGTCAAATATCATAAAGAAAAGCATAAGAGTAGTGAAACGAATGGATGAATTCAAGACAAACATATGCAATGCATTAATGAAAACAGCGTTTAACAATCAACAGATAATTGTTTGACAGCAAAAGAAATTACAACTTTGAAAATTCAAAAAAAGAAGCAAAAGTCTTTCAACTTGAACTTCGTCACTTCAAGTGGAGAACCCTTTTAACGGAAGATTTTCATCTCGCCGTCTGGCATGAATTCCAGCATCCCAATGTCAATCAGATCTTGAATCTTGTTCTTCAAGGCCCAACAGTCGTTGGTGTCGTGTCCCGGGCTGTAGGAGTGGTAAACACAAAATGCGTCGGGACGATAGTTAGGAGAGGAGGTATTGAGCTTCTGAGGAGGATCCTTTACAGTAAGCAAATTGACCTCCAACAGGCGCTTCAGTATAAAGAATGATGGTATTTCAGTCTCCGTGAACTGTCTTCCCGACGTTTCTTGCTTACGCCAATTACCCCTTTGGCGCTGGCGAGGTTGTTGATGGGCTTGTGACCCTGACGCAAGCAAAGGAGTTTTCCCCTTGTCTTCTTGAGTGGATGGAGGTTGAGCGGTGACTTGCTCTTCAACCTCAGATGCTTGCCCCAGTTGGTTGTTTGGAAGCAGTTGGCGGACAAGAACTCTAAGTTCCTCTTGTCTTTGAGATAGGTCTTGGATGAGAGCCATCTGGCCCACCAACTGTCCCATCACTTGGATCCTCAGGGTTGTCAGATCAAACTGCAGCTCCGCCAGCTGGTCACTCCTGGCATTGTTGGAATTCCCCAAGCTCTTGGTGAGGAGAGCTTTCATCTCTTCTTGCCCCAGAGACAAGTTCAGGAACATCTCCTGCAGCTGAGCAGTCTGGTCTTGGATGTCTTTGACAGACCTTTCTAGAGCCATCTCTTGCTGAAATAAACAGCAGGAGAGTAAGGAAACCTGAAAAAGGAAAGACTGTCAAAATGCAATGCATGATATGTGGATGCATGCTTTCAAGGATCTCTTGGGGTAAACATAAGAAAATGTTAGAGGTTGAACTCTGCTCTTGGTTTGGAGAACTTTGCACCGGCGGATGTCTTTCCACGAGAATCGAGCTCACCATGTCGAGTGGGTTATAGCCACTGATTCAAGTTGTTGCACTTGATCTTTGACTGGAGAACTTTGTGTTGATGGACGTCTTTCCACGGGAATCAAGCTCACCATGTCGAGTGGGTCATAGCCACCGATTCAAGTTGTTGTATTTGAACTTTGACTGGAGAACTTTGTTTAGAGGAGAAAACCTCTTGCCCCTTGGTAGATGTCTGGTTCAACGTAACCCTGCATCAAAAGAACCCTCGAGATCCTTGAAATGGTTATTGAAAATGCTATGGTATGATGTTATGATGTTATGTACATGTATGCACAAGCAAGTGAGTGTATATACAGGCAAACATATTCACACAAAGCAAACAAGTCCTTAGGTTTAGGCTTGCATGAGGTTCAGGTACTACCCTCTTTCAGTTCGTTGGTTAAAACCTGTCCTATCAAAAGTAACCGGGTTCTAGAGGATCTCATATCATTGGCTACCCTCAATCGGTCATAACTCCAGCATCGCAATCTTTTCTCGCGGCCGGAACCATCGCGAGAGTTTAGCCTCAATGAGCGTAGCATACTGCTACTGTTCTAATGGCCAAGTTGGGTCAATTTAGGGTTCTAAGGTCGGTTGGTGCTTAATGACTCCTTGGAAGACCCATATTCTCCCCGTTTCAACACGAGGGATATCGGTACAGACCAAGACGCCACACCAACGTAGCCACTGCTTCACCCATATCGGTATACCCCGGACAGGTCCCTCGCAGATTATGCTACCTAAAAAGGTTTTCCCCAGATCCGGGTTAGGATCTATGAAACTCCGATACAAAGCCCACAAAATGTAAAAGCAAACAAAGCAATCAATTGAAAATAAAGGTGATCTAAACCCTAAGGTAACCCCACTTTAAAATTCTCCCCAGCAGAGTTGCCAGTTCTGTGATACGGTGGGAGAACTGACTGTGGTTTTGCGTTCGTATTCGCACTTGTGCGGTTGAGCAAGAGTCGCCACCGACTTTTTATTTTATCCTAAAGGAAAGGTTAAAAAAAAGCACAGCAAAAACCTTTTGAGATATTTCGTGGGTTCGGGGGGTAGATTATGAAAAGGGAAGGTATTAGCACCCTCTTCATCCATGGTTATCCATGGGCTCTTAGTTACTTGGTTTTTTAGATCACTTGCCTTGATTTTCGATTGCTTGAAAATGGTGTGTGTGTGTGTGTGTGTTTTTGAAAATGTTTTTGAAGAGATGCCTTGTCTTAGGCGACCAATGTATTTGACTCGTGTTTGAGTGTTTTACAAAAGTGTGGATCCTTTCGAAAAGATGTTTCAAATGTTTTTGAGAGTTTGTTTGAAAGTGTTGTGGATTGTGGTTTTTTTGAAAAGAAGGCAAGTGTTTTTGCAAGTTGATCTTAAGTAACTAAGAGTTTTGTCTACCCTATTATACTCAAAGGTTTTTGTTATGTTTTAACCCTTTTTAACAATTTTGTTCCACCATTGAATTTGGTGGACAACCTTGCGTTTAGGAAGTTTATTCGGGACGGGCGCGGGTCATCGTATGGACCATGAATGCAATGATGCCAAGTGTCTTTGGCAATTTGCTTTGAGGGACTTGATCATTTGTTTAGGCAACATTTTGAAAGTATTATCGAGGGACTATGATCATTTTGAATTCGTTTTGCCAAAGATACTCGACGTGCAAGCATGGCCCATTTTGGAAGGCAACATATGGGATTACCCTAGAGGGTGCAAGTGTGATTGTGTATTGATTTCATGTATTTGTCTTGTATTAGGTTATCTAGCGTTTGATTTTATGTACATGCAAACCCTAGGTCTAACCATGGTATAATTGAAAGCGGTAAATTGCGAAAATGTAAAGTCTACGCTATTACAAAATAAGTATCCGGGAGTGGGGGTACATGTGTATGAATGGGGATGAGACTTATAGTATCCAATAAGTTACAACCAAATCGAATTTGCGATTAAATGTAAATAATGAATATCAATGTATAAGCAAATGTGTATAGGGGCAATGTGAATGTATTTGTGTTGTGTAAGTGTGAGATGTATTATGTAAGTATGTGATTATTTACAAATGCGACAAGGTGAAATTAATTGTGTATTAAGGTATTGTTTTAAAGAAAAATTAAATGTCTATTTAATTAATGATCTTGCATTTTTAAATATGTACAAAAGAATATGTTTTAATTGAATGTTCAAGTTCTAATTAAAAAATGATGTTTTAAGAAAAGAAAATATTTCTAAGTTTTAATTATGTATAAAAAAAAGTATTTTTTAAATAAAAATCAAGGATTAAATTATGCATATTAGAAAAGGGGTATTTTTATTTGTTATGTACAAAAATATTTTAAGAAATTAAATTATGCAAAAATGTATATTTACTTATTATGTACAAAAGTATTTTAATAAGAAGAAGAAAAAATGTTTTAAAATTCCATTATGTATTATTTGTGTTACGAACAAAATTGCTTTTTTAATTTGGAAAAAAATGTTTTAATTTTTGAGGAAAAAATACATTGTGTTCCAAAATTAGAATTATATTGTAAAAGGAATTATATTAACTTATGAACAAAAGAAAATAACGTATTTTTTATATTCTAAAAAAAGGTTTAAGTTTTATACATTAATGTAATTTATATTAATGAAGAGTGTTAGTAATGTTTGTTATTAGGGAAAAAAAGAAATTAAGTTATGTATAAAAAAAAAGGAGAATGGGCTCAAGGGTGGATTATGGGCCCAAACAGAATTAAATGAGACATAACAAAAGGGAGGTGCGTTAGGTAAAACGAAAAAGGCTTGGTCGTTGGAAAGAAGGGTTAGGCCCATTTTGCTTGAAACGATTTTTTAGGGTTTTGTTAATTTGCTTTCAGTTGGAGACAAAGGCTTTAGGGTTTGTGTACAACGCGTCGTTCGTGTGTTCGTCCTCTTCATCTTCTGGCCATGGCTACGGGACAATGCCTCTTTGCTTGAGCTACCCGCGTTACCCCCTCTTCTCCTCTCAGATGGCTTAGACATCTCTCAAACATGGTAGTGTACTGTTTCGAACTTGTTTAGGCATTTTTTAGATTTCATATGTCATGATTTTTATGTTCTGATCCTTGTGTTCGTCGTGTTTGTTGTGTTTGTTTAACGAGGTGGTGAAAAGAAAGATGAGGAGAGAATATACTACCTTGAGAGGAAAACGACGGGGAGAAGAGGACGAGGAGACGCTGAGGTGGCTTAGTGGTGAAGAGGCTTTGCACGATGAAGCTAGCTTGGACGACACTTGGTACTTCTGTATCTTTTCTTCTTCTTCTGACCTTGCTATTATCTTCTTCACTGTTGTCCCTGAGTACTTTCTTTCTTCCTCTCTTGCTATGACTCTGTATGCTTATGTGGTTGCCTCTTGATTGTTGAGCTTGATAGTTTTACGCCCAATGATGTGTTTACTGAGGGCTTGAGGGTTTTGACATTGAGTTGCCTTGGTTGCTTATCGCTTTTCCTCTTCTTCTGACTTGTTGCCTAGAGCTTTTGTATACTTCCTTCTGTTGCCTATCTTGACATGTTTCTTCCCTACCCAATAATGAGTGTTTTGAGGGTTTTATGCTTGAACCTGTGTTTGCACCACTTTTAATTCTTTGCAAGGTTGGACAGGCTTTGTGAGGTTTTCTTACAGGTTTTAGGCTTATTGCGAGCTGAAGGCTGGTTTTGGCTGGTTTTGTGGCCTTAACAGGTTTTCTGTTTGAGGTTATGACAGCAGGTTGGATGCTTAGGCAGGTTACCTTTGCTTAAGGTTTATTGTTGTTTAGGCAGGGTTGGGTTTAGGCCATTGCAGGTTTGGTTTTGACAGTAGGGTGAGGCTTTTTGGTGATAAGGCTAATGCAGGTATTATTTGACAGTAGGTAAGGGTTTCATGTTAGGCTTCAGGTAGTATGAGGCTTTGGCATATTTGACAGTAAGTTTTGGTAGTGCAGTAGGCAATGGTTTGGTTATTGTTTGACTGGTTCAAAGTGTTTGACAGGTGAGGCTTCAGGCTTGAACTGGCTTCAGGTTTGAACTGGCTTCAGGTTTGAACTGGCTTCAGGTTTGAACTGGCTTCAGGTTGAATGCTTGGGCTTGATAGGTTAATGGTTTATCAGGCCATTGCAGGTTATGCTTACAGGTTTGGTGTATGCAGTTTATGCTGTTTAAACTTGAGGCTTAAAGGTTTGCTGCTTCACTGGTTTTAATATGCTTAGCAGGTTTATCAGTTTGTATATTTTTTTGCTCTTTTTTTCTGAACTGTATTTAGTTCTTGTGTGTTATATGTTTCTTCCTATGCCTGCCTAAAGCCTAAAAACCTGCTCCTTATCTCCCTTCTTTCTCTCTCTCTGTACAGTTAAATATTTTAATATGCTTGTGATGTACCTTTTTCTGAAAGGGCCATTGGGAAATGATGAAAAATGTAGCTTTCTTGCATAAAAGATTTCCTCTGCATATTTTATCCCTTCTTTGACAGCTTTGAATTGACTCTTTGGTATTTTTGACAGCAAGTTGTACTTCTTTATCTTCTTTGATATCTTTGTTCAGTAACTTGTACCTTTTGGATTATGACAGCAAATTGTAACTTGGATTTTTAGTTTGTTTTGAACTTACTTCTGAACTATGCAGTTTGACATTTTGAACTTATGCATTTTTGACATTTTGCATTCATGATTTAAATAAAATTCTTCCCTCTTTGTGAACCGGGAGAAATCCCGTGATTTGCAGAGAGGGTTAACTGATCCCAATCAGTGGCCTTTAATGATGACTGCAATTTATCTGCCTTTTCAATTCGATTCAACTGTTATTTGACTTTTCTTCTCTTATTTTTTTGCAGATGAATATTTGGATGGAGAGGAATAAAGTGAAGAATGAAGAATTAGGGACTTGGAAGATATTTAGAAAAATAGGATAGTTTTAATTTCAATTTAATCCTTGTAACTATTATTAATTTAAATACTTTGTAAATAAATACTTGTATCTAAATAATAATTGTAACAAATGTTTAAATATGAAATAAAAAATTCTATTGATCCATTTAATTCTTTTTATCCCTTTTCAATTATTTACTTATTATTTATAGTTCCTTAAATTAAATAAAATGAAAATTAAATTTCAAATATTTAATCCTTAGAATAATAAATAACCAACTAAACATTGATTCTTCGTTGATCAAAAATAAATGAACTTGGCGCCTCCATCATCTAAAGCAACGCACAGTCAAACGCAATAACTGATCAGACGCACTCCTTTCTTACTGATTTCTTACCAAGCACTGTAAATCCAATATTGCATATTTCTTTTGACTGGCTCAAACAAAACAACGTGAATTCAAACCAACTGCCTCTTTTACTGATTAAATCAAAACAATGCGAATTCAACCCGAATCTTGGAATAACTTGCAAAGTGCTGTGGAATTTTAATCTTTCTGAGAATACGCCCATAAAACCTTAATTCCTGATTAAATGCCAAAGAACGTTCACCTGATCACAATTGAGCCAGAATCAACCAAAACCCTAAGCCAATTGTGTGAGACATTCCGGAGCCCTGAAAATCAGTAAAACCCTAATTGTGTCCTGACTGACGAGAAAAATCTGTTTGACCGATTCTTGAGCCAGTTTGAAAAATCAGGAAACGCCTGAAGCTGAGATTTCTGGTGGTAAGATGCAAGGGCAAATTTTGGGGTACAACAGTACCAATCTTAACAACAAGATGATCACTGAGCTCTGCGAGCAATTCAAGATACAGCACCACAACTCTTCTCCCTACCGGCCGAAGATGAATGGGGTTGTAGAAGCAGCTAATAAGAATATCAAGAAGATTGTGCAGAAGATGACAGTGACCTATAAAGATTGGCACGAGATGTTACCGTTTGCTCTTCATGGGTATCGTACCTCAGCAAAGACGTCAACTGGGGCAACTCCCTTTTCTTTGGTCTACGGTATGGAGGCAGTCTTGCCAATTGAATTCCAGATACCCTCTCTCCGGATAATGAAGGATGCAGATCTGAGCGAAGATGACTGGATCCAGACTCGACTTGATCAATTAAACCTAATTGACGAAAAGAGACTCACTGCTATATGTCATGGTCAAACGTACCAAAAACGGATGATCAGGGCATTTAACAAGAAAGCCAGACCACAAGAGTATCAAGTTGGGGACCTGGTAATCAAACGCATCATTCTTCCTCAAAGTGATCCCAGGGGCAAATGGACCCCTACGTACGAAGGGCCATTTGTGGTTAAACATGTGTTCTCAGGAGGAGCCATGATCCTAACCACCATGGATGGTGACGACCTTCCTCACCCCGCCAATGCAGACATAGTAAAAAGATACTACGCATGATAAAAGACCCGCTAGGTTGACATACCTAGGCAAAAATTAGGGCTTCCCGGCGAACCAAAAGGGTTCGAGCAAAAATAAGGGATGAAATGAAAAAAAATCTGTACACCCGGCAAGTCGAAAACCTGAAAAGGCGGCTTGGGCAAAAATGGGTATCCCGGTGGACTGAAAACCCGAAAGGGCAGTCCAGGCAAAAGTTAGGGATTAAAGCGTAATACTATGTCTCATTGGATCACCTTGCATCCAGAAACTGGTATCAGACATCAAGTTCAGACGGCATCGATCAATCAGCTTCATCTTCAACCGAGCAGCCAAGTGATGAGACGCTCGAAGATATAAAGGCGATATCAGAGTGGGAACCCAGTGGGATTATTCTTTTCACACGGCTGTTTTGTTTTCCTTGTACAAATTGTATAAACTCTATTGTTCGGCGGCGTTCTCTTACTAGGACGTCAGCCTCTTGTACATAAACACCTATTTACAGGCAAATTCAAAAATCAATACAAATTCTCATTTCAGACCAATTGCCATTTGTTTTTCCTTTTTCTGTTTTGTTTTGCGAAGAACGTCCAATGTTCAATTTGTGATATATGCATTTGACACTAATTGCTAACTCATAAATATTTGCATGCGAAACAAAGGATTAATTACAGGTAACATCAGAAACAGGGGCAATAATGAGTTGTCTAAAGCGATCTAATTGCTCTGTCCACCAAGGTACCAAGGTAAGTTCGGCTGAAGAATGTAACCAAGATGTCTTAATTCCCCAGAGAGTGAGCCAAGATTCAACAATTCTCTCCCAAGCAGTTGGTCTCCAATCAGCCCTGAACAAGGCATTGTATCTCCAGCAAGTCGGCGATACTCTCCCCAAGCAGAGTTAGCCTACTCAGTCAGCCTTATGGAAGTTGGATTATCCCCAGCAGATCTCAACATTCCTCAGCAGAATATACCAACATTCTTAACAAGCATCCCCGGCAGTCTTGATCTAAGATTGTTCCCCGGCGGTATACCGGACATTCAGTGGAGCCACTTCCCCAGTATATCTCAAAAATTTCCCCAGGAGAGTCTAGTCCAATCTGAAAAGATTCCCCCAGGAGAGTTCAATCAATCTCCCCAGTAGTAAGCTTATCCCCAGTAGATTCTGGAAGCTTATCCCCTGCAAAGCGAACGCGTCTCCCCGGTTTTATTCAAAGGTTATTTCCCCACCAGGATATAACTGGGTTATCCTCAGCTAAAAACCACGGAAAGATCGTTCCCGGCGAAGTCTTCCCATCCCCAGCGGAGTTCATCCAATCTTCCAACAGAACTTAACAATGGTATCCCCAGCGGAGTTATCATCAAACTCAGCAAAGTACATCTCTTCCCCACAGAGTATTCCCCGCAGAGTATTCTATTCGCCAAGTTTATTCCCCAACGGAGTCATCTTCTCCTACTGGTATTCTTGCAACCATCACCCCCAGCGGAAACAACAAAGCTCTACTCTTCAATAGCAGCCCAGGAGTTAACTGCCCGGCACCCGTCAAGGATTTACTTTCCTAGACAAAACATACATTCATGAACATCACATCTTCATACATTATAGCATGCACATACGGATCATGAACATACAATCTCATTTATTTCGAGAACATCACGCATGTCATACATCATGACATTGCATACAACTAACATTTTGTCTTTTCAGGACAAAGATCAATACAAAGATAATTGCTATCAACGGTCGTGATTCCAGATCCGATTCCTGTATCTTTCCAGGGTGTATCTGTTGACGACTAATTCCAGACTCGATTCCTGTATCCTGCCAGGGCACGTCTGAAGAGTTCGAAGATCCGATTCTTGTATCTTGCCAGGGTGTATCTGTTGACGACTACATTTCCAGACTCGATTCCTGTATCCTGCCAGGGCACGTCTAAAGAGTTCGAAGATCTGATTCATGTATCTTGCCAGGGTGTATCTGTTGACGACTACATTACCAGACTCGATTCCTGTATCCTGCCAGGGCACGTCTGAAGAGTTCGAAGATCCGATTCCTGTATCTTGCCAGGGTGTATCTGTTGACGACTATGTTCCAGACTCTATTCATGTATCCTGCTAGGGCACGTCTGAAGAGTTCGAAGATCTGACTCCTGTATCTCGCCAGGGTGTATCTGTTGACGACTAATATTACCAGACTCGATTCCTGTATCCTGCCAGGGCACGTCTGAAGAGTTCGAAGATCTGATTCCTGTATCTTGCCAGGGTGTATCTGTTGACGACTAACATCACCAGACTCGGTTCCTGTATCTTGCCAGGGCACGTCTGAAGAGTTCGAAGATCCGATTCCTATATCTCGCCAGGGTGTAGCTGTTGACGACTAACATTACCAGACTCGATTCCTGTATCTTGCCAGGGCACGTCTGAAGAGTTCGAAGATCCGATTCCTATATCTTGCCAGGGTGTATCTGTTGATGACTATATGCCAGACTCGATTCCTGTATCCTTCCAGGGCACGTCTGAAGAGTTTGAAGATCCGATTCCTGTATCTTGCCAGGGTGTATATATTGACGACTATATTCCAGACTCGATTCCTGTATCCTGCCAGGGCACGTCTGAAGAGTTTAAAGATTCGATTCCTGTATCCAGCCAGGGCACATCTACATAAAGAGTTTAAAAGATCAACTCCTGCAACAGGCCAGGTAATTATCTTTCTTTCTCAGGTACGCAAGTTCTCGCTAAGGAATCTCTTACGCGATCGACACCTAGATGGCATCTATAAGCCCATCCTCCCATTTCAGTTCCAGATGGCATCTATAAGCCCATTCCCGACAAGGTTCTGTCACATCTCCAGATGGCATCTATAAGCCCATCCCCCTATCCATCATCTTTCCAAATGGCATCTGTAAGCCCATTCCCGCCATCACGTTGCTGATACTCAACTATGTGAGTGCAAATTTTTGGGCACTCTAGTGTTCAATCATCTTCTACCCTCGGATCACGAAAGGCACACAAGCCAATCTACATCCTCAGGTCTAAGAAGATTGAACAGGGGCAACTGTTGTACCCCAAAATTTGCCCTCCCATAATCTTCAAAGTTTTGACAAGCATCACCTCAAATGGTTCAAAGTCTACTCAAAGGCTACACAGTCAACCATCCTCCTAAGCCAGTCAAACTAGGGTTTTGGTTCTTGCAAGGAAGCTGAGGTTTTCAAGGGCTCAATCAAGTACCATATGCTCATAAGCATTGTCAAGCACCTACATGTCAAGTTTCAAGGCTCACAAGGTCAAGTTGCACAGTCAAAAACCCTAATTGCTCCACAGTCAACTGCAAGGGCAAAATGGTCATTTGGCAGCCAAAAGTCAAAAATTTTGGTCAACATCTTATTTTGAAGCCACAATCATCATTTGGTCAAGTCTTGACCATGATTTCACAAGAATGGCTCAAAAATCATCAAGATGCAAAAGTTTCTATTTTTGGACAGCTGAAAAGTCAACTGTAACTTGACCAAAGCATAACTTCTTCATGGTTTATCAAAAAAATCCCATCCAAAGCTCATTTTGAAGGGGATGACATTTCCTAAAACTCATCTTCACACTCCAAGTCCAAAAAATGCTCTCACAAAAAGTTATCAATTTCAACATTATAGGTCATTTTCAAAAGTCAACAAAAAGGGACTTTAAGTCAAATACCATAACTTGAGATTGGTAAATCAAAATGACATGGGACCAAAGACATTGGTTAGAGAACTTCAAGACCTTTCCAAAATGTCCAAGAACATGTTCATAGCTTCAAAATTGAGCAAGATATGCATTGGAGAAGTTGGGACATTTTTGTGAAATGGCCAAAATCAATTATCCTTGAAACTTCATTTTTTACAAAAGGGCCCCACTTTTTCAACTTGTTTCAGCTTGGCCATGCTTCCCACGTGTCCCACAAATTATTTCAAGATTTAAAATTAATTTTTCCATTTTTATTTAATTTTATTTGATTTAATTCATTTTAAATCTTTTAAAATCAAATAAAAATCAAGAAAATTAATTAAAGGGTATATTTTGTGTTGAATAGCTTTGAATCACCATCATTTACATCCCAAATTCGTACAAGGCCTAAATCAAGCAAGAAATTCAAATTTTGACACAAAAATGGAAAGTGTTTCAATGGAGGTTATGGCAAATCTCAAACATGAATGCATAAGGTTAATGGCCATAATTCTGATTGATATCCTTTACATAACCTATATGCAGGCATTCTTGGTAGAATTCACGACCTAGAGACACCTAAAACGGCCAGAGAGAAATTCAAAAAAACTGTCAAAAAGTGGGAGATCTAAAGCTATCTTGCAGGCCTTTTCATACAAAACTGAGGACGTAGCTTTCTTCCTGGCAATCCCCTGAAGCCAACGCGGCCATTGCCAAGCCCTAAGACCTCCTACACATCATTGTAAGTCATCACAAACTCGTCTCTGAGCATGAAATTGGAATTCCCTATTCTTGCGTTTTTTCTCAAAAAAGCTAGCATATTCATGTTCCTTGATTAATTTCCAACATGTTTGCATTAGCCAATTTCATTGTTAGGCCCTGAATCGGGATGCCCGATTCTAGGGTTCACGTTCTTGTGTTTTAGGCGTTTTTGTTTCAGGTTAAATCAAGGCCAGCCAAGGGCATAAGTGTGATCAGGGGACATGGACGAGGTCAACCATGGTTTTGAAATGGATTTTCATGGCCCAGGGACGATTCTAGGACGAACCTACGAAATCACCTACGGATAAAAATCCGCAGGTAAAAAGCCAGTGTCCAAGGAAGAAGACGCTGACGCGTCCCCTCCTCATTTGTTCGTTTGAAATAGGCGCGCTTTCTTTTTTTTCCAGGGGGATTATTTGATTTACTAATATAATATTTGTGTATTATTATTGTTTCAATTAAGTCACACAGCTCAATTGGTTAAGGCGTACAGGCATTGACCCTTGGGACCTGAGTTCGAATCCCAGGTCCCCCCAAATAATTTCTATTATTTTGTTCAAAATGTTTCCATGCAGCATAGTCAAGAACAGTCCACCATGTGACTCCAGCGCCAAGAAGCCATGTGTCCTTCCATGCAAATCCAAGGGCCCAGAAAGCAAGAACACCATGTGCCTGGTCAACAGCATTCTACTCAATTCCCAGGGTCAAACGAGTTGGCTTCTTAATGGGCCAAGATTCAGCATCACACCCCCATTCCTGGCCCAGCACCCCCTCCATTTGGTTTATTATTTTCTTTTCATTTTATTTTTTTTAATTTAATTTCTAACCCTTTTTTATTTTATTTATTATTAGTAATTAATCAATTAACCATTTTCATAAAAAACCCAAAAATTGAACTAATATTATTTTTGTTATTATTATTTTATTTTTGTAAATAAATCTCAAATAAATTAATCATAATTAGGCCATTTTAACTTTTTCTTAAAATAACTAAAATAGCTTAGATTTAGGTTAACGTTTAATTTTGTTTCTTTTTCTTATTTTTTCTATTTCATAAAAAAACATAAAAAAACAAAATATTTTCTTTTAATTGAATTAAATTAAATAGTTATTAATTAGCTTCCATTTCATTTTAATTACAAAAAAGACCAAAAATTAATTTCTTTTCTTAAAAGGGTCAACACCCTTAAACATTCCCGATTAATTTATTCGCGCGCATTTAATTTGTTCGATTATTATGTAATTTCTCCGGACATGTAATAGTAAATAGGACTTTTTACTGTTTTATTTTCCGTACTCATTTACTAAAAAAATGGGTCTTTGTAATTTTTGGCGATGTATAGACCCGCGCCTTGTAATAGCGTAGGATTTACGTTTCTGCAATTTACTTTCCGCACCCCCTTAACTGTTAACTTGTATGAAAGAATGCATGCTAATTAAAAACAAGCGTAGCTCACCATGCCATGATCAAAGATAAATATTGACATTGAAATAACACACAAATTCACACACCACTTCTAGGGTACGCCTCACTGTTGCCTTACCTTCGAAACGTGGTCGTCGAGTATAGGACGTTTTAGTAAGTCCTTATGTCCATGACATGATCCGGTTGCCTCGAAACGGTTGCCTCGGAATTAAAAAGGATCAATGGCATAAGGGTAGCTTCTAAGGTGTCCTACTGTTGCTCTGGTGACCATACTGTCCCTAAAAACGAATTGACCCAAACACCTCCAACGGCGGTGCTACCTACCTCTCGATGGTGGGATGGCACTACCTAAAGGACACTTACACAACTTAATTCCTTAGGGTAGGTAGATGACTCATAGATACTTGCTCTTTTCAAAAACAAACAAAATACTTTTCACACCTTACACTTTCAGAAGCTTTCAAAACAAATTTTTCAAACACTCTTGAGGATAGATACAAGATTTATTCAGAAATCTTTCAAAGAAACTTTTTCAAACCCACACACAATTGAAAAGCAAACAAATTTTGAAAACATAAAGAGCAAGTATCTAAGAGCCCATGGATAACCATGGATAGAAAGGGTGCTAACACCTTCCCTTTCTATAAATCTACCTCCCGAACCGAGAAACATATCTCATAAGGAATTTTGCCGTGCTTTTGTCCTTTCCTTGTTGGAGAACATAAAAGACGGTGGCGACTCTTACTTTCGCGACATTTCGCGAAACCAGCTTTAAACAGTCAGTTCTAAATCCACCGATCACACCATCCCGCGACCAGATTCTGTCACATCTCCAGATGGCATCTTTAAGCCCATCACCAAATGGCATCTGTAAGACCATTCCCTCTACCATCACGTCACCGAGTGCAAATTTTTGGGCACTCTAGTGTCCAATCTCCTTTTACCTTCAAGTCGCGAAAGGAAAACTTGCCAATCTAACTCTTCAGGTTCAAGAAGATTGAACAGGGGCAACTGTTGTACCCCAAAATTTGCCCTCGTATTTTTCCACAAGAAATCACAGCTTCGGGCTTTTCCTGATTTTTTCAGATTGGCGTAAGAATCAGTCAAACAGACTTTTTCTTATCAGTCAGACAAAATTAGGGTTTTCATTGATTTTAAAGCAGTTCAGGAAGATTGCTAAGGTTTGGTTGAGTTGGCTCAGGTTTTGATCAGGCGGACGTTTCTTTGACATTTAATCAAGAACTAGGGTTTGTACGCGCAGAAAGAATTAATCCTACAGTTCTTTTCAGTTTATTCTGAGATTTGGATTTAGGCATTTGAATCAAGAACTTGCAGTGTTTTGTTTAATCAGTAAAGGCTAAGGCATTTGATTTGAGATGAGATAAAAGCTGAGGTGCTTAAATTGAGAATCTGCAGTGTTGATTTAATCAGTAAAAAGATAAGTATCTAGATGTTGGTTTGATTAACTGTGCATTGTTTAATTGGAGCGTTGGGTTTATTATTGATCGATGCTAAAACCATAGTGTTTATTAATTGTTTATTTATTCTAAGTTAGGATAATTGGAATTTATTTCCATTTATTATAATTTAAGAATTTATAAGTAATTAAATAGACAGCTGCAAAAAGGAATTAACTGACAAAAAGGATTTCATTCATCTTTAATTGTTTTGTTACAATTTATTATTTGAACAAACTGTAAATTTATTTACATCTTTGCTTACAATAATAATAGTACAAACAATTGAAATGAAATAAAACTATCCTAAAAAATCCCTAAGTCTTCATCCTCTATCCATTGCTCCTTTGCTCAATTATTTTCATCTGCAAAACAAAGAAGAAAGAAAAAGTCAAATGCAGATAAAATAATTAAAGAGCAGGCAGATAAAATTGGGTTCATCATTAAAAGCAGCTGGCCGGAATCAGTTTGCCCTCTCTGCAAATCACGAGATTTCTCTCGGTTCACAAAGAGGGATAGAAATGCTTGCAAAAAAGTATGAATGCACAAAGTTATAATTTCGCACAAGTTCAAATTGTCAACCAACTGCATAGTTTCCAAACAAACAGCATGCCTAACCAAAGTCCAAACTGGACAGCAAGATGTAAAAAGCTGTCCAAAAGGATATCAAAAGATATCAAAGCCTCCACAAGTACAAAAGGCTACTCAAAGCTGTCCAAGAGATATAAAAAATGTCAAAGAAGTACATAAAGTATGCAGGAAAGCAGGAATATGCAGAGTAAACATGCATTGCAAGCAAGCTCTTCTAATCACATCATTTTCAGGCCAGTGCTTTTTCAGTAAAGTGCAGATTTTAAACAATATAAAATTGCTGATTAATCTGTCAAGAGAGAGAGAGAAGAGAAAAAAAGAAGATGGGCTTACAGGGCTTAGGCTTGAAGAAAGAAAGATATAAAACAAATTGTCATCAACACAATAGAGGCAGATACAACATAAACAAAATCAGAACACAAACAAAACTGTAACAAAAAACACAAACTGCCTCAACAAGCTTTAAGCCTAAGCTCCAAACCTCAAAAGGCCTTCACCTGCATAACTCAGAGCATGAAACTGTCAAGACCACAAGCCTAAAATCCAAAAGGCCTTTCAAGACTGCCTCTAAACTACTCAAGTCTAAAACCCTGTCCAGCCTGAAGCCTTAAACCATTTTCTAACCCAACCTGCAAACAGAGGTTCAAAGCCAAGCCTTAACCATCAATAAACATCAAAACAAACCACAAGCTGGTAAACACATCAACCTTTCAATAACCATTCAAAGCTTTGAACCTGCCTGTAAACCTGTATTAAAGCCATCAAAAAACTTGCTAGCCTAAAAGCCAAAAGCCCTCAAACAATACAAACTGTCAAGCCCCAAACTGAAGCCAATGCCTGTAACTTCAAAGCCTAAATCAGTACCAAGCCTGTAAAACAACTGAAGCAACCAAAGCCCTCAGAACTGTGATTCATCACTGGGCAGAAATCATCAAAGCATCTCAGCAAGCCCACAGTGGAAGAGGAAAAAGAGCATACAGAGCAACATATTCAGAATCATACTAATATCATCAATACTCTGAACCCAAGCATATTCAGGGAAAACATATCATCATCAATTAATCTCAGGGCAAACCATGAGCTAGGCAACAGAAGCAAGCCAACAAGAAGAGGAGGAAAAGGCAACTCAAGCACAACATACCAAATACTAAACGTATCAAGCATATCATAAGGACATCATACACAACCAATACTCAGAGGCAACAGAAGCGAATAAAAGAGAAGAAGATAAAGAAGTTTGTTTTCAAATAGTCATCATCAAACCCAACAAAAGGCAAAAAAAATAAAGATACCAGGAAGCAAAGCGCACATAATCACCAAAGCCTCCGTCTTGGCCGCCTGAAGCATCTCCGATTCATCCCTCCTCCGTCTCTAAAGGCCGCCGTCTCCAAAAGGTATAATTTCTCTCCCTTTTCACGCACCTCCAACAAGAATAACAATAACACTTAATCAGAAACAATAATAACACTTAATCAAAACATGAAATCAAAAAGAGCTAACGAAAACCCTAAGGCATAAAAGAGGGATGTTTTTACCGTTTCTTGGCGTTACTACGCTCACCCATGGAGAAAGAGGAAGCAGAGGTGGCGATCGGTGGCCCTTGGGCGAAGGACGTAGTTCAGTTTTTGGGCTGGAGAAGACGAAGACGAAGCAAAGGTGTAAACGGCGCGCCTCTGTGATTTTGGCCAAACCCTAATCTGTTCCCAAATGAGCAAAACAAGTTCAAACCCTTACAATTTGTGTCAAGTGGTTGGGCCTTGCCCTTTCCATCCTAAAGCCCATTTCCAATTCCACGCATACCCCCCCCCCCTTTTTTATGCTTCTGATCAATTTTTTCTTGGGCCAAACAAAACCCTCTAAAGCCCATTCCTTTTTTTTAACTAAAAAAATATTACTCTATACTTTTTTTTATAACTTACTTAATATACTGATTTTAATTTTGCCTTAACAATACTTTTTTTATATATAACATAATCAAATTTTGTATAGAAACCAAAATTCAAATAATAATTTTTCTTTAAATTTAAGACAATTTTCCTTTCTTTTAATTAAATTTTTGTATATAATACATTAACTAAAATACAAATAATATTTTTCTTTAAACTTAAAACATCTTATTTTTTAAAAAAACTTTTGTACATGAAATACTAGCATCAATACATTAAAAAAGGATAGATTTCTTAAAACATTTCTTTTCTTAAAATATTTTGTTTGTACATATTTAACAAAAAGATACAAAATGATAACAATACATAAATAAATACTTAATTTCCTCATTAAGATAACATTTCTCACCTTGTAAATAAATTACGTGCACTTACACATTTACAATACACAAATACATTGATACGTTTACATTTGTTTATCTTGTACATTTGATACATATTACATTTGCGCAATTCGATTTGGTTGTAAATTATTTGGACATTACTTTCCCAATAAGTCTCATCCCCATTTGTAAATATTTGTGCCCCCACTCCTGGATACTTATTTGTAATAGCGTAGACTTTAAATTCCCGCAATTTATCGCTTTCAAATATACCATGGTTAGACCTAGGGTTTGTATGTACATAAAATCAAACGCTAGATAACCTAATACAAGACAAATACATGAAATCAATACACAATCACACTTGCACCCCTAGGGTAACCCCGCTTGTTGCCTTCCAAAATGGGCCATGCTTGCACGTTGAGTTTCTTTGGCAAAACAAAACAAATCAAAATGATCATAGTCCCTCGATGACGCTTTCGAAAGTTGCCTAATCAAAATGATCATAGTCCCTTCAAGAAAATTGCCAAAGACACTTGGCACCATTGCATTTATGGTCCATACGATGACCCGCGCCTGTCCCGTTAAACATCCTAACGCAAGATCATCCACCAAATACAATGGTGGAACAAAATTGTTAAAAAGGGTTAAAACATGAGAGAAACCTTTGAGTACCATAGGGTAGACAAACTCTTAGTTACTTGATCAAACTTGTAAAAACACTTGCCTACTTTTCTAAACCACACTCCACAAGCACTTTCAAAACAAACTTCCAAAAAAATTTGAAACATCTTTTTGAAAAGATACACACCTTTGTAAAACACTCAAACACGAGTCATTACAACGGTTGCCTAGACAAGGCGTCTTCTTCAAAAACATTTTCAAAACACACACACACACCACAATTTCAAGCAATTGAAAATCAAAGGCAAGTGATCTAAAACCAAGTAACTAAGAGCCCATGGATAACCATGGATGAAAAAGGTGCTAATACCTTCCCTTTTCATAATCTACCCCCCGAACCCACTAAACATCTCAAAAGGTGTTTCATGTGCTTTTTAACCTTTCCTTTAGGATAAAATAAAAAGTCGACGGCGACTCTTGCTAAACCGAACAAGTGTGAATACAAACGCAAACCTCAAGTCAGTTCTCCCACCGTATCACAATGGGCATACTCTAGAGTTGAGCACAGGTAGGCGCAAGATCAGTGTTGTATTGGTATTGTTTGTAAAAGGCTGCAGCAAGATCTACCCAATTATGAACATTGGCTCTTTCTAACTGATAAAACCAATCAAGTTGAGTTCCAGACAGACTGTCTTGGAAGAAGTGTACCCATAAGTCTTTGTCAGCGGTATGGGGCTGGATTTTCCTTACATAGGATCAGAGATGCATTTTAGGGAATGAAACTCCGTCATATTTGGCGAACACAGGTGCTTTGACTTTTGGAGGAATTACAATTCTCGATACTAGCCCCAACTCCTCAAAGTCCAAACCAGACACTTTTTGGATTTCCATCGCACTCAACTGCTCTTTGAGATGTTTATACTTGTCATCAGCTGGAGGGTATTGTTCTTCATAATAGTCTTCTTCCTCCTCTTTTGATTCTGATTCTGACTGGACAACTGTTTCTTTGCCCTTCCCCTCTTGATTGTCTTTCTCACCGGATGTTGTTGCAAAGTCTAAGGCCCTTCTTGTCTACCCTTGGAATCTTCTTCCCATGTTTAGAACCCTGGTTATCTTCTTTGTCTTCTTTTTCTTTTCCTCAGCCAGCAAAGTCTTCAACTCTTCTTGTCCTTTGGCTAGGGTCAAGAACAACTGTTGAAACTGTGCATTCTGAGCTTGGAGGTCCTTCACTGTTTGCTCGAGATCCATCTTACTGAAATAAATAGTAGAGAGATGAGGAGACTTGTTGCAAGAAACCTGCTTATGTTATGATGAATGGTAAATGCGTATGCAATGTTTTCAAGGATTTTAAGATTCAAATTTGTTTTAGACAAAAAGGAAACACACGTTATATTAATAAATTGAAGCTTTTGAGTACATCAATGCCTTCTTGGGCAAAATAATACAAAGAACTCTAAGATAAAAAGGTAGTTTGCATCCTCTTTGGTTAAATGTAAGCATTCAGAGTCTGCTCCTCATAAAGTAGCCTAGTGAGTTCCAAAACCTTCTTCTCACTTGCGTAGAATTGGGCTTCGAAAGTATCTCACTCCCCCTTGAGTTGTATACAATTCCTTTGTAGGTCTTCAAGAGAGGTGGACATGTCAGGATGTAGGAAAGTGTATGGAACATATCCTTCCATGACAGGCTCAATGATTACCAGGAGAATAGAGGGATAAGGCATCATAAGACTCTGAGCACGAGTTCATACCCATTTGAGGTAAGGCTCAAGAGGGATGGAATTTTTATGCCCCAAAGTCTTGCTATCTACCTTGTTTAACATCCTCCAAGCTCGGATAAATCTCTGGCGAAGACCTTGATCGTCGTTGTCGTAGTCAAATACCAAACCTTGAATTAGCATCTCGTGCGGGCCATCCCTTCGACCATAACCAAACTGTCTTAAAGCTAAGCAGGGGTTGTAGGTGATACCTCCCCTAATTCCAAGTAAAGGGACATTATGAAATTCCCCACAAAGGTCGACAATAGTAACATTCTCTATGGATCGGAGCACCAATGAATGTCTGAATGTTTGAGCACCATCAACCTTTGTGACCACCTTGAACCTTGCTCATTCTTTAATATAGATTGGGGAAGATGTGAAATAAACCATCTTGCCAAGAGAGGAGTGCAACACATAAGGACACATATTTTCCTCATTGTGCGAGTGTGAAAAGAGTGTAGGATATCCCCTAGCAATGTAGGCACCGGGTTGCGAGATATGAAGATTTTAACGGTGTTCACATCTATGAGTTGGTCAGGATTTGGAAACAAAACCATCCCATAGATGAGGAGAGACACAATTTCCTCAAAGTCTTGCAAATCCAAGGAATTCCAATAGTTTTAGGCTTTCTCGAACAAGAACTTTGCCAAGAAACCTTTGACACCACTCCTTATTTCCCAATGAGTTGTGAGATCAGATGAGTGTAAGTGTAGAGCTTGAGCAATCTCTTCTGGATTTGGGTCTCTTTCCGTACCGTTAAAAGGTAGTTGATTGAGAATGGGAATTCTCAAGAGTTGGGAGAATTTTTCCAAAGTAGGCACAAGTTGATAGTCGGGAAATGTGAAGCAATGGTGTAAAGGATCAAAGAACTGAAAGAGAACATTCATCATGTCCTCATCTGTGTTGGAGGTGACCAAGTTGAGTATGCGACCATGTCTCTTGGTGAATGGAGAGTTTTCTGGAATCCTTGAAGCTAGCTCCTTAAGTTGTGGAGGGATCCTTACAAGATTAACTTGAATAGTTTTCCTGCAAAGTGAATCCATATCCTACAAAACAAGAACAAAGATGAATCTCAAAAATCCTTGAAATGGTTAGTGAATGTGTATGATGTTTATGATGTTCATGATGTTATGTACAAGTATGTATATACAAACAAAGCAAACAAATCCTTAGGTTTAGGCTTGCATGGAGTTTTATAGGTAAGTACCCTCTTGAAGTTTAGTTGGCTCAAACCTGTCCTAGTAATAGTAACCGGGTTCTAAGGAGCTCAATATCACTGGTTTGTTTCCTTGGTCTTGTTTCAGCACTACCCTCTTTAATGGCGACCGAAATATCCCCAGAAACCAAACCTCAACGAGTGTAGTATCTAGTATCTTCCAACTTTGGACTGCACCAAAGCCGGTCATCTCACTACGTCCTAAAGGCCAAGTTGGTCAAGTAAAGGTTCTAAAGGTTCATTAGTGCTTCATAACATCACTCAGCGGACCTGTATTCTCCTTGATTAACTCAAAGGCTACCGGTACCCACAAATATGTCGCACTAACGTAGCTATTTATTAGACCATGTCGATATACCCCGCATAGTTTCCACAACGTATTGCTACTTACCTATAAGGTATCCCAAATCCAGGTAGAGGATTCAAACCCAAACAAAGAACCATAATATAAAGCATACAAGTCAAACAATGAAAGCAAGTAAGTGTGATCTAACCTTAAGGTAACCCTACTTTTAGAATTTTCCCCAACAGAGTCTCCAGTTCTGTGATATGGTGGGAGAACTGACTTGAAGGTTTTGCGCTTGATCGCAAATTTTACGGTTAGCAAGAGTCGCCACCGACTTTTCTTTTATCCAAAAGGAAAGGTGAAAAAGCACAGGAAAGACCTTTGAGATTATTTCTTGAGTTCGGGGGGTAGATTATGAAAAGGGAAGGTATTAACACCCTTTTCATCCATGGTTTTCCATGGGCTCTTAGTTACTTGCTAGATCACTTGCTTTTGTTTGAAATTGTGTTTTGTGTGGTTTTTGAAAGTATTTTGTAAAGAGGCCATTGTTTAGGAAAACTTTGTAATGATTCTCGTTCGTAAGAATGTATACAAAGTGTTTGATCTTTTGAAAATGTTTTCAAGTTTGTAAGATGTTTGAAAGTGTAGGTGTTTGTTTTGAAAATAGCAAGGATGTTTTGTTTGAAATTGAGCAAGTAATTAGGAGCATTCTACCTACTCAAAAGTCTTTCTTGTTCATTTTCTCCTCTTTTGACATTGTTATCTTACCATTGATTTGGTAAGTAACCCTATCTTTGGATGTAAACGGGACGGGCGCGGGTCATCGTATAACCATGATTAGCAATGTTGCAAGGTATCTTGGCATTCTTTTTTAGGGACTAAGATCATTTGAAAGGCAACATGGATAGCGTCATCGAGGGGCTGTGATCTTGTATTTTGCTAAGATACCTCACATGCGTGATATGGTCATTTTGCAAAGGCAACCAAGTGGATTTACCCTAGGGGTGCTTGTGTGCAAGTGTTTTGTTTTCATTCTTGATTTTGTCTTGAATTAGGGTTTTCTAAGTATCAGTTTTAGTTTTTCCATACAAACCCTAATTACTAGCATGTTATATATAAAGCGATAAATTGCGGAATTTAAAGTTACTACGCTATTACAACATTTGTGTGGGGGGGGGGGGGGGGGGGGGGTATACAAATTGACAAATGGGGATTGCAAATGAAATTAAGTCCTAAGTTACTATTACAACCATATTGAATGGATAAGAATGTACAAGAAATGTAAAATTGACTTGTTTCGTTTAAGAAAAGAAATAAGTTTTGTTTAAGAAAATATTTTGATCTTTTTAAATAAAATAAGACATGTGAATATGAAATATTTTTGGTGTTTTTGATTAATAAAAGTGATGGCAAAAATTATAAGGAGAAAGAAAACGGAATCAACACTTTGCTGAAATAAAAGAAATCAGAAGTTCTGACTCTGGCATGCTGCAAGACAGAAATAACATGTTAGCAAAAAAAAAAATAGGAAAGGTCAGAAGTTCTGGGTCCGCTGGAAAAAAAAGAAGATTTCATAAATTCTGATGCCGCTGGAAGAACTTCGTCTATCTCTTCATGCTAGTCAGAGCATCTGCAACTTAGTTATTTCTCAACAAAACAGAAGATGTACATATAGCAGTTGTGGCAAGTTTAGTAATGTTTCAGAAACAAGAGATATCAGAACTTTAAATCAGAAGCAAGCATGAATTTGCTAATCCTAATTCTGAGTCCTAATTTCCTCAAGAAGTTATGAACTGAAATTCTCTCTACTTAGGCAGGCAAATACATGAAACCTCAAAATATGTACATCATCAGAATCAGGATGTCTACATTGTATTTTGAACATGCAAGTCTAACAATTCCTAAGTAATGTGACGAGAGTCAGCATAAGCTTACCTTGCAGCTGGAAAATATTCTGTGAGCTGGAGTCTGGCTCTGACCTCTTGTGATGTTCTGACCAACTTCCTCACGTGCCCAGTAGGCTAGAAACCTTTGACTTGAACTATGAATGGCTAGAAAATTCTGGAACAGCCAATGAGAAAAGTTCTGACTTCTTTGAAGTGAATATTGATGGAGGGTGTGTCACAGTTTGAACTTGGAAGTTAGGATAGTTTCTAAAGGTATATCAGAAACTGTATGAATGGTTTTGGTCAAGAAACACTTGAGGAAAAATGGAGTTTGAATGCAAGAATCAAAAGCTAACAGGTTTTGTATTTTGTGTTTGCAGTTTTGGACTCTTGGAATTTTAGCAAGGGTTCAAGGCTTTTTCTTTCTCAAACTTTCGACCCTTTTACAGTTGCCAATGAAGTCCAATTTATAGGCAAAGACTTAGTCGCTTGGAGAGGTCAAGGGGTACAACCATCATATGTTAGGCGCTGACTTGTTATTGAAGTAAGTTCAAATAGGTATGGTGGTTAGCAACTTTAGCCGTGCCTAAGCCGGATTTGTAAGCAGGGATTAAGGAAATGCAACCTCAAAAGCAAAAGCAACGCATGGGCCCAACACACTCTAGTACAAAAGTTTGCTTTTCCAAGACAGTAATGGTACTTCGATGCCACACGTGGCGAAATCCTTTGGATAAAGACCCAAAAGTGGTTGTGAGCATTAAATGATGATGAGATTTATCAAACCAGAAATCCTGCAATGTGAGATTCTGCATCATTGCTTAATTCTGGATCAGAAGTTCAGCTTCAGCGTAACTTAGAATAGACATCCAACTTCTGATCTTTGTATCTCCTTGCTCTAGCATGTTCTGAAGGAGCTCTCAGACTTTCCAGGAAGCTTGCAACACGCCTTGTAAACCTTCTTTGAATTGATCTTGCAACTTCTGACTAAACCTACGTGGAAACTGGCCCAGACGTTGTAGACAACTTCTGACTTGAAAATGCTCAGAATTTGCTAAGTGCCTAAGCTACAGGGACGTGCCTTTGAGGATGTATAACTTGAAATCCCAGCATTTCTAAAAGAAGTTTTGTTCGGCAGTGTTTCAGGCCTCATTGAGATCTAAAGCTCTTGAGTTAGAAATTATTCCAGAATCAGCTTGCATCCTGGTGATAATCTGATCAGAAGTTCTGAGCTTGTCATATTTCTTAAACACTTAGAAAAATTCTAAGTATTTAGAAATTTGACTTTTCCAAAGTAATTTTGACTTTTCCAAAGTAATTTTGACTTTTGAATTTCTTAATGAAACAAACTTCATATTTCAACATGTCTTGATGAAATATGATCCTTGAAACTTGATTTTGATCCAAAAGTCAATGTTTGACCTTTTTAGTGTGCAAATGACCATTTTTCCCTTGTGGATGACTTTCTTGGAAAATTCGTAATTCAAGGCTCGAAATTGGATGGAAGCAAACCTGAGGGTCTAGGATGATCCCTTGAGAAATGAGAGGGCAAATTTTGGGGTACAACACTCCCCATTTTTGATGATGACAAAATTCAGAGTTAAGCTCACAACTCCCCCTGAATATGTTAATCCCAAATTTCATTTATGCTTGTTTAGAGTCTCCCCCTGAGCCCAAGACTCACAAAATAAATTTTGAGTTTTCAGAACATAGAACTAGAGAAGAAACACTTCCCTACAACAACTCATCAGAGTCTGACTAGAACACCTGGTCTTCATCTCAGATCCTGGTTACTATCAGAACTTGATGAAGAATCAAAACTTGATTTTGAGTCTGATTGAATAATGCCATGCATCATGTATCAGCACTTATATTTCTTGATTCTAATATCGCAACCAAAACACTATACTTTTGGAGAAGTTCACTACTTCTTAAGCATCAATGTTTGACATGATATTTACCAAAATATCACACATTCAGACAGTTCACAACTTCTGAATTAAATATATGCTGCATGAGCGCACGTTGCAGAAGCACACGTTACAGAAGCATATGTATTAGAGCATATATTTTGAGTGGCATCTCTGTATCAGAGCATGCATCAGAATGTTGACTTGACTTCCTTTCAGAAGAGCACAATTTCTGAAGCTTTAAGTCTGAATTCCATACTTTCATAAAGTTCACAACTTCTGAACAATATGATATCAAGCAACATTAATTTACTTTCAGTAAGTTTATAACTTATGAATTGTATTTGGTACATCTGTTTGAATATACATATATTCACAAAGTTTACAACTTCTTAGATATAAAATCAGAGTTGATTTCATCCATAAGGTTCTCAATCTTAGTCAGCAGGATCTTCATATTCAACCTGTCTTAGAATACTCAGTGAACTTATTCAAAGTTCCTGGAATGAAACATCAAACAAATAGTTAGTAGCAACAACATTATATATATGTTTGAGTTTAAGATTATGAGAATAAAGTATTATCAAAATCATTTTACTTTCTCCCCCTTTGTTAGAAATAAAAAAGGTAATAAAGAGATAGAAAATGAACTTAATACCCTTTTGTTGAAACCACACCAAAATCACTTGAGATCTTCTAAACAAAATGATGATCAATTATATATTTAATATCAGATATTATTTCTTTAGAATTGATTTTTCTTATTAGAAGAATTGGTTATTAAAGAGAGATCTGTTAGTCTCTCCAAAACATTTTAAAGTGTCACAAAGAAATATATCTAGGAATGTAAGCAATTTTTGAGAAATAGGTATGCATCAAGAATATCTTATGTTGATACTTCCTCTTTGACATAAATAGATGGTGATAAGATAAGTTGTTGAATACAATGTTTTGACACACAAGACACAACCTTCAGAAGACATATTCATTTTGAGTACAAAGACACTAGCTTAGACTTCAAACACTTTAAAACACTCGTCAAATAAAGTGTTTCCTCTTGTGAACTGAGCCTTTCGAACAATTTTGATTACCCTAGCTAATTCAAACAGTTCAAATAAGACACGTCCATAGGGTATGAAGGATTTTTGAAGATTTTTAAAGTCCAAAATTGATTCCTTTAAGTGGTTGAAAATAATCGCAGACCAATTAACAGGGATATTATTGAGAATGCAGAAGATTAGGCGCTTATCCCTAGGAAACACAACATCCAAGTTTTCACCTCTAGGATGAAGGTTTGTTTGCAATAATCGAAACCTTATTTTAGCAAGAGGTTTCAAGTTGTCTAGATTTTTGGGTTCATACCCACAAGAAGTGTCATGAATGGTTGGGAATAAATCAACTTCTATGAAGTCAAAACAAGCATATGATCCATGGAGTTAGCTTTAAGAGTACACCCAATTGCTTCAACAATGTAAGAGAAAGTGATGATAAAAGGAATACCATATATACTCAATTTAATGTAACTGCCATCACTACAAGTAGATGCATAAAGCCAACAAATTTTCACGATGTTTGGGTAGATAGGACCTCATAGCATAGCATCATAACCTGACCAATCATGGCTTTCAAAGCATGTGTTAATGAAATTGTCATCAAACATGCTATTAGGAAGTTTTTCATGATTCCAAGAGGTCTTCATCTCCATAAAATGTCTTGATGGCCATTTGACACAAGAATTTTAGGAAAGATTGAAATATTGAAAAGAGAACAATGACTAAAACTTGAATTGAGACTGAAGATGATGGATGATATAAATAGACAAAAAGATATGTAACAAATTGCGAAGATTAAATTACTTCATAGTAATTAATCTTGAGACACACAAGAAATTTAATGCTTGATCTGGAAGGAAGGAGAACAAGTGACATCACAACTTCCAAGAAAAAGTAATGGGCAATTAGGGCACAAATTAGGGTAGGTCGTGCAAGGAGAATCTTTGAAAATACAGCTAAATATCTTATCCTATCTTTTCAGTTATAAGAGATAAAAGTAAAACAAGAGATATTTTTCATCTATTCTCAAGACATTTAATCGCTTCAAGATTGATATTCTTAAAAATGAGATTACACATCCTTCTTGATTTAAACATTTCTTGTCAAGATGACTTCTAACTAGTAAAAGTATTTATAAGTACTTTGTCAAAAAATATATAAATACTGACCTGATTTATTTTGTCTATGATGAGATCACCTTCATCATTGAACTTGTTTATGATAATCCATTTGGTTGCAACAACATGAGTTCCTTTCAGACACTTGGTCCAAAACTTCCTTCTTGTAGAGGAACATCAACCTTAGATTCATCTTTTCATAATGATAGTCTTTGCAGGGTCCTCTTCACAGGAGTTTGATTATTATAAGCTTTTGAATTAACATTTTATAATCTTCTTGCTTCTTGTACTTTAGCAGTAACTTTATTACCTTCAGATTCTGAAAGGGTAATCTCCATACCTACAAGCTTATTAACTAGCTTTGACTTTTCAGATTCAAGCTTATCATCAAGCCTAACATGAATTAATTCCTCAAAAGTGAGTGTTTCAGTGCTTTATACTCTATAGCCTTTTGAGCATTCAGAATATCCTAACATGATACAACTTTGAGCTTTTAAATCAAACTTGTTCAAATTTTATTTAGGTTTTAGGATAAAACAAGAGAATCCAAATGGATAAAAATATGAAATGTTGGGTTTCTTGTTCTTCCACAATTCATAAGGAGTCTTTCCAAGGATATGTCTTATGGAGACTCTGTTCTGGATATAACACGGTGTGTTTACAGCCTCTGCCCAAAGTGCTTTGCCATATTGGTTTCATTGATCATGGTCCTATCCATTTCTTACAAAGTCATATTCTTCCTCTCAGCAACTTAATTTTTCTGTGGAATTCTCAGACGAGAGAAATCATGGGAAATCTCATTTTCATCAAATGATTTAAAAAATTTGTTTTCAAATTCTCCACAATGATCATTTTTAACCTTGACAATATTGAGACCTATCTTATTTTGCACTTGGATATAAAAGGTAGTGAATACATAATATGATTTATCCTTGTGTTTATGATACTTCACCCATGTCCACTTGTTGTAGTCATCTAACATAACTAATCTATACTTCTTTCCATTGATTGACTTAATTTTTACTGGTCCAAAACAAATCAATATGCAGAAGTTCCAATGGTTTGGAAGAAGAAACAACATTCTTTTAAAATCTTGTCGTCTTGAAATGCTTCAAAAAGAGCATATGAAGTAAACTTTTGTTTAGGCAGGCCACTGACAAATTCAAGCTGTTCAGCTGAGAAATTTTTCTCAAGCTAATAGGTTACCTTATAGAACAAAAGATAAAATGTCTCATGTCTGTTAAAGTTGGTAAAAAGTTTCTCAAGCTAACATAACCTAAACATTAATAGAATAATCATATTTACAAGTGTTAAAACTATTTGGTTTAGCCAATTGATTATCATTGTATTCAGAATTAGATTTCTCTTCATCTTTTCCATCTTCTTTTGGAACAAACCCAACGAACACAAAGTGAAAGTGTAAGGTGGTTGGTATATTTTCCTTATTAGATTTAGATTTTTCACGAGGATCATAATCAATACCTTTAAATCCATTTATGCTTACACCATAGACCATAAAAGCTAGCATGCTTCCCCCTATGCTCTTAGCTAGAAATTTCTAGAAGGCTTCGTCATATTTCTTAATGACATCATCAATACTTTCAGAGGCTTCTGGAAGAGTTCTTGTGCCTTTAAGAGCAGAGTTTTCATCTTTTAATAAAAAAAATCTTCATTTAAAACAAAAATTTCTTTCTTAAGCTTATTGTTTTAAACATATATAAATTCATGGGTCTTTTTGAGATCCTTGAACTGAATCTTGAGTAACTCATTTTTTTCCAGAATTTCAACTAAGGAATATGTTAATTCAAAATGAGTGAGATTAGAGAATACCTCTCTGCAGAATATTTCTCCAGTTTCTGAATCAACCTCATCTTCTGAAGGGATTATTTCACTTGATGTTTCAGCATGAGCCATCAGTTGAAAGAATCTGACACTAACACTGATACAAGAGCTTCTGAAGATGATCAAGTTCTGAATTTCTGAAGACCAAGGTTTTGAAGATTCAGAAGACTTTGAAAACAAGGTTTTGAAGATTCTGAAGATCAAGGTTTTGAAGGCTCTGAAGATAAGGTTCTGAAGACTTTCACACAATTTTGATCATTATAAACATGCTTCCTCAACACGCATTTTGAATCCTCCAAAGATTAGAAGATAAGATCAAAATATTTGCGGGTTGGCTAGAGGTAGCTTCGTTAACAACGAACTAGGATAAAAATATTGTGTTCATTATTTTTGTTCTAAGTTCTTTTTTTTTGTAGCATTGGGTAGCAAAAAAGTTTCATTTTGGAAACCCAATTCAAACCCTCATTTCTTGTGTTTCTTTTACCTTCATATATAACATAAAAAACACATCATATTTCTTCTTTCTTTTATTAGGTAGGACTCCCATGAACCTGAGGTATTGATGATGTTGCTCTCATATCTTCTTCAGCTTGATAGTAATGCACAAGAAATAAATGGCATCCAACACTTTATCAACTTCTTCTCTTCCTTCTACCTTGTTGCTAAAAACACTTTTAGGGATATGCTTTTATGAATATTTTATTGTTGTACATCTACATCTAGACTAATTATTGAATCCAAAACTAGATTATCTTCACTTAACTTTCTTACTTTTTTCCTATATCTATTTTTCACCTCAGATTCTTCTATTCTTGATGCAGTTTTTTCATATGATGGCATGTATTTTTCTTCTTCCAGTTCTTTTTCAACTCCTTCTTCTTCGACTACTTCCAATTCCTCTTTGACTTCTCTTTCAACTTCATAATTCCTAGGATTATCCAACTTATTTCCATTAAAACATCCATTTGATCAAGTTGTCACTTGTTTAGATAACCGCCCAATTTGATTTTCAAGATTTTTCAAGGATGCTTCAATGTTCTTATTGGATGCTTCAATGTTTGAATTCATTGCTTCCAAGTGGCTTTGAGCCATTTTCATAAATTGATTCATAGTCTCTTCTAGCTAATATTTGAATGATCATCCCACCATAAATTCAAGGTGTCGAAGTAAGGATCTGACTCTTTTAAATTTTGTTCACATAATGCATCTTTTCAACGTATCCCTCTGATACACAACAGTCACTGACTTTGACCTTCACCACATAAATCACATTGTAATACTCTCACTTGACTAACATTTGCTGGAACTAATAGTAAGTTGAAAATCGAGACTTATTATACATGTCTTTCTTTACCTTATATGTATAATCAAAACAAAAACACATCAATAACATTGAACTAGATAAAAACGAAATAAAAACAAAAATAAAAAAACTAGAATAAAACAAAAATTAAAAATAACAATCGTATTACAAAAATTATCTTCTCTAAATATTTCAACAATCCCAACAACGAGACAAGAAATTTCATGGCTAATTATCAAATGTAGTAATTATAAGTAATAAAATTCTATTCATTTTTATAGAGATTGTGTTATTTTAACAAGGTGATTAATTTGCTATGAGTGTGTTTTTTATTTTATTTTTATCTTGACCCTTAAAATACCTCTATTCGTTTAATTGAGATATTTACCAAACACCAAAAGACTCTCCTTTTCCATCACCAGAAAAAAAGAAAAACAAAACAACCCTGAAAATCTCTCTTTATATACCTCTCTTCCTTTCATTAAGGTCTTTGCCATAAACCAAAAAGAAAACTTTGCGCGAAAATTTTGTACTCTCTCTTTCTCCACAAATCATGGCAACATCAATCTCAACTTCCTCACAAACCCATCTTCTTCCCCAAACCAACAACCCATTTCTCAAAAAACCCATCACCACCTTCACCCCAACAATCTCTCTCCGCAACCCACCAACCTTCAAACCCATCTCCATCAAATGCGCCGCCACCACCCAAGCCCACCCACAACCCCAAACCCAACCCCAGTCCTCAGATCGCGTCTTCAACTTCGCCGCCGGACCCGCCACCCTCCCTGAAAACGTCCTCCGTAAGGCCCAGTCTGAGCTCTACAACTGGCGTGGATCCGGCATGAGCGTGATGGAAATGAGTCACAGAGGTAAAGAGTTTCTTTCCATTATTCAAAAAGCAGAGTCAGATCTGCGTACCCTTTTGGATATCTCGTCGGAATACTCCGTTCTTTTCCTCCAAGGCGGCGCCACCACCCAGTTCGCCGCCGTGCCGTTAAACATATGCAACAACGACGATGCCGTCGATTATATCGTTACCGGTTCATGGAGCGATAAAGCTTTCAAGGAAGCTCAGAAATATTGCAAACCGAATGTAATCTGGTCAGGGAAATCTGAAAAGTACACGAAGGTTCCATCTTTTGATGATTTGAAACAGAACCCAGAAGCTAGGTTTTTGCACATTTGTGCTAATGAAACTATCCATGGTGTTGAGTTCAAAAACTACCCAACACCCAATAACAAAAGTGGGATTTTGGTTGCTGATATGTCTTCGAATTTCTGTTCTAAGCCTGTTGATGTTTCGAAGTTCGGTTTGATCTACGCTGGTGCTCAGAAGAATGTAGGTCCATCCGGTGTAACCGTTGTGATTGTTCGAAATGATTTGATTGGAAATGCTCAAAGTATGACTCCTGTGATGCTTGATTACAAGATTCACGCTGAGAATAACTCACTCTATAACACACCACCTTGTTATGGGATTTACATGTGTGGTTTGGTGTTTGAGGATTTGTTGGAGCAAGGGGGTTTGGTTGAGGTTGAGAAGAAGAATAAGAAAAAGGCTGAGATTTTGTACAATGCTATTGATGAGAGTAATGGGTTTTTTAGGTGTCCTGTTGAGAAATCTGTGAGGTCTTTGATGAATGTGCCTTTTACTTTGGAGAAATCTGAGTTGGAAGGTGAGTTTATTAAGGAAGCTGGGAAGGAGAATATGGTGCAGCTTAAGGGACATAGATCTGTTGGGGGAATGAGAGCTTCCATTTACAATGCTATGCCTTTGGCTGGTGTTGAGAAGTTGGTGGCTTTCATGAAGGATTTTCAAGCCAAGCATGCTTAGTATGTGTCACTTGGGGAAAAGGGTTTCTAAGAGTTTTGGCTTGTTGTGTTTTGTTTTGTTGTTGTTATGATTTATGTTTTGTTTTTAGCTATAGTAATTTCAATTGGGGGTATATTATTTTGGGCTGAAAGGGATGGTTATGGGTTGGAATTAATTTGCAAGTTTGTATGGGTTGAGAGTCCTCATGTGATGTTAGTGATTGTAGGATTTTCTTTAGTTTTATAAACTTCAATAAAATCAATGAAGATGAACCATTGAAGCTGATGAATGAATGTGTACTAGTATGTTTTAAATTATGAGTCAAAAGCTGGAAATATTACTAACTCTGTTAAACATTCAAAATGAATGGGATATTTTTTAAATCAATTTTGGCATTTAAAAAAAATGATGCCGTATCAAACACACGATTAATTTCTCCGGAATTGAGCCACTTGAAGGGAGAGAGACATGACATCCAATAATCTTTCTTGGCAGACTGGCAGCAGACTGGGCCCTGCCACAGTGATTTAGGAGAAGCAGCTCTGTTGAAAAAAGAAACCAGTGGGCCAATACTCTTTCCTTTTCAAAATGTTTGTTAGTTTAAAATTTTTGGACATAAGAAATTCAATTATATTATCATAAGATTACATTTTTATAAAATTAATTCTATTAATATATTGAAAGTAGAATAGAGAGTAAAAAATAAAAGAAAACAATTGAAAAAATAGTAATTATTACTATATTAAAAAATGAGAATGATATTATTTTAAAATAATTTTTTCTCTTAAAATGATAGTCATTTTGAAACGAATAAATTAATATTTAAGCAAACTTACAACATTAAAAATAATTTAATTTAATTATTTTTTCCATCTATTTCAAAATGAATGACATTTCAGAATTTTGCATACAAATTAAAAAAAAAATACTAGTAATAATGTACTAGGACATTATTACACTTTTATTATATTAATTAATCATATAAAAATATTAAACGTAGTAATACTATCACCAGTCTTATTTATAAGAAAATTTTTATTTTTTAAATACATTAAATAAATAATGTACTCCTCTATTCATTTCACATATATTAAGAAAAATAGAAAAAAAGAAGAGAGAATAATATTTTTACTATAGTATCCTTAATTATGTATTAAAAATGATAAAAGTTTAATTAATTAAAAGATAAAATTGAAATAAATATATTAGAAATTGAAATGAATCATTCATTTTAAAACACTATTTTATTTCAAACTCACCAAAGCAACCCTACAACTATTGAGAGTCTTCCATCACAATTATAACAGTTTTATAGTGTCTACAACTATATTAATAGTCGACACTATTTCTGTCACAACATAATTATCATTACAATCTCATACTTTTATCAATTGAGTGAACAATTCACTCCTAAGGCCAAATTGCTATTTAATTTAATTCTTTCAATTTTATTGACAGGAGAAAGCATTAAACACAAATAAAACTATATAGATAAATACAAAACAACCATAGAAAAATACAAGAATTATATATATATATATATATATATATATATATATATATATATATATATATATATATATATATATATATATATATATATATATATATATATATATATATATATATATATATATATATATAACCTAATCTAAAACAACTACTCATTCATCTTAAGGGATTCATAGTTATTACAGTTAAAAACAAATTACACAACTTATTGAGGATTATGGATTAACCTTAATTGTATTCTTCTTTTCTCAATATGTTTATAAAATTGAACAATTACAAATCTTGTATTGATTTTCATTAAATTGACATTGTGATAGAAATTTAGATATAAAGAATAACATAATTTTATCCATCAAACTTGTAACACATTCAAATTATTTATTGCTATTTTCCTTCATTTTACATCCCGATGAGACTTTGGCTTCTTTATGAAATTCATAGTCCTATAATTTATCTTTCTTTTGCTACAACATTCACCTAAATTTAAGTTACGGAACTCTAAATATATTCAAAATACTACACTGAGATAAAATTGACTATGATATCTTTTTTGGCTTCTCCCTCATTCCCTAGAAATCCAAGAAGCAAACCACAATCTCCAAATCCATTTCAGATGAAGGATACAAGGCTCTTGTTAAATTGTAATTCATATGTGTCGAAGAAGATTTGATTTATTTTAGATTTAAATAGATTTGATTTAAGTCTAGAATAGATTTGATTTGATTTGATTTAGTAACAAAAAGATATTTTGGGCTTTGGGCTTAGGGTGTAAGCTCAGTTATAAATAGAGGGAGTAGCCCCTATTTTTGTAAGCAAGTCATTCACAGTATTTTGCAGTTGCAAAGTGAATAAGAAAGTTTTCCACAGTTTGTGGACAGAGAGAAACTCTGCAGAAATAATTGTCTTGTCTTCTTTTCTTTGTTTGTCTCATAATTAAATTGTCATTGTGGTAGAAATTCATCATAGAATTTGGTGGATTTCCAACATCTGGTATCAAGAGCTTTTGTTTCGATTCAAGGGAAGTGTCAATCAAGAACGATTGAAGAATTCACGATGACAAGTTATGGGAATGCAAACTATCCAGCAACACTACCAATTCTGAAAGTTGACAACTATGAGAATTGGTGCAAACAGATGAAAGTCTTATTAAGGTGTCAAGGTCTTTGGGACCTTGTAAAAGATGGAGTCGAAGCGCTTGGCGAAAACGCTTCAGAAGAAGAAAAGAAGAAATACATAGAATCTGAGAAGCTAAGTTATAAAGCATTATTTATATTCATCAATGTGTCAACCCAGACAATTTCGAAAAGATTAGTGATTCAGAATCTACAAAAGAAGCTTGGGAGATTCTTGAGAAGTCTTTTGGAGGCGCTGAGAAGGTGAAAGAAGTGAGGTTACAAACTCACAAAAGGACCTATGAACTGCTTCAGATGGAAGACAGTGAAAACATATCTGATTTCTTCACTAGAGTTACAAAACTAGTAAATCAAATCAAGATATGTGGAGAAGCGTTAACAACAAGAGCTATTGTGTCGAAGATCTTGAGATCTTTAGCTCCTAAGTTCGACCACATAGTGGTGGCGATAGAAGAGGGGAAAGACTTGTCGAAATTGACAAAGGAAGAGCTTCAAGAGACGCTTGAATCTCATGAACAAAGAATGAACGAAAGAGCTGCAGGAAAATCGAAGAGTGATGTGGCCTTGCAGGCACATTCAGCAAAAGAGACCCAAGGCAAAGGAAAGTGTTTCGACAGAGGTAGAGGTGGATACAACAAATCGAATGGTAGAGGAAACCAAATCGAAGGAGACGTGTCGAATCAAAGAAGACCATACCAAGGAAACCAAAGAGGTGGTGTTGCAAATAGAGGAAGAGGTGGTGGTCGAAAACCTGATAAGAGTCACATTCAATGTTACAATTGTCAGAAATATGGACACTATTTGAGTGATTGTCCAGAAAAACGAAAGAATCAAGAAAGTGATGCAACGCTTGCAAAACATGAAGAAGAAGAAGAGATGATGCTGATGGTCACAACAAAAGATGAAGATAGATTCAAGGACCAATGGTACTTGGATTCAGGATGTTCATCACATATGTCTGGAAGGAAAGATTGGTTCGTCAATAAAAAAACCTCAACGAAAAATATGGTAAAATTTGCAAATGACAATACCCTAGCAGCTGAAGGTATTGGTGATGTTATGATCATGAGGAAAGATGGCAAGAAGTCAGTAATTTCAAATGTATTGTACATACCAGGCATGAAGAGCAATTTGCTCAGTATAGGGCAGTTGGTCGAAAAGAATTATAAAGTGTCAATCGAAGATAAGTTGATGAGAGTCGTTGATGCAAATGGGAGATTAATCTTGAAGGCTCCTATGTCTCAGAATCGAACCTTCAAGATTGAACTAAATGTGATGGAGCACAAGTGCCTTTCGACTGCAGCTAGCAGAGATGAATGGATATGGCATTATAGACTAGGTCATCTCAACTTCAGAGACATCGGAGATTTGAAGAGAAGAAATATGGTTTCAGGATTTCCTGAAATTGACATTCCAAACGAAGTATGTGAAGAATGTGTGCAGGCGAAGCAACACAAGAATAGCTTCAGCAAGGATGCAGGAAGCAAATCGAAGGCTAGTCTTGAAGTCATATACTCTGATGTATGTGGACCAATCCAGGTGGATTTGATGGGAGGTAACAAATACTTTGTTACATTCATAGATGATTTCATTCGAAAGTTATGGACTTACCTGATCAAGAAGAAAAGTGAAGTGATCGAAGTATTCACCAGGTTTAAGTCTATGGTCGAAAGACAAAATGGTCGAAAGCTCAAAGTTTTGAGAACTGATGGTGGTGGAGAATATGTGTCGAAAGAATTCGATAGATTATGTGAAAAGGAAGGGATTATGCATGAGGTGGTGCCACCTTATACTCCACAGCAAAATGGAATTGCAGAAAGGAAAAATCGAACCATCATGAATATGGTGAGAAGTATGTTAAAAGGCAAGAGTTTACCTAAAGAGTTCTGGGGTGAAGCTGTTTCGACTGCAACATACATTTTGAACAGATGTCCTACAAAGAAGCTAGAAGGAATTACTCCAGAAGAATGTTGGTCTGGTGTGAAACCTAGCTTGAGCCATCTGAAGGTATTTGGATCTATTGCACATAGACATGTTCCAGATCAGTTGAGAAGAAAACTTGATGATAAGTCAAGTCAAATGATTCTAGTTGGATATCATTCGACAGGAGGCTACAAGTTGTTCGATCCAGAGAACAAGAAGATTGTGATCAGCAGGGACGTGATCATAGATGAGTTTAAAGAATGGGATTGGACTGCAAATGTCAAGAAAGATTCAGTGGGAATCCTATTCGAAGAGCCAGAAAATCAAGTCGAAAGAGAAGTTCGACAAGAGGAACCAGCAGATATACCAAGTACAAGCAGACCTTAAAGAACAAGACGCATGCCTGCAAGATTGCAAGATTGTGTGATTACATCAGATGATGTAATAGATAATGAAGGTGAGCTGGTACATTATGCTTTCTATAAAGATGTCAAACCTGTTAATACAGCTGAAGCATTAAAGGATTCGAAGTGGGTGAAAGCAATGAACGAAGAAGTAAAGTCTATCGAAGACAATAACACTTGGTCACTTGTCGAATTGCCTCAAGGCAAGAAGGCAATTGATGTCAAGTGGGTATACAAAGTGAAAACGAATTCGAAAGGTGAAGTAACTCGACACAAAGCAAGACTTATGGCGAAAGGATTTCTACAGAAAGAAGGAATAGACTTCGACGAAGTTTTTGCACCTGTTGCTAGGATCGAAACAATCAGGTTGGTTGTTGGTCTAGCAGAAATAAACAGTTGGCACATATGTCAGATGGTGTAGTGATGCTGAAGATCGAAAGTCAATAGCATGATATGTGTTTATGCTAGGTGATGCAACAATTTCTTGGAATTCGAGAAAAGAACCAGTAGTGGCATTATCATCATGCGAAACAGAATACATAGTTGCTTCTCTTTGTGCATGTCAAGCAACCTGGATGGTGAACTTGGTCGAAGAGATAACAGGGAAAGATCATAGAGCAATTACCATGAAGATAGACAACATGTCAGCTATTAATCTGGCAAAGAACCCAATAGCACATGGTCGAAGTAAGCACATCGAAATGAGGTTCCATTATCTTCAAGAGCAGGTAACAGATGGGAAGATGAATTTGGAACACTGCAGAACTGATAATCAGATTGCAGACATCATGACGAAGGGAGTGCAAGTCGAAGTATTCAGAAAGCTAAGGGCCATGATGAACATAGACAATTTAGACACAATGAATTAGGTGGTGTGTTAAATTGTAATTCATATGTGTCGAAGAAGATTTGATTTATTTTAGATTTAAATAGATTTGATTTAAGTCTAGAATAGATTTGATTTGATTTGATTTAGTAACAAAAAGATATTTTGGGCTTTGGGCTTAGGGTGTAAGCTCAGTTATAAATAGAGGGAGTAGCCCCTATTTTTGTAAGCAAGTCATTCACAGTATTTTGCAGTTGCAAAGTGAATAAGAAAGTTTTCCACAGTTTGTGGACAGAGAGAAACTCTGCAGAAATAATTGTCTTGTCTTCTTTTCTTTGTTTGTCTCATAATTAAATTGTCATTGTGGTAGAAATTCATCATAGAATTTGGTGAATTTTATAACTAGCCTTACTTATAAAATTCAATGGTTTCATTACCTTTTCAAAGATCTGTCCATTGACCTCAACAAACCCACTTCAGTTTCTATGATAATCATTTAACATTCTGCCCAGCAACAAAATTTAAATTCCATGAAAGGACAAAAAATATCAATATAAAATGTCACATCATTAAAGAGAAGATAAAATAAAAGTTGATCAAATTATTCTCTAAGATTCCCCAACCTCTCAATTGGTTGATTCATTCATCAAGCCTCTCTACAAGTAAACTTTCGAATTTCTTATTTCTAAGTTTGGTCTGAATTCTGGTCACTAATTTCATGAATCTTTATTAACATTCTAATTTTATGATGATTTATTATAATTTTTTTTGTTTCACACTCTAATTTCTAAAAAAATAAAGCCCTAATAATTTAGAGCTCGTGCTGAAAGATGATGATACTAAATAAGTATTGTTTAAATTGTTAGGCTATTTATTTGTTATCACAATTAATTATTATTATGATCCATATATAGCATTTATGTAAAAAATAATAGTAAAAAGAATATTCATTGTATGGTTCTCCAATTCTTAATTAATGAAGAGAATGAGGCATATTTAGATTATGTATATTTTTTCTTTTTATCTTAATATCAAACTTCAACTATATTAAGCCACAAAAATCCTTAAATATCCTACTTATATGAATGAAACATTCACATGTAGAATATAATATTTTTTTCATCAAGTGACTTTAAATACAATAGGGGCGAGTTGTGCTAATTGGTTTTTAAAAATTTTGCAAAAAAAAAATTGAGTTTACTTGATTAATTTTAAGAAGGGTGTTGTGAAAACGATGTCTTGGAAATAAAGTATAAACAGTTTCTCTATGATCAAGAAACAATCAAAGGTAGAAAAGATGGAAAAAACAAGAAGAACATAAGGATTAGTTATAACTGCTATTCTTTACTTTCTCTTCAAATAAGATTACAAGTACACAAGAATAACAAATAACCCTCTCACCTTAAATTTAGATTTGCAGTGTGCAATGATGAGAAACTAGTATGCTATTTATAATAAATCTAACATACTAAACTAATGGGCTTTTTCACAAATACTCATTACAAGCTAACTCAGGGTACAAACTAACTTAAACAACTGGACATAACAAACAAGCCCAATTCGAAATACTAATAACCCTAACATTTCGACACCCACATACTAGAACACACTTCGACTACAGTATGTAGATCTTCGACACCAGCATGTGAATATACTTCGATGGCATGTATAAATACTATCGAACTGTCGAACAAAGAAGCTACCCTTCGACCATCTAGAGTTCGATCCAATTCTCACAAATCTCTACCTTGGAAAAAACTGTAATATCATATATCAAACTAGCTTTCTTCATGCAGCTTTATTAACTGCATACAGTGGAAAAACTTGCAATTTGGCAATGCCTTGGTGATCATGTCAACAATATTGTGATCTGTCGAAACTCTCAGCACTTGGACTTTTCTATGCTCGATTACCCCTCTGACGAAATGCAGCCTTACATCAATGTGCTTGGTTCGCTCATGATATGATGAATTCTTCGACAAGTGTATTGTACTTTGACTATCACATTTAACAATGATAACTTGACATTGATTTTTCAGATCCTTAGTAAAACTTTCAAGCCACAATGCTTCTTTCACAACTTCAGTGAGGGAAATATATTATGCTTCTGTGGTTGATAAGGCAACAACATTCTGAAGTGTTGCTTTTCAACTAATTGTTGTGCCAAACATAGTGAAAACATATCCAAAAATAGATTTTCTGGAATCCATACAACCTGCATAATCAGAGTCGACATATCCTTTGATTACTGTTGTACTATCTTCACTCAAGGCTCCACCATAAATTATGACTCTATTCAGAGACCCATTTATGTACCTTAGAATCCACTTCAATGCTTTCCAGTGAGCCTTTCCAGGATTCTCCATGTACCTACTTACAAGACTTACTGCACATGCTATTTCGAGTCTCGTACATATCATAACATACATCAAAGAACCCACCATGTTAGCATATGAGATGCTATTCATATAAGCTTTTTCGACCTCGGTACTAGGACACTGATCTATACTCAGCTTGAATTAAGGGTTTGTTGGAGTTACAACAGACTTTAAATTTGACATACCAAACTTGCTAAGAATCTTCAGTAGGTATGTATGCCTCTTGAGATAAGCATAATTTCAAATGCTTTCTATCTCTTCGAATGTCAATCCTAAGAATCTTAGATGCGGCTCACAAATCCTTTATTTCGAACTCCTTATTGAGTTTATCCTTCACCCTCATTACATCTTCGACATTGTTGCATGCTATGAGAATATTATAAACATAAAGCAACAAAATAACAAATGAATTACCAGGATGAAATCTGAAGTAAACACGGTGGTCGAACTGACTTCTAATGATACTTACGAGTGCCATGAACTTGTTGAATCTCCTATTCCATCGTTGAGGAGATTGTTTCAGCCCATACAAAAATCTATTCAACTTGCACACATAATCTTCCTTTCCCTTTTAGACATACCCTTCAGGTTGCCTCATCAGAATTGTTTCATCTAGATCACCATACAAGAATACAGTCTTCACATTCATTTGTTCTAGTTCAAGGTCGAACTGTCACACCATGGCAAGCAGCATTCAAATGTACATGTGATTTATAACAGGAGAAAACACATCATTAAAGTATACACCTTCTTTCTGAGTTAACCCCCTTGCAATCAACCTTTCCTTGTATCTTTTCAACGCTACTCCTTTGATTCCTTCCTTAACTTTGAAAATATATTTACAGTTAACTAACATGGCTCCAACATGTTTCTTGATCAGTTCCCAAGTGTTATTATCGTGAAGAAATTTCATCTCATCATCCACGGCCTTCAACCATCCAGTCTTATTTCGACTCCTCATAACTTCCTTATGGTCTCTAGGTTCTTCGTCTAGAACCTCACTTACAGAGGTTAAGGCATAATCTATAAGATATGCATACCTAAGTCTCTAAGGTAGCTTGTGTTAGAACATAGTTTGATTCTACAACCCTTGATTAGAGTTTTGATGATAAAAAAATACAAGAATAAATAAATTCAAAGATATATATATATATATATATATATATATATATATATATATATATATATATATATATATATATATATATATATATATATATAGAACAAATATGCTTCTTAAGATTATGTTTTATGTATATAGAAGTTCTGATGGAATCAGCATCAGAAGATCAGCAATATGTCAGCATCAGAAGATCAATAACATATGCTACACGTTGAAGCTACCAGATCATACGCTGAAGCTTGATGACCAGAATCTACGCATAAACATATACACTCTGACTCTGATGAAAGATCTTTACCAAGTCATCAGCACTCAGAAGCACTATCATAAGCAAAGAAGACTCTGAAGCGTTACTAAGCATTCAAGACAAATTAAATGCTAATGGCTCTCTTCAAGACAAGATCTTCTCAAAAAGGAAAGAGCGTCATTATCATTAAAATGGCTTTATGGACATTATGGTCAACGTATCTCTGCCTTGCCTATTTAAACAAGTCTGTGTAAGAAAAGACCACGCTTATCATACGCATGCACTCATACATTTTGCTAAGCTTTCAAACCATGCTTACTCAAACGCTTTAGCAAATTCAGTTTTATTCCAAGCTTAAAATTGTGTAATTATCACAGTTGTGATATACTGTTTTATTAGAAAACGTTAAACACATTCTTGTTAAATTATCTGTAAGAGATTTCCTTGAGATAAACCGGTTTGTGGTTATACTCAAGAAGGCTTTAACAGTTGTTAAAGCAGCTATTGTAATCCTTTGAATATAGTGGATTAAGACCTCATTGGAGAGAGGCGAAATCACCTTGACGGGTGGACTGGAGTAGTTTGAGATAAAATGAACCAGGATAAAAATACAGTGTTGTCTAAGCATTTGTTTTAAGTTTTAACAATTCAACCCCCCTTCTTGTGTTTTTCACATCTTCAATTGGCATCAGAGCGCCTGGTTCTGAGCTTATAACACTTAACCGTGTCAGTACAAGATCCAGCGTTAGAAAAACACAATGGCAGGACCAAATCAAAACATCAACAATGACAACAATGAAGAAAGAGACAAATTCAGTGGCAAACCTCCAGTCTTTGAAGGAGAGAACTTTGACTACTGGAAAGACAAAATTGAGAGTTTCTTTCTGGCCCATGATGCTGATCTGTGGGACATGGTGACTGATGGATACACGCACCCAATGGATGGAAGTGGTCAGAAGATTGACAGGAAAACAATGTCTGATCAGCAAAAGCGTGAGTTCAGAAATCATCACAAGGCCATAACAATTCTTCTCAGCGCCATCTCTTATTCAGAATATGAGAAGATATCAAACAGAGACACTGCAAAGAATATGTTTGACTCTCTGAGAATGACGCATGAAGGCAACATTCAAGTCAAAGAAACCAAAGCCCTTGCACTCATTCAGAAGTATGGGGCATTCAAGATGGAAGAGAGTAAATCAATAGAAACTATGTTTTCAAGATTTCAAATTCTGGTTGCTGGTCTAAAAGTTCTTGACAAAGGGTATTCTACTACTGATCACGTTAAGAAGATCATCAGAAGCTTGCCAAAACAATGGAGGCCAATGGTCACAGCGCTTAAGCTAGCCAAAGATCTCAACAAAATATCTATGGAGGAACTTGTTAGCTCCCTCAGAAGTCATGAGATAGAGCTAGAAGCAGATGAACCTCAAAAGCAAGGTAAGCCATTAGCTTTAAAATCTAACAGAAAATCTGACTCCAAAGTTTTGCAGGCTGTGGAAGAAACCTCTGATGGGTCCTCATCAAAAGAAGATGAACTATCTCTCCTCTCCAGAAGGGTGAACCAATTGTGAAAGCAGAGGCAGAGGAAGTTCAGGAATCCCAGAAGATCAGAAAATCAGAATGAATCTTTCTCCAGATACAGAAGGTCAGAATCCTCCTCTGGACACAGAAGATCTGAAGGTTCTTCAGGAAACAGAAAGCCAAACAACAAAGACATCATTTGCTATGAATGTAACGAGCAAGGGCACTACAAAAGTGATTGCCCAAAGATTCAGAAAGAAAATCCCAAAAAGAAGTTTGGCAAGGAAAAGAAGAAAAGTCTCATGGCTACATGGGATGATTCTGACACATCTGAAGCTGACTCAAAATCAGATGATGAAAGAGAAAACATAGCTCTCATGGCAAACATAACAGAAGACAGTGAAGCTTCTGAGTCAGAATCTGAATCAGATACAGAAGAGGTATTCCCTGACTTTACTATAAAATTTACTAAGGCTGAACTAGCTAAAAGCCTTAATGAAATTCTGGAAAGATATCAGCAGATCAGAGTCAAACTCAGAAACCTGAAAAGGAATCTTGCTTCTGACTCTGATAAGACCGAGAGTCTCAAATTGGAGAATTCTGAGTTAAAAGATAAAATTTCAAAATTAGAAAATCAATTGCAAAACTCTCAGAAGGAAACAATCCCTGAAACTCCCAGCAATGCTGATGAGATCATCAAGGAGTATGATCACAGCTTTCAGAAGTTTCTAGCTAAAAACATAGACAGAAGCAAAATGGCTTCAATGATCTATGGAGTTAGCAGAAATGGCAGAAAAGGGATAGGATATCAAGGTAAGGTACCTACACCAAAAAATGCCATGGATTTAGTTATAAAACGTACTCCACTTGATTCACACTTTATATATGGGCACACACATGACATAAAATATACAAGTAGTGATTACTCTGTCAAACCAAAATTCAACCAGAGTTTTGGTAAAACTAACAAATCAGGACCCAAGAAAATATGGGTACCTAAGGATAAAATAATACATGTGGCAGATATCTTTAGCAGCAAAGCAAAAACACCAATCATGGTACCTGGACTCTGGATTCTCACAACACATGACGGGAAGAAGGCATATGTTCCAAAGCCTGGAACTTAAGCCTGGAGGCCACATAGGTTTTGGAGGCAATCAGAGAGGAAAGATCATTGGCTCTGGAATAGTAGGTAATGGAAATCTTCCCTCTATAAGTAATGTTTTACTAGTTGATGGATTAATGCATAATCTGTTATCCATAAGTCAATTAAGTGATAACGGTTATGATATAATCTTCAATCAAAATTCATGCAAAGTTGTTAGTCAGAAAGATGGGACTATCCTATTTAATGGAAAAAGGAAAAACAACATTTATAAAATAAAACTTTATGAACTAAAAAGTCAGAATGTAAAGTGTCTTCTGTTTGTTAACAACGAGCAATGGATCTGGCACAGAAGATTGGGACATGTTAGTATGAGAAGAATATCTCAGATTAACAAACTCAATCTGGTCAGAGGAATTCCTAACCTGAAGTTCAATTCAGATGCTCTGTGTGAAGCATGTCAGAAAGGCAAGTTTGCAAAACCAACTTTCAAATCCAAAAACATTGTTTCCACCTCCAAGCCATTATAACTTCTGCACATTGACTTATTTGGACCAATTAAAACTGCTTCAGTTAGTGGCAAGAAGTATGGGTTAGTAATCGTAGATGACTATAGCAGATGGACATGGGTAAAGTTCTTAAGGCACAAGGACGAGTCACACTCTGTGATTGTTACCTTCTGCAACCAAGTTCAAAATGAAAAGGATCTTAGAATCGTCAAAGTCAGAAGTGATCATGGTGGAGAATTTGAAAATAAAGATTTTGAGTTATTCTTTAATGACAAAGGCATTCTGCATGATTTCTCTTGTCCTAGAACTCCCCAGCAAAATGGAGTTGTAGAACGAAAGAACAGAACATTGCAAGAAATGGCCATAACCATGATCAACGAGACTAACGTTGCTAAGATCTTCTGGGCAGAGGCAATAAACACAGCGTGTTACATTCAGAATAGAATCTCCATAAGACCTATTCTGGAAAAGACTCCATATGAATTGTGGAAGAACAGAAAGCCCAACATTTCCTACTTTCACCCATTTGGATGTACATGTTTTATTCTGAATACAAAAAATTATTTGAACAAGTTTGACTCTAAAGCACAAAAGTGTATTATGTTAGGATACTCTGAACGCTCAAGAGGGTACAAAGTATACAATACAGAAACACAGATTGTGGAAGAGTCAATCAGTGTTCGTTTTGATGATAAGCTTGACTCTCAAAAGTCAAAGCAGAATGAATTCCTTGCAGGTATGGAAGTTGAACTCACAGGTTCTGAAGACAAATCATCAGAAGCTCTCAACAGAGACACCCCCTCAACATCAGAAAGAGGCACAACAAGCAATCCATCACCTTCTATTGATCAACTTCAGAAAAGACTATCCAGAAGCAGCATGGATCACCCAGAAGAAACAATCTTAGGAAGAAAGGAAGATCCAATCAGAACAAGATTTAGCTTCAGAAACTCTGAAGAATCCCTCATGGGACTGGTTTCTCTAATTGAACCAACAACAATTGATGAAGCACTTCTGGACAATGACTGGATTCTAGCAATGCAAGAGGAGCTAAATCAATTCACAAGAAATGACGTATGGGATCTAGTTCCCAAACCAAAAGGATTCAACGTCATTGGAACAAAATGGGTGTTCAGAAACAAACTAAACGAACAAGGTGAAGTCATTAGAAACAAAGCACGACTGGTAGCACACGGTTATAGTCAGCAAGAGGGGATAGACTATACAGAAACCTTTGCTCCAGTCGCCAGGTTAGAATCTATCAGACTCTTAATCTCATTTGCTGTTAATAAAGACATCACTCTGTATCAGATTGATGTCAAGAGTGCATTCTTAAATGGCTATATAGAAGAAGAGGTATATATGCACCAACCCCCTGGTTTTGAAAGTTCCAAAAATCCAGAATATGTTTTCAAACTAAAGAAGTCACTCTATGGTCTGAAACAAGCTCCCAAAGCTTGGTATGAAAGACTAAGTAACTTCCTGTTAGAAAAGGAATTCACCAGAGGGAAAGTGGACACAACCTTGTTCTGTAAGACAATTAAGAATGAAATTTTAGTATGTCAGATTTATGTTGATGACATCATATTTGGATCCACTAAACCCTCTATGGGAAGAAAGTTTGCTAAATGTATGCAGGCATAATTTGAGATGAGCCTAATGGGGGAACTAAAATTCTTTCTGGGCATTCAGATTAATCAAACCCCAGAAGGAACTTACATTCATCAGAGCAAATATGTCAGAGAACTTCTGAAGAAATTTGATCTCTCAGAATGTAAGTCATCAAAGATTCCAATGTATCCCACGTGAATTCTGGAAAGAGAAGAGGTAAGTAAAAAGGTAGAACAAAAGGTCTACAGAGGTATGATTGGTTCTCTTCTCTATCTGACGGCTTCAAGGCCTGACATTTTATTCAGTGTTTGCATTTGTGTTAGATTCCAATCAGATCCTAGAGAATCTCACTTAACAGCAGTTAAGCGAATTTTCAAGTATCTGAAAGGTACTACTAATCTGGGTTTGTTTTATAGAAAATCAAGTGATTACAACTAAGTAGGATACTGTGATGCTGATTTCGCTGGAGACAGAGTAGAACGTAAAAGCACTTCTGGAAGCTGCCAGTTTCTGGGAGAAAATCTGATCTCATGGTCCAGCAAAAGACAATCCACAATTGCTCTATCAACATTAGAAGTTGAATACATAGCAGCAGCTGGATGCAGCACACAAATGCTCTGGATGAAAAGTTAACTTGAGTACTTCCAGATATTTGAGAGTAACATCCCTATCCTCTGTGACAATACTTCTGCTATTTGTCTCAGTAAAAATCCTATTTTGCATTCTAGTGCTAAGCATATAGAAATAAAACATCATTTTATTAGGGACTATATTCAGAAAGGGATTCTAAATTTAAAATTTATTAACACAGACCATCAATGGGCTGATATCTTTACAAAACCTCTTTCTGAAGATAGGTTCAACTTCATTCTGAAACATCTCAGCATGAAGCTCTGCCCAAAATAAAATTATTTTAATTCCATATCTTAATCTTTAGAACTTTGTTTATTTTTCGTGAACTACTGATCAATCTTTCTTCAGATCTTTAGAAGTACAGATTGTATCAGAATCTATCCATGAAGATCTGAGCGCTTCATTTCAAGGATAGAAATGTGCAGTTCACTCAAGCAAACAAGTGTCATCCAGTCATCAGCTACTTTCTGAGGATGAACACGCATTTACGTTTCTGAAAAGGCAAAAGCGCTGATTGGATGCATTGAGACACATGTCATGGGTAACCATTCCAATATCTTTCTGAATCCCCCAAAATTAGCTATCATTAAATGCTTATAATCATTACAATTAATTTCTCTCTCTTGCCGTTTATGTTTTCAAAACTATTTAGAAATCTATTTAAACACACTTCTCACCATTTACACTCTTTTACCTTCACTTTCATTTTCTCTCAAACTTACTGATTTCAGTTTGCATACTTTCTCAAAACCCTTTCAATCTTTTTCACAAAACCTTCGTGTGAACATGGCTTCCTCCAACATTCCTACTTCCAGTGCTCAGAAAACAGATTCCTCTGAACCAGAACCAAAACCCCATAACGATCAATCAAACCCAGCTGTTGATTATGATACCACTCCCATTCCTGGAATCACAGAACCTCTGGCCATTTGTATGCCCCTTGGTACCATTGTGAATATTCCCCAACTTCCCTCTTCACCAGAATCAACTCCACCAAACTCCCCATCAAGTCCAATCATAATTCCTGACTCCCCCACTCCCTCACCAAAGAACAACCCAGAAGACAACATCAAGACTGTCATTGACTTAACAGTTTTTGAACGTCTTGCTGCCATAACCCACAAAACAGCTATCCCAAAACCAAAACATCCAGATGTTGGTACCAGCTTATTGACATTTGAAACAGAAATACAGAAGTGGATCACTTCTCTGAAACAAGCTAGTCTTGAGCTGGTTGATACTGCTGCATCAGACTACCTTTGGACAAAGTTCAGAAGATGGGTATGCTCTGAAAATTTTAAGTTGCAAGAACAGAGCTACGGACAAGCTCAACAGAACTTCAGCAATCTGCTGAAAGAAATTGAAGGTCCAGATCTGAGCAAGCTGCTTAAGGAAGAAGTTTTCCCTCTGGACATTGCTCCCTGGTCTGAACATCGTCCAGCATCCAAAGTTCAACCTGATACTCAAGAGCAGATGATTCCAGCTGAAGAACTGGGTCAAGAAAAGGATATTGCATAAAGCTCTGAGAAGCATCCTGTTTCTGAAGATCCTCAAGCTTCCTCCCTTGACAGGAAGACTCTAGAAGACCTGAAAAGATCTGATATGCTGATGAAGGAAATAATGGATAAACAGGACAACAAAATTGATGCAATCACGAGCATGTTAACCCAGCAACAGGAAACCAACACCCATATCAAGAGCATGTTGGAGGCTTTGTTCACACGACTTCCTCCTCCCTCTTAGAATTTCTCTGTCTTTAAAACTTGTTTATCTGTAACATTTTTAGATTGTTTTGAACTTATCACTGCTTCTGGTTTTTTAATATAAATGCATTTTGGCTCTGATTATTTGTTCTTTTTGATAACTGACAAAAAGGGGGAGAAAGAATGATACTTTTCAATAACGGATTACTGAGACATAAGTCTCAAACATTCTGATCCATTTAAATTTTTTCTCTTCTGAAAAGCTTGAACAGGTACAAAACTTTGAGGAAAGATACAGTAAAGTTCTGATGCTCAAAGACTCATGGAATTAAAGGGAAGTAATCAACTCAGGGGGAGTTTTCTCTTCTTAATTCTATACTTTTTATTCTTTATTTTTAATTGAAAAAATCTGGTTTTTGTCATCATCAAAAAGGGAGAGATTGTTAGAACATAGTTTGATTCTACAACCCTTGATTAGAGTTTTGATGATAACAAAATACAAGAATAAATAAATTCAAAGATATATATATATATATATATATATATATATATATATATATATATATATATATATATATATATATATATATATATAACAAATATGCTTCTTAAGATTATGTTTTATGTATACAGAAGTTCTGATGGAATCAGCATCAGAAGATCAGCAATATGTCAGCATCAGAAGATCAATAACATATGCTACACGCTGAAGCTACCAGATCATACACTGAAGCTTGATGACCAGAATCTGCGCATAAACATATACACTCTGACTCTGATCAAAGATCTTTACCAAGTCATCAGCACCCAGAAGCACTATCATAAGCAAAGAAGACTCTGAAGCGTTACTAAGCATTCAAGACAAATTAAATGCTAACGACTGTCTTCAAGACAAGATCTTCTCAAAAAGGAAAGAGCGTCATTATCATTAAAATGGCTTTATGGACATTATGATCAACGTATCTCTGCCTTGCCTATTTAAACAAGTCTGTGTAAGAAAAGACCACGCTTATCATACGCATGCACTCATACATTTTGCTAAGCTTTCAAACCATGCTTACTCAAATGCTTTAGCAAATTCAGTTTTATTCCAAGCTTAAAATTGTGTAATTATCACAGTTGTGATATACTGTTTTATTAGAAAACGTTAAACACATTCTTGTTAAATTATCTGTAAGAGATTTCCTTGAGATAAACCGGTTTGTGGTTATACTCAAGAAGGCTTTAACAGTTGTTAAAGCAGCTATTGTAATCCTTTGAATATAGTGGATTAAGACCTCGTTGGAGAGAGGCGAAATCACCTTGACGGGTGGACTGGAGTAGGTTGAGATCAAATGAACCAGGATAAAAATACAGTGTTGTCTAAGCATTTGTTTTAAGTTTTAACAATTCAACCCCCCTTCTTGTGTTTTTTACATCTTCAGCTTGGTGACTCTTCGTGTCCTATCTTTTGCTATTAGGTAGTCATTAACAGTTTCCTAAACTTCCTTAGCATCTTCTGCTTCTTCTTTGACTTCACCTGGGATACATAATTCAGCATCAACATGCTCCACCTCAATAGGAATCTCTACCTATTACAGCTCTTCATCAGATATTTCTAGACTTCGATCAACATCATCAGTTTTCTTGAAAGCCATTTCAGCTTCATTGAAAACTACATCTCGACTTGTGATACATCTCATTTGACCTGGCTCTAGGCACCATAGCCTATAATCTTTGACTCCTTTTGGGTATCCCATGAACATTCCTTTTAGAGTTTAGGTTCGACCTTGTCTTGCCTAATGTGAGCATAGGCTACGCAGCCAAATACTCTCAGTTTTTCGAGATTTTGTGGATGTTCCGACCAAAATTCTCCAAGTGTCTTCATATCTAATGCAGTCGAAGAACATATGTTTATCAAATATGTTGTTGTCGAAACAGCCTCATCCCAAAACACCCTCTTCAATCTGGAACTATTTAACATGCATCTAACTCTTTCCAAAATAGTTCGATTAAATCTTTATGTTAAACCATTTTGTTATGGAGTACCTGTAGTAGTTTTGCGTCTTGCAATACCAAAGGCAACACAAAAGTTGTCGAAAGCCTCATTGTAAAATTCAAGGCCATTGTTAGTTATCAACCTCTTGACCTTTCTGCCAGTTTTATTTTTGACCAGAGTCTTCCAACTTTAGAAATTCTCAAAAGTTTTATCCTTAATCTTCTAGACGAATACCCATAACTTTATAGAATAATCATCTACTATGGATAGAAAATACCTTGCTCCTGAATATCATGGATACCTTACAGGCCCCTAAATATCAGCATGGATGTAATCAAGTGATCCATGTGTTCTTTGTTTTCCTTTGTTGAACTTCACTCTGCAAGATTTTCCAAATACACATGATTCACAAAACTTCAGCTTTTCGACTGTCTCCACCAAGAAAATTTTGTTTCCCCAATTCGACCAGACCCCTTTCACTGATATGGCCCAATCTCATGTTCCAAATTTTTGTCCCCGAAAAAGGTTTTATGGATACAATATTTGTCGAACCACTTACAACTTCAGCCTCAAGGGTATACAAGCCTTATTTCTTCATGCCTCTCAAGACTTCCTTCGAACCCTTCATGACTCTTAGGATACTTTTATTTCCTTAGAAAACATATTTGAAGCAACCCGAGAAAAATAAATCTCTTAAAACAAACAATGAAGTCACCATCAAACATTTATTTATCCCATGGGAAGGGAAAGGAAAACATCAAAGAAAACCTGAAGAGGATGAAATCAAGGTCTTGCAACCAAGAGAACGGGTAATGAAGTCGATTACGCAAGGGAAAGATATTAGCACCCCTCACGTTCGTGGTACTCCATGGGATCCACTCTTGTTGTCTAATCTAATGGGTGTGTTTAAATCTAAAGCTAGGTTGTACAGGGAATGCTGTAAAGTCATGCTTCATCAAGTTTATGTTTTGATGATTACAAACATCATGATCAAGGCAAAAGGCATTATCAAAAAGAAGAAGAAAAAGTATCTACTCGAAATGGATTTTTGACTTGCATGCTAAGTTACTCCTAAAGAAGACTTTGGTATTTGATCTTCATTATAGTACAAGACTCCAATTTAATATAGTACATTACTATAGTGCTCAAAATATGTCTAATATTATGCATACATGTTTCATGGCTTTTAATATAACTAGCATTGCATTTCCAAGTCATTAAAAAGGTTATTTCACTTTTTCATATAGTGGTAACCGATTACAGGTTTTTGGTAACCGGTTACATGCTTCAGCAATTCAAAAAATATTAACATTACCTGCATGGGTAACCGGTTACTGCATTATGGTAACCGGTTACCGCTTAAACGAATTTCAAAAACAAGATTGTTTTGAATGCTGTTTGTTTGTTGCATTTGTCTATGAACCATTTCTCTTTTACATTCATTTTGTACCTTTTGAAAGGGTGCAATATATGTATATAATTTAAATATTTTTGAAGTAGAAACACAACAAAAATAACAACAATCACAACATGCAATTCAACATTTTGTTTCTCATTTTCAAACAAGTGCATGGATTAATATTTTGATCTTGCATGAAACTTTTCCTCTTACTTTTTCAAATACATCATTAGAAAAGTTTCATCATATGTGTAATGGAAAAAATGTTGAGACAAAGCCATTGGATTGACTTGACTCACACAGATCAAATAAAAATCGCCACCGCACTTTATTGTTTACAAAGGAATGGGAAAAGAGTGAATAACCCAAAAATAGAGGGGGATAAAATCTAGGTACGAGGGTCGGTTATGCAAAGAGAAGGTATTAGCACCCTAAATATCTATAGTACTCCACAAGAACCGCTTTGAAAAATTGTGTATTTTGGCTATAAGTGTTGTATATAAAAAATAGATGGTGGAGACGAGGAAAGAAATATTTTTTACAATTTTTACACCCACTGCGATTGTGAACCTTTAGTTCCTATGTACCACCTTCCGTGCAATAGGGGATCAGGGTACTCGTAGTTCACCTTTAAAATTTTAAAACACAAATGTGTTTGTTAATTTTGAGAGACGAGACATCATCATTGTATCAGAGTGGAAAACATACTTACTACCCATGATTATGAGAAAGGAGAATTTGTGTTATCTCAAAGTGGAGGATATAGCTTGGATTTTAAAATCAATAAAGCCTCACTCGACACCCAAGTGTAAAATATCTCACTTCACTACATATCGTAGAAGTATAGTAGCTCACATCACTACAAGAATTGACAAGATTCTAATATTTTGAGAAAAGTTTAAATAAAAATCCAAATGGAAAAATGGTTTGAATGAGATTGATTGACTTTTAGTCTTCTCACAAAAATGTCAAAGTATGATTAAGTTGTTTAAAGTTTAATTAAGAAAATATTTTTGAAAAGGCATGGACCTAAGTCCAAGTTTATTGTGAAAATGGTTCAAGTTTAGAAAACAAGAATAATTTTGAAAAGGAGGGAGAAGATTTTGAAATTAAAGAAAGATGAGAGGAGATGAAGGGAATATCCTAAGGCATAAGGTAAAAGTTAGGGAAAAGAACCGTCTAACCAACAAGAAGCCAACACTTGACACAACGAGCCAATGTAGAATTCCCATCCTTTAAATTGAAACCAAACAAGCAAAGATATTAAATCTCTTAATACTACCAAACTTCAGATGTATTAGGTCTTCACAAAAAATTGGGTAGAGTAACGGCTGTATACAGATGAATTTCCAATCAAAAAGCATATAATCAGAATAACCTGCACACAAAGAAAGAAAGAAAAACTTAATGTCTCGAGGTAAACCCCAAGAACTCCAGACAAAATAACAACAAAAGTCACCAAGTCTCAAGGGTAGTCAAGGCTTCTAATCCTAAGTCCAAGAGGTCCATAACTCCATCATGCCAAAGATAGTAACCAAATAGTCCAAGTAACCTTAAAGATTTTTTTATTGTTCAAGTTTGTTATTAAGTATCTTAAAAAAGAAAATGAAAAACTCAAGTGAGCAAAACAAAATGACATAAAGATAAATGCTCAAGTGAGCAAAGATGAAAATAGCATGAAATGAAAATGCTAAAGTAAAAGGTGCGTAAAAGTAAAGACGTAAATTAAAAGCATAAAATAAAACTCAATTGTTAGTGAGTTAGAAATTAGAGGTTTGTTGAATAACCATCTTGAAACTTGCATTTGAAAACTCATTAGAAGATTGATAAAAATCAAATCTTCTCAATAACAAGTTTCATTTACTTTTTGTCAAGTATATAATTCATTTCAACTTCTCAAGGCCACAACAAATAATCAACGATGTTTAAATGATTCACTTAGACCAAATTTTATGAAGGTTCATTAGAGGATTCATAAGACCAAAGCCTCCTAACAATGAACCTCAGGGTTATTGGATCAAAGGTTTCAAATTAAACATACTTGGGCTTGCAAACATAGGTTTGGGACACAAATGATCATATCTCGAATCGGGATAAAATTTAGCACTATGTTAAGCAATCGTAAATGGACTTATATAGAAGTCGCACCTATTTTGAGGACGGTCAATAGCAATCTATATACCACATGCTTGGAGAAATGATATGTAAATTATCCTCTAACAACATGTAGCACAAGTAAGAAAGGGATAAGATGAAGGGGGATGGATAAATATTTGAACCAAACATTTTAACCAAACTATCATTAAAATCATTCATCCATTTTGGTGGAGTTAAACTCAAAACCCAAGATCCAATGATGTTAATGAAGCTCATGATCAAAAATCACATAGCTCAAGCTCACCCAAAATATATTCAAAAATAAATTTCTTTAATAAACAAAATAAAAAAAAGAAAATGGTTTTTAAATTGTTTTTTTAAAATGAAAATAAAAGGAAAAATAGTAAACTATATTCAAAGTATCAAATACAAATTAAAAGAAAACATAGAGAAGTCAGACATAATCTTAAGTATTTTTAAAAATAAAAAATTAGCAATTTTTTTAAAACAGAAAAGTATTTTTAAATTATTTAAAATCATTCAAGTAAGTGAAAAAAGATCAAAAATAGTAAAAATCCAAATAAAATTTTTGAAAATTTTCAGAAAGTCAGAAACAAAGAAAATGATCTTGATGAATTTTTTTAGAATTTAAAAATACCAAGAAGTATTTTTAAACAATTAAAAACAAGTCAAAACAAGTTAAAACAAAGAAAAAATCATAAAAAATATCAACTTTGAAAATAAAATCATGAAAAAATAAAAATCAGAAAGAGAAAATTTTAAAATATTTTTGTGAATTTTTTCATAAGTATTGGGTCAGAAATGAATTTTCTATGATTTTTTGAAGTTTAAAACAATTAAATATAAAAATTCAGAAATAAAAAATAAAGTTAGAAAAGTATGGACCATTGGATGAGAGTCAAAATGCGTTAGTAAACAGATCCAATAGATCTAGCACGTTGTGCATATCATGGTCTTTTTTGGGAATCACACCCAATCATTTTTTAATAATTAAAAGCAACAAAAAATCTGGCGTGTTAGATAGAGTCTGACTAATGAAAGTAATCATATCCAATGGTCCTCAAAACGCACGTATAGTAAAACAAATGCACTGTATAGGATTTGAAAAAGCACATATAACACTATCATTGACTGAAGCACGACACGTAGGTCGTCTTCAATCTTTAGATGCCCTAAATTGAGGTTCCACAAACTGTAAAATTAGAGAACTAGACCGGTACCATTAGATTCGACTCTTCAAGACGATTCTAATGGTACCATCGCACCAAATTTATATAAGTTGTGCAAGGCTGTATTTGAAGAACACTAAAAAAAATAGCAAGCACGAAAATCTCAAGTATCTCTCTCAATTCTCAATGAAAGTGAAAACTGTAAGAAGTGTGAGAATCAGAAGGATAAATAGAGTAGAATAAGGCTTTATTCAGTTCAACTTGGTTGAGAATTCTACCTGAACGAAGTAGCATAAAATTTCTCTGAAACTTGACTTGGCTAGCACGATTTAGGACACCTCAAGGCTTGGTTCTTCTTCTGTTAGCTTCAATGAAGTTCAAGGATAAAGAATCAACAAAGAAATTGGATTAAAAAGTGAAGAAAATAGGAATTTGAAAACTCATAAAAGTGGGTTATGCAGAGAGTTTGGCAGGGTGATTTTGGCTGTCCAAGCTTGAGGAAATGAATTCAATATGTCCCTCTATTTATAGAAGAGTGAATGATGAAAATAATTGGAAGCAATAGTGAGGTCTGGAGGGAAAACAAAGCAAGCCCGAAAGTGAAAAAAGTGTGACTTAAATTTGCCCAAAACTTAGCTAATTCTTGAGTTTTGATCCTTAATTCAACTTTGGGAACTTGGTTAAACACGTTTAAATAAAAAACGTGTGCTAATTTGGCATTTAGAGGTTGGGTTATGGATTTCAAATTCTGACTTGGAAGAAAAAATCAATTTCAAGTAGCTGACTTTGTACTCATGGTGTGCACGATTTAGGAAACCTTAGGACTTGATTCTTGATGCATTGGAAAGATGAGGTAACATTATTTATAATGTGCTAAGAAAGATATCATTTGAATGCTTGAGCTAGAAGTTGTGCTTAGTCAAAATCCAAAAAAATGGGCTGACTTTTATACTTAGAAAAATTCTAAGTTTTTTCTTCAAAAATGACCTATAATGTTTTGATTCCAAACAAGTTCTTCCTTCAAAATTAAGCCTTTATCATCAATGCTAGCTTGAAGTGGACTCCTTAAAGAGTATTGTGAAACTTTTATCACTCAAAAATTCCAAATATTGGACAAGTTATGATCCTTCGAATTTGATGAAAATCCATAAGGTGGCCTATAATCTTTTGAGCTTTTAAGGCATCTTCTAACCATTTTCAAGTTTTACACATAAAAGAAGAGTTGAAGTTCACACTCTTAAGATAATTGTGAAAAATGAATGGGCTCAAGGAGATAAAAATTGATCAAGTTATGACTTTTTGAAGTCACATAATGGAATTTGATGGCCTATCTAGAGGACTTGTAATCTTTCTCAATCATTAGTGATCTTTCACTTAAAATTTACTTGAAACTTTTGAAGTGATTTATTGATAACCCTTTAAGGAGAAGCGTGTTTTTGGAATAACTCAAAAATCTCAAAAGATGGACAAGATATAGCCCTTATAAGTCTAAAACCCTAACTCCTAGAGCATCAAAATGGCTTGGGAACCCCTTTCAGTTTTGACAATCTTTCTTGTGCAAATACTTTTGCTATGTGAAGAGATGTTGTTATGGATGATAATGAGATTCTACAGTAACAATAACCACTTCCAAATATTAAGAAATGAGAGAGTTATGCACTTGTGATCAAGGAATCAAGAACTTGTCCAATTAGGTCAAACTTCTTCAATCAATTCTTGCATCTTTTGACTTCCTTTGGAAAATTGAGGCATGACGAATCATAGTAGGCGTTGTCATGACATTTCTTTAAAGAACTCTCAATGATGAAGCTTGAAACTCAATGAAGCTTTGTTGAAGAAGGCATGGAAATAAACTCACGAACCTATGAATCAACCTGATGAAATGTGTTGTGCCCTCACCTATAGTGTCATCATTTGGAGAAAACATTCATTGTATTTGTTAGTTAAAAGTTAATCAACACAAGACAAATATGACCATAATATACAAATTAAAGTGCTTGGTGATCTCTCGTGAGCAAACCTAAAGACAGGGAGAAAAACCAAACCCAAGTGTAATCTTGATATGATTGAGTTGATATGAGATGATAGAGGAACCTTAGGGGAAAAATTGGGGTATAAAAGCTGCCCTTATTTAAGTGTCTTCTATCCAGAGATACGAATGTTAAAATCTTCGTGTCGACGCGATTGAAGATACTTAAATATAAAATAAGCCCTGTTTTTGGCCCTAAGATGCCATGCAATGCATATGATTATGCATGCAAACAAACAAATCCAAAGGTGACACATGACACCACTGGGGAAGCAGAAAATAAAATAAAGGATCAAAAGAAAATCCGACCAGGAAAATAAATCACTGGTGAACAAAAGACTCGACTCTATTGGGGTAAAGCTCAAGGAGGAGATAAATAATCATTAACTCAAATATTTAGGAGTAAAGTAAAGGATGATAACGACCGACAGATAACTACGAACTACCCACTCACAAAGAAGATAGCAAAAAAACGTAATGTCGACTCACAGGGAAAAGAAATGGTAAGATAATACTATTAAAAACCAATACTAGGGCAGGTAACCAATGATTAGCATCAATACTTATGACTGGAAACATATGAGCTTCTTTAGAGCAAAGTGAATCTCAATGACGAACTATCTCCCATAATGACGAGACTACCATTCATCGGAGTAACAAATCTCAACAAAGAACTATCTCCCATAATGACAAGACTACCATTCATTGAAGTAAAAAATCTCAATAATGAACTATCTCCCACAATGACGAGACTACCATTCATCGGAGTAACAAATATCAACAACGAACTATCTCCCATAATAAAAAGACTACCATTCATCGGAGTAATAAATATCAACAACAAACTATCTCCCATAATGAAGAGACTACCATTCATCACAATAATAAATCTCGACAACAAACTATCTCTCATAATGACGAGACTACCATTCATCAGAGTAACAAATCTCAACAATGAACTATCTCCCATAATGACGAGACTACCATTCATTGGAGTAACAAAAATGAATCTTCTTTTGGAACTAACATACTTACTGGGAAAGTACATGTTGCTCAAATAAAGAGACCCGTCACTTGCTGTTATAAGAAGCATGTTAGGAAAAGAAATATGACTTCTCTGGGGAAGTGCCAAAGTAATCATGCCGAGGATATAAAGTCTTCTTGTGCAAAATAAATGCACATTCTCAAACTAGGACTCAAAGCATGCAGAAAACATAATAATAACGTCATCTGGGGACCACAAATTCAAACCAGAAATAAACCAGAGTGAAACAGTCAACCAAGACAACACCTAACGAGAAATCAACTCAAAAGGGGACTATGTCCCATTCAGATAATGGGCTGAAAAGGAAGGCTAAAGCATAATTCTTCCATGAGGGAACAACTCAGTGGGGAAATTGAAAGAATATACACTTTCTGCTTAAGGTTGACACTCTATTGAAGAGAGGGTAACATAAATATGCAAAATAGGGTAATATTCCAACAAAAACATCAATGAATGCAAATGAGCAATGAACTTTAATTCAGCTATGCATGATGTATGTATGAATGTAAGAATGTTATCATGTATATGCTGACCAAACGAACATATACCACTGGGAATAACTTAGACAAAACCAGCTTGGGTAAAGTCAATACTCGGCTAAACCACATCCATGATGAAAATTTCATAAAAAAAGTAAACACTAACCGAGGAAACCAATTCCTACTTCACGGCTTAACTCCATTGAAAAGAAAACATGGCTTGAAATTAATTAAAGCATAATCTGATAGCAATAAACCAATACAAATATAGGGATATAACATCTTTCTCCAGGCTTCACTGGGGAATATCACACAGACTTCAATGGGGAAAACAATGACTCAATGTTTAGACTTCTGCATGAGATTATAATACTGACTTCACTAGGGAAGATGAAAACCACATCTTCGAGACATCAACTGGGGATCTCGTGATAACTTCATCGGGGAGTTCAACACCACATCATCTAGTGGATACTAAAATACATTCTTCAATATCAAGAGAAAAGGCTACATAAACTTCTTTGGGGAGAAATTATGAAACTTCATGGGGAGAAATTATGAATCCACCTGGGGATAACAACTTTCAGAGAGAAGCATCATATCAACTTCACTTGGGGATCTAAGAAGTTTAAAAAAATACCATGAAGTTAAAAAATATGGGGATTTTAAATCAAACTTATCATTTGGTGAGAGAAAACTCAAAAAGTTGACAACTGTCTCAACACTTCTTAGAAAAGATATTTCCCTTGTCTAGTTTCTTGGGAAACAAACAACAACAATAATGTCATTACTGCGAAGAGCGATGCTTTGAAAATGACTATTCCTCAACACACAAAAGGAGAAAGAACTTCTGTAAAATGAGCGAAGACCTTACTGGGGAATCTGGGATAGAGGTTTCAAACCACGCAAACCCAAAACCAAATAACCAACCTAGAGAAGAGCTGAGTCAAGACTTGACTGGGGATTATGGGATTACATGCCCAACATCGCTCCATATATCAATTGGTACGAACTCTAACTATTTGGAAAGTGACCTGGGAGAACTTTCCTGGGGAATAATTTTAAAATCTTCGGAGTTCATCCATCCTTGGAACCACTACTTTTGTTTTACTTGAATCACAAAATCTGAAGTGAAAAGTAATTTGTAAATTCTTTTCAAAAACATTTTTATTGTTAAATATCTTTGTTTTGAAAATTACTATTAATAATAAATGAAATCTTTGCAAACATAATAAGATAAGAACTACAAGGAATTGGATAAAAGCTCAAACTTTATTAATATAATGGTAGTCTACGAATGTCAAGACTCCATGGATGATTACAAAGTTTAGAAAATGGTAATATATGAGAAAAGATAGATTGAAATTCAATGACCACTATTCTCCCTAACAACTTTAAATTCCTGAGCAGCGAATTCTGTTGAAGCATGGTGAAGATCCGAGAAGATTATTGCTTCAATGGACAAGTGTTATTTGACGCATTCACTTGCCAAGAAATCCCTAACTTTTTCCTAGGTTTCCCTTTCGGGTTTTCAACCTAGCGGGAACATTTATTCTATTTGTGTCTCTTATTTTTGCCTAGAGCGCCCTTTCAGGTTTTCAGCCTACCGAGACGCTCCTTTTTTCCTAAGCCTCCGTTTCGGGTTTTCAACTTAGCGAGTTGTTCTTTTATTTCTTTAGGCAATGTATTTCTTGACTATGCCAACATTCATAGGACGTGGGAACTCCTCGCCATCCATAGTTTCAAGAATCAGTGCACCACTAGAGAAGGCTTTCTTGACAACATATGGGCCTTCAAAATTGGGAGTCCACTTTCCCCTAGAATCAATGTTAAAAGACATGATTTTTCTGAGCACGAGGTCGCCTTCTCTGAATTCAAGAGGCTTGACCTTCTTATCAAAAGCTTTCTTCATTCTCTTCTGGTATAACTGACCATGACACAAGATCGTCATTCTCTTTTCTTCAATTAAATTCAATTGGTCAAACCTGTTCTGGACCCATTCAGCCTCTGACAATTTAGTTTCCATTATCACACGTAAAGAGGGAATCTCAACCTCAATAGGGAGCACTGCTTCCATACCATACACGAGAGAGAATATGGTTGCCCCTGTTGAAATACGGACAGATGTACGGTACCCATGCAAAGAAAAAGGGAGCATCTCATGCCAATCTTTATAGGTAACAACCATCTTCTAGATGATCTTCTTATTATTTTTATTAGCATCTTCAACAACCTCATTCATCTTTGGCCTGTAAGGAGATTAATTGTGATGGATAATATTGAATTCTTCACAAGTTCTATCATCATCTTGTTATTCAGATTCGAGCCATTGTCAATGATAATCCTGCTTGGCACACCATACTGACATATAAGATTGTTCTTAATAAAGCATACTACCACCTTCTTAGTGACATTAGCATAAGAAGTTGTTTCCACCCATTTGGTGAAGTAATCTATTGCCACCAAGATGAAATGATGTCCATTCGACGCCTTGGGTTCAATCATTCCAAACATATCAATGCCCCATATAGAAAAAGGCCATGGGGAAGAAATAACATTGAGAAGTGTTGGAGGCACATGAATTTTGTCAGCATAAATCTGGAACTTATGGCACTTCTTTGCAAATTTGTAACAGTTGGATTCCATTGTCAGCCAATAGTAACCTGCCCTAAGCATCTTCTTTGCCATTGAATGTCCATTGGCATGGGTACCAAAGGAACCTTCATGGATCTCATGCATCAACATGTCTTCTTCGTGTCTATCCACACATCTGAGCAAGACCATGTCATAATTTCTTTTGTATAACACATCTTCATTGAGGAAAAAGCTGTCTACCGACCTTCTCAATGTCTTTCTATCTTTGTTCGATGCATCAACCGAGTATTCCTGAGTCTGGAGAAAATGCTTCATATCTTAATACCAAGGTTTTTCATCTGACATTCCCTCTATTGCAAACACTTGAGTTGGCTTATCCAGACAGTAAACTGTGATACGAGGCACATCATTCCAAGTATTTACTTGATACATAGAAGCCAAAGTGGCTAAAGCATCTGCCATCTGATTATCATCTATGGGAATATGATGGAATTTAACTTTATTAAATAAAGGTAATAATCTTCTAGCATAGTATTTGTAGGGAATCAAGACAACGAGACGAGTATCCCATTCTCCTTTTATTTGATTTATTACCAAAGCTAAATCACTGTATACATCTACAATTTTGGTTCTGAGATCTATAGCCTCTTTGAGACCCATGATACAAGCTTCATATTCTGCCATATTATTGGTATAATCAAATGCCAATATTGCAGTAAAAGGGATATGAACCCATGAGGAGTGATAATCACGACACCAATTCCTTTTCCATAAGCATTTACAGCTCCATCAAACACCATACCCCACTCGGATTCAGGATCAGGACCTTCCTCAGACAAAGGTTCATCACAATACTTTACTTTCAAAAAAATCGCATTCTCATCAGGGAAATCATATTTAACAAACTGATATCATCAAATGGTTGGTGAGCAAGGTAATCTGCCAACACACTGCATTTTATAGTTTTCTGAGTATAATATTTAATATCATATTCAGACAACAACATCTGCCAACCGACAATTCTTTCGGTAAGAGTAGGCTTTTTAAAAATATACTTAATCGGATCCAATTTAGAAATTAACCAAGTAGTATGATTCAACATATATTACCACAATCGCTTTTCCACCCAGGCCAAAGCACAACATGTTTTTTCCAGCACGGAATACTGTGACTCACAGTCAGTAAACTTCTTGCTGAGATGATAAATGGTGTGATACGGTGGCAGAACCGACTGTTATACTGGTTTGCATTTTGTATTTGCAAATGTTGCAGTAAGCAAGAGTCGCCACCTACTTTTCTTTTATCCAACAAAGGAAAGGGTGAAAAGAACAGAAAAAGACCTTTTTCGAGATTTTCTGAGTAAGGGGGGTAGATTATGGAAACAGAAGGTGTTAGCACCCTCTCCATCCGTGGTTTTCCACGGGCTCTTAGGTCCTTGCTCATTTTGAAAACTGCTTTCATGTTTGTGTGTTTTGAAAAGGTTTTGTTGTCTTTATGATAACTCTTGTGTCAGTCCTCAAGAGTGTGATAAAGAATTTTTTTTTGAAAAGAACTTTGAAAGTGTGGCGTGAAAAGGAATTGATTTTGAGCAAGTACTTAACAACTATCTACCTACTCGAAAAAATGCGTTATTTTCCTCCTTTCCTTTAGATAGTGCTATCCTACTTTTAGTGAGTAGGTAGCCCTATCGTTGGATGTTGAGGGACTATCTAAAGGGACGCTTATGATCATTGAAGGCAACATATAGGGATACCTTAGCAGTTCAAAGGGACTGTCATCATATATTCGTAGGCAACATTGAGGGACAATATCATTTCTCGTAGGCAACTCGAGGAACATTGAGGGACTATGATCTTTATGATGACTTTAACTGTGGGTCTTTTCTAATAGTATCCCTACGTCCGAGGGACATGACAATTTCCGAAGGTAACCAAAGTGGGAGATACCCTAGGGGTGTAAGTGTGCAATATTGTGCTTTTTTCAGATATTTTTATCTTGATGTTAGTGATCTAAGATTGATTTGGTTAGTTCTTGCCATACACGCCTAATTGACTAGCAGTTTATATACAGACATATAATATAGTGCGGAAAATGAAATCCACAGTTATTACAAGGCTTCATGGCAGTTACAATTATATCTGACTGAAATGTAAAGTATGGAAAGTAAAAATCCTAATTAAGGCTATTACAATCTGGGAACAGTTACATAATTAAAAAGAATAATAGTACGAAAGATAATAACGCGCAAAAATTGAGACGGGAATAAGTTTGAAACCCTAAAAATCTAATTGTTTAATGAAAATATTCTTTTTGTATTTTATATGAAAAATTTGAGATTTAAACTAATTTATAATTAATTTTAAATTAAAGAAAACAAGTTAAAATCATTAAATTAAATTATTTTGTAAAAAATTAATTTTAATTAAAAAAACCTAAGTCCTATTTTTATGATTTATTGATTTTATGATTAAAATAAAATTGATTTTGAAAGTAATATAAAACATATTAAATAAAATAAATTAAGTAAAGAGAAAAAGGATTGGGCCTGATGTTGTAAATTAATTTGGGGGTGCAGCACTGAAATTTGCTAAGGGCCCAAATCTGTTGGCCCACTGCAGCGTATGATCCAATGGTGCTGCATCTGGAAGGTCCACCATGGGGAAGCACGCTTGGAGACGCTGGATCCAAGCCAACTGAGATCTGATGGTGTGAGTTTGAGGGCCTATGATGCATGCCTTATTTCTGGGCACACTGAATCTGCAAATAGCCTGTTAGAAAAATAAAACACCTGAGTCAAAACAAAATAATATGAAAACCAAAATAATATGAAAACCAAAACAGATGTTGACTTTTCCACGCACGCCCTTCAGTAGGCCCCTAGAAATTTGAATGAACGAATGGGAGACAGCTACGCATGCCTCGCCTGAGTCAAAACCTAGAGACGTCGGAGTCAACACTCCAGTAGTCTTCTCCGACGGGCCTCAATCACCAAACCTGCAAAATAACCACGTTAAACGCAAAAGAAAGATCCTACCCTCCTAATTCAAGGGCTACGAATCCAGTGGCAGTGTCCGTTTGGTCTGAAAGTCCCTGTACAGGGAGATACGAAGTTTGCAGTTCAACATGCCCTAATAATGGAAAATGGCTACTTAGCCATCAAAGCTCATCAACGATTGCCCAGACCTGTTCCTTATCATCTTGTGATCATGTTAATAGGGTTAGAATGAATTGGAAGGTTTTATAACTTGAAATACGATAGACAGAAAACTATGAAAAGTATGAGTTATGAATGATGAGATTCAGCGTGTTATGGCTATGGATGATGATCCATACTTACCCAATCTTACCTCAGGAACACCAAGGAATGGTTAGAATGATTTGAAATTGGCTGCAAATATGAATACAAATGGCACCACTCTTTGAATTTTTTTGAGAAATATTAGGGTTCTTTTGAGACTAGTTGCGCGTCCGTTTGGTTCTAAATGATTGTGTATATGTATGAGACCATATTAGGTTAACAAAAACATCCATGAGATCAAATATAATCATGTTTTTAATGTCATGAAGATTTGATCCAAAATTTCTAAAATAATAAAATCTTTCCCTCCTCTTGCCTTATGCATTTTTATCTTGATATGCCAACACATCTTGCCCATTATTTGATGAGAAAAGATTCTAAATCATATCTTTCATTATTTCTATTATTTATTTATTTAATTTTGCATTTTAATGAATAAAATATCAAAATAAATAGCACAAATAATATAATAATGCATGGGTGGGCCTAGAGGTCGTGGACCATGCTAGGAACAAGTTTCAAACATGAAAAGATGGGCCCATTTGGAAAAAATTCAAGTTTGGTCAATATTGGCTTCATACACTTTTCCAAAAATTGGTCAACTTTAGCAATGCATATCTCTCTCATTTTTAACCCTAAGAGGGTGTTCTTGGACTTTTTAGAGAGCTTAGGATGTCATCTAAACAACCTTTTTATTTTCATTTCAATTGGATCTTCCATGTTCATGTAAGGAGCTTTGACCCAAAAGGTGTTTTTGTTGACTTTTTGAAAGGACCTATAATGTCTGAGCTTGTATCTTTTAACTGGAGCATTTCTTGATCTTGAGAGCTGAAGAGAAGTTGTAGGGGATTGGATTCTCTTCAAAATGAGCTTTGGTAGAGAAATTTCTAATAAAGTATGAGAAAGTTGTGCTTGGTTAAAGTTTGGTTGACTTTTCATTTAGAAACCCTAATTTGCTATTTTTGACTTTTGATGAGGAATCGTGATCAACCCTTGATCAAATGATGGATATCACTTCAAAATGTTTATGTTTACCAAAAAATTAAAGTTTAACTGTATATAGGCCACAATTGACTTTTGACCTAGTACAGTTGATTTTCAGGCATTTGAGCAGTTGACTGAGCAAACTTGTGTTGCAAGGCATAGAATTTAGAATGGATGATCTTGATGACATATTAGTGCCATGTAAAAAATTTGAGACCCTTGTAGCTTACACATATTGATGAAAACTGAAACCCTAGTTAGAGGTTTATTGCCTTAGGAGGAGAATTTATCTGGTCAATTCTTAGTCATCCTAGGGCAAGTTAGGGATCACAATGGACATAGTAAAATGAGAGGGCAAATTTTTGGGTACAACATCTGACCCTGTTCAATCTTCTTAAACTTGGGGATGTAGATTGGCTGGTCTGCCTTTCATGATCTAAAGGTGGAAGATGATTGAACACTAGAGTGCACAGAAATTTTCACTCGTCTGAAATGATACTTGACTGTATAGATAATATCAGGAATGGGCTTAAAGATGCTATCCAGAAAATATGACGGAGAGTCGTCGGAGATGGGCTTAAAGATGCCATCTGGAGAAAAATGTTTATTTTATGAGATATTCCTTTGTGGGGATTCCTATTCCTGTTGTTGAGGAGGACTCCGCTAAGAATGTTGGTCTCTGTTTTGGAAAATAGAGTTCAGGATCTTCAGTTATCCATTACTCTATTAGGGAGTCATCTCTTGACTGGAGAGACGAATGCAAACTGTTATTTGGTCAGGATCCAGGCTTCACATGGACTTGCTGAGGATAATAAGACTGATTGCTATATGGTCGTGTTCCAGGCTTCACAACGACATATTGGGGAATATGAAATTAACTTCTATCTGGTCGGTTCTAGGCTTCGCAGTAATTATAAACATTGAACTGTTATCTGGTCGTATCCAGGCTTCAACGATTTGAAGAAATTAAGTTGTTATCTGGTCGGGTCCAGGCTTCAACTTGAATATGAGGTATACCGTCATCTGGTCGGGTCCAGGATTCGGTGTAATTAACAAAATAAACTGATATCTGGTTGGACTCCAGGCTTCACAATGACTTGCTGAGGATAATAAGGCTGCCTGCTATCTGGTTGTATTCTAGGCTTCACAACGACTTACTAGGGGCACATGAAATTAACTGATATCTGGTCGGACTCCAGGCTTTGCAGTTTTTTTAAATTGGAATAGAAATCAGGAAAATCTTAGTGGCGATTTAATTGAACCAGAGAAAGGTCTTGAGTTATCTTCAACTGGAATAGAAATCAGGAAAGTCTTAGTGTCGATTTAACCGAACCAGCGAAAGGTCTTGAATTGTCTTCAACTGGAATAGAATTCAGAAAAATCTTAGTATCAATTTAACTGAACCAGAGGAAGGTATTGAATTATCTTCAACGGGAATAGAAATCAGAAAAATCTTAGTATCGATTTAACTGAACTAGAGGAAGGTCTTGAATTATATTCAATTGGAATAGAAATCAGAAAAATCTTAGTATCAATTTAACTGAACCAGAAAAAGGTCTTGGGTTATCTTCATCTGGAATAGAAATCAGGAAAATCTTAGTGTCGATTTAACTGAACCCGAGAAGGTCATGGATCACTTTAACTGGAATAGAAATCAGAAAAATCTTAGTGTCGATTTAACTGAACTAGAAAAAAGTCTTTGAGAATATCTTTCTGAGGAAAATGCTGAAATAGCCCTTCGTCAGACATAGCTTTTGAGAAGACTGCCAGGTAATATAAGTAGTCAACGATGTTTGTTGATTTGATCTTTCCTGAAAAGGTATAGAGTTAGTCGTATGCAATATCATGATGTATGAAATGCATTGTGTGATGACATTCTCAAAATAAATGAGATTATGCTATATGCGATGTGTACATGCCATCATGTATGAATATGGGATGCTGTTGAAATATATCCTAGTCTGGGAAAGTAAATCCCTGAATGCTGCTGGAGAGTACTGGGAAGATGAATCCCGGACTACTGTCTGGTAGATGAGGAAAGTGATTCTTTCATCTTCGCTGGGGATGATGAATGGAGATGATTTGCTGGGGATATCCTCTTTCCGTTTGAGGATATTCTACCAGGGATCTTTGAGTCTTGCTTGAGAATGACTCTGGGAAAAAAGGTGCTCTATTGGCAGATTTTACCAATGTAGGGAGATAAATGTTGTTGGGGGATCAACTTCCGAAGCTAGAGAAATAAACTCTACCGGGTATAGGGATTTATAAACTGTTCTAGATTATAAAACTCAGTTGGGGAATACGGCTTTCAACTCTCTGAGGGAACTTGGCTGGAAGAGGTTATTCCTGCTTGGGGGAGGCAAAGGTAAGGATTTTGGTTGTTTTTACTCTGCGAGGACATAGGACGTATGCTAAGGATGTGACAGGAGGATGCCCCTGTACCTACTGGAAAGAGTAACTATCGAGACTATAAATGGCTTTTTAGACTTTGCCCCATTTCTTAAAGTCATTAACAACTGTCTTCCTGTTTCATATGTAAGTATTTGTAAACAGTAATCATATTCAAATGCATATGTAAAAAATAATCACTGGACGTTTTTGCAAAACAAAACAGAAAAATAGAAAACAAATAGTTTTGTACTTTCAAAGAAATGATTTGAATTGATTTTTGAATTTCGCCTATAACTGGCATTTTTGTACAAAGAGACTGACGTTCTAGTAGGAGAATGCCGCTGTGAAAAATGAAAACTATATAAAATAGTGTACAAAGAGAGAACAACTGTGTGTAATAATCCCATTGAGTTTCAATTATGATATTTCCCTTATGTCCTTGAGAGTCTCATCACTTTGCTACTTGTCCGAAGCGGACTGGATTGGTCGGTACCATTTGAGCTTGGTAGTTGATACTGAAGTCTGGTCGCAAGGTGATCCAATGGGACATAGTTGTACGCTTTAGATCCCTAACTTTTTCTTGGACTGCCCTTTCGGGTTTTCAGTCCATCGGGATACCCCTTTTTGCCAAAGCCGCCTTTTCAGGTTTTTGATTTATCGGGTGTACAAATTTACTTTTTGTATTTATCCCTAACTTTTTCCCGAACCTTTTGGTTCACCGGGGTGCACTTATTTTTGCCTAGGCCGGTCAACCTAGCGGGTCTTTATTTATGCGTAGTGTGATACAGTGGCAGAACCGACTGTTATATACTAGTTTTTGTGTTTTTTTGTTCACAAATGTGCGGTAAACAAGAGTCGCCACCGTCTTTTCTTTTATACAACAAAGGAAAGGGTGAAAAGAACAAAAAAAGACTTTTTCAATAGCTTTCTGAGTAAGGGGGGTAGATTATGGAAAAGGAAGGTGTTAGCACCCTTTCCATCCGTGGTTTTCCACGGGATCTTAGAGGTTTGCTCATTTTGAAAATGCTTTTGTGCTTTATGTGTTTAAAAATGTTTTGAAAGATGCCTTAGTGCAGCGATTTACTTTGCGTTTAACTCTTGTATCAGTCCTCAAGAGTGTTAATAAAGCAAATGTTTTTGAAACTTGTTTTTTTGAAAAGTAGTATTTGTGTAAGTGCAAGAAGTATTTTTTTGAACAAACTTCTAACAACTATCTACTTTTATACTCGAAAAGGTTGTTCTTTTCCTCTTTTCCTTTAAACAGTGCTATCCTACTATTAGTGAGTAGGTAGCCCTATCGTTGGATGTTTTTTAGGGACAATCGAAGGGATGTTATAGTCACGAAGGCAATTCATGGAGATGCTTTAGCAATTCTATTTTAGGGACTAGACCATTTACCGAGAAGGCAACTGTAGGGTCATCGAGGGACTATGATCTTTTGATTTTACGGGTCTTTACTAAAGCATTCCTGCCTCATGACTGTATTTTAAAGGCAACCAAAGTGGGCGTATCTTAGAAGTGCTTGTGTGCAATTGTGTTGTGTTTCAGTTATTTTTGTCTTTTTATTAAGTTAGCTAACATTTTAATTTACAGTCTTTCCATACACGCCTATTTACTAACAGTAATATAGAAAAATAAAACAGTAGAGGTGCGGAAAATAAAATGCAGAAATAGTAAATCTTAAACTATTACACGGCTTTGGGAGAGATACAATATAAGTGCATGAAATAAAATGTGGAATTTTAAATCTAAGACTATTACATCCATGGGCAGTTACAATACTTGCATAAAATGCTAGGATAAAAATAAACACGCGCAAAATTGGAAATAACGTCTAAAAATATCCTAAGAAATGAAAATATTTTTGTTTTGTTTTTATCATGAAAAGAAAATTAAATCTAAATTAAGTCCTAGATTCTAATTGGTTTTAATTTAAGAAAATGGTTAAAATTTAATTAAGAAATTAATTATTTAATTTAAATATCTAAGCCTAATTTTTTGTGATTTTGTTGATTTAATGTTAATTAAAAAGATAAAAAGTCCAATAAAAAAAATAAAGAAAAGAACAAAAGCAAAATAAGAATACAAGGAGGCATCCTTCGACTGGGGTGAAGAAGGATGGGTTTCGATCCAAAGGGGAAGAGATATGGCCTTTTCGATTCAAAGGAGAAACAACCTTTCGATCCGGAGATAGAGGGGATTTTTGATCCAGGAGAGATGAGTGTCCTTCGACCCAGGGAGAGAATGATTATCTTTCGATCCAGGGGTGGATACTATGAGGACAATGAATCTGTAAATGTATGCTGGCAAAAACGAAAAGCATGACCTGGGTGCTAAACCCAGGTCTTTCTATCCTGCACGTTGTGGCCTTATTTATACTGAATCTGCAACAAGTATTAGAAACGAAAGGAAACAAATATAGGCATTTTATTACCAACAATGGTGTATGAATTTATGGTGATGGGTGTGGATATCCCTATTAAGGATTGCTTCAATTTGGGCTTCTGGGCGTGAGCTTGCTTAGGGGCTGGTGATGACTGCCACAGTCTCAGGAGAACTCCAATAATGTATTTGCAATTTCGTGTGACCCTCTCTCTGTTTTTTTGTCCTTTCTTTTTTTCATGCAACACTTGTGATCTATTTATATAGAGGGGTTAGAGGGGACAGGAAGGCAAAGGTTTAAACAACCTTGATTATTTGTTTGAAAGCCATGAATGAGAATTTGTAACGTTGGCCAAACACATGGGATCTTGTCCCTTTTTTTGAATTTTGAATGATATGTAACTGGCCTTCGAATGCTCCCTTTCGAAGGGGATGATGGCTTCTTCGAATGGACCTTTACATGTTCTTCGAATGGACCCTTTGAAAGCTTCTTCAAATGGACCCTTTGAAAGCTTCTTCGAATGTACCTTTGCATGTTCTTTGAATGGACCTTTTGAAAGCTTCTTCGAATGGACCTTTTGGAATTCCAATTGAAGGCCTTGTTGAAACGCCAATCAAAAGACACTGTTACCATGCCAATCGAAAGACCTTGTTGAAATGCCAATCGAAGGACAATGTTACCATGCCAATCAAAAGGTACTTATTAAAATGTCAATTGAAAGACCTTGTTAACAGGCCATTCGAAGGACCTTTGTCCATGCCAATTGAAGGGTGCTATGTAGATGCCAATCAGAAGGAAATTTGGAGATTCCAATCGAAAGGCATTTTGGAGATGCCAATCTAAAGGCATTTTGGAGATTAAAATCGAAAGGAATTTTGGATATGCCAATCGAAATAAACTTAAAAACATCACTAACAAATTTTCCCTTTCTTTAGGCAAAGGCTTGTGACCAACCATGTAGGGAAAGACCTTGGAAAACATGAGAGGGCAAATTTTGGGGTACAACAGTTGCCCCTGTTCAATCTTCTTAAACTTGAGAATATAGATTGACTTGTCTGCCTTTCGTGATCTGAAGGTGGAAGATGATTGAACACTAGAGTGTCCAGAAATTTGCACTCGTCTGAAGTGATATTGTTGGTGAATAATATCGGGAATAGGCTTACAGATGCCATCCATGGAAGATAACTGAGAGTTTTCAGAGATAGGCTTAAAGATGTCATCCAAATGAATGTTAATTTCATGGGATATTCCTTTGTGGGAATTCCTGCTCTTGCTGTTAGAGAGGACTCCACTGAGGAATGCTGGTCTCTGTCTTGGATCATAGAGTTTTAGGAGCTTTATTTGTCTGTTGCTCTACTGGGGAGTCATCATTTGATTAAAGAGATAGAAGCGAACTACTACTGGTTAGGATCCGTACTTTACAGTGTCTTGCTGAGGATAATAAGGCTGACTTTTATCTGGTCAGGATCCAGGCTTTACAATGACTTACTGGGGATATGAGATTAAACTGTTAGGAAATCAACAACGAATCCATGGTCGATTCAAACTGAACCAGCGGAGGTCTTGAATTAACTTTGACTGGATAAGAATCAGAAAAATATTAGGATTGATTTAACTGAACCAGACAAAAGTCTTGTAATATCTTCAACTAGAATAAGAATCAGAGAGATCTTAGTGTCGATCTCATTGAACCAGAGAAGGTCTTGGACTAACTTTGACTGGATAAGAATAATAAAAATATTAGGATCGATTTAGATGAACCAAACAAAAGTCTTGGAATATCTTCAATTGGAATAAGAATCAGAGAGATCTTAGAGTCAATCTGACTGAACCAGAGAAGGTCTTGGACTAACTTTGATTGGATAAGAATCAGAAAAATCTTAGGATCGATTTAGCTGAACCAGACAAAAGTCTTGGAATATCTTCAACTAGAATAAGAATTAGAGAGATCTTAGAGTCGATCTGACTAAACCAGAGAAGGCCTTGGACTAACTTTGACTGGATAAGAATCATAAAAATCTTAGGATCGATTTAGCTGAACCAGATAAAAGTCTTGGAATATCTTCAACTGGAATAAGAATAAGAGAGATCTTAGAGTCGATCTGACTAAACCAGAGAAGGTCTTGGACTAACTTTGACTGGATAAGAATCAGAAAAATCTTAGGATCGATTTAGCTGAACCAGACAAAAATCTTGGAATATCTTCATCTGGAATAAGAATCAGAGAGATCTTAGTGTCGATCTGACTGAACTAGAGAAAGTCTTAGATTAAACTTTGACTAGATAAGAATCAGAGAAATCTTAGGATCAATTTAACTGAACCAGACAAAAGTCTAGGAATATCTTCAACTAGAATAAGAATCAGAGAGATCTTAGAGTCGATCTGACTAAACCAGAGAAGGTCTTGGACTAACTTTGACTGGATAAGAATAAGAAAAATCTTAGGATCAATTTAACTAAACCAGATAAAAGTCTTGGAATATCTTCAACTGGAATAAGAATCAGAGAGATCTTAGAGTCGATCTGACTGAACCAGAGAAGGTCTTGGACTAACTTTGACTGGATAAGAATCAGTAAAATCTTAGGATCTATTTAGTTGAACCAGATAAAAGTCTTGGAATATATTCAATTGGAATAAGAATCAGAGAGATCTTAGAGTCGACCTGACTGAACCAGAGAAGGCATTGGACTAACTTTGACTGGATAAGAATTAGAAAAATCTTAGAATCGATTTAGCTGAACCAGACAAAAGTCTTGGAATATCTTCAACTGGAATAAGAATCAGAGAGATCTTAGAGTCGATCTGACCAAACCAGAGAAGGTCTTGGACTAACTTTGACTGGATAAGAATCAAAAAAATCTTAGGATCAATTTAACTGAACCAGACAAAAGTCTTGGAATATCTCCAAATGGAATAAGAATCAGAGAGATCTTAGAGTCGATATGACTGAACCAGAGAAGGTCTTGGACTAACTTTGACTGGATAAGAATCAGTAAAATCTTAGGATCGATTTAGCAGAACCAGACAAAAGTCTTAGAATATCTTTAGCTGGAATAAGAATCAGAGAGATCTTAGAGTCGATCTGACTGAACCAGAGAAGGTCTTGGAATAACTTTGACTGGATAAGAATCAAAAAAATCTTAGGATCGATTTAACTGAACCAGACAAAAGTCTTGGAATATCTTCAACTGGAATAAGAATCAGAGATATCTTAGTGTCGATCTTACTGAACCAGAGAAGGTCTTGGATTAAACTTTGACTGGATAAGAATTAGATAAATCTTAGGATCGATTTAACTGAACAAGACAAAAGTCTTGGAATATCTTCAACTGGAATAAGATCAGAGAGATCTTATAGTCGATCTGACTGAACCAGAGAAGGTCTTGGACTAACTTTGACTGGATAAGAATCAGAAAAATCTTAGGTTCGATTTAACTGAACCAGACAAAAGTCTTAGAATATATTCAACTGGAATAAGAATCAGAGAGATCTTAGAGTTGATATGACTGAACCAGAGAAGGTCTTGGACTAACTTTGACTGGATAAGAATCAGAAAAATCTTAGGATCGATTTAACTAAACCAGACAAAAGTCTTGGAATATCTTCAATTGGAATAAGAATCAGAGGGATCTTAGTGTCGATCTAACTGAACCAGAGAAGGTCTTGTGAGGGTATTTTTCTAAGGAAACTGTTGAAACAACCCTTCATTAGACGTAGTTTTTGAGAGGACTACCAGGTCATACAAGTAGTCAACTGTATTTGTTGATTTGATCTTGTCCTTGAAAAAAAGTAAGGAGTTAGTCGTATGAAATGTCATGATGTATGATATGCATTTCGTGATAATGTTCTCAATATACATGAGATTATGTTGTATGAGATGTGTATGTGCATGCCATGATGTATGAATATGAGATGTTATTGTGATATTTTAGTCTGGGAAAATAAATCCCGGACTACTGCTGGAGAGTATTGGGAGGCCGAATCCTCCGTTTCCGTTGGGGATTGTTAATGGAGATGATTTGCTGGGGATTTCTTCTTTCTGTTTGAGGCTATTCTGCCGGGGATTGATTCTTCTTGAGAATTGATTCTGCTCGAGGATAACTCTGTGAAGAGAGATACTTGTTGGAAGATTCTACCGATATAGAGAAATAAACTCCGTTGGGGGATGAACTTCCGTAGTTAGAGGAATAAACCCTACATGGGAGGAGGTTTTATAACTGTTTGAAATTATAAAGCTCGATTGGGGAACACAGATTTCAGCTCTCAGCTGGAGGAAGTTTGTTGGAGGAGATAATTCCTGCTAGGGGATGAAGGAGATCAAAATTATGGTTTTTTCTGCTCTGTGGGGAACATAGACGTCACGGGGTCGTACGCTGAGGATACGACGATGACTTCGCATCAGGACATTTCTGCCCATGTGCCTGCTGGAGGTTTTGTGGATGGATCTATGTCGTGATTGTACTTGAACATGTATTGAATGAGTGTCCGAATGACATCCGTCTTTGGATCGTCTCTGTATTGTACTTGAAACATGTGTTGAATGAGTGTCAGAATGACATCTGTCTCTGGATCGTATCTGCACTGTACTTAGAAGATGGTCTGAATAATTATCAGGATGATATCAGTCTCTGGATCGTACGTGAACTGTTGCTAGAAGATAATATGGAATAAGTATCAGGATGACATCCATCCTGGACCGTACCTGAACTGTTTCTAGAAGATGACCTAGAGTAAGTGTCAGGATGACATCCGTCCTTGGATCGTACCTCACCCATTTCTAGATGATAATCAGGAGTAAGTGTCAGGATGACATCCATCTCTGGATCGTACCTAAACCGTTTCTAGATGATATGTTAAAATAAGTTTCAGAATGACATCTGTCTCTAGATCGTATCTGCATTATACTAGGAGAGAATCTGAAGTAGGTGTCAGGATGACATCTGCCTTTGGATCGTATCTGGACCGTTTCTAGATGAGAATCTAGAGTAAGTGTCAGGATGATATCTGTCTCTAGATCATACCCGAACCGTTTCTTGATGATGGAGAAATAAGTGTCAGAATGACATCCATCTCTGGATCGTATCTGCACTGTACTAGGAGAGAATCTGGTGTAGGTGTCAGGATGACATCCGTTTCTGGATCGTACCTAAACCATTTCTAGATGATGTGCTTTATTCGGAATGTTTCCGTTGGGAATTCTTGTTTTGTTAATTTGAGAAGAAATCCATTGAGGAACATTGATTTTGCTTGGTTGTACGTGATTCATTGTTGGAATTCATGTCAAATTCCCCAAGTGATTCGGATGGAGATTTGCCCCTGGTTGTTTGACATTTTTGAGAGATTCCTTAAATCTTGACTTGACTACCCCAGATGATGGACAATGATCATGCTGTGCCCCTTGGTTGGAAGTGTTTTTCCATTTGAGGTGAACCTTTTCATTGAGAAAGTTTTTATTCACTAGATATTCGTCATGTGAATTTCTATGTTGTTGAACAAATATGCATATGCAAACAATGGTATTTTAAGAATGCAAAGCTTATGCCTGTCTTGAAGTTTGAAAATTCATTTTTTAGTAAAACAAACAAATTTTATAAAAGTGTGATATCAACTCGGGATTTATAGCGAACCCTACAGGAGTCAGGATACCTTTTGTAACAATATGCTTTCCGACTAACCCATGCTTCAGATAGGACTTTTAAGGGTTATAACGTGGTCTGGTTCACAGTTTAAGAAACAAAGGATAAAGACTCACAATTTATTTGTACCCACCCGTTCTTCGTGATGTTCTTCAGTCCTATGCTCATATAATTATGCGTTCAGATCCCAATTGAGTCTGGCATCTTGTCCTTGATGTTCCGATGATGGTTCGGATTCCTAAAGTTTTTTTTGAAGAGGCAGTCATTTTTGTAATCTTTTTTTGTCTAGGATTTGTAGAAGCTCTTTGTTTTTTATTTTACTATCCCTGTCTTTTTCCTGAACTGTTTCTTTTTGTGATCACAGTCTGCGGGATGCCCCAGTTTTTTCTTAAGTCTCCTTCATAGGTTTTGACTTAGCGGGATTTTATTTTGAGAGATAATGACTACCTGTTTTGACGATTATGCGGAACCATAACCGTCTTTTGATTTGGAAGGATGTCTTCGATGCCATTCATTATGTATGAAGTAGAATGTTGCGACTGAATGTGCATCTGAATTAACTGAGAAAACTACCCTGCCCCTGGTTATGATTAAGGGTTTTAATTTGTGTGAAAAGAAAAACTCCTACTTATTTGGCTCAAAGGGTTGACTAGGGATTATCTTCCTTATAAATCTACTGTTTGGGATTTGAAACAACGCCTGTACATTGTCAGCAAGGTTTGTTCAAAAGCACACTGTGTAAGATTGTGGTATCATTTTCATCATCCTCCCTCTAAAGGCTTAGAGCTTTTGATCGAGAGTCGAATATCACAAAAGTAAATCAATTTAAATATAGTGAATACGAATGAATTAATTCCAAACAGACATATGCAATGCATTGATAAAGTAACAAAGTTTGACATGAATAAATGTTCAAGCAATCAAAAGAAAATTACAAATTGAAAATTCTAATGAACAAAATCTTCTTCGTATGATCTTGTCACTTCAGATGGTGTGCCTTGGAGGGATGGAAGAAGAACTCAGCCTGACCATCTTGTGTAAACTCCAGCACTCCTTTATCAATCAAGTTTTGAATTTTGTATTTCAACATCCAACGATCATCAGTATCATGCCTCAGACTGTTGGAGTGATATGCACACCTTGCATCAGGATTGTAGTTAGGGGAATAAGTATTGGGATTCAGATGAGACCCTATCAACGTAAACAGATTCATGCTCAACATGTGTTGTAAAGCTTGAGACAGCGGCATGTTGAGTTTGGTAAACTGCCTCTTGGGTGTATCCGGCTTACTTTGATTAACCCGTTGTTTTTGGCGAGGTTGTTGTTGGACCCGTGAGGTAGTAGAAATTTGGAAAGGTCCACACTTCACCCAACCAACCTCTTGTCTTCTCGAAGGTTGATCAATGACTTGGTCCCAAGCCTCGACTTCTTGCTTCATATGGTTGCATCCGTCTTGATGAAGTTTGTTGATATTGGCTCTCGGCTCTTCTTGCCCCCGAGCTAGGCCTTGGATAAGAGCCATCTACCCCAGCATCTAGGTTCTCATTACTTCTACCTCATCATGCATTTGTTCCAACCGTTCGTCCTTATTGTCTTCAGGACTTTTCTTGGCCAGGTCCCCATCGAGGAATGCTTTTAACTCTTCCTTCCCCTTGGATAGGTTTAGGAACAATTCCATGAACTGAACCTCTTGAGTTTGAAGATCTTTATTGTCTTGTTGGAGAGCCATTTCTTCTTGCTAAAATAAACAGTGAAGGGATAAGAAGCCTGTACCTAGAATACCTGTTATGCAAATGACATGCGTGCAATGTTTTCAAGGATCTCGTGGGGTAAACAAGAAAATGTTAGAATCCAATTGTAGCTTTGATTGAAGAACTTTGTATCACTGAGTGTCCTTCTATGAGAGTCAAGCTCACCATATCAAGTGGGTCATATCCCCTGACTCAAGTGGTTGAGTTTTGATCTTCTGACGGCATTGGCAAGAGGAAAATAAATCCCCTTTGCCCCTTTCTAGACATCTGATTTACCATAACCTGCATCGCAAACCCTTGAGATCCTTGAAATGGTTAATGAAGTGTTGTGGCATGATGTTATGATGTGTATGTTATGCGTTAAGCAAGAGTGTAAGGTGGTGTAAGCAAGTAAACCCGGCAAGAAATCCAAGTTATTGGATGATGACTGTACACAAATCCTGCAAGGGAAATCACATTATTAGATGAAAAAAACCTGCAAGTAGTTCAAGTTGAAAGCAAACAAATCACACAAGCAACCTTAGGTTTAGGCTTGCATGGGGTTTGTAGGTGAGTACCCTCTTGAATATTCAGTTGGCTCAACCTGTCCTATTAATAGTGACCAGGTTCTAAGGAGTCTCAATATCAATGACCTTCCATTCAGAAATTGTTTCAGCTCTGCACCGAAGTATTGCAGCCAAAAAATCCCGAAAGTCTAGCCTCAATGAGTGTAGTATCGAGTATCAACCAATCTCCGGTCGGAACCAAAGTTGGTTATCTCACTACTTCCTAATGGTTAGGATGAGTCAATTAAAGGTTCTAAATGCCAGTTAGCGCTTAGTGACACTATGAGGAAGCCTAATGTTATCCTTAACTTACTTAAGGAACATTAGTACAATCGAAAGCATCGTGCTAACATAGCCACCACTTCATCCATATGGGTCTATGTCGTACATCCTCCATGGTTTATTGCTACTTACCTAATAAGGTGCCCCAAATTCGGGTGTAGGATCTTTTAGTAACAACCCAAGCAAACCCACCAAGGATAAAGCAAACAAAGCACATCAAAGCAGTTAAATAATGAATTAACTCTAAGTTAACCCCACTTTTTTTTAAATCCCCAGCAGAGTCTCCAGTTCTGTGATACGGTGGCAGAACCGACTGTTATATACTAGTTTTTGCATTTTTTTGTTCACAAATGTGCGGTAAGCAAGAGTCGCCACCGTCTTTTCTTTTATCCAACAAAGGAAAGGGTGAAAAGATCAGAAAAAGACCTTTTCGAGAGCTTTATGAGTAAGGGGGTAGATTATAGAAAGGGAAGGTGTTAGCACCCTTTCCATCCGTAGTTTTCCATAGGCTCTTAGAGGTTTACTAATTTTTAAAATGCTTTTGTGCTTTGTGTGTTTGAAAATGTTTTGAAAGATGCCTTAGTGCGGAGATTTACTTTGCGTTTAAATCTTGTATTAGTCCTCAAGAGTGTTAACAAAGCAAATGTTGTTTAAACTTGTTTTTTTGAAAAGTAAGATTTGTGTAAGTGCAAAAAGTATTTTTTTGAGCAAACTTCTAACAACTATCTACTTTTATACTCGAAAAGATCGTTCTTTTCCTCTTTTCCTTTAAACAATGCTATCCTATTATTAGTGAGTAGGTAGCCCTATCGTTGGATGTTTTTGAGGGACAATCGAAGGGACGTTACGGTCACGAAGGCAATTAATGGAGATGCTTTAGCAATTCTGTTTTAGGTGCTACATCATTTACCGAGAAGGAAACCGTAGAGTCATCGAGGGACTATGATCTTTTGATTTTATGGGTCTTTGCTAAAGCATTCCTGCCTCATGATTGTTTTTTAAAGGCAACCAAAGTGGGCGTACCTTAGAGGTGCTTGTGTGCAATTGTGTTGTGTTTCAGTTATTTTTGTCTTTTTATTAAGTTGGCTAACATTTTAATTTACAGTCTTTCCATACATGCCTATTTACTAACAGTAATATAGCAAAATAAAACAGTAGAGGTGCAGAAAATAAAATGCAGAAAAAGTAAATCCTAAACTATTACACGACTTTGGGAGAGATACAATATAAGTGCATGAAATAAAATGCGGAATTTTGAATATAAGACTATTACATCCATGGGAAGTTACAATAGTTACATAAAATGCTAAGATAAAAATAAACGCGTGCGGAATTGGAAATAACGTCTAAATATATCCTAAGAAATGAAAATCTTTTTGTTTTGTTTTTATCATGAAAAGAAAATTAAATCTAAATTAAGTCCTAGATTCTAATTGGTCTTAAGTTAAAAAAATGGTTAAAATTTAATTAATCAATTAATTAAGAAATTAATTATTTAATTAAAATATCTAAGCCTAATTTTTGTGATTTTTGATTTAATGTTAATTAAAAAGATAAAAAGTCCAATAAAAAAAAAGAAAAGAACAAAAGCAAAATAAGAATACAATGAGGCATCCTTCGAATGGGGTGAAGAATGAGGGATTTCGATCCAAAGGGGAAGAGATATGGCCTTTTCGATTCAAAGGAGAAACAACCTTTCGATCCGGAGATAGAGGGAATTTTCGATCCGGGAGAGATGGATGTCCTTCGACCCAGGGAGAGAATGATTGTATTTTGATCCAGGGTGGATGCTATGAGGACAATGAATCTGTAAATGTATGCTGGAAAAAATGAAAAGCATGACCTGGGTGCTAAACCCAGGTCTTTCGATCTTGCGCGTTGTGGCCTTATTTATACTGAATCTGCAGCAAGTATTAGAAATGAAAGGAAACAAATATAGGAATTTTTCTTACCAACAGTGGTGTATGAAGTTATGGTGATGGGTATGGATACCCTTGTTAAGGATTTCTTCGAATTGGGCTTCTGGGCGTGAGCTTGCTTAGCGGATGGTGATGACTGGCACAATTTCAGGAGAACTACAATAATGTATTTACAATTTCGTGTGACCCTCTCTCTATTTTTTTCGTCCTTTCTTTTTTTCATGCAACACTTGTGATCTCTTTATATAGAGGGGGTAGAGGGGACATGAAGGCAAAGGTTTAAACAGCCTTGATTATGTGTTTGAAAGCCATGAATGAGAATTTGTAACGTTGGCCAAACACATTGGAACTTGTCCCTTTTTTGAATTTTGAATGATATGTAACTGGCCTTCGAATGATCCCTTTCGAAGGGGCTGATGGATTCGTCGAATGGACCTTTACATGTTCTTAAAATGGACCATTTGAAAGCTTCTTAGAATGGACCCTTTGAAAGCTTCTTCGAATGGACCTCTGCATGTTCTTCGAATGGACATTTTGAAAGCTTCTTCAAATGGACCTTTTGGAATGCCAATTGAAGGCCTTGTTGAAATTCCAATCGAAGGACACTGTTACCATACCAATTGAAAGACCTTGTTGAAATGCCAATCGAAGGGCACTATTACCATGCCAATCGAAAGGTACTTGTTAAAATGTCAATTGAAAGACCTAGTTAATAGGCCAGTCGAAGGACCTTTGTCCATGCCAATCGAAGGGCGCTATGTAGATGCCAATCGAAAGACAATTTGGAGATGCCAATCGAAAGGCATTTTGGAGATGCCAATCGAAAGGCATTTTGGAGATTCCAATCGAAAGGAATTTTGGAGATTCCAATCGAAAGAAACTTAAAAACATCACTCACAAATTTTCCCTTTCTTTAGGCAAAGGTTTGTGACCAACCATGTAGGGGAAGACCTTGGAAAACATAAGAGGGCAAATTTTGGGGTACAACATGTAGGATCTTTTTACTATGTACGCATTCACAAGATAAGGGAGGTCGTCACCATCCATGGTGGTTAGATTCATGGCTCCACCAGAAAATATGTCTTTGATTACAAATGGTCCTTTGTACGTGGGAGTCCATTTGCCCCTGGGATCACCTTGTGGCAGTATGATGCGCTTGATCACTAGATCACCCACTTGATATATATGACATCTGAACTTTTTGTTGAAAGTCTTGATCATTCTCTTTGATACATCTGACCATGACAGACAATAGAAAGCCTTTTCTCATCAATTAGGTTCAGTTGGTCAAGTCGAGTTTGGATCCAATCATCTTCGTTCAAACCCGCATCCTTCATGATCCTCAAAGAAGGAATCTAGACCTCAATAGGTAGGACAACCTCCATACCATACACCAGAGAATAAGGTGTTGTCCCTATTGACGTACGTGCTGAGGTGAGGTACCCATGAAGAGTGAATGGTAACATCTCATTCCAGTCTTTGTATGTCACTGTCATCTTCTGTATGATTTTCTTAATATTCTTGTTAGCAGCCTCCACAATGCCATTCATCTTAGGCCGGTAAGGGGAAGAGTTATGATGCTGGATCTTGAATTGTTTACAGAGTTCAGAGATCACCGTATTATTGAGATTTATACCATTATCTGTGATGATTCTCTCTGGCACACCATACCGACAAATAAGGTTATGCTTGATGAATCGCGCCACAACATTCTTGGTCACAGTAGTAAAAGAGGCATCCTCAACCCACTTCGTGAAGTAATCAATGGCCACTAGGATGAAGCGATGCCCATTAGAAGCGGTAGGTCTAATCTCTCCGATCATGTCAATGCCCCACATTGCAAAGGGCCAAGGAGCCGTTAAGACATTCAAGGGAACCATAGGTACATGTACTTTATCAGTATATATCTGACATTTGTAACAGGTTCGGGAATGATGATAACAGTCTGCTTCTATAGTAGACCAATAGTATCCCATTCGTAAGATCTTTTTAGCCATGGTGTGTCCACTAGAGTGGGTGCCAAAGGTACCTTCGTGTAAATCTACCATAATCCTCTCTGCTTCGCTCTTGTCTACACACCGAAGTAAAGTAGAGTCATGGTTGCGCTTGTAGAGGATTCCATTACTGAGGAAGAACTTTATGGAGAACCTTCTCAGAAACTTCTTATCATTGACATATGCCCCTTCAGGATATTCTTGAGCCTCGAGATACCTTTTCACTTCATGGAAGCAAGATTTGTCTGTTACCCCTTTAGTATCAATCTCATAGCAGTATGCTGGTTCATCCAATCTCTCAATAGTGATCCGAGGAGCTTCATTGTCCCACCTGACCTTGAACATAGATGACATAGTAGCTAGCGCATCCGCTAACAGATTCTATTCTCGTGGAAAATGTTCAAAGGTGACTTCTTCAAAGTGTGGAAGTAATGTCATCACATGTTCTTTGTAAGGGATGAGATTAGGGTGATTCGTGTCCCACTCCCCTTTGATTTTACTTATTATCAGGGCTGAATCCACGAAAACACTCAAAACTTGATCTTTAGGTCAATAGAAGCTTTGAGACTCATGATGCATGCTTCATACTCCGCCATATTGTTGGTACAGTTGAAACATAATCTGGCGATGAAAGGAGTATGACATCCCTCAGGAGATATGATTACAACACCAATGCCATTGCTGAGTGCGTTGGAGGCTCCATCAAAAACCATAGTCCATCGGGATCCTTCCTCAGGTCCTTCATCCGGTCCAGGTTCTTCACAGTCAGTCACTAACATGATATTCTCATCCGGGAATTCAAAGTTCATGGATTGGTAGTAATCCATAGCCTGGTGAGCCAAATGATAAGCTAATACACTTCCCTTGATTGCTTTCTGGGTTGTGTATTGAATGTCGTACTCAGTCAGGACCATTAGCCATCTTGCTATTCTTCCGGAGAGAGTGAGCTTCTCGAAGATGTACTTGATCAGATCCATCCTAGATATCAACAAAGTAGTGTGGGTCAACATATACTGTCTCAGTCGGCGAGAAACCCATACCAAAATGTATCAAGTTTTCTCGAGCAGTTAGTATCTGGTTTCACAGTCGGTAAACTTTTTGCTAAGGTATTATATTGCATGCTCTTTTCGACCGGACTCGTCATGCTGCCCCAACACACACCCCGTTGAATTATCTAACACTGGTAAGTACATTATCAAAGGTATTCCTTCAATCGCCGAAATCAAAATTGGAGGCTCTTGAAGGCATTCCTTGATTCTCTCGAAGGAAGTCTGGCATTCGTCATTCCACTTTACCACTTGATCTTTCTTTAAGAGCTTGAAGATTGACTCACAAGTAGTAGTTAGATGGGAAATGAACCTGGCAATGTAAGTTAGGTGTCCCAAGAAACCTCTAACCTCCTTCTCAGTGTGAGGAGCCGACATCTCTTGTATAGATTTCACCTTTGTAGGGTCTACCTGAATGCCTTTCTCACTGACAATGAAACCTAGGAGTTTACCAGACCTTACCCCAAAGGTGCACTTGTTCGGGTTTAACCTCAACTTGTACGTCTTCAACCTATCAAATAGCTTTTGTAGATGATCAAGGTGCTCTTCCTCAGTTTGAGATCTGGCTAACAAGTCATCAATATAGACCTCTATCTCATGCTGAATCATGTCATGGAACAAAGCTACCATGGCTCGCTGATAGGTTGCCCCAGCGTTCTTCAATCCAAATGGCATCACTTTGTAACAGAAAGTTCCCCATTGCATGGCGAAGGTTGTCTTCTCTATGTCTTTGGGTGCCATCTTGATTTGATTGTAACCAGAGAAACTGTCCATGAAGGAAAATATCTTATACTGCGCGGTGTTGTCAACCAGAATGTTAATGTGGGGAAGCGGGAAGTCATCCTTAGGGCTTGCCCTGTTCAAATCTCTGTAGTCCATACACATCCGTACCTTGTCGTCCTTCTTAGGCACCGGGACTACGTTAGCAACCCATTATGGATAGAAGGTGACAACTAAGAACCCAGTGTTGAACTGTTTCATAACTTCTGCTTTGATTTTTTATGACATTTCAGGGCACATACAACAGACCTTCTGCTTTACTGGAGGACAGTCTTCTTTAGTTGGCAGACGATGAACCACAATATCTGTGTCTAGTCCTGGAATGTCTTCATATGACCAGGCAAAGATCTCAACATAATCAAGCAACATCTGCATCAACCGGTGTTTGACATTAAGCTCCAAATTTGCACCTATCTTAACTTCTTTTCTATCTTCTTATGTGCCCAAGTTCACTGTCTCAACTGGCTCTTCATGAAGCTGTATAGCCCTTTCTTTCTGCTGTAACAATATGGCAAGTTCTCCGGGTACCTCATAATATTCTTCACCTTCGTCCTCGGCTTAGTTGATCAGATTTTTAAAGTTATAACCAACAATAGCAGAACTGTTATCAATGGGATCCAGAGTGGATATGGATATGTAGTTTGATACGTGAGTGTGTGTAAGAGCATAGCTGTATTGACAAAGTAAAAAGCGAAAAAGCAAAACAGAGAGCGCAAAATTTGTATGCAAAACATCCAATGATTTATTAATGACATATGAGATTGAAACATGATAACCCTCACAAATAAACCATTGTGCCACGGGTAAGACACATGGCCATAGAGTTTATATTGTTTTAATTATTAAAAAATCCAAAAACAAGAAAGACAATTACTTCTGAATAAAAGTAATCGGTACAAAGTCTTTATCCGTCCAGTTACTGGGTCCATCGTTGGTGGTATGGAAGATACATCTATCCATGTCATAGTCATCATCACTGTCTTCTAAAGCATTGACCCCGTGATTGTTGATGCGTAGGGGAGGTCCTCCAGCATGAGCACGACGAACAACCCTTTGAGCCCCTGAAGAGAAACCCAAACCAAACTTATCAGATTTGCATGGAATGTCAGGGAGTTGGGCCCAAATGGTACACCCACCTTCTTCAATAACTGCTTTGGCGTCCTTGAGAGAAGCCATTTTCAAGGGAGGTCTTGTGATCTTTGGCATGTTGGTAACAGTCTCAGTTGCAGCCATGGTTTGAGGCACCTCTTCAAAGTTCTGAAAAGGAGTCTCGATGAACTCGCCATCCATTTCCACATACTTGAAAGAGTTCAAGTGACTTACCATGTATTCTTCTTCACCATGTACCGTGACGATTTTCCTTTCACCGGGTACTTCATCATCTGATGAAGAGTGGACGTGACAGCTCCCGCCCCATGGATCCAAGGGCGACCCAACAAACAAGAATAAGACGGTCTGATATCCATCACGTAGAAGGTGGAGTCAAAGGTCTGAGAACCAACTTTGATGGGGGTGTCCACCTCCCCGTGCACCATTCTTTTCGAACCATCGAAAGCCCTTACTAAAATGTTGTTGGGCTTCAGGGTCAAACCTTCGTAGTCCAATTTGTCCATAGCCTTCTTGGGAATCACATTCAATGATGAACCAGTATCTACTAGAACATGGGCCAAAGTTCCCCTGCATTCGATGGAGACATGCAGCGCATCATTGTGTTTTCTTCCTCTGGGTGTCAGATCAGCATCAGAAAAACCCAAACCGTTGTCAGCCGTCAAACTGGCCACATAATCTTCAAATTGGTCAACAGAGGTTTCTTGTGGCACATGGGAAGTTTTGAGGAATTTCACCAAAGCTTTTGCATGAGCTTCAGAGCACAACAGTAGGGCCAACATTGAAATCTTGGAGAGGGTCTGCCCCAGCTGTTCGACCATATTGTAGTCGCTCTTTTTTATTATCTTCAAGATTTCTTCCATTTCCTTCTTGGAAGCCTCTGAAATAGATTCTGAATGTCCCTTCATCTGGACAGGCTCAATCAATAGGTCTTTTCCCCGAGTCTCGACCAACTCGGTGATAGGGGTGGCAACAGGGGTAATCACATGAATTGTAGTGGTAGTATCAACAGGAACAACAGTAGGAATAATCACATGAATAGTAACGGATTTTGGAGGAGAAATCTCAAGGGAGAACACTCTTCCACTTCTTGTTATTTTGCTGGTCCCAAATTTTTTTCCAATGTCGGGATCAATATTTCTAGAAACTTGGTCTTCAGCAGCCAACAGGTCTTGCTTGATGCCATGGTAGTTAACGTCAGCCCCATAGTTCCAAGGAACAACCTTGTCCGAGGAGTATGGGATTGGCCCTGGCATAGTGATAATCAGGGGAGCCAACTTTGGAGCAGATGTAATCCTGATAGGTCTTTTGGTGGATGTTGTACCCCAAAATTTGCCCTCCCATATTCTTCAAAGATTTGCCAAGTCAAAGCTTCAAAATTCCCCAAGGGTTGCACAATGTAAGGGTCTCCTAAGCAGTCAAAATTAGGGTTTTCATTCTGATCAAGAAGATGAAGTTTCTAAAGGTCCAATCAAGTCCCACATGCCTATAAATATGGTCAAGCATCCTCATATCAAGTTTCAAGACTTTCAGCACAAAACTGCACAGTCAAAACCCTAATTGCACTACAGTCAACTGTAGGGGCAAAATGGTCATTTGACAGTCAAAAGTTCAAATTTTTGGTCAACATCTCATTTTGAAGCCACAAACATCATTTGATCAATGCTTGATCATGATTCTCAAAGCTTGGCTCAAAAATCATCAAGATGCAAAAGTTTCCTTATTTGGACAGCTGAAAAAGTCAACTGTAAATTGACCAGGGCATAACTTTCACATGGATTATCAGAAAAATTCCATCCAAAGCTCATTTTGAAGAGAAAGACATTTCCTACAACTCATCTTCATACTTCAAGTCCAAGAAATGCTCTCACAAAAAGTTATCAATTTCAACATTATAGGTCATTTTCAAAAGTCAACAAAAAGGGACTTTAAGTCAAAGACCATAACTTGAGATTGGTAAATAAAAATGACATGGGACCAAAGAAATTGGTTAGAGGACTCAAAGTCCTTTCCAAAATTTCCAAACACATGAGCAAAGCTTAAAAATTGAGCAAGTTATGCCTTGTGGAAGTTGGGAAATTTTTGGATATTTTGAAAAGTCAACATTGATTCAAATGACCTAAAATTGCTAATGGGCCTATTTTTCTTCCACAATTCATTATCCCAAGCATGCACACGACCATTTGGCCCAAAGGGAAGTTTTTCTCTATTTTTATTTATTTATTTGGATTTTTATTGTTAATAATTCATTTAACTAAATAAAATACATGAAAAATATAAAACCAATGAAATAAAATCTTTTTGTGCATAATATATCTTCAAAAATTCGTGCATGACCAGATATGGAAGGGATTGAATTGATTGGATATGATTTGGTATCAATTTGCATGAAAAAGATTGAAAAACTAATGCTTGAAAATCAAATATTGAACAATCAAATCTTGGATTCTTTTGATCAGATTTTTGACCTAAATCATTACTACATATACAAGGAACACAACCCTAATGCCATTAACCACTCAGCTGCGCAAAAATCCCTAAACAAACTTGCATTTTTTTCAAGAAAACTCCATAACTGAAAAACACTTGCAGGTCAATTCAAGCCTCCAAACTTGTTCCATTAGCTTGCCAGGGTTGTCAGGAAACGATTCCAATCAAAAACTTAATCCCATACTCAAAGAATTGGTAATTCGAGGGTGAACTGTATCACTCTTTTACACAAATCGTATCTTGTCATTCATAGCATAATTGTAAATTCTAACGCTCGTTTTGTGTTGCTCTCATGATTCTGAAGCTTATTCTATGTTTTAATTGAAGTTTTACGCACTGTATGCAAAGATGCCATTATTGTTTTCTAGGGTTTTACAAGCTACGAATTGGGGGTTTCTTGGTACTGTAAAATTAGCAAATCACAATACCATGATCAAGACCAGGAAGCTTGGACGAATTGATTACAATGGTCGCGCCTAATTTCTGACCCAAGATGTGCTATTCGCTATTTTGAAAACAAGCATGTTTTGAGGGGGTTCAAAACCCCCGCTAACCATCTTTTGTTTCAGGAAAATAAAACAAAACGGAGAAGATGATGCAGTGTCAAGGCGTGAGTGGTTCATTTAAATTTGCGCGCTAAAAATCCATTAACTAACCATATTCGCTTATGTTATTTGTTTGTTATATAATATACAAAGCAATCAAGTGGATCAGCTGGCAAGGCGTAGTGGTGGTAACGTTCATGACCTGGGTTCGAGCCCCAGGTCCTCACTTTATTCCATATTATTTTGTACAACCTACTCCCATGCAACGCTTCATCAGGGGATCACCATGCACCCACAAAATCCAGCCTTCCACGCGTTTAATCTCATCAATTCAAGGGCCAGGATTTGTGGAACATGGTAGGCTCTAGTCAACGCTTGGGTACGTGTCCTGAAAGGTCAAAGGGGCCAGCAATTCAAATGGGCCAGATTTCTAAAGAAAACCTCACAATTTGGGGCAGACCCCCTAGGTTTGCTAATTGTTTTTTTTACTTTCTTTATTTTGCATTATTATTTTCTTTTAATTGTTGTCTTTTAATTTAATTATATTTTCATAAAAAACACAAAACCATAAAAAATCAGAAAAGAGAAAAATAATAAATATTTTTTATTTTAATATTTCTTGTAAATAAATTAATTAGTTTTAAATTAGGTTTTAATTTTAATTCTTTTAATAAAAATCTAAAAAACATAGAACTAGGGTTCATATTAATTTTTTATCCTTTTTTATTTTTCTCCCATAATGATTAAATAATTAAATATTTATTTTTGTGATTAAAATTGCATGTAAATTAATTAGGGTTAATTTTAGGGTAAAACTTTAATCTTCTTTTTTAATAAATTAAAATAGCTAGAATTAGGGTTAGCATTTATCTTAATTAATGCTTTTTCATTAAAATCCTAAAAATCATAAAATACCAAAAAAACAATTTCCTTTTTTTTTTAATTAATTAATGTCACCATTTAATTTAATTTTGCAAAAAGGGTCCAACGCCCTCGTTTTAATTCTTATTCGCATATTTATTTTATTTCTTTATAATATTTATGTATCTCTCCCGAAGCCTTGTAATTAATCTGTCGCGCTTTTAATTCTTTATTTTCTTTCAATTCTTTATTTTTCTGTCAAATCGGGTTCGAGAAATTTTGGCGATGTGGACCCGCGCCTTTTGTAATAGCTTAGAATTTTTACTTTTCGCAATTTTTAACTGTTAATCAAGGCATGAAAGAATGTATGGACAAAAATAAAAACAAGCGCTAGATCACCAATAACATGACAAAAGACAAAAATAAATGAAAATGACACACGAATCGCACACACCACCCCTAGGGTACGCCTCACTGTTGCCTTGCCTCGAAAGGTGATCGTCGAGTAGAGGATGTCTTAGTAAGTCCTCATGATCCGGGAACCTGGCATGAGGGTAGCTTCTAAGGTGTCTTCCCATTGCTCTGGTGATCACCATGTCCCGAACCTCGAATTGACCCGAACACCTCCAATGGTGGTGCTACCTACCTCTCAATGGTGGGATGGCACTACTTTAAAGGACATTTACACAGACGAATTCCTTAGGGTAGGTAGACGACTCGTGGATACTTACTCTAATTCAAAACAAAACAAATCAAAAATACTTTTCACACCAACACATTTTCAAAAAGCTTTCGAAAGCATTTTTCAAACACTCTTGAGGACCGATACAAGAGTCGAACTGAAATTTTCAAAGAAACTTTTTAAAACCCACATTGAAAAGCAAACAAACCATTTTTGAAAACACAAATGAGCAAGTATCTAAGAGCCCATGGATAACCATGGATAGAAAGGGTGCTAACACCTTCCCTTTCTATAACCTACCTCCCGAACCGAGAAACTATCTCTTTAAGGAATTTTTCTGTGCTTTTGTCCTTTCCATTTGGAGAAAATAAAAGACGGTGGCGACTCTTGCTTCCACGACATTTCGCGAACCAGCGTTAAACAGTCAGTTCCAGATCCACTGATCACAGAACTGGCGACTCTGCTGGGGACCTTACTTAAAGTGAGGTGTACCTTAGGGCTAGTTCATAACTATGTTTTCAATTGTTTTCCTTGTGTGCTTTAAATTGTGGGTTGCTTGGGAGTTCTATAGATCCTAACCCGGATCTGGGGGATACCTTCTTAGAAAGTAGCAACAAGGCTGTGAGGGAACTGTGCGGGGTATACCGACATGGTTGAAACAGTCTGCTACGTTGATGTGGCACTTTGGTGTGTACCGGTAACCCTTGAGTTCAGTCAAGGAGAGTATGGGGCCTCCGCGTGGTGTCGTGAAGCATCAACAGACCTTAGGAACCTTAATTGAACTATCTTGGCCTCTTTAGGGTAGTGAGATAACTGACTTTGGTGCAGTCCGAGGTTGGTGGATACTCGATACTACACTCAATTGAGGGTTGCTTTCCTGGAATATTTCGGTCGCCAGTTCAGTGGCTAAATCGAAACGATGAACAATGAAAGCAATCCGGTGATATTGGGACCCTTAGAACCCGGTTACTTCTAATAGGACAGGTTGAACCCACCAACTTCAAGAGGGTAATACCTAGACCTCATGCTGGCCTGAACTTTAAGGGCTTCTTTTGTGTGACTTGTGTGCCTTCGTACTTGACTACTTGCATGCTTTATCTGACACATGAACTACTTGCAGGTTTTGTTGTAGTCCTTAAGTAGGACTCATAACAAAGTTTACCAAGTTTCTTGCAGGTTTTGATTTGCAGTCCTTAATTAGGACTCGTAACAGGGTTTATCTACATTACCCCATGCATAGCATGACATCATACCATTGCATACATCCTGCATAAGAACTAATCCATTTCAAAGATCTCAAGGGCTTGTGATGCAGGTCATGGTGAATCAACTATCCCAGCAAGGGGCAGGTAAGAGGATTTATTTTCCTCTAGCCAGAGAAGTCAGGGGCTATGACCCACTTGATATGGTGAGCCTTTGACCCTTGAAGAAGGATTCTCAGCAACGTGGAGTTCCTTCAATCAAAACACCGGACCCAAGTTCTAACAAATTTTCTTGTTTATCCCGCGAGGTCCTTGAAATCATTGCATGCATATCATACATATCATTGCATAACAGGTACCTATTCTCTGCAGGTTGCTTACCTTCTTCGCTGTTTATTTCAGCAGTCTCGGCATGAATCCTGAATCCTCAATCGAGCACACTATCAAGGCCCTCCAGGCTCAGAACGCCCAGTTCCAAGAGTTGATCATGAATTTGACCCAGGGGCAACAAGATCTGAAGACCCTGCTCTTGAAAAAGAAGAAGAAGAGGACTGTGTTGTTCAACCCTAGGCGCAGATCTGGGAACACGCTGCAAGATGAAGCTGAGAGGACAACTCCATCTGTGGGGAAGGGCAGTCATCAAGAGGAAAGGGTTCCCAGTCCAGTGGTCTCCGACGATGAGACAGATTTCAACGATGAACAGTACCCTCCGGCTGAGGATAGGTACAAACAGTTGGAAGACCGGCTAAGTGCTATGGAGATACAAAAAGTGCCTGGCCTGGACTTCGAGGATCTAGGTCTGTCTTCTGGGGTGGTGATCCCGCACAAATTCAAGGCACCTGCCTTTGCAAAGTACGACGGGGCATCCTGTCCAAAGCTGCATCTCAGGTCATACATGAGGAGGATCCAGCCCTACACGGCCGACATGAACTTATGGATCCACTTTTTCCAGGAGAGTATTTCAGGGACTCAGCTTGACTGGTTCTATCAGTTGAATGGAGCCAACATCCGTACCTGGGAAGACTTAGCCACTGCATTTTACAAGCAATACCAGTATAATGCCGACCTTGCCCCCACGCGCACTCAGCTCCAGGGAATGTCTATGGGTACAGGCGAGGGTTTTAAAGAATATGCTCAAAAATGGAGGGACCTTGCTGGAAGGGTACATCCACCTCTAACCGACCGCGAGCTCGTCGACATGTTCTTAGGGACCCTGTCTGGTCCATTCTTCAACCACCTGATTGGGAATTCTGCGGCTGGGTTTACAGACCTGATCTTGACCGGGGAAAGAATAGAAGCTGGCATCAAGTCAGGGAAAATACATAATGGTGACTCCTCGAACACTGAGAAGAAACCATCCAAGAGAGAATCTAGTGCGGTCAACGCAGTAGCTATTGTAAAGCCGGCCGGTGCTCCTCAGCGTCACCATCAAAGGGAAGAAAGACCTAAGAGGCAATTTACTCCCCTCGGAATGACCTTGTCACAGATATTGCCACAGCTGCTGGAAACCAAGTTGGTAACTCTCATGGATCCCCCGAAGAATCCTAACAGGACACCTTCAAGGTACAATCCCAATGCTCGCTGCGCCTATCATTCCGACAGCCCGGGGCATGCTACAGATGACTGTTGGACTTTGAGAAATAGGGTTCAAGATCTGATTGACGCAAAGGAAGTCCAACTCGACTCTCCAGAGGCTCCCAACGTGATCACTTCCCCCATGCCAAAACATGGCTAGGATAGAAAGCACTTTTTGTTCATTTGAATTCAAGTTGTAATTTTCTTTTGATTGTTCAAACATTTATTCATGTTAAACATTGTTATTTCTTTAATGCATTACACATGTCTGTTTTGAAGCAATATATTCGTATTCACTAAATGCAAATTATTTTCATGTTTTTTCTGATGACAACTCCTGATTAAGAAATTCTAAGCCTCTTGAGGGAGGATGACAAAAACGATACCACAATCTACAGTATGCTTTTGAACAGACCCCGCTGATGAGGTACAGACATTGTTTCAATCCCTAAACACTGGAGTTATAAGGATGATAATCCCTCGTCAACCCCTCTGAGCCAAAGAAGTAAGAGTTTTTCTTTTCGAAATTTAAAACCCTTAATCATAACCTGGGGCAGGGTAGTCTCTCAGTTGATCCAAGTGCATAACGAATGGCACCAAAGAAGTTCTTACAAAACGAAGAAAGACAGTGATGGTTCCGAATAATCAATAAAGAAAGGCAGTCATTACCAAAATCAAAAAGCCCATTAAGTCAAAACCCATGAAGGAGACTTATAAAACTGGGGCATCCCGCTGACTGTAATTCCAAAAAAGGAAACAGCTCAGGCAAAATTTAGGGATAACAAAAATCAGACAGGAAAGAGGTCTTACAAACCCTCAACAAAAAAAGGAAGGACTGCCTATTCAAAATAAGTTATCAATATCCGAATCATCACTGGTATATCAAAGCAAAGACTCAAACAAGGTCTAACGCACGATCAACTGAGTTTAGGTTTGAAGAACATCACGAAGAGCGGGTGGGTATAAATATAATTTGAGCCTTTATCCTTTGTTTGTTAAACCGCAAACCAGGCCACGTTATAACCCTTAAAAGTCCTAGCTGAAGCATGGGTTAGTTCGAAAGCATACTGTTACGAAAGGTATCCTGACTCCTTAAGGCTTGCGATAAAATACGGAGTTGACATCACGTTTTACAAACATTCACTTGTTTTATGAAAAGAATGCATTTTCAAAATCTTCAAGACAGACATAGGCTTTGCATTTTTAACATAACTTTGTTTGCATATGACTTTTTGTTTGAACAGCAGGGAAATTCGCACAATGAAAGTCTAATGAACAAGAGTATCTCCAATCGAGGGGCATGACATGACCATGGTCCATTATCTGGGGCAGTCCAATCAAGATTCGGAGAATCTCTCAAAGGCCAAATAGCCTGGGGCAAGTCTCCGCCTGAGTCACTTGGGGCATTCCAATAATAAATCTTGCCTGGTCAGAAATCTTCTGGTGGCATGACAAAACACTTCTAACAGGGGCAACTCCCTACATTCTGAAAGTGCGGACATAGTCGAAAAATACTGCGCGTAATCAAAGACCCTCTAGGTTGACACCCCTAGGCAAAAATAAGGGCTTCCCGGCGAACCAAAAGGGTTCGGGCAAAAATGAGGGATGAAATGAAAAAAATCTGTATACCCGGCAAGTCGAAAACCTGAAAAGGCGGCTTGGGCAAAAATGGGTATCCCGGTGGACTGAAAACCCGAAAGGGCGGTCCAGGCAAAAATTAGGGATCAAAGCGTACGACTATGTCCTGTCATCTCGTCACCTGCCTACCAGAAGAAGATTTGTCAATCGGCAGTCATCAAACACCTTCACAGGTACCTTCTTCTCCAACAGAAACTGGGGCAATAATGAGTTGTTTAAATGATCCGGTTGCCCTGTCCACCGAAGTGCCAAGGTAAGTTCAGCTGAAGAATGCGACCAAGATACCTTCACTCCCGGCAGAGCGAACGCGTCTCCCCGATTTTATTCAAAGGTTATTTCTCCACCAGAGCTTATAACTGGGTTATCCTCAGCTAAAAGCCACAGAAAGATCGTCCTCGGCGAAGTCTTCCTATCCCCCAGTGGAGTTCATCCAATCTTCTAACAGAGCATAACAATGGTATCCCCAGCGGAGTTATCATCAAATCTCAGCAAAGTATCTCTCTCCCCACAGAGCATCTCCCCGCAGAATATTCCATTCGCCGAGTTATTCCCCAACGGAGTCATCTTCTCCTACCGGTATTCTTGCAATCATCATCCCCAACGGAAACGAAGAATCTCACTCTTCAACATCAGCCCAGGATTTGACTTCCCGGCATCCGTCAAGGATCTATTTTCCCAGACGAAGATACATTCATAAACATCACATTGTTATACATCATGATACATGCATATACGCATCATATCATACAATCTCATGTGTTGAGAACATCATTGCTTGATTCATATCATGCATTGCATATGACTGACCTTTACCTTTCAGGAAGGATACAGTTAAATGATCAGCTATGTAGACGAATACGGTCGAAAGAGACCAACCCAGTCAAAGAATACAAATCCAGTTAAATTAATGCCTAAAGATTTCTCTGATATAACCCGTCGTTATAGACACTCGTCGTTATAGACACTCGTCGTTATAGACACTCGTCGTTATAGACACTCGTCGTCATAGACACTCGTCGCTATAGACACTGGTCGTTATAGACACTCGTCGTTATAGACACTCGTCGTGATAGACACTCGTCGTGATAGACACTCGTCGTTATAGACACTCGTCGTTATAGACACTCGTCGTTATAGACACTCGTCGTTATAGACACTCGTCGTTATAGACACTCGTCGTTATAGACACTCGTCGTTATAGACACTCGTCGTTATAGACACTCGTCGTTATAGACACTCGTCGTTATAGACACTCGTCGTTATGGATACTCGTCGTTATAGACACTCGTCGTTATAGACACTCGTCATTAAAGACCACTCGTCCATGAGGATAACCTGTCAGCAGAGACAACTCACCAACCTTACTAATTCCAGATCAGATTCCTGTATCTTGCCAGGGTGTATCTGTTGAAGACATTTCAAGGCCTTCTCTAGTCCAGCTAAATCGACCCCAAACAGATTTTTCTGATGAAGACTCAGTAGAAGTTATCCCAGGTTTTTCTCAAACGTCCGCTTTTGAGATTATAATTTCCTATGGTTCTCTCCCCAACGGTGCGGAGATGATAATTCCAACCCAGGTTTTTCTCAAACGTCCGCTGTTGAGATTATAATTGCCTATGGTTCTCTTCCCGATCCTGCGGAGGTGGTAATCCCAAGATTTTGCTCAATGATTGCTGTTGAAGTTAAAGTCACCCAAGGTTCTCTCACCGTTTCCGTTGAGGTAGTAACCACCCCTGGTTCATTCATCACCGTTTGAAGCTCCAGATCCAGCTCCTATAACCAGTCAGGACACATCTATACCAAGCATCTGAAAACCAGCTCCTGCAACATGTCAGGTACTCATTTTTTCTTTTGTAGGTATGCAGGTTCTCGCTAAGGAATCTCTTATGCGATCAGCATCCAGATGGCATCTATAAGCCCATCATCCTATCCATCAATCTCCAAATGGCATCTATAAGCCCATTTCCATCATACTGCTACTATGTGAGCGCAAATTTCTAGGCACTCTAGTGTTCAATCATCTTCTACCCTCGGATTACGAAAGGCACGTCAGCCAATCTGCATCCTCAGGTCTAAGAAGATTGAACAGGGGAAACTGTTGTACCCCAAAATTTGCCCTCCCATATTCTTCAAAGATTTGCCAAGTCAAAGCTTCAAAATTCCCCAAGGGTTGCACAGTGTAAGGGTCTCCTAAGCAGTCAAAATTAGGGTTTTCATTCTGATCAAGAAGATGAAGTTTCTAAAGGTCCAATCAAGTCCCACATGCCTATAAATATGGTCAAGCATCCTCATATCAAGTTTCAAGACTTTCAGCACAAAACTGCACAATCAAAACCCTACTTGCACTACAGTCAACTGTAGGGGCAAAATGGTCATTTGACAGTCAAAAGTTCAAATTTTTGGTCAACATCTCATTTTGAAGCCACAAACATCATTTGATCAATGCTTGATCATGATTCTCAAAGCTTGGCTCAAAAATCATCAAGATGCAAAAGTTTCCTTATTTGGACAGCTGAAAAAGTCAACTGTAAATTGACCAGGGCATAACTTTCACATGGATTATCAGAAAAATTCCATCCAAAGATCATTTTGAAGAGAAAGACATTTCCTACAACTCATCTTCATACTTCAAGTACAAGAAATGCTCTCACAAAAAGTTATCAATTTCAACATTATAGGTCATTTTCAAAAGTCAACAAAAAGGGACTTTAAGTCAAAGACCATAACTTGTGATTGGTAAATCAAAATGACATGGGACCAAAGACATTGGTTAGAGGACTCAAATAGCTTTCCAAAATGTCCAAAAACATGAGCAAAGATTAAAAATTGAGCAAGTTATGCCTTGTGGAAGTTGGGAAATTTTTGGATATTTTGAAAAGTCAACATTGATTCAAATGACCTAAAATTGCTAATGGGCCTATTTTTCTTCCACAATTCATTATCCCAAGCATGCACACGACCATTTGGCCCAAAGGGAAGTTTTTCTCTATTTTTATTTATTTATTTGGATTTTTTATTGTTAATAATTCATTTAACTAAATAAAATACATGAAAAATATAAAACCAATGAAATAAAATCTTTTTGTGCATAATATATCTTCAAAAATTCGTGCATGACCAGATATGGAAGGAATTGAATTGATTGGATATGATTTGGTATCAATTTGCATGAAAAAGATTGAAAAACTAATGCTTGAAAATCAAATATTGAACAATCAAATCTTGGATTCTTTTGATCAGATTTTTGACCTAAATCATTACTACATATACAAGGAACACAACCCTAATGCCATTAACCACTCAGCTGCGCAAAAATCCCTAAACAAACTTGCATTTTTTTCAAGAAAACTCCATAACTGAAAAACACTTGCAGGTCAATTCAAGCCTCCAAACTTGTTCCATTAGCTTGCCAGGGTTGTCAGGAAACGATTCCAATCAAAAACTTAATCCCATACTCAAAGAATTGGTAATTCGAGGGTGAACTGTATCACTCTTTTACACAAATTGTATCTTGTCATTCATAGCATAATTGTAAATTCTAACGCTCGTTTTGTGTTGCTCTCATGATTCTGAAGCTTATTCTATGTTTTAATTGAAGTTTTACGCACTGTATGCAAAGATGCCATTATTGTTTTCTAGGGTTTTACAAGCTACGAATTGGGGGTTTCTTGGTACTGTAAAATTAGCAAATCACAATACCATGATCAAGACCAGGAAGCTTGGACGAATTGATTACAATGGTCGCGCCTAATTTCTGACCCAAGATGTGCTATTCGCTATTTTGAAAACAAGCATGTTTTGAGGGGGTTCAAAACCCCCGCTAACCATCTTTTGTTTCAGGAAAATAAAACAAAACGGAGAAGATGATGCAGTGTCAAGGCGTGAGTGGTTCATTTAAATTTGCGCGCTAAAAATCCATTAACTAACCATATTCGCTTATGTTATTTGTTTGTTATATAATATACAAACCAATCAAGTGGATCAGCTGGCAAGGCGTAGTGGTGGTAACGTTCATGACCTGGGTTCGAGCCCCAGGTCCTCACTTTATTCCATATTATTTTGTACAACCTACTCCCATGCAACGCTTCATCAGGGGATCACCATGCACCCACAAAATCCAGCCTTCCACGCGTTTAATCTCATCAATTCAAGGGCCAGGATTTGTGGAACATGGTAGGCTCTAGTCAACGCTTGGGTACGTGTCCTGAAAGGTCAAAGGGGCCAGCAATTCAAATGGGCCAGATTTCTAAAGAAAACCTCACAATTTGGGGCAGACCCCCTAGGTTTGCTAATTGTTTTTTTTACTTTCTTTATTTTGCATTATTATTTTCTTTTAATTGTTGTCTTTTAATTTAATTATATTTTCATAAAAAACACAAAACCATAAAAAATCAGAAAAGAGAAAAATAATAAATATTTTTTATTTTAATATTTCTTGTAAATAAATTAATTAGTTTTAAATTAGGTTTTAATTTTAATTCTTTTAATAAAAATCTAAAAAACATAGAACTAGGGTTCATATTAATTTTTTATCCTTTTTTATTTTTCTCCCATAATGATTAAATAATTAAATATTTATTTTTGTGATTAAAATTGCATGTAAATTAATTAGGGTTAATTTTAGGGTAAAACTTTAATCTTCTTTTTTAATAAATTAAAATAGCTAGAATTAGGGTTAGCATTTATCTTAATTAATGCTTTTTCATTAAAATCCTAAAAATCATAAAATACCAAAAAAACAATTTCCTTTTTTTTTTAATTAATTAATGTCACCATTTAATTTAATTTTGCAAAAAGGGTCCAACGCCCTCGTTTTAATTCTTATTCGCATATTTATTTTATTTCTTTATAATATTTATGTATCTCTCCCGAAGCCTTGTAATTAATCTGTCGCGCTTTTAATTCTTTATTTTCTTTCAATTCTTTATTTTTCTGTCAAATCGGGTTCGAGAAATTTTGGCGATGTGGACCCGCGCCTTTTGTAATAGCTTAGAATTTTTACTTTTCGCAATTTTTAACTGTTAATCAAGGCATGAAAGAATGTATGGACAAAAATAAAAACAAGCGCTAGATCACCAATAACAAGACAAAAGACAAAAATAAATGAAAATGACACACGAATCGCACACACCACCCCTAGGGTACGCCTCACTGTTGCCTTGCCTCGAAAGGTGATCGTCGAGTAGAGGATGTCTTAGTAAGTCCTCATGATCCGGGAACCTGGCATGAGGGTAGCTTCTAAGGTGTCTTCCCATTGCTCTGGTGATCACCATGTCCCGAACCTCGAATTGACCCGAACACCTCCAATGGTGGTGCTACCTACCTCTCAATGGTGGGATGGCACTACTTTAAAGGACATTTACACAGACGAATTCCTTAGGGTAGGTAGACGACTCGTGGATACTTGCTCTAATTCAAAACAAAACAAATCAAAAATACTTTTCACACCAACACATTTTCAAAAAGCTTTCGAAAGCATTTTTCAAACACTCTTGAGGACCGATACAAGAGTCGACCTGAAATTTTCAAAGAAACTTTTTAAAACCCACATTGAAAAGCAAACAAACCATTTTTGAAAACACAAATGAGCAAGTATCTAAGAGCCCATGGATAACCATGGATAGAAAGGGTGCTAACACCTTCCCTTTCTATAACCTACCTCCCGAACCGAGAAACTATCTCTTTAAGGAATTTTTCTGTGCTTTTGTCCTTTCCATTTGGAGAAAATAAAAGACGGTGGCGACTCTTGCTTCCGCCACATTTCGCGAACCAGCGTTAAACAGTCAGTTCCAGATCCACTGATCACAGTGGAGACCCTAGAAGGATTGGCGGAAATGGTTATAATCGAAACATCCTTACAAGAAACAGTTGTGACGGGAGTCTTCTCAAATAGGATCTCTTTATCATCCATCAGGCGTTGAACACCCGCTTTCAACAAATAACGACCAGTCGGTAGAGATAAACATAAGTGGAAATCTTCACCATAGCCCGAAAGTAAACCGGATTGTAAAAAATTCCACTTCACAGTCATAAGAGGAGTAACAAGTTCCTCAACATAAGTAACAAACGTATCATCGTCAACATCATTAACACCACAATCATGCTTGGGCATGGGAGCAGTTATAACATTGGGGATCTCAGGAGCGTCAAATTCAACCTCCTTCGCCTCAATAAGGTCTTGCACCTTTTTTTTCAAAGCCCAATAGTTGTTTGTATCATGGCCTGAACTTTCTGAATGGTAAGCACAACGAGCATTTGGGCTGTAGCGAGGAGATGCGGTGTTGGGATTCTTAGGAGCTTCCCTCAAGGTAACCAAATTGGATTTCAGTAGGTGAGGAAATACTTAAGACAAAGTCATATTTATCCGGGTCAATTGCCTTACAGGTCTTTCTGCTCTAGGCTGATTATTTCGTTGTTGAGTAGCTGCAGGCTTGGATATTATTACAGCCCCTACCGTTGGACAGCGCTCGGTTCTGCCCTGATTTCATTGATTGTAAACAACACTGACCTCTTTTTTTCCTACGAAAGGTCTCTTTCCCGCATTTGAAGAGGAATCCTTCTGAATCTTGCCACTTTTAATCCCAACTTCCACTCTTTCTCCTATCAAAATCAACTCAGTAAAGCCAACTCAGGAGCTTCCAATCAGATGATTAAAAAATGGACCAGATAGGGTACCCAAAAACATACCTGAAGATGTGAAAAACACAAGAAGGGGGGGGGGGGGGGTTGAATTGAAAACTTGAAAATTCGCTCAATGACACAATATTTTTATCCTGGTTCGTTTGATATCAAACTACTCCAGTCCACCCGTCAAGGTGATTTAGCCTCTCTCCAACGAGGTCTTAATCCACTAATCTCAAAAGGATTACAATCACTACTTTAACAACTATTAAAGTCTTCTCGAGTACAACCACAATCCGGTTAATCTCAAGGAACACTATTTCAAAACTATTATACAAGATGTGTGTTGTTGTTTTTCTTACAAAAATTGTTTATCACAACTGTGATAATTTACACAAGATTATAGCTTGGAAATATAGAGAATATTGCTTGCAGCTTTGAATATGCGTGAGTGGTTATGTAACTAATCGTCTTTGATTTTGAATGTTGACTTTGTTTATATAGGCAGTGGAATAACTGATCATCAAGCATGTTTAATGTCATTAACACACTTTCCATTTGGAGAAGATCCTGTCTGAAAGAAGCTGTTGGAATTGATGCTGTCTTGAATGATCAGTAACGCTTCAGAATCTTATCTCCTTAGTTGCTGATGACGCTTCAGAATATTGATGACTTGGATTAACATGTTCTTGTTTAGAGTCAGAGTTTACTTTGCTTAAGCGCAGGTTCTGGTCATCAATCTTCAGCGCGTGTTCTGATTGCTTCAGCGTGTAGCTCTTATGGCTTATCTTCAGATGCGGCTTTGGTCAGAACTTCTGCATACATAAAACATAATTCTTAGGGTGCATATTTGTTCTTTGTGTTTGTCATTAGTTATTTGTATTTGTTATCATCAAAACTCTAACTAAGGGTTGTAGAATCAAACTATGTTCTAACAATCTCCCCCTTTTTGATGATGACAAAAACTAGATTTTTCAATTTAAAAATAAAGAACAAAAGGCTTAAGATAAACACCCCCTGAGTTGATTACTTCCCTTAAGTTCCTTGAGCATCAGAGTTTAGCTGCATCTTTCATCAGAATTTGTACCTGTTCAAACTTTTCAGAAGATAGAGGTTAAGTAATTCAGAATGTTTGAGACTTCTGTCTCGGTAAACCATTATTGAAAATATCTTACTTTCTCCCCCTTTTTGCCAGTTATCAAAAAGGCAATATAATCAGAGCCAAAATAGTTGAATTATATTAAAAAACATGATGCCATGATAAGTTCCAGAACAGAAGAGGTAAAAAATTAAGCATTACAAATAAACAAATTTAAAACAAAAATCTAAGCAGGAGGGTGAAGACGTGTGAACAAAGCTTCCATCAAGCTCTTGATCTGAGTATTAGACTCTTCTTGATTGCCCAAAATGCTTTTAATCTCTTTGTTCGTGTCCTCCTGCTTATCCAACCTTGCATGGATTAGAGCATTTTATTTCTTCAACTCTTCCAAAGTTTACATGACTAAGGAAGGTACTGGAGTTTCTTCAGGAGTTGGACATTGCTCAAAGCATTCTACAGCTTGTTTAGAGTGAACCATTTCTCCTGCTGTGATCATGTCTTCTGGAGCAGCAGTCAGGGAGAGACTTTCTGATTCTGGTTGAACTTCATCTGAGGGATGGTGCTCTATCCAGGGAGAATTATCCAGAGAGAGGATATATTTCTTGATAAGTTGGCTCAGAACCTTGTCTTGAAAAGCCTTCAGCTTAGCACTAAAGTTTTGTTGAACCTGTTCATAACTCTGTTCCTTCAGCTTCATCGTTTCAGAACTAAGCCAGTTTCTGAAATTTGTCCATATATAATCAGAAGCAGCAGGATTAGTCATCTCTTGACTAGCATGCTTCAAAGAATTTATCCATTCCTGTATTCCTGTTTCAAAAATCAACAAACTTGTACCAACATCTGATGTGGTTTCAGTTGGTTTAGGTTTGGGAATGGCAGTTTTGTGAGAGATAGAAGTTAGTCTTTCCAGCACAATTGGATCAATGACAAGTCTTACGTTGTCATCTGGACTGTTAGTGGGTGAAGGAGTGGGAGAGTCAGGTATGATGATTGGACTGGTAGGGGAGTTTGGTGGTGTGGATTCCAGAGATGAAGGGATTTCTGGAATATCGTGGATGGTGAGAGGCATGCGAATAGCAAGTGGTTCTGTGATTCTAGGTATTGGGATTGTATTAGAATCTGAATGAGGTTCTTTAGATTGGTTTGTTGAAACATGGTGAGGTTCTGGTTCATGGATATCAGAAGATTGATTCTCAGAAGGTTGAGCTTCTGGTTGTTGTATTTCAGGTTGAGGTGATTGTGAAATTTGTGGTTGAGAAATTTCTGGTTAAGGTGATTGTGGATGAGGAATTTCTTGTTGTGGAGAGTGAGGTTGTGGAATTTCTGGTGTGGTATCAGAGTTTAAATTTTCAGGGAGTTGAGAATTTAGATTTTGTGGCACGGGATCTGAAAAGTCTTGGTCAAATGAATCAATATCAGACAGAACTTTGGAAAGTTCTGGTTGGGTTTGTTCAGGATTTGGATTATGAGAAAGGGAGTGAGTTTCATTTAAACCTAGAGTTTCTGATGGATCAAAACCTATTTCAAAGTCTTCAAATGTTTGTGGAGTTGGATGTTCTGGTTGAGTAGGCGTGGCTTCAGATGTTGATACATTTATTGATTCTATAACAGAAACAGAGGAAGGATAACCTTTCTTTTTGGCGGCTTTTGGAGTCCTCTGAGATGGTCCTTCTGTTGTAGCTTTCCTCTTCTTGGTCTTCTTTAAAGCAACTTCTGGAGCAGCCTTGTGTAAGTCCTGGATATTGATTTCTGGTGCAGTACCATCTTCCTTGCAAGCGTCCAGATATCTGACTATTATTTCTGGCTTGGAGTCAATATCAGAAAATAGAGGAAAATCATCCAGAGGTATCCTTCTTGAAGTGATGGTTGCATGAGAAGTAATAGTAGGTTCCTTCTTGATATTCTCAATGATTTTCATCTTCTTCAGATTTTTAGCGTTCAGGGGCTTCCCAGCGGTTGCTTCCAAAGTGCTGATTTCCTGGGCTTCAGTCAAATGTTCTATCAGCCTATTCTCTGTCAGAATATCTGATATGAGTCTTCCTAAGGGTATCCAGTCCCTCTTGGTTCATTCATCTTCTCTTGTTTCCTTCACACTAGTTCTAATATGATTAAACAACAAGTGTGGGAGGTTTACCTTAGTCCTCTTGGCAATGAAATAGATCAGAAACTGCTCATCAATGTTGATATAATCAGGAGAGCTAGTTGGCTTCCTGTGGTTGATACACCCCAGAATAATTCTTGCCCAAATTTTGTGGTGATCCTTCAGATCTCTGATTTTGCTGGAGGGTAGTCCATTAGTAAATATTTCCTTTGCAATAGAACTCACATCAGAGCATCTCTCAGCCATGTCAATACATCTGACACCTCCACCATTGTAACCAATAAGCTTTGAAATTAGGTCTTCTATAATAACAATTTTCTTCCCCATGACATTAGAAGTAACCTGATGATTTGAAGAAGAAGCATGTATCTATAATTCTTTGACAAGAATGGGAAATGTTGGACCAACCAGACGGTCAAAGTACGTGTTCCATCCTTGAGCAGTAACGTCTTCATACAGATTGAAGCCATTTTCTTGAAGACTCCCAAAATTAACAATCAGTTCAGAGAGAACTTCCAGATTATTAATAGGAGTGAGGAGCGTTCTATAGGGTTCTTCATACGGTTCCATTGAAGCAGACTCATGAGCACTGACATTTGTGACACTTGAAGAACCCATTGTTCACACAGGATTTTGAGGATGATGAAAGGGGTTTTTGAAAACGAGAGCTTGAAACGATAGAAAATATTGAGAGAGTAAAAGTGAAAGAATGTAAAGAGTGAAATTTGAGTTTAAATAGTTTTTCTTGAAAGCGTAAACAGTAAGAGAGAAAAATAATTAGTCATGATTATAAGCATTAATGACAGCTGAAATTAGGGGATTGAGAAAGATACTGGAACGGTTACCCATGACATGTCTCTCAATGCACCCAATCAACGCTTTTGACCTTTCAGAAAAGTGAACGCATGTTCAGCCTCAGAAAGTAGCTGATGAATGGATGACAACTGTTTGATTATGTGAACAACACACTTCTATCCTTGAAATGAAACGTTCAGATCTTCATGGACAGATTCTGATCCAATATGTACTTCTAAACTCTGAAGACAAGTTGATTAGTAGTTCACAGAAAATAATAAAGTTCTGATGGTTAAAATAAAACAATTTATTCTGGGCATAACTTCATGCTGAGATGTTTCAGAATGAAGTTAAACCTATCTTCAGAAAGAGGTTTTGTAAAGACATCAGCCTATTGATGGTCTGTGTCAATAAATTTTAAGCTAAGAATCTCTTTCTGAATATAGTCCCTAATAAAATGATATTTTATTTCTATATGCTTAGCCCTAGAATGCAAAATTGGATTTTTACTGAGACAAATAGCAGAAGTATTATCACAGAGGATAGGAATGTTAATCTCAAATATGTTGAAGTCTTCAAGTTGACTTTTCATCCAGAGCATTTGCGTGCTACATCCAGCAGCTGCTATGTATTCAGCTTCTGCTGTTGATAGTGCTATTGTGGACTGTCTCTTGTTAGTCCATGAGATCAGATTTTCTCCTAGAAATTGGCAGCTTCTAGAAGTGCTTTTACGTTATACTCTGTCTCCAGCGAAGTCAACGTCACAATATCCCACTAAGCTGTAATTATTTGACTTTCTATAAAACAAACTCAGATTAGTAGTACCTTTCAGATGCTTGAAAATTCTCTTAACTGCTGTTAAGTGAGTTTCTCTAGGATCTGATTGGAATCTAGCACATAAGCAAACACTAAATAAAATGTCAGGCCTTGAAGCCGTCAGATAGAGAAGAGAACCAATCATACCTCTATAAACCTTTTGTTCTACCTTTTTACTTACCTCTTCCTTTTCCAGAATGCACGTGGGATGCATTGGAATCTTGAGGGATTACATTCTGAGAGATAAAATTTCTTCAGAAGTTCTCTGACATATTTTCTCTGATGAATGTAAGTTCCTTCTGGAGTTTGGTTTATCTGAATGCCCAGAAAGAATTTGAGTTCCCCCATCAAGCTCATCTCAAACTCTTCCTGCATACATTTAGCAAACTCTCTTCCCAGAGAGGGTTTAGTAGATCCAAAGATGATGTCATCAACATAAATCTGACATACTAACATGTCATTCTTAAATGTCTTACAGAATAAGGTTGTGTCCACTTTCCCTCTGGTGAATTCCTTTTCTAACAGGAAGTTACTTAGTCGTTCATACCAAGCTCTGGGAGCTTGTTTCAGACCATAAAGTGACTTATTTAGTTTGAAAACATATTCTGGATTTTTGGAATTCTCAAACCAAGGGGGTTGGTGCACATATACCTCTTCATCTATATAGCCATTTAAGAATGCACTTTTGACATCCATCTGATACAGAGTGATGCCTTTATTTACAGCAAATGATATTAAAAGTCTGATAGATTCTAACCTGGCGACTGGAGAAAAGGTTTCTGTATAGTCTATCCCCTCTTGCTGACTGTAACCTTGTGCTACCAGTCGTGCTTTGTTTCTGATGACTTCTCCTTGCGCGTTCAATTTGTTTCTGAACACCCACTTTGTTCCAATGACGTTGAATCCTTTTGGTTTAGGAACCAAATCCCATACGTCATTTCTGGTGAATTGATTCAGTTCCTCTTGCATTGCCAGAATCCAGTAATTGTCCAGAAGTGCTTCATCAATAGTTGTTGGTTCAATCAGAGAGACCAGTCCCATGAGGGATTCTTCAGAGTTTCTGAATGTTGATCTGGTTCTGATTGGATCATCTTTCTTTCCCAATATTGTATCTTCTGGGTGATCAATGCTGCTTCTGGATAGCCTTTTCTGAAGTTGATCAACATAATGTGTTGGATTGCTTGCAGTAACTCTTTCTAATGTTGAGGGAGCGTCTATGTTGAGACCTTTTGATGAGTTGTCTTCAATACCTATGAGTTTAACTTCCATACCTGTAAGGAATTCATTATGCTTTGACTTTTGAGAGTCAAGCTTATCATCAAACCTAACACTGATTGACTCTTCAACAATCTGCGTTTCTGTATTGTATACTCTATACCCTCTTGAGTATTCAGAGTATCCTAACATAATACACTTTTGTTCTTTAGAGTCAAACTTGTTCAGATAATTTTTTGTATTCAGAATAAAGCAGGTGCATCCAAATGGATGAAAATAAGAAATGTTGGGCTTTCTGTTCTTCCATAATTCATGTGGAGTCTTTTCTAGAATAGGTCTTATGGAGATTCTATTCTGAATGTAACACGCTGTGTTAATTGCCTCTGTCCATAAGATCTTAGCAATGTTAGTCTCATTGATCATGGTTCTGGCTATTTCTTGGAATGTTCTGTTCTTTCGTTCTACAACTCCATTTTGTTGGGGAGTTCTAGGATAAGAGAAGTCATGCAAAATGCCTTTTTCATTAAGAAATAATTCAAAATTTTTATTTTCAAATTCTCCACCATGATCACTTCTGACTTTGACAATTCTAAGATCCTTTTCATTTTGAACTTGGTTGCAGAAGGTAACAAACAAAGAGTATGACTCGTCCTTGTGTCTTAAGAACTTTACCCATGTCCATCTGCTATAGTCATCTACGATTACTAACCCATACTTCTTGCCACTGACTGAAGCCGTTTTTACTGGTCCAAATAAGTCAATGTGCAGAAGTTCTAATGGCTTAGAGGTGGAAACAACATTTTTGGATTTGAAAGCAGGTTTTGCAAATTTGCCTTTCTGACATGCTTCACATAGAACATCTAAGCTGAACTTCAATTTTGGAAGTCCTCTGACCAGATTGAGTTTGTTAATCTGAGATATTCTTCTCATACTAACATGCCCCAATCTTCTGTGCCAGACCCATTGCTCGTTGTTAACAGAAAGTAGGCATTTTACATTCTGACTCTTTAGTTCAGAAAGTTTTATTTTATAAATGTTGTTTTTCCTCTTTCCATTAAATAGAATAGTCCCATCTTTCTGACTAACAGCTTTGCATGAATTTTGATTGAAGATTATATCATAAGCATTATCACTTAATTGACTTATGGATAACAGGTTATGCATTAATCCATCAACTAATAATACATTATTTATAGAGGGGAGATTTCTATTACCTACTGTTCCAGAGCCAATGATCTTTCCTCTCTAATTACCTCCAAAGACCACGTAGCCTCCAAGCTTAAGTTCCAGGCTTTGGAACATATGCCTTCTTCCCGTCATGTGTCGCTAGCAGCCAGAGTCCAGGTACCATGATTGGTGGCTTAGCCTTGCTGCTAAAGATATCTGCTACATGTATAATTTTATCCTTAGGTACCCACATTTTCTTGGGTCCTGATTTGTTAGTTTTACCAAAATTCTGATTGAATTTTGGTTTGACAGAATAATCACTACTTGTGTATTTTATGTCATGTGTGTGCCCATATATAAAATGTGAATTGAGTGGTGTGCGTTTTATAACTAAGTCCATGGCATTTTTTTGGTGTAGATGCCTTACCTTGATATCCCATCCCTTTTCTGCCATTTCTGCTAACTCCGTAGATCATTGAAGCCATCTTGCTTCTGTCTATGTTTTTAGCTAGAAACTTCTGAAAGCTGTGATCATACTTTTTGATGATCTCATCAGCATTACTGGGGCTCTCAGAGATTGTTTCCTTTTGAGAGTTTTGCAAATCATTTTCTAATTTTGAAATTTTTTCTTTTAACTCAGAATTGTCTAATTTGAGACTCTCAGACTTTTCAGAGTCAGAGGCAAGATTCCTTTTCAGGTTCCTGAATTTAACTCTGATTTGTTGATACCTTTCCAGAATTTCATTTAGGCTTTCTACAAGTTCAGCCTTAGTAAAATTTATGGTAAAATCAGGAAATACCTCTTCAGTGTCTGATTCTGAGCCTGAACCAGGAGCTTCACTGTCTTCTGATATGTTTGCCATGAGAGCTATGTTTGCCCTTTCATCATCTGATTCTGAGTCAGCTTCAGAGGTGTCAGAATCATCCCGTGTAGCCATGAGGCTTTTCTTCTTTTCCTTGAAGAACTTCTTTTTAGACTTCTCCTTCTGAAGCCTTGGGCAGTCACTTTTGTAGTGCCCTTACTCGTTACACTCATAGCAGATGATTTCCTTGTTATTTGGCTTTCTGTATCCTGAAGAACCTTCAGATCTTCTGTGTCCAGACTCAGACTCAGACTTTCTGTACCTGGAAGAGGATTCATTCTGATTCTCTGATCTTCTAGGAGTTCTGAATTTCCTTTGTCTCTGCTTCCACAGTTGGTTCACCCTTCTGGAGAGGAGAGAAGTTCATCTTCTTCTGATGAGGATCCATCAGAAGTTTCTTCCACAACCTGCAAAACCTTAGAGTCAGATTTTCTGTTAGATTTTAAAGCTAGTGGCTTACCTTGCTTTTGAGGCTCATCTTCTTCTAGCTCTATCTCGTAACTTCTGAGGGAGCTCATAAGTTCCTCCAGAGATATTTTGTTGAGATCTTTGGCTAGCTTAAGTGCTGTGACCATTTGCCTCCATTGCTTGGGCAAGCTTCTGATGATCTTCTTAATGTGATCAACAGTAGAATACCCTTTGTCAAGAACCTTCAGTCCAGCAACAAGGATTTGGAATCTTGAAAACATAGTTTCTATTGATTCACTATCTTCCATCTTGAATGCCTCATACTTCTGAATGAGTGCAAGGGCCTTGGTTTCTTTGACTTGAATGTTGCCTTCATGCGTTATTCTTAGAGAGTCAAACATGTTCTTGGCAGTCTCTCTGTTTGATATTTTCTCATATTCTGAGTATGAGATGGCGCTGAGGAGTATTGTTCGGGCCTTGTGGTGGTTTCTGAATTCACGCTTTTGCTGATCAGACATCATTTTTCTGTCTATCCTCTGACCACGTCCATCCACTGGGTGCGTGTATCTATCAGTCACCATGTCCCACAGATCAGTATCATGGGCCAGAAAGAAACTCTCAATTCTGTCTTTCCAGTAGTCAAAGTTTTCTCCATCAAATACTGGAGGTTTGCCACTAAATCTATCTTTGTCTTCATGGTTGTCATTGCTGATGTTTTGGCTTGTTCCCACCATAGTGTTTTTCTAAAGCTTGGATCTTGTACTGACACGATTAAGTGTTTAAGCTCAGAACCAGGCACTCTGATGCCAATTGAAGATGTGAAAAACACAAGAAGGTGGGTTGAATTGAAAACTTGAAAATTCACTCAATGACATGGTATTTTTATCCTGGTTCGTTTGATCTCAAACTACTCCAGTCCACCCGTCAAGGTGATTTCTCCTCTCTCCAACAAGATCTTAATCCACTAATCTCAAAAGGATTACAATCACTACTTTAACAACTGTTAAAGTCTTCTCGAGTACAACCACAATTCGGTTAATCTCAAGGAACACTATTTCAAAACTATTATACAAGATGTGTGTTGTTGTTTTTCTTACAAAAATTGTTTATCACAACTGTGATAATTTACACAAGATTATAGCTTGGAAATGTAGAGAATATTGCTTGCAGCTTTGAATATGCGTGAGTGGTCATGTAGCTAATCGTCTTTGATTTTGAATGCTGACTTTGTTTATATAGGCAGTGGAATAACTGATCATCAAGCATGTTTAATGTCATTAACACACTTTCCATTTGGAGAAGATCATGTCTGAAAGAAGCCGTTGGAATTGATGTTGTCTTTAATGATCAGTAACGCTTCAGAATATTGATGACTTGGATTAACATGTTCTTGTTCAGAATCATCGTTTACTTTGCTTAAGTGCAGGTTCTGGTCATCAATCTTCAGTGCATGTTCTGATTGCTTCAGCGTGTAGCTCTTATGGCTTATCTTCTGATGCTACTTTGGTCAGAACTTCTGCATACATAAAACATAATTTTTAGGGTGCATATTTGTTCTTTGTGTTTGTCATTAGTTATTTGTATTTGTTATCATCAAAACTCTAACTAAGGGTTGTAGAATCAAACTATGTTATAACAATACCCACTAACTCCCTATCAGACAAGGGGGGGGGGGGTTGGACTCTTCCTTCTAAGTCCCTCCACTTCTGAGCATAGTCTTTAAAACCCTCTCTCGAACCCATAGACATACTTTGGAGTTGTGTACGGGTGGGAGCAAGGTCTGCATTATACTGATACTGCTTGTAGAAAGCAGCAGCCAAGTCTTCCCAGTTACGAATATTGGTCCCTTCCAGCTGGTAGAACCACTCTAGTTGAGTCCCTGATAGGCTGTCTTGAAAGAAGTGGACCCATAAGTCTTTGTCAGCAGTGTGAGGCTGAATCTTCCTCACATAAGATCAAAGGTTCATCTTGGGACATGAGACCCCATCATACTTATCGAACACCAGAACCTTGAACTTCTGCGGGATGACAACCCCAGAAACCAAACCCAGCTCTTCAAAATCCAGCCCCGGTACCCTCTAGATTTCCATTTCATTCAGACGATCCTCCAGTTGTTTGTATTTTTCATCAGTAGGAGGATACTGGTCCTCATTATAGTCAGTCTCATTATCAGATTCTCTTGGACTGGGGTCTTCCTCTCTTGTTTACCCTTCTTGATTGTCTCCTTCTTTTGACGAAGATGCTAGTGCTACAACCTACCTTAACGGTCCTCTGAACCTCCTTCCCAAATTCACCACACCAGCTGGCTTCTTAGGCTTCTTGGTCTTCTCTTTGACAATCAGGGCCTTCAGTTCCTCTTGACCCTTGGCCAGAGCCATATGATCATTTGTTGAAACTGAGCATTTTAGGTTTGTAGATCCTTCACTGTTTGTTCGAGAGCCATTTCTTTACTACTGAAATAAACAGCGAAGAAGATGAGAAACCTGCTTATGCAATGATATGTATGATATATGTATGCAATGTTTTCAAGGATTTCTAAGACTTAAATTTGCTTAAACAGAAAGAGAACAAACGTTAACTGCATTAAGAAGTTTTAACAATCACAATGATGCCTCTTGGGCTTACAAAGGAAGCAACAAAGAAAAAAATAAACTCTCCAAGCAAAGAAAGGCTCAAGCTTCCCACATGCGCATCCTCTTTGGTGCAATGTAAGCATTTATACTCTTATCTTCGTGAAGTAACCTGGTGAGCTCTAAAACCTTCTTCTTGCTGGTGTAGAATTGGGTTTCGAAGGTATCCCGTTCTTCTTTGAGTTGGATCCAGGATTTCTGTAGCTCCTCGAAATCAGTTGGCATGTCAGGATGAAGAACAATGTAAGGAGTATCTCCCTCAGCAATTGGTTCCATAACCACATGTAAGATGGCGGGGTAAGGCATCATAAGACATTGAGCACAAGCTCGCACCCATTTGAGATAAGGCTCAAGAGGGATGGAATTCTTGTGCCCCAGTGTCTTGTTATCAACTTTGTTTACCATGCCCCAAGCTCGAATGAACCTCTTGCGATAACCCTGAACATCATTCTCATAGTCAAAGATGATTCCTTGGACGGGTGCATCATGAGGACCATCCCTTCTAGCATAACCAAACTGTCACAATGCCAAATAGGGATTATAAGTGATTTCTCCCATAATTCCTAAGAGAGAGACATTAGGGAATTCCCCACAGCGATCAATAATGGTAACATTCTCCAAGGATCGAGAATACCAATGAATATCCGAATGTGTAAGGGGCATTAACCTATGATACCATCTCATACCATGCTCATTCTTCAAAATAGACCGAGGTAGGTGCGAAATAAACCACCTAGCCAACAGAGGAGTGCAACACATAAGGGTCCCTCTTCTATTTAGAGTGCGAGTATGCAGAGAGTGTAGAATATCTCCAAGTAAAATAGGCACTGGATTATGAGACAGAAAAACCTTGAATGCATTCATATCTATGAGTTGGTCTGGATTAGGAAATAGCACAATCCCATAGATGAGAAGAGCCAACACTTATTCAAAAGCTTGTAAATCCAGGGTATCCCAAAAATGGTGAGCTTTCTCAAACATAAACTTAGCTAGAAATCCCTTGATGCCTCTTCTAGTTTCCCAATTTTCCACTACATCATACCGTTGTAAAGACAGGGCTTGAGAAATCTCTTCAGGCTTTGGGTCTCTTTCCATACCGTTGAATGGTAACTGATTAAGGATAGGTACCCCCAATAACTGATAAAACTCCTCCATAGTAGGCGCTAACTGGTAATCAAGAAAAGTGAAGCAGTGATGTAACAGGTCAAAGAACTGAAAGAGCATCTTTATCATTTCTTCATTAGAGTTTGAAGTGACCAGGTTGAGAAGTCGACCATGTCTTTCAGTGAAGGGAGAGCTTTTGGGAATCCTTGATGCTAATTCCTTGAGTTGAGGAGGTACCCTCACAAGGTTGACTTGAATAGTGTTCCGGCGAGCGGATGCCATGTCCTACAAAACAAGACAAAGATAAGCCCTAGAAAATCCTTGAAATGGTTAGTATGATATGCCATGTTATGATGTCATGATTATGCTAAGAAATCACAGATATAGCAAGCACAAGCAAATCATACAAAGACCTTAGGTTTAAGGCTTGCATGGGTTTTAAGGTAATACCCTCTTGAAGTTTTAATTGGTTAAACCTGTCCTATAGTAACCAGGTTCTACGGGATCTCAATATCACTGATCTTTCCCACAAGTTTCATTCTGATAGACAATTGACTTTCCACCAAACAAAACTCGGGAGTCAAATCTCAATGAGTGTAGCATCGAGTATCAACCTACTTTGGGGATACACCAAATACGGCTATCTCACTATATCCTAATGGCCAAGTTGTTCAATTAAGGTTCTAAGGTCAGTTGACGCTTCATGACACCATGCAACGGCCCCATATTCTCCTTGATTAACTCAAGGGCTACCAGTACCTACCAAAGTGTCGCATCAATGTAGCTATCGCTTTAAACGTGTCGGTATACCCCGTACAGTTTCCACGATCTATTGCTACTTACCTAAAAGGTTTCCCCAGATCCGAGTGTAGGATCTATAGTAACCCAAACAATACCCTTAAAATTAAAGAAATCAATAACAAACAAAGGAAACATATTAGAAATGAAATAGACCCTAAGGTAAACCCTACTTTTATTATCATCCCCACCATAGTCTCCAGTTCTGTGATACGGTGGCAGAATCGACTGTTATATTGGTTTGCATTTTGTATTCGCAAATGTTGCGGTAAGCAAGAGTCTCAACTGACTTTTCTTTTATCCAACAAAGGAAAGGGTGAAAAGAACAGAAAAAGACCTTTTTCGAGATTTTCTGAGTAAGGGGGTAGATTATGGAAAGGGAAGGTGTTATAACCCTCTCCATCCATGGTTTTCCATGGGCTCTTAGGTACTTGCTCATTTTGAAAACTGCTTTCGTGTTTGTGTGTTTTAAAAAGGTTTTGTTTGCTTTATGATAAGTCTTGTACCAGTCCTCAAGAGTGTGATAAAGCGTTTTTTGAAAAGAATTTTGAAAGTGTGGCGTGAAAAGGAATTGATTTTGAGCAATTACTTAACAGCTATCTACCTACTCGAAAAAAGGCGTTCTTTTCCTCCTTTCCTTTAGATAGTGCTATCCTATTATTAGTGAGTAGGTAGAACTATCGTTGGATGTTGAGGGACTATCTAAAGGGACGCTTATGGTCATTGAAGGCAACATATAGGGATATCTTAGCAGTTCAAAGGGACTGTCCTCATATATTTGTAGGCAACATCGAGGGACAAAATCATTTCTTGTATGCAACTCGAGGGACATTGAGGGACTATGATCTTTATGATGACTTTAAATGTGGGTCTTTGCTAAGAGTATCCCTACGTTCGAGGGACATGACCATTTCCGAAGGCAACCAAAGTGGGAGATACCCTAGGGGTGCAAGTGTGCAATAGTGTGCTTTTTTCATATATTTTTATCTTGATGTTAGTGATCTAAGATTGATTTCGTTAGTTCTTGCCATACACGCCTAATTTACTAACAATTTATATACAGACATATAATATAATGCGGAAAATGAAACCTACAGCTATTACAAGGCTTCGGGGCAGTTACAATTATATCTGACTGAAATGTAAAGTAAAAATCCTAATTAAGGCTATTACAATCCAAGAACAGTTACATAATTAAAAAGAATAATAGTACGAAAAATAATAACGCGCAAAAATTGAGACGGGAATAAGTTTGAAACCCTAAAAGTCTAATTGTTTAATGACAATATTTTTTTGTATTTTATATGAAAAATTTGAGATTTAACCTAATTTCTAATTAATTTTAAATTAAAGAAAACAAGTTAAAATCATTAAATTAAATTATTTTGCAAAAAATTAATTTTAATTAAAAAAAATCTAAGTCCTATTTTTATGATTTTATGATTTTATGATTAAAATAAAATTGGTTTTGAAAGTAATATAAAACATATTAAATAAAATAAATTAAGTAAAGAGAAAAAGGATTGGGCCTGATGTTGTAAAGTAATTTGGGGGTGCAGCACTGAAATTCGCTAAGGGCCCAGATCTGTTGGCCCACTACATCGTATGATCCAGTGGTGCTGCATCTAGAAAGTCCACCATGGGGAAGCACGCTTGGAGACGCTGGATCCAAGCCAACTGGGATACAATGATGTGGGTTTGAGGGCCTATGATGCATGCCTTGCTTCTGGGCACACTAAATCTGTAAATAGCCTGTTAGAAAAATAAAACACCTGACCTGGGTATCGAACCCAGGTCTTTCACTTCACACGCCTTCTTCCTTACCACCCAGCCATCCTTCTCATTCATGAACATAAATGAAATAAAACAAAATAATATGAAAACCTAAATAGATGTTGACTTGTCCACGCGTGCCCTTTAGTGGGACCATGGAAATTTGAATGAACGAATAGGAGACAGCCACGCATGCCTCGCCTGAGTCAAAACCTAGAGACGCCGGAGTCAACACTCCGGTCGTCTTCTCCGATGGGCCTCAGTCACCAAACCTGTAAAATAACCACGTTAAACGCAAAAGAAAGACCCTACCCCCCTAATTCGAGGGTTGTAAATCCAGTGGCAGTGTTTGTTTGGTTTGAAAGTCCATGTACAGGGAGATACGAAGTTTGCAGTTCAACATGCCCTAATAATGGGAAATGGCTACTTAGCCATCAAAGCTCATCAACGATTGCCCAAACCTGTTCCTTATCATCTTGTGATCATGTTAATAGGGTTAGAATGAATTGGAAGGTGTTATAACTTGAGACACGATAGACAAAAAACTATGAAAAGTATGAGTTATGTATGATGAGATTCAACGTGTTATGGCTATGGATGATGATCCATACTTACCCAATCTTACCTGAGGAACACCAAGGAATGGGTAGAATGACTTGAAACTGGCTGCAAATATGAATACGAATGGCACCACTCTTTGAAATTTTTTTGAGTAAATATTATGGTTCTTTTGAGACCAGCTGTGCATCCCTTTGGTTCTGAATGATTGTGTATATGTATGAGACCATATTAGGTCAACAAAAACATCCATGAGATCAAATATAATCATGTTTTTAATGTCATGAAGATTTGATCCAAAATTTCTAAAACAAGAAAATCTTTCCCTCCTCTCGCCTTGTGCATTTTTACCTTGATATGCCAGCACATCTTTCCCATTATTTGATGAAAAAGATTCCAAATCTTATCTTTCATTATTTCTATTATTTATTTATTTAATTTTTCATTTTAATGAATAAAATATCAAAATAAATAGCACAAATAATATAATAATGCATGGGTGGACCTAGAGGTCGTGGACAATTCTAGGAACAAGTTTCAAACATGAAAAGATGGGCCCATTTGGAAAAAATTCAAGTTTGGTCAATATTAGCTTCATGCACTTTTCCAAAAATTGGTCAACTTTAGCAATGCACATCTCTCTCATTTTTAACCCTAAGAGGGTGTTCTTGTACTTTTTAGAGAGCTTAAGATGTAATATAAGCAACCTTTTTGGTTTTATTTCAATTGGATCTTCCATGTTCATGTAAGGAGCTTTTACCCAAAAGGTGTTTTTGTTGACTTTTTGAAAGGACCTATAATGATTGAGCTTGTATCTTTTAACTGGAGCATTTCTTGGTCTTGAGAGATGAAGGGAAGTTGTAGGGGATTGGATTCTATTCAAAATGAGCTTTTGCGGAGAAATTTCTGATAAAGTATGAGAAAGTTGTGTTTGGTCAAAGTTTGGTTGACTTTTCCTATAAAAACCCTAATTTGCTATTTTTGACTTTTGATGAGTTAGGGGCCTTTCTTGAAGAATCATGATCAACCCTTGATCAAATTATGGATGTCACTTCAAAATGTTGATGTTGACCAAAAATCTTGAAGTTTGACCGTATATAGGCCACAGTTGACTTTTGACCCAGTATAGTTGATTTTCAGACATTTGAGCAGTTGACTGAGCAAACTTGTTGTGCAAGGCATGAAATTTGGCATGAATGATCTTGAGGACATATTAGGGCCATGGAAAACATTTGAGACCCTTGGAGCTCACACATCTTGATGAAAACTTAAACCCTAGTTAGAGGTTTATTGCCTTAGAAGGAGAATTTGTCTGGTCAATTGTTAGTCATCTTAGGGCAAGTTCGGGATCTCAATGGACATGTCTTGAGTAAAATGAGAGGGAAAATTTTGGGGTACAACAAATGGAATATTATTTTCTTCCCGTTTTATCTTGTTGTCCCAAAATACAACCCATAGAATTATCTAACACAGTCAGATACATAATCAATGGTCTTCCTTCAATAGGAGGGATACAGATAAGAGGTTCAATTAGATACTCTTTAATGCTTTCAAATGCCGTTTTGCAATCATATGTCCATACATAACCTTGATCTTTCTTTAACAACTTGAAGATCGGCTCACATGTTGCAGTCATATGGGAAATAAATATGGAAATATAATTCAAACGCCCAAGGAAGCCTCTAACTTGATTTTCAGTTCTTGGTGCAGGCATTTCTCGAATTGCCTTAACCTTGTAAGGATCAACTTCAATTCCTTTTTAGCTGATAATGAAACCTAACAATTTTCCTGATCGAACACCAAAGGTGCATTTATTTGGATTCAAGCGGAGACAATACTTCCTCAAACGCTGAAATAATTTCAACAAATCTTCTATATGCCCTTCTTCATCCTGAGATTTGGCGATCATATCATTAACATATACTTTAATTTCCTTGTGCATCAGATAATGGAGTAGGGCAGTCATAGCCTTCGGGTACATTGCACCAGCATTTTCAACCCGACGGGCATCATTCTGTAGCAGAATATTCCCTAGGGTGTGATAAAAGTTGTTTTTTCCATGTCCTCAGGAGCCATTCTGATTTGATTGTATCCGAAAAATCCGTCCATGAACGAGAATACTTTGAATTTTGTTGTACTGTCAACGAACATGTCAATATGTGGCAACGAAAAGTCATCTTTTGAACTAGCTTTGTTTAAATCTCTATAATCAATACACATGCGAACTTTTTCATCTTTCTTTGGTACTGGGACAATATTGGCAATCCACTGAGGGTACACTGATGTCACAAGAAAATCGACATTAATCTACTTTAAAACTTCTTTAATTTTTACTGCCATATTAGGGTGAGTTCTTCACAACTTCTGCTTGAGTTGTGGACATTCTGGATTTAGCGGCAAGTGATGCCTCACAATATCAGTATCCAACCCAAGCATATCTTAATGAGACCTATTGTACCCCAAAATTTGCCCTCTCGTTTTACTCAAAACATAATCCTAGAGGTCCTCAACTTGCCCAAGGATGCCTAAGGATTGACCAGACAAATCTTCCTCCTAAGACAATAAGCCTCAAACTAGGGTTTCACTCCTCATCAAGATGTTTGAGTTTACAAGGATCCTAAGTGGTTTTCATTTCCCTAATATGTCCTCAAGATCATCCATGTCAAGTGTGGTACGGTGGGAGAACTGACTTGGGAATTTGCGTTTGTGTTCGCAAATGTTTCGGTTTAGCAAGAGTCGCCACCGACTTTTTATTTTATCCTAAGGAAAGGTCAAAAAGCACAGGAAAGACCTTTGAGATGTTTTCTTGGGTTCGGGGAGTAGATTATAGAAAGGGAAGGTATTCGCACCCTTTCTATCCATGGTTATCCATGGGCTCTTAGTTACTTGCTTAGATCACTTGCTTTGCTTTTCAATTGTTTGAAATGGTGCTTTGTGTGTGATTTTGAAAGATGTTTTGAAAAGAGGCCATCGTTGTGGCAACCTTTGTAATGGTTCTTGTTTGAATGTATACAAAGGTGTTTGTGTCTTTTTAAAAAAAGTTTTCAATGTTTGAAAGTAAGGTTTTGCAATTGTGTTGTGAAGTGTGTTTTGAAAAATAGCAAGGATGTTTTTGCAAGCTTGATCAAGTAATTAAGAGTTGTCTACCCTATTTTACTCAAAGATCTTTCTTATGTTTTTAACCCTTTTAACAGTGTTGTTTCACCATTGTATTTGGTGAACAACCTTGTGTTAGGATGTTAACGGGACAAGCGCGGGTCATCGTATAGACCATGATAGCAATAGTGTCAAGTATCTTCGACAATTTTCTTAAGGGACTTGATCATTTTGTTTAGGCAACTCAGATAGCGTCATTGAGGGACTATGATATTTTGTTTTGTTTTTGTTTTGCCAAAGTACTTGACATGCAATCATGGCCTATTTTTGAAGGCAACAATTGGATTGAAACCCTAGGGGTGCAAGTGTGCATTGTGTTTGTTTTTCATGTCTTGTTATCTTTGGATTAGGTCAAACTAGTTGTTGATTTTATTTTGCATACAAACCCTAGGTCTAATCATGGCATGATTGGAAGTATTTAAAGGTGCGAGAATTTAAAGCCTACACTATTACAACATGATATACGGAGGGGGTACAAATTTGAATTGGGGGTATTTGACAAGAAATTAAATTCTAAATTATTACAACCAAATCGAATGTATAAGCAATATTTAAATGTACAATAATAGAATAAAATACAATAAATAAATATTAAATAAAATGTATTATGCAAAAAGTTTTTATGTATGTAAAAAGTAATTTTTTAATATGAAATGTAAAAAAAAAGTCAATTTTAATTATTTTGGTTATTTAGGGCAAAAACCCTAATTTTTAAATAAATAGTATTATTTATTAATTATATACAATAATATACTAATAAATATAAAAAAAAATAAAAGTATATTGTAAAAAAGATATTTTTTAGTATAAAATATTAATAAAAATAAAATGAATTATTTTAGTATTTTTTTTATCCAATTAATTAATAAAACAAAATACATATATATATATATATATATATATATATATATATATATATATATATATATATATATATATATATATATATATATATATATATATATATATATATATATATATATATATATATATATATATATATATATATATATATATATATATATATATATATATATATTAAACATATTAAATATATAAAAATAATTATTAATTATTTACAAAAAAATGTGTATATTCAAGAAAATGTTTTTAAATATAAATAGAATAATAAATGAAAATGAAAATATTTTTTACATTATTCTTTAAGTTTTAATAAAAGAAAATAAATTATTTACATATTTATGCTAGTAAAATAAAAAATAAATATGAAATAAATATGAAAAAATATAAAATAATTATTTTGGTATTTTTTATATTTGGACAAAAAATAATAAAGTCAGAATAAAAAATAAAAAAATCAAAAAATCAAAATGACAAATATTCAAATAAATGGGTCAGGGGGGTGTAAACTGAATAATGGGGTGTTAGAAGTAAAAACAACCAGGCCCAGCCCAGTCAGACTTCATCTTCCTCCTTTGTTCACCAAAATGCGCGTTCTGTACATCAATGGCTATCTCCTGATTCTTTGATTTTTTTGACAAAACTCATAACATGAAACTTGTAGAGCATCAAACAACGAACTCAACCATATAAAAAACTTAAACTAACTCTCAAAGACCAGAGAGAGTTTCTCTGGCCCTAATTCTTAACCTAGTTTTTTCAGAAAGTTCATGGGTGAAATTCTCCTAGCACGATTAATATAAATGAAAACTAAGCATATGTATGGCTTCAGGGCTATGAGTACAACATATTTCATTCACAAACCTAAGCCTAACTATTCCTAGATAGAGAGATAGAAGTTCATGAAATGCCTGTTTCAGTTGACTTCGAGCTGGCCAATGCAGCAACTTCCAAGGGTGTTTGAGCTTCTTTTGAGCTTACCTGAGGTCCAAGGAAGCTTTCCCAATGCTTACTTTGTTTTGAAATGTCTTGAATCGTGCTACAGAACTCAACCTCTAAAGCTTTTAAACAAAAATGGCAATGTGTGTTAATGGTGTTACAGCTAGCAATGGATGATCTAGATAGCTTAGGTATGTTGGTTGGAAGGTGTTTGAAGTGTCTTTGTGCAAAACGCACGATGGAATTTGAAGATGGCTTGCAAAATGCAGAGCTGATCCTGTTTTGCAAGAAAATGGGGAATTTGAGTATGAGGAGGTTTGAGTGATGAAGGGGTCGTGTTTCTGGCTTGTTAAGAGGTACAAAACTTGTTTGCAATGTTTGTGTAAGTTGGTTTTTTCAGATGTGAGAGATTGCTTCTGTTTTGCAAGTTTCTTCTACTTGAAGCAAAAGAGTGGAAGTGATGTTATAGCTCTGTACAGGCCCTCCTATCACCCTGCACACAACGCTCTTGGCCCCCTCTAATTCATGGATTTGGTTTGCAGTATCAGATTTTGTTCAAGGCTCAAGGCTTAGTGTTTTGACATAAAGTAACCTTTTGCAAAAATGGCAATATACCTTTTACCATTTAGGGCTTAATCTTGTATGCAATGTCCAAATGACCAAGATAATACCTTAGCTCAATGGTTATGCATTAAACTATGGAGTACAAACTGGTTTTGAGGCCTGTAATTGTGAACCAAGCTAGCTAGATCAGATTTCCAAATTGGTATGAACATGTATTGGCCATGGATCAAAGTGAGTTTTTGCCAACTTCAAGCATTCGATTCTCTCTAACCACAAGGGTGTTTGATGAGTTCTTGGACAATTTGGAAAGCTTGGAACATGTACTATAATCCATATTTGAAATGCAACTTGAAAATACAAGTGGAACTATGTGAAAAATAGCCAAGAAGATGGGTCAAAATCCTGCCTAAATTAGGGCAAAATTTCTCTAAGTTAAAAGGTTTAGGTACCCTTGTTCCAAAAATCATAACTTGATATAGAAGCCTCTTTTGAGAAAACTTTGTGAATAAAAGTTATATACTTTGTGATGGACTACAACTTTCATGTTGCAAGTTTTGTTTGAATCCATTTTCATCTTGGTGAAAAAATGGGACAAAGTTAGGAAAAAATAAGAAAATTTCATAACTTAGAAAATTTCTAAGTTATGAAAATTTTCCATTTTAAACCCTAATTTGCATTTTTGGGTTTCTTGATGAACAATTTTCATAATTTGACATGTCTTGATGAAAAATAACTCTTGGGACTTGATTTTGACCAAAAAGTCAAAGTTTGACTTTTCAGTGTACAATCAAATTTTGATCAGTTGACTGAAAAATTCATCTGCCAATCCTATGCATTTGAGATCTTTTGAACTTGTTGAATGGGTCAAGACAATGTCATTGAGTCCTTGAGTCCATGTTTGAGCTTGATTTGCCATTGGCTAGGTCAAATAGTCAAAAATTGCCTTTGTGCAGTCAAAACCCTAAAAATGACCATTTTGCCCTTTTGGTGATCTGATGAAATTTCTTGTGGAATTGTGATCCAAACTTGATCAAATGGTTCATATGAGTTCATAATGTTGATGTGGATCAAATTTCATGAGGTTTGACTGTCAATTGGCCACAATTGACTTTTACCCCAATACAACTGATTTCTAGGTCGACTGTCCAATTGACTGGGCAAAAATTTGAATCAAGGCTTGAAACTTGGTATGGACAAACTTGTGAGTCCAAAATGAAGTATGAAAATCACTTTGGCATTGTAGGTCAAAACATCCATGTGCAAACTCAAACCCTAATTTAGGTCAAGAGTGCAAGGAGGTGTCTTGAGTAGAGTAAATCCTAGCTTGATCTTGAGTTCCAAAAGTCTTGTAATTGAGAAAATGTTAATGAAATGTGAGGGAAAATTTTGGGGTACAACAGTTTCCCCTGTTCAATCTTCTTGAACCTGAAGAGTTAGATTGGCAAGTTTGCCTTTTGCGACTCGAAGGTAAAAGAGGATTGGGCACTAGAGTGCCCGTAAATTTGCACTTGTCAAAATAATGTTGAGGGAATGGGCTTAAAGATTCCATTTGGAGATGGTAGAATCTTGCTGGAGATGGGCTTAAAGATGCCATCCAAGAATCTTTGTTGAATTGTAATGCTGTAGGTCAGAAGAATGAGCATCGAAATGGTATCCGTGCTTGGAATGCATTTGAACTGTATCTGGAGATTGAGTCTGTATGAGCAAAAGAATGGCGTCCGTGTCTGGCGCGTATCTGAGCTGTAACTGTATTTGAACGTTGAATGAATACCAGAATGACTGCCGTGTCTGGAGTGTATCTATATTGTATTTGGGTGACAAAAAAACATCTGTGCATGGAGCAACTGTGTGCCGGGGATAAACTATGAATGAGTGACAGAATGGAAACCGTGTTTGGAGCGTATCTAGATTGTATCTGAAGTTGAGATCTGTATGAGTAGTAGAATGACTTCCGTGTCTGGAGTGTATCCGTACTGTAACTGGGATCTGAATAAGTGACAGAATGACTTCCGTGGCGACTGCACTGGGGAAATCAAACTGCTGGTGTAAAGGCCAGAACAACATCCGTGTTTGGAGTGTATCTGAACTTGTAGTTGATAGTTGAATCTGAAATGAGAGATAGAATGGCTGCCGTGTCTGGAGCGTATCTAGTCTGTATCTGATTGCTGAAGTCTGAATGAGTAGTAGAATGACCGTCGTGTCTGGGGTGTATCCATACTGTATTTTAACTTGAAGTTCTGAATGAGTAATAGAATGACCGCCGTGTCTGGGGTGTATCCATACTGTATCTGAACAATTGTTAATGATAGCCTTTTAATCTTATCCTAAAAAGGGTAAAACGTTAGCTAAAACACGAGGTTATATTGCATGATATGTATGATGCAATGAACTGTAATCCATGTTTATGATATATGAATGTAATGGTTATGCATGTAAGCTGAATAACTGTCTTGCTGAGGAAGATAAATCCTGGATAGCTAGAGATAATGAAATCTTTGACTGCTGCTGGGGAATGAGGATCCTTTAAGACTTTCCTGGGAAATAGGGAAAATCTCTATTGGGGAGTTAAGATCTGGGAGATTTTTGCTTAGAGAAACGGGACCGAGAATCTTCGATCTGCTGGGAGATAACTCTGTGGGGAGAATGTTTACTTGGCCGGTGAAATCAGGAGCTTTGGGTTGTATGTCAATCTACTGGGGAATCATCCTAGCTGCTGGGGAAATTTGAGGGTGTTTGATCAGTTGGAAATTTGACTTCGCTGGGGAAGGAGGTTTAGATTATTCTGGCTCCGCTGGGAATAGGGAGTTTGAACTCTGATGGGAACTTTGAAACTTAACTCGGCTGGGGAATCCAGTTTGGAATGTACTGGCTCTGCCGGGGGATCTTGAAGCTTAACTCCGCTGGAGACATGTACTCCGAGGTTTTAGCTTTGTTGAGGATTTGAACAAAGTAATGCAGGGGATTTCTTCTAGAATGGCATAAAGATATCTTCCTACACCTTCAACCTATCAGTGATTATCCTTTTCCAATTTCGTTTTATTGGTAAGCAGTGATTATATTCAAATGCATATGCCTATTTAACAAAACATTGGGCGCTTTCAAATAAAACATAAGTGTAAAAAGAAAAAGAAAGGAAAGCAAATTTCTGTACTTTGAAGTATATTTGTATTGATTTTTGTAAGTATCTTTGTACAAGGGAGACAAACATCCTAGTAGGAGAATGTTGCCGTAAAAATTGAGAAAACATTTATACAAAAAGATGGCTATGTGTAACAATTCCATAGGGTTCCCATTTTGCTATAGCCTTCACAACTCTGAGTATCTGTCCATTCGTTGCTTCGTCCGTAGATGATTGGATTGATCAGAAGCTTGGAGCTTGTTGGTGAAAAGATTGTTCTTAAAGTGATCCGACGAGATATAATCATACGCTTTAATTCCCTAACTTTTTCCTGGACCGTCCTTTCGGGTTTTTGATCCACCGGGAAACCCTTTTTTGCCCAAGTCGCCCTTTCGGGTTTTCAAATTGCCGGGTGTATAGAGATTTTTTGTTTTATCCCTAATTTTTGCCTGAACCGCCCTTTCGGGTTTTCGATTCACCGGGATGCCCATTTTTGCCCAAGTCGCCCTTTTGGGTTTTCAACTTGTCGGGTCGTTTTATGCGTAGTATCTTTTGACTATGTCTGCGTTAGCAGGGTGCGGTAAGTCGTCGCCGTCCATGGTGGTCAGAATCATTGCCCCACCAGAAAAGATGCTCTTGATTACAAATGGTCCTTCGTAAGTAGGAGTCCACTTGCCCCTGGGATCACTTTGTGGTAAGATGATCCGCTTGATTACAAGATCTCCGAATGGATATACTTGACGCCTGACTTTCTTGTTGAAAGCCTTGATCATCCGTTTTTGATACGTTTGACCATGACAAACAACAGTAAGTCGCTTCTCATTGATTAAGTTAAGTTGATCAAGCCGGGTCCGAATCTAATCGTCTTCACTCAAACCGGCATCCTTCATAATCCTCAATGAAGGAATCTGAACTTCCATGGGTAGAACAACTTCCATGCCATATACCAAAGAAAATTGGGTTTCCCCTGTTGAAGTACGTGCCGTGGTACGATATCCATGCAGAGCAAATGGTAACATCTCATGCTAGTCCTTGTAGGTGTCTGTCATCTTTTGAATGATCTTCTTGATATTTTTGTTCGCGGCTTCAACAACACCGTTCATCTTTGGCCGATAGGGAGATGAATTGTGATGATAAATCTTGAACTGCTCGCACAGGGCGGTGATCATAGTGTTGTTCAAATTTGTACCGTTGTCTGTGATGATCCTGTCGGGGACACCATTCCGGCATATGAGGTTCTGCTTGATGAAGCGGGCAACCACATTCTTTGTAACAGAGGCAAATGAAGCTGCTTCGACCCACTTGGTGAAGTAATCGATAGCGACCAAGATGAAGCGATGCCCATTGGATGCCGTAGGCTTGATCTCTCCAATCATGTCAATGCCCCACATTGCGAATGGCCAAGGAGATGTCAGAATGTTGAGAGGAACAAGAGGAATATGTACCTTGTCGGCGTAGACTTGGCACTTGTGGCAAGTACGGGAATGTTGGTGACAATCAACTTCCATGGTAGACCAGTAGTAACCTGCCCTTAGAATCTTTTTAGCCATCATATGTCCGCTCAACTGGGTGCCAAATGTGCCACTATGTATCTCAGTCATGATCAACTCTGCTTCATCTTTGTCCATAAAACGAAGTAGAACACAATCATGGCTGCACTTATAAAGGATGCCATTGCTTAGGAAGAACTTGGCAGCAAATCTCCTTAAGAACTTTTTGTCATTGACTGAAGCTCCTTCAGGGTATTCTCGAGTCTTGAGATACCTTTGGATTTCGTGAAACCAGGGTTGTTCCACTACTTCTTCGGTATTAATCTCGTGATAATGTGCAGGTTTGTTCATTCGCTCGACGGTAATTTGGGGAGCCTCATTATCCCAGTTAAGTTTAAACATGGAAGACATTGTAGCCAGAGCATCGGCTAACTAATTTTATTCTCGTGGGAAGTGCTCGAAAGTAATCTACTCGAAATGAGGCAACAACGTCAGAACATGTTCTTTGTATGGGATAAGATTAGGATGTTTAGTGTCCCACTCTCCTTTGACTTGACTGATAACCAAAGACGAGTCCCCAAATACGACCAAAGATTTGATTCCCAAGTCTATAGCAGCCTTGAGACCAAAGATGCAAGCTTCATATTCGACCATGTTGTTGGTACAGCTGAAACAAAGTCGGGCCATGAAGGGTGTATGGCAACCTTCCGGAGAAATGAGTACCGCACCGATACCGTTGCCAAGTGCATTTGAAGCACCATCAAAGTACAGGGTCCATTGGGATCCTTGTTCAGGTCCGTCATATGGTCCGTTACCTTCAATGTCGTCCAAAGTCATGATGTCCTCGTCAGGGAAGTAGAATCTCATAGATTGGTAATCTTCGACGGCTTGATGAGCTAGATGGTCAGCTAGTACACTCCCCTTTATAGCTTTTTGGGTAGTATACTGGATATCATACTCAGTCAGGATCATTTGCCATCTAGCAATTCTTCTAGATAAAGCAGGCTTCTCGAAGATATACTTGATTGGATCCATTTTGGAAATCAGCAAAGTGGTGTGAGTCAACATATACTGCCTTAGCCGGCGAGCAGCCTATACCAAAGCGCATCAAGTTTTCTCGAGCAGTGAGTAGCGAGTCTCACAGTCGGTAAACTTTTTGCTAAGGTAATAAATGACATGCTCTTTTTGGCCAGACTCGTCATGTTGGCCCAGTACGCACCCCATTGAGTTATCCAAAACAGTCAGATACATGATCAATGGCCTTCCTTCGACGGGTGGCATCAGAATAAGAGGTTCTAGTAAATACTCCTTGATCTTATCAAAAGCAACTTGACAATCATTGTTCCATTCAACTACCTGATCTTTCTTCAACAGTTTTAAAATTGGCTCACAGGTAGAAGTCAGGTGAGAGATGAATCTGGAGATATAGTTCAAGCGTCCCAAGAATCCTCTAACCTCCTTTTCAGTACGGGGGGGAAGCATTTCTTGTATAGCCTTCACTTTAGCTGGATCAACCTCAATGCCTTTGTTACTGACATTAAATCCCAAAAGTTTACCAGACCTAACCCCAAAAGTGCACTTGCTTGGGTTCAGTCTGAGCTTATACTCCTTCAACCTGTCAAACAGCTTTTGCAAATGACCAAGGTGTTCTTATTCTGTCTGTGACCGAGCTATCATGTCGTCTACGTAAACTTCGATCTCATGATGTATCATATCATGAAATAAAGCTACCATGGCGCGTTGATAGGTTGCCCCTGCGTTCTTCAGTCCGAACGGCATCACTTTGTAGCAGAAGGTACCCCATTGTGTGACAAAGGTAGTTTTCTCCATGTCCTCTGGGGCCATTTTAATCTGGTTGTAGCCTGAGAATCCGTCCATGAAGGAAAAAACCTTGTGTTGAGCTGTGTTGTCAACCAAGATGTCAATATGCGGTAGCGGGAAATCATCTTTGGGGCTAGCCCTATTAAAATCCCGATAGTCCACGCACATTCTGACTTTTCCGTCCTTCTTAGGCACGGGCACAATGTTAGCAACCCATTATGGATAGGAAGTAACAGCCAGAAAGCCATCGTTGAATTGCTTCATTACCTCAGCCTTAATCTTCTCAGACATGTCAGGCCTCATTCGGCGAACCTTTTGCTTGATCGATGGACAATCTTCTCTTGTAGGGAGACGGTGAACCACGATATCCGTGTCTAACCCTGGCATGTCTTCATAAGACCAGGAGAAGATTTCAACATATTCTTTTAACAATTGTACTAAGCGCTCCTTGACATTTGATTCCAGGTTGGCACCCACTTTTACTTCCTTCCTGTATTCCTCTGTCCCCAAGTTGATGGTTTCTAGCAACTCTTCATGAGGCAGAATAACCCGCTCTTCTTGTTGCAAAAGTCTGGCTAACTCTCCCGGCACTTCACAATCTTCGTCAACTTCGTACTCAGCGTGATTGACCAAATCCTCAGAGTTATCGAAGGTTGAAACAGAACAGTTGCCCATGGAATCCGGAATGGATGGGTACCTGCATTTGTGAGTGTGGGTATGTGTAAGGGATAGCCATCCTTAAACAAAAAAAAATGCAAAAGGAAAGAAAATGAACACAACAGTTTATAAATGAAAAACGTCCAATGATTCATTAAAACATGGCATATGATTATGAAGAAAATCAAGCCCTTACAAATGGACCTACATACCCCGGGCAAGGCATGAGGTGAAAATAGTGTGCAAATTGTTTTAGTTATTACAGACCATAAAAATGGGAAATTGTTCAAAGATAAAATTACTGGTTAATAAAGGTGATGGGAACAAAATCCTTTGCTTCCCAGTTGCTCAAACCCCCTCCGACGGTCGGAAAGATCCAATCTTCAAAGTGGCTCTCTTCATCTTCATCTTCTACAACATTGTTTCCATGGTGTGAGATCTTGACGGGTGGTCCTCCAACCTCGGAGCGACGCATAGCCTTTTGTCCTGCAGCAGTAAACCCTAACCCATACTTGTCTGTCTTATGGGGGAAGTCAGGCAATTGTCCCCATACTGTACTCTTCCCTTCTTTGATTACCGCCTCTGCGTCCTTGAGAGATGCCATCCTAGATACATGCTTGGGAATGATAGGCATCTCGACCATTGTCTTCGCAACTGCTACCTCAGGAGACACTTCCTCGAAATGTTGGAAAGTCATTTTGATGAACTCGCCATCCAACTCCACATAGCGGAAGGAATTGAGATGACTTATCATGTACTCTTCCTCGCCGTGCACTGTTATAATCTTACCCTTAACAGGATATTTCAGCATTTGGTGCAAAGAGGAGGTAATTGCCCCGGCATAATGGATCCATGGTCTTCCTAACAAACATGAATATGACGGACGAATGTCCATCACGTAGAAGGTGGAATTGAAAACTTTTGTGCCTACTTTGATAGGAATATCAACCTCTCCATGAACCATTCTTTTGGAACCATCAAAAGCCCTAACAACGATGTTACTAGGTTTGAGGGTCAGCCCTTCGCAGTCCAAACGGTCTAAGGCTTTCTTCGGAAGCACATTCAAGGAAGAACCAGTATCAACTAAGACATGGGCGAGGGTGGTTCCCCTGCATTCAACTGAGACATGTAGTGCGTCATTGTGTTTTCTACCCTTGGGAGTCAGGTCAGCATCGGAAAAGCCAAGGCTATTATCAGCAGTAAGACTGGCCACACATTCTTGGAATTGGTCAGCCGAAGTCTCTTGGGGTACATGTGCCGCCTTCAAGAATTTGATTAGGGCCTTAGCATGGGCCTCAGAACAGAGCAGAAGAGCCAACATTGAAATTTTAGAAGGGGTCTTCCCTAACTGTTCCACAACGTCGTAGTCACTTTTTCTGATTATTTTCAAGATTTCATCCATTTCTTTCTGAGTGGTTTCAGGGATAACCACAGCATGGGCCTTCGTCCTGACAGGCACTTCCAGTATCCCCTTACCCTTGTCGGTAGTATCAGCAGATGGTCTTATTTCAGGAGTATCCAATTCTTCAATCACTGGGCCTTGCACAGATGGTCCAACAGGTGCAGAAGCTTTCAAGTGTCCGAAAACTGCTCGAGGGGGAGCAATCTCCGGAGAAAAGATCCGGCCGCTGCGGGTTATCTTGCTTGTACCCACAATGTTCCCTACATCAGGGTTTTCTTCTTCAGAAATCTCTTGGACTGTTTCGATTTGTTTGATACCATGGTAGAAGATTTCTCCCCCATAGTTCCACGATATCGTTTTGCTGGATTGGTACGGGACAGGTCCCGGCATGGTGATCTTTAATGGTACACATTCAGAGTTGGGTGTAATCTTGACAGGCCTTTTTCAAGCCTTGGGAGGATTGTCGGAAATGGTTATAATTGCAATATCGTTGGTTGAAGTAGCAAAAGTATCAGGAGTAACAAGATTGAAGGTATCAACAGGGGTTTTCTGGAAAAGTATCTCTTGGGTATCCATCAGGCGTTGGACACCTGACTTCAACATTGGGCAATCACCTCGTATGTTCAAACAAAAATAGCAGTCTTTACCACAACCAGGAAAGATCCCGGCTCTCAACAAATTTTCTTTAATCACACATAACGGCGTCAACAGGTCAACAACATCAGTAACATGAGTGTCCTCCATAACAGCATGAATATTGTGGCCGTGCTTGGGCATCGGAGCAGATATAACATTGGGCTTCTCAGGAGCATCAAATTCTACTTCCTTAGCATTAATCAGATCCTGGATTTTGTTCTTAAGCGCCCAGCAATTATTGGTATCGTGCCCAACACTGTCAGAATGGTAAGCACACTTGGCATTGGAGTGGTAGTATGGAGAGAAGGTGTTAGGGTTCTTTGGCGCATCCTTCAAACTGGTCAGATTCAGCTTCAACAAATGAGGAAGTACCTGAGAGGGCGTCATATTGATGTGGGTGAACTGCCGTTGTGGCCTTTCCACCCGTTGTTGATTAGGTCTCGACTGATTGTTACGAGGTTGATCATTTGACGAGTTTTGAATCATCACAACCCCTACAGTCGGTCGGCGCTCAGTTCTTCCCTGTCCCTTCTGAGAATACACAACAAATGCTTCCTTCTTGGCTGGGAAGGGTTTCTTAACAGCCGTGGATGCGGAAGCATCCTTTTGAATCTTTCCACTCTTAATATCGGCCTCAACCCTTTCGCCGGTCAAAATCAGTTCAGTAAATCCCGCGGAAGAACTCCCGATTAGATAGTTAAAGAAAGGGCCAGACAGGGTCCCCAGAAACATGTCAACTAACTCCCTATCTGACAGAGGTGGCTGCACCCTTCCCGCCAGATCACGCCACTTCTGGGCGTACTCTTTAAACCCTTCATTGGAAGCCATCCCCATACTTTGTAACTGAGTACGAGTGGGCGCCAAATCAGCATTGTATTGATACTGACGATAAAAAGCAGCTGCCAAGTCTTCCCAATTATGAACCTCTGATCTCTCGAGTTGATAAAACCAGTCTAACTGCGTGCTAGACAAGCTGTCTTGGAAAAAGTGTACCCAGAGGTCTTTATCGGATGAGTGGGGTTGGATTTTTCTGACATACGATCTCAAGTGTATCTTTGGGCATGACAGACCGTCATATTTGGCAAATGTTAGCACCTTGAACTTAGGAGGGATAACAATCCCAGCTACCAGCCCTAGTTCTTCAAAATCCAATCCGGGAACCCTCTGCAACTCCATAGCTGCCAGTCTATCTTCAAGGTTCTTATATTTATCATCCGCTGGTGGATACTGTTGTTCGGAGTAGTCTTCGTATTCTTCCTCTTCCTCCTCTTCAACCTCGGATTCAGAAGGTACAACAGTCCCTTTCCCTTTACCGGCTCCTTCGTCAGACGTTGAGGGGAACTCAAGAACCTTCCAAGCATTGCTCTCAAACCTTCTTCCAAAAGTGGCCACCCCAGGTCTCTTTTTCTTTTTCTCTTTATTCTTCTCCAACAAAACTTTGAGGTCCTCTTGACCCTTTGCCAAGGTCATGAGGAGTTGTTGGAACTGTGAATTTTGTGCCTGCAGATCCTTTACCGTCTGCTCCAAATCCATCTTGCTGAAATAAACAGCAGAAAGATAAGGAAACCTGGCGTGAAGACCTGTTTATGCATATGATGAATGGTATGTTATTCATGTAATGCATTCAAGGGTTCAGAAATTCAAATTTGTTGCAAACAAAAAGAATGCACGTCATATTAAGAAGAAATTTGTTAGTACATAAGTGCCCCATGGGAGAAATATTACAAAATTCTTAATGTAAAAAGACATTGCATATCCTCTTTGGTGCGATGTAAGTGTTGAGAGTTTCCTCCTCGTGAAGTCGGCGGGTAAGCTCCAAAACCTTCTTCTCACTAGCATAGAAGCTGACTTCAAAAGTATCCCGTTCTTCCTTGAGTTGGATCCAACTCTTTTGCATTTCTTCCCATGATGTTGGCATGTCAGGATGTAGGATGGTGTATGGAACCTCTCCTTCCGCAACAGGCTCTTTGATCAAGGGGAGAATGTGAGGGTATGGCATCATAAGATTCTGGGAGCGGGTTCGTACCCACTTGAGGTAAGGCTCAAGGGGGATGGAATTATTGTGCCCCAGTGTCTTACTATCCACTTTGTTGGGCATCCTCCAAGCTCTGATGAACCTTTGTCGAAGTCCTTGCGCATCATTGTCGAAGTAAAAGACTAGGTCCAGAATCAGCATGTCATGAGGGCTATCCCTCCGAGCGTATCCAAACTGTCTCAAAGCTAGACAGGGGTTGTAGGTGATGCCTCCCCTAATGCCAAGTAGTGGGACATTAGGTAATTCCCCACAACGATCAATGATGATGATATTTTCTCTGGACCGAGAACACCGATGTACATCAGAATGTGTGAGGGTCATCAACCGTTGCGACCACCTTAAACCCTGCTCATTCTTCAGAACTGATTGTGGAAGGTGAGAAATAAACCACCTTGCTAGGAGAGGAGTACATCACATGAGAACACCTCTTTTCCTCATTGTTCGTGTGTAAAATGAGTGTAGGATGTCCCCAAGCAATGTAGGTATATGATTCCTGGATATGAAAATCTTGACAGCATTCACATCTATAAGCTGATCAGGGTTTGGGAACAAGACCAACCCATAGATGAGGAGTGCCACAATCTCTTCAAAGGCTTGTAGATCAAGAGAATTCCAGCAGTCTTGTGCCTTCTCGAACATAAACTTTGCCAAGAAGCCCTTGACACCACTTCTGGTTTCCCAATGCCCCTTGATGTCAGATGGTTGCAAGTGTAATGCTTGAGCAACATCTTCAGGCTTTGGTTCTTTTTCCGTACCATTGTAGGGTAGTTGATTAAGAATAGGAATTCTCAAGAGTTGAGAAAATTCCTCCAAAGTAGGCACCAACTGGTAATCAGGGAATGTGAAACAGTGGTGTAGGGGGTCAAAGAACTGGAAGAGAACTTTCACCATGTCTTCTTCAATGTTGGTGTTGACCAAGTTGAGGAGTCTACCATGTCTTTCACTGAAGAGAGAATTCTCTAGAATCCTGGAAGTAAGCTCCTTGAGTTGAGGAGGGATTCTCACAAGGTTGACTTGAATTGTTTTCCTGCGAAGAGATTCCATGACCTACAAAACAAGAACAAAGATGAAGATCCAAACCCTTTAAATGGTTAGTGGATGCATATGATGCTTTATGATGTTTATGATGTATGCACAAACACATGTACAAGCAAATCACAAAAAAACCTAGTTTCAGGCTTGCATGAGGTTTCATAGGTAAGTACCCTCTTGAGTTTAGTTGGCTCAAACCTGTCCTATAAATAGTAACCGGGTTCTAAGGTGCTCAATATCACTGGATTGTTTTCTATGTTCATTGTTTTTGTTTAGCCACTTATCTAGCGACCAAAATATTCCAAGAAAACAACCCTCAATGAGTGTAGTATCGAGTATCTACCAACTTCGGACTGCACGAAAGTCGATCATCTCACTACCCCTAATAAAAGGCCAAGATGGTCAAGTAAGGTTCTAAGAGTTCATTAGTGCTTCATGACATCACTCAGCGGCCCCGTATTCTCTTTGATTGACTCAAAGGCTACCGGTACTCACAAATATGTCACACTAATATAGCTATTGCTTCAACCGTGTCGGTATACCCTGCATAATTTCCGCAACGTATTTCTATTTACCTATGAATGTTTCCCAAATCCGGGTGGAGGATTTCAAGCCCAAACAAGAGAACCAAAATGTAAAGCAAGCAACGCAAACAATAATCATGCAAAGGGTGATCTAATCCCTAAGGTTACTCCACTTTAAGAAAATTCCTCAACAGAGTCTCCAGTTCTGTGGTACGGTGGGAGAACTGACTTGGGATTTTGCGTTTGTGTTTGCAAATGTTTCAGTTTAGCAAGAGTCGCCACCGACTTTTTATTTTATCCTAAGGAAAGTTCAAAAAGCACAGGAAAGACCTTTGAGATGTTTTCTTGTTCGGGGAGTAGATTATAGAAAGGGAAGGTATTAGCACCCTTTCTATCCATGGTTATCCATGGGCTCTTAGTTACTTGCTTAGATCACTTGCTTTGCTTTTCAATTGTTTGAAATGGTGCTTTGTGTGTGATTTTGAAAGATGTTTTGAAAAGAGGCCATCATTGTGGCAACCTTTGTAATGGTTCTTGTTTGAATGTATACCTAGGTGTTTGTGTCTTTTTAAAAAAAGTTTTCAATGTTTGAAAGTAAGGTTTTGCAATTGTGTTGTGAAGTGTGTTTTGAAAAATAGCAAGGATGTTTTTGCAAGCTTGATCAAGTAACTAAGAGTTGTCTACCCTATTTTACTCAAAGATCTTTCTTATGTTTTTAACCCTTTTAACAGTGTTGTTTCACCATTGTATTTGGTGAACAACCTTGTGTTAGGATGTTAACGGGACAGGCGCGGGTCATCGTATAGACCATGATAGCAATAGTGTCAAGTATCTTCAGCAATTTTCTTAAGGGACTTGATCATTTTGTTTAGGCAACTCAGATAGCGTCATCGAGGGACTATGATCTTTTGTTTTGTTTTTATTTTGCCAAAGTACTTGACATGCAATCATGACCCATTTTTGAAGGCAACAAGTGGATTGAAACCCTAGGGGTGCAAGTGTGCATTGTGTTTGTTTTTCATGCCTTGTTATCTTTGGATTAGGTCAAACTAGTTGTTGATTTTATTTTGCATACAAACCCTAGGTCTAATCATGGCATAATTGGAAGTATTTAAAGGTGCGAGAATTTAAATCCTACACTATTACAACATGATATAGGGAGGGGGTACAAATTTGAATTGGGGGTATTTGACAAGAAATTAAATTCTAAATTATTACAATCAAATCGAATGTATAGGCAATATTTAAATGTACAATAATTGAATAAAATACAATAAATAAATGTTAAATAAAATGTATTATGCAAAAAGTTTTTATGTATGTAAAAAGTAATTTTTTAATATGAAATGTAAAAAAAAAGTCAATTTTAATTATTTTGGTTATTTAGGGCAAAAACCCTAATTTTTAAATAAATAGTATTATTTATTAATTATATACAATAATATACTAATAAATACAAAAAAATAAAAGTATATTGTAAAAAGATATTTTTTAGTATAAAATATTAATAAAAATAAAATGTATTATATTAGTATTTTTTTTTGTTCCAATTAATTAATAAAATAAAGTATATATATATATATATATATATATATATATATATATATATATATATATATATATATATATATATATATATATATATATATATATATATATATATATATATATATATATATATATATATATATATATATATATATATATATATATATATATATATATATATATATATATATATATATATATATATATATATATATATATATATATATATATATATATATATATATATATTAAACATATTAAATATATAAAAATAATTATTAATTATTTACAAAAAAATGTGTATATTCAAGAAAATGTTTTTAAATATAAATAGAATAATAAATGAAAATGAAAATATTTTTTACATTATTCTTTAAGTTTTAATAAAAGAAAATAAATTATTTACATATTTATGCTAGTAAAATAAAAATAAATATGAAAAAATATAAAATAATTTTTTTGGCATTTTTTATATTTGGACAAAAAATAATAAAGTCAGAATAAAAAATAAAAAAAATCAAAATGACAAATATTCAAATAAATGGGTCAGGGGGGTGTAAACTGAATAATGGGGTGTTAGAAGTAAAAACAACCAGGCCCAGCCCAGTCAGACTTCATCTTCCTCCTTTGTTCACCAAAACGCGCGTTCTGTACATCAATGGCTATCTCCTGATTCTTTGATTTTTTTTGACAAAACTCATAACATGAAACTTGTAGAGCATCAAACAACGAACTCAACCATATAAAAAACTTAAACTAACTCTCAAAGACCAGAGAGAATTTCTCTGGCCCTAATTCTTAACCTAGTTTTTTCAGAAAGTTCATGGATGAAATTCTCCTATCACGATTAATATAAATGAAAACTAAGCATATGTATGGCTTCAGGGCTATGAGTACAATATATTTCATTCACAAACCTAAGCCTAACTATTCCTAGATAGAGAGATAGAAGTTCATGAAATACCTGTTTCAATTGACTTCGAGCTGGCCAATGCAGCAACTTCCAAGGGTGCTTGAGCTTCTTTTGAGCTTGCCTGAGGTCCAAGGAAGCTTTCCCAATGCTTACTTTGTTTTGAAATGGCTTGAATCGTGCTACAGAACTCAACCTGCAAAGATTTGAAACAAAAATGGCAATGTGTGTTAATGGTGTTACAGCTAGCAATAGATGATCTGTATAGCTTAGGTATGTTGGTTGGAAGGTGTTTGAAGTGTCTTTGTGCAAAACGCACGATGGAATTTGAAGATGGCTTGCAAAATGCAGAGCTGGCCCTGTTTTGCAAGAAAATGGGGAATTTGAGTATGAGGAGGTTTGAGTGATGAAGGGGTCATGTTTCTGGCTTGTTAGGAGGTACAAAAATTGTTTGCAATGTTTGTGTAAGTTGGTTTTTTCAGATGTGAGAGATTGCTTCTGTTTTGCAAGTTTCTTCTACTTAAAGCAAAAGAGTGGAAGTGATGTTATAGCTCTGTACAGGCCCTCCTATCACCCTGCACACAACACTCTTGGCCCCCTCTAATTCATGGATTTGGTTTGCAGTATCAGATTTTGTTCAAGGCTCAAGGCTTAGTGTTTTGACATAAAGTAACCTTTTGCAAAAATGGCAATATACCTTTTACCATTTAGTGCTTAATCTTGTATGCAATGTCCAAATGACCAAGATAATACCTTAGCTCAATGGTTACGCATTAAATTATGGAGTACAAACTGGTTTTAAGGCCTGTAATTGTGAACCAAGCTAGCTAGATCAGATTTCCAAATTGGTATGAACATGTATTGGCCATGGATCAAAGTGAGTTTTTGCCAACTTCAAGCATTCGATTCTCTCTAACCACAAGGGTGTTTGAGGAGTTCTTGGACAATTTGGAAAGCTTGGAACATGTACTATAATCCATATTTGAAATGCAACTTGAAAATCCAAGTGGAACTATGTGAAAAATAGCCAAGAAGATGGGTCAAAATCCTGCCTAAATTAGGGCAAAATTTCTCTAAGTTAAAAGTTTTAGGTACCCTTGTTCCAAAAATCATAACTTGATATAGAAGCCTCTTTTGAGAAAACTTTGTGAATCAAAGTTATATACTTTGTGATGGACTACAACTTTAATGTTGCAAGTTTTGTTTGAATCCATTTTCATCTTGGTGAAAAAATGGGACAAAGTTAGGAAAAAATAAGAAAACTTCATAACTTAGAAAATTTCTAAGTTATGAAATTTTTTCCATTTTAAACCCTAATTTGCATTTTTGGGTTTCTTGATGAACAAGTTTCATAATTTGACATGTCTTGTTGAAAAATAACTCTTGGCACTTGATTTTGACCAAAATGTCAAAGTTTGACTTTTCAGTGTACAGTCAAATTTTGATCAGTTGACTGAAAAACTCATCTGCCAATCCTATGCATTTGAGATCTTTTGAACTTGTTGAATGGTTCAAGACAATGTCATTGAGTCCTTGAGTCCATGTGTGAGCTTTATTTGCCATTGGCTAGGTCAAACAGTCAAAAATTGCCTTTGTGCAATCAAAACCCTAAAAATGACCATTTTGCCCTTTTGGTGATCTGATCAAATTTCTTGTGGAATTGTGATCCAAACTTGATCAAATGGTTCATATGAGTTCATAATGTTGATGTGGGTCAAATTTCATGAGGTTTCACTATCAATTGGCCACAATTGACTTTTACCCCAATACAACTGATTTCTAGGTCGATTGTCCAATTGACTGGGCAAAAATTTGAATCAAGGCTTGAAACTTGGTATGGACAAACTTGTGAGTCCAACATGAAGTATGAAAATCAATTTGGGCATTGTAGGTCAAAACATCCCTGTGCAAACTCAAACCCTAATTTAGGTCAACAGTGCAAGGAGGTGTCTTGAGCAGAGTAAATCCTAGCTTGATCTTGAGTTCCAAAAGTCTTGTGATTGAGAAAATGTTGATGAAATGGGAGGGAAAATATTGGGGTACAACACCAAGTTTCATGCCTTGCATAATAAGTTTTCTCAATCAATTGCTCAAATGCCTGAAAATCAACTGTACTAGGTCAAAAGTCAATTGTGACCCACATATAGTCAAACTTCAATATTTTTGGTCAAAATCAACATTTTGAATTGATATCCATCATTTTATTAAGGGTTGATCATGATTCCTCAAGGAATGCTCCTAATTCATCAAAACTCAAAAGTTGCTAAATTAGGGTTCCTATAGGAAAAGTCAACCAAACTTTGACCAGGCATAACTTTCTCATACTTTATCATAAATTTCTCATCCAAGGCTCATTTTTAAGAGAATCCAATTACCTACAACTCATCTTCATCCCTCAAGTTCAAGAAATGCACTCATGAAAAGATATAAATTCAGACATTATAGGTCCTTTTCAAAAGTCAACAAAAACACCTTTTGGGTCAAAGCTTCTTACATGAATATGGAAGATCCAATTGAGATGAAACCAAATAGGTTACTTAGGGAATATCCTAAGCTTTCTAAAAAGTCCAAGACCACCCTCATAGGGTTAAAATTGAGAGAGATATGCATTGTCAAAGTTGGCCAATTTTTGAAAAAATGCATGAAGCAAATATTGACCAAACTTGGATTTTTTTCCAAATGGGCCTATCTTTTCAAGTTTGAAACTCATTCCTAACATGGTCCACGACCTCTAAGCCCACCCATACCTTTTTCTACTATTTATGCTATTTATTTTGATATTTTATTCATTAAAATTCAGAATTAAATAAATAAATAATAGAAATAATGTAAATTTTGATGTGAATCCATTTTGGGCAAGTTTTATGCTGGTTTATGTCAATTGATTTCGTGAAATAACCCTTCAAATATGTCCAGGTTCATCCACATGTGAAAATGGCATAAAATCATCAAATATGGCATTTTTTTCAAATTTTGATCATGGTCTTAAAACACAACATTATGAGGGAGATTCTTTCCATGCTTTATTGTCTCCTCATTCTCCTCTATAAATATAGAGTCATACAAGCTTTAAATACACGAAATTCCTCTCTAAAAAGCTCTCAAAAAGTTCTTCAAAAAGCTCTCAAAAAGCTCTTCAAAAAGCTCTCAAGAAATCAAAGAATTGGTGCAAGTCATATCTCGAGGTTCCGGTCTCTCTCGATTGACATCAAGCCTTAAACCATCATATTAAAGTCCTCAGGAGTCCTACATGGTCCAAGAGTAATACATCACACGCCTAGCACGCCCCCATTTGACAACACCGGTTTGGTAACATTTTAAACTTTGAATCTCTAATTTTAATCACATTTCATGGCATGCTAACGTTTGTTTGAGTTTATATAGAACAGTTATGGATGGTTGAATCATAGGTTCCACGCAAGAATCTGAAAACACCATGGTTAGAACATGAAGCTTTCAAAGATTCGAGCCTAGGGACTTCTGATGATTGCACCCCTTGTTTACTATTGCTACTAGGTCCATCTTTATTTTCTTGTTTTATTCATTTCATTTATTTCTTTTAATCCATTTTTATTTATTTTAGTCAATAAACAAATATAAAAATCACATAAAAACAGATTTAGGATTTTTTCTTAATTAAATTTTAATTTTGATAAATTAATTAACTAATCACTTTAACTTTTTTTTAAAAAAAATTAAAATTAATAGAACTTAGGTTTAATTTCATTTTAATTCATTTTCCTTTTCGTAACAAAAATACCAAAAAAACATAGAATTAATTTCTTTTATTTAAATTTCATGTTTCTTTAATAATTAAATTTTTTAAAAATATAGATTTAGATCAATTATTTTTTAACTTAAACCATTTTTATAAATTAAAACAAAAAACAACAAAAATATTTTTTATATCTTAGAATTTTTAGACGTATTTTCAAGTTTGCGCGTTATTATTCTTTCGCACTTCATTTTATTATTGTAACTGTATATTGGGATGTAATAGATGATTAGTAGGACCTTTACTGCTTTTGTTTATTTTTCCCCCAATTTTGGATATATACATAATCCCCCTCCCCGAAGCCTTGTAATAGCTAGGTTTTATATTTCTGCACTTTTAAATTACTGCAATTATTAACTGCTAGATGTATGACTAATAGGATTGTATGGCAAGAATAATCAAACATTATCAAACTTAACACAAGACTAAAATAACTGAACATAACACACCTTGCACATATACACCCTTAGGGTATACCTCACTTGGTTTCCTCGGAAAATAATGGTCATGTCCCTCGAACGTAGGGATGTCTTAGCAAAGACCCTTAATTCTAAAGTCATCATAAAGATCATGGTCCCTAACGTCCCTCGAGCTGCCTACGAGAAATGATCTTGTCCCTCAATGTTGCCTATATGATGATAGTCCCTTCGAATGCTAAGATATCTTTACATGTTGCCTTCGATGACCATCGTGTCCCTTTCGATAGTCCCTTAACATCCAACGATAGGGCTTCCTACTCACTAATAGTAGGATATCGCTGTCTAAAGGAAACGAGAAAATGAATAATCTTTTTCGAGTAGGTAGAAACTATTAAGTACTTGCTCAAAACAATAAAAATTGTTTTTCACAAACACTTTCAAAACAGTTTTCAAAAACAACTTTGCCACACTCTTGAGGACATATACGAGGGTTATCACGAAGTTAAACAAAAACTTTTCAAAACACACACAAGCAATTTGAAAAATAAGCAAGTACCTAAGAGCCCGTGGAAAACCATGGATAGAAAGTATGCTAACACCTTCCCTTTCTATAATCTACCCCCCGTACTCAAAATCTCGAAAAAGGTTTTTTCTGTTCTTTTTTCCTTTTCCTTAGTTGGATGAAATAAAAGTCGCTGGCGACTCTTGCTTACCACGACATTTGCGAATAAAAAACATTAACCAATATTAAACAGTCGGTTCTGCCACCGTATCACAAGACCAAGCAAAAATATCCACATACTCTTTCAATAATTCAATCAACTTTCTCTTTATATTGGGATGAAGCAATGCTCCAATCTTGATTTCTTTTGGATCTTCCTCTGAACCCAAATTGATTGTCTCCAACGACTATTTATATGGCTGAATGGTACTTTCCTCGCGCTCAAGAAATCGTGAAACCTCTTCTGGGATTTCATCATATTCTTCTTCTTCGGCCACATATGCAGGATATTCAAAGTTGGGAGATGATGCATAGTCATTGTACTCAACGCGTTTTTTTAATTAATTTGCACATATGATTTATGATTGCTTTTAGAAACTGACACATATAACAAGTGATTATGCAGATTTATTTACAGTTATTATTTATTTTGAAAGGATTTTTCTGATTACCATTTTCCAAGAAAAAGCAGATAATAAAGACACGATTTGGGAATCAAAACAACTTTTATTAATGATTTTAAAGATCAAAACAACAAATATGCCCGTACAATACCAATACTTTCACCTTGGACAGAGTGAAAGATTTTTGAAAAGACTAACAAAAAACAAATTACTTTGAAATGTTAATGCAAAAAGGAACATCAATAGTGATCCAATTGGACTCTGACTCCATGTGTCATGTAGTTCGGCATCTCTTGCTCTGATTCACCCTCCAGAATAGAATTGATCTTAGGAGTAGTTGTATGGAGATAACCTCCACTATGAAAGATGTCTTGGTATTTACCCAAAGCAGACTTTGGCTTCACAATTTCACCTTTATTATTCTTCACGGAGAAACCCAAACCAGCTCAATTCTTATTCACAGGTGGATCAACAATTTTCCCCTCCGCCTTTCTAGGGCCATTATGCACTACCTGTTGAGCATCTTTAAACGAGGCTATAGAATTCTCATTCTTCATTACATTATCAATGGACAAATATTAGAACTGAGTTCTAACAGCAGCTTCATCAGCTTCCACAACACTGAAAGAGGACAAATGAGATATTAACAAAGCCTGCTCTCCATTTATGATGACCAACTTTCCTTCACGAACAAATTTTAGCTTCTAGTGCAAAGTTGAAGTAACAACTCCTGCTTCGTGGATCCATGGTCGTCCCAATAAATAGTTGTAGACGGGAACAATATCCATAACCTGGAAAGTAATCTGAAATAAGTGCAGACCTATGTGAATAGGAAAATCTACTTCTCCAATGATGGACTTCCTTAAACCATCAAAAGCTTTCACTATTATTCCACTTCGGCACATGGGAGTTCCCTGGTACTTAAGCTTCACGAGTGTACTCCTTGGTATGACATTCAAAGCAGACTCATTGTCGATCAGAACATTGGACAAAGAGTCATTCTTACAATTCATGGAGATATAGAGAGCCAGGTTATGGTTCCTTCCTTCATCGGGCAATTCGTCATCACTGAAACTCAGGTTATCACAAGATGTAATATTCCCCACAACACTGCCAAACGGGATCCAGAGACATATCACTTTCCACAAAAGCTTGACCTAACACTCTCATCAAAGATTCCCTATGGGCAGAAGAGTTCATTAGCAAGGCTAGTATGGATATCTTAGATGGAGTTTGCAACAATTGATTTACAATCTTGTAGTCACTCATCTTGATAACCTTCAACAATTAGTCACATCCTTTTCCAAAGTAGCACCACTAGATTCCCCCACCACTTTCTTAGGTTCAGTACTCTAAACGACCCTTTTATCAGAATTAACATTCCCTCGAATGACAAGGGTGAAAACTCGACCACTGCAGGTCACTCAACTGGCTTCAATAATATTGTTGACATTGGACAAAGGTAGGATAGGAATTTCCACACCCTCTTCCAGGATAGTCGCATTGTATTTATATGGAACAACTTTGTCTGATTTATACGGGACAGGACCGGGCAGGCAAATAACCACTGGAGCAACAACTGGCTTGCTATGGTACTCAATCTCTATAGGAGCGGGAACACCAAAACACGACATAATAACATTCACCCCTTCTTCAGAATATCCAGGCATCACATAATTGTTGTTGGAGAACATATCTTCATCAGAAGAAAAGAACTCCTCTGCAGAAACATACTCATCATCTGACATGGTCTCGATCGATCAATCTTCAATCACATTAACTCTATCATAATCATATCTATTCCCTAAGACTTTGATAGTACCATTATCTAACAACAATTGAATGCCCCTTATCACGATAGAACAACCACGAGAATCCCTGCAGCAGATCTGACAAGACCCATAATGGTGTTCTTCTTGGTCATCCATGTGATAGAATGTAGCGTGCAGCTGCACAAAATCATCATTCATATAATTCACATCAAAAATCAGGAATTCACCAGGACATCCATAGACCATATTCACATTTTCTTCGTACTCAGCCCTTGGCCTGATTATATGAATGAGACCTTCGTCCATCATTTCTTAAATATCAGCTTTTATTTTATCACATCCCTGGATATCTGTACTGCAAATACTACAACCAACATGGTCGTGCGTATAATAGTTGTATTCACAGAGATCAACATGCATCTTTACCAAATCCCCTCTAACCAGGTTGATATCAAAAATTCGGAAGTCGCCAGGACAACCAGCAACCATATTTACAACATTTTCACCTCCATGTTTTGGCAAAGGATTATCTTTCATGTTAGTACCAACATCTTTAAAGGATAGGAGGCTAAATCTCACCATCTTTTGTACTTCAATTTTCAAGGGATAACAGTTTTCGATGTTGTGCCCTAGGGCTCCTTGATGAAAACCACAAGTCTGATCTGCTTTATAATACCCGGGTAAAGGTGAAGGTATAGCAGGGGGAGGCCTGGTCTTCTGAATCAAAGCTGAGAGTAACTTTGCATAGCTCATTGGAATATAGTCAAAAACTTCTCTCTCATTGGAGACACATTGACAACTGGAGTTACATAAGCAACCTGTTGTTGGTACCGATGATGTCTTCTAGGTGGTCTAATCTTCCTTTCCCCAATGACAACATTCGTTTCACTTTCTTTCTTTCAATAAAATATGTATGATGACTTCTTTGTCCCTTCGTCTTTCGTCAAGCACCCTTCCTTGACAGCTTCTTCTAGACGAACACCCATGCTTACCATTTCAGTGAAATTTCTCGGTGCACTGGCGACCATCCTTTCATAGCAAAATGATCCAAGGGTTTTCAGGAATACCTTGGTCATTTCTTCCTCCCCCACCGGGGGTACCACCTGGGCAGTTATCTCGCGCCAACGCTGTGCATATTCTTTGAGCAACTCCTTGTCTTTCTGAGCCATAACTCTCAATTGGTCACGGTCAGGTGCCATGAACATATTGTACCTATATTGTTTGATGAAGGCTTCCCCCAGATCATTAAAGGTGCGAATATTGCTACTGTCCAAACTCATATACCACTTCAAAGCAGCAACGTTAAACTATTCTGGAAGAAATGAATAAGCAAACGCTGATCATCAGTATGGGTGGACATCTTTCTGGTTTACATCACTAGGTGGTCACGAGGACAAGTGTTGCCCTTGTACCTCTCAAATTCCGGCACTTTAAAATTTACTTGCATTTCATGTTAGGAACCAAGCAGAGTTCACTAACGTTCTGTCCGAATAATTCTTTTCCTCGAAGAGCCTTCATTTCCTTATGCATCTTATGGAATCGATCCTGAAAATCATCTAATTGATCATAGAAACCCCCACTTTCACTCGGTGGAGGAACAAGATGATAAATTTCATCATTAACAAATGACATAGCATTCACCGTAGGAGGTGCAGTATAATGGATCTCATTCTTAGCCATAGGATTAGCATGCACCACAAAAGATGAGGAATTGTAGCAGCTTGAGCAACTGGAGCAACTTGAGCATCAAGATCGTAACCTTCAGGCATGAAGTTTTCAGGCATTTCCCACGGGTAATGCAACACCCCATTTCTACCCAACTTATTATATAAAATCAGAGTTACAAAATTTATAACAAACAAATGGAATGCTACAATTTCAACTTAAAATAACCGCATTTAACATAGATACATAACACTTTAAACTCGGATGAACCAACAATAACATGAATTAATCTTTTAAAACCAACAACTTTCATAACTACACAGCAAAATCGTAAAATTCGACTTAAAAGAATGTAACATCTTTATCCAACTGAAACAACTCCAAATGACAAGTACTTAACGAAAATCAACTTAAAATTCAACAACTGAAGTAATAACAACAATAAAGCAACAACTGTTCATCCCCCCATGTGTTACGTATCAGAGAAATGACACTGACTCGAACTACTGAAGGTAAACCACCTTCATTGTGGATTACCTACATGTTACCAACATATGGGTAACATTCAAACAGAAGGGGTGAGATATCAAACAATATAATAAAACACATGATAAATAATATATTAGAATCAATTCATACAAAATCACCACTTCGCAACTCTTTTAACAACGTTGACATCATCAATCCATCCACATAAAAACTCATAATGCAACATGAAATATGACTTATTTTGATGCACATGCATGTGGTACCAATGGAGCAAAACCCCCAACTTAATAATCTGCCAATTAAAAAAGGCATCAACAAGGCATAAGCCTTCAACTTTATATTTTTGCCAATCCAGACCAACTTACCGAGCATGAGCTCCAACTTGATATGTTATGTATGCGACAACAGTATGAATGTAGTAACAACAACAACAATAATTCAACATTGGCCATAAGCCTACAACTTAATACTTTCCAATAATTAGAGGAATCTCAACAAGATTCATCATCACCTGCAACTTATCAAATTACAACAAAGTATACAATACACCGTGTTAACTAAAATATACTACGACGTCCTGCAAAATTATTCGGGTAATTCAACTATATATTGGTAGTCACTTATTAATTATAGTATCTCTCTCGCTACTAACTTATTTCTACTAGAATTTATTAATCTTATAGGGATATAATACCTTACTAATTCTAATTATTATACTGAGATTATTAAACTAAGTTAAATAACTAAATAGTCTGCACATAAATGAATTAATACGATGTATACCCCTCGGCATAGTGGCCACGCCGCTCGGTACCTTCCATTCATGCTTCTGTACCGGCTGAAACCCATACTTATCGGCACCTCGTGCAACCTCATGTTGCTCGACACAACTACCTATTCCCCTCAGCGACCTTGCAGCCTTGTGCCGCTCGACACCTAGCACCTATACTCCTCGGCACATCTTACAGCCTTATGTCGCTCGACGCAAATACCTGCGCTCCTCGGCACATCCTGAAGCCTTAAGCCGCTCGACACTATACACCTATGCTCCTCGGAACAATGTGCCTTCGCATTATTGCACATATTTCGTCCAGTCCGTGACGAACATTAACTCATTCTTACAGTAATCACTTCGACCATTTATTTCCGACCAACCGCACGGAAACAACATAGCAACGGGGTAACTATATTTCCTATTGATAGATTCATCAATTGTACATAACAATCATGCATATGATTCCTAAGAGACCACAACATAAAAATGGGAAACTACATCTCCTATTACCAGATTCATCAATCGTACAAGACAATCATACTTAAGATTCCTAAACGACCATAATGCAAAAATGGGCAACTTTCAATAACAGGCCCAGAACAATCAACGCACAACGATTATACTTACAACCAACCCCTATACAATATTCATCATACGCCCCATTATAAGGTCCGAACCCCACCCTTAACTGGATTAAAGGTCTCTCTACAAATCTCCGGCCGTAATCCTTGTCTTGCCTTGCTCGACAGCTGTGCAACCTTGCTCCTCTTCTATGCAGTTTTTCACGGCCAGCACACCAAGATTTTCTATTCTCCAACTAACCAAATTTATAATGTCATCTTAACCTTATATCATTAATCTTATTGGGCTTAACTTACATACCCCCACTTTACTACTTCCAACCAATAAAATAGGCCCAACACAATTATTCTATTATTCTACTAATTCTTACATTATTATTATTATTATTAATCAACTAATAATAATCTAGCAGCTTATGCCAACAATTCATAACATCTCACAACTTCAACGAACAATTCAAAAATAATTACTTATATAACGGATGTTACAACTCTCCCCCACTTAGAATATTTTCTTCCTCGAAAATTTACCTCGTTCGAACAACTCAGGATAAGAGTCCCGCATCTTACTTTTAACACCCATGCCATGCTTTCTCTGGTAGCTCCTAACAAGACTACTTTCACCAAAGAAATATCTTTGCCTCTTAAAGTCTTTATTTCACGATCTATGATACATACAGACATCATCTGCATAGTGAGATTATCCCTTACTTGCAGATCATCCATATGAATCACATGAGATGGATCTGAAATATACTTCTGGAGTTGTGACACGTGAAACACATCATGCAAATTCGAAATATTAGGCGATAAAGCCACTCCATAAGAAACATTCCCAACTCTGTTCGAAATCTGATACGAACCAATGAAAACAAGGAGTGAGCTTCTTAGACTTCAATGTTCGCCTAACACCAGTCACATGTGTAACTCTCAGAAACACATGGTCACCTGCTTGAAATTCTAAATCTTTCCTTTGCTTGTCATGATAACTCTTTTGTCTACTCTGGGAAGCTTTCATCTTTTCTCGAATTAACTTCACCCTCTCAATAGTCTCTCGAACAAGTTCAGGTCCAAGTACTGTGCTTTCTCTAGATTCATGCCAACATAAAGGAGTTCTACATCTCAGACTATACAACGCTTCAAAAGGTGACATCCCAATACTAGAATGGTAATTGTTATTATAAGTGAACTCTATTAATGGAAGATAAGTGTCCCACAAACCTCCTTGTTTAAGAACACACGCTCTCAACAAATCTTATAACGACTGAATTGCTCATTCAGTCTGACCATCCTTCTGCGGGTGATTCGCCGAACTCAACCTTAACTCAGAACATAACGCCTTTTGCAAACTCTTCCAACAATATGAAGAAAACCCCATATCTTTATCCGAAACAATATACAAAGGAACACCATGCAACTTTACAATTACACTAATATAAATCTCTGCCAGCTTCGACATTGGAAAACTGATGTTAATAGGAATAAAATGAGCCGACTTCATAAGCCTATCAACAATCACCTAAATCAAATCATGTACTCTTGAAGTATTAGTTAAACCCGTCATAAAGTCCATCGAAATGCTATCCCATTTCCATTCCGAAAATTCTAACGATTGCATCAACCCTGCAGGACTCTGATGTTCAACTTTTGAATTATGATAGTTAAACATGCATACACAAACCGAGCCACATCTTTCTTCATTCCAGGCCACCAAAATAAATTCTTCAAATCTTGGTACATTTTCGTACCTCCCAGATGAATTCTTAACTTTCTTCTATGACTTTCCTCAAGAATCACTTTCTTCATCTCTACATCATCAGGAATACAAATTCAATCACGGAATCTCAACACACCTTGCGCATGTAACTTAAAATCTTTATTTTCAGACTGATTGATCCTAACCATCGAGTCTACCAATTTCACGTCTAACTTCTGAGCTTCTCTGATATTATCTATAAAATCATTATTAATCTTCAACATCCCCAACATAACACTCTGCGGTGTCACCTCACAAACTAAGCTCATATCTCTGAACTGTTCTATTAATTCTAACTCTTTAACCATCATTGTCGACATATGTAAAGTCTTTCAACTTAATGCATCAGCTACCATATTCGCCTTTCATGGATGATAATTCAAACCAAAATCGTAATCTTTTAACAACTCCAACCATCTTCGTTGTCTCATATCCAATTCCTTCATATCAAATAAATACTTTAAACTCTTATGGTCGCTAAATACTTCAAATCTAGAACCATAAAGATAATGCCTCCAAATCCTCAACACAAAAACAAATACAAGAAGCTCTAAATCATGTGTAGGGTAGTTCTTTTCATGAGTCCTCAACTTCCTTGAAGCATAAGCAACTACCTTTTCATTCTGCATAAGCACACCTCCTAAACCCATCTTAGAAGCATCACAATATACCACAAAAGGTTCTCCTGAATTAGGTAATGTCAAAATCAGAGCCGACGTCAATTTCTTCTTTAATTCCGTAAAACTTTCTTCACATTGAACATCCCACACATAATCTCTACCTTTACAAGTCAACTTAGTCAACGAAAGTGCCAACTTAGAAAAACCTCTGATAAACCTTCTATCATAACCAACTAATCCCAAAAAGCTTCTAATCTCGGTAGCCGAATTTGGAGTTTCCCACTGCAACACAACATCTACTTTAGACGGATCTACAACAATGCCACTACCTAAGATAATATGACCAAGAAAAATAATCTCCTTTAACCAAAATTCACACTTAGACAGCTTTGCATACAACTTCTTCTCTTTCAAAACTTGCAATATTATTATTAAGTGTTCTACATGCTCTTCTTCTGATTTAGAGTAAATCAAAATGTCATCAATGAACACCACCATAAATTGATCCAAATAAGTATGAAATATACGGTTCATGTACTCCATGAATACTCCCGGTGCATTAGTAACATTGAAAGGTATCGCCGAATACTCATAATGTCCATAACGTGTTCTGAAAGCCATCTTCTGGATATCTTCATCCTTCACTTTAATCTGATGATAACCCAACCTCAAATCGATCTTACTAAACACTCAAGCACCCACCAATTGATCCATCAAGTCATCTATTCTTGGAAGCGGATACTTATTCTTAATCCTCACTTTATTCAATTTCCTATAATCAACACAAAGCCTCATACTTCCATCTTTCTTCTTTACTAGCAACACTGGAGCTCCCCACGATGATACACTTGGTCTTACAAATTTCTTTTCAAGTAACTCTTCCAAATTCTTCTTTAATTCTAACAATTCAGATGCAGACATCATGTATGGTGCCATAGAAACAGGTCTGGTACCAGGTACAAGAACAATAGAAAATTCAACTTATCTCTCTGGCGGTGCATCAGGAATTTCATTAGGGAAAACTTCAGGAAATTCATGCACCACTTACAATTCCTCAACTATAGATTGATTTTCTACAGATAGCGACACCATCAACGAGAACATCTGAGCCTCTTCTTGCATCAATTGCCGCAACTGTCTAGAAGACAACAGACCATGTTCCTCTTCTTCTAGAGTAGAAAACCTCACAGACTTGTTATAACAGTTTACATGAACATAATTATGCTCTAGCCAGTTCATACCTAAGATCACATCTAACCCACTTAAAGGTAAACAAAATAAATCAACGACAAAGTCTTTGTCGAAGATCGACAACGAGAAATTTAAACACACAAAAGAAGTAGTCACTGATCCCTTAGCTGGAGTATCGATGACCATCTCCCCACTAGTTCTCTAACCCTGAGCAACTTTCTGTTTACCTTTACCAGCTGGGCATCGTAAGGCTTACCACGGTTCTGTTGGTGCTTACCCCTCTTCTCATTGATAATCTTATAGTGAGCATTATCATCTTCTTCATAAATCCCACAACTATCGATCAAATCGGCAAAGGCACGAATCTTCTGGTATCCAACTGCCTTCTTGATCTCTGGGTGCAACCCATTCTCAAACTTGATACACTTTGAAAACTCAGCATTTGCCTCGCTATAGTGCAGATAAAACTTAGTCAACTCAGCAAACTTTGCAGCATATTTAACAACCGACATATTCCCTTGTTTAGTTCGAGAAACTCAATTTCCTTCTTACCACAGACGTCTTCAGGGAAATACTTCCTCAGAAACTCCCTATGAAACAAAAACCAAGTGACATTTTCACCTGCAGCTTCCAATTTCTGACAAGTCTCTAGCCACCAGTCATCAGCCTCGACTGCTAGCATATGAGTACCATATCTAACCTTCTGTGCTGGAGTGCAGTCCATCACACATAATATTCTCTCAATCTCTTTCAACCAATCCAATGCTCCGTCAGGATCATACTTACCCTTGAAGGTAGGCGTATTCTCCCTCTGGAAGGTCTCCAAGCTACAAGATCCAGCATTCCCGTTAGCATTCGGCTGATTCTCCATAGCATGCGCCATTGCTTCCAAAGCAGCAGCTAGTGCATCGTTATTCCTTCCAGCAATCTCAACTTAACACTATAACATAAACAACGGTTAGAATTCAAGTTAAAAATAATCGATTGTTAGACAAAACTACAACTCGACAACTTGGTCGGACGTACCGACTTGCTCTGATACCAACTTGTAACACCCCATTTCTACCCAACTTATTATATATAAAATCAGAGTTACAAAATTTCCAACAAACAAATGGAATGCTACAATTTAAACTTAAAATAACGACATTTAACACATATACATAACACTTTAAACTCGGATGAACCGACAACAACATGAATTAATCTTTTAAAACTAACAACTCGCATAGCTACGCGGCAGAATCATAAAATTCGACTTAAAAGAATGTAACATCTTTATCCAACTAAAATAACTCCATATGACAATTACTTAACGAAAATCAGCTTAAAATTAAAAAATTAAAGTAATAACAACGATAAAGCAACAAGGGTTCACCCCCCCCCCCCCCCCCCCCCCCGAGTGTTACATATCAGAGCAATGACACTGACTTGAACTACTGAAGGTAAACCGCCTTCACTCTGGATTACCTGCACGTTACTAACATATGGGTAACATTCAAACAAAAGGGGTGAGATATCAAACAATATAATAGAACGCATGATAAATAATATATTAGAATCAGTTCATATAAAAACACCACTTCGCAACTCTTTTAACAATGTTAATATCATCAATCCATCCACACAACAACTCAGAATGCAACATGGAATGCGACTTGTTTTGATGCACATGCATGTGGTACCTGTAACAGTAGAAGTTTTTAAGACTAAGCCATTGGATTGACTAGACTTGTACAAATCAAAATAAAAATTGCCACCGCGCTTTATTTTTTCCAAAGGAATGAGAAAAGAGCGAGTAACCCAAAAAAGAGGGGGAAAGATTCAAGGTAAGGGTGTTGGTTATGTAAAGGGAAGGTATTAGCACCCTAAACATCTACGATACTCCACAAGAACCTCTTTGTAAAATCTGTATATTTTGGCTATAAAATGTTGTATAAAAATAGATGGTGGAGGTGGGAAAAGAAATACATTTTTTTATGATTTTTTGCACCCGCCGCGGTTGCAAACCTTTAGTGCTTACATACCACCTTTAGTGCAATAGGGTGATCAGGGTACACGTAGTTCCTCTTTTAAAAAATTTAAATAAAAAAAACACAAATGTGTTGGTTGATTTTATGAGATAAGACATCATCATCAGTGTCTGTGTGGAAAACATACTTACTACCCACAATTATGAGGAAGGAGAATTTGTATCATCTCCAAGTGGAGGATATGGCTTGGATTTTAAAATCAACAATGCCTCACTCAACACCCAAGTGTAAAATATCTCACTTCACTATATATTGTAGAAGTATAGTTATTTGCATCACTACAAGGATTGACAAGAGTCTAATCTTTTGAGAAAAGTTTAAAGTAAAAGACAAAGTGGCAAAATGGTTTTAAATGAGATTGATTGACTTTTAGTCTTCTCACAAAAAATGTCAAGGTATTATTAAGTTGATTGAAGTTTATTTATGAAAAGGTTTTGAAAATGCATGGACCTAACTCCAAGTTTATTATGAAAGTGGTTCAAGTTCTTTTTTAAAAAAAAACAAGAAGAGTTTTCAAAAGGAGAGAGAAGATTTTTGAAATTAAAGAAGATAGGAGGAGAATAAGAGACTATCCTAAAGCATAAGGTAAAAGCTATGGATAAGAACCATCTAACCAACAAGAAGTCAAAACTTGATATTATGAGTCAAGATGAAGTTCTCATTCTTTAGATTGAAACCAAGAAAACAAAGATACTAGACCTCTTAAGGGAACCAAACTTCAAATATATTAAGTCTTCACAAAAATTGGGCAGAGTAACGACTGTATACGGGTGAATTCCAGATTACAAACAAAGTATGTAATCACAATAACCTACATACAAAAAACACAAACAACCCAATGCCTTGAGGTAAACCTCAATAACTCCAGACAAAATATCATTTAAGGTCAAGGTCTCCAACATAGGCCAAGGTCTCTAAACCTAAGTCCAAGAAGTCCAATACTCCATAATGCCAAGGATAGTAACCAAATAGTCCAAGTATCATTAAAGCTTTTTATGGTTCATGTTGATTATTAGGTGTCTTAGAAGAGAACAGAAAAGCTTAAGTGAGCAAAATAAAAAAAGATATGAAATGTAATGCTAAATGTAAATGGTGCATAAAGTATAAAAATAAAATGGGCATAAAGTAAAAACAAATTAATGATTAGTGGTTATTTGGATGACCATCTTGAAACTTGCATTTGGAACTCATTAGAGGATTGGTAGATCCAAAGCCTCCACACAACAAGTTGCATTTGCTTTTTGTCAAGTATATCATCCATTTAGAATCCTCAAAAGTACCATTTAATGATCAACAATGTTTAAGTGATCCGCGTTGACCAAAAGTGTTATAGATCCATTAGAGGATTGGTATAACCAAAGCCTCCACACAATGAATCTCAAGGGTATTGGATCAAAGAGATCAAATTAACATACTTGGGCTTGCAAACATAGGTTTGGGCCACGGATGATCATTTATTCGAATAGGAACGAAATTTAGCACCATGTTAAGCAATCGTAAGTGGACTTATATAGAAGTCGTACCTGTTTTGAGGCTGGTAAATAGCAATATATGCACCATTTATTTCGAGACATGATATAAAGATCATGCTCCAATAACACTTAGTGTAATAAGAAAGGGATGAGATGAAGAGGGATGAGAGAATATACAAACCACATTTGAATTAAATTTAAATTAAACTATTATTAAAATCATTCATCCATTTTAGTGGAGTTAGAATCAACACCATGGATCCAATGATGTTAACAAAGTTCATGATAAAAAATTTAATCCAAGATCAGGCAGAAAATAATCACAAAATAATATTGCATTTAATATATACATAAAAAAGGGTTTTAAAAATGTTTTTTAAATAGAAATAAAAGAGAAAAATATCAACTATATTCAAATTAATCAAGAAAATAAAAGACCATAGAAAAATCAGAAATGAATTAGAATAATTTTATAAAAATTTGGTAATTTTTAAAAGTTAGAAAATATTTTTAAAATTAAAAGAAATGAGTAAAATAAACCAAAAATGATTAAAAAAAACAGAAAATAAAATAAAATGAGGTCACCAATATTTGTCACAATATCATTGGATCATTTTAAATTTTTTTTCAGAATTTACAAATGTATCAAAGTATTTTTAAATATTTAAAACAATTCAAATAAAATGAAAATTTATAAAAAATATCAAAACACAAAATAAAATTGTAAAAAAATAAAAATTAGAAAGAGAAAAATCAAAAATACTTTTCATTGTTTTTTTCCAGATTTTTTGGACTAAAAATGAATTTTCTATGATTTTTTTAAATTTAAAACAACTAAGTATAAAAATCAGAAAATAAAAATAAAGTCAAAAATATGTGGACCATTGGATAAGAGTCAAAACGCGTTAGTAATTAAATCCAAGGGATCTGGAGCGTTGTGCATATCATGGTCATTAGTGAACAAAACACTGAATCATTAATTAAATCAGATTTTCAAAAAAAATAAGTGGCACGCCTTCATTGGTTGGAAGATGACACGTTGGTCATCTTCAACCTCCAGCCAACGTGAATTGCAGGTCTCTCAAACTGTAAAATCGGAAGCTCAGGCCTATGACATTCACTTCGTCTCTCCAAGACGAAGACAACCACACCTTCGCGACAAATTTATTTAAATTGTAGCTCAAGCAATTTGGAAGGAAAGTTTTGAAAATGGATTTGAAAATTCATGGTCAAAACATGTTTCCAGATAAAAGTAAGTGTTGCGACTAGAACCAGGGAAATGAGAGCATCACAATGATATCAAAGTTTTGAAGAATTGATAAAGGAATCTACCTATTGAAGTTGAGTTGCAGAGCTCTGAAACTGGACTTCTATGGAGAAATATAGGGCACGATTCTTGAATGTAATTATATGGTTAGCTTCAGGGAAGATCAAGGAAGGTGAATTGATGGAAAAAGTGGATTAAAAAAGGCTTGAGAATAGATTTCGAATTAGCAGAGTTTTGAGTTATGCAGCAAGTTTGGCAGCGTGATTCTGGCTATCCAAGCTTGAGGAAATGAATGGGGAATGACCCTCTATTTATAGGGAATCAAATGGAATGTCCAATCGTGTGAAATGATGAAGTTTGGAGGGAAATCATGTGAAGTTGCAAACAAGAAAAGTGTGACTTCTAATTTGATCAAAATACATCCAAAACGCGCGTTTTGTTATGCTAATCAATTCTGGAACTTCACTAAACATGTTTAGAGGAAAAAACGCGTGGAAAACTTGTGAATAGAAGCCAAAACAAAGACTTCAAATTCTGACTTATGGAGAAACTTTAGTTCCAAGTTACCAAGTTCAATCCAATGGCATTCTCAGCTCAAGGGGTTTTAAGGCATGATTCTTGATGCTTTAGAAAGATGAGGTTACAAGATTTGCAATGGAAAAAGAATGGAATCAAATGGATATCTGAGCTGAAAGTTGCATTGAGTCAAAGTTGGGAAAAAAGAAGTTGACTTTCCATACTTAGAAATATTTCAACTTTTCCTTCAAAAGTGACCTATAATGTTTTGCATCTAAACATGGCCTTCCACTTGGAATTTGCTCTTGAACAAAAAAGATGGCATGAAATAGACATCTTGAATGACATTTTGAAACTTGAACCATTCAAAATCTACAAAAATTGAGAGAGTTATGAGTTGTTGAAGTTGGAAAAAAATCATGAAAAGACCTATAATCTTTTGCATCCTTAGGGCATCTTCCATTCATTTTCTCACTTTGCACATGAAAGAAGGCATAAAGTTCACACCATCAAGATCATTATGGAAAAATAGTGGGCTCAAGGTGATAAAATTTGACCAAGTTATGATCATTTGAAGTCACACATGAGAAATTGTGGGTTCATCTAGAGGACTTGTAATCTTTCTTTATCATAAAGTTTCTTCCACATGAAAAATCTTTGAAACTTTTGAAGTGATTTGTTGATAACCCTTTGAAGAGAAGGATCTTTTTGGAATCATTCAAAAATACCAAAAGATGAGCAATATATTCTTCTTTGAAGTTCAATACCCTAGCTCCTAGATCAAGAAAATGCTTGGAAGAAACTTGACAATTTTGAACCACCTTCTTGTACCAATACAAATGTTTTATAAATAGAAGTTGTTGAGGATGAAAATGAGAACTCATAGCCACCAAAACCAATTCCATATCTTGAGAATTGAGAGAAATATGTACTTGTGACCAATAGAAACAAAGCCTTGTCCAAGCGTGACAACTTCTTCAATCAACCCCTTGTGCTTTTGAATCAATATTGATAGCTTTTAAATGTGGTAAACCAAAATAACATTGCCATGTCATTCCTTCAAAAATGAATCCAATGGTGAGGTTTTAACTTCTCAAGCTTTATTGACTAGGGCATGGAAATAAACTCATGTGCCCATGGAGCAACTTGCTAAGCCTCATTGCCTTTACCTGCATTAGTAACAAGCAAGACAAACCAACATTGCATTTTATTAATTAAAAGGAAAAAAATAAGACAAAATATTCATGACCATAAAAGGAAACAAGTCAAGGTGCTTGGTGATTCCTCAAAGAGCAAAGCTAAAGATAGGGAGGAGAACCAAAAGCCCTAATGTGATCTTGTTGTGATTGAATCAACATGGTATGATGAAGGGATCTTAGGGGGAAAAATTGGGGTACAACAACTTCCCTTATTTAAGTTTCTTCTATCCGGAGATACGAAGGTTAAAAATCTTCGTATCGACGCGATCGAAGATACTTAAATATAAAACAAACCCTATTTTTGGCCCTAAGATGCCATGCAATGCTTATGAGCATGAATGCATATGAACAAAATCAAAGAGACGCAAAACACCACTAGAGATGTAACAAAGGAAATAAAGAAACAAGAGAGTAACCCAACCAGAAAAATAAATCACTGGTCGATCAAAAGACCTGAATCATAGAGGATGGTAAAATGGTCAGAGGATACACCAACTCCTATTGAAGGCGAAACTACCAATGTTCACTGAAGGTAGAAAGAGGAAAGAGATAACAACACCGATGTTCACCAACGGTGAGCTACCAACATTAACTGAAGGTAGAGAGAAAATATCATCAACGTTCACTATCGAAGACCTACCAATTTTCACTGAAGGTAGAAGAGAAAATATATATCAGCATCGCTGTTCACTGATAATAAACAACCAACATTCACTGAAGGTAGCAAAAAGATAACAATCACCGAAGTTCACTACCGATGACCTACCAACTTTCACTGAAGGTAGAGAGAGAATAAATCATAGCACCTCCGTTCACTGACGATGAACTACCAACGTTCACTAAAGGTAGCAAAAAGATAACAATCATCAACTTTCACTGGAGGTGACCTACCAACTTTCACTGAAGGTAGAGAGAAAATATATCATAGCATCGCCGTTCACTGACGATGAACTACCAACGTTCACTGAAGGTAGAAAAAAGATAACAATCACCAACTTTCACTGAAGGTGACATACCGACTTTCACTGAAGGTAGAGAGATAATATATCATAGCACCGCCGTTCACTGACGATGAACTACCAACATTCATTGAAGGTAACAAAAAGATAACAATCACCAACTTTCACTGGAGGTGACCTACCAACCTTCACTGAAGGTAGAAAGAGAATATATCATAGCGCCTCCATTCATTGACGATGAGCTACCAACACTCACTAAAGGTAGCAAAAAGATAACAATCACCAACTTTCACTGAAGGTGGCCTACCAACTTTCACTGAAGGTAGAGAGAAAATATATCATAGCAACATCGTTCACTGACGATGAACTACCAACATTCACTGAAGGTAGCAAAAAGATAACAAGTTTCCCCAAAATTCTGGCATTTCACCCAGAATGGGTCTCAACTTCTTCTTTAACCAAGGTACTCCGCCTGGAAAGGTTAACATATAAGTTGTCCCTGATATAAAAAGAATACCACTTGTAAAGATTTTACAATGAACTTTCTCTGCGATATTGAAAGTCTTGCCATCCACTTGAGTAATTCGGCAACGGACTGCAAACTATCCATTCATAGATAAGATAGCAAAAAGGTTACATCGACTTTTACATGGAAATACAGGTTGCTCAAATAAAGAGACTTGCTACTTATTGTTATAGGAAGGATTGTAAAAAATAAATGATTTTCGGGGAGAGCAATATGACTTCCCGGGGAAATGCCAATATATTCCTGCGTGAGGAGATAAAGGTCTTCTCGTGCAAAATAAATGCACATTCTCAAACCAATGCTCGAAGCTTGCAAAAAATCCAAAGTAATAATATTGCCGAGGATCAAAAATTCAAACCATAAATAAACTGGAATGAGACAGTCATCTGAAACACTTCCTTTGAGAAATAAACTCAAGAGGGAAACCCAAATCATCCAGACAAAGAGCTATACAAGAAGGCTAAAGCAAAAATCTTCCACGAGGGATAACTCAGTGGGGAAATTGAAAGAATATACGCTTTCTTCTTAAGGCCAACTGTTGTACCCCAAAATTTTCCCTCTCATTTTATCAAGATTTTCCCCACAAGACTCTTTGAACTCAAAACCAGATTAGGGTTTGCTCAGCTCAAGACATCTCCTTGCACTGATGACCTGAAATAGGGTTTGAGTTTGCACAAGGAATTTTGGAATTCCAATGCCCCATGTGGCTTTCATACTTCATGTTGGACTCCTAAGATTGCTCATACCAAGTTTCAAGCCTTGAATCAAATTTTTACCCAGTCAATTGGATAGTTGACCTAAAAATCAATTGTATTGGGGAAAAGTCAATTGTGGCCAATTTAAAGTCAAACTTCATAATTTTTTATCCACATCAACATTATGGACTCATATGAACCATTTGATCAAGTTTGGACTACAACTCCTCAAGAAATTTGATTAGATCATCAAAAGGGCAAAATGGTCATTTTTAAGGTTTTGACTGTATAAGGGCATTTTCTGATTTTTCACCTAGCCAATAGCAAATTGGGTTCAAGAATGGATTTAAGGACTCAATGGCATCATCTTGACCTAATCACAAGGTTCAAAAGATCTCAAATGCATTGGATTGACAGATGAATTTTCCAGTCAACTGATCAAAAATCAACTGTACACTGAAAAGTCAAACTTTGACTTTTTGGTCAAAATCAAGTGCCAAGGGTCATTTTTCATCAAGATGTGTCAAAACATGAAACTTGTTCACCAAGAAACCTAATTTTGAAAATTAGGGTTTAAAATGGAAAATTTTCATAACTTAGAAATTTTCTAAATTATGAAAATTTCTTATTTTTCCCCAACTTTTCCCAACTTTTTCACCATGATGCAATTGGATTCAAAGAAAACTTCCAACATGAAATTTATAGTCCTCCACAAAATCTACAACTTTGATTCACAAAGTTTTCCAAAAAGATGCTTGTATCTCAAGTTATGATTTTGTGAACAAGGGTCCATGAAACTTTTAACTTAGTGAAATTTTGCCCTAGTTTAGGCAGGATTTTGACCTATCTTCATGGCAATTTTTCACATAGTTCCAAGTGGAATCTAAAAATGCATTTCAAAGATGGATTGTAGATAATGTTACAAGATTTCCAAAATTTCCAAGAACTCTCCAAGATCATTTGTGGTTAGGGAGAATCGAAAGTTTGAATTTGGTAAATTATCACTTTTGGTCCAAGGCATTTTGCACATTGATACAACTTGCAAATCTGTCCAAACCTTGCTTGTACTTGGTTTACAGATTTTAATCCTTTCTACACTCATAAATTAAATGCAAACACATTAGATTATGGCATTGTTCTGATCTATGGAGCATTATACAAAGGATTAATCCATTTTTAGAAAAAAGGTAACATTGCCACTTTGATAAAGCATGCTTTATGTCAAATTGTATTTCTTGAGTCATGGACTAAAGTTCTTGCAGAAAACAAAGTCTACAAACTTAGGGCAAAGTAACCCAACTATGTGCAACTAGAATACATGCATGTACAGGCCTTGGCATTGTCAACTTCAACCTTTTCTTCAAAAACAAGCAAGTGTGCAAAAAGTCCACAACTTTGTAATCTGATAAGAGCAAGACTTGTGCACATTTCAAACAACTTCAGCACATCACACCAAGCCAAAAACACGAGCTAACAAGTTCTCAAACACCCTTAAGCATAAAAACTTCATCTCTTCCCAAAGCAGGGCAAGTTCTGCAAATCACAAGCCAAAACCAATTCCACTTGTGCGTTTTGTCCCAAATCCCTTCAAACACATTCTAAACAATACACCTAAGCTGTCCAGACCATTCTCAAGTCACTGTAACTCCATTTTCACACTTCACCATTTTTACTTTGAAGCTTTGCAGGTTGAGTTCTACAAGCACATTCAGACCATTTCAAAGCAAGCCAAGCATTAGGGAAGATTGAGTGAACTTCAGGCAAGCTAACACGACCTTCAGGCCTCATCAAAAACCCCTACATTACCATATCCAAACTTGGCTGAAACAGGTATTTGACAAACTTCTATCTCCTTATTTAGGAATCATTAGGCTTAGGTTTGTGAAACAAAAATGTAGTCCTCTTTGTCCTTAAGCTGTACATATGTATAAAATTCATTTATGTTAACTGAGCTAGGAGTATTTGATAGTTGAAGTTACTGAAAAAACTAGGTCAAGATTTAGGGAAAATGAAATTCTCTCTGGTCTTTGAGAGTTAGATCAAGTTTTTTACATGGTTAGAATCGTGTGATCATGAGCTATAACTTTCATGTTGCAAGTTTTTGTTTTTGAGCACGTATGCAGGAGTTCCAGATTTGAACATGGCGCGTGCGCGTTTCTGCTTCAAGGACATGGATGAAGTGGAAATGGGCTGGGCCTGACTTGTTTCTCCTATTGACACCCCCTTGCTTGCTTTCTCACCCCCTTGGCCCATTTCTTTATTTTTGCATATTTTTCATTTCTTTTACATTTCTAACTTTTATTTATTTTTTCTAAATATTAAAAATCACTAAAAATATTTTCTTAATTTTTCACATTTTATTTTATTATTTTTATTATTTTTTTGGACATAGAAATAGTTTATTAATAATAATATAACTTATTTTCTTAAATAAAATTTGTAAATAATATAAAAATATCATATATTTTTATTTTTTATTATTTATACACTTAAATAATATTTTCTCACACATTTTAATTTTTTAACACTTTTGTATATATTTTTATTTATTTTCTTGTACATAAATAAATAATATAATATATATATTTTCTTAAAACAAAAAAAAACTAGGGTTTCTACCCTTTCAAAAATAATTATTTTTAGTTTCCCTTATTTTTAGGACATTAAATAAATTATTTTTACATACATAAAAATAAATACAAAAAAACATCTTTTGCATATTTATATTTGTTTGTACATGTAAATATTTGTCTATTTATTTATCTTGTGCAATATTTCGATTTGGTTGTAATAATAGTTTTAGGGTTTTATTTTCTTGCAAATATCCCCCTATTCAAACTTGTATCCCCCTCCCCATAATAATGTTGTAATAGTCTTAGATTTACTTTTACGCATTTTATTGATTTCAAATGCATGATTAGTAAATTAGGGTTTGTATGACAACAAAAATCAAACAAAATAGCATGACTAACACAAGACAAAAATGCATGAAAAATGACAACACAATGCACACAAGCACCCCTAGGGTTTCACCCACTTGTTGCCTTAAAAACATGGCCATGGTATGCATGCTAGGTGTATTGGCAAAACAAAACAAAAACAAAAGATCATAGTCCCTCGATGACGCTATCTTGGTTGCCTATACAAAATGATCTAGTCCCTCAAAAAAACTTGCTAAGATACTTGGCAACATTGTTATCATGGCCATACGATGACCCACGCCTGTCCCGTTTAACATCCGAATACAAGGTTGTTTACCAAATACAATGGTAAAACAACAATGTAAAAGGGTTAAAAATGTGTAGGAAAGATCTTTGAGTAGGGTAGACAACTCCTAGTTACTTGATCTCTTGCAAATTATCCTTGTTATTTTCAAACCATCACACAATTTTAAAACAATTTCCAAACAAACTTTCAAACATTGAAACATTTTTCAGAAGACAAACATATTTGTATATATTCAAACAAGAATCATTATAAAGGTTGCCTAAACAAAGGCCTCTTTTCAAAATATTTTCAAAACCATACACAAAAGCACCATTTCAAACAATTGAAAAGCAAAAGCAAGTGATCTAAACAAGTAACTAAGAGCCCATGGAAAACCATGGATGAAAAGGGTGCTAGCACCTTCCCTTTTCATAATCTACCCCCCGAACCCAAGAAAACATCTCAAAGGTCTTTCCTGTTCTTTTTGACCTTTCCTTTGGATAAAATAAAAAGTCGGTGGTGACTCTTGCTAAACTAAAACATTTGCGAACACAAACGCAAAACCTCAAGTAAGTTCTCCCACCGTATCATAGAACTGGCGACTCTGCTGGGGATCTTATCTAAAAGTGGGGTTACCTTAGGGTTTAGATCACCTTTACATGCTTACCTTGTTTGCTTTGATTGCTTTACATTTGGTTCTATTGTTTGGGTTTGAAATCCTCTACCCGAATTTGGAAAACATTCATAGGTAAATAGAAATACGTTGTGGAAACTGTGCGGGGTATACCGAAACGGTCTAAGCAATAGCTATATTAGTGCGACATATTTGTGGGTACCGGTAGCCTTTGAGTCAATCAAAGAGAATACGGGGCCACTGAGTGATGTCATGAAGCACTAATGGACTTTTAGAACCTTTACTTGACCATCTTGGCCTTTTAGGATGTAGTGAGATGACCGGCTTTGGTACAGTCTGAAGTTGGTAGATACTCGATACTACACTCATTGAGGGTTGTTTTCTTGGAATATTTCGGTCGCCAGTAAAGTGGATAAACTAAAACAATGAACACGGAAAATAATCCAGTGATATTGAGCTCCTTAGAACCCGGTTACTATTTCTAGGACAGGTTGAGCCAACTAAACTTCAAGAGGGTACTTACCTATGAAACCCCATGCAAGCCTAAACTAGGAACTTGTGTGACTTGTTTGTACATATATACTTGTGCATAACATCATGGACATCATGAAGCATCATTTGCATCCACTAACCATTTCAAGGATTTTGGATTTTCATCTTTGTTCCTGTTTTGTAGGTTATGGAATCACTTCGCAGGAAAACAATCCAGGTCAACCTTGTGAGAATTCCTCCTCAACTCAAGGAGCTTGCTTCTAAGATTCCAGAATATTCTCCATTCACTGAAAGACATGGTCGACTTCTCAACTTGGTCAACTCCAACACAGAGGAAGACATGGTGAAAGTTCTCTTCCAGTTCTTTGACCCCCTACACCACTGCTTCACATTTCCTGATTACCAGTTAGTGCCTACTTTGGAGGAATTTTCTCAAATCCCGAGGATTCATATTCTCCATTAACTACCCTACAACGGTACAGAAAGAGATCCAAAGGCTGAAGATGTTGCTCAAGCCCTACACTTGCAACCATCTGATATCATAGGCCATTGGGAGACTAGAAGTGGTGTCAAGGGTTTCTTGGCAAAGTTCCTGTTTGAGAAAGCTCAAGAATGCTGGAATTCTCTAGACCTACAAGCTTTTGAGGAGATTGTAGCACTTCTCATCTATGGGTTGGTCTTGTTCCCAAACCCTGATCAGCTTATAGATGTGAATGCTGTCAAGATTTTCATATCTCGGAATTTTGTGCCTACTTTGCTTAGGGACATCCTTCACTCATTTCACACACGAACAATTAGGAAAAGAGGTGTTCTCATGTGTTGCACTCCTCTTCTAGCAAGGTGGTTTATTTCTCACATTCCCCAATCAACTTTGAAGAATGAGCAAGGCTTGAGGTGGTCACAACGATTGATGACTCTTACATATTCAGATGTTCATTGGTGTTCTCGATCCAGAGAAAATGTTATCATCATCGACCGTTATGGGGAATTCCCTAATGTCCCATTACTTGTCATTAGGGGAGGCATTACCTATAACCCCTGCTTGGCTCTGAGACAGTTTGGGTATGCCCGAAGGGATGACCCACATGACATGCTGATTCCAGACTTGGTTTTTGACTTCGACAATGATGCTCAAGGACTTCGACAAAGGTTTATCCGAGCTTGGAGGATGCCCAACAAGGTGGACAGTAAGACCTTGGGACACAAGAATTCCATCCCCCTTGAGCCTTACCTCAAGTGGGTACAAACCCGCGCCCAGAGTCTTATGATGCCTTACCCCTACATTCTCCCTGTGATCAAAGAGCCTGTTATGGAAGGAGAGGTTCCATACACCCTCCTACATCCTGACATGCCAACATCATTGGAAGATTTACAAAGGAGTTGGATACAGCTCAAGGGAGAATGTGACACATTTGAAGCCCAATTCTACGCCAGTGAGAAGAAGGTTTTAGAACTTACTCGTCAACTTCATGAAGAGCAGACTCTCAACACCTACATTGCACCAAAGAGGATGCACAACGTCTTTTTACATTAGAATTTTGTATTATTTTTCCCATGGGGAATTGATGTACTAACAAATTCTATCTTATTAATATGACGTGTGTTTCTCTTTTGTTTAAAATAAATTTGAATTTCTGAATCCTTGAATGCATTACATGAATACATATCATTCATTATATGCATAAATAGGTCTTCACACCAGGTTTCATTATCTCTCTGCTGTTTATTTCAGCAAGATGGATATAGAGCAGACGATCAAAGACTTACAAGCGCAGAATTCACTGTTCCAACAGTTACTCATGAACTTGGCTAAGGGTAAGGAGGAGCTCAAAGCTCTGTTAGAGAAGGAAAAAGAGAAAAAGAAAAAGAAGAGAGTTGGTGTGGCTACTTTGGGAAGAAGATTTGAAGGTCACGCCAGAAGGGTTCTAGATTTCCAATCAACATCTGAAGAAGGTGAAGGAAATGGTAAAGGGGTTGCAGTGCCATCTGAATCTGAGGCTGAAGAGGAGGAGGATGAAGACTATTATGAACAGCAGTACCCTCCTGCAGATGACAAGTATAAGAATCTGGAAGAGCGTCTAGCTGCCATGGAGGTGTAGAGGGTGTCGGGGCTGGATTTTGAAGAGTTAGGGTTGGTTTCTAGGATCGTCATTCCCCCCAAGTTTAAAGTGCCTCTTTTTGCTAAGTACGATGGGGTGTCTTGCCCAAAGATGCACCTACGGTCTTACGTCAGAAAAATTCAACCTCATTCTTCTGACAAGGATCTGTGGGTCCACTTTTTTCAGGATAGTCTGGCGGGGACGCAGTTGGATTGGTTTTATCAGCTAGAGAGGTCTGACGTGCACAATTGGGAGGATTTGGCTGCTGCCTTCTACAAGCAGTATCAATATAATGCGGACTTAGCACCAACCCGTACTCAATTACAGAGTATGGGCATAGTCTCCACTGAAGGCTTTAAGGAGTATGCCCAGAAATGGAGAGACTTGGCGGGACGAGTTCAACCACCTCTGTCTAAGAGGGAGCTTGTAGATATGTTCTTGGGTACACTGTCAGGGCCTTTCTTCAATCACCTGATAGGAAGCTCTTCTGCGGGGTTCACCGAGTTGATTCTAACTGGTGAGAGAGTTGAAGCCGAAATCAAGAGCGGTAAAATTCAAAAAGATACATCTGCTTCCGCTGCCATCAAAAAGACTTTTCCAGCAAAGAAGGAAATATCAGTTGTCTACTCTCAAAGAGGTCAAGGAAGAGTCGAGCGCTGGCCAGCAGTGGGGGCCGTAATGATTCAGAAGTCTGCAGCTGATCAGCCCAGAAACAATCAACCCAGAACCAGCCAAGCAAGGGTGGAAAGGCCTGCACGGCAATACACCTGGATAAACATGACACCTGCTCAGGTTCTACCCCATCTATTGAAGTTAAACCTTGCCAGTTTGAGGGAGGCCCCTAAAAATCCTAACACTTCGTCACCACACTACCATCCCAACGCCAAGTGTGCTTATCATTCAGACAACCTGGGGCATGACACCAACAGTTGTTGGGCCCTCAAGAATAAGATTCAGAATTTAATAGACGCTAAGGAAGTGGAATTCGACGCCCCTGAAAAGCCGAATGTGATCTCTGCTCTAATGCCAAAGCATGGCCACAATGCCCATGCTGTTGAAGAGGATCTTTTTGTTGCTACTGTTGATGATTTGATGACTCCGTTACTGATAATCAAATTGAATCTGTTGAAGGCTTGGATTTTCCCAGGTTGTGAAGAAGATTGCTGCCTTTGTTCATCCTTACCATTCGACTGTCCGTTGTTGAAGTTAGGCATCCAACGCCTAATGGATAATCAAGAAATCCTTTTTGAAAAGACTCCTGTTACAACAACTCCTATCAATAATGTCTCTATAATTACCATATCCACCAATCTTTCTAAAAGACCTGTTAATATTACATCCGATCCGAAGATTATACCTCTGACAATAATTATGTCGGGGCCCATCCCATACAAGTCCAACAAATCAATACCGTGGAACTATGGGGGAGAGATCTTATACCACTGTATTAAACAGATTGAATCTCCTGAAGAGAGTTCTGATGAAGAGACTTCTGACATCGGAAATATTGTTGGAACGAGTAAAATCACCCGCAGCGGAAGAATTTTCTCTCCGGAGATTGCTCCTCCAAGGGCAATATTCGGACCCTCAATTGCTCCTAAGGTTACCGTTGTGCCGGTCAACATATCTGCAAGAACTCCAGTTATTGAAGAAGTTGTGACTCCTATGGTTGTACCCTCTACTGTTGCTGATGATAGAGGGAAAGGGATCCAAGAAGCGCCCGTCAGGACGAGGGCTCAACCATTGGTCATCCCCGAGACCTCCCAAAAAGAAATGGAAGAGATTTTGAAAATAATCAAGAAAAGCGATTATGATGTTGTGGAGCAACTGGGGAAAACCCCCTCAAAAATCTCTATGCTGGCCCTGTTGCTTTGTTCCGAAGCTCATGCCAAAGCTCTAATCAGATTCTTGAAGACGGCCCACGTGCCTCAAGAAACCTCCGTGGACCAGTTCCAAGAATATGTAGCTAGCCTAACAGCAGACAATGGTATTGGGTTCTCCGATGCCGATTTAACATCTAAAGGGAGAAAGCATAATGACGCTCTGCATGTCTCGGTGGAATGCAGAGGGACTACTTTAGCTCACGTTCTGGTTGATACTGGGTCATCTTTAAATGTCTTGCCAAAGAAAGCATTGGACAGATTGGACTGTGAAGGCCTAACCCTGAAGCCCAGCAATATCATTATCAGAGCCTTTGATGGTTCTAAAAGGATGGTCCACGGGGAGGTGGACATCCCGATTAAGGTGAGAAATGAAACCTTCAACTCCACATTTTATGTGATGGACATCCGTCCCTCCTACTCTTGCTTGTTGGGAAGACCCTGGATTCATAATGATGGGGCCGTCACTTCTTCTTTGCACCAAATGCTCAAGTACCCAGTCCATGGGAAAATTATAACAGTTCATGGCGAAGAGGAGTACATGATAAGCCATCTAAATTCTTTCTGCTATGTGGAATTGGATGGTGAATTCATCGAGACCCCTTTCCAACACTTTGAGGAGGTAGCTCAGGAGATTACAGCAACCAAGACGGTGTCTTCTGTACCCATGATTACCAAACTTGTGCCTCGGATGTCATACCTCAAAGATGCAAAGGTTGTGATTGAAGAAGGAGGAAACACAATCTGGGGTCAGCTACCAGACTTTCCTTTCAAATCTGATAAATTCGGCTTGGGTTTCACTATTTCTGCTCAAAAGGTTGTACGCCTCTCCCAGGCTGGAGGGCCACCAGTGAAGATCACCCATCATGAAGTCAATGCTTTGGAGGATGGTGAAGAGGAGAGTAACTTGAAGACTGGATTTTCCCTACTATTGGCGAAGGACTGAACAACTGGGAGGCAAAGGACTTTGTTCCCATTACTTTCATAAATCAGTAATTTATCTTTCAAACATTTCTGTTGGTCTGTAATAATTCTTAAACAATTTGTACACTTTAAGCCTTGTGCCTTACCCGAGGTACATATGTCCATTTGTAAGGGTTTGATTTTTTCATCTTCGTATGCCATTTTAATGAATCATGGACGTTTTCATATATAAACTTTTGTGTTCATTTTCTTTCCTTTTACATTTTATTTGTTTAAAGGTGGCTATCCCTTACACACACCTACACTCACAAAATGCAGGTACCCTTCCATTCCGGATTCCATGGGTAACAATTCTGCTATGGCCTTCAGTGACTCTAAAGATCTGGTCTACCATGCCGAATACGAAGGTGATGAAGACTGTGAAGTGCCGGGAGAATTGGCTAGACTGCTACAACAGGAAGAAAGGGCTATTTTTCCACATGAGGAGCTATTAGAGACAATCAACCTGGGTACTGATGAAGACAGAAAAGAAGTCAGAGTGGGTGCCAACCTAGAGCCAAGTGTCAAAGAGCGCTTAGTTCAGCTGCTGAATGAATATGTTGAGATCTTCGCCTGGTCTTACGAAGACATGCCGGGACTAGATACAAATATTATGGTTCACCGTCTCCCTACAAGAGAAGACTGTCCACCAATTAAACAGAAAGTCCACCGCACGAGGCCCGATATGTCTAAAAAGATCAAAGTAGAAGTTATGAAGCAGTTCAATGCTGGATTTCTTGGTGTTACTTCCTATCCACAATGGGTTGCTAACATTGTGCCAGTGCCTAAGAAGGACAGCAAAGTGAGAATATGTGTGGATTACAGAGACTTAAACAGGGCTATCCCCAAAGATGACTTTCCACTACCGCACATTGACATCTTGGTTGACAATACAGCTTAACACAAGGTATTTTCTTTCATGGATGGATTTTCAGGGTACAACCAGATCAAAATGGCCCCTGAAGACATGGAGAAAACTACTTTTGTTACACAATGGGGTACTGTGATCGGTGGAAATGAGAACTGACTGTTTTGGAATACTGGTTCGCGTTTGCGTTTAGCAAAATGTCGCGGTAAGCAAGAGTCGCCACCGTCTTTTATTTTCTCCAACAAGGAAAGGACAAAAGCACAGCAAAATTCCTTTTCGAGATGTTTCTCGGTTCGGGAGGTAGATTATAGAAAGGGAAGGTGTTAGCACCCTTTCTATCCGTGGTTATCCACGGGCTCTTAGGTACTTGCTCACTATGTTTTCAAAAGAGTTTGCTTTTCTTGTGTTTGTGGGTTTTGAAAAAAAGTTTGTTTGAAAACTTCGTTTTGACTCTTGTATCAGTCCTCAAGAGTGTATGAAGTGTTTGTTTGAAAACTTTGTCAGAAAAGTGTAGGTGCGAAAAGTATTTTTTTTTTGAAAGAGCAAGTACCTTAGAACCTCTACCTACTCAAAAGAAATTAAGCTGTGTAAATGTCCTTTAGACAGTACTATCCCACTATTGAGAAGTAGGCAGCACCGTCATTAGAGTTTGTCGGGTCAATTCGATTATAGGGACATGTGGTCACCAAAGCAATAGTAGGACGCCTTAGCGGTAACCCTAATGTCTTAGATTGTTTTTTATCGAGGCAACCGTTCTGAGCAAACTTTTTGATCTTTAGACAGGAGGGCGACCTCTAAAACACCCTATACTCAATGACCATGTCGAGGCAACCAAGTGAGGCGTACCCTAGGAGTGGCATGTGCGAGTGTGTCAGGTTTCAGTTAATATTATCTTTGCACATGTTATAGTGAGCTACGTTTTGATTTTATTTTGAGAACAAGTCTTGTCATGCATAGCCTAATTAACATACATCTAACAGTTAAAGGTTGCGGAAAGTAAATCTAAGCTATTACAAGGCGTCGGGTATTTACATCGCCAAAAACAACCCTTGAAAAGTAAATTGCGGAAAAATAAAGAAAGCGATAAAAAGTCCTAATTAATGTTATTACATCCTCAGAGCAAATACATAAATATGATCAAAAATAATATGCGCGAAATAAAATTGCATCGGAGAAGTCCTTAGGGTTTTGACCCTTTTTTGAGAAAGAATGAAGTTTTGGTTATTTTGCATTAAATTAAACCTAAAACTAATTAATTAATTAATTAAAAGAAATATTTTTTGAGTTTTTTAATGTTTCAATGAAATAAAAGAAAAGAAATTAAAATTGTCGAGAAAACCCTAATTCTAATTTATTTTTATTTGTTATGAAAATAATTAAAGTTAACCTAATTAAAACAACTAAATTAATTAATTACATTTTTTTACAAAAATAATAAGTTAAAGGTGAAATTAATAATAATAAAAATATTTTAGTTTTCTGATTTTATTATGAAAATAATTAATTTGGTTAATTTAAGTAATAAAAATAATTATAGTAAATAATTAGAATAAAGAAGAAAAAAAGAAAAAGAATTAAAAGAAAAACAAACCAAGGGGGGGGGGGGGGGGTGCTGGCCCATTATGGAGGTTTTTGTTGCAATTCTGGCCCATTAAGCTCTCAAGCCCGTTTGACTTTAATGATTGTCTACACGTGTGTTGACCAGGACTATGATGGTCATCCAGCTTCGGACCATTGGATTTGAGTCTTAGACACATGGCAACTGGATATTTGAAGCGCATGGTAGGACATATCCTGGAAAGCTGCATATGATTATGTGAAGAAAAAATAGAAACAAGTATTTTGGGGGACCTGGAATTCGAACCCAGGTCCCAAGGCTTATTGGACGCTTGGCCAACCACTCCACCACGCTGCATCAATTGTCATTGGAATAACAAGTAAATATAATATTAAATAATTAATCCCTATGCTGTTAACACAAAAACGTGCGCGCTGGTTTGAACTAACCAATGATGTATCAACACATCATCATCTTCCTCGCTGAACCTGCAAAAGCAACGTTAGATAGTGGGGGTTTTTAACCCCCATAATATGCAGTGACGAAAAATAGCGATTAGAGCTATGCTTTATATAAATGTTTCGCGAGGGTCCAGTTATGTTCGTCTTGGTTCAACGAATTCAGTCATGTGCCTTAGGAGTCTTAATTTTGCCTGGACTGCAAAGCCCTAATTTGAAAGCTTTTGAACCCTAAAATTTGTCAATGGCATTCTGGGATTTATGGCGTTATAATTCAATTTAGCTATACCATTAGCTTTGTACAGTCCCTAGCAACACAAATCAAACACAAAATCATGTTAATGATGCATGAATTAAGCTGTACGATTCTCAAAATAAAGTGAAAACCGTGACTCTGTTCTTGATGATTCTTTGAGCTTCAATGCTTCGTTTTGATTGCAAAACGTCCCTGAGAACTCCTGCAATAGATTAGAATCAACGAAAGTCTTTAAATCGCCCTGGAATATAGAAATCAGTTTTCAAGTTTTCTTGAATTTTTCCAATATGCTTATGGCTTTTCTGCAGCTTCTCTCACGTGTGCATGATCAGGGTTTGCTTGTATATTTATAGGAGAATGAAATTAGGTCAGAATCTTGCACAAAAATCCATTGGAATGATGATTGAATATTTGATTGGAAGTCATATATTTTTGAATCTTCATGATTGGAAAAAGTTGCCAAATTTGGAGATATTGCATCTTTGACTTGGTGCACGAAATTGCCAGCCTTTTTAGGTCATTCTTGCTTCACAAAAAGATTGAAAAACCATATCTTTATATTTTCTTACAATTTAAATTAATTAAATGAATTAATATTGATTAAAAATCCAATTAATTAATAAAAATAAGAAAATAAATTCAATTAATCTTGATGGGTCGTGCATAGGCCATGGATAAAGTTTCAAGAAGAAATTTGAGGCCCATTAACAAAAATGAGGTGTTTTGAGCAAAGTTGACTTTTGCAAATTCCTAAAACTTTCCCAACTTCTCCAATGCATATCTTGCTCAATTTTGATCATATGAACATGTTCTTGGACATTTTGGAAAGGTCTTGAAGTCCTCTAACCAATTCCTTTGGTCCCATGTCATTTGGATTTACCAATCTCAAGTTATGGCCTTTGACTTAAAGTGCATTTTTGTTGACTTTTGAAATTGACCTATAATGTAGAAATTGATAAATTTTTATGAGAGCATTTCTTGAACTTGGAATGTGAAGATGGATTGTAGGAAATGTTATCCTCTTCAAAATGAGAATTGGATGGGATTTTTCTGATGAACCATGAAAAAGTTATGCCCTGGTCAAGATACAGTTGACTTTTCTACTGTCCAAAAATAGTAACTTTTTGCATCTTGATGATTTTTGAGCCATTCTTGTGGAATCATGATCAAGACTTGATCAAATGATGATTGTGACCTCAAAATAAAATGTTGACCAAAAATTCTGACTTTTGACTGCAAAATGACCATTTTGCCCTTGTAGTTGATTGCGGATCAAATGAGGCTTTTGACTGTGCAAATTGACATTGTGAGTCTTGAAACTTGGTATGTAGATGCTTGAGAATGTGTATAGGCCCTTGAGACTTGATTGAACCCTTGAAAACCCCCAATTCCTTGAAAGAACCAAAACCCTAATTTCAGCTACCTTAGGAGGTGGTTTGACTGTGCAACCTTTTGAGAAATCTTGAACAATTTGAAGATGATTCTTGACAAACCTTGAAGAATATGGGAGGGCAAATTTTAGGGTACAACAGGTACCTTTTGCTATAAAGTGATGCCATTTGGACTGAAGAATGCCGGGACAACCTATCAGCGCGCCATGGTGGCTCTGTTTCATGATATGATACATCATGAGATTGAAGTCTACGTAGACGACATGATAGCCCGTTCACAGACAGAAGAAGAACACCTCGACCATTTGCAAAAGCTGTTTTTCAGGTTGAAGGAGTACAAGCTCAGACTGAACCCTAACAAGTGCACTTTCGGAGTCAAGTCCGGTAAACTCTTGGGTTTCATAGTCAGCAACAAGGGCATCGAGGTTGATCCCGCCAAAGTCAAAGTTATACAAGAAATGCCTTCCCCTCGCACTGAGAAGGAGGTCAGAGGTTTCTTGGGACGCCTAAACTACATCGCTAGGTTCATCTCTCACCTAACATCTACCTGTGAGCCGATCTTCAAGTTGTTGAAGAAAGATCAGGTTGTTAAATGGAATGATGACTGTCAAGTTGCTTTCGATAAAATCAAGGAGTATTTGCTAGAACCTCCTATCTTGATGCCTCCCGTCGAAGGAAGACCGCTAATCATGTATCTGATTGTTTTGGATAACTCAATGGGGTGCGTACTGGGCCAACATGATGAGTCTGGCCGAAAAGAGCATGCCATTTATTACCTTAGCAAAAAGTTTACCGACTGTGAGACTCGATACTCACTACTCGAGAAAACTTGTTATGCTTTGGTATGGGATGCTCCTCGGCTAAGGTCGTATATGTTGACCCATACCACTCTACTGATATCTAAGATGGATCCGATCAAGTACATCTTCGAGAAGCCTGCTTTATCTGAAAGAATAGCTAGATGGCAGATGATCCTGAATGAATATGATATCCAGTACACGACCCAAAAAGCTATAAAGGGAAGTGTACTAGCTGACCATCTAGCTCATCAAGCTATCGAAGATTACCAATCCATGAAGTTCGATTTCCCCGACGAGGACATTATGACATTGGACAACATTGAAGACTTCAGACCGTATGACAGACCTGAACAAGGATCCCGATGGACCCTGTACTTTGATGGTGCCTCTAATGCACTTGGCAATGGTATCAGTGCGGTATTCATCTCTCCAGAAGGTTGCCATACTCCTTTCACTGCTAGACTCTGCTTCAACTGCACCAACAACATGGCCGAGTATGAAGCTTGCATCTTTGGTCTCAAGGCTGCTATAGACTTGGGAATCAAATCTTTGATTGTGTTTGGAGACTCAGCTTTGGTCATCAGTCAGATCAAAGGAGAGTAGGACACTAAACATCCCAATCTCATCCCATACAAAGAACATGTCTTGACATTGCTACCTCATTTCGAGCAGATTACCTTCGAGCATTTCCCGTGAGAAGAGAACCAGCTAGCAGATGCTCTAGCTACAATGTTATCCATGTTTAAACTTAACTGGGATAATGAGGCTCCCCAAATCACCATCGAGCGAATGGACGAACCTGCACATTATCACGAGATTAATACCGAGGAAGTAGTGGACTGACCTTGGTTTCACGAAGTCAAAAGGTATCTCGAGGCGCAAGAATACCCTGAAGGAGCTTCAGTCAACGACAAAAAGTTCTTGAGGAGATTCTCAGCTAAGTTCTTCCTGAGCAATGGTATCTTATACAAGTGCAATCATGATTGCATTCTGCTCCATTGTATGGACAAAGTTGAAGTTGAGCAGATCATGGTTGAACTACACAATGGTACCTTTGGCACCCACTCAAGCGGGCATACGATGGCTAAGAAGATTCTAAGGGCAGGCTACTACTGGTCTACCATGGAAGCTGACTGCCATCAACATTCCAAGACTTGTCCAAAATGTCAAATCTATGCGGACAAGGTACATATACCTCCAGTTCCTCTCAATGTCTTAACAGCTCCTTGGCCATTCGCTATATGGGGAATCGACATGATTGGAGAGATCAAGCCTATAGCTTCCAATGGACACCGCTTCATCCTGGTGGCCATTGATTACTTTACCAAGTGGGCCAAAGCAGCTTCCTTCACATCCGTCACAAATAATGTGGTTGCCCGCTTCATCAAGCAGAACCTCATTTGCCGATATAGTATCCCCGACAGGATCATCATCGAAAATGGTACAAACCTTAACAACACTATGATCACCGCCTTATGCGAGCAGTTCCAGATTCAACATCATAATTCATCTCCCTATCGGTCGAAGATGAACGGTGTTGTCGAAGCTGCGAACAAAAATATAAAGAAGATCATACAAAAGATGATAGTCACCTACAAGGACTGGTATGAGATGCTACGGTTTTCTCTCCATGGGTACCGTACCACAACACGAATATCAACTGGGGAAACACCCTATTCTTTGGTATACGGCATGGAAGCTGTTTTACCTATCGAGGTTCAGATTCCCTCCTTGAGAATCATGAAGGATGCTGGTTTGAGTGAAGACGATTGGATTCAGACCCGACTTGATCAACTTAACTTGATTGACGAAAAATGACTTACTGCTATTTGCCATGGTCAAACGTATCAAAAATAGATGACCAAGGCATTCAACAAGAAAGTCAGACGCTAGGTATATCAAGTCGGGGATCTTGTAATCAAGCGAATCATCTTGCCGCAAAGTGATCCCGGAGGCAAATGGACTCCTACCTACGAAGGACCACTTGTGATCAAAAATATCTTTTCTGGCGGGGCAATGATTCTAACCACCATGGACGGTGATGACCTGCCGCACCCTGCGAACGCAAACATAGTCAAAAGATACTACGCATAAACGACCCGCTAGGTTGACACACCTAGGCAAAAAAAGGGCATCCCGGTGAATCAAAAACCCGAAAGGGCGGTTCAGGAAAAAGTTAGGGATAAACAAAAAAATTTGTACACCCGGCAACTTGAAAACCCGAAAGGGCGACTTGGGCAAAAAAGGGTTTCCCGGTGGATCGAAAACCCGAAAGGGCAGTCCAGGAAAAAGTTAGGGAATTAAAGAGTATGACTATGTCTAGTCAGATCACTTTAAGGAAAATCTCTTCACAAACAAACTCCAGGCTTCCGATCAATCCAATCATCTTCGGATGATGCAACGAATGGACAAGATATTCAGAGTTACGAAGGCTATAGCAGAATGGGAACCCCATGGAATTTTTACACATAGCCATCTTTCTTTGTATAAATTTTTCTCATTTTTTATGACAATGTTCTCTTACTAGGATGTCTGTCTCCTTCGTACAAAATACTTACACGAAGTTAATACAAAGATACTTCAAAGTGCAGAAAACTATTTTCCTTTTTCTTCTTTTTACACTTGTGTTTTATTTAAAAAAACGTCCAATGATTTATTAATGAGCATATGCATTTGAATATAATCACTGTTTACAAATAAACGAAATGAGAAAGAATAATTACTGACAGGTTGAAAGTATAGGAAAACGTCTTTAGGCTATTCCAGGAGAAAATCCTCTGCAGTACATCATCTAGATCCCCAGCAGAGCTAAAACCTTGAAATGCATATCCCCAGCTGAGTTATAACTTCAAATCCCTTAATCCCCATCAGAGTTAAGTTTTCAAACTCCCAATCCCCAACGGAGCAAAACTTTGAATTACAAACCCTCAGCGAAGATGAAACCTTCTTCCCCAACGGAGTCAAATTTCCAACTATCAATCTACAGCAAAAACCATTCAGTATTCCCCGGACTCCCCAACAAGTTGTCTTAAAGTCTTGTAATCAACCAGATAACAGTTAACTCTTATCCCTAACCTAGGATGATTCCCTAGTATATTGGTATACAACCCAAACTCCTGAACGTCTTCCAAACAGGAATAAGCTTTTCCCCCAGAGTCCTAAACTTACTCCCAGCAGGATAGCTACTCCCCAACAGTATAGCTATTTCCCACAGAGTTTTTACTCCCCAACAGAATGAAGATTCTCATTCTTGATTCCCCAGTGAAGTTGCCAAAGCCTTCATTACTCCTCAGCGTGAATTTATCAGAATCTTTATTCCCCTGCAGATCGAAGATTCTCATTCTTGAATTCCCAGCATGAAGTCCCCAAGGATTCAAATTCCCCTGCAGAATGAAGATTCTCATTCTCAGTTCCCTGCATAAGCCATCAGAGCCTTCATTATTCTCCAGCAGATCAAGGTTTTCCTTTGTTTGATCCCCGGTAGAGATCACCAGAGTTTCCTTATTCCCCAGCCGAGTAAGGATTCCCATTGTGTAATCCCTAGCCTTAGTCGTCAAAGTTCTATGGATTCCCCAAGCAGAATGTTTATCATCCTCCAAGGACTTGAAGGATCCCTATATCCCCAGGAAAGTCGTGAAGGATTCTCACATCCCCACAGAAGTTGTCAAAGTTTTTGATAATACCCGCGAGTTGCCAAGGATTCTCTATCCCCAACAGTAGTCAGCAAGGATTTCTCATCCTTATCGATCAAAGATTTTGAATCTCCAACAACGGTCAGGGATTTATTTTCCCTGACAGTAGTCAAAGATTTTATTATCTCCAGCTATCAAGGATTTATTTTCCTCAGCAAGACAGCTAATCAGCTTACATGCGCATACATTACATTCATATGTCATAAACATCGATAAAACACCTTTGTTGCATCATGCATTTCATGCAACATAACTTTTTGTTTCAGCTAATATTTTACCCTTTTCAGGATAAGATTAACAGATATCTTTAACAAATATTCAGAGATTTCAGAAAACAGCTTAGAGATGCTCCAGACACGGATGTTATTCTATTGCTTATTCAGATTCAAAGCTCAGAAAACAGCTTAGAGATGCTCCAGACACGGATTCTATTCTATTGCTTATTCAGATTCAAAGCTCAGAAAACAGCTTAGAGATGCTCCAGACACGGACACTATTTTATTGCTTATTCAGATTCAAAGCTCAGAAAACAGCTTAAAGATGCTCCAAACACGGCTGCTATTCTATTGCTTATTCAAATTCAAAGCTCAGAAAACAGCTTAGAGATGCTCCAGACACGGATGCTGTTCTATTTCTTATTCAAATGCAGAATTCGGAAACAGCTTAGAGATGCTCCAGACACGGATGCTATTCTATTGCTTATTCAAATTTCAAGACTCAGATACAGCTCAGAGATGCTCCAGACACGGATGTTATTCTATTGCTTATTAAAATTTCAAGACTCGGATACAACTCAGAGATGCTCTAGACACGGATGTTATTCTATTGCTTATTCAAATTTCAAGTACAGATACAGTCCAGATAAGCTCCATACACGGTAGCCATGCTGTCACTTATTCTGACTTTTTCCCCAGCTCAAAGATGCTCCAGACACGGAAGCCCTTCTGCCGCTTATTCAGATTTCATATTCAGATACAATATAGATACACTCTAGACGCAGCAGTCATTCTGTTATTCATTTAGACTCAGATACGTTCCAGACACAGATACCATTCTGATACTCATTCTTTTGACTTACAACATACAATTCAACAAATATTCTTGGATGGCATCTTTAAGCCCATCTCCGACAAGATTCTGTCATCTCCAAATGGCATCTTTAAGCCCATTCCCTCAATTATACTTTGACGAGTGAAAATTTACGGGCACTCTAGTGTCCAATCATCTCTTACCTTCGAGTCACGAACGACAAACTCGCCAATCTAACTCTTCAGGTTCAAGAAGATTGAACAGGGGAAGCTGTTGTACCCCAAAATTTTCCCTCTCATTTTATCAAGATTTTCCCCATAAGACTCTTTGAACTCAAGACCAGATTAGGGTTTGCTCAACTCAAGACATCTCCTTGCACTAATGACCTGAAATTAGGGTTTGAGTTTGCACAAGGAATTTTGGACTTCCAATGCCCCATGTGGATTTCATACTTCATGTTGTACTTCTAAGATTGCTCATACCAAGTTTCAAGCCTTGAATCAAATTTTGCCCAGTCAATTGGACAGTTGACCTAAAAATCACCTGTATTGGGGAAAAAGTCAATTGTGGCCAATTTACAGTCAAACCTCATAATTTTTTATCCACATCAACATTATGGACTCATATGAACCATTTTATCAAGTTTTGACCACAACTCCTCAAGAAATTTGATCAGATCATCAAAAGGGCAAAATGGTCATTTTTAGGGTTTTGACTGTATAAGGGCAATTTATGATTTTTCACCTAGCCAATGGAAAATTGGGTTCAAGCATGGATTCAAGGACTCAATGGCATCATCTTAACCTAATCACAAGGTTCAAAAGATCTCAAATGCATTGGATTGACAGATGAATTTTCCAGTCAACTGATCAAAAATCAACTGTACACTGAAAAGTCAAACTTTGACTTTTTGGTCAAAATCAAGTGCCATGGGTTATTTTTCATCAAGATGTGTCAAAACATGAAACTTGTTCACCAAGAAACCTAATTTTGAAAACTAGGGTTTAAAATGGAAAATTTTCATAACTTAGAAATTTTCTAAGTTATGAAAATTTCTTATTTTTCCCCAACTTTTCCCAACTTTTTCACCATGATGCAATTGTATTCAAAGATAACTTCCAACATGAAAGTTGTAGTCCTCCACAAAATCTAAAACTTTTATTCACAAAGTTTTCCCAAAATATGCTTGGATCTCAACTTATTATTTTGTGAACAAGGGTCCATGAAACTTTTAACTTAGTGAAATTTTGCCCTAGTTTAGGCAGGATTTTGACCTATCTTCATGGAAAATTTTCACATAGTTCCAAGTGAATCTAAAAATTCATTTCAAATATGGATTTTAGATCATGTTACAAGCTTTCCAAAATGTCCATTAACTCTCCAAGATCATTTGTGGTTAGGGAGAATCGAAAGTTTGAAATTGGTAAATTATCACTTTTGGTCCAAGGCATTTTGCACATTGATACAACTTGCAAATCTGTCCAAACCTTGCTTGTACTTGGTTTAAAGGTTCTAATCCTTTCTACACTCATAAATTAAATGCAAACACCTTGGATTATGGCATTGTTCTGATCTATGGAGCATTATACAAAGGATTAATCCATTTTTGGAAAAAAGGTAACATTGCCTCTTTGATAAAGCATGCTTTATGTCAAATTGTATTTCTTTAGCCATGGACTAAATTCTTGCAGCAAACAAAGTCCACAAACTTAGGGCAAAGTACACCAACTATGTGCAGCAAGAATACAGGCCTGTACAGGCCTTGGCATTGTCAACTTCAACCTTTTCTTCAAAAACAAGCAAGTGTGCAAAAAGTCCACAACTTTGTAATCTGATAAGAGCAAGACTTGTGCATATTTCAAACAACTTCAGCACATCACACCAAGCCAAAAACACGAGCTAACAAGTTCTCAAACACCCTTAATCACAAAAACTTCATCTCTGCCCAAAACAGGGCAAGTTCTGCAAATCACAAGCCAAAACCAATTTCACTCGTGCGTTTTGTCCCAAATCCCTTCAAACACATTCTAAACAATACACCTAAGCTGTCCAGACCATTCTCAAGCCACTGTAACTCCATTTTCACACTTCACCATTTTTACTTTGAAGCTTTGCAGGTTGAGTTCTACAAGCACATTCAAACCATTTCAAAGCAAGCCAAGCATTGGGGCAGGTTGAGTGAACTCCAGGCAAGCTAACACGACCTTCAGGCCTCATCAAAAACCCCTACATTGCCATATCCAAACTTGGCTGAAACATGTATTTGACAAACTTCTATCTCCTTATTTAGGAATCATTAGGCTTAGGTTTATGAAGCAAAAATGTAGTCCTCATTGTCCTTAAGTTGTACATATGCATAGAATTCATTTATGTTAACTGAGCTAGGAGTATTTGATAGTTGAAGTTACTGAAAAAACTAGGTCAAGATTTAGGGCCAATGAAATTCTCTCTGGTCTTTGAGAGTTAGATCAAGTTTTTTACATGGTTAGAATCATGTGATCATGAGCTATAACTTTCATGTTGCAAGTTTTTATTTTTGAGCACGTATGCAGGAGTTCCAGATTTGAACATGGTGCACGCGCGTTTCTGCTTCAAGGACAGGGATGAAGTGGAAATGGGCTGGGCCTGACTTGTTTCTCCTATTGACACCCCCTTGCTTGCTTTCTGCACCCCCTTGGCCCATTTCTTTATGTTTGCATATTTTTCATTTCTTTTACATTTCTGACTTTTATTTATTTTTTCTAAATATTAAAAATCACTAAAAATATTTTCTTAAATTTTCACATTTTATTTTATTATTTTTTTGGACATAGAAATAGTTTATTAATAATAATATAACTTATTTTCTTAAATAAAATTTGTAAATAATATAAGAATATCATATATTTTTATTTTTTATTATTTATACACTTAAATAATATTTTCTCACACATTTTAATTTTTTAACACTTTTGTATATATTTTTATTTATTTTCTCGTACATAAATAATATATATATATATATATATATATATATATATATATATATATATATATATATATATATATATATATATATATATATATATATATATATATATATATATATATATATATATATATATATATATATATATATATATATATATATATATATATTCTTAAAACAAAAAAAAACTAGGGTTTCTACCCTTTCAAAAATAATTATTTTTAGTTTCCCTTATTTTTAGGACATTAAATAACTTATTTTTACATACATAAAAATAAATACAAAAAAACATCTTTTGCATATTTATATTTGTCTGTACATGTAAATATTTGTCTATTTATTTATCTTGTGCAATATTTCAATTTGGTTGTAATAATAGTTTTAGGGTTTTATTTTCTTGCAAATACCCCCATATTCAAACTTGTATCCCCTCCCCATAATAATATTGTAATAGTCTTAGATTTACTTTTACGCATTTTATTGATTTCAAATGCATGATTAGTAAATTAGGGTTTGTATGACAACAAAAATCAAACAAAATAGCATGACTAACACAAGACAAAAATGCATGAAAAATGACAACACAATGCACACAAGCACCCCTAGGGTTTCACCCACTTGTTGCCTTAAAAACATGGCCATGGTATGCATGCTAGGTGTATTGGCAAAACAAAACAAAAACAAAAGATCATAGTCCCTCGATGACGCTATCTTGGTTGCCTATACAAAATGATCTAGTCCCTCAAAAAAACTTGCTAAGATACTTGGCAACATTGTTATCATGGCCATACGATGACCCACGCCTGTCCCGTTTAACATCCGAATACAAGGTTGTTTACCAAATACAATGGTAAAACAACAATGTAAAAGGGTTAAAAATGTGTAGGAAAGATCTTTGAGTAGGGTAGACAACTCCTAGTTACTTGATCTCTTGCAAACCATCCTTGTTATTTTCAAACCATCACACAATTTTAAAACAATTTCCAAACAAACTTTCAAACATTGAAACATTTTTCAGAAGACAAACACCTTTATATATATATTCAAACAAGAATCATTACAAAGGTTGCCTAAACAAAGGCCTCTTTTCAAAATATTTTCAAAACCACACACAAAAGCACCATTTCAAACAATTGAAAAGCAAAAGCAAGTGATCTAAACAAGTAACTAAGAGCCCATGGAAAAACATGGATGAAAAGGGTGCTAGCACCTTCCCTTTTCATAATCTACCCCCCGAACCCAAGAAAACATCTCAAAGGTCTTTCCTGTGCTTTTTGACCTTTCCTTTGGATAAAATTAAAAGTCGGTGGCGACTCTTGCTAAACTGAAACATTTGAGAACACAAATGCAAAACCTCAAGTTAGTTCTCCCACCGTATCACACCAACACTCTATTGGAGAGAGGACAACATAACTCTGCAAAACAGGGTAATATGTCAGCAAAATATTAACGAATGTGAATGAGAAATGATTTGCCAATTTTAGCTATGTATGATGTATGTATGAATGTATGAGTGTTATCTTGCGTATGCTGACAAAACAGATATACAACACTGGGAGTAACCAGGAAAAACTAACTCGGGCACAATCAACACTCAGCTAAATTACATCCAAGATGAACAATCCAAGAAAAATTAAGCGCCAACTGAGGAAACAAAACCTACTTCCTGATTTAACTTTACTGGGGAGAAACGTAATCTGAAAGTAAACAAAACATAGCGACCAAACAGTACAGATATAGAGATACAACATCCTTCTCAAGGCTTTACCAGGGAATAACACTCAGACTTCAACGGGGAATCAAATATAATCAAAAGTAATGCCTCTACTGGGGATTTGAAAAATCAATTTCAAGTAGAGAAGACAGACATAAAATCATCAAAACATTTACTGGGGGATTCGCGCCGACTTCATTGGGGAGGTCAACACCACATTCACAAAGGGAAAATCAATATACCTTCTTCACTGGGGAAAACAGAGGCCCATATTCTTCGAGAGTAATTATTGTACCAACTTCTCTGGCAAGGAAGAACTTCTATTAAACAAACGAAAGCTTCATTGGAGAAATCTTGGATTGAATCTTCATATCATGCGAACTCAGGAAAGAGAAGAACTGAACCAAAACTTGATCGGGGGTACTGGAGTTACAAACCCTATATGGCGAAACATTTTGAGAAAAACTCCTCCGGGAAGAAAAACTTCTTAAAAGCAACTGGAGTTCGTCCCTTCCTGGGATCACCATTTTTGTTTTTCTCTTGCGTCACAAGTTTTGAAGTAAAAGAAAATTGTAAGTTCTTTTTGAAAATCAATTTTGTTATTTAATCTTTTTGCTTTGAAAGTTATTATCAATAATAAATGGAGTCTTTTCAAGCTAAATAAATAAGAAATACAAAGAATTGGGTAAAAGCTCAAATTTCATTAATAGAATGGTAGTCTACGAATGGCGAGACTCCATGGATAATTACAAAGGTCGAAAAATGGTAATATATAATGGAAAAGATACATTGAGATAAAATGACCACTATCCCCTCTAACAACTTTTGAAATCCTGAGCAGCAACTTCTGTTGAAGTATGATGAGGATCCGAGAAGATTGTTGCTTTAATGATCAAGTCTTGTCTGATGTAGTTACTTGCCAAGAAAGTCTCTAAATTTTGCCTAAGCTACCCTTGCGGGTTTTCAACTTAGCGGGAAATTTATTCTGTTTATGTCTCTAATTTTTGCCTAGACAGCCCTTTCGGGTTTTTGGCCTACCGAGACGCTCTTTTTTGCCTAAGCCGCCCTTTCGGGTTTTCAACTTAGCGAGCTGTTCTTTTATTTCTTTAGGTGAAGTATTTCTTGACTGCATTAGCATTCATGGGATGTGGGAACTCCTCACCATCCATAGTTTCAAGAATTAATGCATCGCCAGAGAAGGCTTTCTTGACAACATATAGGCCTTCAAAATTGGGAGTCCACTTGCCCCTAGAATCAGCGTTAAAAGACATGATCTTCCTGAGCACGAGGTTTCCTTCTCTGAACTCACGAGGTTTAACCTTCTTATCAAAAGCTTTCTTTATTCTCTTCTGATATAACTGGCCATGACACAAAGCCGTCATTCTCTTTTATTCAATAAAATTCAATTGGTCAAACTGGTTTTGGACCCATTCAGCCTCTGACAACTTGGTTTCCATTATCACATGCAAAGAGGGAACCTAAACCTCGATTGGGAGCACAACTTCCATTCCATACACAAGGGAGAACGAGGTTGCTCCTATTGAAGTGAGGACAGATGTTCGATATCCATGCAAAGCTAAAGGGAGCATTTCATGCCAATCCTTATAAGTAACAACCATTTTCTGGATAATCTTCTTGATATTCTTATTAGCAGCTTCAACAGCCCCATTCATCTTCGGCCTGTACGGAGATGAATTGTGATGGACAATCTTGAATTCCTCACAAAGTTCTGTCATCATCTTGTTGTTCAGATTCGAGCCATTGTCAGTGATAATTCTGCTCGGCACACCATACTGGCATATGAGATTATTCTTAATGAAGCGCACAACTACCTGCTTATTAACATTAGCATATGAAGCAGCCTCCACCCACTTGATGAAGTAATTGATTGCTACAAAAGATAAAACGGGGCCCATTCGAAGCCTTGGGCTCTATCATCCCAATCATGTCAATACCCCACATAGAGAAAGGCCATGGGGAAGAGATCACATTGAGAAGTGTCGAAGGCACATGAACCTTGTCCGCATAAATATGGCATTTATGACACTTCTTTGCAAATTTATAACAATTAGATTCCATTGTCAGCCAATAGTAACCTGCCCTTAACATCTTCTTAGCCATCGAATGTCCATTGGCATGAGTGCCAAATGAGCCTTCATGAATCTCATGCATCAACATGTCTGCTTCGTGTCTATCCACGCATCTGAGCAGGGCCATGTCATAATTTCTCTTGTACAACACATTTTCACTGAGGAAGAAACTGCCAGCCAATCTTCTCAATGTCTTTCTATCTTTATTCGATGCACCAATCGGGTATTCCTGAGTTTGAAGAAAATGCTTGATATCATAATACCAAGGTTTCTCATCTGATACCCCCTCTGTTGTAAACACATGAGCGGGCCTATCCAATCTCCGAACCATAATTCGAGGTATATCATTCCAAGTATTTACTTGATACATAGAATCCAGAGTTGCCAGAGCATCCGCCATTTGATTTTCATCTCTAGGAATGTGATGGAATTCAACTTTATTAAAGAAGGATAACAATCTTCTAGCATAATATTTGTAAGGGATCAAGTCAGGGTGACGAGTATCCCATTATCCTTTAATATGATTTATTACCAAAGATGAATCTCCATACACATCTAGAATTTTAATTCTAAGATCAATAGCTTCCTCGAGACCCATCATGCAAGCCTCATATTCTGCCATATTATTAGTACAATCAAATGTTAACCTTGCAGTGAAAGGAATGTGCGATCCATGTGGAGTGATAATCACAGCACCAATTACTTTACCATAAGCATTCACAGCTCCATCAAATATCATACTCCAATGAGATTCAAGATCAGGACCTTCCCCAAGCAATGGTTCATCACAATCTTTCACTTTCAGAAACATCACATCCTCATCGAGAAATTCATACTTCACAGACTGATAATCATCAACTGGTTGGTGAGCAAGATAATCTGCCAACACACTGCTTTTAATGGCTTTTGAGTGTGGTATTCGATATCATATTCAGATAACAACATCCGCCAATGGGAAATTCTCCCGGTAAGAGCAGACTTGTCAAAAATGTACTTGATTGGATCCATTTTGGAGATCAACCAGGTGGTGTGGTTCAACATATACTGCCGCAAACATTTTGCCTCCCAGGCCAGAGCACAACATGTCTTTTCCAGCATGGAATACCGCGACTCAGAATCAGTAAACTTTTTACTGAGATAATAAATGGCACACTATTTCCTCCCTGTTTCATCTTGTTGTCCCAGAATACAGCCCATGGAATTATCTAACACTGTCAGATACATAATCAATGGTTTTCCTTCAACAGGAGGGAGCAAGATAGGAAGTTCAAGAAGATATTCTTTAATACTTTCAAATGCCCTTTGGCAGTCATCCATCCACACACAACCTTGATCTTTCTTTAACAACTTAAAGATCAGTTCACATGTTGCAGCCATGTGGGAAATGAATCTGGAAATATAATTCAGACGCCCGAGGAACCCTCTGACTTGCTTTTCAGTTATCGGCGTTAGAATTTATTGAATTGCTTTGACTTTATCAGGGTCAACTTCAATTCCTTTCTAGCTAACAATGAAACCCAACAATTTCCCTGATCGAACACCAAAGGTACATTTATTTGGATTCAAGCGGAGACGATACTTCCTCAAACGCTGAAACAACTTCAACAAATACGTCCATGAACGAGAAAACCTTGAATTTTGTTGTGCTATCCACTTACATGTCAATGTGTGGCAATGGAAAATCATCTTTTGGACTAGTTTTATTTAGATCTCTGTAATCTACGCACATGCAGACTTTTCCGTCTTTCTTCGGTACTGGGACAATATTGGCGATCCATTAAGGATACACTGACGTCACAAGAAAATCGACATTAATCTGCTTTTGAACATCCTCTTTGATCTTCACTGCCATATCTAGGTGAGTTCTTCTCAACTTCTGTTTGATTGGCGGACACTCTGGCTTCAACGGAAAACGGTGCTCTACAATATTTGTATCTAGACTAGGAATATCTTGATAAGACCAAGCAAAGATATCTACATACTCTTTCAACAACTCAATCAGCCTGCTCTTCACATCAGAATGCAACAATGCTCCAATATTGACTTCTTTAGGATCTTCTTCTGAACCCAAATTGATTACTTCCAAAGGCTCTTTATATGGCTGAATGGAATTTTCCTTGCGCTCAAGCAACCGTGAGACCTCTTCTGGAACCTCATCATAATATTCTTCTTCGGTCCCATACACATGACATTCAAAGTTGGGAGAGGGTGCAAGTTCATTGTATTCAACGGGTTTTTTAATTAATCTGCACATGTGATTTATGATTGCTTTTAGAAACTGACACATATAACAAGTGATCATGCAGATTGAATTTCAGTTATTATTTATTTTGAAAGGTTTTTTTTTATTACCATTTTCCAAGAAAAAGCAAAAAATAAAGACACAATTTGGGGAACAAAGACAACTTTTATTATTGGTTTTAAAAGTCATAGCAAACAGATAAGCCCATACAATATTAATACTTCCACCTTGGGCAGAGTGAAAGCTTTTCAAAAAGATTAACAAAACAAATTACTTTGAAACATGTATGCAAGAGGGAACATCAATGGTGATCCAGTTCTGAACCCTAACTCCGTGCGTCACGTAATTTGGAATTTCCTGCTCTGCTTCATCTTCCATAATGGAATTAATCCCGAACAAAGTTGGACGAAGATAACCCCAGCTACGGAAGATGTCTTGATACATGCCTGCAGCAGACTTCGGCTTCATTCTCTTACCTCTGTCATTCTTCAAAGAGAACTCCAAGCCAGCTTTGTTCTTGTTTACAGGTGGATCCACAATCTATCCCTAAACTTCACTATGACCCTTACGCATAACTTGCTGTGTATCCTTGAGTTAAACCATAGAATTCCCATTTCCTCTTACGTTGTCAATGGATAAAGCTTGGAACTGGGTTCCAACAGCATCTTCATCCGCCTCCATAACGCTGAAAGAGGAAAAATGAGATATCAATAATGCTTATTCTCCATTTATGATTACCACTTTTCCTTCACGTACAAACTTCAGATTCTGGTGTAAAGTTGAAGTGACGGCCCCTGCCTCATATATCCATGGCCTTCCTAGCAAACAACTATAAGCGGGTACAATGTCCATGACTTGGAAAGTAATCTAAAACAAATATGGGCCTATATGAATAGGAAAGTCCACTTCACCGATAAAAGATTTCCTTGATCCATCAAACGCTTTCACAATAATGATACTTGGGTGCATGGGCGTCCCTTGATATTTCAACTTCATAAGTGTTCTCCTCGGTATAACGTTCAATGCAGATCCATTATCAATCATCACATTTGATAGTGAATCATTCTTGCAGTTCATAGAAATGTGGAGGGCCAGACTGTGATTCCTTCCTTCAGCTGGAAATTCATCGTCGCAGAAACTCAGGTTATTACATGACATAATATTCCCTACTACACTGCTGAATTGGTCTAAATGCATGTCATTTTCCACAAAATCTTGATCCAGTACCCTCATCAGGGATTCTCTGTGAGCTGAGGAGTTCATCAATAAAGCCAAGATAGATATTTTTGAAGGAGTCTGCAGTAGCTGATCTAAGATTCTGTAGTCGCTCATCTGGATTATCTTCAAAATATCATCCACTTCTTTCTCTAACGTAGCTCCACTAGATTCACCTGTAACCTTCTTGGGTTCAACATTCTCAGTAATTTTCTTTCTTGTGCTAACATCTCCACGAACAACTGGTGCAAACACACGACTGCTGCGGGTCACTCTGCAAGTCTCAGCTATATTTCCAACATCAGGCATTGGCTGGATGGGAACTTCCACACCATCCTCTAAGATTGTAGTGTTATACTTGTAGGGTACAACTTTATCTGACTTGTAGGGGACGAGACCTAGCAAACTGATCACCAATGGGCTAACAACTGGCTTGCTATAATACTCAACTTCAAAATGGGCGGGTGCACCAAAACAAGGCACAATGACGTTTACCCCTTCTTCAACACAATCAGTCACTATTGAGTCATCTCTGGAAAACAAATCCTCATCTGAGGAGAAATACTCATCTGCAGAGGCATACTCACCATCTGAATCTTCTTCAGCCAAATAAACCTCAATCATATCAACTTCATGGTAATCATCCCTTTGACTCGTAACCTTGATAGTTCCATTGTACAATAACAACTGAAAATTTTTCCTCACAATAGAACATCCTCGGGAGTCTCGACAGCGAATTTGGCAAGATCCATACTGATGTTCCACCTGACTAGCCAAGTGGCAGAAAGTAGCATGCAATTGCACAAGGTCTTCATTCATATACTCCACATCAAAAATTCTGAACTCTCCCGGACATCCAGAAACCATATTCACCTCCTCTTCATACTCTGCCCTAGGCCTGATTATGTGGATGAGGCCCTCATCCATTATCTTCTGCAAATCAGCCTTTATCTTATTGCAACCCTGTATGTATGTACTGCAAATGGCATAATGGTCATACGTATAGTAGCTAAATTCAGAGGTCTGCATGCATTTTCACCAAATCTCCTCTAACTAAATGAATATCAAAAATCCGGAAGTCGCTTGGACAACCGGCCACCATGTTCATAGCATTTGATCCTCCATGCTTGGGTAGAGGAATGTCTTTCACATTAGGACCCACATCCTTGAAATATAGTGTGATACGGTGGCAGAACCAACTGTTAATACTGGTTTGCATTTTGCGTTTTTTGTTCGCAAAATGTCGCGGTAAGCAAGAGTCGCCACCAACTTTTATTTTATCCAACCGGAAAGGAAAAAAGTACAGAAAAAATCCTTTTTCAAGATTTTGAGTACGGGGGGTAGATTATAGAAAGGGAAGGTGTTAGCACCCTTTCTATCCATGGTTTTCCATGGGATCTTATGTACTTGCTCATTTTTAAATTGCTTGTGTTTGTGTTTGCTTTGAAAATGTTTTATTTCGTGATAACCCGTGTATCAGTCCTCAAGGGTGTGACGAAGTTGTTTTAAAAATTTGTTTGAAAAGTGTAAGTGTGGGAAGTTTTGATTTGAGCAAGTACCTACTAGCATCTACCTACTCAAAAAAAGATTGTTTTTATTCTCGTTTCCTTTAAACGGTGTTATCCTACTATTGAGAAGTAAGTAGCACCGTCGTCGGAATCTGTAAGGGTCAATTCGAAAGGGACGTACGATCACTAAAGCAATATTTGGACACCTTAGTAGTAACCCTAGAGTCTTAAGATCTTTTTCGAGGCAACATTTCCGAGGCAACATTCGAATGGGTCAATTTGATCTTTTAGACTGGAGGGAAACCACTAAGACACCCTATGATTAATGATCGTTTACCGAAGGCAACCGAAGTGAGAGTATACCTTAAGAGTGATATGTGTGAGTTATTTGTTTTCAGTTTATTATCTTTTCACATTAGGATTTTCTAACTGTTTTAATTTTGTCATGCATTCTTGCCATACAATCCTATTAGCATACATCTAGACAGTTTAATATTTGCAGGAATTAAAAATGTGAGGAAATAAACCTAGCTATTACAAGGCTTCGGGGAGGGGGATTAATTACATAGCCAAAATATCGGGGATTTAAACAGTAAACAAAAACCCTAAATTAACTATTACAAACCCTGAACAGTTACAAAATATTGGCAAAATAATTTACAAGCGCGCGGCGAATTAAATGCGAGACGATTAGGGTTTTGACCCTTTGACTAATCCTATTTGCGATTGATCAAAGAAACAAATGTTTTTTTGTCATGTTTCGTTATTTGAGAAAATAATGAATAATTGTGTTAAAAGAAAATCCTAAATTCTAATTGATGTTAATTTTTGAAAATAAATAAATTAATTCTAAATAACCTATTTTGTATTTTTTTTGTTTGTAAAAAAGAAAAGAATTAAATCAAGAACTTAAACCTAATTTTTCTAATTGGTTTCAATTACAAAAACAAGTTAAAATTTCCCTAAGTTAAATTAAACTAAATTAAATTAAATTTGATAACAAAACCTAATTCTAATTTTTGTGAATTCTTGATATTGTGATTTTGTAAAAAAAGTGATTGATTTTGTTAATTAAAATAATTAAAAGAAAATAGTAAAAGAATTTAAAAAAGAAGAAATAAAAAGTGAAGAGATGGGCCTGTGTTGAATAGTATGCTGGGGGGTGCAAATCTGATTTTCTTGGCCCAAATAAGCATTAAGCCTGGTCAGTGCTGGATCTGGCATGGGCGTTGACTTGAGGAGTATGGTGGACCTTCAATGCTGGCACGTCGGATCTGGTTTGCTGATGAATCTGATGGTTGGATGTTGATGGATCATGGTGAGCCTCATGATGAAAGATGCGTTGGATCTATTATCTGAAAATAATACAAATGAAAACGTTGGGATCTGGGGATCGATCCCAGGTCCTTATATTCAATTCCAACGCTTGCTTGCCAACTGACTATGATGGTTAGTTGTAACTACAATAATAATAAAATATAATATAAGAAAATCAAAAGAACTAATTCCAAAGCGCGCGAGATTTAAACGTCCCAATGGCTGGCTGACACGCAAGCGTCTTCCTCCTTTCTTCGTGGTTTTAGACTCTGGCACCTTTACCTATGGACACTTTGCTGTAACTACAAACCTATAACATTCCAAAATCCTATACAAGCAATATAAATGAAAGGTAAGGGTACCAATCAACTCGTCTCATCTTCACGAGCATCATGGTACCAGAATCAAAGCCTAATTTTACTTGTACTGAAAACCCCTAAAACGAACACAAAACCTAGCCATGGAAAAATCACGTACAGACATAAAAAATGAAATTAAATGGCATGGTTAGCTTGCAAACATGATGACAAACATGAATATAACAATCAAAAGTGCTACTGATGCGTAAATTGCAATAATCGATTTGCAAAAATGTGTCAAACTGTGGGAGGCGTAGCACGTGTTTCTGGACATTTTGAAGCTTGCAAATGATGTTGTTAGCTTCCTGATATGTCTAGCAAGCGATTGGGAACCTCAACACACCTTGAATTGGCCTGTGGAAGGAGATTCGTCTCACACTTTTCTTGGAAATTTTCAGTTTTGTTCTGTGCTTTTCACGACCTCTAACCCTTGTTTTTTGATCTGGAAAGCTTCATTATATAACCTAGAATGAATTAGGTTAACCAACTTGGCATGAATCTTTGCATTAATCCAAGATTTGATTTGATTTTCAAGTTGTATGATATGTTGCTATATTGAGCCAAATCAAGCATTTCTTGTACCAATTGTGCTTGATTCGATTTGATCATGTAACCTCAGCATATCTTGATTGCTAATCTGTCAAAAAAAACAAATCAAATCATATCTTTGTTAATTTTCATCATTTATTTGATTTAATTCACTTTTTAATCAATGGAAAATCAAAATAAATTGAAAAATGAAGAATATAATGGGTGAGTGAACATTTGAGTCATGGACCAGATCATAATTGAGGTGAAAGCATAAAAAGTTGGGCCCATTTAGCAAAAAATGCAAATTTGAGCACATTTGACTTTTGGCAATTTTGCAAAAATGGTCAACTTGGCCAATGCATAACTCTCTCAATTTTGACCCTAGATAGGTGTTCTTGGACTTTTTAGAAAGCTTAGGATGTCCTCTAAACAAAACTTTTGGTCTCATCTCAATTGAGTCTTCCATGTTCATGTATGAAGCTTTGACCTAAAAGGTGTTTTTGTTGACTTTTCAAAAGGACCTATAATGTCAAAATTCATATCTTTTTGTGAGTGCAAAATTTGGACTTGGGAGATGAAGATGAATTATAGAGAATTATATACGTTTCAAAATGAGATTTGCATGGGTCATTTATGATAAAGCATGAGAAAGTTATGCTTAGTCAAAGTTGAGTTGACTTTTCCTACAAAACCCTAATTTAGCAACTTTTGGGTTTTGATGAATTGTGAGCAATCCTTGAGGAATCATGATAAACTCTTGATAAAATGATGAATAATACTTAAAAATGAGTATGTTGACCAAAAATATTGAAGTTTGACTGTATGTGGGCCACAATTGACTTTTGACCTAGTACAGTTGATTTTCAGGCAGTTTAGCAATTGACTGAGCAAACTTCTTCTGCAAGGCTTGAAACTTGACATGGATGATGTTGAGAACATATTAGGACAATGGTGAGTATTTGAGTCCTTTGTGTTTCACACATCTTGATGAAAATATAAACCCTAATTTGGGGTATACTGCCTTAGGAGAGAGTTTGTCTGGTCAACTCTTGAACTTCTTTGAGCAATTTGAGGACCTCACTTGACATGTGTTGAGAAATATGGGAGGGAAAATTTTGGGGTATAACAGATAGAATACCAGACTTCACCAATTTCTGCACCTCAGTCTTCAAAGGATAACAATTCTCAACATTATGCCCTGGTGCTCCTTGATGAAAAGCACATGTTTGGTCTGCCTTGTAATATTAAGGCAAAAGTGACGGTACAACGAGAGGTGGTCATGTCTGAACCAACTTCTTCTGAATCAATGCCGGTAGTAACTTTGTATAACTCATAGTAATAGGGTCATAACTCTCCCTTCTCTAATTATGCCCTTGATTCCCCTGCTGGGATGGTCTCTAATAAGCAACAGTGGTTGGAGCTACACTAACAACTGGAGTAACTGAGGCGACTTGCTGATAACGCTGATAATTTCTTCTAGGATTAATAACCCTCCTCTCTTGCATAACAGCATTTTCATCCCCTTCCTTCTTCTTGGTAAACCCATAAGATGGCTTCTTCGCACCTCTAGATCCTTCACTCTTCATTAGACGGACCTCTCTACAGCCTCTTCTAAACGGATACCCATGCCTACCATTTCAGTAAAGTCACTTGGCGCACTTGCTACCATCCTTTCATAGTAGAAAGCACCCAGAGTTTCAAGAAAATCTTAGTCATCTCCTTCTCTTCCATGGGAGGAATCACTTGGGCGGCTACCTCACGCCATCTCTGTGCATATTCTTTAAATGATTCCCTGTCTTTCTGAACCATGGCCCTGAGTTGATCATGGTCAGGCGCCATGTCCATGTTGTACTTGTATTGTCTGATAAATGCTTCTCCCAAGTCATTAAAAGTACGAATATTGACGTTGTCCAAACTCATATACCATTTCAGCGCAGCACCAGTTAAACTATCCTGAAAAAAGTGAATCAGCAGACACTGATCATCAGTATGGGTAGACATTCTCCTTACATACATTACTAGATGAGCATGAGGGCAAGTGTTACCCTTTTACTTTTCAAACTCTGGGACCTTAAACTTTGCAGGTATCTTAACATTCGGGACCAAGCATAATTCATTCACATTTTTCCCGAATAACTCCTTTCCCATGAGGGCCTTCATCTCCCTCTACATCTTATCAAACTGCTCTTGAAAATCATCCATTATGTCATAGAGACCCAAGTATTCACTTGGTGGAGGAAAAGAACGACACACGTCATCATTAACAAACAGAACCATATTCACCAAAGGAGGTACAGCAGGAGCAACATGCACCATAGGAGGTGCAGAAGTAACAATAGTTTGAACAACTGGAGTATCTTGAGGACCAAGATTGGAACCTTCAAGCACAAAGTACTCTGGCATTCCCCATGAATAACCTTGAGGCACACAATTCTGAATAACAGCTGCAGTAGTAGACACAGGAACAGCCGGAGCTTCAACAGTAGCCCTTGTTGGTTGAGGTTGAACACTCGGTGTCTGATTCTGAGCAGCCACCAGAGATTCCATCAGATCAGTAAGATTGGCCATGCTGTCCTTCAAAGCAGAAAATTCCTCGCGCAGCTCGCGATTCTCTTGTTCTAAGGTGTCCATCTTCCTTCTAAAATTAGCCCGAGTGTTGTAGTGGTGAGTCAACTTGCTAAATGAAGTAAAGAAGCTTGGTAAGACACCTAGATATGCATAACAAATGCAATAAATATGTACAATATGATACATGATATGCAATGCATATGATTTGTTTTTATTATATTTCAAGGGACTTTAAGATTTATAGACACATTGCAAATATCAAAGTAATAACGCATTTGAAATACTGGAAAATTTTATTATAATAACCTCAAAATAGGTTACAAGTCTCAACAATCCGAAGTACAAGATGAAAATAAAGTCTAAAACCCTGAGAAGTAAAGCTGTCAGAGATCACCCTATACGCTGGCGCTTCCCTGTAAGACTGGCAATATGAGCCTTCAACCTCTGATTTTCTTCCGCATACTTGGTGACAACCTCCTTCCAATCACCTGAATAAGGAAATGAGTAATTAGAATCTGATTGAGGCTTAGGGGAAAATAAATCCCCATGGTCTCTACAGCCCGACTTTCAAGGATCTCAATCAAGTCATCTTTCTCCTTCAAGTCTGCTCTAAAGGAAATCTCTAAAGTTTGGCACTTGTTCTTCCAAGCATCCTTTTCTCGATGCATCCTGGCCAAATCAAGTTGTAGCTCTTCTATATCATCCAATAAGGGAGGAGTGGTCTTCATAAATAAATCAGGCATAGGTGTCTCCCGAGAATATGGCATCTTCAACTGAATAGCTCTCGTTTGGACCCAAGAAGAGGTACATTGGGGAAACTACCACAACTGTCAACAATATATACATCCTGGTAAGCTCAATGATACCAATCAATATTCGAGTGAGTAAGTGCCATGATCTTAGGCGCCCATCAGGGTTCCTTCCTGACATCCCAAAAAGCATCAGACTGGGGCATATGAGAGATAAACCATCGGTACAATAAAGGCGTGCAACAGATAATCATCCCTCCATGATAAGAATTACGAAGATGAATAGAGTAATAAGCATCACCCAACAACGTAGGAACTAGGTTTCCAATCATGAAGATCCTGATAGCATTAACGTCAACAAACTTGTCCACCTTAGGAAATAAGAACAACCCGTAAGCAAGTAGAGAAAATATGGCCTCAAAAGCGATTGTACTCTTCATCCTGGAAAAGTAACGACCTTTCTCTAATAAGAACTGGGCTGGTAATCCTCTAATCCCTCCTTTAGTAGTCATATGGGCTTCAACCTCAGACTTCCCCAGATGGATCAAAGCATCAATCTCATGTGGTTTTGGCTCACCTTCCAAACCAGTGAAAGCAACACGATCGGTAACAGGTAAATCCAACAGATAAGAATACTCCTCCAGTGTAGGCATCAACTGATAGTCAGGGAAATTAAAGCAATGATACATCGGATCATAGAACTGGACCAAGGTCGAGAGAGTACCCTCCTTCATACTAAGCTTCATGAGAGGAATTATGGATCCATGCTTCTTTCAAAAATCTGCAGAACATTCAATCTCGGGAATTAGACTGATCAACTAATTTATCTTGGGATCCTTGAAACTGTATTTTTCGGTCTTTCTTTTTCCAGAATCCATGGTCAAAAAGTACCTGAGATATTCACAAATGGTCAACTTTTAAGTCCCTTAAAATAAAATTTCTTCAAAATGTGCTTATGAGTGCATGGATGCATGATGCAACAATCACACAAAAGATTACACACATAGGGTTCATAGGTTCAACGTCACGAGCATTAGGTCGAAGGTACTACCCATAAGGTGTTGGTTTAAAAGTTATCACCTGCCAAACAAGGTTCTAGAGGTTCCCAGAGTCTACATCCTTCCTTCGGGTATTACCAACTTCCTGATTAACTCGGTAATTAGTAATATTCTCAAGAAAAACTCGTCCGAGTGTAGTATCGCGTGACAACTATTTCTGGATTACTCCGTCATAGCTTCTGCACTACACCTAAAAGGTCAAGATGGGTTTGGTATTCTACGGTCCTCAGTTTCAGTAGGCTCCCAGGTCGAAAGCAGTACTTATTCCCGATTACTCGGTAAACGACACTACAGTCAAAGGGGCCTCCACTGAGTGGGGGATATCATGTCTCCTTTTTTGGGATTACTCCCTCAAAGTTAACATAACTATACCACCCGTCCTATCTTAAAGTTTTCCCAAGTTCGGGTATAGGACTTATAAGTAATCACCAAGCACCCTGAAAACCAGGAAAATCCAGACAAACACATATACAACATATAACACATAAACAACAATATCACATATACAAATAAAACAAAGATAGGCTCAACCCACTTAGGGATGGACCAGCAAGAGGTCAATCTCTCCCCAGTGAAGTCGCTATTTTTTTATGTAGTGGTAGAAATGTTTAAGACTAAGCCATTGGATTAACTAGACTTGTACAAATCAAAATAAAAATCACCACCGCACTTTATTGTTTCCAAAGGAATGGGAAAAGAGAGAGTAACCCAAAAAAGAGGGGGAAAGATTCAAGGTAAGGGGATTGGTTATGCAAAGGGAAGGTATTAGCACCCTAAACATCTACTGTACTCCGCATGAACCTCTTTGTAAAATCTGTATATTTTGAATATAAAATGTATAAAAATAGATGGTGGAGGTGAGGAAAGAAACACATTTTTTATGATTTTTTGCACCCGCCGCAGTTGCGAACCTTTAGTGCCTACGTACCACCTTTCATGCAATAGGGGATCAGGTTACACGTAGTTCCTCTTTTAAAAATTAAAAAAAAACAAATGTGTTGGTTGTTTTATGAGATAAGACATCATCGTCATTGTCCATGTGGAAAACATACTTACTACCCACAATTATGAGGAAGGGGAATTTGCGTCATCTCTAAGTGGAGGATATGGCTTGGATTTTAAAATCAACAATGCCTCACTCAACACCCAAGTGGAAAATATCTCACTTCACTATATATTATAGAAGTATAGTTGTTTGCATCACTACAAGGATTGACAAGATTCTAATCTTTTGAGAAAAGTTTAAAGTAAAAGCCAGAGTGGCAAAATGGTTTTAAATGAGATTGATTGACTTTTAGTCTTCTCACAAAAAATGTCAAGGTATTACTAAGTTGATTGAAGTTTATTTATGAAAAGGTTTTGAAAATGCATGGACCTAAGTCCAAGTTTATTATGAAAGTGGTTCAAGTTCTTTTTTTTTAAAAACAAGAAGAGTTTTCAAAAGGAGAGAGAATATTTTTGAAATTAAAGAAGATGGGAGAAGAAGAAGATACTATCCTAAAGCATAAGGTAAAAGCTAGGGATAAGAACCATCTACCCAACAAGAAGCCAAAACTTAACATTATGAGTCAAGATGAAGTTCCAATTCTTTGGATTGAAACCAAGCAAACAAAGATACTAGACCTCTTGAGGGAACCAAACCTCAAATGTATTAAGTCTTCACAAAAACTGGGCAGAGTAACGGCTGTATACATGTGAATTCCAAATTACAAACAAAGTATGTAATCACAATAACCTGCACACAAAACAAACAAACAACCCAATGCCTTGAGGTAAACCTCGAGAACTCCAGACAAAATATCAATTAAGGTCAAGGTCTCCAACATAGGCCAAGGTCTCTAATCCTAAGTCCAAGAAGTCCAATACTCCATAATGCCAAGGATAGTAACCAAATAGTCCAAGTATCATTAAAGCTTTTTATGGTCCATGTTGATTATTAGGTGTCTTAGAAGAGAATAAAAAAGCTCAAGTGAGCAAAATAAAAAAAAAGACATGAAATGTAATGCTAAAAGTAAATGATGCATAAAGCATAAAAAAAGGCATAAAGTAAAAACAAATTAATGATTAGTGGTTAGTTGGATAACCATCTTGAAACTTGCATTTGGAACTCATTAGAGGATTGGTAGAACCAAAGCCTCCACACAATAAGTTACATTTGCTTTTTGTCAAGTATATCATCCATTTGGAATCCTCAAAAGTACCATTTAATGATCAATAATGTTTAAGTGATCCGCGTTGACCAAAAGTGTTGTAGATCCATTAGAGGATTGGTAGAACCAAAGCCTCCACACAATGAATCTAAAAGTTATTGGATCAAAGAGATCAAATTAACATACTTGGGCTTGCAAACATAAGTTTGGGCCACGAATGATCATTTATTCGAATCGAGACAAAATTTAGCGCTATGTTAAGCAATCGTAAGTGGACTTATATAGAAGTCGCACCTATTTTGAGGCCGATCAATAACATCTATGCACCATTTGTTTTGAGAAATGGTATAAAGATCATGCTCCAATAACACTTAGTGTAATAAGAAAGGGATGAGATGAAGAGGGATGGGAGAGAATATACAAACCACATTTGAATTAAATTTAAATCAAACTATTATTAAAATCATTCATCCATTTTTGTGGAGTTAGACTCAACACCATGGATCCAATGATGTTAAAAAAGTTCATGATCAAAAATTTAATTCAAGATCAGTCAGAAAATAATCACAAAATAATATTGCATTTAATATATACATAAAAAGGGTTTTAAAAATGTTTTCTAAATGATTTTATAAATTTTTGATAATTTTTAAAAGTCAGAAACTATTTTTAAAATTAAAAGAAATGAGTAAAATAAACCAAAAATGATTTTTAAAAAAAAATCAGAAACAAAAATAAAATGAGGTCACCAATATTTGTCACAATATCATTGGATCATTCCATAATTTTTTCAGAATTTAAAAATGTATCAAAGTATTTTTAAATATTTAAAACAATTCAAATAAAGTGAAAAATTTATAAAAATATCAAAACACAAAATAAAACTGTGAAAAGATAAAAATAAGAAAGAGAAAAGTCAAAAATATTTTTCATAATTTTTTCAGATTTTTTGGACTAAAAATGAATTTTCTATGATTTTTTGAAATTTAAAACAATTAGGTATAAAAATCAGAAAAGAAAAATAAATTCAAAAATATGTGGACCATTGGATGAGAGTCAAAACGCGTTAGTAATCAAATCCAAGAGATCTGACGCGTTGTGCATATCATGGTCATTAGTGAATAAAGCACTGAATCATTAATTAAATCAGATTTTCAAAAAAAAACAAGTGGCGCGCCTTCATTGGTTGGAAGATGACACGTTGGTCATCTTCAACCTCTAGCCAACGTGAATTACAGGTCTCTCAAACTGTAAAATCATAAGCTCAGACTTATGCCATTTTCTTCGTCTCTCCAAGACGAAGACAACCACACCTTCGCGACAAATTTATATAAACTGTAGCTCAAGCAATTTGGGAGGAAAGTTTTGAAAAGGGATTTGAAAATTCATGGTCAACACATGTTTCCGAATAAAAGTAAGTGTTGCAACTAGAACCAGGGCAATGAGAGCATCACAATGATATCAAAGTTTTAAATAATTGATGAAGGAATCTACCTATTGGAGTTGAGTTGCAGAGCTCTGAAAATGGACTTCTATGGAGCAATATAGCGCACGATTCTTGAATGTAATTATATGGTTAGCTTCAGGGAAGATCAGGGAAGGTGAATTGATGGAAAAAATGGATTAAAAAAGGCTTGAGAATAGATTTCGAATTAGCAGAATTTTGAGTTATAGAGCAAGTTTGGCAGGGTGATTCTGGCTATCCAAGCTTGAGGAAATGAATGGGTAATGACCCTCTATTTATAGGGAATCAAATGGAATGTCCAACCGTGTGAAATGATAAAGTTTGGAGGGAAATCGTGTGAAGTTGCAAACAAGAAAAGTTTGACTTCTAATTTGATCAAAACTCATCCAAAATATGCGTTTTATTGTTCTAATCAATTCTGGAACTTCACTAAACATGTTTAGAGGCAAAAACGCGTGGAAAACTTGTGATTAGAAGCCAAAATAAAGACTTCAAATTCTGACTTATGGAGAAACTTCAGTTCCAAGTTACCAAGTTCAATCCAATGGCATTCTCAGCTCAAGGGGACTTAAGGCATGATTCTTGATGCTTTAGAAATATGTGTTTACAAGCTTTACAATGGAAAAAGAATGGAATCAAATGGATACTTGAGCTGAAAGTTGCATTGAGTCAAAGTTGGGAAAAAAGAAGTTGACTTTCCATACTTAGAAATATTTCAACTTTTCCTTCAAAAGTGACATACAATGTTTTGCATCCAAACATAGCCTTCCACTTGGAATTTGCTCTTGACCAAAAAATACGGAATTAATTAGACCTCTTTTCTGACATTTTGAAACTTGAGCCATTCAAAATCTCTAAAAATTGAGAGAGTTATGAGTTGTTGAAGTTGGCAAAAAATGATGAAATGACCTATAATCTTTTGCATCCTTAGGGCATCTTCCATTCATTTTCTCACTTTGCACATAAAATAAGGCATAAAGTTCACATCCTCAAGATCATTATATAAAAATAGTGGGCTCAAGGTGATAAAAATTTACCAAGTTATGATCATTTGAAATCACACATGAGAAATTGGGGGTTCATCTAGAGGACTTGTAATCTTTCTTCATCATCAAGTTTCTTCCACATGAAAACTCTTTGAAACTTTTGAAGTGATTTGTTTATAACCCTTTGAAGAGAAGAATGTTTTTGGAATCACTCAAAAATACCAAAAGATGAGCAAGATATGCTTCTTTGAAGTTCAAAACCCTAGCTTCTAGATCAAGAAAATGCTTGGAAGAAACTTGACAATTTTGAACCACCTTCTTCTAACAATACAAATGTTTTATAAATAGATGTTTTTGAGGATGAAAATGAGAACTCATATCCACCAAAACCACTTCCATATCTTGAGAATTGAGAGAAATATGCACTTGTGACCAATGGGAACAAAGCCTTGTCCAAGTGTGACAACTTCTTCAATCAACCCCTTGTGCTTTTGAATCAATCTTGATAGCTTTTAAATGTGGTGAACCAAAATAACCTTGCCATTCCATTCGTTCCAAAATGAATCCAATGTTGAGGTTTGAACTTCTCAAGCTTTATTGACTAGGGCATGGAAATAAACTCATGAATCCATGGAGCAACTTGCTAAGCCTCATTGCCTTTACCTACATTAGTAACAAGAAAGACAAACCAACATTGCATTTTATTAATTAAAAGGAAAAAAAAAGAAGACAAAATATTCATGACCACAAAAGGAAACAAGTCAAGGTGCTTGGTGATTCCTCAAAGAGCAAAGCTAAAGATAGGAAGGAGAACCAAACGCCCTGTTGTGATCTTGTTGTGATTGAATCAACATGGTATGATGAAGGGATCTTAGGGGGGAAATTGGGGTACAATAGTACCAATGGAGCAAAAATACAAACTTAATAATCTGCCAATTAATAGAGGCATTAACAAGGCATAAGCCTTCAACTTTATATTTTTTTCAAATCCAGTCCAACTTACCGAGCATAAACTCCAACTTGATATGTTATGTATGCGACAACAGTATGAATGTAGTAACAACAATAACAATATTTCAACAGTAACTCAACATAATTCAACATTGGCCATAAGCCTACAACTTAATACTTACCAATAATTAGAGGCATCTCAACAAGATTCATCATCACCAGCAACTTATTAAATTACAACAAAGTATACAGTACACCGTGTTAACCAAAATATACTACGACGTCCTGCTTAATTATTCAGTTAATTCAACTATATATTGCTAGTCACTTATTAATTATAGTATCTCTCATGCTACTAACTTATTTCTACTAGAATTCATTAATCTTATAGGGATATAATACCTTACTAATTCTAATTATTATACTGAGATTATTAAACTAAGTTAAATAACTAAATAGTCTGCATGGGAACGAGTTAATACGACGTATACCTCTCGGCACAGTGGCCATGCCACTCAGTACCTTCCTTTCATGCTTCTCTACCGGCCAACACCCATACTACTCAGCACCTCGTGCAACCTTATGTCGCTCGACACAACTACCTATTCCCCTCGGCGACCTTGCAGCCTTGTGTCGCTCGACACCTAGCACCTATGCTCCTTAGCACATCTTACAGCCTTATGCCGCTCGGTGCAAATACTTGTGCTCCTCGGCACATCCTGCAGCCTTAAGTTGCTCGACACTTTACACTTGTGCTCCTCGGCACAGCGTGCCTTCACATTATTGCACAAATTTCGTCCATTCTGTGACGAACATTAACTCAGCCTTACAGTAATCACTTCGACCATTCATTTTTGACCAACCGCATGAAAACAACATAGCAACGAGGCAACTATATTTCCTATTGATAGATTCATCAATTATACATAACAGTCATGCATAGGATTCCTAAACGACCACAATGTGAAAACGGGCAACTACATCTCCTATTACCAGATTCATCAATCGTACAAGACAGTCATACTTAAGATTCCTAAACAACCACAACGTAAAAACAAGAAACTTTCAATAACAGGCCCAGAACAATCAACGCACAACAAGTATACTTACGACCAACCTCTATACAATATTCATCATACGCCCCCATTATAAGGTCATAACCCTACCCTTACCTGGATTGAAGGTCGCTCTTCAAATCTCTGGCCGTAATCCTTGTCTTGCCTTGCTCGATAATCATGTAACCTTGCTCCTCTTCTGCGTAGTTTTTTACGGTCAGCACACCAATATTTTCTATTCTCCAACTAACCAAATTTCTTATGTCATCTTAACCTTATACCATTAATCCTATTAGGCTTAACTTACATACCCCCACTTTACTACTTCCAACCAATAAAATAGGCCCAACACAATTATTCTATTATTCTACTAACTCTTAAATTATTATTATTATTATTAATCAACTAATTAATTAACTAATAATAATCTAGAAACTTATGCCAACAATTCACAACATCTCACAACTTCAACGAATAATTCAAAAATAATTAATTAAATAACGGGTGTTACAACTCTCCCCCACTTAGAATATTTTCGTCCTCGAAAATTTACCTTGTTCGAACAACTCAGGATAGGAGTCTCGCATCTTGCTTTCCAACTCCCACGTCATGCTTTCTCCGGAAGCTCCTAACCAGACTATTTTAACCAAAGCAATCTCTTTGCCTCTTAGAGTCTTTATTTCACAATCTGCAATTCGTACAAGCATCATCTCCACAGTGAGATTATCCCTTACTTGTACATCATCCATATGAATCACATGAGATGGATCTGAAATATACTTCTGGAGTTGTGACACGTGAAACACATCATACAAATTCGAAAGATTAGGCGGTAAAGCCACTCCATAAGAAACGTTCCCAACTCTGTTCAAAATCTGATACGGACCAATAAAAACAAGGATTGAGCTTCTTAGACTTTAATGCTCTCCCAAAACCAGTCACAGGTGTAACTCTCATAAACACATGGTCACCTGCTTGAAATTCTAAATCTTTACTTCGCTTGTTATGATAACTATTCTGTCTACTTTGGGAAGCTTCCATCTTTTATCAAATTAACTTCACCCTCTCAGTAGTCTCTCGAACAAGTCCAGGTCCAAGTACCACGCTTTCTCCAGATTCATGCCAACATAAAGGAGTTCTACATCTCTGACTATACAATGCTTCAAAAGGTGCCATCCCAATACTAGAATGGTAACTGTTATTATAAGTGAACTCTATTAATGGAATATAAGTGTCCCACAAACCTCCTTGTTCAAGAACACACACTCTTAACAAATCTTCTAACGACTAAATAGTCCGTTCAGTCTGACCATCCGTCTGTGGGTGATACGCTGAACTCAACCTTAACTTAGAACCTAATGTCTCTTGCAAAATTTTAAAAAAATATGAAGTAAACCTCAGATCTCTATCTGAAACCATACACAGAGGAACACCATGCAGCTTTACAATTATACTAGTATAAATCACTGCCAGCTTTGACATTGGAAAACTGATGTTAATAGGAATAAAATGAGCCAACTTTGTAAGCCTATCAACAATCACCAAAATTGAATCATGTCCTCTTGAAGTATTAGGTAACCCCGTCACAAAGTCCATTGAAATGCTATCCCATTTCCATTCTGGAACTTCTAACAATTGCATACACCCTGTAGGATTCTGATGTTCAACTTTTGACTTCTGACAAGTTAAACATGCATACACAAACCGAGCCATATCACTCTTCATTTCAGGCAACCAAAATAAATTCTTTAAATCTTGATACATTTTTGTAGCTCCCAGATGAATTCTTAACTTTCTTTTATGACTTTCCTCAAGAATCACTTTCTTCATCTCTGCATCATCAGGAATACAAATTCGATCACGGAATCTCAACACACCTTGCGCGTGTAACGTAAAATCTTTATTCTCGGACTGATCGATCCTAACCATCGAGTCTATTAATTTCACATCTAACTTCTGAGCTTCTCTGATATTATCTAGAAAATCATTATTAATCTTCAATATCCCCAACATAACACTCTGCGGTGTCACCTCGCAAACTAAGCTCATATCTCTGAACTGTTCAATTAATTCCAACTCTTTAACCATCATTGCTGACATATGTAAAGTCTTTCGACTTAACGCATCAGCTACCATATTCGCCTTTCTTGGATGATAATTCAACCCTAAATCGTAATATTTTAACAACTCCAACCATCTTTGTTGTCTCATATTCAATTCTTTCTGATCAAATAAATACTTTAAACTCTTATGGTCGCTAAATACTTCAAATCTAGAACCATAAAGATAATGCCTCCAAATCCTCAACACAAAAACAACTGCAGCAAGCTCTAAATCATACGTAGGGTAGTTCTTTTCATGAGTCCTCAACTGCCTTGATGCATAAGAAACTACCTTTTCATTCTGCATAAGCACACCTCCTAAACCCATCTTAGAAGCATCACAATATACCAGAAAAGGTTCTCCTAAATTAGGTAATGTCAAAATCAGAGCCGACGTTAATTTCTTCTTCAATTCCGTAAAACTTTATTCACATTGAACATCCCACACATAAGCTCTACCTTTACAAGTCAACTTAGTCAACGAAAGTGCCAACTTAGAAAAACCTTCGATAAACCTTATATAATAACCAGCTAATCCCAAAAAGCTTCTAATCTCGGTAGCTGACTTAGGAGTTTCCCACTGCAACACAACATCTACTTTAGACGGATCTATAACAATGTCACTACCTGAGATAACATGACCAAGAAAACTAATCTCCTTTAACCAAAATTCACACTTAGACAGCTTTGCATACAACTTCTTCTCTTTCAAAACTTGTAATATTATTCTTAAGTGTTCTGCATGCTCTTATTCTTATTTAGAGTAAATAAAAATGTCATCAATGAACACCACCACAAACCGATCCAAATTAGTATGAAATATACGGTTCATGTACTCCATGAATACTCCCGGTGCATTAGTAACACTAAAAGGTATCACCGAATACTCATAATGTCCATAACATGTTCTGAAAGCCATCTTCTAGATATCTTCATCCTTCACTTTAATCTGATGATAACCCGACCTCAAATCAATCTTACTAAACACTCGAGCATCCACCAATTGATCCATCAAGTCATCTATTCTTGGAAGCGGATACTTGTTCTTAATCCTTACTTTATTCAATTGCCTATAATCAACACAAAGCCTCATACTTCCATCTTTCTTCTTTACTAGAAACATTGGAGCTCCCCGCGACGATACACTTTGTCTTACGAATTTATTTTCAAGTAACTCTTCCAATTGCTTCTTTAATTCTGACAATTTAGATGCAGACATCATGTATGGTGCCATAGAAACAGGTCTGGTACCAGGTACAAGATCAATAGCGAATTTGACTTCTCTCTCTGGCGGTACATCAGGAATTTCATCAGGGAAAACTTCAGAAAATTCACACACCACTTGCAATTCCTCAATTATAGCTTGATTATCTACATATAGCAACGCCATCAACGAGAACATCTGAGCCTCTTCTTACATCAACTATTGTAATTGTCTAGCAGACAGTAGACCAGCTTCCTCTTCTTCCAGAGTAGAAAAGCTCGTAAACTTATTATAACAGTTAACATGAACATAATTATGCTCTAACCAGTTCATACCTAAGATCACATCTAACCCACTTAAAGTCAAACAAACTAAATCAACGGCAAAGTCTCTGTCGAAGATCGACAGTGGGAAATTTAAACACATAAAAGACGTAGTCACCTATCCCTTAGCTGGTGTATCGACGACCATCTCCCCACTAGTTCTATGACCCTGAACAACTTCTTGTTTAACTTTACCAGCTGGGGCATCGTAAGGATTTCCACGGTACTGTTGGTGCTTACCCCTCTTCTCATTGATAATCTTATAGTGAGCATTATTATCTTCTTCATATATGCTGCAACTATCGATCAAATCGGCAAAGACACGAATCTTATGGTAACCAATTGCCTTCTTGATCTTTGGGCGTAACCTATTCTCAAACTTGATGCACTTTGAAAACTCATCATTTGCCTCGCTATAGTGCGGATAAAACTTAGCCAACTCAGCAAACTTTGTAGCATATTTAACAACTGACATACTCCCTTGCTTCAGCTCGAGAAACTTAATTTCCTTCTTACCATGAACGTCTTCAGGGAAATACTTCCTTAGAAACTCCCTACAAAACACATCCCAAGTGACATTTTCACTTGCAACTTCCAATTTATGACAAGTCTCTAGCCACCAGTCATCAGCCTCGACTGCTAGCATATGAGTACCATATCTAACCTTTTGTGTTGGAGTGCAGTCCATCACATGGAAGATTCTCTCAATCTCTTTCAACCAATCCAACGCTCTGCCAAGATCATACTTACCCTTGAAGGTAGGCGTATTCTCCCTCTAGAAGGTTGCCAAGCTACAAGATCCAACATTCCCGTCAGCATTCGGCTGATTCTCCATAGCATGCGCCATCACTTCCAAAGCAGCAACTAGTGCAGCGTCATTCCTTCCAGCCATCTTAACTTAACACTATAACATAAACAACGGTTAGAACTCAAGTTAACAATACTCTATTGTTATACAAAATTACAACTCAACAACTTGGTCGATCGTACCGACTTGCTCTGATACCAACTTGTAACACCCCATTTCTATCCAACTTATTATATAAAATCAGAGTTACAAAATTTCCAACAAACAAATGGAATGCTACAATTTAAACTTAAAATAATGACATTTAACACAGATACATAACACTTTAAACTCGGATGAACCGACAACAACATGAATTAATCTTTTAAAACCAACAACTTTCATAACTACGCAGCAGAATCATAAAATTCGACTTAAAAGAATGTAACATCTTTATCCAACTGAAACAACTCCAAATGACAAGTACTTAACGAAAATCAACTTAAAATTCAACAACTGAAGTAATAACAATGATAAAGCAAAAAGCGCTCATCCCCTCGAGTGTTACGTATCAGAGAAATGACACTGACTCGAACTACTGAAGATAAACCGCCTTCACTATGGATTACATGCACGTTACTAACATATGGGTAACATTTAAACAGAAGGAGTGAGATATAAAACAATATAATAAAAATCATGATAAATAATATATTAGAATCAGTTCATATAAAATCACCACTTCGCAGCTCTTTTAACAATGTTAATATCATCAATCCATCCACACAACAACTCAGAATGTAACATGGAATGCGACTTGTTTTGGTGCACATGCATGTGGTACCAATGGAGCAAAACTCCCAAATTAATAATCTGCCAATTAATAGAGGCATCAACAAGGCATAAGCCTTCAACTTTATATTTTTGCCAATCTAGGCCAAATTACCGAGCATGAGCTCCAACTTGATATGCTATGTATGCGACAACAATATGAATATAGTAACAACAACAATAATAATTCAACAACAACTAAACATAATTCAATATTGGCCATAAGTCTACAACTTAATACTTGCAAATAATTAGAGGCATCTCAACAAGATTCATCATCACCTGCAACTTATCAAATTACAACAAAGTATACAATACACCATGTTAACCAAAATATGCTACGACGTCCTGCTTAATTATTCAGGTAATTCAACTATATACTGCTAGTCACTTATTAATTATAGTATCTCTTATGCTACTAACTTATTACTACTAGAATTCACTAATCTTATAGGGATAAAATACCTTACTAATTCTAATTATTATACTGAGATTATGAAACTAAGTTAACTAACTAAATAGTCTGCAGGGGAACAGGTTAATACGACGTGTACCCCTTGGCACAGTGGTCATGCCGCTCGGTACCTTCCTTTCATGCTTCTGTATCGGCCAACACCCATACTTCTAGGCACCTCATGCAACCTTGTGTCGCTCGACATAACTACCTATTCCCCTCGGCGACCTTACAGCCTTGTGTCGCTCGACACCAAGCACATATGCTCCTCATCACATCTTACAACCTTATGCCGCTTGATGCAAATACATGTGCTCCTCGGCACATCCTGTAGCCTTAAGCCGCTCGATACTTTACACCTGTGCTCCTCGGCACAGGGTGCCTTTGCATTATTGCACAGATTTCGTCCAGTCTATGACGAACATTAACTCAGCCTTACAGTAATCACTTCGACCATTCATTTCCTACCAATCGCACGGAAACAACATAGCAACGGGGCAACTATATTTCCTATTAATAGATTCATCAATTGTACATAACAGTCATACATAGGATTCTTAAACGACCACAACGTAAAAACGGGCAACTACATCTCTTATTACCATATTCATCAATCGTACAAGACAATCATACTTAAGACTCCTAAACGACCACAACGTAAAAATGAGCAACTTTTAATAACAGGCCCAGAATAATAAGCGCACAACAATTATACTTACGACCAACCCCTATACAATATTCATCATACGCCCAATTATAAAGTTAGAACCCCACCCTTACCTGGATTGAAGGTCGCTCTACAAATCTCTGGACGTAATCCTTGTCTTACCTTGCTTGACAACCATGCAACCTTGCTCCTCTTCTGTGCAGTTTTTCACGGTCAGCACACCAAGACTTTCTATTCTCCAACTAACCAAATTTCTTATGTTAGCTTAACCTTATACCATTAATCCTATTGTGCTTAACTTACACACCCCACTTTACTACTTCCAACCAATAAAATAGGCCCAACACAATTATTATATTATTCTACTAATTCTTACATTATTATTATTATTAATCAACTAATTAATTAACTAATAATAATCTAGTAACTTATACCAACAGTTCACAACACCTCACAACTTCAACGAATAATTTGAAAATAATTAATTAAATAACAGACGTTACATGTAACCCTGAGGCATACAGTTCTGAGCAACAGTAACTGAAGTAGCAGAAATGAGAACTGACAGAACTTCGGAAGCAACCGTTGTTTGTTGTGGTTAAGCAGAAGGGGGAACACGTGGTGTCTGATTCTGAGAAGCCACCAATGATTCCATCAAAGCAGTCAGATTAGCCATATCGACCTTTAAAGCGGTAACCTCTTCGCGCAGCTCGCGATTCTCTTTGTTCAAGATTCTCCATTTTATTCCTGGAATTAGCCCAAGTATTATACCGGTGAGTCAGCTTGCTTCTGAACTAAGTAGAGAAATAGAGTAAGACACCTGGGTATGAACAAAAATGCAAAAAATATATGCAAAATGATGCATGATATTCAATGCATATGATTTATTTATCATTATTAATATTTCAAGGGACTCAAAGAATTATAGGCAATTTAAAAATATTAAAGTACTAACACATTTTAAAATACTAAAAATTTCATTATAATAACTTCAACATGGATTACAACTTTTAGTACACGTTTCAACAATCCTAAGTACAAGAGAAGATAGAATGTAAAATCCTAAGGAGGCAAAGCTAATGAAGATCTCTCCACACTGACGTTTTTACGTGAGTCTTGCAATATGAGCCTTCAACTGCTTGTTCTCTTCTACATACCTGTTGGTGATTTCTTTCCAATCATCAGAGTTAGGAAGTGAGTAACTAAGTCCTGATTGGGCTCTATAGTAAAATAAATCCTTTTTCTTCTCCATCGCCTCCACAACACGACTCTCAAGAATCTCAATCAAGTCATCCTTCTTTTTCAATTCTGCTTGGTAGGTTATCTCTAAAGTATGATACCTATTTCTTCCAGGCTTCCTTCTCATGCTGCATCCTAACCAAGGCAAGCTGAAGTTCTTCCATATCATCTAAAAGAGGAGGAGTGGTCTTCACAAACATATCAGGTATAGGTTCTTCATGGGAATATGGCATCTTCAGCTGAATTTCCCTTACTTGTACCCATCGGAGATGAGGCTCCAAAGAAACAACTCCTTTTGGTCCTAAGTGTTTTCTACTCTTCTTGTGAATATGGCGCCAAGCCTTTGCAATTTCTTCCTTAGCTTCCTTATGATCCTCCCCCTCTTTGAGAAAGAAACCACTCAGATGAATACTATTTGGCTTATCTCTCATCGGATATTCAAGTTGACGATGCGCAAGAACGGGGTTGTAGTTAATTCCTCCCTTTGTACCAAAAAGAGGTACATTAGGGAAACTACCGCAACTGTTAACAATCTCCACATCATAATAAGCCTAATGATACCAAACAATGTCGGAATGAGTGAGAGCCATAATCTTCGGAGCCCAACGAGGTTCCTTCTTGATATCCCAGAAAGTATCAGATTGAGGTAAGTGAGAAATAAACCACTGATATAACAAATACGTGCAACAAATGATCATCCCTCCATGATAAAAATCCCGAAGATGCGTAGAATAATAAGTATCTCCTAATAATGTAGGAACTGGGTTCTCGATCAAAAAGATCCTAATGGCATTGACATCCACAAATTTGTCGACGTTAGGAAATAAGAATAACCCATAGGCAAGTAGGGAAAAGATAGCCTCGAAAGCAATTGTATTATTCATCCTAGAAAAGTAGCGAGCTTTCTTTAATAAAAACTGAGCGGGTAATCCTCTGATTCCTCCTTTGGTAGTCATGTTGGCCTCAATATCAGACTTCCCAAAATGAATCATGGCAACAATCTCATGAGATTTGGGCTCTCCCTCTAAACTCATGAAAGGAACAAGATCGGTAAGATGTAAACCCAGTAGGTAAGAATACTCCTCCAATATAGGAATCAATTGATAATCAGGGAAATTAAAACATAGATACAACGGATCATAGAACTGAACCAAAGTACAAAGAAAACCCTACTTCATCTTGAGCTTCATAAGAGACACGATGGATCCATAGTTCTTCCGAAAATCTGTAGAACATTGAAGTCGCCATCAAACGTCTTTTATCCTTGAAACTATACTTCTGATGCTTTCTTTTTCCAGAATCCATGGTCAAACAGTACCTGAGATATTCACAAAAAGTCAACTTTAAGTCCCTTGAAACAATTGTTTTAAAGGATGATCATGGGTGCATGAATGCATGATGCAACAATCACACACAAGATCACAAACATGGGGGTTCATAGGTTCGACGTCACGAGCATGAGATCAAAGGTACTACCCACAAGGTATGGACTAATAATTTATCACCTGCCGAACAAGGTTCTAAGAGGTTCCCTGAGTCTACATCCTTCCTTCGGATATTACCAATGTCTCAGTTAACTCAGTAATTAGTAATATTCTCAGGTAAAACTCGTCTGAGTGTAGTATCGCATGAAAACCACTTTCAGATTACTCCGTCATAGTTTCTGCACTACACCTAAAAGGCTAAGATTGGTTAAGGGTTCTACGGTGAAACAACCGGCTTAAAATCATCAAACAATAAAGTCGCCATTGAACGTATTTTATCCCACATGAAAGGAAAGGTAAACATCAAAAAAACCTGAGAAAGGAGAAGTCACGGTCTTACGACCGAGAGATCGGGTAAGGGAGTCAGTTACACGAGGGGAAGGTATTAGCACCCCACACGCTCGTAGTACTCTATGGTATCCACTCTTGTTGTCTATCTTATGGGTGTGTTTAAACTATGCTTGATGTTTACTACTGAGGAAGAATGCATGCAAAAGAAAGGATAAAAGAATGTAGGGAAAATAAAATTGTACTCGCTTGGGCCCTACCCTAATGCCTACGTATCCTTTTTGAGAAACCAGAGCTACCGTAGTTCAGCTCACATGTCTTATTTGTTTTGTGCTTTTTATGGACGGTGTTAATTCTGCCTTCTACGGCAGCTCGGTCTTTGGAGACTTATGTGTTGGAACATAAGTAAATTAATCATGTACTTACCTGAAAAGGGTTTTTTTATAGAAAAGGTTGTTGGATGCACAAAAAGGTTTGATTTGGTTTGTATTTTGTTACCTTGAAAAAGGGTTTAAGTATGATTAGCATGTTTTATGATTTGCTAAGAAAAGAAGTTTTAGTTTTAGATGCATATGCAAAAGGGGAAGAAAAGAGTCTACGGGGGACTAGCCTATTTCTAACCTAATGTTATCATACAATGGCAGCCCTATGATTCGGATTAACAAAAGGGAAATTTCTACCTAGTGTTAGCATGCATAGTTTGCAACCTAAAGTCTAACTTGCAACCGAAAGAAGTAAGCACATCCTAAGGGAACATGGTATGTACAAGGATAAGCAAACAAGCTTGAAGAAGCACACACATAAAAGAGTAAGGAAAAGAAGCGAAATGCTTTAGTCAAGGGGAGCGTATCACCCGAGACAAACAAGCGGAAGTGAGATGAAAAAGAAAAATGTAATGTCCAAAGCGACTAAAAACCTAACCAAGATATAAGAGATCGAGGTCGGTGAAATAAGACGATATGAACAATCACAGAGTATCAGCATCAGCCAATGCGAACTCCTGACAAAGTGTAGGGGTTCGATTGCAGAACTCTTCCCCACTTGACGACTCGATAACACAAGAGCAGGCACAACTCCGAAGCTTCGTGGTGCATCACGAGCTAAGGATGACACGAACGAAGTTGCGGGGGTAGATTATTAACCCTCCCTGCTTTCCTCCTTTTGAGGACTTATCATCTGTACATATGTGGGCACAAATATAAACACACCTCCAGAATATCTACTCAAAGGTAGGGTTTTAAACAAACCACACACAAGTAGCAAACAGAATGCACACAATGCGGAATTTCCCTAAACGAGTCTTTAAATAAACCAAAGTGGTTCCTAACATGATCAACAAAGGAGACCCCCCGTCATACATCTCTATTCCTACTTCTCATGGCATCAGAAAGCAGTAGAGCCCTACTTCTCATGATCTCTAGAAAAGCAGTAAAGAAATGCAGTAAAGTGCAGAAATGAGGAGTAAAATAGAGTTGTGATGATACCAAACAGAGAAAGGTCGTTGCCTCTTAAAAACCATGCAAGCGATGAGAAAACTCTACTAAAAGCTTCCTCGAATTTACTTGACAAAGATTAGGCTCTTAAATTACTTCGTGACTTCTTGAAGCTCTTCCATCAAATCTCTTTTATTCAACCATATCCACATAATTGTAATAATATTATATCACAAATTCATGGCGAAAGGGTAACAACAAATAATTACCAAATAATTATCAAATGATTACCATCCATAAAAACTAAATTCTAAGAATTTCTAGGCAGGTTCCCAAGAAGATTATCATTATTTTTACTAATCTATACCAAAATTTCATGAAAAGAAAATGATAGGAAAAGGGTTTAGAACTCCAAACAGGGGGTTAGGTTCTGAGTTGGGGAGTATGTCCAGCAATACTGTCTGGAGCTAAGGCCCGTCGGAAAGCCTTTTTTTCCTATTTCAACTTCAGGCTCCCAAACATGCTCCTTGAGCTTAAATGTAAGAGGGGTTCAGCCCAACTAACATTCAACAACACCATTAACATTTTATTATTCCAACCATTTATTGAATTAATAATAACGACAAAAATTATCAAGAAATAGAATTTGGGAAGAGGAGCAATCTAGGGTTCTGACTAAACCATGACTCCACGAAGAATTCCAAATGCAGTTTCTTCTTCTTTCGACGAAAGAAATTTCACCGCCATGATAACTTCGTCTCATTTCGCGTCTTTGGCTTCGAAGCTCCGTCTTCGCTCTCCTCTGTGATACTCCTAAACCTCTTCGTCTTCGAAGCTTCTTAGCAAGCTTTGCTTTGTCTCAGTCCTCCGCTTCATCTTCGTTATGGACTTGCTTCAATCGCGGCTTCACCATGAGCGGTATCTTCTTTTCCTTCTGCTCCATCCAACGAGGCTCCCCTCTTCTTCAACCTTATCTGACGAGTTTCAACGATTTACCACTGTCGTCATCACAACAAAGATCGTTGCAAATATTCATCGTGGATTCGTGCTTCTTCGAGTTCCCATGAACCATGCCGATGTCTCACTCTTCATCTCATTCTCAGTATCACCGCCTGAATCTAAACAACCATGAAATCGGACCCTAACCCCAGCGACACGATCGAGAAAACCAGGTGATTCCTCCGCTTTTGATTTGTTGTCTCTTCTTGTTCTTCTTCTCACTGTCACACTGCGGTTTCTATGTTGTAGTGTTATTTGCAATTCATGAAACTGTGAGGTTGTTGAAGATTTTGTGGCTTCGATGATGGATGAAGATTAAAGAGGCTTGAATCTGTTGATGATGCTGAAGCGAGCAGAAATGAAGAGTGAAGTTGTTGAAAAATTGAAGAGAGTGATTATTGAGATTGGGGATCTTGGATTGTGGAGATCTTATTGCTCTGTGTTGAAGAGGATGGTGGATTGAGATGTTGGGGAGAAGAAGGTGTATGCGTGAGAAGGTTCAGGATGAAGGTGGTGGAAGGAGGTTTTTAGAGAAGGTGAATATGAGGCTTAAAGGTGGAACACGATGAAGAATCAAGCATGAATATTATGGAAGGTTGCAGGAATGAAGAGTTATGCGTTTTGCAGAAGATGAAAGTTATGTTGAAGGTGGTTGATTGAAGATGCAGTTCCTGATATGTGTAGAAGACTTCAGAGATTTGGTGAGTTTTCTGTATTTTTGATTTTTCTGACCTTCTTTGGTTATGGTGATCGTCTTCTCCTCTTTTTTGTTATTCTGTTATCCGTTTTTTCTCTTGGCTGGCCCTTTTTTGCTGAATCCGTTAGGGGTTGTTAGAGAGCAGTTATGGTAGTTAGGGGATCCTGAATTCTGTTTGGTTTTCTCACGGTTCATCTCTTTTGCACATTTCTGTTTGGACTGCTATAACTGTTAGGGAATTTTAGTTATAGTTGACAGTAACAAATTGGTTAGAAGAAGTTCTGCTGGGAAATTGGTTATAGGTTGGTTGGAAAGAAGTCTGGGAATTCTGTTAAGAGGTTGGTTGGAAATATGTTAGAGGATTGTTAGAAGTTTATTTATGAAGGTTAGTTGAAAGCCCTGTTAATACAGTTAGGGAATTAGTTCTTGATTCTGTTAGTGTTTTTGTTATGCTGAGTTGTTTTAACTGGTTTTATTTGGATATAGTGTAGGTATCACAATATTGTAGCATGTCTGGAAGCTTGTAGCAGGGAAATTGTGATATGTTTTGATGCTTGGTTTATAAATGTTTTGCTTGTAACTTTGAGCATTATAATCATAATCTTCTCTGATCTGGATTGTGTCTTTGTTCATCTGATTTTTCTTTGAATCGGTTTTGTATGTTGTAGGTCATGGAAATGGCATAGTTATGAAGTTGGATGAAGATGTAAAGTTTAAAGAAAGAAGCCACAGTGGTGAAATAATTGCGAGGATTGGATCTCAGACCTTGAAGAATGGTTAAAGATGGACGTTGGTTGGAGTATTTGAAGGCTTATGCATGAAGATTAAAACATGGACATTTAGAATATGTGTTTTTTTGTAACTTTGGTGTAATATAGCTTGAAATGAATTGTATTTGAAATTTCAATGATAAAAGTTTTGAGTTTAAATGGATTGAAGTGTAATAGTTTCTTTTGTTTCGTGATGGAATATATTCTATCCTTCCAAAGTGAATTTTGTATCTCCCCTCTAAAACATCTATATTGACGTTCCAACCATAAACTTCTCTTTAGCAAAAATATAACTATTATCAGCCGTGAAAAACATTCCCTCTATTGTACTTATTTTGAATCCTATGTTTTTCACCTTTGCACTTTTGGATTATCATCACTAATGGGATAAATAAATCATGTTGACTTAGGAAGGACTTTTGGTCCAAAACACGATTGACTTCGACCAAAAGTTGAAGTCTCGACACTTGACCTCCCATCACAAAGTGATTCAAAAATATCAAAAACTCCACCCATTTGTATTAAATCTCGAGGTAACGACTCATAACCAGTAATGACCCGGAATCAACCCTTTTCTAATAATCACGAGTAAGGGAAATGAACCCTAACTTAAATAGTGATTACGAGCACAAGAGGACGATAAGGACTTCCATATATAACGCAGAGTCTTCTGAATGCAGCCCAATTGAATTATTTATACATGAGAAGAAGCCCATGAGAAATTTATGACTAAAGCCTTGAGGTCCATCTGATGACCATAAACACGTAGAGGCAAACCCTGATTGATTAATAAACAAATTCGACCTTAAATGAAGATGAGAATCTCTAGTTGGTGATGAAACCCTAATTTCTCAAAATCCTCAATCCCATGCCGAATTTATTGCTTAATGATGTATGAGGTGTTAATTGACCTAATGAAGGGTATGCTGATGAAATGAGAATGGAATGCATAAGCCATGTGAAAATGAAAGGGTAGGATAAATTTGAGGTATTATATACGGTCCTCAATTTCAGCAGGCTCCCAGGTCGAAAGCATCACGTCTTTCCAATTACTCGGTAAACGAAACTACAGTCAAAGGGGCCTCCACTGAGTTGGGGATATCATGTCTCCTTTTTTGGGATTACTCCATCAAAGTTAACATGACTATACCGCTCGTCCTATCTTAAGTTAGCCCAAGTCCGAGTAGAGGACTTATGAGAAATCACCAAGCAACCTGAAAACCAGGAACATCCAGACAAACATATATACAAAACATAATATACAACAAATAATAGCACATACACAAATAAACAAAGATAGGCTCAACCCACTTAGAGATGGACCATCATTTGGTCGATCTGTCCTCAGTGAAGTCATCATTTTTCTGTGGTCGATATAGGTACGGGGGTTGGTTATGCAAAGGGAAGGTATTAGCACCCTAAACATTTACGGTACTCCGTAGGAACCTCTTTGAAAAGTTATGTATTTTGGCTAAAAGTGATGTATACAAAAAATAGGTGGTGGAGACGAGGAAAGAAATATTGTTTACGATTTTTACACTCGCCGCGGTTGCGAACCTTTAGTGTCTACGTACCACCTTCCGTGCAATAGGGGGTCAGGGCACTCATAGTTCACCTTTAAAATTTTAAAACACAAATGTGTTGGTTAATTTTAAGAGACGAGACATCATTGTCGTATCCGAGTGGAAAACATACTTACTACCCATGGTTATGAGAAAGGAGAATTTGCATCATCTAAAAATGGAGGATATAGCTTGGATTTTAAAATCAACAAAGCCTCACTCGACACCCAAGTGGAAAATATCTCACTTCACTACATATCATAGAAGTATAGTAGCCCGCATCACTACAAGGATTGACAAGAGTCTAATCTTTTGAGAAAAGGTTAAATGAAAAGCCAAATGGAAAAATGGTTTGAATGAGATTGATTGACTTTTAGTCTTCTCACAAAAATGTCAAAGTATGATTAAGTTGTTTAAAGTTTAATTAAGAAAATATTTTTGAAAAGGCATGAACCTAAGTCCAAGTTTATTGTGAAAGTGGTTCAAGTTTAGAAAACAATAATAGTTTTGAAAAGGAGGGAGACGATTTTTGAAATTAAAGAAAGATGGGAGGAGATAAAGGGACTATCCTAAGGCATAAGGTAAAAGTTAGGGAAAATAACCGTCTAACCAACAAGAAGCTAACACTTGGCACAATGAGTCAATGTAGAATTTTCATCCTTTGGATTGAAACCAAATAAGCAAAGATATTAAATCTCTTAAGACTACCAAACTTCAAATGTATTAGGTCTTCACAAAAAATGGGTAGAGTAACGACTGTATACAAATGAATTTCGAATCACAGGCAAAGCATATAATTAGAATAACCTGCACACAAAGAAAAAAAGCAACCCAATGTCTCGGGGTAAACCCCAAGAACTCCAGACAAAATAACAACAGAAGTCACCAAGTCTCAAGGGTAGTCAGGGATTGTAATCCAAAGTCCAAGAGGTCCATAACTCCATCATGCCAATGATAGTAACCAAATAGTCCAAGTAACCTTAAAGTTTTTTTTATTTTTCAAGTTGGTTATTAAGCATCTTCAAAAAGAAAATGAAAAGCTCAAGTGAGCAAAACAAAATGACATAAAGATAAATGCTCAAGTGAGCAAAGATGAAAATAGCATGAAATGAAAATGCTAAAGTAAAAGGTGCATAAAAGTAAAGACGTAAAGTAAAAGCATAAAATAAAATTCAATTTCCAGTGAGTTAGAAATTAGAGGTTAGTTTAATGTCCATGTTGAAACTTGTATATGAAAACTCATTAGAAGATTGATAAAATCAAAGTATCTCAACAACAAGTTTGATTTGCTTTTTGTCAAGTATATCATTCATTTCAACTTCTTAAGGCCACAACAAGTAATCAACGATGTTAAATGATTCACGTAGACCAAATTTTATGAAGGTTCATTAGAGGATTGATATTAAAACCTCCTAACAATGAACTTCAAGGTTATTAGATCAAAGGTTTCAAATTAAACATACTTGGGCTTGCAAACATAGGTTTGGGCCACGAATGACCATTTCTCGAATCGGGACAAAATTTAGCGCTATGTTAAGCAACCGTAAGTGGACTTATATAGAAGTCACACCTATTTTGAGGTCGTCAATAGCAATCTATGTACCACATGTTTGGAGAAATGATATATAAATCACCCTCTAACAACATGTAGCACAAGTAAGAAAGGGATAAGATGAAGGGGAAGGGGTAAATATTTTAACCAAAGATTTTAACCAAACTATCGTTAAAATCATTCATCCATTTTGGTGGAGTTAAACTCAACACCCAAGATCCAATGATGTTAATGAAGCTCATGATCAAAAATCACATAGCTCAAGCTCAGCCAGAATATATTCAAAAATGAAATAGCATTTAATAAACAAAATAAAAAAAGAAAATGGTTTTTAAATTATTTTTTTTAAATGAAAATAAAAGGCAAAATAGCAAACTATATTCAAAGTATCAAATAAAAATTAAAAGAAAACATAGAAAAGTCAGAGATGATCTCAAGTATTTTTTTAAAAAAATTTAGCAATTTTTTAAAATAGAAAAGTATTTTTAAATTATTTAAAATCATTCAAGTGAAAAAAGATCAAAAATAGTAAAAATCAAAATAAAATTCTAGAAAAAATTTCAAAAAGTCAGAAACAAAGAAAATGATCTTGATGAATTTTTTTAGAATTTAAAAATATCAAGTATTTTTAAACAATTAAAAACAAGTCAAAACAAAAAATCATAAAAAATATCAAATCTGAAAATAAAATCATGAAAAAATAAAAATCAGAAAGAGAATATTTAAAAATATTTTTGTGAATGTTTTCATAATTTTTGGATCAGAAATGAATTTTCTATGATTTTTTGAAGTTTAAAACAATTAAATATAAAAAATCATAAATAAAAATAAAAGTCAGAAAAGTATGGACCATTGGATGAGAGTCAAAACGCGTTAGTAAACAGATCCAATGGATTTGGCGCGCTGTACATATTATGGTCTTTTTTGGAAATCACACCCAGTCATTTTTTAATAATTAAAAGCAACAAAAAATATGGCGCGTTGGATAGAGTCTGACTAATGAAAATAATCAGATCCAATGGTATTCAAAAGGTGCGTATAGTAAAACAAATGCACTGGATAGGATTTGAAAAATCACATGTCACGCTATCATTGGCCGAAGCACGACACGTAGGTCATCTTCAACCTCCATATGCCCTAAATTGAGGTTCCACAAACTATAAAATTAGAGAGCCAGACTGGTACCATTAGATTCGTCTCTTCAAGACGATTCTAATGGTACCCTCGCGCCAAATTCATATAAACTGTGCAAGGATGTATTTGAAGAACACCATAAGAAATAGCGAGCACGAAAATCCCAAGTATCTCTCTCAATTCTCAATGAAAATGAAAACTATAAGAAGTGTGAGAATCAGAAGGATGAATAGAGTAGAATAGGGCTTTATTTGGTTCAATTTGGTTGAGAATTCTACCTGGACGAAGTAGCAGAAAATTGCTCTGAATCTGGACTTGGCTAGCACGATTTAGGACACCTCAAGGCTTGGTTCTTCTTCTGTTAGCTTCAATGAAGTTCAAGGATAAAGAAACAACAAAGAAATTGGATTGAAAAGTGAAGAAAATAGGAATTTGAAAACTCATAAAAATGGGTTATACATAGAGTTTGGCAGGGTGATTTTGGTTGTCCAAGCTTGAGGAAATGAATCCATAATGTCCCTCTATTTATAGAAGAGTGAATGGTGAAAAGAATTGGAAGCAATAGTGAGGTTTGGAGGGAAAACGAGGGAAGCCCGAAAGTGAGAAAAGTGTGCCTGGAATTTGCCCAAAAATTAGCTAATTCTTGCGTTTTGATCCTTAATTCAACTTTGTGAACTTGGTTAACCATGTTTAAATCAAAAATACGTGCTAATTTGGTGTTTAGTAGCTGGGTTATGGATTTAAAATTCTGACTTGGAAGAAAAAATCAATTTCAAGTAGCTGACTTTGAACTCATGGTGTGCATGATTTAGGAAACCTTAGGACTTGATTATTGATGCATTGGAAAAATGAGGTAACATTCTTAATAATGTTCTAAGATAGATATCATTTGGATGCTTGAGCTAGAAGTTGTGCTTGGTCAAAATCATAAAAAATGTGCTGACTTTTATACTTAGAAAAATTCTAAGTTTTTTCTTCAAAAATGACCTATAATGTTTTGATTCCAAACAAGGTCTTCCTTAAAAATTAAGCCTTGATCATCAATGCTAGCTTGAAGCGGACTCCTTAAAGATTATTGTGAAACTTGTATCACTCAAAAATTTCAAATATTGGATAAGTTATGATCCTTTGAATTTGATGAAAATCCACATGGTGACCTATAATCTTTTGAGCTTTTATGGCATATTCTAACCATTTTCAAGTTTTGCACATAAAAGAAGAGTTTAAGTTAACACTCTTAAGATCATTGTGAAAATAGAATGGGCTCAAGGAGATAAAAATTGATCAAGTTTTGACTTTTTGAAGTCACATAAGGGAATTTGTTGGCCTATCTAGATGACTTGTAATCTTTCTTAATAATTAGTAATCTTTCACACAATATTTGCTTGAAACTTTTGAAGTGATTTGTTGATAACCCTTTAATGAGAAGCATGTCTTTGGAATCAATCAAAAATATCAAAAGATGGACAAGATATATCCCTTAGAAGTCCAAAACCCTAACTCCTAGAGCATCAAAATGGCTTGGGAACCCTTTTCAATTTTGACAATCTTTCTTGTGCAAATACTTTTTCTATGTGAATAGATGTTGTTGTGGATGATAACGAGATCCTATAGTGACAATAACCACTTTCTAATATTAAGAAATGATAGAGTTATGCACTTGTGACCAAGGAATCAAGAACTTGTCCAATTAGGTCAAACTTCTTCAATCAATTCTTGCATCTTTTGACTTCCTTTGGAAAATTTAGGCATGATGAATCATAGTAGACCTTGTCATGAAATTTATTTAAAGCACTCTCAATGATGAAGCTTGAATCTCAATTAAGCTTTGTTGAAGAAGGCATGGAAATAAACTCATGAACCTATGAATCAACCTGATGAAATATGTTGTGCCCTCGCCTATAGTGTCATTATTTAGAGCAAACATTCATTGTATTTGTTAGTTAAAAGTTAATTAACACAAGAAAAATATGACCGCAATATAAAAATCAAAGTGCTTGGTGATCTCTCATGAGAAAACCTAAAGACAGGGAGAAGAACTAAACCCAAGTGTAATCTTGATATGATTGAGTTGATATGAGATGATAGAGGAATCTTAGGGGTGAAAATTGGGGTATAACAATATGCATTGAGCACTTGTGTAATATAATAATTGAATTGTTGTCTTGAAAGAGAAGAGATCAATACTTTGTATTGACATTGTTTATCAACTTTCATATCTACTTCAAGAATTTGTTTCTAATCATTTTTTCAAAGTGATTGTGGTATAACGTTGTTGTCCAGGATTTTTGGAAGCAAGAGAGTATTAAGGGAGGATTGTTCTCTTTCTACTCCGTATTGGTTACATTGTTTTCAGGATTGTTGAAAACAAGTGTGTACATTGAATAGGATTATTCTTCGTGTATTTGGTTGGATCTTAAAGGATAGTTAAAGCCTTTGATCTCCTTATAGGTTAGATAGTAAGAATCACAATTGGTGTGAATAGGCTTTACATTCATTCTAACTATAGTGAAATCTCTTACATGTTGGTAAGGGGACTGGAGTACTCTCAAAGTGTGAGGGGAACCAGGACACATCCTTGTGTTCTTTACTTTTCTGTATTTACCGCTTTCATATTGTTGTAACCCAAAATTTTCTCTCTTATTTCTCAAGAATTTTCTCACAAGATCTCTATTGGGTCAAGACTACACAAGGTTTGATCAGCTCAAGATACTTCCTCAACACTGGTGGCTCAAATTAAGGTTTGGGTTTGGACAAGTACAATTGGACTTTTAATGCCCCATATAGTTTCCATGGATCATATTGGGCTCTCAAGCATCAGGTCGAAGAAAGGAGAAAGAGGAAATTATCGTAAGGGCAAAACTGATCGAGAAGGAGTGGTGGGAAAATTTTGACAAATCGAAGAAGAGAAAGCTTGATTCGATCTATAAGCTTCGATTGGGCAATGGCTTCCTTCATGCTTGCTTCGACCCATCTCTCAACCTGCTTCGACCCACAAGCTTCGACTGGGCTATGGTTTCTTTAAAGCTTGCTTCGATCCACAAGCTTCAATTGGGTAAGGACTTCCTTCGAGCAACCTGCTTCGATCCACATATTAAACCCTTCGACACACATAGTTTCTACAGTATGAATTACAATTTGAGGTTTGGACATTTGAACTTTCGACCACTTAATTAACTGATGGTTACTGGTAGGAAAGCAATCCATATTTTCTTTCGTTTTGACTATGCCAATAAGATTATCTTGCATACTTAAAGTGGTACATTCAGATGAATGTGGTCCATTCGAAGAACATACAATTGGTGGTCCATTCGAAGAACATACAATTGGTGGATTCGAAGAACGTACATTTGGTGGTCCATTTGAAGAACATACAATTGTTGGTCCATTCAAAGAACACACAATTGGTGGAAACAAATATTGTTTTGTCTACTGATGAGTTTGGTCGAAAGTTATGGATCATTGTGATAAAATAAAGGGATGAAGTATTTGATTCAAGAAATTAAATTGAAGACATAATGTTTAAAGAAAGCATGGATCAAATTCATAGGCCATGCCACATGATCTTGCTTTGCATGCCTCATTTCTTGTGTTTCACTCTATAATTAATTGTTTACACAATGAATTAAGCTCTTATCCAAGTATTTAAAGTATTGTCCAAGCCAATTTTCCCTTAATGGCACAAAGTTACTGTGATACGGTGGGAGAACTGACTTGAGGTTTTGTGTTTATGTTCGCAAATGTTCGGTTGAGCAAGAGTCGCCACCGACTTTTTATTTTATCCTAAGGAAAGGTCAAAAAGCACAGGAAAGACCTTTGAGATGTTTTCTTGGGTTCGGGGAGTAGATTATAGAAAGGGAAGGTATTATCACCCTTTCTATCCATGGTTATCCATGGGCTCTTAGTTACTTGCTTAGATCACTTGCCTTTGCTTTTCAATTGTTTGAAATGGTGCTTTGTGTGTGTGGTTTTGAAAATGTTTTGAAAAAGATGCCTTGTCTAGGCAACCATTGTAACAATTCTTGGTTGAATGTTTTACAAGGGTGTTTGTCTTTTTGAAAAGATGTTTCAATGTTTTTGAAAGTTTGTTTTGAAGTTGTGTTGTGATGTGTGTTTTGAAAATGGCAAGTGTGCTTTGCAAGTTTGGTCAAGTAACCAAGAGCTATCTACCCTAAATTTCTCAAAGATCTTTCTTATGTTTTAACCCTTTTAACAGTGTTGTTTCACCATTGTATTTGGTGAACAACCTTGTGTTATGATGTTAACGGGACGGGCACGGGTCATCGTATAGACCATGGAGGCAATGGTGTCAAGTATCTTTGGCAATTTTCTTAAGGGACTTGATCATTTTTGTTTAGGCAACTTGATAGCGTCATCGAGGGACTATAATCATTTGATTTGTTTTTGTTTTGCCAAAGACATTTAACATGCAACCATGGCCCATTTTTGAAGGCAACAAGTGGAGTAACCCTAAGGGTGCAAGTGTGCATTGTGTTTGTTTTTTCATGCATATTTATCTTGGATTAAGTCAAGCTATTTGTTGATTTGATTTGCATACAAACCCTAAGTCTAAACATGGCATAATTGAAAGCTTTTAAATGCAGAAATTTAAATGCTAAGCTATTACAACAATGATTATGGGGATGGGGATACAAGTTTGAATTTGGGGGGATATTTGACAAGGAAATAAAATCTAAGTTATTACAACCATATCGAAAGTATAGGATACAAATACTTAATTGTACAATATTTAAGTGAATACAATAAATATACAAAATGTATTATGCACAAAAAATGATTTTTGTTATGTATGTAAAAAGGTTTTCATGTTTGAAGTATAAACAAAATAAGAAAAAGTCTTTTTTTTAAAATTATTTTTATGGTGTAGGGAAAAACCCTAATTTTCAAGTAAATAGTATTTATTTATTAATTATGTACAATATTTGTTAATTATATACAAAAAATAAAAAGTATATTGTTAAAAAAAAGTATTTTTAGTGTCATATATTAAAAAATAAAAATGTATTATTATCATATTTTTATCCTAAGTATTCTAATATATATATATATATATATATATATATATATATATATATATATATATATATATATATATATATATATATATATATATATATATATATATATATATATATATATATATATATATATATATATATATATATATATATATATATATATATATATATATATATATATTTACCAAACCTATTAAATATAAAAAGATAAAATTAATTATTTATGTATATGAAAAAAAATGTATATTTAAGAAAGTATTTTCAAGGTGTAAATAAAAATAATAACTGAAAATAAATATAATTTTTATATTATTTTTTAGGGTTTTAGTAAAAAGTATTTATATTATTTACATATATATATTAATAAAATGAAACAAATGCCAAATAAATATTTAAAAAAATGTGGAAAAATATTTTTGGAGTCTTTTATGCTTGAGCAAAAAATATAAAATCAGAATCAAAAAGAAAAATGCAAAAATGACAAGTATTTCACATAATGGGCCAGGGGATGCAAATGGAAAAAAGGGGTGCAAAAAATAAGCTGACTCAGGCCCAGCCCAAGTCAACCCTGTCTTCAACCTCCAGCAACCTTTTGAAAAAACGCGCGTTTCCCTTGCTTCATACAAACTCCTGGTTCCTTAATTTTTAACAAAAACTCATAACACAAACAATGTAGAGCATCAAACCACGATTCCAGACATGTAAAAAAATTGACCTAACTCTAAGAAACCAGGGAGAATTTCTTCACCCCCAATTTCTGACCTAGTTTTTCTTCAATGTTCATGGCTAAAATTCTCACAGCATGCTTAATATAAATGAAAAGTAAACACATGTATGGCTTCAGGGTTATGAGTAGAACATGTTTTATTCACAAACCTAAACTTAGTCATGCCTGGATAGAGAGATAGAAGTCCATGGATTACCTGTTTCAGCTTGACTTGAACAGAGCAATGTTGCAACCTTCAATGGAGTTTGAGCTTTGGTTGAGCTTGCCTGAAGTCCAAGGATGCTTACCAAATACCTAGCTTGTTTTGAAACCACCTGTATCGTGCTGTAGAAGTTCACCTGCACAGCTTGAAAGTGAAAATGGAAAACGTGGTTAGGGGTGTTACAGCTTGAGTTTAAGGCTTGGGATAGTTTCAGTGGATGGAATGGAATATGTTTGAACTCCTTTTGGACAAAACGCACGACAGGAATGGATTATGGAACTCAAGTTGCAGGGTATGCCCTGTTTCTGCAGCAAGAGGGTGTTTTGGTGTTTTTTGAGGTATGAGAGGTGGTTCACTCGTGTTTTAGGTCAGTTGGGATCTATGGAAGATGTTCACAAAGTTTGTTCTGGCTTATGCTTGCAGGAAGTGAAAGTTGCATATGTTTTGCCAAGTTACTTCTATGTGAAGCAAAAGATGTGTCCTGTGTCCAAGGCCTGTACATGCCATCTTGTATGCTGCAAACAAACCTCTAGGCCCCCCTCTAATCCCTGGATTTGATTTTCAATCTCAGATCTTTGTCCAAGGCTCAATGCATAGTGGTTTGACATAAAGCTACTTTTGCAAAAATGGCAAAATCACTTTTACCAATTAGGGGTTAGTTTGATGTGTAATGCCCAAATGGATAAAATAACACCTTAACACAATGGTTAGGCATTAAATTATTGAGTGTGGAGAGGTTTAGAGGCCTGCAATCTAGCATAAACCATGCTGAGTTGAAAATGCAAGTTGTTGTGCACAAGCCTTGGCCATGAACAAAAGTGAGTTTTGGCCAACTTTGCAAATTCGATTCTCTCTAACCAGAAGGGTGTTTGAGAAGTTCTTGGATAATTTGTAAATCTTGGAATATGTACTACAATCCATATTTGTAATTCAAATTGAAACTCCAAGTGGAACCATGTGAAAAATGGCCAAGAAGTTGGACAAAAATCCTGCCTAGAATAGGGCAAAATTTCTCTAAGTTAAAAATGTTTTGTACCCTTGTTCCAAAAATCCTAACTTGAGATACAAGCTTTCTTTGAGAAAACTTTGTGAATCAAAGTTGTATATTTAGCAATGGACTACAACTTTCATGTTTCAAGTTTTGTTTGAATCCAATTGAATCTTGGTGAAAAAATGGGACAAAGTTAGGAAAAAATAAGGAAATTTCATAAATTAGAAAAATTCTAAGTTATGAAATTTTCTCATTTTAAACCCTAATTTGCAATTTTGGGTTTCTTGATGAACAAGTTTCATAATGTGACATGTCTTGATGAAAAATGAATCTTGGCACTTGATTTTCACCAAAAAGTCAAAGTTTGACTTTTCAGTATACAGTCAAATTTTGATCAGTTGACTGAAAAATTCATCTGTCAATCCTATGAATTTGAGATCTTTTGAACTTGTTGAATGTGCCAAGACAATGTCATTGAGTCCTTGAGTCCATATATGATCTTGTTTTGCCATTGGTTAGTTCAAACAGTCAAAAATTGCCTTTGTGCAGTCAAAACCCTAAAAATGACCATTTTGCCCTTTTGGTGATCTGATCAAATTTCTTGTGGAGTTGTGATCCAAACTTGATCAAATGATTCATATAAGTTCATAATGTTGATGTGGGTCAAATTTCATGAGGTTTGACTGTCAATTGGCCACAGTTGACTTTTTCCCCAATACAGTTGATTTCTAGGTCAACTGTCCAATTGACTGGGCAAAGATTGGAATCAAGGCTTGAAACTGGGTATGGATAAACTTGTGAGTCCAACATGAAGTATGAAAGTTACTTTGGGAATTTTGGGTTAAAACATCCCTGTGCAAACTCAAACCCTAATTTGGGTCAACAGTGCAAGGAGGGATCTTGAGCAGAGCAAACCCTAACTTGATCTTGAGTTCCAAGAGTCTTGTGATGAGAAAATGTTGATGAAAAGGGAGGGCAAATTTTGGGGTACAACAGTTTCCCCTGTTCAATCTTCTTGAACCTGAAGATTTGATTGGCAGGTTTGCCTTTCGCGACTCGAGGGTAAAAGGAGATTGGACACTAGAGTGCCCAAAAAATTTGCACTCATCAAAGCGTAGTTTGAGGGAATGGGCTTAAAGATGCCATTTAGAGATGTGACAGAATCTTGTCGGGGGATGGTCTTAGAGATGCCATCTGGAATGTATGTTGTAGGTGAAAGAAATGAGTATCAGAAAGGTGTCCATGTTTTGGAACATCTCTGAGCTGGGGGTCTGAATAAGCAATAGATTGACATCCGTATTTGGAAGCATTCGTAAACTGTTTTCAAAAGTTGAATCTGAACAAGTGATAGATTAACATCCGTATCTGGAGAATCTGTGAACTGTTTTCAGAAGTCTTGAAGTTGAATAAGCAATAGATTAGCATCCATGTTGGGAAGCGTCCGTAAACTATTTTCAAAGGTTGAGTCTGAACAAGCGATAGATTAACATCCGTGTTTGGAGAATCCATAAACTGTTTTCAGAAGTCGAAGTTGAAGCTTATTAATCTTATCCTGAAAAGGGTAAAATATTAGCTGAAACACAAAGTTATGTTGCATCAAATGTATGATGCAATATATATGTTATATCAATGTTTATGATATATGAATGTAGTGAATGTGCATGTAAGCTGATGAGTTGTCTTGCTGAGGATAGATGAATCCTGGACAGTCGGAGATGATAGAATCTTGACTGCTGTCGGGGAAAGTGAATCCTTGACTGCTGCAGGGGATTGCAAGAATCTTTTGATCGTTGGAAATGAGAAATCCTGGGACCGCTGTTGGGGAATCAGGAATTTGGGTTGTATTCCACTTTGAGAATGAGAATCTTCATTATGTTGGGAATATCAGGAGCTTGGGTTGTATGCCAATCTACTGGGGTTTTAAGGACGAGAGTCTTCATTCTGTTAAGGGTCAGAAATTGGGAGCATACCAATCTTATGAGGTTTCAAGGATGAGAATCTTCATTCTGTTAACGATTAACTGTTATCTGGTCGATCTCCAGGCTTTCACAGAAACTTGTATTGCTATCTGGTCGTAATCCAAGCTTCACAATAACTTGTTGAGCTTATATTCGGTCGAATCCGAGCTTCACGGCTTGTGTTAAAGATATACCACTATCTGGTCGACTCCAGGCTTCGTAGTATTCTTGGCTGTTGTCTGGTCGTAATCCATGCTTCACAGAAACTTGTATTGCCATCTGGTTGTAATCCAGGCTTCACAATAACTTGTTGAGCTGTTATCCGGTCGAATCCGGGCTTCACGACTTGTGTTAAAGATATACTGCTATCTGGTCGACTCCAGGCTTCGTAGTATTCTTGGTTGCTGTCTGGTCGTAATCCAGGCTTCACAGAAACTTGTATTGCCATCTGGTCGTAATCCAGGTTTCACAATAACTTTCTGGGGATTAAACTATTATCCGGTCGAATCCGGGTTTCATAGCTTGCTCTTAGGAGATACCACTATTTGGTCGTAATCCAGGTTTCGCGGTAGTCTGTCACTATTATTCGGTCGTAATCCGGGCTTCACAATATGCTGTAGAGATCAGGATACTATCCGGTCGAATCCGGGTTTCATAACTTGAATTTTGTGAGAATTTGATCTTTGACGACCGTAACTTCCAACAGGTGATGAAGGAACTTTTGAACGACCGATCAATTTGAAATGTAATTTGTTTTGGTGGATAAATCCTTGACAAATGTTGGGGAAATAAACCCATAACCGAAGCTGGGGATTGAAAATCCTTTGATTACTGAGGGTGAGAAATCCTTGTTGACTGCTGATTGCTTGGGGAATGAGGATCTTCAATGGTTGAGGGATCTTAGGATCACTGTTGGGGATTGAAAATCCTTGGTGATTTGTGGGAAATGAGAATTCTGACGATCTCTACTGGGGAGTCCAGAATCTGGTAGACTTATGCTGGAGAAGTAAGACTGAGAATCTTCAACCTGATGGGAAGTATCTCTGTAGGGAGAATGTTCACTAGTATGGTTCCGCTGGGGATTGATAGTTGGAAGTTTCAGCTCTGCTGGGGACTAACAGTTTTGGCTCCACCGGGGATCTTGAAACTTAGCTCTGAGGGGATTTGGATTCTGGAAGGCTCTCTGGCTGGGGAAATCAGCTTTGAGAAAGCTTTCGTTCTACCGAGGATCCTAAAGTTTAACTCTGTTTGGGGAATTAAGTTTTGGATTTTAACTTTGTTGAGGAATTTGGAGTTTAATTCCGCTGGGGATTCCTTCTGAAAGGGCATCAAGATATCTATCTGTACCTTCAACCTATCAGCAATCATCTTTCTTGATTTGTAAGAAAATGATTATGTTCAAATGCATATGCCTATTTAACAAAACATTGGACGTTTCTCAAATAAAACATAAGTGTAAAAAAGCAAAAGGAAGACAAAGCAAATTTCTGTATTTGGAAAAGTGTTTGTATTAACTTTTTATGAGTATCTTTGTACAAAGGAGACAGGCATCCTAGTAAGAGGATGTTGTCGTAAAAAATTGAAAATTTTATACAAAAGAAAGATGGCTATGTGTAACAATTCCATGGGATTTCATTCTGTTATAGCCTTCACAACTCTGAATATCTTGTCCATTCAATGCTTCGTCCGCCGATGATTGGATTGATCAGAAGCTCGGAGCTTGTTGATGAAGAGATTGTTCTTTAAAGTGATCCGACGAGACATAGTCATACACTTTAATTCCCTAACTTTTGCCTGAATCGCCTTTCGGGTTTTCGATCCACCGGGAAACCCTTTTTTGCCCAAGCCGCCCTTTCGGGTTTTCAACTTGCCGGGTGTACAGATTTTTTTGTTTTATCCCTAATTTTTGCCTGAACCGCCCTTTCGGGATTTCAGTTCACCGGGATACCCATTTTTGCCCAAGTCACCCTTTCGGGTTTTCGACTTGTCGGGTTATTTTATGCGTAGTATCTTTTGACTATGTCTGCGTTCGCAGGGTGTGGCAAATCGTCGCCGTCCATGGTGGCCAGAATCATTGCACCACCAAAAAATATACTCTTGATCACAAACGGTCCTTCGTAAGTAGGAGTCCATTTGCCCCTGGGATCACTTTGCGGCAGGATAATCCACTTGATTACAAGATCTCCGACTTGATATACTTGACGTTTGACTTTCTTGTTGAAAGCCTTGATCATCCATTTTTGGTACGTCTGACCATGGCAAACAGTAGTGAGTCGCTTCTCATCGATCAAATTGAGTTGATCAAGTCGGGTCTGAATCCAATCGTCTTCACTCAAACCAGAGTCCTTCATAATCCTTAAAGAAGGAATCTGAACTTCCATGGGTAGGACAGCTTCCATGCCATATACCAAAGAAAATGGGGTTGCCCCTATTGAAGTACGTGTCGTGGTACGATATCCATGCAGAGAAAACGTTAACATCTCATGCCAGTCCTTGTAGGTAACTGTCATTTTCTGGATGATCTTCTTGATGTTTTTGTTCGCAGCTTCAACAACACCGTTCATCTTCGGCCGATAGGGAGATGAATTGTGATGATAAATCTTGAACTGTTCGCATAGAGCGGTGATCATAGTATTGTTCAGATTTGTACCGTTGTCTGTGATGATCCTGTCGGGGACACCATACCGGCATATGAGGTTCTGCTTGATGAAGCGGGCAACCACATTTTTTGTAACAGAGGCAAAGGAAGCTGCTTCGACCCACTTGGTAAAATAGTCAATAGCGACCAAGATGAAGTGATGTCCGTTGGATGCCGTGGGCTTGATCTCTCCAATCATGTCAATGCCCCACATTGTGAATGGCCAAGGAGCTGTCAGAACGTTGAGAGGAACAGGAGGAATATGTATTTTGTCGGCATAGACTTGGAATTTGTGGCAAGTACGGGAATGTTGATGGCAATCAGCTTCCATGGTAGACCAGTAATAGCCTGCCCTTAGAATCTTCTTAGCCATCGTATGTCCGCTCAAGTGGGTGCCAAATGTGCCGCTGTGTATCTCAGTCATGATCAACTCTGCCTCAGCTTTGTCTACACATCGGAGTAAAACACAATCATGGCTACGCTTATAAAGGATGCCATTGCTTAGGAAGAACTTGTCCGCAAATCTCCTTAAGAACTTTTTGTCATTGACGGAAGCTCCTTCGGGATATTCTCTAGTCTGGAGATACCTTTTGATTTCATGAAACCAGGGTTGTTCCACTACTTCTTCGGTATTAATCTCATGACAATGCGCAGGTTCATCCATTCGCTCGATGGTGATTTAGGGAGCCTCGTTATCCCAGTTGAGTTTAAACATGGAAGACATTGTAGCCAGAGCATCTGCTAGCTGATTTTCTTCTCGGGGAAGTGCTCGAAGGTGATCTGCTCGAAATGAGGTAACAACGTCAGGACATGTTCTTTGTATGGGATAAGATTAAGATGTTTGGTGTCCCACTCTCCTTTGACTTGACTGATAACCAAAGCCGAGTCCCCAAATACAACCAAAGATTTGATCCCCAAGTCTATAGCAGCCTTGAGACCAAAAATGCAAGCTTCATATTCGGCCATGTTGTTGGTACAGCTGAAACAAAGTCGGGCAGTGAAAGGTGTATGGCAACCTTCCGGGGAAATGAGTATCGCACCGATACCGTTTTCGAGTGCATTTGAAACACCATCAAAGTACAGGGTCCATCGGGATCCATTTTCAGGTCCGTCATACGGTCCGTTACCTTCAATGTTGTCCAAAGTCATGATGTCCTCGTCCGGGAAGTCGAATCTCATGGATTGATAATCTTCGATAGCTTGATGAGCTAGATGGTCAGCTAGTACACTCCCTTTTATAGCTTTTTAGGTGGTATACTAGATGTCATACTCAGTCAGGATCATTTGCCATCTAGCAATTCTTCCAGATAAAGCAGGCTTCTCGAAGATATACTTGATTGGGTCCATTTTGGAAATCAACGAAGTGGTATGAGTCAACATATACTGCCTTAGTCGGTGAGCAGCCCATACCAAAGCGCAGCAAGTTTTCTTGAGCGGTGAGTAGCGAGTCTCACAGTCGGTAAACTTTTTGCTAAGGTAATAAATGGCATGCTCTTTTCGACCAGACTCATCATGTTGGCCCAGTACACACCCCATTGAGTTGTCCAAAACAGTCAGATACATGATCAGTGGCCTTCCTTCGACGGGTGGCATCAGAATAGGAGGTTCTAGCAAATACTCCTTGATCTTATCAAAAGCAATTTGATAATCATCGTTCCATTCGACTACCTGATCTTTCTTTAATAGTTTGAAAATTGGCTCATAGGTAGACGTCAGGTGAGAGATGAACCTGGTGATATAGTTCAAGCGTCCCAAGAATCCTCTAACCTCCTTTTCAGTACGGGGGGCAGGCATTTCTTGTATAGCCTTTACTTTTGCTGGATCGGCCTCAATGCCTTTATTGCTGACAATAAATCCCAGAAGTTTACCAGACCTAACTCCAAAAGTGCACTTACTTGGATTCAACCCTGAGTTTGTATTCCTTCAACCTGGCAAACAGCTTCTGCAAATGTTCAAGGTGTTCTTCTTCCGTTTGTGATCGAGCTATCATGTCGTCTACGTAAACTTCAATCTCATGATGTATCATATCATGAAACAAAGCTACCATGGCGCGTTGATAAGTTGCCCCTGCGTTCTTCAGTCCGAACGGCATCACCTTGTAGCAGAAGGTACCCCATTGTGTAACAAAGGTTGTTTTCTCCATGTCCTCGTGGGCCATTTTAATCTGGTTGTAGCCCGAGAATCCGTCCATGAAAGAAAATACTTTGTGCTGAGCTGTGTTGTCAATCAAGATGTCGATATGTGGCAGCAGAAAATCATCTTTAGGGCTGGCCCTGTTCAAATCCCGGTAGTCCACACACATTCTGACCTTGTCGTCTTTTTTGGGAACGGGCACAATGTTAGCAACCCATTGCGGATAGGATGTAACAGCCAAAAAGCCGGCGTTGAATTGCTTCATTACTTCAGCTTTAATCTTCTCAGACATGTCGGGCCTCATTCGGCGGACTTTTTGCTTGATCGGTGGACAGTCTTCTCTTGTAGGGAGACGGTGAACCACGATATCTGTGTCTAACCCCGGCATGTCTTCATAAGACCAGGCGAAGATTTCAACGTATTCATTTAACAGTTGTATTAAGCGCTCCTTGACACTTGGTTCCAGATTGGCACCCACTTGTACTTATTTCATGTCTTCCTCTGTTCCTAAGTTGACAGTTTCCAACAACTCTTCATGAGGTAAGATGGCCCTCTCTTCTTGTTGTAGAAGTCTGGCTAGCTCTCCCGGTACTTCACAATCTTCGTCATCTTCGTACTCAGCCTGATTAACCAAATCTTCAGAGTTATTGAAGGATACAACAGAATAGTCACCCATGGAATCCGGAGTGGATGGGTACCTGCATTTGTGAGTGTGGGTGTGTGTAAGGGATAGCCATCCTTAAACAAACAAAAATGCAAAAGGAAAGAAAATGAACACAACAGTTTATAAATGAAAAACGTCCAATGATTCATTAAACATGGCATATGATTATGAAGAGAATCAAAACCCTTACAAATGGACCTACATGCCCCGGGCAAGGCATGAGGTGAAAAATAGTGTGCAAATTGTTTTAGTAATTATTACAGACCAACAGGAAATGTTCGAAAGATAAATTACTGATTGATGAAAGTAATAGGAACGAAGTCTTTCGCCTCCCAGTTGTGCAGTACCCCTTCAATGGTTGGGAAGATCCAATCTTCAAAGTTACCCTATTCGTCTTCGTCTTCTAAAGCATTGATTCCATGAGGAGAAATCTTGATGGGTGCCTTTTCAATTTTGGAGCGACGCATAGCCTTTTGCCCCGCAACGGTAAACCCCAACCCAAACTTGTTTGTCTTGTGAGGAAAGTCAGGCAACTGTCCCCATGTTGAGCTCTTCCCCTCCTTCATTGCAGCCTTTGCGTCTTTCAGAGATGCCATCCTGGCCACCTGCTTGGGTACCTCAGCTACTGCCTTTTCTACTGCAACCTCGGGAGAAACTTCCTCGAAGTGTTGGAATGGTGTTTCGATGAATTCGCCATCCACTTCCACATACCGAAAGGAGTTCAGATGACTGATCATGTACTCCTCCTCACCGTGTACAGTTATGATTTTACCCTTAACAGGGTATTTCAGCATCTGATGTAGAGAGGAAGTGACTGCCCCAGCATTATGAATCCATGGCCTTCCTAGTAAGCAAGAGTATGATGGGCGGATGTCCATCACATAGAATGTGGAGTTGAACACCTCAGTACCTACCTTGATGGGAATGTCGACCTCCCCATGCACCATTCTTTTAGACCCGTCAAAGGCCCTGACAATGATATTACTTGGTTTCAGCTCCAAGCCTTCACAATCCAACCGGTCCAGAGCTTTCTTAGGCAACACATTTAGAGAAGAACCAGTATCGACCAAGACATGGGCGAGAGTGGTTCCTCGGCATTCAACTGACACATGCAATGCGTCATTGTGCTTTCTTCCCTTCGGAGTCAGGTCAGCATCAGAGAAACCCAGGCCGTTGTCGGCGGTAAGGCTGGCTACACAAACCTGGAATTGATCGGCTGAGGTTTCTTGGGGCACATGGGTTGTCTTCAAAAACCTTATCAAAGCTTTGGCATGAGCCTCCAAACAAAGCAGCAGGGCCAACAAGGAGATCTTCGAGGGGGTTTTCCCCAGTTGCTCCACCACATCATAATCACTCTTTTTGATTATTTTCAGAATCTCCTCCATTTCTTTTTTAGAGGTCTCAGGGATGACCAATGGCTGAGCCCTCGTCCTGACGAGCTCTTCTTGGATCCCTTTCCCCTTATCATTGGCAGCAGCAGAAGGGACAACCACAGGAGTTACAATTTCTTCAATCATTGGCGTTCTTGCAGATAGTTTTACCGGTGCAGGGGTAACCTTGGGAGTAGCTGAGGGTCCAAAGATTGCCTTTGGAGGGGCAATCTCTGGAGAGAAAATTCTTCCACTTCGGGTAATTTTTCTCGTACCGGCAATGTTTCCAATGTTGGAAGTTTCTTCATCAGAGCTCTCTTCAGTTATCTCAATTTGTTTAACACCGTGGTAGTAGATTTCTCCACCATAATTCCACGGTATTGATTTGTCAGATTTGTATGGGACGGGCCCAGGCATGGTTATCTTCAACGGTACAGTCTTCGGAGCGGATGTAATCTTAACAGGCCTTTTGGGGACCTTGGAAAGATTGGCGGAAATGGTTATTATTAAAACTTCATTGATTGGAGTTGGAGTAACAGGAGTCTTTTCAAAAAGAATTTCTTGGTTGTCCATTAGGCGCTGGATGCCTAACTTCAGTAATGGACAGTCGGTTGGTAGAGAGGAACAAAGGTAGCAATCTTCTTTACAACCTGGGAAAATCCCAGCCTTCAACAGATTCAACTTGATTGTCAGTAGTGGGGTTATCAGATCATCAATAGCAGAAACAAACAGATCCTCTTCAACAGCATGGACATTGTGGCCATGTTTTGGCATTGGAGCAGAGATTACATTCGGCTTCTCAGGGGCGTCGAACTCAACCTCTTTATCATCTATCAAATCTTGAATTTTATTCTTTAACGCCCAGCAATTGTTGGTGTCATGCCCAGCGCTATCAGAATGATAAGCACATTTAGCATTGGCATGATAGTATGGAGATGTGGTGTTAGGGTTTTTTGGCGCCTCCTTTAAACCAGTCAGATTCAACTTCAACAAATGGGGAAGAACTTGTGCAGGAGTCATGTTGATGCGGGTGAATTGTCGTTGTGGCCGTTCTACCCGTTGCTGATTAGGTCTAGACTGATTGTTACGAGGCTGATCATTTGACGAATTTTGAATCATCACGGCCCCTATAGTCGGCCGGCGCTCAGTTCTTCCCAATCCTTTCTGAGAGTATATAACGGCTGCTTCCTTCTTGGCCAGGAATGGTATTTTAACAGTTGTGGAGGCAGAGCCATCCCTTTGAATCTTCCCACTCTTAATACCAGCTTCCACCCGTTCGCCAGTCAAAATCAGTTCGGTAAACCCTGCAGAAGAGCTCCCGATCAAATGGTTGAAGAAAGGGCCAGATAGGGTCCCCAAGAACATATCAACTAGCTCCCTATCTGAAAGCGGTGGTTGTACTCTTCCGGCCAAGTCACGCCATTTCTGGGCGTATTCTTTGAATCCCTCATTTGAGGCCATCCCCATACTTTGTAACTGAGTATGGGTCGGCGTCAAGTCAGCGTTATATTGATACTGGCGATAAAAGGCAGCTGCCAAATCCTCCCAACTATGCACTTCTGACCTCTCAAGCTGGTAAAACCAATCTAGCTGAGTATCGGACAAGCTGTCCTGGAAGAAGTGTACCCAAAGATTTCTATCGGATGAATGAGGTTGAATTTTTCTGACATACGACCTCAGGTGCATCTTCGGGCAAGACAGACAGTCGTATTTTGCGAAAGTTGGTACCTTAAACTTTGGAGGGATCACAATCCCAGCAATCAATCCCAATTCCTCAAAATCTAGCCCAGGAACCCTTTGTAGCTCCATAGCTGCCAGCCTATCTTCCAGGTTTTTGTATTTGTCGTCCGCTGACGGGTATTGCTGCTATGAATAATCTTCATCTTCTTCAACCTCTTCCTCTTCAGCCTCGGACTCGGAAGGTAATGCAGCTCCTTTTCCTTTGTCGGTCCCCTCGTCAGATGTGGAGGGGAATTTAAGAACTCTCCTAGCTTCATTCTCAAATCTTCTTCCCAGTGTAGCTACCCCAACTTTTTTCTTCTTCTTTTTTCCTTTTTCTTGCTCTTTATTCCCTAACAGTGCTTTAAGATCCTCCTGACCCTTTGCCAAGGTCATAAGGAGCTGTTGAAACTGCGAGTTTTGTGCCTGCAGATCTTTGATCGTCTGCTCAATATCCATCTTACTGAAATAAACAGCAGAAAGATAAGGAAACCTGGTGTGAAGACCTGTTTATGCATATGATGAATGATATGTTTATTCATGTAATGCATTCAAGGATTTAGAAATTCAAAATTGTTGCAAACAAAAAGAACACACGTCATATTAATAAGAAGAAATTTGGTCAGTACATAAATGCCCCATGGGCCAAATATTACAAAAACTTCTTAAGGTAAAAAGACGTTGCGCATCCTCTTTGGTGCGATGTAAGTGTTGAGGGTCTCCTCCTCGTGAAGTCGGCGGGTAAGCTCCAAAACCTTCTTCTCATTGGCGTAGAAGCTGGCTTCAAAAGTATCCCTTTCTTCCTTGAGTTGGATCCAACTCTTTTGCATTTCCTCCCATGATGTTGGCATGTCGGGATGTAGGATGGTGTATGGAACCTCTCCTTCCTTAACAGGCTCTTTGATCAAAGGGAGAATATGAGGGTAAGGCATCATAAGACTCTGGGCTCGGGTTCGTACCCACTTGAGGTAAGGCTCAAGAGGGATGGAGTTCTTGTGCCCCAGTGTCTTGTTATCTACCTTGTTAGGCATCCTCCAAGCTCTGATGAATCTTTGTCAAAGTCCTTGCGCATCGTTGTCGAAGTCAAAAACTAGGTCAGGAATCAGCATGTCATGAGGGCCATCCCTCCGTGCATATCCAAATTTTCACAAAGCTAGACAGGGGTTGTAGGTAATGCCTCCCCTAATGCCAAGTAATGGAACATTATGGAACTCACCACAACGATCGATGATGATGACATTTTCTCTGGACCGAGAACACCAATGTACATCAGAATGTGTGAGGGTCATCAATCATTGTGACCACCTTGAACCCTACTCGTTCTTCAAAACTGATTGTGGAAGGTGAGAAATAAACCACCTTGCAAGGAGAGGAGTACAGCACATGAGAACACCTCTCTTCCTCATTGTTCGTGTGTAAAATGAGTGGAGGATGTCCCCAAGCAATGTAGGTATGGGATTCCTGGATAGGAAAATCTTGACAGCATTCACGTCTATAAGTTGGTCAGGATTTGGGAACAAGACCAACCCATAAATGACGAGTTCCACAATCTCTTCAAAGGCTTGTAGATCCAAAGAATTCCAACACTCTTGTGCCTTCTCAAACAAGAATTTTGCCAAGAAGCCTTTGACACCACTTCTAGTTTCCCAATGCCCATTGATGTCAGATGGTTGCAAGTGTAGTGCTTGAGCAACATCTTCAGGTTTTGGTTCTTTTTTTGTACCGTTCTAGGGTAGTTTATTACGAATATGAATTCTCAGGAGTTGAGAAAATTCCTCCAAATTAGGCACCAATTGGTAGTCGGGGAATGTGAAACAGTGGTGAAGGGGGTCAAAGAACTGGAACAACACTTTCACCATGTCTTCTTCAATGCTGGTGTTGACTAGGCTGAGCAGTCTACCATGTCTTTCACTGAAGAGAGAACTTTCTGGAATTCTGGATGTAAGCTCCTTGAGTTGAGGAGGGATTCTCACAAGGTTGACTTGAATGGTTTTCTTGCGAAGAATTTCCATGACCTACAAAACAGGAACAAAGATGAAGATCCAAACCCTTGAGATGGTTAGTGGATGCATATGATGCTTTATGATGTTCATGATGTATGCACAAACATATGTACAAGCAAGTCACACAAAACCCTAGTTTCAGGCTTGCATGGGGTTTCATAGGTAAGTACCCTCTTGAGTGAAGTTGGCTTAAAAACTTGTCCTATAAATAGTAACCGGGTTCTAAGGAGCTCAATATCATTGGATTGTTTTCCATGTTCATTGTTTTGGTTTAGCCACTTAACTAGCGACCAAAATATTCCAAGAAAATAACCCTTAATGAGTGTAGTATCGAGTATCTACCAACTTCGGACTGCACCAAAGCCGGTCATCTCACTACCCCTAATAAAAGGCCAAGATAGTCAAGTAAGGTTCTAGGTCATTAGTGCTTAGTGACATCACTCAGCGGCCCCGTACTCTCCTTGATTGAACTCAAGGGTTACCGCTACTCACAAATATGTCGCACTAATATAGCTATTGCTTCAACTGTGTCGGTATACCCCGCACAGTTTCCACAACGTATTGCTATCTATGAATGTTTCCCAAATCCGGGTGTAGGATTTCAAGCCCAGACAAGAGAACTAAAATGTAAAGCAATCAAAGCAAATAATTAGTCATGCAAAAGGTGATCTAAGCCCTAAGGTTACTCCACTTTCAAATTAGTCCCCAACAGAGTCGCCAGTTCTATGATACGGTGGGAGAACTGACTTGAGGTTTTGCGTTTGTGTTCGCAAATGTTTCAGTTTAGCAAGAGTCGCCACCGACTTTTTATTTTATCCAAAGGAAAGGTCAAAAAGCACAAGAAAGACCTTTGAGATGTTTTCTTGGGTTCGAGGGGTAGATTATGAAAAGGGAAGGTGCAAGCACCCTTTTCATCCATGGTTATCCATGGGCTCTTAGTTACTTGTTTATATCACTTGCTTTTTCTTTTCAATTGTTTGAAATGGTGCTTTGTGTGCGGTTTTGAAAATGTTTTGAAAAGAGGCCTTGTCTAGGCAACCTTTTGTAATGATTCTTGTTTGAATATATATAAAGGTGTTTGTCTTTTGAAAAGATGTTTCAATGTTTAGAAAGTTTGTTTTGGGAAATGTTTTGAAATTAGCAAGGATGTTTTGCAAGTTTGATCAAGTAACTAAGAGCATCTACCCTATCTACTCAAAGATCTTTCCTACACATTTTTAACCCTTTTGACAGTGTTGTTTTACCATTGCATTTGGTAAACAACCTTGTATTTAGATGTTAAACGGGATAGGCGCGGGTCATCATATTGACCATGATAGCAATTGTGCTAAGTATCTTAGCAAATTTTGAGGGACTAGATCATTTTTGTTAGGCAACCAAGATAGCGTCATCGAGGGACTATGATCTTTTTGTTTTGATTTTATTTTGCCAAGATACTCAACATTCATACCATGGCTATTTTAAAGGCAACAAGTGGATGAAACCCTATGGGTGCTTGTGTGCATTGTGTTGTCAATTTACATGCTTTTATGTCTTGTATTAGGTCTAGCTATTTGTTTTGATTTTGGATATTGCATACAAACCCTAATCTCTATCATGGCATATTTGAAAGCAATAAATGCGTAAAAGTAATCTAAGCTATTACAACATTGATATGGGGAGGGGGATACAATTTTGAATAGGAGATTATTTGCAAGAAATTAAAACCCTAAGATTATTACAACCAAATTGAATTCTTTGTTCAAATAATGAATAAGCAAATATTTAAATGGACAATTAAATAAATATGCAATATATTGTAAATATGCAAAAAAAAAATTTTTGTATTATTTTTATGTATGTAAAAATAAAATATTTAATGTATCAAAATAAGAAAAAATATTATTTTTATTAAGGGTGGAAACCCTAATTTGTTTTAAGAAAGTATATATATATATTATGTATTATTTATTTATGTACAATAAAATAAAAATATATACAAATGTCAAAAAATAAAAATATGTTAGAAAAATATTATTTAAGTATATAAATAATAAAAATTAAAAATATAACACTTTTATTATAGTATTTACAAGTTTTTTTTATTAAGAAAATAAATGTATATATTATTTAATAATTATTTCTATGTTCAAAAAAATAATAAAAATAATAAAATAAAATGTGAAAATGTATGAAAATGTTTTTGGTATTTTTAATGTTTAGGAAAAATAAAATAAATTCAGAAATAAAAAAGAAATAGAAAAATATGCAAAAATAAACAAATGGGCTGAGGGGTGCAAATAGCAAGTCAGGGGGTGTCAAAAGCATGGAACAACACAGGCCCAACCCACTTGCTTCATCTTCAACCTTGTGACAAACAAAAACGCGCGTTCCTTGTTCAAATTTGGCAATCCTGCATACGTGCTCTAAAGCAAAAACTCACAACACAAAAGTTATAGCATTTTCCAACACGATTCCAACCATGTAAAGAGCTTAATCTAACTCTCAAAGACCAGAGAGAATTTCTCTGGCCCTAATTTCTAACCTAACTTTTTCAGAAAGTTCATCAATCAAATTCTCCCAACTCAGTTAACTTAAATAAAATTTATGCATATGTACAGCTTAAGGGCAATGAGTACTATATTTTTTATTCACAAACCTAAGCTTAATGATTCCTAAATAGAGAGATATAAAGTTGGAAAATACCTGCTTCAGTTGAACACGAGTATGACAATGTAGAGATTTTCAGTGAGGCCTGAGATGCTTGTGAGTTTGCGTGAACTTCCTGTGACCTTCCCCAATGCTTAGTTGCCTTTGAACTTGCTTGAATAAGCTTGTAGAAGTCAACCTGCACAAACATAATTCAGAAATGGTGAAGGGTGTAAAAGAAGTTACAGTCACTGGCCAATGGTTGGGAGAGCTTAATTGAGTTATATGGAGTGTGTTGGAAGAGGTTTGGTGCAAAACGCACGAGTGGTTTGTGAGATGGAGTTGAAACTGCAGAGACTGTCCTGTTTTGCAAGTTTTTGGTGTTTTGATGTTCAAGGGTGTTTGAAGACTAGATAGCTTGTGTTTCTGACTTAAGGCAATATGCAAAACTTGTTTGGAATGGTTACAAGAGATGGTTTTATCAGATACCCCAGTTCTCTCTTTTTTGCAAGTTGACTTGGCTTTTAAGAAAAGTGTGAAGTGATCAAACAAAGAGCCTGTACAGGCCCCCTTCCTAGCTGCACAAAGTTGTTGTACTTTGCCCTGAGTTTGTGGAGTTGGTATGCTGCAAAAATCTTGGTGCAATGCTCAAGAGAGAAACATTGACATAAAGCCAACTTTACCAAAGTTGCAACGCTACCTTTTTGCCATTTTTAGGTTAATTCAATGTGTAATCTTCCATTGATCAGAATAATGCCTTAAACCATTGAGTTTGCATTCAATTTTTGAGTGTGGAAGGGTTTAGATACCTGTAAACAAGTACAAACAAGTCTGGATAGAAATTGCAATTTGTAGCATAGTGAAAAATACCATGGATCAAAGTGACATTTTGCCAAATTCAAACCTTCGATTCTCCCTAACCATAAATGATTTTGGAGATTTCTTGGACATTTTGGAAAGCTGGTAACATGCTCTACAATCCATCTTTGGAATGAATTTTTAAATTCCAATTGGAACTAGGTGAAAAATTGCCATGAAGATAGGCCAAAACTAGGTGAAAAATCCTGCCTAAACTAGGGCAAAATTTCACTAAGTTAAAAGTTTCATGGACCCTTATTCCAAAAATCATAACTTGAGATCCAAGCATCTTTTGAGAAAACTTTGTCAATCAAATTTGTAGATTTTGTGGAGGACTACTACTTTCATGTTGGAAGTTTTGTTTGAATCCAATTGCATCATGGTGAAAAAGTTTGGCAAAGTTGGGGAAAAATAAGAAAATTTTATAACTTAGACAAATTCTAAGTTATGAAATTTTTCAATCTTAAACCCTAATTTGCAAATTTAAGTTTCTTGATGAACAATTTTCATGTTTTGACACATCTTGATGAAAAATGACCCTTGGCACTTGATTTTGACCAAAAAGTCCAAGTTTGACTTTTCAGTGTACAATTGATTTTTAATCAGTTGACTGGAAAATTCATTTGTCAATCCAATGCATTTGAGATCTTTTGAACCTTGTGAATAGGTCAAGATGATTCCATTGAGTGCTTGAATCCATGCTTGAACCCAATTTTCCATTGGCTAGGTGAAAAATCAGAAATTGCCCTTTTGTAGTCAAAACCCTAAAAATGACCATTTTGCCCTTTTGGTGATCTGATCAAATTTCTTGAGGAGTTGTGGTCCAAACTTGATTAAATGGTTCATATGAGTCTATAATGTTGATGTGGATCAAAATTTATGAGGTTTGACTGTAAATTGGCCACAGTTGACTTTTCCCCCAATACAGCTGATTTTTAGGTCAACTGTCCAATTGACTGGGCAAAAATTTGATTCAAGGCTTGAAACTTGGTATGAGAAATCTTATAAGTCCAACATGAAGTATGAAAGTCACATGGGGCATTAGAAGTCCAAAATTTCTTGTGCAAACTCAAACCCTAATTTAGGTCATCAGTGCAAGGAGATGTCTTGAGCAGAGCAAACCCTAATTCTGCCTGGAATTCAAAGAGTCTTGTGAGGGGAAATGATAAGATGAGAGGGAAAATTTTGGGGTACAACACAAAGTATTTCACATAACAAGTGTTTGCCATAATCAAAAAGGGGGAGAATATAAAGTCATGCTTCATCAAGTTTATGTTTTGATGATTACATACATCATGATCAAGGCAAAAAACATTATGAAAAAGAAGAAGAAAAAGTATCTACTCAAAATGGACTTTGGCTTGCATGCTAAGTTACTCCTAAAGAAGACTTTGATATTTGATCTTCATTATGGTACAAGACTCCAATTCAATATAGTATGTTATTATAGTGCTCAAAATATGTCTAAAATTATGCATACATGTTTCCTGGCTTTTAATATAACTAGCATTGCATTTCCAAGCCATTAAAAAGGTTATTTCAGTTTTTTATACAGTGGTAACCGGTTACAGGTTTTTGGTAACCGGTTACAAGCTTCAGCAATTCAAAAAATATTAACGTTACCTACATGGGTAACCGGTTACTGCGTTCTAGGAACCGGTTATCGTTGAAACGAATTTAAAAAGCAAGATTATTTTGAATGTTGTTTGTCTGTTGCATTTGTTCATGAACCATTGCACTTCTACATTCATTTAGAACCTTTTGAAAGGGTTCAATACATGTATATATTTCAAATATTTCTGAAGTAGAAACACAACAAAAATAACAACAATCACAACATATAATTCAACATTTTGTTTCTCATTTTCAAACAAGTGCATGGATTAATATTTTGATCTTGCATGAAACGTTTACTCTTACTTTTTCAAATACATCATTAGAAAAGTTGCATCATATGCATTGAGAACTTGTGTAATATATTCATTGAATTTTTGTCTTGAAAGAGAAGATATCAATACTTTGTATTGACATTGGTTATCAACTTTCATATCTACTTCAAGAATTTGTTTCTAATCATTTTTTCAAAGTGATTGTGGTATAACCTTGCTGTCCAGGATTGTTGGAAGCAATAGAGTATTAAGGGAGGATTGTTCTCTTTCTACTTTGTATTGGTTATATTGTTTTTAGGATTGTTGAAAACAAATGTGTACATTGAAGAGGATTTTTCTTCATGTACTTTGTTGGATCTTAAAGGATAATTAAAGCATTTGATCTCCCTATAGGTTAGATAATAAGCATCACAATTGGTGTGAATAGTCTTTACAACCATTTTAACTATAATGAAATCTCTTACATGTTGGTAAGGGGACTGGAGTACTCTCAAAGTGTGAGGGGACCAAGATACATCCTTATGTTCTTTACTTTTCTGTATTTACCGCTTTCATATTCATACACAAACAAAAAATTAAGAACAAGTATTCTAAAAACCAAATAAATATTCAAAGTCCTAATTCACCCCCAGCTTAGGCGCACTCAAAAACCAACAAATGCATGATTTCAAAGTGTATATACAAAGAAAAAAGGTTTTGTTAGTCGTGCCTGTCTCGGTTGTGAATTTTATGGATAATGGCGGTAAATACAGAAAAGTAAAGAACACAAGGATCAAGGAACTCATAATTCACCTCAAAAGTTTTGGTTGGTTGCATGTTTTTTATGGATAATGTTGCATTCGCATCCTTACAGTTAGGATTGCTATTCATGCTTGGCGTTGTAGCTCGTAAAGAGACTCATGATCGGCCCCTCGCACACTTAGCATTTCCAAGCTGTTCGAATTTGAAACAACACGTCCTTATTTAAAATGTTTTAAAGGAAAAAGTCCAAAGACAAAAAGATTTGCATTGGTTGGTGTTTTTTTACCTTGAAAAGGGTTTATTAATGTTAGAGTCTTTTGAATTTTGAACAAAAACAAAGAGAGTTTAGTTTTAAGAATGCAAAAGGTAAATGAAAAAGTCTAAGGGAAACTATCTATCTCCACCCCTAATGTTATCATACAATGAAGATCCTAAGGTTTGGATAACTAAGGGGAACATCTACTTGTTAGCATGCACAGGTTACAACCTAATGTCCAACTTGAATCGAAAATAAAACAAGTAATCATAAGGTAACATGCAAAGGTTACAACCTAATATTTAACTTGAATCGAAAACAAAACAAGTAATCCTAAGGGAGCATGCAAAAGGTCTAAATAAAAATCACAAACGTAAGTGAAATCGAACAAAGTCGAACAAAGTGCAAATGAACACAAGTGAAATCAAACACAAGTGCAATCGAACACAAGTGAAATCAAACAAAGTCGAACCAAAACCAAAACAAAAATCAAGTGTGAGCTAGCAACAAACAATTAATTCAATGGATTTCAAAGTGGGAGTAAGGAACTCTTTCCACTTGATTTGCTCAAACACTGATATCGAGTAACATCTCAAAGCGTCAATGTTTAAAGAAATGTGAGCTAACATCGTCGAAATGAATGACAAAGTGTGGAGGTTGGTTACGAACCTTTTTCCCCTTTATTTGACTCAATGGACAAAAATAAGAACGGTTCAAAGAATCAACGTATAACACAAACTAAGAACGACACGGACTAGAAAGTGTGGTGGCCGATTGCGGGCTCTTTGTTCCACTTATTGACTCGATAGTAAGCACAAAGTAAACGGTAAATGGGATATGACTTTGTCGAGGTATTTTTCACAGAAGCAAACACAAGTAAATGCACACGCAAAATGCCTTTTAAAGGTCTTTAAAATATATTTTCCCATCTAAAGTAGGGACTCCCAGTCATGCATCTCTATTCCTACTTCTCATGGCAAGATTAATTGAAAATGATGCAACTAATGAGAAATAAAACTGAGAATCGAGCGGTACCTAACGGAGAAGGTTCATTGCCTCTTCAAAGCTGTGTAAGCAAAAAGACAGCATAAGCCTCACCAATAGTCAACCAACTTAGTACCCGAGCATCTCATACCACAAAAGATCGCCTCAATATTCTATCACAAAATATTAGCTAAAAATGGCAACAAAAATGATTACCAAACATAAAAAAGGTAATAGAAAATTATAAAGAGAAATCCTAAAGAACTATAAAACATTTTAATATTTTTATTCATGCATTTTTATCAACAAAATCTACTAAAGTTATTGGAATGAAAAATTGACTTAAAACAATCAACATAAACCACTACGGAATGGGATGTGAACTAAAAGCAGGGAGTGTGGTAAGTAAATCAAGGCCACGCGCTAGTCCCAATCTTCTGAGCCCGAGAGGGAGCTCTTTTTTCTACAAGGCAATCTGTTTAAGGCTTCCAAAAATGGCGACACGGGCCAGAAGGAAGGTGTACATAGCAACTGCCCAAAGCCCAAAGAACAATACCAAGTCCACTTCAAATTTCAGCCTTTTGTGTTCAGTTATATTTCTATATTTATTGAATTTAAAAGAAAAAAAACAAAATAACAGAGAAATCAAAATAGGAATTAGGATGAAACTTATGACTCTTCACATTCACGTGAAAGAGCTTCTTCTCCAACGATTCCACTCAGCGACCGCTATCACCTCTTCTCCTTCATGCTTCCACCACCTCCAATATCACGCCGTGAGCAACCATCTCCTATTCTCATACCACGCGGTCTTCTTCTTTACGAATCAACGACGGTCTCTCTCAACCTTTTCTCCATCGATTCTGCCTCAACCTCTGAAGCTTCAGATGTGTCGTGGTTTCTTCATCAACGCTAATAAATTCAACGTCGGTGTGTTGCTCCAACTTCGCCTCATCCTTCGAAATTATAGCCCAGCTTCTTCGTTTCTGATTCATTTTATTTATCTTTGCCAATGCGATTCAGTCTCAAACATATCAGCATCATCCTCATGACATATTCGTTTATGTCTCAGGCTTCAAGGTTTTGACATCGATAAAATCCGAAACAAAAGTGAACAATAACAAATATATATGCTCAGAGAAGCAAAAACCCTAGAGTATTTTGAGGCTTACCTATAGGAGAACTCCTGTGGCTCTTCGACGGCGACAAAGGGGAAAAATCTAGTAAAAGCTTCATGAAACAAAAATCAGGTACGCTCGTGAGTTCCGTTTCTCTCCATCTCCTCTTTGATTTTATTTTTCTTCTACATTTTATTTGTTGCATTATTGATGGATATGTTATTATCGTTGTTGCAGATTGATGAAGTCACATTGTTGTTGCTCCTCACTAATGGATTAAATTGTTGAGAAGTGCATAACGAAGAGGATTGTATAGTAGATAATGGAGAGAGAAGGTGTTGCGATGATGATGCAGAGCATTTGATGAAGATTTGTAGAAGAGTGAAGGTTGTGGAGAAGGAGCGGAGAGAAGAGATAGTTTCTGAGTTTTTTTTTGAATTATGGAAAGAATCGATGAAGATGATGGAAGAGGGAGCAGAGAAAGGTTGTTGAAAATTTTGGTGATTCTCCCAAAAAAATGGAGAATAAATCAAAATTGAAGAAGATTTCTATTATATATGCAGCTGGAGGTTGCAAAGTTAGTTAGAGTTGCAAAAGATCCTGGCCTTTGGATTTGAAATTCTGTTATAAAAAATAGAGGGATCAAATTGGTTCTCTTTGAAGCTTGAAATGTTAGTCGTGAAAACTGAAATTCTATTATTGCATTTTCCAGATTTAATTCTATTTCTCTTTTCTGAACTGAACTGAATAAGGGCCCAGTATGGTTAATTAGTTTGATATAAGTTCGGTTTTACTTGAAACGGTTTGGGCTTATATTCAAATGTGAATCGCTTTTTCTGACTTGGGTTAAATGCATTGTTTTCTGAACTATTTTTTCTTGTTTTGGTGGATGACACGGTCCTAGGCATATAATGGTCTTAATTAATCTATTGACTTGTTTTAATTTTCTACTGCAAGAATAACTAGGCAGTACTGGTTTTACGAACTAAATGTGTTTGGGTTTGTTGTAGGTTTGATATTGATGGTGATGAATGAGCATAAAGACATGGCATGATACTATTTGAGGGAAATACTATGGGCATTGATACATAGTGTAGGAATAAGCACCTTTGTGAGAGACACACCACTTATCCACCTAAAACCTTAAGGTGATAGGTGAGTGGGTTCTCCCACTTATATATGCTTAAGTCTCCACATTCCTATCCAATGTGGGAATATTTCCCCACTTACTCACACTTGCTATATTATTCCAACACTCCCCCTCAAGTGTGAGTCCACAATGCTCTCCCACTTGTATCGCCATTGACATGCTCTCCCACTTGTATCGCCATTGACATCTTGCAATGGAACACCACTTCCTGGGTTCCTTTCGATACAAGTCTCTTTCGATCCCTTTTCGATACAAGTCTCTTTCGGTCCCTTTCTCGAACCAAAGGCTCTGATACTATGTTGAGGGGAAATACTAGGAGCATCGATACATAGTGTAGGAATAAGCACCTTTGTGAGAGACACGCCACTTATCCACCTAAAACCTTAAGGTGGTAGGTGAGTGGATTCTCCCACTTATATATGCTTAAGTGTCCACCTTTCTATCCAATGTGGGACTATTTCCCCACTTACTCACACTTGCTATATTATTCCAACAGATACAAGTGATCTTGGATGCACATTAAAATGGAAGTTTGAAGATTGGTGAAGCAATGTTGCTACTTGAAATTTGGTCATGGCATGAATTCAGGACATTAGGATTAAGTTTAGGGACATTGGGAGTTATTGTCACTCTTTTTGTGTATTTTGTAACGAATATTTGCAATGATGTAAACAAATCCTTGAGTAACTTATATGCTTTGTATGAAGTCGTGAATTAAAATGAGTGGTGTTCGAAACTTTAAACTTTGATGACCAATTTGAATGAATATTTTGGATGAAGTTCATTTTTCTTTTGTCAATACCTCAAAATCCCAATGAGCTTCCAATTATGGACTTTTGCAAACCCAAATTGAACCCAAAGATCTCAAGTGAATATCCAAAAAAAAGAATGACTTGTACCATTTATTCATAACTTAAATCTCAAGCAACAAAACTTATCAGACAATATTCCTAGGATCCTAATGCATCCATCCATAATCGATTGACTGAAGAATAGATGAATCTGTTGTGTTATTGTCAGAGTCAGCACCTTGTGACTTAAGAAACAAATGCTCCTTGAATTTATGAAATATAGGTCCTTAAGAGATATTTTAATACACCTCTGGTATCAACAAAACATTATCTGAATGATGAACCCAATCTTAGAAAGAGATGTCTTGTCCAAAGAACATGTACGCGAGTTCACAACCCTGAGTTCTTGAAAACAAAACCCTACAATTTGTTGTTCAGAAGAAGGGAATAGCCTTGTAGCCTAAAGAAGAAAATCCCGACAGCCATGGATCACAATCCTAATTCCATATTTCATTTCTTGAAGAACCAGAATAGTTGATGTTTATTTGATATATACACCTTAAAATCAAAAGAAAACCCTAGCTTGAAAACCACTAATCTTTTGAACCTCGGACGTTGTGTTGAATGCAAATGCTTGTTATGAAAATTACCTAATGGTAAGATCTAAATGCAATGCTAAGCCTAAGCCAGATAAAAGTACAATTAGGAGGGAAAATTTAAGGGTGCAAAAATATCCTTTCTTGTCTAATTCACCAAGAGAAATCAAACTTCTCTTCAAATTAGGTACATACTTGACTTCAGCCACCAACTTTATTGACTCATCATGGAGCTTGATTCTCACAGATCCAACACCTGAAATCTTGCAAGCTTTGTTGTTTCCCAACAATACAGATCCACCATCTTGATCACATAATTCCTCGAACAAGTCTTTGTTTGGAGTCATGTGCCAAGTGCAACCTGAATCTATAATCCACTTTTTTCTTGAGTCACTGCTTGAAACCACAAGACATCAGATGAGTCAAAATAATCTTGAACAATGGTTGTATTGCCATTATCCTTACCTCTATTATCTTTCAGGAGTTCAGGGAACACCTTTCTTGTGCCACCCTCCTTCTTACAATGATAGCATTGAATACCACATCCTTCACCACTATAAGACTTCTGCTGACTTTTACCTTTCTTCTTGTCGAACTTACCATCCATTCGCAAGAATTTTCCCTTAACGACCAAACCTTCACCAACCGTTGAAGGTTTATGCTTTTTTTGTTTGTTCATGTCCTTAGAATACAAGGTTGATTGAACTTATTTAAAGGTCAGAGACTCTCTTCCATACAAGAGAGTTTCTTTAAAGTGAGCATGTGTTTTAGGTAAAGCGCACAACAACAACAACGCTTGATCTTCATCATCAATATTCACATCAATATTTTCAAGATCAAGAATCAGCTTGTTGAACATATCCAACTGCTCAGCCAACACTTTCTCTTCAATCATCTTGAATGAATAAAAAGCTTGCTTCAGGTAGAATAGATTTACCTGCGATTTGGTCATGTACAAACTTTCAAGTTTCACCCATAACCCTGATGTCGTTGTCTCCTTTAATACCTATCAAAGAACCTTATCACCAAGGCTCAAAAAGATTGCGCTACGGGATTTCTCTATCATGGTCGTCTTTTCTTTTTTCGTTAATGTAGCATTCTTAGTCGCCGCTCCCTTTAATGCTTCTAAACAACCCTGTTGAACCAGTAGGGCTTTCATCTTCAAGCACCACTGACCAAAATCATTCACTCCGGTGAACTTTTCAATATCATACTTTATTGAGGATATCTTATTCATGCTCACCGCACTAATTTGTTGTGAAAATGATGCCTTGGAAACAAAGTATAAATGGTTTCTCTATGATCAAGAAACAGTCAAGGGTAGAAAAGATGGAAAAAACAAGAAGAACACAAGGATTGGTTATAATTGTTTTTCTTTACTTTCTCTTCAAACAAGATTACAAATACACAAGAATAAAAAAAAAATCTCTCACCCTAAATTAGGATTTGCATTATGCAATGATGAGAGACTAGTATTCTATTTATAATAAACCTAACATACTAAACTAATGGGGTTTTTCACAAATATCCTTTACAAGCTAACTTAGGGTACAAGCTAACTTAAACAATTGGATATAACAAACAGGCCCAATTTGAAATACTAACAACCCTAGCATTTTGACACCCACATACTAGAACATACTTCGACTACAGTATGTAGGTCTTCGACACCAGCATGTGAACATACTTCGATGGTATGCATAAATTCTGTTGAACTATCGAACAAAAAAGCTACCCTTCAACCATCTAGAGATTAATCTGATTCTCACAAAGGGAGCTGAATCTGAGATTTAGGAGTGGAAGATACAATATAAGAAAATAAAGTAGAAGAGTTAGGAAAGTGCACACCATGATATATATTGGTTTGACCTTAAATCGTGCAACCTACTTTATTACCTAAGAGTTTATCCTAGAGAGTTTCACTATCACCTTGAGATTTTTCATAAGATCAACCTGCTACCTTACACATAAATTTTACTTAGGTTTAGCTTGCAAAATTTATATCAATATCAATGTTGCAAGAGGATAAGACTCTTTATTTACAATTATAACACAATTTGATTAAAATAAAAATTACACAAGTTTTACTTAAGTCTTTCACTTTCTTAACAATAAAATAATGTAAAGTGTATAAAACAGTTTCTAAAAAGAGAGTGAGTAAGAGGGAAGTGTAAAGTATCAAATTTTGTTATGTTGAAAAGTGAACACAAGCCCTCTTTTGTATAGTAAGAAATTCTGGCCAAAAAAGGAAAGAAAAATAGGTCTAAGTCATTCTCTAATTTATTATCTTGTGGTTCTATTCAATTAGATCTAGTTATTTTGGAAAGAAAAAATATCATGTTCAAAGCCTAATCAATTAAGAAGGTTAATAATCAATTAGGGCACGAGTTTGCTCCAAAATTCATCAAACACATATTTTAGTCAATGGGAGAGTGAATTTTGTTTCATAATTGATTATAAAGTGAATTGGATATAAATGTGTTATTGGATAGAGATTATGGTAGAATTTGATCCATGTAGTCAACTTCACTTAATGGGACAATGCTTGGTTATTGTTGTTGTTGTTGAATTCATTAAACACACTTCCTAATCGATCAGCATAAGGCCATGAGTGATTTTGATAACATTTTTGAAATATATAAAGCTCGTAAAACCATTTCAAGTGTGTGTCTGTGTGTGGGGGAGGGGTGTTCGAGCGTGTGTGTGTGTGTGTCTGTATGATTTAGTTTAGTAATTTGAGAGTTACTCACACATATTACACATTATTAATCTGAAATAGATAAAAATAAACTAAGGCATGTGATTAGATGAGCATTCTATCATACCTTAAATTTTACCCTGAGTTTTTCACCTGCATCAACATAGCATGATCATTTCATTTGATCATGCATTTTATCAATCAAAATGTTCATCGGGTTTTAGGTGAAAAGTCAAGAGTTTTGGTATTTTATCTGGTGTTGATGACATTCATTCAACCATCTGATGATTAGGGAGTCAAGAGCTTGATTTTTGTAGTTTCAGTGTATCATTCATCATCTGTAGAGACCAGGAGAGGATACAAAGTCATGAATTTGGAAATTTATCTAATCATGATGTCTTAGGGTACCATTTCATTGTATCAGGTCTCAAAGGTCCAGATGAATGAATAGTCAAGAGTATTGATTTCATTTGTTTCTTTGTAGATTTTGACTTTCTTTTATGTTTGAGAATTAGAAGTAAAACGTCCAAGAGTTTGACTACTTTGCACCCGGTTCTCTGTTCATAGTTCATCTGCATCATTGTTATTCGTCAGCATATTTTTGAAATAAAGTCAAAAGTCAAAGTTTGACTCTTTTGACTTCTGTTGCAAATTTTGTTTACATTTTTTTTCAAAAGGCCATTTATATTGTTTCATTAATCTTCATTTGCATTCATTAACAAATATTGGATGATAAGTCACAAATCAAAAGAATTGACTTTTGACTTTGACTTTCTTATTTGCTAATTTTTCATTATTTTGGTTTAATTTCAATTTAATTTTATCATTTGTTTTTATTCAAAACTTTGTTTTTAAAGAAGATAAACATAGAAGTATTTTGAAATAGGAAAAAAATAGCTTTTATCAAATTAAATAATTGGTACATCATACCATCCACATTACACGTTAGTTTACATTTTCTTCTTTCTTTTTCACACTACATACACATAATTCACATTACATCAATGTGTGCCCCACATATAATATCTTATCACCTACATACATACATATTATATTGTACAAAAAATTAGAAAAGACAAAGGGGAGATTTCATGTGAGACAAGCCTTTTTCAAACCCAAGCCATCTCCTTCACTTTTATGCTAACTTCAGCTTCAAGTCAGGTTTTATCATTCTCATTTTAAGCCAAGCCAACCCAAGCCATCTCCTTCACTTTTATGCTAACTTCAGCTTCAAGTCAGGTTTTATCATTCTCATTTTAAGCCAAGCTAATCCAAGCCATTATCAAGCCATCTCAAGTCATTTCACATGTAAAACAAAAACAACAAAAAAGAATAACTATGTTATTAATACAATACCATCATCCCAATCATCATCAAATTATCATATACATTCCATAAAAGTGGGACCATAAAAACTTGTACACACCAACAAACACACCATACACAATGCAATAACAAGCTCTCAGAGCCAAATTCACACAACAAAATTCATCTTTAATATGAATTTCAAGAAGCACAAAATGGTTGCACCCCAAAATTTTCCCTTTTATCATTTCAATTCTCATAGGTTTATGCTTCACCATCATTAATTCATTTGCACTACATTAGTTCATAGGTGTGGGGTTAAGGGTTTTGATAGTTGAATGTACAATCACTCAAAAAAGAAGAATATACCTCCAAGGGTTAGAAGCTTGAAGTCTCATCATCATGAGAATTATCTCAATACACAAGTCTTATTTTGTTCAAGAGATTCTCAAGCTTCCTTAGAGGAATTAGGGTTTTGAGGATTGATCATCACCTCCTAACTTTTTGACAATTGACTAAGGTTTTGGTCAAAGTCAATTTGAAATTGACTTTTTGAGAAAAACATGCTTCCAAGGTTCATCATTTGATTCAAGGCATCTAGATGCATCTTATTGATCAATGTATTTCATCAAAAAAATCAGAATTGACTAGATATGAGAAGATTTAAATGTGTTTGATCAAAAGTCAACACGAAAGTCAAAGGTTAACCAGTGAAATTTTTTGGTCAAAATTAAGTTCAAAAGTCAAATTATAAGGAAATGTGGTCATTGGTTAAAGAAATTCAAAGGAATTGGAAAAATTTGAGATTTCTTGCAAAATAAGTTATCTTGAGACTTAAATTTTTTTTCTAAGTATTGGAAATTTCATGATCATCTTATCATATTTCAAGCCACGTGTCTCACTCATGTGTGGATGAAAATTTGCAAACTTGTGATGAATACAAAGAGAAAACTCCCCCCTACAACTTTGTTCTTGTAAGTGATTTTCCAAAAAAACCCATGGATTATAAGATATTTGAGAGAGAAGTTGGATGACCATTCACATTGGAACTCTAAAACAGTTAGTGGAATTTTGGTTGCATGATCAGTTTCAAATGAACATCTTCATGATTGATTTACTTAGTGATTAAGGTTTCATTTCAATTCCATTTCAACATGGGAGTTCTGCTATACTTTTCAAGCTTTCCATTGATCTCAATCTCATCACAAATGGCCCATTCAATTGTAAAATATATGGCTCCAAAGTTAGAAGTTTGTAATGCTGAATTTATTAAATACTTGGAGAATTTATGCATGTTTGTAACCAGTTCCAATTGAGCCTTTTCGTGGCCATTTTCAAGAGTGTTCCAGGCATCATTTCAAGATCTTATCAACATGAAGATTGCTCCTCACATTTCTATCTTCCCAATAAGCTCAAAATTACTCCATTTGGTTGAGAATTCATTGAGTTGTAAATATTTAAAGTTGGCTGAGCATTGATTGTGGTTTACAGTGAATTTTGTTCACTTTATGCATAATCCTTGCATTTTCTCGCATCAAGCGCCCAAGTACCACAGCCACACGAATGCATGTCATCTTTTATTTACTCAAAATTACTAAACATCCCTTTTCTCATGCATGCATTATGTTTCCAAAAGTTGCCAAAATTGACAAAGTTGTGAAGATCACAAACTTCCTTCCCACGCTCTCTCATGCCAACTCACTACTCATACATATTCCATGTTCCATTTACTCTCTAAAACACACAAAATATCACACCGTAACCATACAAAACGCAAAGTAACTCTCTCTCTCTCTCTCTATCTCTCTCTCTCTCTCTCTCTCTCTCTCATTTTTTCCATTTATGCCAAACCTGCCCCTTAACAATTTTTTTAACCTTGGTTATCTCACAAACCTCACATATACATTCTATATAACACACTCTTTGCCTCTACACTCTTTGAGCTACGTTCATAGTGGAGAAAACCATATATAAAGGAGAAAAGTTCACAAGCATCCTCATCTTCAAATATCATTTTTATTTGATCTTTCCTTGATTCTCTCACTATATTCATCATCGGTGAAGATTACTAAAGCTTTTCCAATCATTTTCTGAATAAATCTAAGTCACACAAGGTGCAACGGACACACCTCTGTTTGGTAACTTTTCTCACTCTCATGTCTCTATTTTAGGTATTGAAAGCATATTAGAATCATTAGCATTTGCATCTGAAGTCCCACCTTCAGTGGGCATTGGTTAGATCTTGAAACAATGTGTAAATCATAGATCTAAGTTTTTGCTTGCTTGAATTTAAGTTTACTTTTCATGATGATAGAGATATGATAATTGACTTTTGAGGTTAGATATGGAATCCTTGTAAATTTTTGCATCAAGTAGTGTAGGGTTTCACCATTTTCGTGACAGTTTTGTGCTAGCTCCGACGAGGATGGCCGGAGAAGACGACTGGAGCTAGGGCTCCAGCGTCTCAGCTTGAGTTTGAATTGTTGACCTGGATGTGTTTTGATCTGATTGGCTATGACATTTTTTTTTATTCCACGCTATTTCCTTGTTTTGTTTTAATTGTTTTATTTATTTTATTTAATTCAAAAAAATCAGAATATGTGACAAGAGATGTGTGATAATGGACTGGGCCTTACAAATTTTGTTTTCCAACCCCCTCTCCTTAATGGGATTAGGTGGTTTTGAACGTAAAATAGTCCATTTGGTCTCTTTGTTTTTACACCCCTGGGCTTGTTTAATTCTTTTCATGATTTGATTACATTTTGATTTTGTTTAAATTGTTCCTTTATTCAAAAAATTGCCAAAAAATATTTTTCTGATCATTTTGTGTCTTATTTAATTTTCTATTAATTTTATTTTCATTTTCCATTTATTTTGTTATTTTATTTTGAATTAATTGTGAGATGTGTTTAATTGACCTAATCTTTCAATTAGGGTTTTGTTTGATGACCTTTCTAAATGTTATTTGATCCAAACTTTTTCAAACACTTAGGCACATAAATGAACTAGTTTTGAGTGTTTAATTAAGGTCTTTTTATGTCCACTTGGTGCGTGTTTGAGTCCTTTTGAAAGCCTTGATTGCTTGATGAATGTGTGAGATAGATTATTGATGTTTGAAGTTTTCTTTGAGCAATGTTTTACACACTCTTTAGGCACATTTAGGACACTTGTAAGTGACTGACTTCATGATATTTTTATGACTTTCAAACCTATTTTTGAATCCTCCTAGGTGCTACCCTTGCTTGATCATAATGCATGCCTAATTGCTTAATGTTTGCTTGAATTGGTTGATTGTTTGGAGGTGCACTTGTGCAACTATTTGGGTTTGTTCTTCCCTCTTACTTATTGATAGAGATACCATGAGGTAGAGCTTATTAACTCTATTTTATAGGTCATTACATGTCCTTTTGATTGTGGTTACAATTGAATGAAACTCCTAATGTTTATTTGCCTATCTTGTGACCTTTCCTTGAGCACATCTTGTGATATTGCTTCTTGATGCTTGAGTGATTTATATTATAGATGTAATATGAAATTGATTCTGACTTGGTTAGGTTTTATACCTTTTACCTATGTTTATTATTATCTTTGGTTTAACGTGATTATAGCCTACTCTTAGTAGATGCTTTAGGGTTTTGGTTTGCTACCTTGTGTCCATATCTTCAAGTATGTTATGTATGAGATCTTTATGATGCTTATGAACCTTAGATATGAGAATATATAATGTCTAAGCTTCTTACCTCGCATGTCTTGTTGCCTAATTCCATTCTTGATGCTTATCTTTCCTTGTTAGGAATAGTTAACTATTTTGGTTAACTTTGATTGATGAATGTCTTGTTTGATCATGTCTTATGTTAGATTCTTTGTTGAAGCTTCTTATGATATTGAGACATGTTTATATTTAATACCTCATTCATGTTTGTATCCTCTTATTCACCATGTCCCTATCCTTTTGCCTTGCTTGTTTGCATCTTTTGTTTAGAGGACTAGTCTCTACTTAGGGATGTTTGTGACCATGTGTTTGTATGATTTTGTTGTGCTTCTTTCTCAAGAATGAATGTATAATGATGATGAGTTGTTTTTTACATATATTTTTACTTGTATGCATCTTCATCTATTTCACTTCACTTCTTATTTTTATGCCATGTTTGGTTAGTGTTGTACCACAATTTTTGCCCCTAAGATTCCTCTATCATCTCATACCATCACAGTACAACAAGATCACACACTAGGGTTTGGCTCTTCTCCTTATCTTTAGCTTTGCTCATTGGGAATCACTAAGCACCTTGAATTGTACTTTTGTGATCATATATGTTTTGTATTGATTAACCTTTTAACTAATAAATATAATAAATATTTGCCATAATTGATGATGTTATAGGTGAAAGCACAATGCATTCCATCAAGTTGATCTACAGGTTCATGAGTCTATTTCCATGCGTTCTTCAACAAAGCTTCATTGAGATTCAAGCTTCACCATTGGAGATTCTTTAAGGTAATATAATGACAAAGTCTATAATAAATCATCATGCCTCAAGTTGTCAAAGATAGTTCAAAGATGCAAGTGTTTATTGAAAAAGTTTGACCTAATTGGACAAGTTTTTGATTTCTTGGTCACAAGTTCATATTTACCTCAATTCTCAATATTTGGAATTGGTTATGGTTTCTATGGTTCCTAATTATCATCCTCAAAAACTTCTATTTACATGACAAAAGTATTTGTGCAAGGAGGCTTGTCAAAATTGAAAAGGGTTTTCAAGGCATTTTGTTGCTCTAGGGGGCTAGGGATTTGAACTTCTAAAGGCTATATCTTACTCATATTTTGGTATTTTTGAGTGATTCCAAAAACATGTTTCTCTTAAAATGGTTATCAACAAATCAATTCAAAAGTTTCAAGAAAATTTTATGTGGAAGATACCTAATAATGAAGAAAGATTACAAGTCCTCTAGATAAGCCATCAAATTCCCATAGGTGACTTCAAAAGATCATAACTAGCTCAATTTTTATCTCCTTTAGCCCATTCTTTTTCCATAATGATCTTGAAGATGTGATCTTCTACTCTTCTTTTATGTGCAAAGTTTGAAAATGGATGGAAGATGCTCTAAGGATGCAAAAGATTATAGTTCATTTTATGAATTTTTGCCAACTTCACCAAGTCATAACTTTCTCATTTTTTGGAGATTTTAAATGGTTCAAGTCTCAAAATTTCATTCAAGAGATCTACTTCTTGCCATCTTTTTTGGTTAAGAGAAAATTTCAAATGGAAGGCCATGTTTGGATGCAAGACATTATAAGTCATTTTTTGAAGAAAAACTTAGAATTTTTCTAAGTACAAAAGTCAACCTCTTTTTCTCAACTTTGACTCGTCACAATTTTCAACTCAATCATCCATTTGATTCCATTCTTTGCACATTATAAAGCTTATGATATCATCTTTCTAAAGCTTCAAGAATCATGTCCTAAGACTCCTTGAGATGAGAATGCCATTGATTCAAAAATGGTACCTTGAAACTGAAGTTTCACTTCAAGTCAGAATTTGAAATTCATGTTGTGGCTTCTAAATGTCAAATTAGCACGCGTTTTTGGTCTAAACATGTTTAACCAACTTTCCAAAGCGGATTAGAACCTTGAAACGCAAGGATTGGATGAGTTTTGATTCTAAATAGGTCACACCTTACTCGTGTATCAGGTTCACACGAATTCCCTCCAAATCTCATCATTTTACACACTTGAGAATTCAATCAGCTTCCCTATAAATAGAGGATCATACCTCATTCATTTTCTCAAGCTTAGAGAGCCAGAATCACCCTGCCAAACTTCTTCTTGAACCCAATTTTCTGCAACTTCGAATTTGCTTTTAAAACTTTCCTCACTCCATTTTCTTTATCAATTCACCATCCTTGAACCTCACTGAAGCTAACAGAAGTAGAACCAAGCTCTAAGACTTCCTAAATCATGCTGGCCAAGTCAATTTTCAGAGCTCTGCATTTAAACTTCAATAGGTAGATTCCTTCACCAATTCTCTCAAACTTTGATACTGTTATGAAGCTCTCATCATTCTGATTCTAGTCGCAACATTTATTTTCAACCGGAAGTGTGTTTTGACCATGAAATTTTAAATCCCTTTTCAAATCTTCCCTTCCAAAATGACTAAGCTAGACCTTATATAAATTTTTTGCCGGGTACCATTGGAATCGTCTTGAAGAGGTGAAGCGAATGGTACTGGTATCGAGCTCTAATTTTACCGCTTCAGGACCTGTAAATCTCGTGGTTGGAGGTTGAAGATGACCAACATGTCATCTCTCAACCAATGATGGCGTGCCACGCTTTTTATTCAAATCTGATTTAATTAATGATTCTATATTTTATTCATTAAAGACCATGATATGCACAGCACGTTTGATCCATTGGATTAGCTTACTAACGCGTTTTGACTCTCATCCATTGGTCCACATTTTTTTGACTTTATTTTATTTTCTGATTTTTATATTTAATTTGTTTTAAACTTCAAAAATTCATAAAAAAATCCATTTTAACTTCAAAAAATCTGGAAAAAAATTATGAAAAATACTTTTGATTTTTCTCTTTCTGATTATTATTTTTTAACAATTTTATTTTATGTTTTGATATTTTTTATAATTTTTCACTTTATTTGAATTGTTTTAAATGTATAAAAATACTTTTCTTAATTTTTAAATTCTGAAAAAAATATGGAAGGATCCAATGACCTCTAGACAAATATTGGTGACCTCGTTTTATTTTTATTTCTGACTTTACTATTTTTCACAATTTTTTGTTTATTTTTCCTATTTATTTTAATTTTAAAAATAGTTTTTGACTTTAAAAAATTACCAAAAATTTTATATAAATATTTGAGCTCATTTATGATTTTTCTATGGTCTTATTTTATTTTTCTTGGATGTTTTGAATATAGTTTCTATTTTCTACTTTTATTTCCATTTTTAAAAATATTTTTCTTTATATTTTAAATATATTTTATCTTGTATATATTTTGGCTGATCTTGGACTACGAGATTTTGATCATGAGCTTTATTAACATTATTGGATTTATGGTGTTGAGTTTAACTCCATAAAAAATGGATGAATGATTTTAATAATAGTTTGATTAAATTTTTGGTTCAAATATGGTTTAATTCTTACCCCGTCCCTCTTCATCTTATCCCATTCTTATTGTACTAAATGTTATTGGAGAATAATTTATATATCATTTCTCAACAAATAGTACATAGGTTACTATTGACCGGCCTCAAAATATGTGCGACTTCTATATAAGTCCACTTACGATTGTTTAACGTAGTACTAAATTTTGTCCTGATTCGATAAACGATCATTCGTGGCCCAAACCCATGTTTATAAGCCCAAGTATATTAATTTGAATCCTTTGATCCAATAACCTTGGGATTCATTGTTAGGAGGCTTTGGTCTTATCAATCCTCTAATGAATCTTCATAAGCTTTGGTCAAAGTGAATCACTTAAACAGCGTTGATCATTTATTGTTGCCTTGAGAATTTTAAATGGATGATATACTTGACAAAAAGCAAATGAAACTTGTTGTTGAGAGACTTTGATTTTATCAATCTTCTAATGAGTTTCAAATGCAAGTTTCAAGATGGTCATTCAACTAAGCTCTAATTTCTAACAATTGACTTTATTTTGTACTTTTACTTTATACTTTTACTTTAAGCATATTTATTTTAGCATTTACATTTCATGCTATTTTCATCTTTGCTCATTTAAGCATTTACTTTTATGTTATTTTTATTTTTGCTCACTTGAGCTTTTCATTTTTTGAAGATACTTAATAATCAACTTGAACCATAAAATGCTTTAATGTTACTTGGAAGACTTGGTTACTATCCTTGGCATTATGGAGTGATGATCTTCTTGGACTTAGGATTATAAGCTCGACCTACCTTAAGACCTTGTGACCTCAAGTGTTATTTTTGTCTGGAGTTCTTGGGGTTTACCCCAAGACATTGGGTTATTTGTTTGCTTTGTGTGCAGGTTATTTTGATTACATGCTCTGTCTGTGATCTGGAATTCATTTGTATACAGCTGTTACTCTGTCCAATTTTTGTAAAGACTTAATGCAATTGAAGTTTTTTTTCTTAAGAGGTTTATTATCTTTGCTTGTTTGGTTTCAAATCTAAAGGATGATAATTCTACATTGACTCATTGTGTCAAGTGTTAGCTTCTTGTTGGTTAGACAGTTCTTTTCCCTAGATTTTACCTTATTCTTTAGGATAGTCCCTTCACCTCCTCCCATCTTCTTTAATTTCAAAACTTTTCCCCCTCCTTTTGAAAACTCTTCTTGTTTTTAAACTTGAACCGCTTTCGTAATAAATTTTGACTTAGGTCCATGCATTTTCAAAATATTTTATTAAATTAAACTTTAACCAACTTAATAATACTTTGACATTTTTTGTGAGAAGATTAAAAGTCAATCAATCTCATTCAAACTATATTTCCATTTTGTATTTTTACCTTAAAACTTTCTCAAAAGATTAGACTCTTGCCAATCCTTATAGTAATATGAACTACTATACTTCTACGATATATAGTGAAGTGAGATATTTTCCACTTGGGTGTTGAGTGAGACTTTGTTGATTTTAAAATTCAAGCTATATCATCCACTTTGAGATGATGCAAATTCTCCTTTTTCATAATCGTGGGTAGTAAGTATGTTTTTCCACTCCGATAAGACGATCATGTCTTGTCTCTTAAAATTAACCAACAGACATGTGTGTTTTTTTTAATTTTTTAAAGTTGAACTATGTGTACCGTAATCTCCTATTGCATGGAAGGTGGTACGTAGGCACTAAAAGTTTGCAACCGCGGCGGGTGCAAAAATTGTAAAATATACTTCTTTTCTCATCCCCACAATCTATTTTTGTATAGAAATTTTATAGCCAAAATACACAAATTTACAAAGAGGTTTCTGTGGAGTACCATAGATGTTTAAGGTGCTAATACCTTCCCTTTGCATAACCAACCCCCGAACTTAGATTATCTCCCCCTCTTTTTGGGTTATTCTCTCTTTTCCCATTCCTTTAGAAACAACAAAGCATGGTGGCGATTTTTATTTTTATATGTGCGAGTCAATTCAATCTAATGGCTTAGTCTCAACATTTCTACCGCTACATAAAAAATGGAGACTTCACTGGGGAAAGATCGACCTATTGTTGGTCTATACCTAAGTGGGTTGAGCCTATCTCTGTTTATTTATGTATGTGTTATTACTTGTTGTATATTATATGATGTATATATGTTTGGCTGGATTTACCTGGTTTTCAGGGTGCTTGGTGATTTCTCATTAGTCTTATACTCGGACTTGGGCAAACTTAAGATAGGACAGGCGGTATAGTCATGTTAACTTTGAGGGAGTAATCCCAAAAAAGGAGGTATGAGATCCCCCACTTAGTGGAGGCCCCTTTGACTGTAGTGTCATTGTGATTGGTGGATTTAGAACTGACTGTTTTTTAAGCTGGTTCACGAAATGTCGCGGAAGCAAGAGTCGCCACCGTCTTTTATTTTCTCCAACATGGACAGGACAAAAGCACAACAAAATTCCTTATGAGATAGTTTCTCGGTTCGGGAGATAGATTTATAGAAAGGTAAGGTGTTAGCATCCTTTCTATCCATGGTTATCCATGGGCTCTTAGATACTTGCTCATTGTGTTTTCAAAATTTTTGCTTTTCAAAGTGTGAGTGGGTTTGAAAAAGTTTCGTTTAAAGTTTTCTGAATAACTCTTGTATCAGTCCTCAAGAGTGTTTGAAAATTTTTTTTTGAAAGCTTTTTGAAAGTGTCGGTGTGAAAAGAGTTTTGATTTGTTTTTGAATAGAGCAAGTATCTACGAGTCATCTACCTACCCTAAGGAATTAGGCTGTGTAAATGTTCTTAAGGTAGTGTCATCCCATCATTGAGAGGTGGGTAGCACCAACGTTGGAGGTGTTCGGGTCAATTCGTTTGTAGGGACAGTGTGGTCACCAGAGCAACAGTAGGACACCTTAGAAGCTACCCTTATGCCATTGATCCTTTTTAATTCGAGGCAACTTGTTTTGAGGCATATGGATCAACGGACATAAGGACTTACTAAAACGTCCTATACTCGACGACCACGTTTCGAGGGCAAGGCAACAGTGGGGCGTACCCTAAGAGTGGTGTGTGAATTTGTGTGTTATTTTCATGTTATGTTTTATCTTGTACATGTATCATGGTGATCTACGCGTTGTTTTTAATTAGCCATACATTCTTTCATGCAATTAGAATTTAAAAATGCGGAAATTTAAATGCAGAAAGATAAATCCTACGCTATTACAAGGCGCGGGTCTATACATCGCCAAATTACAAAGACCCGTTTTTGATAAAGATGCAGAAAGTAAAGACGGAAAGATAAACCTAATTACTATTACATCTGAGAAACAGTTACATAATGATCAAAAGAAATAATGCGTGAAAAGAATTAAAATTAGGACGTCCGAGGGTTTTGACCCTTTGCATGAAATTAAATTAAATTAAAATCCAATTAATTATTTAATTAAAGAAAAGAAAGTGTTTTAATGTTTTTTTGTATTTATGAAAAATAAAGAACAAGAATTAAAAGGAAACCCTAAATCTAGATTATTTTAATTATTAATGAAAATATTAAAGTTAACCTAATTTACTAGTTAATTAATTTATTTACATGTTTATTTACAAAATTAATGATAATTAATAATAATGATAAATAATGATGATTAATAATTTATTTAAGAAAAAGATGAATATGTCAAAAAAACCTAATTCTAGATACTTTTTACTTATTAAGAAAAAGATTAAAGTTTAAAAACCTAAATTAAACTAAGTTAATTGTTAGAGTTTATTTACAAAAAATAGGTTAGTGATGAAATTAATAATAATTAAATATATTTGTATTTTTGATTTTTTTGTTTTTATTATAGAAAATTATTTTATGGTGAAAAAAACAATTAAAACAATTAAAAAAGAATTAGAAAAGAAAAGAAAATAAAATTAAAAAGGATGCAAACCAAGGGGGGTTTCAGGCCCAAGGGGAAGTTTTTTTTAAAGTATTCTGGCCCATTAGACAAAAAGCCTTGTTTGACTTTCTGGCATCACGTGCGTGTTCATTGACTCCTGAGTACCGTGGTCTGCATTCTTTGGCCATTGGATTGGGTTTCATGGCCATTTGTGTTCTGACTGTTGGCCATTTGTGTTCTGGCCTCAACGTTCCTTAATCTTCTCAGGATGTCTGTCTCGCCATGTATTGGTGTCATGCATAAGTTGTTCTTTTGGCCATTTGGCTTTTGGCCATTTGTATTTTGGCCTCAACATTCCTTAATGAACCTGCATGGGATCCTGTCTAAAATCTGCAGTGTTGAATCTCATGAACCCATTAAATAAAATCATAAAATGCGAATAAAGTCAATATATGAAGAAATTTAATATTTAGGCACAATATGGCATGTATGAATGATTATACCCTTTTGATCATGGAGATCAAATCAATCTTACCCTTACTGGAAAATTAGTGACCTGAATGCTTTTATGCCCTTTGGATCATGGAGACCAAGCCAGCCTTATCCTTACTGAAGAAGTAGTGAGGTGTTGGTTTGTAACTGTGATGGCTTGTTTGTAGTGAGAGAGAGATTTGTAATAAGGATTTAAAGGTTTTAGGGTTCTTGAAAGAATTTGATATTCTAACAGTGTTGTGGCAAGGTTTTTTCTCTCTTTTCCTCCTCCCTGGTTTGTGTGAAAAGAAGGTGATTATATAATGGAAATTAGGGTAAAGAAAATGGGCTTTGAATGTGCAATTGGGCCTCCAATGTTCACTTGAGTTCGTCACTTTCCAGGCTAAATCGCAGGGACTTAATTGCAATTTTTGAAGTTGAAATGTGAAAACAAAATGTAGCCGACATCGATAACTAACTCCTGTCCGAAAATCGGCTCAATCGGATAAACGGTGAATTAGTTATGAATTTTTGAAGTTTCAGCTCAGACAAACTTATTTTGGGCTCCAGTGTCGACTCTGACACGTTCTTCAATAAAAAACTGGTATTGATCGGAGCATAATCCGGTCTTGACTTTTGAAGCAAAGTTGTAGATCTATGAGTCAGTGACCTTGTGTAAAAATATGAGCCCAATCCGATAAAAATTGACCGAGTTATGAATTTTCGAAGTTTCGGCCCAGATGAAATAATATTCAGCATTCAGGATTTTCAGCGTGTCACGCACTCTGAGCAAAAAATGAAGGCCTTTTGAATACCGTTTGAACTTAATACCTTCTGTGAAAATGTAGTCAACTCAATTTGTGAAATTTTGGCGCCGGAACCAGCTCGATACGATGAAAATCGACCAAGTTATGATTTTCTGAACATGACGCAAATAAACTTGTCACAAATTTTCGGTATGAAAATACTTGATAAATCCACATTTTTGAAGACCTTCTGTTCGAAATTGGCTTCCAGCCGTGAGAGATGAAAACGTAGATAATGTCAAGACGGAATTTTTGCCACCGGAACGGGTTCAAAACGAGTCATGATCTTCAAGTTATGAATTTTTTAGCGCGTAAAAACTGCACTTTCAGCACACTTTTTCACCATATTTCTTCGAGAAAACTCACACAGTCGGATACCTTCTTTAAAGAATTGAATCTTGAGCCGAACCTGAATTTGAGCATAAGTTAGGACATTAAGGATAACTTGAGGTCATTTGGATGTAAGGACCTTGATGCAACACAAAACCCTAATTTTGACTTGACTGCCTTAGGAGGTGATTTGACTGTGCAACCTTTGAGAAATCTTGAGGAATATGGGAGGGCAAATTTTGGGGTACAACAGTTGCCCCTGTTCAATATTCTTAAACCTGAGGATGTAGATTGGCTTGCGTGTCTTTCGTGATCCGAAGGTGGAAGATGATTGAACACTAGAGTGCCCAGAAATTTGCACTCACATAATAGAGTGTCAGCAGCGTGATGTAGGGAATGGGCTTATAGATGCCATTTGGAGGAATGATGGATAGGAGGATGGGCTTATAGATGCCATCTGGAGATGCGACAGAACCTTGTCGGGAATGGGCTTATAGACGCCATTTGGAGACTGTTGGTATGTGGATGGGCTTACAGATGCCATCTAGGTGTCGTTCGCGTAAGAGATTCCTTAGCGAGAACTTGTGTACCTGAGAAAAGAAAATAATTACCTGGCCTGTTACAGGAGTTGATCTTCAAACTCTTTGTGTAGATGTGCCCTGGCTGGATACAGGAATCGAATCTTTAAACTCTTCAGACGTGCCCGGGCAAGATACAAGAATCGAGTCCGGAGAATATAGTCGTCAACAGATACACCCTAGGAAGATACAGGAATCGGATCTTCGAACTCTTCAGACGTGCCCTGGCAAGATACAATAATCGAGTCTATAATATAGTCGTCAACAGATACACCCTGGCAAGATACAGGAATCGGATCTTCGAACTCTTCAGACGTGCCCTGGCAGGATACAGGAATCGAGTCTGGAATATAGTCGTCAACAGATACACCCTGGCAAGATACAGGAATCAGATCTTCGAACTCTTCAGACGTGCCCTGGCAGGATACAGGAATCGAGTGTGGTAATGTAGTCGTCAACAGATACACCCTGGCAAGATACAGGAATCGGATCTTCAAACTCTTCAGACGTGCCCTGGCAGGATACAGGAATCGAGTCTGGTAATGTTAGTCGTCAACAGATACACCCTGGCGAGATACAGGAATCAGATCTTCGAACTCTTCAGACGTGCCCTGGCAAGATACAGGAATCGAGTCTGGTAATGTTAGTCGTCAACAGATACACCCTGGCAAGATACAAGAATCGGATCTTCGAACTCTTCAGACGTGCCCTGGCAGGATACAGGAATCGAGTCTGGTAATGTTAGTCGTCAACATATACACCCTGGCGAGATACAGGAATCGGATCTTTAGTTGCGACCGTTGATAGTAATCATCTTTGTATTAACCTTTGTCCTGAAAAGACAACACGTTAGTTGTATGCGATGTCATGATGTATGACATGCAAGATGTTCTCAGAATAAGTGAGATTGTATGTTCATGATGCGTACGTTCATGCTATAATGTATGAAGATATGATGTTCATGAATATATGTTTTTGTCTTAGGAAAATAAGTCCTTGACGAATGCCGGGAATTAAATCCTGGGCTTGATGTTGAAGGGTATCGCTCTTTGTTTCCGCTGGAGAGTGATGGTTGCAAGAATAAACCGGTAGGAGAAGATGGCTCCGTTGGGGAATAAACTTGGCGAATAGGTTACTCTGCGGGGAGTTACTCTGTGGGGAGAAGATGTATTTTGCTGAGGTTGATGAGAACTCCGCTGGGGATACCATTGATGAGCTTTGTTGAGGGAATTGATGAACTCCACTGGGGATAGGAAGACTTCATTGGGGACGATCTTTCCGTGACAATTGGCTGAGGATAACCCAGTTATATCCTGGTGGGGAAATAACCTTTGAATCAAGCCGGGAGACGCGTTCGTGCCAGGTGGGCGACAAGCTTCCAGAATCTACTGGGGATAAGCTTCAAGACCTGCTGGGGAGATTGATTCAACTCTCCTGGGGAGACTTTTGAGATGTACCGGGGAAGTGGCTCCACTGAATGTCTGTATACCGCCGGGGAACAATCTTAGATCAAGACTGCCGGGGATGCTTGTTAAGAATGTTTGTATACTCCGCTGAGGGATGTTGAGATCTGCTGAGGATAATCCAACTTCCTTAAGGCTGACTGTAGCTTAACTCTGCTTGGGGAGAGTATTGTTGACTTGCTAGGAGATACTGTGCCTTGTGCTTGGCTCACTCTCTGGGGAATTAAGATATCTTAGTCATGTTCTTCAGCCGAACTTACCTTGGTACCTTGGTGGACAGAGCAATTAGATTGCTTAGACAACTCATTACTGCCCTTGTTTCTGTGGGAGAAGATACTGGCGGAGGCCTGATGATGAGCTCATGTAAAACTGCATCTTTGGAGGGAGGAAACCTGTATAGGGTTTACCGATAATGAGTCCGTATAAGACTGCATCTGAGATGGAGAAGGAACCTGTGTAGAGTTACTTTGATGACGAGTCCGTGTAAAACCATATCTAGAGCTGGGAAGGAAACCTGTGTAGGGCTTACTTCGAGATGGGTCCATGTAAGACTTCGTCTGGAAATTGAGGAGGAACCGGTGTAGGGTTGCTTGAGGATGATCAAGTAGATAATTGTCCTGTTTGGTCTCGGATATTAACCCACGATCAGTCGTCCACATAATTTTCCTGGCTTGTTACCAATGTTGATCTGAAGCTGTAAAGGTAGATGGTGATCATCTTTTGACCTTTCCTTGGTATTTTGGTTGACAGAGCAACTGGATCGCCTGGACAACTCATTATTGCCCCTGTTCCTGAGGTGAGGGAAGAAGATACCTGTGGAGGTGCTTGATGACTGCCGATTGACAACTCTTCTTCTGGTAGGCAAATGACGAGATGCCGGGACATAGTCGTACGCTTTGATCCCTAACTTTTTCCTGGACCGCCCTTTCGGGTTTTCAGCCCACCGGGATACCCATTTTTGCCCAAGCCGCCTTTTCAGGTTTTCGGCTTGCCGGGTGTACAGATTTTTTTTCATATTCATCCCTTATTTTTGCTCGAACCCTTTTGGTTCGCCGGGAAGCCCTTATTTTTGCCTAGGTATGTCAACCTAGCGGGTCTTTGATTGTGCGCCGTATTTTTTCGACTATGTCCACGTTCTCAGGATGTAGGGAGGTGCCCCTGTCAGTAGTGTAGTGTTGCCATACTAGCAGAAGATCTTTGTTTGATCGTCCAACGCTCCAAGTGATCCAGATGGAGATTTTCCCCAGGCTGGTTGGCCTTTTGAGAGATTCCCCGAATCTTGACTTAACTGCCCCAGATGATGGATAATGATCACGTCTGCCCCTTGGTTGGAAGTGCTTTTGTTCATTAGACATTCGTCATGCGACTTTCTCTGTTGTTCAAACAAATAGTCATATACAAGCAATGTTATATCAAAAATGCAAAGCTTATGTTTGTCTTGAAGTTTTTTGAAAATGCATTTTTTTCATAAAAACAAGTGAATTTTTTTTGTAAACTATGATGCCAACTCGTTATTTTACCGCAATCCTTAAGGAGTCAGGATACCTTTGGTAACAGTATGCTTTCGAACTAACCCATGCTTCAGCTAGGACTTTTAAGAGTTATAACGTGGCCAGGTTCACGGTTTAAGAAACAAAGGGTAAAGGCTCAAATTTTATTTGTACCCACCCGCTCTTCGTAATGTTCTTCAATCCTAAACTCAGCTGATCGTGCGTTAGACCTTATTTGAGTTTTTGTCCTGATATTCCCGTGATGGTTCAGATGTTGATAGTTTATTTTGAATAGGCAGTCATTCCTTTTTGTTATTGAGGGTTTGTGTGACCTCTTTCCTTTTTTTTGATTTCGTTATCCCTGTTTTTTGCCTGAACTGTTTCTTTTGTGATTACAGTCAGCGGGATGCCCCAGTTTTGTAAGTCTCCTTCATAGGTTTTGACTTAATGGGCTTTTTGATTTTGGTAATGACTGCCTGTTTTTATGGTTATTTGGAACCACCACTGTCTTTTGTTTCAGAAGGACTTCTTTTGATGCCATTCGTTGTGCACCTGGATCAGCTGAGAGAACTACCCTGCCCCAGGTTATGATTAAGGGTTTTAATTTTCGAAAAGAAGAACTCCTACTTCTTTGGCTCAGAGGGGTTGACGAGGGATTATCTTCCTTATAACTCCAGTGTTTAGGGATTTGAAACAATGCCTGTACTTCATCAGCGGGGCCTGTTCAAAAGCATACTGTAAAGATCGTGGTATCGTTTTCGTCATCCTCCCTCAAGAGGCTTAGAATTATTAATCGAGCATTGAACATCACAAAAAATGAAAGCAATTTTAAATATAGCGAATGCGAATATATTGACTCAAAACAGACATATGCGATGCATTAATGAAATAACAACGTTTGACATGAATAAAATGTTTGAACAATCAAAAGAAAATTACAACTTGAAAATTCTAATGGGCAAAAGGTCTTCTCATCTCAGGACTTGTTACTTCAAATAATGCATCATGTAGGGATAGTAGAAGAACTCAGCCTGACCCACTTGGGTGAAATCCACTGCTCCTTCATTAATCAGGTCCTGGACCTTGTTTTTCAGCGCCCACCAGTCGGAAGTGTCATGTCCGGGACTATCAGAGTGGTATGCACATCTTCTGTCGGGATGATAGTTAGGAGCAGAGATGTATTGGGGTTCCGGGGAGGAGCCCTTAGTGTAATCAGATTCAACCTCAGCAGGTGTTGTAGAGCTTGAAACAATGGCATGTTGAGCTGGGTGAACTGCCTCCTGGACCTGCTTGGCTTACTCTGATCAACCTGTTGCTCTGGGCGGGGTTGTGGTTGGACCTGTGAAGTGGTAGCAATTTGGAGAGGTCTATTCTTCTCCATACCAGACTCTTGTCCTCTTGGAAGCTGATCAATGACCTGGTCCCTGACTTGGACTGTTTGCTTCATATCTTGACGAAGCTGATTGATTATGGTCCTTAACTCTTCTTGCTCCCGAGATAAGCCTTGGATGAGAGCCATTTGCCCCAGCATCTGGGTTCTCATTGTATCTACCTCAGTTTGCAGACGTTTCAGCCGTTCGTCCTTATCGTCCTCTGGGCTTTTCTTGGCCAAATTCCCCGTGAGGAGCGTTCTCAATTCTTCCTGCCCCTTGGATAGGCTTAGGAAGATTTCCCTGAACTGAGTCTCTTGAGTACGGAGATCCTGGTTGTCTGGTTGGAAAGCCATTGCTGGAATAAACAGCGAAGGAGGTAAGTGACCTGTAACCAGGGTACCTGTTATGCAATGATATGTATGATATACATGTAATGTTTTCAAGGATCTCGCGGGGTAGACAAGAAAAATTGTTAGAATTTGAATCTGGTAGCTTGATTGAAGGGGCTTCATGTTGTTGAGAGTCCTTCTTCAAGGGTCAAAGGCTCACCATATCCAGTGGGTCATAGCCCCTGACTCAAGTCATTAACCTTGGCAAGAGGAAAATAAATCCCCTTTGCCCCTTGCTGGACAGTTGGTTCATCATGACCTGCATCACAAGCCCTTGAGATCCTTGAAATGGATTAGTCCTTATGTAGGATGCATGCAATGGTATGATGTTATGCTATGCATGGAGTGATGTAAGTAAACCCTGTTATGAGTCCCAATTAAGGACTATAAACAAAACCTGCAAGAAACTCAAGTGTCAGATAACAAGCATGCAAGTAGTCAAGTATGAAAGCACACAAGTCACACCACAGCCCTTAGAGTTTAGGCCATCATGGGGTCTAGGTATTACCCTCTTGAAGTTGGTGGGCTCAACCTGTCCTATCAGAAGTAATCGGGTTCTAAGGGTCCCAATATCATTAGATTGCTTTCATTGTTCATCGGTTCGATTTAGCCACTGAACTGGCGACCAAAATATTCCAAGAAAACAACCCTCAATTGAGTGTAGTATCGAGTATCAACCAACCTCAGATTGCACCAAAGTCAGTTATCTCACTACCCTAAAGAGGCCAAGATGGTTCAATTAAGGTTCCTAAGGTCAGTTGATGTTTCACGACACCACGCGGCGGCCCCGTACTCTCCTTGACTGAACTCAAGGGTTACCGGTACTCACCAAAGTGCCACATCAACGTAGCAACTGCTTCAACCGTGTCGGTATACCCCGCACAGTTCCCTCACAGTTTGTTGCTACCTAAAAGGTATCCCCCAGATCCGGGTTAGGATCTATGAAACTCCCAAAATAGGCCCACAATATTAAAGCAATCAAAACAGGCAATTGAAAACATAAGAGTGGTCTAATCCTAAGGTACACCTCACTTTTATAAGGGTTCCCAGCAGAGTCGCCAGTTCTGTGATCGGTGGATTTAGAACTGACTGTTTTTTAAGCTGGTTCGCTAAATGTCGCGGAAGCAAGAGTCGCCACCGTCTTTTATTTTCTCCAACATGGACAGGACAAAAGCACAGCAAAATTCCTTATGAGATAGTTTCTTGGTTCAGGAGGTAGATTTATAGAAAGGGAAGGTGTTAGCACCCTTTCTATCCATGGTTATCCATGGGCTCTTAGATACTTGCTCATTGTGTTTTCAAAATGTTTGCTTTTCAAAGTGTGAGTGGGTTTGAAAAAGTTTCGTTTAAAGTTTTCTGAATAACTCTTGTATCAGTCCTCAAGAGTGTTTGAAAAATTGTTTTTGAAAGCTTTTTGAAAGTGTCGGTGTGAAAAGAGTTTTGATTTGTTTTTGAATAGAGCAAGTATCTACGAGTCATCTACCTACCCTAAGGAATTAGGCTGTGTAAATGTCCTTAAGGTAGTTCCATCCCATCATTGAGAGGTGGGTAGCACCACCGTTGGAGGTGTTCGGGTCAATTCGTTTGTAGGGACAGTGTGGTCACCAGAGCAACAGTAGGACACCTTAGAAGCTACCCTTATGCCATTGATCCTTTTTAATTCGAGGCAACTTGTTTTGAGGCATATGGATCAACGGACATAAGGACTTACTAAAACGTCTTATACTCGACGACCACGTTTCGAGGGCAAGGCAACAGTGGGGCGTACCCTAAGAGTGGTGTGTGAATTTGTGTGTTATTTTCATGTTATGTTTTATCTTGTACATGTATCATGGTGATCTACGCATTGTTTTTAATTAGCCATACATTCTTTCATGCAATTAGAATTTAAAAGTGCGGAAATTTAAATGCGGAAAGATAAATCCTACGCTATTACAAGGCGCGGGTCTATACATCGCCAAATTACAAAGACCCGTTTTTGATAAAGATGCGGAAAGTAAAGACGGAAAGATAAACCTAATTACTATTACATCTGAGAAACAGTTACATAATGATCGAAATAAATAATGCGTGAAAAGAATTAAAATTAGGACGTCCGAGGGTTTTGACCCTTTGCATGAAATTAAATTAAATTAAAGTCCAATTAATTATTTAATTAAAGAAAATAAAGTGTTTTAGTGTTTTTTTGTATTTATGAAAAATAAAGAACATGAATTAAAAGGAAACCCTAAATCTAGATTATTTTAATTATTAATGAAAATATTAAAGTTAACCTAATTTACTAGTTAATTAATTTATTTACATGTTTATTTACAAAATTAATGATAATTAATAATAATGATAAATAATGATGATTAATAATTTATTTAAGAAAAAGATGAATATGTCAAAAAAACCTAATTCTAGATACTTTTTACTTATTAAGAAAAAGATTAAAGTTTAAAAACTTAAATTAAACTAAGTTAATTGTTAGAGTTTATTTACAAAAAATAGGTTAGTGATGAAATTAATAATAATTAAATATATTTGTATTTTTGATTTTTTTTGTTTTTATTATAGAAAATTATTTTATGGTGAAAAAAACAATTAAAACAATTAAAAAAGAATTAGAAAAGAAAAGAAAATAAAATTAAAAAGGATGCAAACTAAGGGGGGTTTCAGGCCCAAGGGGAGGTTTTTTTGAAGTATTCTGGCCCATTAGACAAAAAGCCTTGTTTGACTTTCTGGCATCACGTGCGTGTTCATTGACTCCTGAGTACCGTGGTCTGCATTCTTTGGCCATTGGATTGGGTTTCATGGCCATTTGTGTTCTGGCTGTTGGCCATTTGTGTTCTGGCCTCAACGTTCCTTAATCTTCTCAGGATGTCTGTTTCGCCATGTATTGGTGTCATGCATAAGTTGTTCTTTTGGCCATTTGGCTTTTGGCTTTTGGCCATTTGGCTTTTTGCTTTTGGCCATTTGTATTTTGGCCTCAACGTTCCTTAATGAACCTGCATGGGATCCTGTCTAAAATCTGCAGTGTTGAATCTCATGAACCCATTAAATAAAATCATAAAATGCGAATAACGTCAATAGATGAAGAAATTTAATGTTTAGGCACAATATGGCATGTATAAATGATTATACCCTTTTGATCATGGAGATCAAATCAATCTTACCCTTACTGGAAAATTAGTGACCTGAATGCTTTTATGCCCTTTGGATCATGGAGACCAAGTCAGCCTTATCCTTACTGAAGAAGTAGTGAGGTGTTGGTTTGTAACTGTGATGGCTTGTTTGTAGTGAGAGAGGGATTTGTAATAAGGATTTCAAGGTTTTAGGGTTCTTGAAAGAATTTAATATTCTAACAGTGTTGTGGCAAGGTTTTTTCTCTCTTTTCCTCCTCCCTGGTTTGTGTGAAAAGAAGGTGATTATATAATGGAAATTAGGGTAAAGAAAATGGGCTTTGAATGTGCAATTGGGCCTCCAATGTTCACTTGAGTTCGTCACTTTCCAGGCTAAATCGCAGGGACTTAAGTGCAATTTTTGAAGTTGAATTGTGAAAACAAAATGTAGCCGACATCGATAACTAACTCCTGTCTGAAAATCGGCTCAATCGGATAAACGGTGAATTAGTTATGAATTTTTGAAGTTTCAGCTCAGACAAACTTATTTTGGGCTCTAGTGTCGACTATGACACGTTCTTCAATAAATAATTGGTATTGATCGGAGCATAATCCGGTCTCGACTTTTGAAGCAAAGTTGTAGATCTATGAGTCAGTGACCTTGTGTAAAAATATGAGCCCAATCCGATAAAAATTGACCGAGTTATGAATTTTCGAAGTTTCGGCCCAGATGAAATAATATTCAGCATTCAGGATTTTCAGCGTGTCACACACTCTGAGCAAAAAACGAAGGCCTTTTGAATACCATTTGAACTCAATACCTTCTGCGAAAATGTAGCCAACTCAATTTGTGAAATTTTGGCGCCGGAACCAGCTCGATACGATGAAAATCGACCAAGTTATGATTTTCTGAACATGACGCAAATAAACTTCTGTCACAAATTTTCGGTATGAAAATACTTGATAAATCCACATTTTTGAAGACCTTCTGATCGAAATTGGCTTCCAGCCGTGAGAGATGAAAACGTAGATAATGTCAAGACGGAATTTTGGCCACCGGAACGGGTTCAAAACGAGTCATGATCTTCAAGTTATGAATTTTTTAGCGCGTAAAAACTGCACTTTCAGCACACTTTTTCACCATATTTCTTCGAGAAAACTCACACAGTCGGATACCTTCTTTAAAGAATTGACTCTTGAGCCAAACCTGAATTTGAGCATAAGTTAGGACATTAAGGAGAACTTGAGTTCATTTGGATGTAAGGACCTTGATGCAACACAAAACCCTAATTTTGACTTGTCTGCCTTAGGAGATAATTTGACTGTGCAACCTTTGAGAAATCTTGAGGAATATGGGAGGGCAAATTTTGGGGTACAACAGTCATTTACCGAGTAATCGGGAAGACGTAATTCTTTCAACCTGGGAGCATGCTAAAATTGAGGACCGTAGAACCCTTAACCCATCTTGGCCTTTTAGGTGTAGTGAGGAAGCTGTGAAGGAGTAATCCAGAAATGGTTGTCACGTGATACTACACTCAGACGATTTTTTCCTGAGAACATTGCTAATTATCGAGTCAATCGGGATGTTGGTAATATCTGAAGGAAGGATGTAAACTTTAGGAACCTCTTAGAACCTTGTTCGGCAGGTGATAAACTTTTAGACCATACCTTATGGGTAGTACCTTCGACCTCATGCTCGTGACGTTGAACCTATGAATCCTATGTTTATGATCTTGTGTGTGATTGTTGCATCATGCATTCATGCATCCATGAGCATTTAAAAAAACACCATGTTTCAAGGGACTTAAAGTTGACTCTTTGTGAATATCTCAGATACTTTTGACCATGGATTCTGGAAGAAGAAAGACTAAGAAGTACAGTTTCAAATATCCCAAGATAGATGAGTTGATGATCCTAATTCCCGAGATCGAGGGTTCTATAGATTTTCGGAGAAAGTATGGGTCTATCATTTCTCTTATGAAGCTCAGGATGAAGGAGGGTATTCTCTCGACTTTGGTCCAGTTCTATGATCCGATGTATCGATGATTTACTTTCCCTGATTATCAGTTGATGCCTACATTGGAAGAGTATTCTTATCTACTGAGTTTACCTATTACCGATCGTGTTCCTTTTAATGGTTTGGAGGAGGATCCAAAATCCCATGAGATTGCTGCTTTGATCCATTTAGGGAAGTCTAAGGTTGAAGCCCACATGACTACCAAAGGATATATTAGAGGATTTCCTGCATAATTCTTATTGGAGAAAGCTCGCTACTTTGCTAGGATGAAGAGTACAGTTGCTTTTGAAGCCATCTTTGCTCTACTTACTTATGGATTGTTCTTATCTCCCAATGTCGACAAATTTGTGGATATCAATTCCATCAAGATCTTAATTATTGGGAACCCATTCCCTACATTATTGGGTGATGCTTATTACTCTATTCATCTTCGGGATTCTTATCATGAAGGGATGGTCATTTGTTGTACGCCTTTGTTGTATCAGTGGTTTATTTCTCACTTGCCTCAGTCTGATGCTTTTTGGGATGTCGGGAAGGAACCTCGTTGAGCTCCGGAGATTATGGCCCTCACTCATTCGGATATTGTTTGGTATCATCAGGTTTACCATGATGCGAAGATTTTTGACAGTAGTGGTAGTTTCCCCGATGTACCTCTTCTTGGTATAAAGGAAGGAATTAACTACAACCCCGTTCTTGCACGACGGCAGCTTGGATATCCAATGAGGGATAAGCCAAATAGTATTCATCTGAGTGGATTCTTCCTTAAAGAGGGAGAAGTTCATAAGGAAGCTAAAGAGGAGATTGCAAAGGTTTGATGTCATATTCACATAAAGGGTAGGAAGGACTTGGTGCCTAAAGGGGTTGTTTCTTTGGAGCCTTATGTTTAGTGGGTACATGCAAGAGCCATCCAGTTGAAGATGTCGTATTCCCATGAAGCACCCATGCCCAATATGTTTGTGAAGACCACTTCTCCCCTATTTGATGATGTGGAAGAGATTCAGCTTGCCCTAGTCAGGATGCAGTAGGAAAAAGAGGCTTGGAAGAATAAATGTCAAACTTTAGAAGTGTTCTACCAATCAGACTTGAAGGGGAAAGATGATCTTATTTAGATTTTTGAGAGTCGTGCTGTAGAGATGATGGAGAAGTAAGAGGATTTATTTTCCTCTAGGACTCAGTCAGGACCTAGTTGGTCACTTGCCGACTCTGGTGATTGGAAAGTGGTTACCAACATGTATGCAGAAGAGAATAAGCGGTTGAAGGCTCAGATTGCAAGACTCACAGGGAAGCGTCAGCATGTGGAGTGATTTCCATCAGCTTTGTTTTTTTAGAGTTTTGGATTTTTATCTTATCTTGTACTTGGGATTATTGAAACTTGTACTAAAAAGTTGTAATTTGTTTTAAAGTTATTATAATGAGATTTTCAGTATTTCAAATATGTTAGTACTTTAATATTTACAAATTGTCTATAAATCTTTGAGTTCCTTGAAATATTAATAATAAAATAAATCATGTGCATTGCATATAATGCATCATATTGTACATACTTCTTACATTTATATTCATATCTAGGTGTCTTACTGAGCTTTTTTACTTTACTCAGTAAGTTGTCTCATCAGTATAATAGTCAGGCTAATCTCATAAGGAAGATGGATAATCTAGAACAAGAGAATTGCGAGTTGTGCGAAGAAGTTTATGCTCTGAAGGTCGGTATGGACAATCTCACTTCTTTAATGGAATCGTTGGTGGCTTCTAAGAATCAACCACCACTTGCTCAGCCTCAACAAACAACAATTACTTCTAAAGCTCCGACAGTTCCTACTTCTGCTACTCCAGTCACTATTGTCCAGAATCATATGCCTCGGGGATATCCTTGGGAATGCCAGAGAACTTCATACCATAAGGTTATTATCAAGATGCTCAAGTTGCTCCACTTGCTCAAGTTGTTGCTGCTCCTGCACCTCATGTGGTGCATATTACTCCTGCTACTAGAAATGAGATTCACTATGTTGCACCTTCCTCGGTGAATGTTGTACATTTCCTAATGACGAAGTTTATCGCCCTACTCCTCCACCAAGTGAAATCTTAGGTTTCTATGACCGAATGGACAACTTTCAGGATCAGTTTGATAAGATGCAGAAAGAGTTGAAGGTTGTGATACGGTGGGAGAACTGACTTGAGGTTTTGCATTTTGTGTTCGCAAATGTTTCAGTTTAGCAAGAGTCGCCACCGACTTTTTATTTTATCCTAAGGAAAGGTCAAAAAGCACATGAAAGACCTTTGAGATGTTTTCTTGGGTTCGGGGAGTAGATTATGAAAAGGGAAGGTGCAAGCACCCTTTTCATCCATGGTTATCCATGGGCTCTTAGTTACTTGTTTAGATCACTTGCTTTGCTTTTCAATTGTTTGAAATGGTGCTTTGTGTGTGGTTTTTGAAAGATGTTTTGAAAAGAGGCCATCGTTGTGGCAACCTTTGTAATGATTCTTGTTTGAATGTATACAAAGGGGTCTAAAATATTTCAACATTTTGAAAGTTTGTTTTGGAAAATGTTTTGAAATTGTGTTGTGAAGTGTGTTTGAAAATAGCAAGAATGTTTTTTGCAAGCTTTTGATCAAGTAACTAAGATCTATCTACCCTATTTTACTCAAAGATATTTCTTATGTTTTTAACCCTTTTAACAGTGTTGTTTCACCATTGCATTTGGTGAACAACCTTGTGTTAGGATGTTAAACGGGACATGCGCGGGTCATTGTATAGACCATGATAGCAATTGTGTCAAGTATATTTGGCAAATTTTTGAGGGACTTGATCATTTTTGTTTAGGAAACCAAGATAGCGTCATCGAGGGACTATGATCTTTTGTTTTGTTTTTGTTTTTCCAAAGTACCCAACATGCATACCATGGCCCATTTTTGAAGGCAACAAGTTGATTGTAACCCTAGGGGTGCAAGTGTGCATTGTGTTTGATTTCCATGCATTTTTGTCTTTGATTAGGTCAAACTATTTATTGATTTTGATTTTGCATACAAACCATAATTCTCTAATCATGGCATAATTGAAAGCGTAAAATGCGAGAATTTAAAGTTCTAAGCTATTATAACATGTATATGGGGATGGGGGTACAATTTTGAATGGGGGTATTTGACAAGAAGTATAAACCCTAATTTACTATTACATCCAAATTGAATCACAATATTTAAATGGACAATTATTTAAATAAACAAAAATAAATAAATGTCAAATAAATATTGTGATCGGTGGATCTGGAACTGACTGTTTAACGCTGGTTCGCGAAATGTCGCGGAAGCAAGAGTCGCCACCGTCTTTTATTTTCTCCAACATGGACAGGACAAAAGCACAGCAAAATTCCTTATGAGATAGTTTCTCGGTTCGGGAGGTAGATTTATAGAAAGGGAAGGTGTTAGCACCCTTTCTATCCGTGGTTATCCACGGGCTCTTAGATACTTGCTCTTATGTTTTCAAAATGTTTGCTTTTCAAAATGTGAGTGGGTTTGAAAAAGTTTCTTCGAAAGATTTTTGAATAACTCTTGTATCTGTCCTCAAGAGTGTTTGAAAAATTTGTTTTGAAAGCTTTTGAAAGTGTAAGGTGTGAAAATTATTTTGTTTGTTTTTTAGAGAGCAAGTATCTATGAGTCATCTACCTACCCTAAGGAATTAAGCTGTGTAAGAGTCCTTTAGATAGTGCTATCCCACCATTTAGAGGTAGGTAGCACCATCGTTGGAGGTGTTCGGGTCAATTCGTTTGTTAGGGACAGTGTGGTCACCAGAGCAACAGTAGGACACCTTAGAAGCTACCCTTATGCCATTGATCCTTTTTAATTCCGAGGCAACCGTTTCGAGGCAACTGGATCATGTCATGGACATAAGGACTTACTAAAACGTCCTATACTCGACGACCACGTTTCGAAGGCAAGGCAACAGTGAGGCGTACCCTAAGAGTGGTGTGTGAATTTGTGTGTCATTTTCATGTTTAGCAATTATCTTTGATCAGGCATTGATGAGCTACGCATTGTTTTTAATTAGCATGCATTCTTTCATACAAGTTAACAGTTAAGGGGATGCGGAAAGTAAATTGCGGAAACATAAATCCTACGCTATTACAAGGCGCGGGTCTATACATCGCCAAAAATTACAAAGACCCGTTTTAGTAAATGAATACGGAAAATAAATGAAAACAGTAAAAGTCCTATTTACTATTACATGTCCGGAGCAATTACATAATAATCGAACAAATTAAATGCGCGCGAATAAATTAATCGGGAATGTCCAAGGGTGTTGACCCTTTTAAGAAAAGGAAGTTAATTTTTTTGGTCTTTTTTATAATTAAAATGAAATGGAAACTAATTAATAACTAATTAATTTAATTTAATTAAAAGAAAATATTTTTTTTTGTTTTTTTATGTTTTTTTTATGAAATAAAATAGAAAAAGAAATAAAATTCTAGGTTAACCTAAATCTAAATCTATTTTAATTATTAAAAAGAATGTTAAAATGGCCTAATTAAAAACTAGTTCAATTATGGTTTATTTACAAAATAAAAATAATAATAATAAAAGTGTTAATTATATTTTTTGGTTTTTATGAAAATGGTTAATTGATTAATTACTAATAATAAAAAAAAAAAAAAAGGGGGTAAGAAATTAAATTGAAAAAAATAAAATGAAAAGAAAATAATGAACCAAATGGAGGGGGTGCTGGGCCAGAAATGGGGGTGAAATCTGGAATTGTGAGGCCCATTTGCTTGCTTAGCCACGTTGACCATTGTGATTACCCAGGGCGCTTGTTGACTGGAAGCATGGTGGATATCATCTCCTGGCCATTGGATCTATGATCATGGCCAGTTGGCGCTTGATTGCCTGAAGCGCATGGTGTACCTGTTTTTGAGAATCTGCATGTGAACATGTAAAACAAAATAATATCAAGCATTTGGGGGACCTGGGATTCGAACCCAGGTCCCAATGATCACTACACAAGCGCTTGGCCATCTGAGCTATATGCTTTATTTGTTACTCAAATCAAACATAATTATTATATTAAAGAACCAAACATAAGCCTGGAAAAAAAATGTAAAACGCACGCTTTTTGAAACAGCAAATGAGAGGGAGACGCGTCAGCGTCTTCTTCCTTAATAACTGGTTTTTTTACCTGCGGATTTCTATCCGCAGGAAGTTTCGCAGGTTGCTTCAAAAATGGTCCTCAGGCCATGAAAACGCCACCTAAAGCCATGGACACATTCGTATTGGTCCCCTGATCACATCCCTACTCATGGTTCGTCTTGATTTCTCCTTAAAACCAAACGCCTAAAAAAAATACACAAACCCTAGGCACGGATTTGGTCATACAAGGCATAAAAATGGAATTGAATAATGCTATTAGATCCAGAATCAAACAAGCAACATGATTATACCAAAAATTTTGAGAAAAAAATGCAAGAATGGAGAGTATGGATTTCGTGCACAGGGGCGAGTTTGAGACAACTTACAGCGTCGTAGAGGTGATCTCAGGATGCGTTTTTGGTCTCTTCAGCTTCAGGGTGTGGCAATGAAGAAGGCTATGTGCTTCTTTTGATCTCAAAGTGCCTGTAACCTAGCTTTCGATCCCTCACTTTTTTGACAAATTTCAGTTTTAGTTCTGGCCGTTTTTGGGGTCTCTAGCTCGTGTATTCTTTTGTGATGACTTGCACATAGGTTATGTAAAGGATATCCATCAGCATTATGGCCATTAACCTTATGCATTCATGTTTGAGATTTGTCATAACCTCCATTGAAGCACTTTCCATTTTTGTGTCAAAATTTGAATCCTTGCTTGTATTATCCCTTTGCACGAATTTGGAATGGTCATGATGGTGTATCAAAGCATTTCAATACAAAATATACCCTTTAATTAATTTTCTTGATTTTTATTTGATTTTAAAAGATTTAAAATGAATTAAATAGAATAAAATTAAATAAAAATGGAAAAATTAATTTTAAATCTTGAAATAATTTGTGGGACACGTGGGAAGCATGGCCAAGCTGAAACAAGTGGAAAAAGTGGGCCCCTTTTGTCAAAAATGAAGTTTCAAGGATAATTGATTTTGGCCATTTCACAAAAATTTCCCAACTTCTCCAATGCATATCTTGCTCAATTTTGAAGCTATGAACATGTTCTTGGACATTTTGGAAAGGTATTGAAGTCCTCTAACCAATGTCTTTGGTCCCATGTCATTTTGATTTACCAATCTCAAGTTATGGTCTTTGACCTAAAGTCCCTTTTTGTTGACTTTTGAAAATGACCTATAATGTTGAAATTGATAACTCTTTGTGAGAGCATTTCTTGGACTTGGAATGTGAAGATGAGTTGTAGGAAATGTCCTCCCCTTCAAGATGAGCATTGGATGGGATTTTTCTGATGAACCATGAAAAAGTTATGCCTTGGTCAAGTTACAATTGACTTTTCAGCTGTCCAAAAATAGAAACTTTTGCATCTTGATGATTTTTGAGCCATTCTTGTGGAATCATGGTCAAGACTTGACCAAATGATGATTGTGGCTTCAAAATAAGATGTTGACCAAAATTTTTGACTTTTGACTGCCAAATGACCATTTTGCCCCTGCAGTTGACTGTGGAGCAATTAGGGTTTTTGACTGTGCAATTTGACCTTGTGAGCCTTGAAACTTGACATGTAGGTGCTTGACAATGTGTATGAGCATATGGGACTTGATTGAGCCCTTGAAAACCTCAACTTCCTTGCAGGAACCAAAACCCTAATTTGACTGGCTTAAGAGGATGGTTGACTGTGTAGCCCTTGAGTAGACTTTGAACCATTTGAGGTGATGCTTGTCAAAACTTTGAAGAATTTGGGAGGGCAAATTTTGGGGTACAACAGTTGCCCCTGTTCAATCTTCTTAGGCCTGAGGATGTAGATTGGCTTGTGTGCCTTTCGTGATCTGAGGGTGGAAGAGGATTAAACACTAGAGTGCCCAAAAATTTGCACTCACATAGTTGAGTATCGGCAGTGTGATAGCGGGAATGGGCTTACAGATGCCATTTGGAGAGATGGTGGATAGGGGGATGGGCTTATAGATGCCATCTGAAGATGTGACAGAACCTTGTCGGGAACGGGCTTATAGATGCCATTTGGAACTATTGGTATGTGGATGGGCTTATAGATGCCATCTGGGTGTCGATCGCGTAAGAGATTCCTTAGCGAGAACTTGCGTACCTGAGAAAAAGGATAATTACCTGGCCTGTTGCAAGAGTTGATCTTTTAAACTCTTCAGACGTGCCCTGGCAGGATATAGGAATCGAGTCTGGAATATAGTCGTCAACAGATACACCCTGGCAAGATACAGGAATCGGATCTTCGAACTCTTCAGACGTGCCCTGGCAGGATACAGGAATCGAGTCTGGTAATGTAGTCGTCAACAGATACACCCTGGCAAGATACAGGAATCGGATCTTCGAACTCTTCAGACGTGCCCTGGAAAGATACAGGAATCGAGTCTGGTAATGTAGTCGTCAACAAATACACCCTGGCAAGATACAGGAATCGGATCTTCGAACTCTTCAGACGTGCCCTGGCAGGATACAGGAATCAAGTCTGGTAATGTAGTCGTCAACAGATACACCCTGGCAAGATACAGGAATCAGATCTTCGAACTCTTCAGACGTGCCCTGGCAGGATACAGGAATCGAGTCTGGTAATGTAGTCGTCAACATATACACCCTGGCAAGATACAGGAATCGGATCTTCAAACTCTTCAGACGTGCCCTGGCAGGATACAAGAATCGAGTTTGGAATTAGTCGCCAACAGATACACCCTGGCAAGATACAGGAATCGGATCTTCGAACTCTTCAGACGTGCCCTGGCAGGATACCGGAATCGAGTCTGGTAATGTAGTCGTCAATAGATACACCCTAGAAAGATACAGGAATCGGATCTTCGAACTCTTCAAACGTGCCTTGGCAGGATACAGGAATCGAGTCTGGTAATGTAGTCGTCAACAGATACACCCTGGCAAGATACAGGAATCGGATCTTCGAACTCTTCAGACGTGCCCCGGCAGGATACAGGAATCGAGTCTGGTAATGTAGTCGTCAACAGATACACCCTGGCAAGATACAGGAATCAGATCTTCGAACTCTTCAGATGTGCCCTGGCAGGATACAGGAATCGAGTCTGGAATTAGTCGTCAACAGATACACCCTGGCAAGATACAGGAATCGGATCTTCGAACTCTTCAGACGTGCCCTGGCAAGATACAGGAATCGAGTCTGGTAACGTAGTCGTCAACAGATACACCCTGGCAAGATACAGGAATCGGATCTTCGAACTCTTCAGACGTGCCCTGGCAAGATACAGGAATCGAGTCTGGTAATGTAGTCGTCAACAGATACACCCTGGCAAGATACAGGAATCGGATCTTCGAACTCTTCAGACATGCCCTAGCAGGATACAGGAATCGAGTCTGGTAATGTTGTCGTCAACAGATACACCCTGGCAAGATACATGAATCGGATCTTCGAACTCTTCAGACGTGCCCTGGCAGGATACAGGTGTTGTACCCCAAAATTTGCCCTCCCATATTCTTCAAGAAATTGCCAAGTCATGCTTCAAAGTTCCCCAAGGATTGCACAGTGCAAGGGTCTCCTAAACAGGCAAAATTAGGGTTTGTGGTCTGATCAAGAAAGTGAAGTTTCCAAAGGTCCAATCAAGTCTCACATGCTTACAAATATGGTCAAAAATCCTCATACAAAGTTTCAAGACATTCAGCTTAAAATTGCACAGTCAGAAACCCTAATTGCACTACAGTCAACTGTAGGGGCAAAATGGTCATTTGGCAGTCAAAAGTTCAAATTTTTGGTCAACATATCATTTTGAAGCCACAAACATCATTTGATCAATGCTTGATCATGATTCTCAAAGCTTGGCTCAAAAATCATCAAAATGCAAAAGTTTCCTTATTTGGACAACTGGAAAAGTCAACTGAAATTGACCAGGGCATAACTTTCACATGGATTATCAGAAAAATTCCATCCAAAGCTCATTTTGAAGAGAAAGACATTTCCTACAACTCGTCTTCATACTTCAAGTCCAAGAAGTGCTCTCACAAAAAGTTATCAATTTCAACATTATAGGTCATTTTCAAAAGTCAACAAAAAGGGACTTTAAGTCAAAGGCCATAACTTGAGATTGGTAAATAAAAATGACATGTGACCAAAGACATTGGTTAGAGGACTCAAATACCTTTTCAAAATGTCCAAGAACATGAGAAAAGCTTAAAAATTGAGCAAGTTAGGCCTTGTGGAAGTTGGGAAATTTTTGGATATTTTGAAAAGTCAACATTGATTCAAATGACCTAAAATTGCTAATGGGCCCATTTTTCTTCCATAATTCATCATCCATGGCATGTGCACGACCACTTGGCCCAAAGGGAAGTATTTCTTCATTTTTATTTATTTATTTGAATTTTTATTTATATTAATTCATTTAAATCAAATTAAATACATGAAAAATGCTTAACCTAGTTTTTCAAATCTTTTATGCACATTATATCACCAAGATTTCGTGCCTAGCTAAATAAGGAAAGAACCAATGCAATTGGATATGATTGAGAGCAAAAACACATGGAAAAAGATTTGAAAATCATGGTGAAGAAATCAAATATTGAATTCTTTAATTCATGGATCTTTGGACAATTTCTTTGACCTAATGCATTACTACTTATACAAAGAACAAAAACCTAATGCCTTGGATCATAAAAAGCTGCGCAGAAGCCATTGACCAACTTGAAAAATTTTGTCTAAAAACTCAATTCTGAAAACTAACTTGTAGGTGGTTTCAAGCCAAGATTTCCATTCCATTAGCTTCCTTGAAGGTTACAGGACATATTCCAATCGTTCCCCAAGCCCCATACTCAAGAAAACGTAAGATCACCATGGAAGTGGGTGAAGAAAATTCCTGAATCGGTTGCTCTCATACATGCATTGTTGACATATTTTGTTGTTATGTTTGTGTTTATAATGATGCTTGCAAACTAATCATGTGCTTTAATTGAAGTTTTACACGTTATATGCCAAAATACCATTATCGATTTTTAGGGTTTACAGGATTCTGAATTGGGGATTTCTTGGTCCTATAAAATTAGCGAGCCACAGTACCATGGCCATGATCAGCGCACTTGGACGAAGAAGAGGCTACCCTCGCGCCTAATTTATAGAGCCCCTAGGGCTAATCGCTATTTTTTTGATATGTTATCTTAGGCAACGCATGAAAACCGTTGCCTACGTTTTTTTTGTTTCAGGAAAATAAAAAACCACGCGAGGAAGACGATAACGTGGGGAATGGTGATAGGCTGATTCAAATTTCCGCGCGCAGACCCACTAACATTTTTGGTTTCTTTTTATAATATTTGTTAGTTGCTTATTAATCAAACGCGCGCATCTGGCTCCACTGGCAAGCATAAGGACTGGTAATGTTAATGACCTGGGTTCGATCCCAGGTCTTCACCCTTTCCATTTGTTATTTTTCAATTAACGTTCATATGTAGCGCTTGTGCTGAAGACTATCATGCATCCTCAAAAATCAACGCCCATGTGTCCCAGAGCGTCAGATCAACGGCCATGAACTGAAGACTATGATGAACTCAAGTCAACGCGCGTGTATGCTCCCAGAAAAAAGTCCATAAGGCCTCAGATTCTTGGGCCAGGCTGCTAAACTATACCTCCTATCTGGGGACTGATACCCCCAAGGTTTGCAAAAATTTTGTTATTTTTTATCTTTTCATTATTTTTATCTTCTTTTAATTGTTATTCTTTTAATCAATTTAATATTTTCATAAATATAAAAAATACCCATAAAAATCAAAAAAAGGAGAAAAACAATAAATATTTTATTTTTTAGTATTTTCATAAATAAATGCATATAATTAAATTTAGTTTTAAATTAGGTTAATTTTAATTCTTTTAATAAAAAAATCTAAAAAAACATAGAATTAGGGTTTTAATTAATTTCATCTTTTTTCCTTTTTCTCCCATAATAATTAAATAATTTTATTTATTTTTATAATTAAATTTGCATATAAAAATTAGGATTAATTTTAGGTTAAAAAACTTCAATATTTTCTTAATAAATTAAAAATAATTAGGATTAGGGTTTGCATCTTATTTTAATTTTAATTAATTCTCTTTTTCTATTAAATCCTAAAACACTAAAAAATACAAAAAAAAAAACAAGTTCTTTCCTTCTTTTAATTTTAATTAATTCCTCATTAATTTAATTTTTGCAAAAAGGGGTCCAACGCCCTCGTTTTTAATCCTTATTCGCATATTTATTTTATTTCGTTTAATATTAATGTAATTCTCCCAAAGCCTTGTAAACTCGAACATTTTATTTCTCGCACTTTACTTCTTTATTTTCTGTCAAATCGGGTCCTGGTTTAATTTTGGCGATGTGGACCCGCGCCTTTTGTAATAGTTTAGAACTTTACCTTTCTCGCTCTTTTAACTATTAAATAAATGCATGCAAGAATGAATGACAATAAATAAAAACAAAAGCGTAGATCACCCATGACATGACAAAAGACAAATGAATCTGACACACAAATCACACACCACCCCTAGGGTACGCCTCACTGTTGCCTTGCCTCGAAAGGTGATCGTCGAGTAGAGGATGTCTTAGTAAGTCCTCATGATCCGGGAACCTGGCATGAGGGTAGCTTCTAAAGTATCTTCCTATTGCTCCGGTGATCACCATGTCCCGAACCTCGAATTGACCCGAACACCTCCAACGGTGGTGCTACCTACCTCTCAATGGTGGGATGGCACTACTTTAAGGACATTTACGCAGACGAATTCCTTAGGGTAGGTAGACGACTCCAGATACTTGCTCTAAATTTCAAACAAAAATTCAAAAATACTTTTCACACCAACACATTTTCAAAAAGCTTTCAAAAGTAATTTTTCAAACACTCTTGAGGACCGATACAAGAGTCGAACTGAAATTTTCAAAGAAACTTTTTAAAACCCACAGTTGAAAAGCAAACAAACCATTTTTGAAAACAAAAATGAGCAAGTATCTAAGAGCCCATGGATAACCATGGATAGAAAGGGTGCTAACACCTTCCCTTTCTATAATCTACCTCCCGAACCGAGAGCAATCTCTATAAGGAATTTTTCTGTGCTTTTGTCCTTTCCATTTGGAGAAAATAAAAGACGGTGGCGACTCTTGCTTCCGCGACATTTCGCGAACCAGCGTTAAACAGTCAGTTCCAGATCCACCGATCACAGAACTGGCGACTCTGCTGGGGAATAAACTTAAAGTGAGGTGTACCTTAGGGCTAGTTCATAACTGTGTTTTTAATTGTATTGATTTGCTTGCTTTACTATTGTGGGTTGCATCGGAGTTACATAGATCCTAACCCGGATCTGGGGATACCCTGTTTAGGTAGCATAAGCTGTGAGGGACCTGTCCGGCGTAGACCGACACAGGTGAAGCAGTGGCTACATTGGTGTGGCACCTTGGTCTGTACCGATATCCCTTGTGTCGCAACGAGGAGAATATGGGTCTTCTAAGGAGTCATTAAGCACCAACAACCTTAGAACCTTAATTGACACAACTTGGCCTTTAGAATTGTAGCAGTATGCTACGCTCATTGAGGCTAAACTCTCGTGATGGTTCTGGCCGCAAGAAAAGATTGCGATGCTGGAGTTATGACCGATTGAGGGTAGTCAATGATATTGGGATCCTCTAAGAACTCGGTTACTTTTGATTAGGACAGGTATGAACCAACAAACTGAAAGAGGGTAGTACCTAGACCTCATGCTGGCCTAAACTTTAGGGGCTTGCTTTGTGTGACTTGTGTGCCTTACCAAGTTTGCCTTTGTATCTATATGTGGTGTGCTTTATCATAACATCATAGCATCATGAGCATTGCATGCATCCTGCATAAGGACTGACCATTTCAAAGACAAGAGGGTTTCACCTTTGCTCTGTTTTGTAGGACATCATGATGCCTGTGCGAAGGAATACTATCCGGTTCAACTTTGTTCGTTCACCTGAGTTGCTTGATGAGTTGGTTAGCAGAATTCCAAATACCACTTCCTTCATTCAGAGGCATGGTTCCCTTCTCAGTTTAGTCACTGCAAAGCGGGATCAACAGTTGATGAGTGTTCTGACCCAGTTCTATGACCCTCTGTACTAGTGCTTCACCTTTCAAGACTTCCAGCTGGTCCCTACCCTGGAAGAGTTCTCTGATTTGCTTGGTATCCCTATCTTGGATCAGACTCCCTTTACTGGTTGGGAAAAGACCCTCAGGCTTGAGGATGTTGCTGCAGCTCTTCCTTTGACCCATCAAGAGGTAACGGACAACTGGGTGACTAGAAGCGGAGTTAAGGGTTTCTTGGCCAAGTTTCTGATTGGTAAAGCTGACAGTTTCTGGAATGACCTGGACTTTAGGGCATATGAAGACATCTTGGCTCTCCTAATCTATGGGTTAGTCATGTTTCCTAATCCTGACAACTTCATCAATGTCACTGCCATAAGGATCTTTATGTCTCAGAATCCTGTGCCCACTCTCTTGGGTGACATCTTGCAACAACTTCATGCCCGTACTACCCGAAGACGAGGAACCCTATGGTGTTGTATCCCTTTGTTGGTGAGGTGGTTTATTTCGCACCTCCCTAAGTTCGTACTGAAGAATCAAGAAGGAAGAGGTTGGGCTCATAGGTTAATGTCTCTCACTGATAAAGACATCATTTGGACTTGCAGAGGTTTGGATGAGATAGCTATTATTGATCGATGCGGGGAATACCATAATGTTCCTCTGATTGGTACCCAAGGAGGGATCTCTTACAATCCATGTCTAGCACTCCGTCAGTTTGGAAGAGCAAGAAGAGCAGGTCCCCATGAGATGTTAGTGCCTCACATCAGTTTTGAATTTCAGGTGGATAGTGACGAGCTACGTCGTAGGTTCATCAAGGCTTGGGACAAGGTTCATAAAGCTGATCCACAGGAGTTAGGGCCAAAGACTTCTTTACCTATGGAAGCCTACTACAAATGGGTTCGCATCCGTGCTCAGAAGTTAGGTATGCCGTATGAAGCCGTCAGACCCGTCATTCTTGAGTGTCCTGACAAAGATGGTGTTCCTCCAACTGTCCTTCCTCCTCAGATACCTACTGATTATGAGACATTGAAGAGATCTTGGTCGCAACTGCAAGAAGAGCGGGATTCTTACCGAGAAAAGTTCAACGAGCAGGAATTAAAGATCCAGAAGCTGACAAAGCAGTTGGAGAATGAGCGAGCTATGAATGCCTACATCCGTACTGAGAAGAGGAGACCATGGGATCAATAAGGAGCTCCAGATTGTGCTTTTACAGTTTTATTTCCTTTTCAGTATTTCCTTTCATGTAACGCCTAAGGGCAACCTGTTGAATAATTTCAGTTTCAAAGTTGAATCTAATGAAGTGTGTTCCTTTTTGTTTACAAAGTTGATTCCCGATTGTCTTTGAAAACATAATTCATACGCATTTCATACATCATGTGCATAGCAGGTTTTTCCTCTTTTCAGGTTGCTTACAGTTCTTCGCTGTTTATTTCAGCATCATGAATCCCGACTCATCATCAACTGAGACATCCATCAAGGCTCTTCAGGCGCAGAATGCGCAGTTTCAGGAATTAATCAAGGGTTTGGCTCAAGGACAAGAAGAGCTGAAGGCTATGCTCCTGAAGAAGGAGAAGAAGAAGAAGAGAAGGACTGTTCTGTTCAACTCGGGCCGAAGGTTCGGCAATACTCTGCAGCAGGAAGAGGCTGGTTCTTCTGTTGGCAAGAGTACTCCTCAGGCAGAAGCAAGGGTTCCTAGTCCGGTAGTCTCCGTCAACGAGACTGATTTTGATGAAGAGCAGTACCCTCCTGCAGAAGACAGATACAAGCAACTGGAGGATAGGTTGAAAGCTATGGAAATTCAACAGGTACCTGGGCTGGATTTCGGAGATCTGGGTTTGTCAACTGGTGTGATTATCCCTCATAAGTTCAAAGCACCATCCTTTTCTAAATATGACGGGGCGTCTTGTCCCAAGCTACATCTCAGGTCCTATGTTCGGAAGATGCAACCGTACTCTGCGGATAGGAATTTATGGATCCACTTCTTCCAGGAGAGTCTTTCAGGGACTCATCTCGAATGGTTCTATCAGCTGGATGAGACCAAGGTTCGTAACTGGGAGGAGTTGGCTACTGCTTTCTATAAGTAGTATCAATATAATGCCGACCTTGCCCCTACACGTACCCAACTCCAAGGTATGTCGTTAGGTTCAAGTGAAGGTTTTAAGGAGTACGCTCATAAGTGGAAAGACCTGGCTGGCAGGGTGCAGCCTCCGTTGACTGATCGGGAATTGGTAGACATGTTCTTGGGGACCCTATCCGGGCCGTTTTTCAACCATCTTATCGGGAATTCATCTGCAGGGTTCACTGATCTGATTCTAACAGGAGAAAGAATTGAGGCTGGGTTGAAGTCTGGAAAGATTCCGAAGGGTGCATCGTCTAGTTCTGAGAAGAAACCCTTCAAGAAGGAGGCTAGTGCCGTGTATGGTTCCAAGAAATCAGAGAGACCTGAGCGCCGCCAATCTGTTAGTGCGGTAATGATTGCTAAGCCTGCTGCCGCTCCTCGGCCAACCAATCCTCAAAGGGCCGAAAGACCCCGGAGAGAGTTTACCCGGTTAAGCATGACCCTATCGCAGATCCTGCCACAGTTGCTATCCACTAACTTAGTGACTGTCAGGGAGGCTCCAAAGTTTCCAAATACTGCATCTCCCAAGTACAACCCGAATGCTCGTTGTGCTTACCATTCAGATAGCCCGGGGCACTCTGCTGATGACTGTTGGGCACTAAGGAGTAAGGTGCAAGACCTTATCGACGCAAAGGAGATACAGTTCGAAGCGCCTGAGAGGCCAAACGTAGTTACTGCTCCTATGCCTCAGCATGGGGTAAATGCTGTTGACGAAGATGTTTATACTGTTTCTGTGGATGATCTAGCCACTCCTCTAAAGACTGTCAAGAAGAACCTGCTGCTGGCCGGTTTATTTCCGGGTTGCAGTGAGGGTTGCCTGTTCTGTGCTGTGTCCCTATCTGGTTGTCCCTTGCTGAAGTTAGGCATCCAAAACCTAATGGATAGCAAGGAGATTTTGTTTAAGAAGTCTACGGTTCAGTTGGTTCCGGTGGAAGAAGTTTCTGTGGTGACTATCTTCAATAATCCAATCCCGGCTCTCCCGAAGAAGCCCATTCAAATCATGATTGTTGCACCTGTGGTTATCACTGTTCCGGGGCCCCTGCCCTATGTATCCGATAAAGCTATCCCCTGGCATTATGGGGCAGATGTGTATGTGAATGGGATTAAACAAGAGTTCAACGCTGGCGCCAGCATCTGTGATATCACTGGCCCAGCCAAAGTCACCCGCAGTGGCAGGCTCTTCTCGCTTGACATTGCACCTCCTGCTGCTCGAAGACCGCTTCTCATAACTCCTACAAGTGTACCTGTTCCTACTGCTGATCCAATTGTTTCTCCTGCTGCCGAGTCATCCAATGCTCGGGGCAAAGGAGTTGAAGTTGATCCTGCCCAGATGGAGGCACCTGTACCTATAACTGCTGAGGCCTCCCAACAAGAGATGGAGGAGATTCTGAAAATTATAAAGAAGAGCGACTTTAATGTTGTGGAACAGCTGGGGCACACACCCTCCAAAATCTCCATGCTTTCTTTATTGCTGTGCTCTGAGGCCCGTGCTAAGGCCTTGATCTCGTTCCTCAAGACGGCCCATGTGCCACATGAGACATCTGCAGTCCAGTTCACTGATTGCGTAGCAAATCTGACAGCAGACAATGGCTTGGGTTTCTCGGATGCTGACTTGACCGCGAAGGGAAGAGACCATAATGATGCTCTGCATGTCTCTATCGAATGCAGGGGCACTACCTTGGCACATGTGTTGGTGGATACTGGTTCTTCTTTGAATGTGCTACCGAAGAAGGCTTTAGACCGTCTGGATTGTGAAGGCCTGGAACTGAAACCTAGCAATATCATCATCAGGGCCTTTGATGGTTCAAAGAGGATGGTTCATGGAGAGGTTGACATTCCGATTCGTGTGGGCTCTCAGGTGTTTGACTCTACATTTTATGTGATGGATATCCGTCCATCTTACTCTTGTCTATTGGGTCGACCTTGGATACATAAGGCTGGGGCAGTGACCTCTACCTTGCACCAGAAGCTGAAGTACCCCGTCAGAGGGAAGATCGTCACTGTGCAGGGAGAGGAGGAATATATGGTGAGCCACCTGAATTCCTTCAGATACATTGAGATGGACGGGGAGTTTATTGAAACCCCCTTTCAGCATTTCGAGGAGGTGCTTCCAATTACAGCAGCATCAGAAACAGCAACAGAAGAAAGTGTTCCTTTAAAGATGGCTTCCCTAAAGGACGCCCGGGCTGTGGTTCAAAAGGGTGAATATGCTAACTGGGGCAGGCTTCCAGACTTTACTCAGAAGACTGATAAATTTGGGCTGGGCTTTACTACAGAAGGTCAGAAAGCTATGAGGAAAGCGAAGATCGGAAGACCTCCTGTGTTCATCACAAGTCTAGGAGTGAATGCTGTTGGGGAAGACAACGAAGTGGATGAAGCAGAATTCAATAGCTAGATCTACCCGACGACCGAAGGCGGATTGAACAATTGGATTGCTAAGGACCATACCCCTGTTACCTTTGTGACGCAGTAATAAATTTCTTTGTTTCGCTACTTGTAATAAACAATAAATAAACTCTATGGCCCGGTGTCTTACCCGAGGCACCGTGGTTTCATTTGTGAGGGCATATAAATTGTCATTTCATATATCATAAATGAAAATCTTGGACGTTTTCTCGCATTGCAAATTTTATGCTCCTTTTCTGTCTTTCTTTCCTTTACATATATTTCAAAACAGCTGTATTTACACACACACTCACTCATACAGGTTTCAATCCACTCTGGATCTCACTGATAACAACCCTGCTACTGCCGGTTATGATTTCGAAAATCCGATCAACTTAGCCGAAGACGAAGGTGAATATGATTGCGAAGTGCCTGGTGAGCTTGCAAGACTGTTGCTTCAGGAAGAGAGGGCAATTCAACCCCACGAAGAGCCAGTGGAAACCATAAACTTGGGTACGGAGGCAGACAGGAAAGAGGTAAAGATTGGTGCCAACCTAGAGCTCAGCGTGAGGCAACGATTAACCAAGATGCTGCATGATTATATGGAGATCTTTGCCTGGTCCTACGAAGACATGCCCGTATTGGATACCGATATTGTGGTCCATCACTTGCCGACTAAGGAAGACTGCCTTCCAGTTAAGCAAAAGGTCCGTCGGATGCGTCCAGAGATGTCTGAGAAGATTAAAGCCGAGGTCATGAAACAGTTTGATGCTGGGTTCCTTGCAGTGACTTCTTACCCTCAGTGGGTTGCTAATGTGGTGCCGGTACCCAAGAAGGACGGTAAGGTCAGAATTTGTGTCGACTACAGGGATCTAAACAGGGCCAGCCCCAAGGACGACTTCCCTCTACCTCACATTGATGTCCTTGTTGATAATACAGCTCAGCACAAGGTATTCTCTTTCATGGATGGCTTTTCAGGTTACAATCAGATCAAGATGGCACCTGAAGACATGGAAAAGACTACATTTGTTACTCAGTGGGGCACTTTCTGTTACAAGGTCATGCCTTTCGGGTTGAAGAACGCTGGGGCAACCTACCAACGTGCCATGGTTGCTTTATTTCATGACATGATCCATCATGAGATAGAAGTGTATGTTGACGACATGATCGCAAGATCCCAAACTGAGGAAGAACACCTAGATCATCTGCAGAAGTTGTTTGACCGACTGAAACTATACAAGCTGAGGTTGAACCCGAACAAGTGCACCTTCGGGGTAAGATCTGGAAAGTTGCTAGGCTTCGTGGTAAGTGACAAGGGTATTCAAGTGGACCCTGCTAAGGTCAAAGCTATTCAAGAGATGCCAGTTCCTAGGATAGAGAAAGAGGTCAGAGGCTTTTTAGGACGCCTGAATTACATCGCTCGATTCATCTCGCATCTGACTGCTACCTGTGAGCCAATCTTCAAGCTGCTGAAGAAAGATCAGGTAGTGCGTTGGAATGATGAATGTCAGGCCGCGTTTGACAGAATCAAAGAGTATCTCCAAGAACCACCTATCCTTATGCCACCGGTTGAAGGGAGACCTCTGATACTATACCTGACAGTACTTGACAACTCAATGGGGTGTGTGCTGGGGCAGCATGATGAGTCTGGCCGAAAAGAGCATGCCATTTATTACCTTAGCAAAAAGTTTACCGACTGTGAGACCCGATACTCACTGCTTGAGAAAACTTGATGCGCTTTAGTATGGGCTGCTCGCCGGCTGAGACAGTATATGCTGACTCACACTACCTTGTTGATCTCAAAGATGGATCCTATAAAGTACATATTCGAAAAGCCTGCTCTGTCTGGGAGAATTGCAAGATGGCAAATGATCTTGACGGAATACGACATTCAGTATACAACCCAGAAAGCCATCAAGGGGAGTGTATTGGCAGACCACTTGGAACATCAGGCCGTAGATGATTATCAGTCAATGAACTTCGAGTTTCCGGATGAAAGCATCATGATAGTAACTGAGTGTGAAGTACCTGGACCGGATGAAGGACCTGAACCAGGATCCCGATGGTCTATGCACTTTGACGGAGCCTCCAATGCTTTGGGAAACGGTATCGGCGCCATAATCATATCACCGCAAGGTACTCATACTCCACTCACTGCCCGGCTGTGTTTCAACTGTACCAACAACATGGCGGAGTATGAGGCATGCATCATGGGTCTTCAAGCTGCGATCGACTTAAGGATCAAGTTTCTGAGCGTCTTCGGAGATTCCGCTCTTGTGATCAATCAGATCAAAGGAGAGTGGGATACGAAACATCCGAATCTGATCCCTTACAGAGAATGTGTGTTGACCCTGATTCCCCACTTCACAGAGATAACCTTTGAACACTTCCCGAGAGAAGAGAATCAGCTGGCGGACGCGTTAGCTACAATGTCTTCTATGTTCAAGGTCAAATGGGATAATGAGGCTCCTCGGATCATCATCTGGAAACTGGACGAACCGGCATACTGTTGCGATCTCGAGACTGAATGGGTGACTGAGAAGCCTTGGTACCATGAGGTGAAGAGATATCTGGAAACTCAGGAATACCCTGAAGGTGCATCTGTCAACAATAAGAAGTTCCTGAGAAGGTTCGCAGCAAAGTTCTTCCTAAGCAACGGCATCTTGTACAAGCGAAACCATGATTCAACCTTACTGCGTTGTGTGGATAAGACTGAAGCAGAAAGAATCATGGAAGAGCTACATGAAGGAACCTTTGGTACCCATTCCAGTGGGCATACTATGGCTAAGAAAATCTTACGGGCAGGATATTACTGGTCCACAATGGAAGCTGACTGCTACCAACATTCCAGGACATGTCATAAGTGCCAGATCTATGCAGACAAGGTGCATGTTCCTCCGGTTCCTCTGAATGTTCTGACTGCGCCTTGGCCATTTGCAATGTGGGGCATAGACATGATCAGTGAAATTAAACCTACGGCATCTAATGGGCATCGCTTCATCCTGGTAGCGATTGATTATTTCACGAAGTGGGTCGAAGCAGCGTCCTATGCTACGGTAACCAAGACTGTTGTGGCACGGTTCATTCGACACAACCTGATCTGTCGGTACGGTGTCCCAGAGAGAATTATTACAGACAACGGTACCAATCTAAACAATAAGATGATCGCTGAGCTCTGCGAGCAGTTCAAGATACAGCACCACAATTCTTCTCCTTACAGGCCGAAGATGAACGGGGCTGTCGAAGCAGCAAATAAGAACATCAAGAAAATCGTGCAGAAGATGACAGTGACTTACAAGGATTGGCACGAGATGTTACCATTCGCTCTACATGGGTACCGTACCTCAGCTAGGACGTCAACCGGGGCAACTCCTTTCTCTCTGGTTTATGGTATGGAGGCAGTCTTACCGATCGAAGTGCAAATACCCTCTCTCCGGATAATGAAGGATGCAAACCTGAACGAGGATGATTGGATCCAGACACGACTTGATCAGCTCAACCTCATTGATGAAAAGAGACTTGCTGCTATCTGTCATGGTCAAACGTATCAGAAACGGATGATCAGGGCATTTAACAAAAAGGTCAGACCACAGGAATATCAAGTTGGGGATCTGGTAATCAAGAGAATCATTCTTCCTCAGAGCGATCCAAGGGGCAAATGGACCCCTACGTACGAAGGGCCATTTGTGGTTAAGCATGTGTTCTCAGGAGGAGCAATGATATTAACCAATATGGATGGTGACGACCTTCCTCACCCCGCCAATGCAGACATAGTAAAAAGATACTACGCATGAAAAAGACCCGCTAGGCTGACAGGCCTAGGCAAAAATTAGGGCTTCCCGGCGAACCAAAAGGGTTCGGGCAAAATGAAGGGATGAAAATGAAAAAATCTGTACACCCGGCAAGTCGAAAACCTGAAAAGGCGGCTTGGGCAAAAATGGGTATCCCGGTGGACTGAAAACCCGAAAGGGCGGTCCAGGCAAAAATTAGGGATAAAAGCGTAATACTATGTCTCATTGGATCACTTTGCATCCAGAATCCGGTATCTACATCAAGTTCAGACGGCATCGATCAGTCAGCTTCACCTTCAACCAAGGTCATCAAGTGATGAGACGCTCGGAGTTATAAAGGCAATAGCAGAGTTGAAACCCAGTGGATCATTCATTTTCACACAGCTGTTTTATTTTCTTTTGTATAAAATTTGTATAAACTCGTTTGTTCGGCGGCGTTCTCTTACTAGGACGTCAGCCTCTTGTACACAAAACGCCTATTTTCAGGCCATTCAAAATCAATACAAATATACTTTTCAGTTAAACGTGCCAATTGTTTTTCTTTTTCTGTTTTGTTTTGCGAAGAACGTCCAAGGTTCAATTTGTGATATATGCATTGACAATAGTTTGCTAACTCATAAATATTTGCATACGAAACAAAGGATTTTATTACAGGTGACGCTAGAAACAGGGGCAATAAAGAGTTGTCTAAGCAATCTAATGGTTCTGTCCTCCAGGGCACCAAGGTAGGTTCAGCTAAAGAACATAACCAGATATCCTAATTCCCCAGAGAGTGAGCCAGCAAGTCAGTGCACTCTTTCTCCAAGCAAAGTTATCGAATCTTAAGGAAGTTGAGTATCCTCCAGCAGATCTCAACAGTCCCCAGCAGCATATATATCCTTAACAAGCATCCCCGGCAATTTTGGTCTAAAGATTGTTCCCCGGCGGTATATCAACATTCAAAGGAATCACTTCCCCAGCATATCAAAACTTCCCCAGGAAAGTGGGAGATTCATCTCCCCCAAGCAGTAAGCTTATCCCCAGTAGATTCTGGAAGCTTATCTCTCGCAGAGCACGAACGCGTCGTCCGGCTTTATTCAAAGAGTTATTTCCTTAACAGGATATAACTAGGTTATCCTCAGCCAAAAGCCATAGAAAGAGCGTCCTCGACGAAGTTCTCTTTATCCCCAGCGAAGTCTATCACACTTCCAATACAGCAAAGATATCCTCAGCAAGTCATTATCAACAATTCAGCAAAGCATCTCTATCCCCACAGAGTATCACTCCCCAGCATGGTCGCTAGAGTATTTTTCTCCCCGCAGAATCTTCCATTTGCCAAGTTTATTCCTCAACGGAGTCATCTTCTCCTACCGGTATTCTTGCAGTTATCATCCCCAGCGGAAGCAAAATCTATTCTTCAGCGTCAGCCCAGGATATGACTTCCCGGCACCCGTCAAGGATTTACTTTCCTAGACGAAAAAATACATTCATAAACATCACATACATCATTATAGCATGCGTAGACGCATCATATCATACAAATCTCATTTATGTGGAGAACATCATTGCATGGTCCGTATCATGCATTGCATATGACTGACCTTCACCTTTTAGGAAAGATGCAGTTAAATTCTCAACCATATTTCAAGACCTAGACCGGTTCAGTTAATCGACTCCAAAGATTTCTTATCCAGTCCAAGGCCTTCTCTAGTCCAGCTAAATCGACTCCCAACAGATTTTTCTGATGAAGACTCAGTAGAAGTTATTTCAGGATATAATTTCCTATTGGTTCCCTCCCCGACGGTGCGTGAGGTGATAATTCCTTTTGAGATTATAATTTCCTATTGGTTCCCTCCCCGACGGTGCGTGAGGTGATAATTCCCTTTCAGGTTATGATTTCCTGTGGTCCTCTCCCCGACGGTGCGTGAGATGTAATTCCCTTTTAGGTTATGATTTCCTGTGGTCCTCTCCCCGACGGTGCGTGAGATGTAATTCCCTTTTAGGTTATGATTTCCTGTGGTCCTCTCCCCGACGTTGCGTGAGATGTAATTCCCTTTTAGGTTATGATTTCCTGTGGTCCTCTCCCCGACGGTGCGTGAGATGTAATTCCCTTTTAGGTTATGATTTCCTGTGGTCCTCTCCCCGACGGTGCGTGAGATGTAATTCCCTTTTAGGTTATGATTTCCTGTGGTCCTCTCCCCGACGGTGCGTGAGATGTAATTCCCTTTTAGGTTATGATTTCCCGTGGTCCTCTCCCCGACGGTGCGTGAGATGTAATTCCCTTTTAGGTTATGATTTCCCGTGGTCCTCTCCCCGACGGTGCGTGAGATGTAATTCCCTTTTAGGTTATGATTTTCTGTGGTCCTCTCCCCGACGGTGCGTGAGATGTAATTCCCTTTTAGGTTATGATTTCCTGTGGTCCTCTCCCCGACGGTGCGTGAGATGTAATTCCCTTTTAGGTTATGATTTCCTGTGGTCCTCTCCCCGACGGTGCGTGAGATGTAATTCCCTTTCAGATTATAATTTCCTTTGGTTCTCTTCCCGATACTACGAAGATGGTAATTCCCACCAAGATTTTCTCAACGAGCGTTGTTGAGGATAAAGTCACCCAAGGTTCTCTTACCGTTCATGCTAAGGTAGTAACCACCCCTGGTTCATTTATCACCTTGTGAAGCTTCAGATTCAGCTCCTGTAGCCAGTCAGGACATACCTATACCAAGCATCTAAAAATCAGCTCCTGCAACGTGTCAGGTACTCATTTTTCTGTTTTGCAGGTACGCAAGTTCTCGCTAAGGAATCTCTTACGCGATCGGCATCCAGATGGCATCTATAAGCCCATCCTCCTATCCGTCAATACCTAAATGGCATCTATAAGCCCATTCCATCACCACACTGCTACTATGTGAGCGCAAATTTCTGGGCACTCTAGTGTTCAATCATCTTCTACCCTCGGATTACGAAAGGCACATCAGCCAATCTGCATCCTCAGGTCTAAGAAGATTGAACAGGGGCAACTGTTGTACCCCAAAATTTGCCCTCCCATATTCTTCAAGAAATTGCCAAGTCATGCTTCAAAGTTCCCCAAGGATTGCACAGTGCAAGGGTCTCCTAAACAGGCAAAATTAGGGTTTGTGGTCTGATCAAGAAAGTGAAGTTTCCAAAGGTCCAATCAAGTCTCACATGCTAACAAATATGGTCAAAAATCCTCATACAAAGTTTCAAGACATTCAGCTTAAAATTGCACAGTCAGAAACCCTAATTGCACTACAGTCAACTGTAGGGGCAAAATGGTCATTTGGCAGTCAAAAGTTCAAATTTTTGGTCAACATATCATTTTGAAGCCACAAACATCATTTGATCAATGCTTGATCATGATTCTCAAAGCTTGGCTCAAAAATCATCAAAATGCAAAAGTTTCCTTATTTGGACAGTTGGAAAAGTCAACTGAAATTGACCAGGGCATAACATTCACATGGATTATCAGAAAAATTCCATCCAAAGCTCTTTGAAGAGAAAGACATTTCCTACAACTCATCTTCATACTTCAAGTCCAAGAAGTGCTCTCACAAAAAGTTATCAATTTCAACATTATAGGTCATTTTCAAAAGTCAACAAAAAGGGACTTTAAGTCAAAGGCCATAACTTGAGATTGGTAAATCAAAATGACATGGGACCAAAGACATTGGTTATAGGACTCAAAGACCTTTCCAAAATGTCCAAGAACATGAGAAAAGCTTAAAAATTGAGCAAGTTAGGCCTTGTGGAAGTTGGGAAATTTTTGGATATTTTGAAAAGTCAACATTGATTCAAATGACCTAAAATTGCTAATGGGCCCATTTTTCTTCCATAATTCATCATCCATGGCATGTGCACGACCACTTGGCCCAAAGGGAAGTATTTCTTCATTTTTATTTATTTATTTGAATTTTTATTTATATTAATTCATTTAAATCAAATTAAATACATGAAAAATGCTTAACCTAGTTTTTCAAATCTTTTATGCACATTATATCACCAAGATTTCGTGCCTAGCTAAATAAGGAAAGAACCAATGCAATTGGATATGATTGAGAGCAAAAACACATGGAAAAAGATTTGAAAATCATGGTGAAGAAATCAAATATTGAATTCTTTAATTCATGGATCTTTGGACAATTTCTTTGACCTAATGCATTACTACTTATACAAAGAACAAAAACCTAATGCCTTGGACCATAAAAAGCTGCGCAGAAGCCATTGACCAACTTGAAAAATTTTGTCTAAAAAACTCAATTCTGAAAACTAACTTGTAGGTGGTTTCAAGCCAAGATTTCCATTCCATTAACTTCCTTGAAGGTTACAGGACATATTCCAATCGTTCCCCAAGCCCCATACTCAAGAAAACGTAAGATCACCATGGAAGTGGGTGAAGAAAATTCCTGAATCGGTTGCTCTCGTACATGCAGTGTTGACATATTTTGTTGTTATGTTTGTGTTTATAATGATGCTTGCAAACTAATCATGTGCTTTAATTGAAGTTTTACACGTTATATGCCAAAATACCATTATTGATTTTTAGGGTTTACAGGATTCTGAATTGGGGATTTCTTGGTCCTATAAAATTAGCGAGCCACAGTACCATGGCCATGATCAGCGCACTTGGACGAAGAAGAGGCTACCCTCGCGCCTAATTTATAGAGCCCCTAGGGCTAATCGCTATTTTTTTGATATGTTATCTTAGGCAACGCGTGAAAACCGTTGCCTACGTTTTTTTTGTTTCAGGAAAATAAAAAACCACGCGAGGAAGACGATAACGTGGGGAATGGTGATAGGCTGATTCAAATTTTCGTGCGCAGACCCACTAACATTTTTGGTTTCTTTTATAATATTTGTTAGTTGCTTATTAATCAAACGCGCGCATCTGGCTCCACTGGCAAGCATAAGGACTGGTAATGTTAATGACCTGGGTTCGATCCCAGGTCTTCACCCTTTCCATTTGTTATTTTTCAATTAACGTTCATATGTAGCGCTTGTGCTGAAGACTATCATGCATCCTCAAAAATCAACGCCCATGTGTCCCAGAGCGTCAGATCAACGACCATGAACTGAAGACTATGATGAACTCAAGTCAACGCGCGTGTATGCTCCCAGAAAAAAGTCCATAAGGCCTCAGATTCTTGGGCCAGGCTGCTAAACTATACCTCCTATCTGGGGACTGATACCCCCAAGGTTTGCAAAATTTTTGTTATTTTTTATCTTTTCATTATTTTTATCTTCTTTTAATTGTTATTCTTTTAATCAATTTAATATTTTCATAAATATAAAAAATACCCATAAAAATCAAAAAAAGGAGAAAAACAATAAATATTTTATTTTTTAGTATTTTCATAAATAAATGCATATAATTAAATTTAGTTTTAAATTAGGTTAATTTTAATTCTTTTAATAAAAAAATCTAAAAAAACATAGAATTAGGGTTTTAATTAATTTCATCTTTTTTCCTTTTTCTCCCATAATAATTAAATAATTTTATTTATTTTTATAATTAAATTTGCATATAAAAATTAGGATTAATTTTAGGTTAAAAAACTTCAATATTTTCTTAATAAATTAAAAATAATTAGGATTAGGGTTTGCATCTTATTTTAATTTTAATTAATTCTCTTTTTCTATTAAATCCTAAAACACTAAAAAATACAAAAAAAAAAACAAGTTCTTTCCTTCTTTTAATTTTAATTAATTCCTCATTAATTTAATTTTTGCAAAAAGGGGTCCAACGCCCTCGTTTTTAATCCTTATTCGCATATTTATTTTATTTCGTTTAATATTAATGTAATTCTCCCAAAGCCTTGTAAACTCGGACATTTTATTTCTCGCACTTTACTTCTTTATTTTCTGTCAAATCGGGTCCTGGTTTAATTTTGGCGATGTGGACCCGCGCCTTTTGTAATAGTTTAGAACTTTACCTTTCTCGCTCTTTTAACTATTAAATAAATGCATGCAAGAATGAATGACAATAAATAAAAACAAAAGCGTAGATCACCCATGACATGACAAAAGACAAATGAATCTGACACACAAATCACACACCACCCCTAGGGTACGCCTCACTGTTGCCTTGCCTCGAAAGGTGATCGTCGAGTAGAGGATGTCTTAGTAAGTCCTCATGATCCGGGAACCTGGCATGAGGGTAGCTTCTAAGGTATCTTCCTATTGCTCCGGTGATCACCATGTCCCGAACCTCGAATTGACCCGAACACCTCCAACGGTGGTGCTACCTACCTCTCAATGGTGGGATGGCACTACTTTAAGGACATTTACACAGACGAATTCCTTAGGGTAGGTAGACGACTCCAGATACTTGCTCTAAATTTCAAATAAAAATTCAAAAATACTTTTCACACCAACACATTTTCAAAAAGCTTTCGAAAGCAATTTTTCAAACACTCTTGAGGACCGATACAAGAGTCGAACTGAAATTTTCAAAGAAACTTTTTAAAACCCACAGTTGAAAAGCAAACAAACCATTTTTGAAAACACAAATGAGCAAGTATCTAAGAGCCCATGGATAACCATGGATAGAAAGGGTGCTAACACCTTCCCTTTCTATAATCTACCTCCCGAACCGAGAGCAATCTCTATAAGGAATTTTTCTGTGCTTTTGTCCTTTCCATTTGGAGAAAATAAAAGACGGTGGCGACTCTTGCTTCCGCGACATTTCGCGAACCAGCGTTAAACAGTCAGTTCCAGATCCACCGATCACAACAGGGATCGAGTCTGGTAATGTAGTCGTCAACATATACACCCTGGCAAGATACAGGAATCGGATCTGGAATCACGACCGTTGATAGCAATTATCTTTGTATTGATCTTTGTCCTGAAAAGACAAAATGTTAGTTGTATGCAATGTCATGATGTATGACATGCGTGATGTTCTCAAAATAAATGAGATTGTATGTTCGTGAGGCGTATGTGCACTCTATAATGTATGAAGATGTGATATTTATGAATGTATGTTTTTGTCTAGGAAAATAAATCCTTGACGGGTGCCGGGAAGTTAACTCCTGGGCTGATGTTTGAAGGATAGTGCTTTCTGTTTCCGCTGGGGATGATGGTTGCAAGAATACCGGTAGGAGAAGATGACTCCGTTGGGGAATGAACTTGGCGAATAGAATACTCTGCGGGGAGATACTCTGTGGGGAGAGAGATACTTTGCTGAGATTTGATGATAACTCCGCTGGGGATACCATTGTTAAGTTATGTTGGGAGGTTGGATGAACTCCGTTGGGGATAGGAAGACTTTGTCGAGGACGATCTTTCCGTGGTTATTGGCTGAGGATAACCCAGTTATATCCTGGTAGGGAAATAACCTTTGAATAAAGCCGGGGGACGTTCGTGCTCTGCAGGTGACGAGCTTCCAGAATCTACTGGGGATAAGCTTACTACTGGGGAGATTGATTGAACTCTCCTGGGGGAATCTTTTCAGATTGGACTGGACTCTCCTGGGGAAATTTTTGAGATATACTGGGGAAGTGGCTCCACTGAATGTCTGTATACCGCCGGGGAACAATCTTAGATCAAGACTATCGGGGATGCTTGTTAAGAATGTTTGTATATTGCGCTTGGGAATGTTGAGATCTGCTGGGGATACCCAACTTCCTTAAGGCTGATAGAGTGGGCTAACTCTTCTTGGGGAGGGCATCGTTGACTTGCTGGCTCACTCTCTGGGGAATTAAGATATCTTTGTTATATTCTTCAGCCGAACTTACCTTGGTACCTTGGTGGACAGAGCAATTAGACTGCTTAGACAACTCATTATTGCCCCTGTTTCTAATGTTACCTGTAATTAATCCTTTGTTTCGTATGCAAATATTTATGAGTTAGCAATTAGTGTCAAATGCATATATCAAAAATCGAACATTGGACGCTCTTCACAAAACAAAACAGAAAAAGGAAAAAAAATTGGCAATTTGTCTGAAACGTGAATTTGTATTGATTTTTGAATTGCCTGTAAATAGGCGTTTTTGTACAAGAGGCTGACGTCCTAGTAAGAGGACGCCGCCGAACAACAGAGTTTATACAGTTTGTACAAAGAAAACAAGACAACTATGTGAAAAGTATAATCCCACTGGGTTCCAACTCTGCTATCGCCTTTATATCTTCGAGCGTCTCATCACTTTGCTGCTCAGTTGACGATGAAGCTGATTGATCGATGCCGTTTGAACTTGATAGTTGATACCGGATTCTGGATGCAAAGTGATCCAATGAGACATAGTATTACGCTTTATCCCTAACTTTTTCCTGGACCGCCCTTTCGGTTTTCAGTCCACCGGGATACCCATTTTTGCCCAAGCCGCCTTTTCAGGTTTTTGACTTGTCGGGTGTACAGATTTTTTCATTTCATCCCTTATTTTGCCCGAACCCTTTTGGTTCGCCGGGAAGCCCTAATTTTTGCCTAGGTATGTCAACCTAGCGGGTCTTTTATCATGCGTAGTATCTTTTTACTATGTCTGCATTGGCGGGGTGAGGAAGGTCGTCACCATCCATGGTGGTTAGAATCATGGCTCCTCATGAGAACACATGTTTAACCACAAATGGCCCTTCGTACGTAGGGGTCCATTTTCCCCTGGGATCACTTTGAGGAAGAATGATGCACTTGATTACCAGGTCCCCGACTTGATACTCTTGGCGTCTGACTTTCTTGGTAAATGCCTTGATCATCCATTTTTGGTACGTCTGACCATGACAAATAGCAGTGAGTCTTTTTTCGTCGATTAGATTTAATTGATCAAGTCGTGTCTGGATCCAGTCATCTTCGCTCAAATCTGCATCCTTCATTATCCGGAGAGAGGGTATATGCACTTCAATCGGTAAGACTGCCTCCATGCCATAGACCAAGGAAAAAGGAGTTGCCCCGGTTGATGTTCTTGCTGAGGTACGGTACCCATGAAGAGCAAACGGTAACATCTCGTGCCAATCTTTGTAAGTCACTGTCATCTTCTGCATGATCTTCTTGATATTCTTATTTGCCGCTTCTACAGCCCCATTCATCTTCAGCCGGTAAGGAGAAGAGTTGTGGTGCTGTATCTTGAATTGCTCGCAGAGCTCAGTGATCATCTTGTTATTAAGATTGGTACCATTGTCCGTAATGATCCTTTCCGGGACGCCGTATCGACAGATCAGGTTATGCCGAATGAACCGTGCCACGACATTCTTGGTTACCGTAGCATAGGAAGCTGCTTCAACCCACTTTGTAAAGTAATCAATCGCTACAAGGATGAAGCGATGCCCGTTAGATGCCATAGGTCTGATCTCGCCGATCATATCAATGCCCCACATTGCAAAAGGCCAAGGTGCTGTCAATACATTCAGAGGAACTGGAGGAACATGCACCTTATCTGCATATATCTGGCACTTATGACATGTCCGAGAATGTTGGTAACAATCAGCTTCCATTGTGGACCAGAAATATCCTGCCCGAAGGATTTTCTTCGCCATGGTGTGTCCACTGGAATGAGTTCCGAAGGTACCTTCATGCAGCCCTGCCATGATTCTTTCTGCTTCAGTCTTATCCACACAACGCAGTAAGGTCGAATCATGGTTTCGCTTGTATAGAATGCCATTGCTGAGGAAGAACTTCGCTGCGAACCTTCTCAGAAACTTCTTGTCGTTGACAGATGCATCTTCAGGATACTCTTGAGCTTCCAAGTACCTCTTCACCTCATGGTACCAAGGTTTTTCAGTCACTGTTTCAGCCTCAAGATCACAACAATATGCCAGTTCGTCCAGTTTCCAGATGATGATCCGGGGAGCCTCATTGTCCCATTTGACTTTGAACATAGAAGACATCGTAGCCAACGCGTCCGCCAACTGATTCTCCTCTCTCGGGAAGTGTTCAAAAGTTATCTCTGTGAAATGGGGGATCAATGTCAACACACACTCTTTGTAAGGAATAAGGTTCGGATGTTTCGTATCCCACTCTCCTTTGATCTGATTGATCACGAGAGCGGAATCTCCGAAGACACTCAGAAACTTGATCCTTAAGTCAATCGCAGCTTGAAGACCCATGATGCATGCCTCATACTCCGCCATGTTGTTGGTGCAGTTGAAACATAGCCGGGCAGTAAGTGGAGTATGAGTGCCTTGAGGGGATATGATCACAGCACCAATACCGTTACCCAAAGCGTTGGAGGCTCCGCCAAAGTGCATAGACCATCGGGATCCTTCCTCAGGTCCTTCATCCGGTCCAGGTACTTCACAATCAGTCACTATCATGATGCTCTCGTCAGGAAACTCAAAGTTCATTGACTGGTAGTCATCTACTGCCTGGTGTGCCAAGTGGTCTGCCAATACACTTCCTTTGATAGCTTTCTGAGTTGTATACTGGATGTCGTATTCTGTCAAGATCATCTGCCATCTTGCTATTCTTCCAAACAGAGCAGGCTTTTCGAATATGTACTTTATTGGATCCATTTTTGAAATCAACAGAGTAGTGTGAGTCAGCATATACTGTCTCAGCCGACGAGCAGCCCATACCAAAGCGCAACAAGTTTTCTCGAGCAGTGAGTATCGGGTCTCACAGTCGGTAAACTTTTTGCTAAGGTAATAAATGGCGTGCTCTTTTCGGCCAGACTCGTCATGCTGCCCCAGCACACACCCCATTGAGTTGTCAAGTACTGTCAGGTATAGTATTAGAGGTCTCCCTTCAACCGGTGGCATAAGAATGGGTGGTTCTTGAAGATACTCTTTGATTCTGTCGAAAGCGGCCTGACATTCATCATTCCAACGTACTACTTGATCCTTCTTCAGTAGTTTGAAGATTGGTTCACAGGTAGCAGTTAGGTGCGAGATGAATCGGGCAATGTAATTTAGCCGTCCTAGAAAGCCTCTGACTTCTTTCTCTGTCTTGGGAGCTGGCATCTCTTGTATGGCTTTAACCTTGGCAGGGTCCACTTGAATACCTTTGTCGCTCACGAAGAAGCCTAGAAACTTTCCAGATCTTACCCCAAAGGTGCACTTGTTTGGGTTCAACCTCAGCTTGTACAACTTCAACCGGTCAAACAGCTTCTGTAGATGGTCAAGGTGCTCCTCCTCAGTTTGAGACCTTGCAATCATATCATCGACGTATACTTCAATCTCATGGTGGATCATGTCATGAAATAAAGCAACCATGGCACATTGGTAGGTTGCCCCAGCATTTTTCAACCCGAACGGCATGACCTTGTAGCAGAAGGTGCCCCACTGAGTAACAAAGGTAGTCTTTTCCATATTTTCGGGAGCCATCTTGATCTGATTATAACCAGAAAAACCATCCATTAAGGAGAACACCTTGTGCTGAGCAGTATTGTCAACCAGAACGTCAATGTGAGGTAGGGGAAAGTCATCCTTGGGGCTGGCCCTATTCAGATCCTTGTAGTCAACACACATTCTGACCTTACCATCTTTCTTCGGTACCGGCACCACATTGGCAACCCACTGAGGGTAAGAAGTCACTGCTAGAAAACCGGCGTCAAATTGCTTCATAACCTCAGCTTTGATTTTCTCAGACATCTTTGGACGCATACGGCGGACCTTTTGTTTTACCGGAGGACAGTCTTCCTTGGTAGGCAAATGATGGACTACGATGTCGATATCCAACCCAGGCATGTCTTTGTAAGACCAGGCAAAGATTTCCATGTAGTCATGCAGCATCTGGATCAGCCGTTGTTTCACACTGAGCTCTAGATTGGCACCAATCTTAACTTCCTTTATGTCTGTCTCAGTACCCAGATTTACTGTTTCCACTGGCTCTTCATGTGGTTGAATGGCCCTCTCTTCCTGGAGTAACAGTCTTGCAGGTTCGCCAGGCACTTCGCAATCATCTTCACCTTCGTCTTCGGCTAAGTTGATCGGATTTTTGAAGTCATAACTGACAGTAGCAGAGTCGTTACCAGTGAGATCCAGAGTGGATTGAAACCTGTACGAGTGAGTGTGTGTAAATACAACTGTTTTGCAATATATAAAGAAAGAAAGAAAGGGAGTGCAAGATTTGAAATGTGAAAAACATCCAATGCTTTTATTCATGATATATGAAAGTGACAAACAAAAGCCCTCACAAATAAAACCACGGTGCCCCGGGTAAGACACCAGGCCATAAAGTTTCAAATTATTGTTTATTACAAATCTAAAACAAAGAAGTTCATTATTGGGTGACAAAAGTAATGGGTGTAAAGTCTTTTGCGGTCCAGTTGCTAGGTCCACCGTTAGTCGTTGGGTAGATCCAGCTGTCAAACTCGGATTCTTCCACTTCGTCTTCATCCCCAATAGCATTCACTCCTGGATTGGTGATGAGCACAAGAGGTCTTCCAATCCTTGCCTTGCGCACAACCTTCTGAGCTTCTGCAGTGAAACCCAAGCCAAATTTGTCAGTCTTTGGAGTAAAATCAGGGAGCCTGCCCCAGTTTGCACATTCACCTTTTTCAATCACAGCCCGGGCGTCCTTTAAGGAGGCCATCTTCAAGGGAGAACCCTCTTCAGTTACTGCTTCTACTGCCGCCAATGTTTGTGGTACCTCTTCAAAATGTTGAAAGGGGGTCTCAATGAACTCCCTGTCCATTTCCACGTACCTGAAGGAGTTGAGGTGGTTGACCATGTATTCCTCTTCCCCTTGCACTGTTACAATCTTCCCCCTGACCGGGTATTTGAGCTTCTGATGTAAAGTTGAAGTCACAGCTCCAGCCTTGTGGATCCACGGGCGACCCAACAAACAAGAATAGGATGGACGGATGTCCATCACATAGAATTTTAAATCAAAGACCTGTGACCCAACCCTGATTGGGATGTCAACCTCACCATGTACCATCCTTTTGGACCCGTCAAAGGCCCGAACAACAATGTTACTTGGTTTGAGCTCTAAACCCTCACAGTCCAGCCTGTCTAGAGCCTTCTTGGGTAGCACGTTTAGTGAAGAACCAGTGTCAACCAGCACGTGAGCAAGAGTAGTGCCCCTGCATTCAATGGAGACATGCAGGGCATCATTATGGTTCTTCCCCTTGGCCGTCAGATCAGCATCAGAGAAACCCAGGCCATTATCAGCGGTTAAGTTGGCCATACAGTCGGTGAATTGATCAGCAGACGTCTCTTGAGGCACGTGGGCCGTCTTCAGGAAAGCAATCAGGGCCTTGGCATGGGCCTCTGAGCACAGCAACAGTGATAGCATGGAGATTTTGGAGGGGGTGTGCCCCAGCTGTTCAACGACGTTGAAATCACTTTTCTTTATAATCTTGAGGATCTCTTCCATCTCTTGCTTGGAAGCCTCAACAATGGTCTTTGGTGCCTCCGTCCGGGCAGGCATATCAGCAGCAATCCCCTTGCCCCGAGCGTCAGATGACTCGGCAGCAGGGGTAGAAACTTGATCAGGGGGGAAACAGGCACACTGGCAGGTGTGATGACCAGAGGCCTTTGAATTGCTGGAGGAGCGATGTCTGGTGAGAACAGTCTTCCACTACGAGTGACCTTAGCAGGCCCAGTGATGTTGGTGACACTGGTACCAGCGTTGAACTCTTGCTTCACTCCCAGAACATAAACATCTGCCCCATAGTGCCACGGGACAGCTTTATCAGACTTGTAGGGGATGGGCCCCGGAACAGTAATGGTGATGGGAGCAACCTTGTGAACAGGCAAAATTTGGACAGGCTTCTTTGAAGGAGCCTTGGAAGGGTTATTGAAAATGGTAATAATTGAAACTTCTTCAACAGGGGCAGCAGGAACGGCAGTCTTCTTGAACAAGATCTCTTTACTATCCATCAGGTTTTGGACGCCTGATTTCAACAAAGAACAACCAGCAGGGGAATCAGCACATAAAGGGCAACCTTTGCTACATCCCGGAAATAAACCGGCTAGCAATAGGTTCCTCTTGACAGTCAGCAGCGGAGTAGCAACATCATCCACAGAAGCTACATACAAATCCTCCTCAACAGCATTCACTCCATGCTGGGGCATGGGAGCGGTCACAACATTTGGCCTCTCGGGCGCCTCGAACTGTATCTCCTTGGCATCAATAAGGTCCTGAACCTTATTCCTCAGGGCCCAACAATCATCAGTAGAATGTCCCGGGCTATCAGAGTGATCAGCGCAGCGGGCGTTGGGGTTGTATTTAGGAGATGCTGTATTTACCATCTTCGGAGCTTCCTTGATAGTTACCAGGCTAGTTGACAGTATTTGTGGTAAGATCTGAGAGAGAGTCATGCTGAGCCGAGTATACTGCCGTTTGGGCCTCTCAGCTCTGGGTTGGTTGTACTGTTGTGGAGCAGCAGCAGGCTTAGAAATAACCATCGCGTTGACAGCTTGGCGGCGTTCAGGTTTGTTTTGCCTTCTTGGACCATACACAGCACTTGCCTCCTTCTTGAAGGGCTTCTTTTCAGCATTTGAGGAGGCACCCTTCTGTATCTTCCCCGATTTTATACCAGCCTCGATCCTCTCACCAGTCAGGATCAGATCAGTAAACCCAGCAGAGGAATTACCAATGAGATGGTTGAAGAATGGACCAGATAGGGTCCCCAAGAACATGTCTACCAGCTCCCGGTCAGTCAATGGTGGCTGCACCCTGCCAGCCAAATCTCTCCATTTCTGTGCGTACTCCTTAAAACCTTCTCCCGATCCTAGCGGCATACCCTGGAGTTGGGTACGCGTAGGGGCGAGGTCGGAATTATATTGATACTGCTTGTAAAAAGCAGTGGCCAGATCCTCCCAGTTACGAATGTTGGTTCCATCCAGCTGATAGAACCATTCGAGATGAGTCCCTGAAAGACTCTCCTGGAAGAAGTGGATCCATAAATTCTTGTCTGCTGTGTAGGGCTGGATCTTCCTTACATAAGAGCGGAGGTGCATTTTAGGACAGGAAGCCCCGTCATACTTCACAAAGGCAGGCTCCTTGAACTTGTGTGGGATCACCACCCCAGAAGATAACCCCAAGTCTCCGAAATCCAACCCAGGTACACGTTGAATCTCCATAGCATTCAGCCTGTCCTCCAGCTGCTTGTACCGGTCCTCAGCAGGAGGGTACTGTTCGTCGTTGAAGTCTGTCTCAGTGTCAGAGACCACAGGACTAGGGACCTCTCTCCCTTGGTGACTACCTTCCCCCACAGACGGAGTAGTCCTCTCAGCTTCATTCTGCAATGTGTTCCCGAGTCTGCGCCCAGTGTTGAACAACACAATCCTCTTCTTCTTCTTATTCTTCTTCAGGAGCAAAGCCTTCAGCTCTTGTTGTCCCTGGGCCAAGTTCATGACCATCTCTTGAAATTGGGCATTCTGGGCCTGGAGGGCCTTGATAGCTTGCTCGGTAGTGAGTTCAGGATTCATGATGCTTGAGTGCTGAAATAAACAGCGAAGAAGATTAAGTAACCTGTAGGAAAAGGGTACCTGTAATGCATATGATGAATGAAATGCGTATGAATTATGTTTTCGAAGACAATCGGGAATCAACTTTGTAAACAAAAGGAACACACTTCATTAGATTTAAACTTTAAATTGTTCAACAATCTGCCCTTAGGCGTTACAAGAATGAAAATACTGAAAAGGAAATAAAGTTGTAAAAGAAACATCCAAAGCCCGTCAGTGCTCCCATGGCCTCCTCTTCTCAGTACGGATATAGTCATTCAGGGTTCGCTCGTTCTCCAATTTCCTGGTCAGCTTCTGGATCTTCTGTTCCTGTTCGTTGAACTTTTCCCGATAATAATCCCGCTCTTCCTGTAGTTGCGCCCAAGACCTCTTTAGTGTATCAACATCAGTGGGTATCTGAGGAGGGAGAACAGTTGGAGGAGCCCCATCTCTATCAGGATACTCAAGAATGATGGGTCTGACAGCTTCATATGGCATACCTAACTTCTGAGCACGGATGCGGACCCATTTGTGGTAGGCTTCCATAGGTAGAGAAGTCTTCAGTCCCAACTCATGTGGGTCAGCTTTGTGAATTCTGTCCCAAGCTTTGATGAATCTACGGCGCAGCTCGTCACTATCTTTCTGAAACTCAAAACTGATGTGAGGCACCAACATCTCATGAGGCCCTGTTCTTCTGGCTCTTCCAAACTGACGGAGAGCTAAACATGGATTATAAGAGATTCCGCCCTGAGTGCCAATCAATGGAACATTAGGATATTCTCCGCAATGATCAATAACAGCCACCTCATCTAAACCTATGAGAGTCCAAATGATGTCATTATGAGTGAGAGACATTAACCTATGAGCCCAGCCTCTTCCTTCTTGGTTCTTTAGCACGAACTTGGGGAGGTGCGAAATAAACCACCTCACCAACAAAGGAGTACAACACCACAGAGTTCCTCGTCTTCGGGCAGTATGAGCATAGAGTTGTTGCAGGACATCACCCAAGAGAGTGGGTACAGGGTTCCGAGACATGAAGATCCTTATGGCATTGATATTGACAAAGTTATCAGGATTTGGAAACAATACTAGCCCATAGATTAAGAGAGCCATAATGTCCTCGTACGCCCTGAAGTCTAAGTCATTCCAGAAACTATTAACTTTACCAATCAGAAACTTAGCCAAGAAGCCCTTAACTCCGCTTCTAGTCACCCAGTTGTCCATTACCTCCTGGTTGGTCAAGGGAAGGGCTGCAGCAATCTCCTCGAGCCTAAGAGTCTTTTCCCAACCAGTGAAGGAAGTCTAATCCAAGATAGGGATGCCAAGCAAATTAGAGAACTCTTCTAGGGTAGGGACCAGCTGGAAGTCTTGAAAGGTGAAGCACTGGTACAGAGGGTCATAAAACTGGGTCAGGACACTCATCAGTTGTTGGTCCCACTTTGCAGTGACTAAGCCGAGAAGAGAACCATGCCTCTGGATAAAGGAAGTGGTATTTGGAATTCTGCTAACCAACTCTTCAAGCAGCTAAGGTGGGTGAACAAATTTGAACTGGATAGTATTTCTTTGCATAGGCATCATGATGTCCTACAAAACAGAGCAAAGGTGAAACCCTTTTGTCTTTGAAATGGTCAGTCCTTATGCAGGATGCATGCAATGTTTATGATGGCATGATGTTATGATAAAGCACACCACAAATATTCATAAAGGCAAACATAATAAGGCACACAAGTCACACAAGACAAGCCCTTAGAGTTTAGGCCAGCATGGGGTCTAGGTATTACCCTCTTTCAGTTTGTTGGTTAAGACCTGTCCTATCAGAAGTAACCGGGTTCTAGAGGATCCCAATATCACTGACTACCCTCAATCGGTCATAACTCCAGCATCGCAATCTTTTCTTGCAGCCAGAACCATCACGAGAGTTTAGCCTCAATGGGCGTAGCATACTGCTACTGTTCTATTGGCCAAGTTGGGTCATTTAAGGTTCTAAGGTCGGTTGGTGCTTAATGACTCCTCAGAAGACCCATATTCTCCTCGTTGCAACACAAGGGATATCGGTACAGACCAAGGTGCCACACCAATGTAGCCACTGCTTCACCCATGTCGGTCTACGCCGGACAGGTCCCTCACAGCTTATGCTACCTAACAGGGTATCCCCAGATCCGAGTTAGGATCTATGTAACTCCGATGCAGCCCACAATAATAAAGCAAACAAACACAGCAATTGAAAACACAAGTCTGAGCTATCCTAAGGTACACCTCACTTTAAGTATTCCCCAGCAGAGTCGCCAGTTCTGTGATCGGTGGATCTGGAACTGACTGTTTAACGCTGGTTCGCGAAATGTCGCGGAAGCAAGAGTCGCCACCCTCTTTTATTTTCTCCAACATGGACAGGACAAAAGCACAGCAAAATTCCTTATGAGATAGTTTCTCGGTTCGGGAGGTAGATTTATAGAAAGGGAAGGTGTTAGCACCCTTTCTATCCGTGGTTATCCACGGGCTCTTAGATACTTGCTCTTATGTTTTCAAAATGTTTGCTTTTCAAAATGTGAGTGGGTTTGAAAAAGTTTCTTCGAAAGATTTCTGAATAACTCTTGTATCTGTCCTCAAGAGTGTTTGAAAAATTTGTTTTGAAAGCTTTTGAAAGTGTAAGGTGTGAAAAGTATTTTGTTTGTTTTTTAGAGAGAAAGTATCTATGAGTCATCTACCTACCCTAAGGAATTAAGCTGTGTAAGAGTCCTTTAGATAGTGATATCCCACCATTGAGAGGTAGGTAGCACCATCGCTGGAGGTGTTCGGGTCAATTCGTTTGTTAGGGACAGTGTGGTCACCAGAGCAACAGTAGGACACCTTAGAAGCTACCCTTATGCCATTGATCCTTTTTAATTCCGAGGCAACTGTTTTGAGGCAACTGGATCATGTCATGGACATAAGGACTTACTAAAACGTCCTATACTCGACGACCACATTTCGAAGGCAAGGAAACAGTGAGGCGTACCCTAAGAGTGGTGTGTGAATTTGTGTGTCATTTTCATGTTTAGCAATTATCTTTGATCAGGCATTGATGAGCTACGCATTGTTTTTAATTAGCATGCATTCTTTCATACAAGTTAACAGTTAAGGGGATGCGGAAAGTAAATTGCGGAAACATAAATCCTACGCTATTACAAGGCGCGGGTCTATACATCGCCAAAAATTACAAAGACCCGTTTTAGTAAATGAATACGGAAAATAAATGAAAACAGTAAAAGTCCTATTTACTATTACATGTCCGGAGCAATTACATAATAATCGAACAAATTAAATACGCGCGAATAAATTAATCGAGAATGTCCAAGGGTGTTGACCCTTTTAAGAAAAGGAAGTTAATTTTTTTGGTCTTTTTTATAATTAAAATGAAATGTAAACTAATTAATAACTAATTAATTTAATTTAATTAAAAGAAAATATTTTTTTGTTTTTTTATGTTTTTTTTATGAAATAAAATAGAAAAAGAAATACAATTCTAGGTTAACCTAAATCTAAATCTATTTTAATTATTAAAAAGAATGTTAAAATGGCCTAATTAAAAACTAGTTCAATTATGGTTTATTTACAAAATAAAAATAATAATAATAAAAGTGTTAATTATATTTTTTGGTTTTTATGAAAATGGTTAATTGATTAATTACTAATAATAAGTAAAAATAAAAAAGGGGGTAAGAAATTAAATTGAAAAAAATAAAATGAAAAGAAAATAATGAACCAAATGGAGGGGGTGCTGGGCCAGAAATGGGGGTGAAATATGGAATTGTAAGGCCCATTTGCTTGCTTAGCCACGTTGACCATTGTGATTACCCAGGGCGCTTGTTGACTGGAAGCATGGTGGATATCATCTCCTGGCCATTGGATCTATGATCATGGCCAGTTGGCGCTTGATTGCCTGAAGCGCATGGTGTACCTGTTTTTGAGAATCTGCATGTGAACATGTAAAACAAAATAATATCAAGCATTTGGGGGACCTGGGATTCGAACCCAGGTCCCAATGATCACTACACAAGCGCTTGGCCATCTGAGCTATATGCTTTATTTGTTACTCAAATCAAACATAATTATTATATTAAAGAACCAAACATAAGCCTGAAAAAAAAATGTAAAACGTGCGCTTTTTGAAACAGCAAATGAGAGGGAGACGCGTCAACGTCTTCTTCCTTAATAACTGGTTTTTTTACCTGCGGATTTCTATCTGCAGGAAGTTTCGTAGGCTGCTTCAAAAATGGTCCTCAGGCCATGAAAACGCCACCTAAAGCCATGGACACATTCGTCTTGGTCCCCTGATCACATCCCTACTCATGGTTCGTCTTGATTTCTCCTAAAAACCAAACGCCTAAAAACAAAATACACAAACCCTAGGCACGGATTTGGTCATACAAGGCATAAAAATGGAATTGAATAATGCTATTAGATCCAGAATCAAACAAGCAACATGATTATACCAAAAATTTTGAGAAAAAAAATGCAAGAATGGAGAGTATGGATTTCGTGCACAGGGGCGAGTTTGAGACAACTTACAACATCGTAGAGGTGATCTCAGGATGTGTTTTTGGTCTCTTCAGCTTCAGGGTGTGGCAATGAAGAAGGCTATGTGCTTCTTTTGATCTCAAAGTGCCTGTAACCTAGCTTTCGATCCCTCACTTTTTTGACAAATTTCAGTTTTGGTTCTGGCCGTTTTTGGGGTCTCTAGCTCGTGTATTCTTTTGTGATGGCTTGCACATAGGTTATGTAAAGGATATCCATCAGCATTATGGCCATTAACCTTATGCATTCATGTTTGAGATTTGCCATAACCTCCATTGAAGCACTTTCCATTTTTGTGTCAAAATTTGAATCCTTGCTTGTATTAGCCCTTTGCACGAATTTGGAATGGTCATGATGGTGTATCAAAGCATTTCAATACAAAATATACCCTTTAATTAATTTTCTTGATTTTTATTTGATTTTAAAAGATTTAAAATGAATTAAATCAAATAAAATTAAATAAAAATGGAAAAATTAATTTTAAATCTTGAAATAATTTGTGGGACACGTGGGAAGAATGGCCAAGCTGAAACAAGTGGAAAAAGTGGGCCCCTTTTGTCAAAAATGAAGTTTCAAGGATAATTGATTTTGGCCATTTCACAAAAATTTCCCAACTTCTCCAATGCATATCTTGCTCAATTTTGAAGCTATGAACATGTTCTTGGACATTTTGGAAAGGTCTTGAAGTCCTCTAACCAATGTCTTTGGTCCCATGTCATTTTGATTTACCAATCTCAAGTTATGGTCTTTGACTTAAAGTCCCTTTTTGTTGACTTTTGAAAATGACCTATAATGTTGAAATTGATAACTCTTTGTGAGAGCATTTCTTGGACTTGGAATGTGAAGATGAGTTGTAGGAAATGTCCTCCCCTTCAAGATGAGCATTGGATGGGATTTTTCTGATGAACCATGAAAAAGTTATGCCTTGGTCAAGTTACAGTTGACTTTTCAGCTGTCCAAAAATAGAAACTTTTGCATCTTGATGATTTTTGAGCCATTCTTGTGGAATCATGGTCAAGACTTGACCAAATGATGATTGTGGCTTCAAAATAAGATGTTGACCAAAAATTTTGACTTTTGACTGCCAAATGACCATTTTGCCCCTGCAGTTGACTGTGGAGCAATTAGGGTTTTTGACTGTGCAATTTGACCTTACGAGCCTTGAAACTTGACATGTAGGTGCTTGACAATGTGTATGAGCATATGGGACTTGATTGAGCCCTTGAAAACCTCAAATTCCTTGCAGGAACCAAAACCCTAATTTGACTGGCTTAGGAGGATGGTTGACTGTGTAGCCCTTGAGTAGACTTTGAACCATTTGAGGTGATGCTTGTCAAAACTTTGAAGAATTTGGGAGGGCAAATTTTGGGGTACAACAAATATTAATTATGCAAAAAGGTTTTTTTTGATTTGTTTATGTATGTAAAAGTTTTTTTAATGTAAAAAAGTATAAAGAAATAAATAAAAGATTTATTTAATTGTTTAAGGGATGAAACCCTAATTTTTTTAAGAAAATAATATATTATATTATTTATATATAAAAAATATATTAATATGTATAAAAATGAAATATACTTAAAAAAGGGTATGTTTTAGTATAAATAATAATAAAAATAAAAATGTAATATTTCTGTATTTTTATTCTAAGTATGTATAAAATAAAAGTATATATGTATGTAGGGAGACGGTGAACCACGATATCTGTGTCTAGTCCCGGCATGTCTTCATAGGACCAGGCGAAGATTTCAACATATTCGTTTAGCAGCTGAACTAGACGCTTTTTGACACCTGGCTCCAGATTGGCACCCACTTTTACCTCTTTCTTGTCTTCCTCTGTTCCCAGATTGATGGTTTCTAGCCACTCTTCATGGGGCAGAATAGCCCTTTCCTCTTGTTGCAAAAGTCTGGCTAACTCTCTGGGCACTTCACAGTCTTCATCACCTTCGTACTCGGCATGATTGACCAAATCTTCAGAGTCACCGAAGGTTAAAGCATAATAGTCACCCATGGAATCCGGAGTGGATGGGTACCTTCATTTTGTGAGTGTGGGTGTGTATAAAGGATAGCCATCCTTAAACAAAACAAAATGTAAAACGAAAGAAAATGAACACAACAGTTTATAGATGAAAACGTCCAATGATTCACTTAAAAATGGCATATGATAATGAAGAAATCAAGCCCTTACGAATGGACCTATATGCCCCGGGTAAGGCATAAGGTGAAAATAGTGTACGAATTGTTTAATTATTACAGACCAAAATAGGAAATTGTTCAAAGATAAATTACTGGTTGATGAAAGTGATGGGAACGAAGTCTTTCGCTTCCCAGTTGCTTAATCCTCCTTCGACGGTTAGAAAGATCCAATCTTCAAAGTTGTCTTCTTCATCATCATCTTCTAAGGCATTAATTCCATGATGAGTGATTTTTACGGGTGGTCCTCCAGCCCGGGAGCGAAGCACAGCTTTCTGGCCAGCAGCAGTAAAACCTAGTCTGAACTTGTCCATCTTGTGAGGAAAATCAGGCAGTTGCCCCCACACTGTACTCCTTCCTTCTTTGATTACGGCCTCCGCATCTTTGAGGGATGCCATCCTAGACACATGCTTGGAAACGATAGGCACATCAGTCATTGTCTTTGCAACTGCGACTTCAGGAGAAACCTCTTCAAAATGTTGGAAAGGCGTTTCTATGAACTCGCCATCCAACTCCACATAGCGGAAGGAGTTAAGATGACTTATCATATACTCTTCCTCCCCATGAACCGTTATAATCTTGCCCTGAACTGGATACTTTAGCATTTGGTGCAGAGAGGAAGTGACTGCCCCAGCGTTGTGGATCCACGGCCTTCCCAACAAGCATGAATATGAAGGACGGATGTCCATCACATAAAAGGTAGAGTTGAAAATTTTTGTGCCCACTTTGATTGGGATGTCCACTTCTCCGTGAACCATCCTCTTAGAACCGCTGAAGGCTCTAACAACGATGTTACTGGGCTTTAGGGTCAATCCTTCCCAGTCCAATCTATCCAACGCCTTCTTCGGTAGCACATTTAAAGATGAACCGGTGTCAACCAGAACATGGGCAAGTGTAGTCCCTCTGCACTCTACCAAGACGTGCAGTGCATCGTTGTGCTTCTTTCCTTTAGGGGTCAAATCAACATCATAAAAACCAAGACAGTTATCAGCAGTAAGGCTAGCCACACACTCTTGAAACTGGTCTGTAGAAGTTTCTTGAGGCACGTGTGCCGTCTTTAGAAATTTGATTAAGGCTTTAGTATGAGCCTCAGAGCAGAGTAGGAGAGCCAACATGGAGATTTTGGAAGGGGTCTGCCCTAGCTGCTCCATGACGACGTAGTCGCTCTTCTTGATTATTTTTAAGATTTCTTCCATCTCTTTCTGGGTGTTCTCGGGGATTACCACAGTCTGAGCCTTCATCCTGACAGACGCTTCTAGTATCCCCTTACCTTTGGTAGCAACATCAGAGGGTCTAACTTCAGGAGCATCAAGTTCTTGAATTACCAGGCTTTGCACTGATGGCTTGACAGGCACAGAAACTCTCGAGGGTCCGAAGACTGCTCGTGGAGGAGCGATCTCCGGAGAGAAGATCCTTCTGCTGCGAGTTATCTTGCTCGTTCCCGCGATATTCCCTATATCAGGGGTTTCATCATCGGAATTCTCTTGGACTGATTCAATCTGCTTGATACCATGCTAGAAGATTTCTCCTCCGTAGTTCCATGGTATCGTCTTGTTAGATTTATACGGGACAGGCCCCGACATGGTGATTTTAGCGACACAAACTTAGGATCAGGCGTAATCTTGACAGGCCTTTTGCAGGTCTTGGGAAGATCGTCGGAGATGGTTATTATTGCAATGTCATTGGTTGAAGTAACAAAAGTAGCAGGAGTAACAGGAGTGATAGTATCAACATGAGTCTTTTGAAAGAGGATCTCTTGGGTATCCATCAGGCGTTGGATGCCTGATTTCAACAGTGGGTAGTCAGCTTGCAAGTTTGAACAGAAGTAACAGTTTTTCCCACAGCCTGGGAATATCCCGGCTTTCATCAAGTTCACTTTAATCACTGGTAACGGAGTCAAAAGGTTATCAATAGTGGTAACATGAAGATCTTCCAAAATGGCATGAACATTATGACCGTGCTTCGGCATTGGGGCAGAAATCACATTCGGCTTTTCGGGCGCATCAAATTCTACCTCCTTGGCGTCTATCAAGTCTTGGATCTTGTTTTTAAGAGCCCAACAGTTGTTGGTATCATGCCCTACACTGTCAGAATGGTATGCACATTTTGCATTGGAGTGATAATAAGGAGAAGAGGTATTAGGGTTTTTTGGCGCTTCTTTCAAGTTGGTGAGATTCAGCTTTAGCAGATGAGGGAGGACTTGAGCCGGTGTCATATTGATTCGGGTGAATTGCCATTGTGGCCTTTCTACCCTTTCCTGATTTGCTCTTGGTTGATTGTTGCGAGGTTGATCGGTTGAAGAGTTTTGGATCATCACAGCCCCCGCTGTTGGTCGGCGCTCTGTTCTTCCTTAGTTTCTCTGGTTGTGAACAGCAGAAACTTCCTTCTTAGCTGGGAAGGTCTTCTTAATAGCAGTGGAAGCGGAGGCATCTTTCTGAATTTTACCACTTTTAATGCCAACTTCGAACCTTTCACCAGTCAAAATTAATTCGGTGAATCCTACAGATGAACTCCCGATTAAATGATTGAAGAATGGACCTGACAGAGTCCCTAAAAACATGTCAACCAGCTCTCTATCCGATAAAGGTGGCTGCACCCTTCCAGCTAAATCACGCCACTTCTGGGCATATTCCTTAAATCCCTCATTAGAGGAGATACCCATACTCTGTAGTTGAGTACGAGTAGGCGCTAAATCTGCATTGTATTGGTATTGTCGGTAGAAAGCAGCAGCTAAATCTTCCCAGTTATGAACCTCGGATCTCTCAAGTTGATAGAACTAGTCCAATTGTGTGCCTGACAAGCTATCTTGAAAAAAGTGGACCCAAAGATCCTTATCAGATGAGTGAGGTTGGATCTTTCTGACGTAGGATCTCAGACGCATCTTTGGACAGGACAAACCGTCATACTTAGCAAATGTAGGTACTTTAAACTTGGGAGGAATGACAATTCCAACAACCAACCCCAGTTCTTCAAAGTCTAAACCAGGTACCCTTTGCAACTCCATGGCTGCCAACCGATCCTCAAGATTTTTATACTTATCATCCGCCGGGAGATATTGCTGTTCGGAGTAATCTTCATCCTCTTCCTCTTCCTCTTCTTCAACTTCAGATTCAGAATGCATCGCAGCTCCTTTACCTTTACCAACCCCTTCATCAGACGTCGAGGGGAACTCGAGAACTTTTCTAGCCTGGTTTTCAAACCTTATTCCCATAGTGGCCATACCAGTCCTTTTCTTCTTTTTCTCTTTATCTTTTTCCAACAATGCTTTAAGGTCCTCTTGACCCTTTGCTAAGGTCACGAGGAGTTGCTGGAATTGCGAATTATGTGCTTGCAAATCCTTAACCGTCTGCTCCAAATCCATCTTGCTGAAATAAACAACAAAAAGATAAGGAAACCTGGTGTGAAGACCTGTTTATGCATATGATGAATGATATGTTATTCATGTAATGCATTCAAGAATTCAGAAATTCAAATTTGTTGCAAACAAAATGAACACATGTCATATTAAGAAGAAATTTGTTAGTACATAAATGCCCCATGGGAAAAATATTACAAAATTCTTAATGTAAAAAGACATCGCGCATCCTCTTTGGCGCGATGTAAGTGTTGAGAGTTTCCTCTTCATGAAATCTGCGGGTAAGCTCCAAAACCTTCTTCTCACTTGCATAGAAGCTGGCTTCAAAAGTATTTTGTTCTTCCTTGAGTTGGATCCAACTCTTTTGTAATTCTTCCAATGATGTTGGTATGTCTGGATGTAGGAGGGTGTATGGAACCTCTCCCTCCATAACAGGCTCTTTGATCACGGGGAGAATGTGGGGGTATGGCATCATAAGACTCTGGGCGCGGGTTCGTACCCACTTGAGATAAGGCTCAAGGGGGGTGGAATTTTTGTGCCCCAGTGTATTACTATCCACTTTGTTGGGCATCCTCCAAGCTCGGATAAACCTTTGTCGAAGTTCTTGAGCATCGTTGTCGAAGTCAAAAACTAGGTCAAGAATCAGCATATCATGAGGGCCATCCCTCTGGGTATACCCAAATTGCCTTAGAGCTAAACAGGGGTTGTAGGTAATGCCTCCCCTAATTCTAAGTAAAGGGACATTAGGGAATTCTCCACAATGATCAATGATGATGACATTTTCTCTGGACCGAGAACACCAATGAACATCAGAATGTGTGAGGGTCATCAACCGTTGTGACCACCTTAAACCCTGCTCATTCTTCAAAACTATTTAGGGAAGGTGAGAAATAAACCACCTTGCTAGAAGAGGAGTACAACACATGAGAACACCTCTTTTCCTCATTGTTCGTGTGTAAAATGAGTGTAGGATGTCCCCAAGCAATGTAGGCAGAGGATTCCGAGATATGAAAATCTTGACAGCATTCACATCTATAAGCTGATCAGGGTTTGGGAACAAGACCAACCCATAGATGAGGAGTGCCACAATCTCTTCAAAAGCTTGTAGATCTAGAGAATTCCAGCAGTATTGTGCCTTCTCAAACAGAAACTTTGCCAAGAAACCCTTGACACCACTTCTGGTTTCCCAATGTCCTTTGATATCGGATGGTTGCAAGTGTAATTCTTGAGCAACATCTTCAGGCTTTGGTTCCCTTTCTGTACCGTTGTAGGGTAGTTGATGGAGAATAGGAATCCTCATGAGTTGAGAAAATTCCTCCAAAGTAGGTACTAGTTGATAATCAGGGAATGTGAAATAGTGGTGTAGGGGGTCGAAGAACTGGAAGAGAACTTTCACCATGTCTTCTTCAATGTTGGATTTGACCAAGTTGAGAAGTCTAGCATGTCTTTCACTGAAGAGAGAATTCTCTGGAATTTTGGAAGTAAGCTCCTTGAGTTGAGGAGGGATTCTCACAAGGTTGACTTGAATTATTTTCCTGCAAAGAGATTCGATGACCTACAAAACAAGAACAAAGATGAAGATCTAAACCCTTGAAATGGTTAGTGGATGCATATGATGCTTTATGATGTTCATTGTTGTACCCCAAAATTTGCCCTCACATTTTTCCACAAGAAATCACAGCTTCAGGCTTTTCCTGATTTTTCAAACTGGCTCGAGAATCGGTCAAACAGACTTTTCTCGTCAGTCAGACAAAATTAGGGTTTTCATTGATTTTCATGGCTCTGGAACAGTTCATACAGTTGGCTTAGGGTTTTGATTGATTTTGGCCCAACTTTGATCAGGCGAATGTTCTTTGCATTTAATCAGAAATTAGGGTTTTCGTGCGCAGTTCCTCAGAAAGATTTAATTTTGCGATGCTTTGCAAGTTATTCCGAGATTTGGTTTGAATTCGCATTGTTTGACTTAATCAGTAAAAGAATGCATTTGGATTGAATTCACGTTTGTTTGATTGAACCAGTCAAAGGATACATTCAGTTTGGATTTGCAGTGTTTGGTAAAAAAAATCAGTAAAAAGGGGAATGCGTCTGATCAGTTATTGTGTTTGACTGTGCTTTGCTTTGGATGTTGGAAGCGCCAAGTTTATTATTTTGATCAACGCTGAATCAATGTTTAGTTAATTATTTATTATTCTAAAGATTAAATAGCTGGAATTTAATTTCAGTTATTTTAATTTAAAGAACTATAAATAATAAATAAATAATTGAAAAAGTAGGAAAAAGAATTAATTGGATAAAGAAACTTTTATTGATTTTTAAATTAATTGTACAATTGTTTTGTTGTTTACAACAATGATTTTACATTTATTTAAATTTAAATAAAAATAAAACTATCCTATTTTTTCTAAGTATTCCTAAGTCTCCAATTCTTCAATTCTTCATCTGTTATCCCTTGCTCCAGTGCTCCATTTTAATTATTCATCTGCAAAGAAAAGAAGAAAAGTCAAATAGCAGATAAATAAATAAATAAAGAGACAGATAAAAATAAAGTTCATCATTAAGGGCCACTGATTGGGATCAGTTAGCCCTCTCTGCAAATCACAGGATTTCTCCCGGTTCACAAAGAGGGACGAATATTTATTTGCTAAATGCACAAGTCAAATTGTCAAACTGCATAGTTCAAATCTCAAACAACAACTGCACAGTTCAAATCAAACTACAAAGTCCAAATTCAAACTTTCTGTCAAAAATCCCAAACTATCCAAAAGGCCACCCAAGCTGTCAAAAAAGAAGATTTGGAAAGATATCAAAGATACAAAAAGTACAAGAAGCTGTCAAAAGAATAGATAAAAAATGCAGAGAAAGCATGATATGCAAGCAACATATTTTTTTTCATCATTTCCCAAATGTGGCCCTTTCAGAAAAGTACAATGCAAACAATATTTTAATGCTAAACTGTACTGGAGAGAGAGAAGAAAGAAGAAGTGTTTAGGCTTACTGGCTTTGAGGCTTTAGGCAAGAAAATATACAACAAACTGCAATAACACAGTGGATAAAAAGGGGGAAAGAAAATATAAAGTTTTTTTTATCAATAAAACAGTAGGAGGATATATAAAACAAAAGAGAGCATATCAAACCAAAAGAAGAAAAAGCCTTAAACAAAAAGCCTTGAACCTGTAACACCAATCTAGGCCAAAACATTCAAAACCCTTACTATTCAACTCAAACACAAGAGGAAGCATAAACCAGATAACTCACCCAAGCCTTGCCATTCAAACATAAACCAGTGTCAAACTAAAGCCAGTAACATCAAACCAGCATTAAACCTGTGCCTCATACCTGCCTAAGGATAAACCTGTCAAGGCCTAACCTGAAGCAGAACCTGTCAAGGCCTAACCAGAAGCAAAAACCAACCAGTTCAAAAGGCCACAACCTGTAAACCCTTCAAACTGTCAAATGGCCTAAGTAAGTCCAAAGCTAAAAACCTGTACATCCAAACCAGAAACAACCAGCCTCACCAACAAGCATTAACCCTGTCAAGCATATGCCTAAGGCCATAACCAGCATAGGTCCAAAACCTGCCCAGCTCAAAGCCTAAACAAAATTATCCAAACACGAAAGCCAGCATAAACTGTGAAACCTAAAATCACTGTCAAGCCAATCAAAGCCCACACAAAGCCTCAGAGAAACCCTCATCATAGGCCAATATACACAAAAAGGCAGCAGAAGCGAGAGAGAAAGAAGTGAAGAATAGGCAACACAAAAGCCTAAGAAAATCAACATCACAGGCATCAATCTCAGCACATAACAAGTATTCCAAAAGGCAACTCAGAGGTGTCAAGGCAAAGGAGCATATTAAGCAACGAGCATACAGTAAAAGAGAAGAAGAAAGAAGTGAAATTTACAAAAAGGCTCAGTTCATCATCATCACCAAATAAAAGGGCAACAAAAAGAGAGACAAAGAGTACCAGGGTTACCAAAAGCCAAAGCCCAGCATCAAAGCGTCTTCACCCCCTTCGCCGTTAAGCCTCCAAGCACCTCCGCGTTCGCCTCCTCCTTCGTCAAGGTAGTATTCCTTTTTCCTTCATACACCTCAATAATAAACGATCACGAAGCTTAATCAAGATCAATGAATCACATAATCATGATATGTAAAAAGGAACCAAACCCTAAACGCGTTTAAAAAAGACAAGAGGATTACCTTTTAAGTTGTGCTTCACTGAACCAAGGAAGAAGGAAGGGCGAAGGAGGCGCTGATGGCTTAAGCAAAGGGGAGAGTCAGATCCATGGCAAGAAAGGACGAAGGCAAACGGAGAAGACGAAGCAAGGGCGCCGTTTCTGTAACCCTAAAGCGTTATCCCAATTGAAAACAATTCTCACAACCCTAAACGATAACACAAAGACAATTGGGCCTTGCCCACCTCTGAAGCGCATGAGCCCATTAATTCCAATTCACACCCCCCCCCCCCCCCCCCCCCCACGTTGGACATTCTGTTTGGGCCAGCAAACCTTTGGCCCATTCAGTTAGTACCCATTTGCTTCCTTTTTCTTTATTTTTATCATGTTAAATCTTTTTTACATAACTTAACCATTTCTTTTTTTCCTTTCTTTTCTAATCAAATTAATTTTGTTTGTAAATAAACATTAAGACATGAAAATAATACTTTACATAAAATACTAAAAATACATAAGATTTGGAATTAGTTTAAAACACTCTTTTTTTATTAAACTTATTTTGATTTATATATAAATTCTCTTTAAGATAAATACAATTTCTTTTAATTAAAATAATTTTTACATTAATACAAATACACAATGTAATTAAAATGTAAAACATTTTTCTTTCTTTTAAACAAAATACTTTCTTTTGTACATAATCAAGACAAAATACATTTTTTTTAAATATACATAATTTAATTAGAATTTAAAACATTTAATTAAAACATTCTTTTTGTTCATATTAACAATATACAAGATTACAAAAGATTAATTAAATAAATATCCATTTCTTTTCATTTAAGTTAAAACAATACCTTAATAATACACATTTAAATTCACGTCTCTAACTTGTAAATAATTCTCATACGTACACTTACACAATACGCAATACATTTCACATTATACACTTGATACACATACAATTGCTATTTCTATACATTGCTATTCGTTACATTTACATTTGATCGCAAATTCGATTTGGTTGTAACTTATTGGACACTACATTCCTAAAGTCTCATCCCCATTTGTGAATTTGTACCCCCACTCCCGGATACTATTTGTAATAGCGTAGATTTTAAATTCTTGCAATTTATCGCTTTCAATTATACCATGGTTAGACCTAGGGTTTGCATGTACATAAAACCAAATGCTAGATAACCTAATACAAGACAAATACATGAAATCAATACACAATCACACTTGCACCCCCTAGGGTAATCCCACATGTTGCCTTCCAAAATGGGCCATGCTTGCACGTCGAGTTTCTTTGGCAAAACAAATTCAAATGATCATAAGTCCCTCAATGACGCCTTCGAAAGTTGCCTAAATGGAATGATCATAGTCCCTTCAAAGCAAATTGCCAAAGACACTTGGCACCATTGCATTCATGGTCCACACGATGACCCGCGCTCGTCCCGGTAAACATCTTAAACGCAAGATTGTCCACCAAATTCAATGGTGGAACAAAATTGTTAAAAAGGGTTGAAAACATAGAGAAAACCTTTGAGTATAATAGGGTAGACAAAACTCTCAGTTACTTGAGATCAACTTGCAAAAACGCTTGCCTTCTTTTCAAAACCACACTCCACAAACACTTTCAAAACAAACTCTCAAAAACATTTGAAACATCTTTTCGAAAAGATACACACCTTTGTAAAACATTCGAGTAAAGAATTGTTACAAGGGTAGCCTAAGACAAGGCATCTTCTTCCAAAACATTTTCAAAACACACACACACACCACAATTTCAAGCAATCGAAAATCAAGGCAAGTGATCTAAAAAACCAAGTAACTAAGAGCCCATGGATAACCATGGATGAAAAGGGTGCTAATACCTTCCCTTTTCATAATCTACCCCCCGAACCCACGAAATATCTCAAAAGTTTTTTGCTGTGCTTTTTTTAACCTTTCCTTTAGGATAAAATAAAAAGTCGGTGGCGACTCTTGCTCAACCGAACAAGTGCGTATACAAACGCAAAACACATAGTCAGTTCTCCCACTGTATCACAGAACTGGCGACTCTGCTGGGGAAATCAGAAAGTGGGGTTACCTTATGGTTTAGATCACCTTTACTTTCTTGCTTTGATTGACTTGATTGATTTATCTTTTGGGTTCTTGTTTGGGTTTGTTGTAAATCCTACACCCGGATTTGGGGCACCTTCTTAGGTAAATAGCAAAAAAACTGTGAGGGAACTGTGCGGGGTATACCAACATGGTTGAAGCAGTACGCTATGTTAGTGTGACATATTTGTGAGTACCGGTAACCCTTGAGTTCAATCAAGGAGAGTACGGGGCCGCTGAGTGATGTCGTGAAGCACTAACGAACTCTTAGAACCTTAATTGACCATATTAGCCTTTTTAGGGGTAGTGAGATGACCGACCTTGGTGCAGTCCGAGGTTGGTAGATACTCGATACTACACTCATTGGAGGGTTGTTTTCTTGGAATATTTTGGTCGCCAGTAAGTGGCTAAACCGAAACAATGAACACAGAAAACAATCCAATGATATTGAGCTCCTTAGAACCGGTTTCTATTTTAGGACAGGATGAGCCAACTAACTTCAAGAGGGTACTTACCTAAACCTTGTGCAAGCCTAAACCTAAGGACTTGTTTGCTTTGTGTGAATATGTTTGCCTGTATATACACTCGCTTGCTTTTCGCATACATGTACATAACATCATGACATCATACCATAGCATTTTCAATAACCATTTCAAGGATCTCGAGGGTTCTTTTGACGCAGGGTTACGTTGAACCAGACGTCTACCAAGGGGGCAAGAGGTTTCTCCTCTAACCAATGCCATCAAAGATCAAGTACAACAACTTGAATCAGGGGCTATGACCCACTGGACATGGTGAGCTTGATTCTCGTGGAAAGACATCCACCGATACAAAGTTCTCCAATCAAAGTTCAAGTGCAACAACTTGAATCAGTGGCTATGACCCACTCAACATGGTGAGCTTGATTCTAGTGGAAAGACATCCACCGGTGCAAAGATCTCCAATCGAAGATCAAAGTTCAACCTCTAACATTTTCTTGTGTTTACCCCAAGAGATCCTTGAAAGCATGCATCCACATATCATGCATTGCATTTTGACAGTTCTTCCTTTTTCAGGTTTCCTTACTCTCCTGCTGTTTATTTCAGTAAGAGATGGCTCTAGAAAGGTCTGTCAAAGACATCCAAGACCAGACTGCTCAGCTGCAGGAGATGTTCCTGAACTTGTCTCTGGGGCAAGAAGAAATGAAAGCTCTCCTCACAAAGGGCTTGGAGAATTCAAACAATGCCAGGAGTGATCAGCTTGCGGAGCTGCAGTTTGATTTGACAACATTGAGGACCCAAGTGATGGGACAGTTGGTGGGCCAGATGGCTCTCATCCAAGTCCTATCTCAAAGACAAGAGGAACTCAGAGTTCTTGTCCGCCAACTGCTTCCAAACAACCAATTGAGGCAAACATCTGAGGTTGAAGAGCAAGTCACCGCTCAGCCTCCATCCACTCAAGAAGACAAGGGGAAAGCTCCTTTGCTTGCTTCGGGGTCACAAGCCCATCAACAACCTCGCCAGCGTCAACGGGGTAATCGGTGTAAGCAAGAAACGTCGGGAAGACAGTTCACGAAGACTGAGATACCATCATTCTTCATACTGAAGCGCCTGTTGGAGGTCAACCTGCTTACCCTAAAGGATCCTCCTCAGAAGCTCAATATCTCCTCTCCTAACTATCGTCCCGACGCATTTTGTGTTTACCACTCCTACAGCCCGGGACACGACACCAACGACTGTTGGGCCTTGAAGAACAAGATTCAAGATCTGATCGACATTGAAGTGCTGGAATTCATGCCAGACAGCGAGATGAAAATCTTCCGTTAAGAGGTTCTCCACCTGAAGTGACGAAGCTCAAGCTGAAAGACTTTTGCTTCTTTTTGAATTTTCAAAGTTGTAATTTCTTTTGTTGTCAAACAATTATCTGTTGATGTTAAACTCTATTTTCATTAATGCATTGCATATGTTTGTCTTGAATTCATCCATGTGTTTCACTACTCTTATGCTTTTCTTTATGATATCTGACTCTTGATAAAAAGCTGCAAGCCTTTAGGGGGAGGATGACGAAACAATACCATGATCTTATACAGTATGCTTTTGAACAGACCTTGCTGATGATGTACAGACATTTCTTTCAAATCCCAAACACTGGAGTTATAAGGAAGATAATCCCTAGTCAACCCCTTCGAGCCAAAGAAGTAGGAGTTTTCTGTTCTAAACGATCAAAACCTTTGATATAAACCCGGGGCAGGGTAGTATCTCAGTTAATTCAAGAGAAACGCGCATTGAAGTCGCAAACTCTCAGTTCGTAATACAACGAACGACGTCGAAAAAGAAAGCATTCCTTTGGAATCAAAAGACAAGGGTGGTTCCCTATCACATAGACAGTCAATCTCTCAAAAGAGAAAAAGCCCACTGAGCCAAAACCTGTAAAGGAGGCTTAAGAAAGCTGGGGCATCCCGCTGACTGTAATCTCGAAAAATGGGAACAGTCAGGCAAAAGTTAGGGATAACAAATCAAAATCAAAATAGTGAGGTCATTACAAATCCTCAACAACATGAAAAATGTTGAAAGAAAAAAAAGGAGATGATGACTGTCTCCCAAATTCAACTGGTGAACCATCGCCCAAAAGTCGTTCTAAACTCAAAACAGAGTGCGACGCACAATTAACTGAGCTTAGGTGTGAAGAACATCACGAAGAGCGGGTGGGTACAAATATACTTTGAGCCTTTATCCTTTGTTTCTTAAACCGTGAACCAAGCCACGTTACAACCCTTCAAAAGTCCTAATTGAAGCATGGGTTAGTTCGAAAGCATACTGTTACAAAAGGTATCCTGACTCCTGTAAGGCTTTGCTCTAAATCTTGTGTTGATCTGTCTTATAAAAAAGTTTTCTGCTAAAAAACGCATTTTGCAAAACTTCGAGACAAACATAAACTTTGCATTGCTTGAATATCACTGTCTGCATTTGGCTTTTTGTTTGACAACGAAGAAATTCATACAGCGAATGTTCGGAGGAACGAAAATTCTCTCAGTGAGAAAAATCACTTCAAAAGGACGACACTTCCTTTACAAATCTCCTATCAACAAGGGGCATGACATAGCACCATCCAATTAACCTGGGGCAGTCCAGTCAAGGTCCAAACAGATCTTTCAAAATCCAGTTAATCTGGGGCAGTCCAGTCAAGATTTCAAGAAGTCTCTCAATATGCAGAGTAATCTGATTCAAGACTCCTTCATCACCACTTGGGGCATTCGAATGTCAAAAGTGTTCAACAAATCAACTATCACATTTCCAGACTCGATTCTTGTATCTAGCCAGGGCACGTCTGAAGAGTTTGAGGATTCGATTCCTGTATCCAGCCAGGGCATATCTGTTGACGACTATTTCCAGACTCGATTCCTGTATCTAGCCAGGGCACGTCTGAAGAGTTTGAGGATTCGATTCCTGTATCCAGCCAGGGCATATCTGTTGACGACTATTTCCAGACTCGATTCCTGTATCTAGCCAGGGCACGTCTGAAGAGTTTGAAGATTCGATTCCTGTATCCATCCAGGGCATATCTGTTGACGACTATTTCCAGACTCGATTCCTGTATCTAGCCAGGGTACGTCTGAAGAGTTTGAAGATTCGATTCCTGTATCCAGTCAGGGCATATCTGTTGACGACTATTTCCAGATTCGATTCCTGTATCCAGCCAGGGCATATCTGTTGACGACTATTTCCAGACTCGATTCCTGTATCCAGCCAGGGCATATCTGTTGACGACTATTTCCAGACTCGATTCCTGTATCTAGCCAGGGAACGTCTGAAGAATTCCAGATCAACACCTGTAACAAGCCAGGAAATTATCTACGTCACCACTTGGGGTATTCGAATGTCAAAAGTGTTCAAAAACCCGATGCAGTTTTACACGGACTTATCATCAGGAAATCCTACATAGATCTCCTCAAAACAGGAAGTCCCCAGTAGTTTGGCATACAACCCAAGCTTCTGATTTCCCCAACAGTGGTCCCAAGACTTCTCATTTTTTTCAACAATCAAGAGATTCTTGCCCTCCACAGCAGCAACCCAGGAGTTGTTCTCCCCGGCAGCAGTCAAGATTCTTTTATCTTCAGCCATCCAGGATTCATTTATCCTCAGCAAGATAGATTATCAGCTTACATGCGCATTCATCACATTCATGTCATGAACATTGATGTCACATACATTGCATCATGCATCATAACATTGCATGCAACTAACCCTTTACCTTTTCAGGTAAGATCAATCGACGGACAAAGATCATCTCCCGAGATTTCATTCGGAAATAGTTCAGATGTGACCCAGACACGGCGACATTCTGATATTTATTCTAGATTCACTCAAATGCAGTTTTACACGGACGCATCATCAGGAAACCCTACACCGGTTCCTATTCAACTTCAAGATTTCTGAAAACAGCTCACGGGTTCTCCAAGTAACGGATGTTAACCTATCGCTTGTTCAGATTCTTCTCAAGACTTCTGAAAACAGTTTATGGATTCTTCCCAACAACGGATGTTAATTTATCGCTTGTTCAGATGCAACCTTTGAAAACAGTTTACGGACGCTTCCCTACAACGAATGCTGCTCTATTGCTTATTCAACTTCAAGATTTCTGAAAACAGTTCACGGGTTCTCCAAGTAACGGATGTTAACCTATCGCTTGTTCAGATTCTTCTCAAGACTTCTGAAAACAGTTTATGGATTCGTCCCAACAACGGATGTTAATCTATCGCTTGTTCAGATGCAACTTTTGAAAACAGTTTACGGACGCTTCCCAACAACGGATGCTGCTCTATTGCTTATTCAACTTCAAGATTTCTGAAAACAGTTCACGGGTTCTCCAAGTAACGGATGTTAACCTATCGCTTGTTCAGATTCTTCTCAAGACTTCTGAAAACAGTTTATGGATTCGTCCCAACAACGGATGTTAATCTATCGCTTGTTCAGATGCAACCTTTGAAAACAGTTTACGGACGCTTCCCTACAACGGATGCTGCTCTATTGCTTATTCAACTTCAAGATTTCTGAAAACAGTTCACGGGTTCTCCAGTAACGGATGTTAACCTATCACTTGTTCAGATTCTTCTCAAGACTTCTGAAAACAGTTTATGGATTCTTCCTAACAACGGATGTTAATCTATCACTTGTTCAGATGCAATTTTTGAAAACAGTTTATGGATTCTTCCCAACAACGGATGTTAATCTGTCACTTGTTCAGACTCTTCTCAACTTTTGAAAACAGTTTACGGACGCTTCCCTACAACGGATGCTGCTCTATTGCTTATTCAACTTCAAGATTTCTGAAAACAGTTCACGGGTTCTCCAGTAACGGATGTTAACCTATCACTTGTTCAGATTCTTCTCAAGACTTCTGAAAACAGTTTATGGATTCTTCCCAACAACGGATGTTAATCTATCACTTGTTCAGATGCAATTTTTGAAAACAGTTTATGGATTCTTCCCAACAACGGATGTTAATCTGTCACTTGTTCAGACTCTTCTCAACTTTTGAAAACAGTTTACGGACGCTTCCCAACAACGGATGTGGCTCTATTGCTTATTCAATCTCAACTTCAAAAATAGTTTACGGATTCTCCAAACATGGATGTCAATCTATTGCTTATTCAGACCCCCAGTTCAGAGATGTTCCGAAACATGGGTGCCTTTCTGATACTCGTCCACTCACCATTGACATACAGATCAACGTCACCAAATGGCATCTTTAAGCCCATTTCCAGATGGCATCTTTAAGCCCATCCTCCTACCAGCAGTCACTAAATGGCATCTTTAAGCCCATTTCCAGATGGCATCTATAAGCCCATCCTCCTACCAACAGTCACCAAATGGCATCTTTAAGCCCATTCTCAGATGGCATCTTTAAGCCCATCCTCCTACCAGCAGTCACCAAATGGCATCTTTAAGCCCATTCTCAGATGGAATCTTTAAGCCCATTCACCTCTACCATCACATCGCCGAGTGCAAATTTTCTGGGCACTTTAGTGTCCAATCTTCTTTTACCTTCAAGTCGCGAAAGGCAAACTTGCCAATCTAACTCTTCAGGTTCAAGAAGATTGAACAGGGGCAACTGTTGTACCCCAAAATTTTCCCTCGCATTTTTCCACAAGAAATCACAACTTCAGGCTTTTCCTGATTTTTCAAACTGGCTCAAGAATCGGTCAAACAGACTTTTCTCGTCAGTCAGACAAAATTAGGGTTTTCATTGATTTTCATGGCTCTGGAACAGTTCATACAGTTGGCTTAGGGTTTTGATTGATTTTGGCCCAACATTGATCAGGCGAATGTTCTTTGCATTTAATCAGGAATTAGGGTTTTCATGCGCAGTTCCTCAGAAAGATTTAATTCTGCAATGCTTTGCAAGTTATTCCGAGATTTGGTTTGAATTCGCATTGTTTGACTTAATCAGTAAAAGAATGCATTTGGATTGAATTCACGTTTGTTTGATTGAACCAATCAAAGGATACATTCAGTTTGGATTTGCAGTGTTTGGTAAAAAAAAATCAGTAAAAAGGGGAATGCGTCTGATCAGTTATTGTGTTTGACTGTGCTTTGCTTTGGATGTTGGAAGCGCCAAGTTTATTATTTTGATCAACGCTGAATCAATGTTTAGTTAATTATTTATTATTCTAAAGATTAAATAGCTGGAATTTAATTTTCAGTTATTTTAATTTAAAGAACTATAAATAATAAATAAATAATTGAAAAAGGAGGAAAAAGAATTAATTGGATAAAGAAACTTTTATTGATTTTTAAATTAATTGTACAATTGTTTTGTTGTTTACAACAATGATTTTACATTTATTTAAATTTAAATAAAAATAAAACTATCCTATTTTTTCTAAGTATTCCTAAGTATCCAATTCTTCAATTCTTCATCTGCTATCCCTTGCTCCAGTGCTCCATTTTAATTATTCATCTGCAAAGAAAAGAAGAAAAGTCAAATAGCAGATAAATAAATAAATAAAGAGACAGATAAAAATAAAGTTCATCATTAAGGGCCACTGATTGGGATCAGTTAGCCCTCTCTGCAAATCACGGGATTTCTCCCGGTTCACAAAGAGGGACGAATATTTATTTGCTAAATGCACAAGTCAAATTGTCAAACTGCATAGTTCAAATCTCAAACAACAACTGCACAGTTCAAATCAAACTACAAAGTCCAAATTCAAACTTTCTGTCAAAAATCCCAAACTATCCAAAAGGCCACCCAAGCTGTCAAAAAAGAAGATTTGGAAAGATATCAAAGATACAAAAAGTACAAGAAGCTGTCAAAAGAAGAGATAAAAAATGCAGAGAAAGCATGATATGCAAGCAACATATTTTTTTTCATCATTTCCCAAATGTGGCCCTTTCAGAAAAGTACAATGCAAACAATATTTTAATGCTAAACTGTACTGGAGAGAGAGAAGAAAGAAGAAGTGTTTAGGCTTACTGGCTTTGAGGCTTTAGGCAAGAAAATATACAACAAACTGCAATAGCACAGTGGATAAAAAGGGGGAAAGAAAATATAGTTTTTTTGATCAATAAAACAGTAGGAGGATATATAAAACAAAAGAGAGCATATCAAACCAAAAGAAGAAAAAGCCTTAAACAAAAAGCCTTGAACCTGTAACACCAATCTGGGCCAAAACATTCAAAACCCTTACTATTCAACTCAAACACAAGAGGAAGCATAAACCAGATAACTCACCCAAGCCTTGCCATTCAAACATAAACCACTATCAAACTAAAGCCAGTAACATCAAACCAGCATTAAACCTGTGCCTCATACCTGCCTAAGCATAAACCTGTCAAGGCCTAACCTGAAGCAGAACCTGTCAAGGCCTAACCAGAAGCAAAAACCAACCAGTTCAAAAGGCCACAACCCGTAAACCCTTCAAACTATCAAATGGCCTAAGTAAGTCCAAAGCTAAAAACCTGTACATCCAAACCAGAAACAACCAGCCTCACCAACAAGCATTAACCCTGTCAAGCATATGCCTAAGGCCATAACCAACATAGGTCCAAAACCTGCCCAGCTCAAAGCCTAAACAAAATTATCCAAACAAGAAAGCCAGCATAAACTGTGAAACCTAAAATCACTGTCAAGCCAATCAAAGCCCACACAAAGCCTCAGATAAACCCTCATCATAGGCCAATATACACAAAAAGGCAGCAGAAGCGAGAGAGAAAGAAGTGAAGAATAGGCAACACAAAAGCCGCAGAAAATCAACATCACAGGCATCAATCTCAGCACATAACAAGTATTCCAAAAGGCAACTCAGAGGTGTCAAGGCAAAGGAGCATATTAAGCAACGAGCATACAGTAAAAGAGAATAAGAAAGAAGTGAAATTTACAAAAAGGCTCGGTTCATCATCATCACCAAATAAAAGGGCAACAAAAAGAGAGACAAAGAGTACCAGGGTTACCAAAAGCCAAAGCCCAGCATCAAAGCGTCTTCACCCCCTTCGCCGTTAAGCCTCCAAGCACCTCCGTGTTCGCCTCCTCCTTCGTCAAGGTAGTATTCCTTTTTCCTTCATACACCTCAATAATAAACGATCCCGAAGCTTAATCAAGATCAATGAATCACATAATCATGATATGTAAAAAGGAACCAAACCCTAAACGCGTTTAAAAAATACAAGAGGATTACCTTTTAAGTTGTGCTTCACTGAACCAAGGAAGAAGGAAGGGCGAAGGAGGCACTGATGGCTTAAGCAAAGGGGAGAGTCAGATCCATGGCAAGAAAGGACGAAGGCAAACGGAGAAGACGAAGCAAGGACGTCGTTTCTGTAACCCTAAAGCGTTATCCCAATTGAAAATAATTCTCACAACCCTAAACGAAAACACAAAGACAATTGGGCCTTGCCCACCTCTGAAGCGCATGAGCCCATTAATTCCAATTCACACCCCCCCCCCCCCCCCCCCACGCTGGACATTCTGTTTGGGCCAGCAAACCTTTGGCACATTCAGTTAGTACCCATTTGCTTCCTTTTTCTTTATTTTTATCATGTTAAATCTTTTTTACATAACTTAACCATTTCTTTTTTTCCTTTCTTTTCTAATCAAATTAATTTTGTTTGTAAATAAACATTAAGACATGAAAATAATACTTTACATAAAATACTAAAAATACATAAGATTTGGAATTAGTTTAAAACACTCTTTTTTTATTAAACTTATTTTGATTTATATGTAAATTATCTTTAAGATAAATACAATTTCTTTTAATTAAAATAATTTGTACATTAATACAAATACACAATGTAATTAAAATGTAAAACATTTTTCTTTCTTTTAAACAAAATACTTTCTTTTGTACATAATCAAGACAAAATACATTTTTTTTAAATATACATAATTTAATTAGAATTTAAAACATTTAATTAAAACATTCTTTTTGTTCATATTAACAATATACAAGATTACAAAAGATTAATTAAATAAATATCCATTTCTTTTCATTTAAGTTAAAACAATACCTTAATAATACACATTTAAATTCACGTCTCTAACTTGTAAATAATTCTCATACGTACACTTACACAATACGCAATACATTTCACATTATACACTTGATACACATACAATTGCTATTTCTATACATTGCTATTCGTTACATTTACATTTGATCGCAAATTCGATTTGGTTGTAACTTATTGGACACTACATTCCTAAAGTCTCATCCCCATTTGTGAATTTGTACCCCCACTCCCGGATACTATTTGTAATAGCGTAGATTTTAAATTCTTGCAATTTATCGCTTTCAATTATACCATGGTTAGACCTAGGGTTTGCATGTACATAAAACCAAACGCTAGATAACCTAATACAAGACAAATACATGAAATCAATACACAATCACACTTGCACCCCCTAGGGTAATCCCACATGTTGCCTTCCAAAATGGGCCATGCTTGCACGTCGAGTTTCTTTGGCAAAACAAATTCAAATGATCATAAGTCCCTCGATGACGCCTTCGAAAGTTGCCTAAATGGAATGATCATAGTCCCTTCAAAGCAAATTGCCAAAGACACTTGGCACCATTGCATTCATGGTCCACACGATGACCCGCGCCCGTCCCGGTAAACATCCTAAACGCAAGATTGTCCACCAAATTCAATGGTGGAACAAAATTGTTAAAAAGGGTTGAAAACATAGAGAAAACCTTTGAGTATAATAGGGTAGACAAAACTCTCAGTTACTTGAGATCAACTTGCAAAAACGCTTGCCTTCTTTTCAAAACCACACTCCACAAACACTTTCAAAACAAACTCTCAAAAACATTTGAAACATCTTTTCGAAAAGATACACACCTTTGTAAAACATTCGAGTAAAGAATTGTTACAAGGGTAGCCTAAGACAAGGCATCTTCTTCCAAAACATTTTCAAAACACACACACACACACCACAATTTCAAGCAATCGAAAATCAAGAAAAGTGATCTAAAAAACCAAGTAACTAAGAGCTCATGGATAACCATGGATGAAAAGGGTGCTAATACCTTCCCTTTTCATAATCTACCCCCCGAACCCACGAAATATCTCAAAAGGTTTTTGCTGTGCTTTTTTTAACCTTTCCTTTAGGATAAAATAAAAAGTCGGTGGCGACTCTTGCTCAACCGAACAAGTGCGAATACAAACGCAAAACACATAGTCAGTTCTCCCACCGTATCACATTCATGATGTATGCACAAGCACATGTACAAACAAGTCACACAAGATCCTAGTTTCAGGCTTGCATGAGGTTTCATAGGTAAGTACCCTCTTGAAGTTAGTTGGCTCAACCTGTCCTATAAATGGTAACCGGGTTCTAAGGAGCTCAATATCACTGGATTATTTTCTATGTTCATTGTTTTGGTTTAGCCACTTAACTGGCGACCAAAATATTCCAATAAAACAACCCTTAATGAGTGTAGTATCAATTATCTACCAACTTCGGACTGCACCAAAGCCGGTCATCTCACTACTCCTAAAAAAGGCCAAGATGGTCAAGTAAGGTTCTAAAAGTTCATTAGTGCTTCATGATATCACTCAGCAGCCCCGTATTCTCTTTGATTGACTCAAAGGTTACCGGTACTCACAAATATGTTGCACTAATATAGCTATTGCTTCAACCATGTCGGTATACCCCGCACAATTTCCACAATGTATTGCTATTTACCTATGAATGTTTCCCAAATCCGGGTAGAGGATTTCAAGCCCAAACAAGAGAACCAAATGTAAACAATAAAAGCAATCAAGATAAGCATGAAAAAGGTGATCTAAACCCTAAGGTTATTCCACTTTTATAAATTTCCCCAACAGAGTCGCCAGTTCTGTGATACGGTGGGAGAACTGACTTGAGGTTTTGCGTTTTGTGTTTGCAAATGTTTCGGTTTAGCAAGAGTCACCACCGACTTTTTATTTTATCCTAAGGAAAGGTCAAAAAGCACAGGAAAGACCTTTGAGATGTTTTCTTGGGTTCGGGGAGTAGATTATGAAAAGGGAAGGTGCAAGCACCCTTTTCATCCATGGTTATCCATGGGCTCTTAGTTACTTGTTTAGATCACTTGCTTTGCTTTTCAATTGTTTGAAATGGTGCTTTGTGTGTGGTTTTTGAAAGATGTTTTGAAAAGAGGCCATCATTATGGAAACCTTTGTAATGATTCTTGTTTGAATGTATACAAAGGGGTCTAAAAGATTTCAACGTTTTGAAAGTTTGTTTTGGGAAATGTTTTGAAATTGTGTTGTGAAGTGTGTTTGAAAATAGCAAGGATGTTTTTTGCAAGCTTTTGATCAAGTAACTAAGAGCTATCTACCCTATTTTACTCAAAGATATTTCTTATGTTTTAAACCCTTTTAACAGTGTTGTTTCACCATTGCATTTGGTGAACAACCTTGTGTTAGGATGTTAAACGGGACAGGCGCGGGTCATCGTATAGACCATGATAGCAATTGTGTCAAGTATTTTTGGCAAATTTTTGAGGGAATTGATCATTTTTGTTTAGGCAACCAAGATAGCGTCATCGAGGGACTATGATCTTTTGTTTTGTTTTTGTTTTGCCAAAGTACCCAACATGCATACCATGGGCCATTTTTGAAGGCAACAAATGGATTGTAACCCTAGGGGTGCAAGTGTGCATTGTGTTTGATTTCCATGCATTTTTGTCTTTGATTAGGTCAAACTATTTGTTGATTTTGATTTTGCATACAAACCCTAATTCTCTAATCATGGCATAATTGAAAGCGTAAAATGCGAGAATTTAAAGTTCTAAGCTATTACAACATGATTATGGGGATGGGGGTACAATTTTGAATGGGGGTATTTGACAAGAAATATAAACCCTAATTTACTATTACATCCAAATTGAATCACAATATTTAAATGGACAATTATTTAAATAAACAAAAATAAATAAATGTCAAATAAATATGAATTATGCAAAAAGTTTTTTTTGATTTGTTTATGCATGTAAAAGTTTTTTTAATGTAAAAAAGTATAAAGAAATAAATAAAAGATTTTTTTAATTGTTTAAGGGATGAAACCCTAATTTCTTTAAGAAAATAATATATTATATTATATATAAAAAATATATTAATATGTATAAAAATGAAATATACTTAAAAAAGGGTATGTTTTAGTATAAATAATAATAAAAATAAAAATGTAACATTTCTGTATTTTTATTCTAAGTATTTATAAAATAAAAGTATATATGTATGTATATATATATTAAATATATTAAATATGTATAATATAAAATAAAATATGTACAAAAATGAATTATATTTTAAATAATATTTTCAGTGTGAATAAAAATAAGAAATAAAAATAAAAGTATAACTTACATATTAGTTTCAAGTTTTCAAATAAATTATAAAAGTATTCAAAATGTTTTTATGTTAGAAAAAATCAAAATAAAATACCAAATAAATGTAAAAATTATAAAAATATTTTTTTGAGCATTTATTATATTTGGAAATAAATAAACAAAGTCAGAAAAGAAAACAAAAATGCAAAAAAAAAATTATTCAAGAAATTGGGCCAGGGGGTGTAAAAATGAAAAGAGGGGTGTTAGAAGCAAGCAGGCCAAGCCCAGCCCACCACTTCATCTTCTTCCTCCAGCACATTTGAAAAACGTGCGCCTGTTGTACAAACTTGGACATCCTGTTTCAGTGATCTTTTGCCAAAACTCACAACATCAAACTTGTAGAGAATTTCAATACGATTCTAACCATATAAGGCATTAATCCTAACTCTCAAAGACCAGAGAGAATTTCTCTGTCCCTAAAACCTGACCTAGTTTTTTCAGCATGTTCATGGATGAAATTCTCCTAGCACGCTTGATATAAATGAAAGCTGAGCATATGTATGGCTTCCTAGCAATGAACACTACATTTTTTATTCATAAACCTAAAGCTAAATATTCTTAAATAAGGAGATAGAAAGTGAAGAAAACCTGTTTCAGTTGGACTCGTGTAGGGCAATGCAGTGCTTCTCAACAAGTTTTGAGGTGTCTGGTAGCTTGCCTGAACTTCACTTGATCTTTTCCAATAGCTAGCTTGCCTTGAAAGTCCTTGAAACAGCCTATAGAACTCAACCTGCACAAGCTTGAAATGAAAATGGTGAACACTGTAAATGGAGTTACAATTGGCAATGGATTTTTGGGATAGCTTGAGTGAGTTGAATGGAAGGTGGTTGAAGCAAAAAGGGGCAAAATGCACGAGCCAAATGAGCTATGGCACTCAAGTTGCAGCACCTACCCTGTTTTGCCAAAGAAGAGTGATTTCTGGCTATGGGAGGTTTTGGGGGTCAAACACTCGTGTATATTGCTCAAAGGGTTGTGTGAAAGTTGTTTGAAATGTTTGTGTAAGTTGTTCTTTGCTGGTTTTCAAGTTATCAAGTGTTTGGATAATTTCTTGTTTTTGAAGCAAAGATGTGAAGTTGGGATTACAGGCCTGCACCAGCCATCAAATATGCTGCATACAATCCTCTTGGTCACTTCAATTTGTGGGTTTGGTTTGGGTTCTGAGATCTTGGCCATATGCTTCAAAGATCATGGTTTGACATAAAGCATACCTTTTCAAAAATGGGAATTTGCCTTTTTCTACTTAGGGCTTAGTTTTGTGTACAATGCCCAAATGGCCAAAAAAATGCTTAGACTGATGGATTTGCATTTAATTAAGGATTGTGAATTGTTTTAGAGGCCTGCAAACTAGTACAAAGCATGCTGGTTTGAAAATGCCACTTGAGTGAACATGAAGTTGCCATGGATACAAAGTGAGTTTTTGCCAACTTCAAGCATTTGATTCTCCCTATCCACAAATGTGTTTGAGGAGTTCTTGGACAATTTGGAAAGCTTGCAACATGCTATATAATCCATATTTGAAATGAAACTTGAGACTCCAAGTGGAACTATGTGACAAGTGGTCAGGAAGATAGGTCAAAATCCTGCCTAAACTAGGGCAAAATTTCACTAAGTTAAAAGTTTTAGGGACCCTTGTTCCAAAAATCATAACTTGATATCCAAGCTTATTTTGAGAAAACTTTATGAATCAAAGTTGTAGACTTTGTGGAGGACTACAACTTTCATGTTGTAAGTTTTGTTTGAATCCATTTGCATCATGGTGAAAATGTGGGACAAAGTTAGGAAAAAATAAGAAAATTTCATAACTTAGAAAAATTCTAAGTTATGAAAATTTTCAATTTCAAACCCTAATTTGGAATTTTGGGTTTCTTGATGAAAAAGTTTCATAATTTGACACATCTTGATGAAAAATGACCCTTGGCACTTGATTTTGACCAAAAAGTCTAAGTTTGACTTTTCAGTGTACAGTCAAATTTTGATCAGTTGACTGAAAAATTCATCTGTCAATCCCATGCATTTGAGATCTATTGAACTTGTTGAATAAGTCAAGATGATTCCATTGAGTCCTTGGTTGAGCTTGAATTGCCCTTGGCTAGGTCAAAAAGTCAAAAATTGACTTTGTACAGTCAAAACCCTAAAAATGACCATTTTGCCCTTTTGGTGATCTGATCAAATTTCTTGTGGAGTTGTGGTCCAAACTTGATCCAATGGTTCATGTGAGTTCATAATGTTGATGTGGGTCAAATTTCATGAGGTTTGGCTGTAAATTGGCCACAATTGACTTTTTCCCTAATACAGTTGATTTCTAGGTCAACTGTCCAATTGATTGGGCAAAAATTTGATTCAAGGCTTGAAACTTGGTATGGACAAACTTATGAGTCCAAAATGAAGTATTAAAGTCAATTTGAGCATTGAAGGTCCAAAAATCCCTGTGCAAACTCAAACCCTAGTTTAGGTCATCAGTGTAAGGAGATGTCTTGAGCAGAGTAAACCCTAGCTTGATCTTGAGTTCCAAGAGCCTTGTGATGAGAAATGTTGATAAAACGAGAGGGAAAATTTTGGGGTACAACATTTTCCCCTGTTCAATATTCTTGAACCTGAAGAGTTAGATTGGCAAGTTTTCCTGTCGTGACTCGAAGGTAAAAGAGGATTGGACACTAGAGTGTCCGTAAATTTGCACTCGTCAAAAATGTAGCTGAGGGAATGGGCTTAAAGATGCCATCCAAAACTTTTTTGTTGAAGAACAGTAGAATGAACATCATAATGGTATCTGTATTTGGAACGTATCTGAGTTGTATCTGGAGACTGGGTTTGTATGAGCAAAGGAATGGCGTCTGTGTCTAGAGCATATCCGAGCTGTAACTATTTTTGATTCTTGAATGAATATCAGAATGACTGTCGTGTCTGAAGTGTATCTGTATTCTGAATAGGTGACAGAGAAGCATCTGTGTATGGAGCATCTATGTGCAGGGGATAAATTCCGAATGAGTAACAGAATGACAATCGTGTCTGGAGCGTATCTGGACCGTATCTGAAGTTGAGATCTATAAGAGTAGCAGAATGACTTCCGTGTATGGAGTATATCTGTACTGTAACTAGGATCTGGATAAGTGGCAGAATGACTTCCGTGTCTGGAGTGTATCTGAACTTGAAGTTGATAGTTGAATCTGAATGAGAAATAGAATGGCTTCTGTGTCTGGAGCGTATCTAGTTTGTATCTGATTGCTGGAGTCTGAATGAGTAGTAGAATGATCGCTGTGTCTGGGGTGTATCCATACTGTATCTTGACTTGAAATTCTGAATGAGAAATAGAATGACCGTCGTGTCTGGGGTGTATCCATACTGTATCTGAAATCTCTGATTAGTTGTTAACGATAGCTTTTTAATCTTATCCTAAAAAGGGTAGAATGTTAGCTAAAGCACAAAGTTATGTTGCATGATATGTATGATGCAATAAAATGTGTTCTATTAATGAATGTAATGGGTGTAATGGATGTGCATGTAAGCTGAGTAGTTGTCTTGCTGAGGAAAATAAATCCTTGATAACTGGAGATAATGAAATCTTTGATTGCTGCTGGAGAAAGTAAATCCTTGACCGATGCTGGGGATTCTAAAAAATCTTTGATTGTTGAAAATGAGAAATCCTGGGACCAATTCTAGGGATTGAAAATCCTTGGTGACTTGTGGGGATTATCAAAACTTTGACAACTTCTGCGGGGAATGAGGATTCTTTATAACTTTCCTAGGGAAATAAGGAAAAATCCGACGACCTCTACTGGGGAGTTAAAACCTGGGAGGCTTCCAATGGAGAAATAGGAATTAGAATCTTCGTTCTGTTGGGAAAATAACTCTGTGGGGAGAGTGTTTATTCTGCCGGGGAAATCAGGAGCTTGGGTTGTATGCCAATCTACTGGGGATTTATCCTAGTTGGGGATAAGACAAAAAGTTAACTGTTACCTGGTTGATTCTCAGACTATTTAGATAACCTGCTGGGGAAGTTGGGGAAAACTGAATGGTTCCCGCTGGGGATTGATAGTTGGAAATTTGACTTCACTGGGGCAGAAGGTTTCATCTTCGTTGAGGGTTTGCAGTTCAAAGTTTTTGGGCTCCACTGGGGATCAGGAGTTTAGAGACTCAACTCTGATGGGAACTTTTAAATTTAACTCCACTGGGGATATGTACCTCAAGGTTTTAGCTTTGTTGAGGATCTGAATGACATGTTGTAGGGGATTTCTTCTGGAATAGCCTAAAGACATTTTCCTACCCTTTCGACCTACCAGCAATTATCCTTTCTCATTTCAATTTATTTGTAAGCAATGATTATATTCAAATGCATATGCATATTTAACAAACCATTGGACGTTTTCAAATAAAACATAAGTGTAAAAAAGAAAAGAAACGCAAGCAAATTTCTGCACTTTGAAGTATTTTTGTATTAACTTTTGTAAGTATTTTTGTACAAAGGAGACATACATCCTAGTAAGAGAATGTTGTCGTAAAATTGATAAAAAATTATACAAAAGGAAAGATGGCTATGTGTAATAATTCCATGGGGTTCCCATTCTTCTATAGCCTTCACAACTCTGAGTATCTTGTGCATTCGTTGCTTCGTCCGCGGATGATTGGATTGATCAGAAGCTTGGAGCTTGTTGGTGAAGAGATTGTCCTTAAAGTGATCCGACGAGACATAGTCATACGCTTTAATTCCCTAACTTTTGCCTAGACCGCCCTTTCGGGTTTTCAGTCCACCGAGAAACCCTTTTTTGCCCAAGTCGCCCTTTCGGGTTTTCAACTTGCCGGGTGTACAGATATTTTTATTTATCCCTAATTTTTTCCTAAACCGTCCTTTCGGGTTTTCGATTCACCGGGATGCCCATTTTTGCCCAAGTCGCCCTTTCGGGTTTTCAACTTATCGGGTTGTTTTATGCGTAGTATCTTTTGACTATGTTTGCGTTCGCAGGGTGTGGCAAGTCGTCACCGTCCATGGTGGTCAGAATCATTGCCCCACCAGAAAAGATGTTCTTGATCACAAATGGTCCTTCGTAAGTAGGAGTCCACTTGCCCCTGGGATCACTTTGCGGCAAGATAATCCGCTTGATTACAAGATCTCCGACTTAATATACCTGATGCCTGACTTTCTTGTTGAAAGCCTTGATCATCCGTTTCTGATACGTCTGACCATGACAAACAGCAGTAAGTCGCTTCTCGTCGATCAAATTAAATTGATCAAGCCGGGTCTAAATCCAATCGTCTTCACTCAAACCAGTATCCTTCATGATCCTCAAAGAAGGAATCTGAACTTCCATAGGTAAAACAGCTTCCATGCCATATACCAAAGAAAAGGGGGTTGCCCCTGTTGAAGTATGCGCCGTGGTACGATATCCGTGCAGAGCAAACGGTAACATCTCATGCCAGTCCTTGTAGGTGACTGTCATCTTTTGAATGATCTTCTTGACATTTTTGTTCGTGGCTTCAACAACACCGTTCATCTTTGGCCGATAGGGAGATGAATTGTGATGTTGAATCTTGAACTGCTCGCACAGAGAGGTGATCACAGTATTATTCAAATTTGTACCGTTGTCCGTGATGATCCTGTCAGGGATACCATACCGGCATATGAGATTCGGTTTGATGAAACGGGCAACCACATTCTTTGTAACAGAGGCATAGGAAGCGGCTTCGACCTACTTGGTAAAATAATCAATAGCGACCAAGATGAAGCGATGTTCATTGGATGCCGTAGGCTTGATCTCTCCAATCATGTCGATTCCCCACATCGCGAATGGCCAAGGATCTGTCAGAACGTTGAGAGAAACAGGAGGAATATGTACCTTGTCAGCATAAACTTGGCATTTGTGACAAGTACGGGAATGTTGATGACAATCAGCTTCCATGGTAGACCAGTAGTAGCCTGCCCTTAGAATCTTCTTAGCCATCGTATGTCCCCTTAGGTGGGTGCCAAATGTGCCACTATATATTTCGGTCATGATCAACTCTGCTTCAACCTTGTCCACACAATGAAGTAGAACACAATCATGGCTGTGCTTATAAAGGATACCATTGCTCAGGAAGAACTTGGCAGCAAATCTCCTTAAGAACTTTTTGTCATTGACGGAAGCTCTTTCAGGGTATTCTCGAGTCTGGAGATACCTTTTGATTTCATGAAACCAGGGTTGTTCCACTACTTCTTCGGTATTAATCTCATGACAGTGCGCAGGTTCGTCCATTCGCTCAATGGTGATTTGGCTAGCTTCATTATCCCAGTTAAGTTTAAACATGGAAGACATTGTAGCCAGAGCATCTACTAGCTGATTTCTTCTCGCGAGAAGTGCTCAAAGGCGATCTGCTCGAAATGAGACAACAATGTCAGGACATGTTCTTTGTATGGGATAAGATTAGGATGTTTAGTGTCCCACTCTCCTTTGATTTTACTGATAACCAAAGCTGAGTCCCAAAATACAACCAAAGATTTGATTCCTAGTTCAATTGCAGCCTTGAGACCAAAGATGCAAGCTTCATATTTGGCCATATTGTTGGTACAGCTGAAGCAAATTCGGGCAGTGAAAGGTGTATGGCAACCTTCTGGAGAAATAAGTACCGCACTGATACCGTTGCCAAGTGCATTTGAAGTACCATCAAAGTACAAAGTCCATCGGGATCCATTTTCAGGTCCGTCATACGGTCTGTTACCTTCAATGTTTTCCAATGTCATGATGTCCTCGTCAGAGAAGTCGAATCTCATAGATTGGTAATCTTCGACGGCTTGATGAGCTAGATGGTCAGCTAGTACACTCCCCTTTATAGCTTTTTGGGTAGTATACTGGATATCATACTCAGTCAGGATCATTTTCCATCTAGCGATTCTTCCAGATAAAGCAGGCTTCTCGAAAATATACTTAATCGGATCCATTTTAGAAATAAACAAAGTGGTATGAGTCAATATATACTGCCTTAGCCGGCGAGCAGCCCATACCAAAGCGCAACAAGTTTTCTCGAGCAGTGAGTAGCGAGTCTCACAGTCGGTAAACTTTTTGCTAAGGTAATAAATGGCATGCTCTTTTCGGCCAGACTCGTCATGTTGGCCCAGTACGCACCCCATTGAGTTATCCAAAACAGTCAGATACATGATTAACGACCTTCCTTCGACGGGTGGCATCAACATAGGAGGTTCCAGCAAATACTCCTTGATCTTATCAAAAGCAACTTGACAATCATTGTTCCATTCAACCACCTGATCTTTCTTCAAAAACTTGAAGATTGGCTCACAGGTAGATGTTAGGTGAGAGATGAATCTCGCAATATAGTTTAAGCGTCCCAAGAAACCTCTAACCTCCTTTTCAGTGCGGGGGGCGGGCATTTCTTGTATAGCTTTGACTTTAGCAGGATTAACCTCAATTCCTTTGTTGCTGAAGATAAATCCCAAAAGTTTACCAGACCTGACTCCAAAAGTGCACTTGCTAGGGTTCAGTCTGAGCTTATATTCCTTCAATCTGACAAACAGCTTTTGCAGATGATCAAGGTGTCCTTCTTCTGTCTGTGAACGGGATATCATGTCGTCTACGTAGACTTCGATCTCATGATGTATCATATCATGAAACAAAGCTACCATGGCGCGTTGATAGGTTGCCCCGGCATTCTTCAGTCCGAATGGCATCACTTTATAGCAGAAGGTACCCCATTGCGTAACAAAAGTAGTCTTCTCCATGTCTTCAGGGACCATTTTGATCTGGTTGTATCCCGAGAATCCATCCATGAAGGAAAATACCTTGTGTTGAGTTGTATTGTCAACCAAGATGTCAATGTGTGGTAGTGGAAAATCATCTTTAGGGCTAGCCCTGTTTAAGTCGTGATAGTCCACACACATTCTGACTTTTCCGTCCTTTTTAGGCACGGGCACTATGTTAGCAACCCATTATGGATAGGAAGTAACAGCCAGAAAACTAGCATTGAATTGCTTCATCACCTCAGCTTTGATCTTTTCAGACATGTCAGGCCTCATTCGGCGGACCTTTTGTTTGATCGGTGGACAGTCTTCTCTTGTAGGGAGACGGTGAACCACGATATCTGTGTCTAGTCCCGACAAGTCTTTATAGGACCAGGCAAAGATTTCAACATATTCGTTCAGCAGCTGAACTAGACGCTTTTTGACACCTGGCTCTAGATTGGCACCCACTTTTACCTCTTTCTTGTCTTCCTCTGTTCCCAGATTGATGGTTTCTAGCAACTCTTCATGGGGCAGAATAGCCCTTTCCTCTTGTTGCAAAAGTCTGGCTAACTCTCCGGGCACTTCACAGTCTTCATCGCCTTCGTACTCGGCATGATTGATCAAATCTTCAGAGTCACCGAAGGCTAAAGCAGAATAGTCACCCATGGAATTCAGAGTGGATGGGTACCTACATTTTGTGAGTATGGGTGTGTATACGGGATAGTTATCCTTAAACAAAACAAAATGTAAAAGGAAAGAAAATGAACACAACAGTTTATAGATGAAAACGTCCAATGATTCACTTAAAAATGGCATATGATAATGAAGAAATCAAGCCCTTACAAATGGACCTATATGCCCCGGGTAAGGCATAAGGTGAAAATAGTGTACGAATTGTTTAATTATTACAGACCAAAATAGGAAATTGTTCAAAGATAAATTACTGGTTGATGAAAGTGATGGGAACGAAGTCTTTCGCTTCCCAGTTGCTTAATCCTCCTTCGAAGGTTGGAAATATCCAATATTCAAAGTTGTCTTCTTCATTATCATCTTCTAAGGCATTAATTTCATGGTGAGTGATTTTTACGCGTGGTCCTCCAGCCCGGGAGCGACGCACAGCTTTCTGGCCAGCAGCAGTAAAACCTAGTCCGAACTTGTCCATCTTGTGAGGAAAATCAGGCAGTTGCCCCCACACTGTACTCCTTCCTTCTTTGATTACGGCCTCCGCATCTTTGAGGGATGCCATCCTAGACACAGGCTTAGAAACGATAGGCACATCAGTCATTGTCTTTGCAACTGCGACTTCAGGAGAAACCTCTTCAAAATGTTGGAAAGGCATTTCTATGAACTCGCCATCCAACTCCACATAGCGGAAGGAGTTAAGATGACTAATCATATACTCTTCCTCCCCATGAACCGTTATAATCTTACCCTGAACTGGATAATTTAACATTTGGTGCAGAGAGGAAGTGACTGCCCCAGCGTTGTGGATCCACGGCCTTCCCAACAAGCATGAATATGAAGGACGGATGTCTATCACATAAAAGGTAGAGTTGAAAATTTCTGTTCCCACTTTGATTAGGATGCCCACTTCTCTGTGAACCATCCTCTTAGAACCGTTGAAGGCTCTAACAACGATGTTACTGGGATTTAGGGTCAATCCTTTGCAGTCCAATCTATCCAACGCCTTCTTCGGTAGCACATTTAAAGATGAACTGGTGTCAACCAGAACATGGGCAAGTGTAGTCCCTCTACACTCTACCGAGACGTGCAGTGCATCATTGTGCTTCCTTCCTTTAGGGGTCAAATCAGCATCATAAAAACCAAGACCGTTATCAGCAGTAAGGCTAGCCACACACTCTTGAAACTGGTCTGCAGAAGTTTCTTGAGGCACGTGTGCCGTCTTTAGAAATTTGATTAAGGCCTTAGCATGAGCCTCAGAGTAGAGTAGGAGAGCCAACATGGAGATTTTGGAAGGGATCTGCACTAGCTTCTCCACGACATCGTAGTCGCTCTTCTTGATTATTTTTAAGATTTCTTCCATCTCTTTCTGGGTGGTCTCGGGGATTATCACAGTCTAAGCCTTCGTCCTGACAGGCGCTTCTAGTATCCCCTTACCTTTGGTAGCAACATCAGAGGGTCTAACTTCAGGAGCATCAAGTTCTTCAATTATCGGGCTTTACACTGATGGCTTGACAGGCACAGAAACTCTCGAGGGTCCGAAGACTGCTCGTGGAGGAGCAATCTCCTGAGAGAAGATCCTTCTGCTGCGAGTTATCTTGCTCGTTCCCGTGATATTCCCTATATCAGGGGTTTCATCATCGGAATTCTCTTGGACTGATTCAATCTGCTTGATACCATGGTAGAAGATTTCTCCTCCGTAGTTCCATAGTATCGTCTTGTTAGATTTAAGGGCACTCTAGTGTCCAATCTCCTTTTACCTTCGAGACGCGAAAGGCAAGCTTGCCAATCTAACTCTTCAGGTTCAAGAAGATTGAACAGGGGCAACTGTTGTACCCCAAAATTTGCCCTCTCATTTCATCAACATTTTCTCACCACAAGACTCTTGGAGCTCAAGATCAAGTTAGGGTTTGCTCTACTCAAGACTCCTTCTTGCACTGTTGACCCAAATTAGGGTTTGAGTTTGCACAAAGATGTTTTGTCCCAAAATGCCCAAAGTTACTTTCATGCTTCATGTTGGACTCATAAGTTTATCCATGCCAAGTTTCAAGCCTTGACTCCAATCTTTGCCCAGTCAATTGGACAGTTGACCTAGAAATCAGCTGTATTAGGGAAAAAGTCAACTGTGGCCAATTGACAGTCAAACTTCCTGATTTTTGACCCACATCAACATTTTGAACTCATATGAACTATTTTGTCAAGTTTGGATCACAATTCCACAAGAAATTTGATCAGATCACCAAAAGGGCAAAATGGTCATTTTTAGGGTTTTGACTGCACAAAGGCAATTTTTGACTGTTTGACCTAACCAATGGCAAACCAAGTTCACATATGGACTCAAGGACTCAATGGCATTGTCTTGACACATTCAACAAGTTCAAAAGATCCCAAATGCATAGGATTGACAGATGAATTTTCCAGTCAACTGATCAAAATTTGATTGTATACTGAAAAGTCAAACTTTGACTTTTTGGTCAAAATCAAGTGCCAAGATTCATTTTTCATTAAAACATGTCAAATTATGAAACTTGTTCATCAAGAAACCCAAAATTGCAAATTAGGGTTTAAAATGAGAAAATTTCATAACTTAGAATTTTTCTAAGTTATGAAACTTCCTTATTTTTTCCTAACTTTGTCCCATTTTTTCATCAAGATGCAAATGGATTCAAACAAAACTCAAAACATGAAAGTTGTATTCCATTACAAAATCTACAACTTTGATTCACAAAGTTTTCTCAAAGGAAGCTTGTAGCTCAAGTTATGATTTTTGGAACAAGGGTGCAAAACATTCTTAACTTAGAGAAATTTTGACCTATTCTAGGCAGGATTTTTATCCAACTTCATGGCCATTTTTCACATGCTTACACATGGAGTTTCAATTTGAATTACAAAGATGGATTGTAGTACACATTCCAAGCTTTCCAAATTGTCCAAGAACTCATCAAACACCCTTGTGGTTAGGGAGAATCGAATTTGCAAAGTTGGGCAAAATTCACTTTTGTTCATAACCAAAGGCATGCTCATACAAGTCTCATTTTCAAATCAGCATGCTTGGAACTTGTTTGCAGGCCTCTAAACCAAGTTTGCACTCCATAATTAAATGCCTAACCCTTGTGTTCAAGCTTTGTTTTGTGCATTTAGTCATTACACAAAGAACTAATCCATAATTAGAAAAAGCAACTTTGCCATTTTTGTAAAGTAGTGCTTTATGTCAAATTCAAAATCCAAGAGGCATGGGCCAGATCTTTGAGGCTAGCATTTGTACACAAATCACTCTGATCAAGAACAAGAGGTACAACATAGATAGGGAGGATATACAGGCCTGCATAAGGACTTGAGCTTACTTACTTCAAAAAGAAGCAAGATTGCAAAACAACTCGAATCTCTCATTCCTGAAAACACCAACCTAAGAAAACTTTGCAAACATCTTTCACACTCCCTAACTGACCTAAAACACGATTCCTTCATCCTCAATCCATCCTCATATCCAAAATCATAGTTTTTCTGCAAAACAGAGTGCCTGCTGCAAATTGACTTCCACAATCCATTCCACTCGTGCATTTTGACTAAAATCAGTTCAAACACATTCTATATTACCCACACAAACTATCCCAAGCATTAAATCCAAGCTGTAACATCCCTAACATCGTTTGCCATTTTTGCTTTCAAGCTGTGCAGGTGGACTTCCATAGCATGATACATGCAGTTTCAGAGCAAGCCAAGCATAGGAGAAGCATCCTTGGACTTCAGGCAAGCTGTACCAAAGCTCAAACTCCATTGAAGATACCTCCATTGTTGTACACGACTCAAGCTGAAACAGGTAAAAATATGAACTTCTATCTCTCTATCCAGGCATGATTAGGCTTAGGTTTGTGAATGAAACATGTTCTCCTCATAGCCCTGAAGCCATCCATATACTTACTTTTCATTTATATTGAGTATGCTGTGAGAATTTTGGCCATGAACATTGGAGAAAATTTAGGTCAGAAATTGGGGATGAAGAAATTCTCCCTCGTTTCTTAGAGTTAGGTCAAGTTTTTTATATGTATGAATTCGTCTCTTCATGCTCTATAATGTTTGTGTTATGAGTTTTTGTTAAAAGTCAAAGAATCAGGAGATGATGATTGCATAAGAGGCGCGCGCGTTTTCTGTTTGAATGGAGCTGGAGGTTGAAGACAAAGTTGGCTTGGGCTGGGCCTGAGCCAGCATGCTGTTCACACCCTTTTTTTCCATTTGCACCCCTCTGGCCCATTGTGTGAAATATCCATTATTTTTGACTTTTTATTTTTTCTTCTGACTTGATATTTTTTGTCAAAACATAAAAAATATTAAAAATATTTTTCCACCCATTTTTGCATTTATTTGTTTTATTTAGCATATATATAAACAAATATATTTCCTTTTTATTTAAAACACTAAATAATACAAAAATATATTTATTTTCAGTTATTATTTTTCATTTACCTTTTGAAAACATTTTCTAAAAATATACTTTTTTTGTAAATAATTAATATTTTATTTTGGTATATATTTAGTATATTTAATATATAATATAAATACTTGTATATTTTATTAGATATTTAGGACAAAAATATAGAAATAATACATTTTTATTTTTTTAATATATGACACTAAAAAATACTCTTTTTTACAATATACTTCTTTTTTTATTTTTTGTATATAATTAACAAATATTGTATATAATTAATAAAAAAATATTATTTATTTAGAAAACTAGGGTTTTGCCCTAAACCATAAAAATATTCAAAAATTGACTTTTTTATTTTTGTTTATATTTCACATTGAAAAATACTTTCTCATACAAAAAAAAAATCCTTTTGTGCATAATACATTTTACATATTTATTATATTTGTTTAAATATTGTACAATTTGATATTTGTATATTCAATATGGATGTAATAGTTTTAGATTTAATTTCTTGCTAAATATCCCCCCATTCAAACATTTGTACCCCCATCCCCATAATTATGTTGTAATAATTTAGGACTTTAAATTTCTGCATTTAAAAGCTTTCAAATTATGCCATGATAGACTTAGGGTTTGTATGCAAATCAACCAACAAATAGCTTGACTAATACAAAGACAAAAAAGCATGAAAATGGATAACACCAATCACACTTGCACCCTTAGGGTTACTCCACTTGTTGCCTTCCAAAATGGTCCATGTTGCATGTTGAGTATCTTTGGCAAAACAAAAACAAATCAAATGATCATAGTCCCTCGATGACGCTTTCGAAGTTGCCTAAAAAATGATCAAGTCCCTTAAAGGAAAAATTGCCAAAGACACTTGGCACTATTGCATTCATGGTCTAAACGATGACCCGCGCCCGTCCCGTTAACATCCTAACACAAGATTGTCCATCAAATACAATGGTGGAACAATACTGTTAAAAGGGTTAAAACATAGGAAATACCTTTGAGTAAATTTAGGGGTAGACAACTCTTAGTTACTTGATCAAATTTGCAAAACAAATCCTTGCCATTTTTCAAAACATACTCCACAACACAACTTTCAAAACAACTTTCAAAACATTAAAAACTTTTCAAAAGACAAATACACCTTTGTATACATTCAAACATGGATCATTACAAAGGTTGCCACAACAAATGGCCTCTTTTCAAAACCTCTTTCAAAATCACACACAAAGCACCATTTCAAACAATTGAAAGCACTATTTCAAACAATTGAAAGCACCATTTCAAACAATTGAAAAGCAAAAGGCAAGTGATCTAAGCAAGTAACTAAGAGCTCATGGATAACCATGGATAGAAAGGGTGCTAATACCTTCCCTTTCTATAATCTACTCCCCGAACCCAAGAAAACATCTCAAAGGTTTTTCCTGTGCTTTTTAACCTTTCCTTAGGATAAAATAAAAAGTCGGTGGCGACTCTTGCTAAACCGAAACATTTGCGAAAACAAACGCAAAACCTCAAGTCAGTTCTCCCACCGTATCACAGAACTGGCGACTCTGTTGGGGATAAAGTTAAAAGTGGAGTAACCTTAGGGCTTAGATCACCCATTTGCATGACTAATTGTTTGTTTTGATTGCTTTACATTTTGGTTCTCTTGTTTGGGCTTGAAATCCTACACCCGGATTTGGGGAAACATTCATAGATAGCAATACGTTGTGGAAACTGTGCGGGGTATACCGACACGGTTGAAGCAATAGCTATATTAGTGCGATATATTTGTGAGTACTGGTAACCCTTGAGTTCAATCAAGGAGAGTACGGGGCCGCTGAGTGATGTCACTAAGCACTAATGACCTAGAACCTTACTTGACCATCTTGGCCTTTTATTAGGGGTAGTGAGATGACCGGCTTTGGTGTAGTCCGAAGTTGGTAGATACTCGATACTACACTCATTGAGGGTTGTTTTCTTGGAATATTTTGGTCGCTAGTTAAGTGGCTAAACCAAAACAATGAACATGGAAAGCAATCCAATGATATTGAGCTCCTTAGAACCCGGTTACTATTTATAGGACAGGTTTTTAAGCCAACTACACTCAAGAGGGTACTTACCTATGAAACCTCATGCAAGCCTGAAACTAGGGTTTTTATGTGACTTGTTTATACATATGTTTGTGCATACATCATGAACATCATAAAGCATCATATGCATCCACTAACCATTTCAAGGGTTTGGATCTTCATCTTTGTTCTTGTTTTGTAGGTCATGGAAATTCTTCGCAGGAAAACCATCCAAGTCAACCTTGTGAGAATCCCTCCTCAACTCAAGGAGCTTACATCCAGAATCCCAGAAAGCTCTCTCTTCAGCGAAAGACATGGTAGACTTCTCAACCTAGTCAACACCAGCATTGAAGAAGACATGGTGAAAGTGCTGTTCCAGTTCTTTGACCCCCTTCACCACTGTTTCACATTCCCCGACTACCAATTGGTGCCTACTTTGGAGGAATTTTCTCAACTCCTGAGAATTCCTATTCTTAATCAACTACCTTTCAACGGTACGGAAAAAGAACCAAAGCCTGAAGATGTTGCTCAAGCACTACACTTGCAACCATCTGACATCAAGGGGCATTGGGAGACTAGAAGTGGTGTCAAAGGCTTCTTGGCAAAATTCTTGTTTGAGAAGGCACAAGAGTGTTGGAATTCTTTGGATCTACAAGCCTTTGAAGAGATTGTGGCACTCCTCATTTATGGGTTGGTCTTGTTCCCAAATCCTGACCAACTTATAGATGTCAATGCTGTCAAGATTTTCCTATCCAGGAATCCCATACCTACATTGCTTGGGGATATCCTCCACTCATTTTACACATGAACAATGAGGAAGAGAGGTGTTCTCATGTGCTGTACTCCTCTCCTTGCAAGGTGGTTTATTTCTCACCTTCCACAATCTGTTTTGAAGAATGAACAAGGCTTAAGGTGGTCACAACGGTTGATGACCCTCACACATTCTGATGTACATTGGTGTTCTCGATCCAGAGAAAATGTCATCATCATCGATCGTTGTGGTGAGTTCCCTAATGTTCCATTACTTGGCATTAGGGGAGGCATTACCTACAACCCTTGTCTAGCTTTGAGGCAATTTGGATATGCACGGAGGGATGGCCCTCATGACATGCTGATTCCTGACCTAGTGTTTGACTTCGACAACGATGCGCAAGGACTTCGCCAAAGATTCATCAGAGCTTGGAGGATGCCTAACAAGGTAGATAGCAAGACACTGGGGCACAAGAACTCCATCCCTCTTGAGCCTTACCTCAAGTGGGTACGAACCCGAGCCCAGAGTCTTATGATGACTTACCCTCATATTCTCCCTTCGATTAAAGAGCCTGTTAAGGAAGGGGAGGTTCCCTACACCATCCTATATCCTGACATGCCAACATCATGGGAGGAGATGCAGAAGAGTTGGATCCAACTCAAGGAAGAGCGGAATACTTTTGAAGCCAGCTTCTACGCCAGTGAGAAGAAGGTTTTGGAGCTTACCCGCCGACTTCACGAGGAGGAGACCCTCAACACTTACATCGCACCAAAGAGGATGCGCAACATCTTTTTACCTTAAGAAGTTTTTGTAATATTTGGCCCATGGGGCATTTATGTACTGACAAAATTTCTTCTTATTAATATGACGTGTGTTCTTTTTGTCTGCAACAATTTTGAATTTCTAAATCCTTGAATGCATTACATGAATAAACATATCATTCATCATATGCATAAACAGGTCTTCACACCAGGTTTCCTTATCTTTCTACTGTTTATTTCAGTAAGATGGATCTCGAACAGACGGTCAAAGATCTGCAGGCACAAAACTCGCAGTTTCAACAGCTCCTAATGACCTTAGTAAAGGGTCAGGAGGATCTTAAAGCATTGATAGGAATAAAGAGCAAGAAAAAGGGAAAAAGAAGAAGAAAAGAGTCGGGGTAGCTACACTGGGAAGAAGATTTGAGAATGAAGCTAGGAGAGTTATTGAATTCCCCTCTGCATCTGATGAGGGAACCAGTAAGGGAAAAGGAGCTGCACTAGCTTCTGAGTCCGAAGCTGAAGAGGAAGAGGTAGAGGAAGATGAAGACTACTCAGAGCAGCAATACCCGCCAGCGGACGACAAATACAAAAACCTGGAGGATAGACTGGCAGCTATGGAACTGCAAAGGGTTCCCGGGTTAGATTTTGAAGAATTGGGATTGATTGCTGGGATTGTGATCCCTCCAAAGTTTAAGGTGCCAATTTTTGCAAAATATGATGGGCTGTCTTGCCCGAAGATGCACCTAAGGTCGTATGTCATAAAAATTCAACCTCATTCATCCGATAGAAATCTTTGGGTACACTTCTTCCAGGATAGCCTGTCTGGTACACAGCTAGATTGGTTTTACCAACTTGAGAGGTCAGAGGTGCATAGCTGGGAGGACTTGGCAGCTGCCTTTTATCGCCAGTATCAATATAACGCTGACTTGGCGCCAACCCGTACTCAGCTACAGAGTATGGGAATGGTCTCAAATGAGGGATTCAAAGAATACGCCCAGAAATGGCGCGACTTGGCCGGAAGAGTGCAGCCACCTCTTTCAGATATGGAACTAGTTGATATGTTCTTGGGGACCCTATCTGGCCCGTTCTTCAACCATTTGATCGGGAGCTCTTCCGCGGGGATTACTGAATTGATTCTGACTGGCGAGCGGGTGGAAGCTGGTATTAAGAGTGGGAAGATTCAAAGGGATGCCTCTGCATCTACAACTGTTAAAAAACCATTTCCAACCAAGAAGGAGGCAGCTGTTGTGTACTCTCAAAAGGGATTGGGGAGAACTGAGCGTCGTCCGACTGTGGGGGCCGTGATGATTCAAAATTCTTCAAATGATCAGCCTCGTAACAATCAGTCCAGACCAAATCAGCAACGGGTAGAACGGCCACAACGGCAGTTCACCCGCATCAATATGACACCTGCACAAGTTCTTCCCCACTTGTTGAAGTTGAATCTGACTGGTTTAAAGGAGGCACCGAAAAACCCTAACACCACATCTCCATACTATCATGCCAATGCCAAATGTGCCTACCATTCTGATAGCGTCGGACATGACACCAACAATTGTTGGGCGCTAAAGAATAAAATTCAAGACTTGATAGACGCAAAAGAGGTTGAGTTCGATGCCCCCGAGAAGCCGAACGTAATATCCGCTCCGATGCCAAAGCATGGCCATCATGTTCATGCCGTTGAAGAAGATCTGTATGTTTCTGTTGTTGATGATCTGGTAACTCCATTACTGACAATCAAGTTGAATCTGTTGAAAGCTGGGATTTTCCCAGGATGTAAAGAAGACTGTTACTGTTGTTCCTCCCTACCAATTGATTGTCCATTGATGAAGATAGGCATCCAAGGCCTAATGGACAACCAGCAAATTCTTTTCGAAAAGATTCCTGCTACTCCAACTCATATCGAAGATGTTTCAATAATCACCATTTCCACCAATCTTTCCAAGGTCCCTAAAAAGCCTGTTAAGATTACATCCACTACGAAGATTGTTCCTCTGAAAATAACCATGCCTGGGCCTGTCCCCTACAAATCTAACAAATCGATACCGTGGAATTATGGTGGAGAAATCTAATACCACGGTGTTAAACAAATTGAGATAAATGAAGAGAGCTCTGACGAAGAAACTACCGACATTGGAAACATTGCCAGTACGAGCAAGATCACCCGAAGTGGGATAATTTTCTCTCCAAAGATTGCCCCTCCAAAGGCAATCTTTGGACCCTCAGCTGCTGCCAAAGTTACTCCTGCACCGATAAAACTTTCTACAGGAACTCCATTGATTGAAGAAGCTGTTACTCCTGTGGTTGTCCCTCCTACTTCTGTTGATAAAGTGAAAGGGATCCAAGATGAGCTCATCAGGACGAGGGCTCAACCATTGGTCATCCCCGAAACCTCTAAGAAAGAAATGGAGGAGATTCTGAAAATAATTAAGAAGAGTGATTATGATGTGGTAGAGCAACTGGGGCAAACCCCCTCGAAGATCTCCGTGTTAGAATTGATGCTTTGTTCAGAGGCTCATGCCAAAGCATTGATAAGATTTCTGAAGACAGCCCGTGTTCCCCAGGAAACCTCAGCCGATCAATTCCAAGATTGTGTAGCCAGCCTTACTGCCGACAACGGCCTAGGTTTCTCTGATGCTGACCTGACCCCGAAAGGAAGAAAGCACAATGACGCATTACATGTGTCAGTTGAATGCCGAGGAACTACTCTTGCCCATGTTTTGGTCGACACTGGTTCTTCTCTGAACGTGCTGCCTAAGAAAGCTCTGGATCGATTGGATTGTGAAGGCTTGGAGCTGAAACCAAGTAATATCATTGTCAGGGCCTTTGACGGGTCTAAAAGAATGGTGCATGGGGAGGTCGACATTCCCATCAAGGTGGGCACTGAAGTATTCCACTCAACTTTCTATGTGATGGACATCCATCCGTCATACTCTTGCTTGCTAGGGAGACCATGGATACATAATGCTGGCGCAGTCACTTCCTCCCTACATCAGATGCTGAAATACCCTGTCAAAGGAAAGATCATAACTGTACACGGTGAAGAGGAATATATGATCAGTCACCTGAACTCCTTTCGGTATGTAGAGGTGGAGGGCGAATTCATCGAAACACCGTTCCAACACTTCGAGGAAATTGCTCCCGAGGTTGCAGTAGCAAAGGCCGTAGCTGAGGTACCCAAGCAGGTGGCCAGGATGGCATCTCTGAAAGACACACAGGCTGCAATGAAGGAAGGAAAGAGCTCAACATGGGGTCAGTTTCTTGACATTCCTTACAAAACAGACAAGTTCGGGTTGGGATTTACTGCTGCGGGGCAAAAAGCTATGCGTCGCTCAAAAATTGAAAGGACACCCATCAAGATTTCCCCTCATGGAATCAATGCTTTGGAAGACGAAGACGAAGAAGGTAACATTGAAGACTGGATCTTCCCAACCATCGAAGGGGGACTGCACAACTGGGAGGTGAAAGACTTTGTCCCCATTACTTTCATTAATCAGTAACTTATCTTTCGAACATTTCCTGTTGGTCTGTAATAATTACTTTTAAACAATCTGCACACTATTTTTCACCTCATGCCTTGCCCGGGGCATGTAGGTCCATTTGTAAGGGTTTTGATTCTCTTCATATTCATATGCCATGTTTAATGAATCATTGGACGTTTTTCATTTATAAACTGCTGTGTTCATTTTCCTTCCTTTTGCATTTTTGTTTGTTTAAGGATGGCTATCCCTTACACACACCCACACTCACAAATGCAGGTACCCATCCACTCTGGATTCTATGGGTGACTATTTTGCTGTATCCTTCAATAACTCTGAAGATTTGGTCAATCAGGCTGAGTGCGAAGACGACGAAGATTGTGAATTACCAGGAGAGCTAGCCAGACTTCTACAACAAGAAGAGAGGGCCATCTTGCCTCATGAAGAATTGTTGGAAACTGTCAACTTAGGAACAGAGGAAGACCGGAAGGAAGTACAAGTGGGTGCCAATCTGGAACCAAGTGTCAAGGAGCGCTTAATACGTCTGTTAAATGAATACGTTGAAATCATCGCCTGCTCTTATGAAGACATGCCAGGTTTAGACACAGATATCGTGGTTCACCGTCTCCCTACAAGAGAGGATTGTCCACCGATCAAGCAAAAAGTTCACCGAATAAGGCCCGACATGTCTGAGAAGATTAAAGCTGAAGTAATGAAGCAATTCAACGCTGGCTTTCTGGTTGTTACATCCTATCCGCAATGGGTTGCTAACATCGTGCCAGTACCTAAAAAAGACGGCAAGGTCAGAATGTGTGTGGACTACCGGGATTTGAATAGGGCTAGCCCTAAAGATGGTTTTCCGATACCGCATATCGACATTTTGATTGACAATACAGCTCAGCACAAAGTGTTTTTTTTCATGGATGGATTCTCGGGTTACAACCAGATCAAAATGGCCCCCGAGGACATGGAGAAAACAACCTTTGTTACACAATGGGGAACCTTCTGCTACAAGGTGATGTCGTTCGAACTGAAGAACGCAGGGGCAACCTATTAGCGCGCCATGGTAGCTTTGTTTCTTGATATGATACATCATGAGATCGAAGCTTACGTAGACGACATGATAGCTCGATCACAAACAGAGGAGGAACACCTTGAACATTTGCAGAAGCTGTTTGCCAGGTTGAGGGAGTACAAACTCAGGCTGAATCCAAGTAAGTGCACTTTTGGAGTTAGGTCTGGTAAACTTCTAGGATTTATTGTCAGCAACAAAGGCATTGAATTCGATCCAACAAAAGTGAAAGCTATACAAGAGATGCCTGCCCCCCATACTGAAAAGGAGGTTAGAGGGTTCTTGGGGCGCTTGAACTATATTGCCAGATTCATCTCTCATCTGACGTCTACCTGTGAGCCAATGTTCAAACTATTAAAGAAAGATCAGGTAGTCGAATGGAACGATGATTTTCAAACTGCTTTTGATAAAATCAAGGAGTATTTGCTAGAACCTCCTATTCTGATGCCACCCGTCGAAGGAAGGCCGCTGATCATGTATCTGACTGTTTTGGACAACTCAATAGGGTGCGTACTGGGCCAACATGACGAGTCTGGTCGAAAAGAGCATGCCATTTATTACCTTAGCAAAAAGTTTACCGACTGTGAGACTCGTTACTCACTGCTCGAGAAAACTTTCTGCGCTTTGGTATGGGCTGCTCGCCGACTAAGGCAGTATATGTTGACTCATACCACTTTACTGATCTCCAAAATGGACCTGATCAAGTATATCTTTGAGAAGCCTGCTTTATCTGGAAGAATCGCTAGATGGCAAATGATCCTGACTGAGTATGACATCCAGTATACTACCCAAAAAGCTATAAAGGGGAGTGTACTAGCTGACCATCTAGCTCATCAAGCTATCGAAGATTATCAATCTATGAGATTCGACTTCCCGGACGAGGACATCATGAATTTGGACAATATTAAAGGTAACGGACCATATGACGGACCTGAAAATGGATCCCGATGGACCCTGTACTTTGATGGTGCTTCAAATGCACTTGGAAACGGTATCGGTGCGGTACTCATTTCCCCGGAAGGTTGCCACACACCTTTCACGGCCCGACTTTGCTTCAGCTGTACCAACAACATGGCCGAATATGAAGCTTGCATTTTTGGTCTCAAGGCTGTTATAGACTTGGGAATCAAATTTGTGATCGTATTTGGGGACTCGGCTTTGGTTATCAGTTAAATCAAAGGAGAGTGGGATACCAAGCATCCTAATCTTATCCCATACAAAGAACATGTCCTGACATTGTTGCCTCATTTCGAGCAAATCACCTTCGAGCATTTCCCGCGAGAAGAGAATCAGCTAGCAGATGCTCTGGCTACAATGTCTTCCATGTTTAAACTCAACTAGGATAACGAGGCTCCCCAAATCACCATCGAGCGAATGGATGAACCTGCGCATTGTCATGAGATTAATACCGAAGAAGTAGTGGAACAACCCTGGTTTCACGAAATCAAAAGGTATCTCCAGACTAGAGAATATCCCGAAGGAGCTTCCGTAAATGACAAGAAATTCCTAAGGAAATTTGCTGCCAAGTTCTTCTTGAGCAACGGCATCCTCTATAAACGCAGCCATGATTGTGTTTCTCTCCGATGTATAGACAAAGTTGAAGCAGAGTTGATCATGACTGAGATGCACAGTGGCACATTTGGCACCCACTTGAGTGGGCATACGATGGCTAAGAAGATTCTAAGGGCAGGCTATTACTCGTCTACCATGGAAGCAGATTGCCATCAACATTCCCGTACTTGCCACAAATGTCAAGTCTACACTGACAAGATTCATATTCCTCCTGTTCCTCTCAATGTTCTGACAGTTCCTTGGCCATTCGCAATGTGGGGCATTGACATGATTGGAGAGATCAAGCCCACAGCGTCCAATGGACATCGCTTCATCCTGGTCGCCAATGACTATTTTACTAAATGGGTCGAAGCAGCTTCCTTCGCCTCTGTTACAAAGAATGTGGTTGCCTGCTTCATCAAGCAGAACCTCATATGTCGGTATGGTATCCCCGAAAGGATCATTACAGACAACGGTACAAATCTGAACAATACTATGATCACCGCTCTATGCGAACAGTTCAAGATTTATCATCACAATTCATCTCCCTATCGGCCGAAGATGAACGGTGATGTTGAAGCTGCGAACAAAAACATCAAGAAGATCATTCAGAAAATGACAGTTAACTACAAGGACTGGCATGAGATGTTACCGTTTGCTCTGCATGGATACCGTACCACAGCACGTACTTCAACAAGGGCAACCCCATTTTCTTTGGTATATGGCATGGAAGTTGTCCTACCCATGGAAGTTCAGATTCCTTCTCTAAGGATTATGAAGGACTCTGGTTTGAGTGAAGATGATTGGATTCAGACTCGACTTGATCAACTCAATCTGATCGACGAGAAGCGACTCACTGCTGTTTGCCATGGTCAGACGTACCAAAAACGGATGATCAAGGCTTTCAACAAGAAAGTCAGACGTCAAGTATATCAAGTCGGAGATCTCGTGATCAAGCGGATCATCTTGCTGCAAAGTGATCCCAGGGGCAAATGGACTCCTACCTACGAAGGACCATTTATGATCAAGAGCATATTTTCTGGTGGTGCAATGATTCTGACCACCATGGACGGTGACGATTTGCTGCATCCTGCGAACGCAGACATAGTCAAAAAATACTACGCATGAAACAAACCCGACAATTCGAAAACCCGAAAGGGCGACTTGGGCAAAAATGGGCATCCCGGTGAACCGAAAACCCGAAAGGGCGGTTCAGGCAAAAATTAGGGATAAAACAAAAAAATCTGTACACCCGGCAAGTTGAAAACCCGAAAGGGCGGCTTGGGCAAAAAAGGGGTTTCCCGGTGGATTGAAAACCCGAAAGGGCGGTCCAGGCAAAAGTTAGGGAATTAAAACGTATGACTATGTCTCATCGGATCACTTTAAAGAACAATCTCTTCATCAACGAGTTCCGAGTTTCTGACCAATCCAATCATCGGCGGACGAAGCAGTGAATGGACAAGAAATTCAGAGTTGTGAAGGCTATAACATAATGGAATCCCATGGAATTGTTACACATAGCCATTTTTCTTTTGTATAAAATTTTCAATTTTTACGACAACATCCTCTTACTAGGATGTCTGTCTCCTTTGTACAAAGATACTCGTAAAAAGTTAATACAAATATTGTTCCAAATACAGAAATTTGCTTCGTCTTCTTTTTCTTTTTACACTTATGTTTTATTTGAGAAACGTCCAATGTTTTGTTAAATAGGCATATGCATTTGAACATAATCATTTTCTTACAAATCAAGAAAGATGATTGCTGATAGGTTGAAGGTACAGATAGATATCCTGATGCCCTTTCAGAAGAAATCCCCAGTGGAATTAAACTCCAAATTCCTCAACAAAGTTAAAATCCAGAACTTAATTCCCCAAACAGAGTTAAACTTCAGGATCCTCAGAAGAACAAAAGCTTTCTCAAAACTGATTTCCCCAGCCAGAGAGCCTTCCAGAATCTAATTCCCCTCAGAGTCAAGTTTCAAGATCCCTAGTGGAGCCAAAACTGTTAATCCCCAGCGGAGCTAAAACTTCCAACTTTTAATCCCCAGCGGAATCAGATTAGTGAACATTCTCCCCACAGAGACACTTCCCATCAGATTGAAGAATCTCAGTCTCACCCCTCCAGCATGAGTCTCCCAGGTTCTGAACTCCCCGGTAGAGATCATCAAAATTCTCATTCACCACAAGTCACCAAGGATTTTCAATCCCCAGCAGTGATCCTAAAATCCCTCAACAATTGAAGATTCTTGCAACCCCCTGCAGCAGTCAAGGATTCACTTTCCCCGACAGCAGTCAAGAATCTATTATCTCCGGCTATCCAGGATTCATCTATCCTCAACAAGACGGCTCATCAGCTTACATGCGCATTCATTACATTCATATATCATAAACATTGATATAACATATATATTGCATCATACATATCATGCGACATAACTTTGTGTTTTAGCTAACATTTCATCCTTTTCAGGATAAGATTAAAAGGCTATCATTAACAATTATTCAGATACAGTATGGATACACCCCAGACACGGCGGTCATTCTATTACTTATTCAGAACTTCAAACACAGATACAGTACAGATACACCCCAGACACGGCGGTCATTCTACTACTCATTCAGACTACAGCAATCAGATACAGACTAGATACGCTCCAGACACGGCAGCCATTCTATCTCTCATTCAGATTCACTTATCCACCTCAAGATTCAATGCATTCCAAGCACGGATACCATTCTGACCCTTACAACAGCAGTTTGATTCTCCCCAGTGCATTCGCCACGGAAGTCATTCTGTCATTTATTTAGATCCCAGTTACAGTTTCAGATACACTCCAGACACGGAAGTCATTCTATTACTCATACGGATCTCAATCCCAGTTACAGTTTCAGATACACTCCAGACACGGAAGTCATTCTGCTACTCATACAAATCTCAACTTCAGATACAATCCAGATACGCTCCAGACACGGTTGCCATTCTGTCACTCATTCATAATTTGTTCCCAGCACGCAATTGCTCCATGAACAGATGTTTCTCTGTTACCCAGATACAATACAGATACACTCCAGACACGGCAGTCATTCTGATATTCATTCTATATTCAAACACCGTTACAGCTCAGGTACGCCCCAGATGCGGAGGCCATTCTTTTGCTCATACAAACTCAGTCTCCAGATACAGCTCAAATGCATTCCAGACACGGATACCATTTTGATCCTCATTCTTCTGACCAATCACATTGCAGTTCTACAAACATTCCAGATGGCATCTTTAAGCCCATCCCCGACAAGATTCTGTCACCCCTCCAGATGGCATCTTTAAGCCCATCTCCAAATGGCATCTCTAAGCCAATTCCCGCATCCGTTGTTTCGACGAGTGCAAATTTAAGGGCACTCTAGTGTCCAATCTCCTTTTACCTTCGAGACGCGAAAGGCAAGCTTGCCAATCTAACTCTTCAGGTTCAAGAAGATTGAACAGGGGCAACTGTTGTACCCCAAAATTTGCCCTCTCATTTCATCAACATTTTTTCACCACAAGACTCTTGGAGCTCAAGATCAAGTTAGGGTTTGCTCTACTCAAGACTCCTTCTTGCACTGTTGACCCAAATTAGGGTTTGAGTTTGCACAAAGATGTTTTGGCCCAAAATTCCCAAAGTGACTTTCATGCTTCATGTTGGACTCATAAGTTTATCCATGCCAAGTTTCAAGCCTTGACTCCAATCTTTGCCCAGTCAATTGGACAATTGACCTAGAAATCAGCTATATTAGGGAAAAAGTCAACTGTGGCCAATTGACAGTCAAACTTCCTGATTTTTGACCCACATCAAAATTTTGAACTCATATGAACTATTTTGTCAAGTTTGGATCACAATTCCACAAGAAATTTGATCAGATCACCAAAAGGGCAAAATGGTCATTTTTAGGGTTTTGACTGCACAAAGGCAATTTTTGACTGTTTGACCTAACCAATGGCAAACCAAGTTCACATATGGACTCAAGGACTCAATGACATTGTCTTGACACATTCAACAAGTTCAAAAGATCCCAAATGCATAGGATTGACAGATGAATTTTCCAGTCAACTGATCAAAATTTGACTGTATACTGAAAAGTCAAACTTTGACTTTTTGGTCAAAATCAAGTGCCAAGATTCATTTTTCATTAAAACATGTCAAATTATGAAACTTGTTCATCAAGAAACCCAAAATTGCAAATTAGGGTTTAAAATGAGAAAATTTCATAACTTAGAATTTTTCTAAGTTATGAAACTTCCTTATTTTTTCCTAACTTTGTCCCATTTTTTCATCAAGATTCAAATGGATTCAAACAAAACTCAAAACATGAAAGTTGTAGTCCATTACAAAATCTACAACTTTAATTCACAAAGTTTTCTCAAAGGAATCGTGTAGCTCAAGTTATGATATTTGGAACAAGGGTGCGAAACATTCTTAACTTAGAGAAATTTTGACCTATTCTAGGCAGGATTTTTATCCAACTTCATGGCCATTTTTCACATGCTTCCACTTGGAGTTTCAATTTGCGTTACAAATATGGATTGTAGTACACATTCCAAGCTTTCCAAATTATCCAAGAACTCATCAAACACCCTTGTGGTTAGGGAGAATCGAATTTGCAAAGTTGGGCAAAATTCACTTTTGTTCATAACCAAAGGCATGTTCATACAAGTCTCATTTTCAAATCAGCATGCTTGGAACTTGTTTGCAGGCCTCTAAACCAAGTTTGCACTCCATAATTAAATGCCTACCCCTTGTGTTCAAGCTTTGTTTTGTGCATTTAGTCATTACACAAAGAACTAATCCATAATTAGAAAAAGCAACTTTGCCATTTTTGTAAAGTAGTGCTTTATGTCAAATTCAAAATCCAAGAGGCATGGGCCAGATCTTTGAGGCTAGCATTTGTACACAAATCACTCTGATCAAGAACAAGAGGTACAACATAGATAGGGAGGATATACAGGCCTGTATAAGAACTTGAGCTTACTTACTTCAAAAAGAAGCAAGATTGCAAAACAACTCGAATCTCTCATTCCTGAAAACACCAACCTAAGAAAACTTTGCAAACATCTTTCACACTCCCTAACTGACCTAAAACACGATTCCTTCATCCTCAATCCATCCTCATATCCAAAATCATAGTTTTTCTGCAAAACAGAGTGCCTGCTGCAGATTGACTTCCACAATCCATTCCACTCGTGCATTTTGACTAAAACCAGTTCAAACACATTCTATATTACCCACACAAACTATCCCAAGCATTAAATCCAAGCTGTAACATCCCTAACATCGTTTGCCATTTTTGCTTTCAAGCTGTGCAGGTGGACTTCCATAGCACGATACAGGCAGTTTCAGAGCAAGCCAAGCATAGGAGAAGCATCCTTGGACTTCAGGAAAGTTGTACCAAAGCTTAAACTCCATTGAAGATACCTCCATTGCTGTACACGACTCAAGCTGAAACAGGTAAAAATATGAACTTCTATCTCTCTATCCAGGCATGATTAGGCTTAGGTTTGTGAATGAAACATGTTCTCCTCATAGCCCTGAAGCCATCCATATACTTACTTTTCATTTATATTGAGTATGCTGTGAGAATTTTGGCCATGAACATTGGAGAAAATTTAGGTCAGAAATTGGGGATGAAGAAATTCTCCCTCGTTTCTTAGAGTTAGGTCAAGTTTTTTATATGTATGAATTCGTCTCTTCATGCTCTATAATGTTTGTGTTATGAGTTTTTGTTAAAAGTCAAAGAATCAGGAGATGATGATTGCATAAGAGGCGCGCGCATTTTCTGTTTGAATGGAGTTGGAGGTTGAAGACAAAGCTGGCTTGGGCTGGGCCTGAGTCAGCATGCTGTTCACACCCTTTTTTCCATTTGCACCCCCCTGGCCCATTGTGTGAAATATCCATTATTTTTGACTTTTTATTTTTTCTTCTGACTTGATATTTTTTGTCAAAACATAAAAAATATTAAAAATATTTTTCCACCCATTTTTACATTTATTTGGCATTTATTTGTTTTATTTAGCATATATATATATATATATATATATATATATATATATATATATATATATATATATATATATATATATATATATATATATATATATATATATATATATATATATATATATATATATATATATATATATATATATATATATATATATATATATATATATATATATATATATATATATATATATATATATATATATATATATATATATATATATATATATATATATATATATATATATATATATATATATATATATATATATATATATATATATATATATATATATATATATATATATATATATATATATATATATATATATATATATATATATATATATATATATATATATATATATATAAACAAATATATTTCCTTTTTATTTTCAGTTATTATTTTTCATTTACCTTTTGAAAACATTTTCTAAAAATATATTTTTTTTGTAAATAATTAATATTTTATTTTGGTATATATTTAGTATATTTAATATATAATATAAATACTTGTATATTTTATTAGATATTTAGGACAAAAATATAGAAATAATACATTTTTATTTTTTTAATATATGACACTAAAAAATACTCTTTTTTACAATATACTTCTTTTTTTATTTTTTGTATATAATTAACAAATATTGTATATAATTAATAAATAAATATTATTTATTTAGAAAACTAGAGTTTTGCCCTAAACCATAAAAATATTCAAAAATTGACTTTTTTATTTTTGTTTATATTTCACATTGAAAAATACTTTCTCATACAAAAAAAAAATCCTTTTGTGCATAATACATTTTGCATATTTATTATATTTGTTTAAATATTGTACAATTTGATATTTGTATATTCAATATGGATGTAATAGTTTTAGATTTAATTTCTTGCTAAATATTCCCCCATTCAAACATTTGTACCCCCATCCCCATAATTATGTTGTAATAATTTAGGACTTTAAATTTCCGCATTTAAAAGCTTTCAAATTATGCCATGATAGACTTAGGGTTTGTATGCAAATCAACCAACAAATAGCTTGACTAATACAAAGACAAAAAAGCATGAAAATGGATAACACCAATCACACTTGCACCCTTAGGGTTACTCCACTTGTTGCCTTCCAAAATGGGCCATGTTGCATGTTGAGTATCTTTGGCAAAACAAAAACAAATCAAATGATCATAGTCCCTCGATGACACTTTCGAAGTTGCCTAAAAAATGATCAAGTCCCTTAAAGGAAAAATTGCCAAAGACACTTGGCACTATTGCATTCATGGTCTAAACGATGACCCGCACCCGTCCCGTTAACATCCTAACACAAGATTGTCCATCAAATACAATGGTGGAACAATACTGTTAAAAGGGTTAAAACATAGGAAATACCTTTGAGTAAATTTAGGGGTAGACAACTCTTAGTTACTTGATCAAATTTGCAAAACAAATCCTTGCCATTTTTCAAAACATACTCCACAACACAACTTTCAAAACAACTTTCAAAACATTAAAAACTTTTCAAAAGACAAATACACCTTTGTATACATTCAAACATGGATCATTACAAAGGTTGCCACAACAAATGGCCTCTTTTCAAAACCTCTTTCAAAATTACACACAAAGCACCATTTCAAACAATTGAAAGCACCATTTCAAACAATTGAAAGCACTATTTCAAACAATTGAAAAGCAAAGGCAAGTGATCTAAGCAAGTAACTAAGAGACCATGGATAACCATGGATAGAAAGGGTGCTAATACCTTCCCTTTCTATAATCTACTCCCCGAACCCAAGAAAACATCTCAAAGGTTTTTCCTGTGCTTTTTAACCTTTCCTTAGGATAAAATAAAAAGTCAGTGGCGACTCTTGCTAAACGGAAACATTTGCGAAAACAAATGTAAAACCTCAAGTCAGTTCTCCCACCGTATCACAAGGAGTCTTTTGAAAGAGGACCTCTTGGGTATCCATTAGGCGTTGGATGCCTGATTTCAACAGTGGGCAGTCAGCTTGCAAGTTTGAATAGAAGTAACAATTTTTCCCACAGCCTGGGAATATCCCGGCTTTCATCAAATTCACTTTAATCACTGGTAACGGAGTCAAAATGTCATCAATAGTGGTAACATGAAGATCTTCCAAAATGGCATGAACATTATGACCGTGCTTCGGCATTGGGGCAGAAATCACATTCGGCTTTTCGGGCGCATCAAATTCTACCTCCTTGGCGTCTATCAAGTCTTGGATCTTGTTTTTAAGAGCCCAACAGTTGTTGGTATCATGCCCTACACTGTCAGAATGGTATGCATATTTTGCATTGGAGTGATAATAAGGAGAAGAGGTATTAGGGTTTTTCGGCGCTTCTTTCAAGTTGGTGAGATTCAGCTTTAGCAGATGAGGGAGGACTTGAGCCGGTGTCATATTGATTCGGATGAATTTCCGTTGTGGCCTTTCTACCCTTTCCTGATTTTCTCTTGGTTGATTGTTGCGAGGTTGATCGGTTGAAGAGTTTTGGATCATCACAGCCCCCACTGTTGGTCGGCGCTCTGTTCTTCCTTAGTTTCTCTGGTTGTGAACAGCAGAAACTTCCTTCTTAGCTGGGTAGGTCTTCTTAATAGCAGTGGAAGCGGAGGCATATTTCTGAATTTTACCACTTTTAATGCCAGCTTCGACCCTTTCACCGGTCAGAATTAATTTGGTTAATCCTACATATGAACTCCCGATTAAATGATTGAAGAATAGACCTGACAGAGTCCCTAAAAACATGTCAACCAGCTCTCTATCCGATAAAGGTGGTTGAACCCTTCCAGCCAAATCACGCCACTTCTGGGCATATTCCTTAAATCCTTCATTAGAAGCCATACCCATACTCTGTAGTTGAGTACGAGTAGGCGCTAAATCTGCATTGTATTGGTATTGTCGGTAGAAAGCAGCAGCTAAATCTTCCCAATTATGAACCTCAGATCTCTCAAGTTGATAGAACCAGTCCAATTGTGTGTCTGACAAGCTATCTTGAAAAAAGTGGACCCAAAGATCCTTATCAGATGAGTGAGGCTGGATCTTTCTGACGTAGGATCTCAGATGCATCTTTGGACAGGACAAACTGTCATACTTAGAAAATGTAGGTACTTTAAACTTGAGAGGAATGACGATTCCAGCAACCAACCCCAGTTCTTCAAAGTCTAAACCAAGTACCCTTTGCAACTCCATGGCTGCCAATCGATCCTCAAGATTTTTATACTTATCATTCGCCGGGGGATATTACTGTTTGGAGTAATCTTCATCCTCTTCCTCTTCCTCTTCTTCAACTTCAGATTCATAAGGCATCGCAGCTCGTTTACCTTTACCAACCCCTTCATCAGACGTCGAGGGGAACTCGAGAACTTTTCTAGCCTAGTTTTCAAACCTTATTCCCATAGTGGCCATACCAGTCCTTTTCTTCTTTTTCTCTTTATCTTTTTCCAACAATGCTTTAAGGTCCTCTTGACCCTTTGCTAAGGTCATGAGGAGTTGCTGGAATTGCGAATTTTGTGCTTGCAAATCCTTAACCGTCTGCTCCAATTCCATCTTGCTGAAATAAACAGCAGAAAGATAAGGAAACCTGGTGTGAAAACCTGTTTATGCATATGTGTTTACCGTGGTTATTGGTAAACAACCGCTGATCCTCCAAATGGTTACTTATTTGGTTACTCGCAGGATCGATCAGATTGATCCTAAGACATGGTTGATTTTGAGGTTTTGATTAAATTGGATAATGGTTAAATGACTAGAAAATAAAGAGGCTTTAAGTAAATTGCATGAAGAAATGGGCTTGATAAAATAGATGAAGGCTTGAAATAAAGGGCTTCGACAGGAAAAGTAAAGAAGAAAGCAAGTAAAGTTTCTGGAAAATAAATGACTTTGATTAATAAAAGTGGTGTTTCACACATACATTCTCAACAATTCTTTCTCACACGCTGGGTACTCGAATCTATATGAGTGACTTTGTATATAATTGTGAACACACGCGAAAAACTGCGTGAACTACTACTATTTATACTAAAACATCCCAAGTAACCGTCGGGCAGTTACACTGCTTCGAGATGACTCCACTTGGCACGTTCTCAGCGTTCGACGCTCCAGATCTTTGCACGTTGTACTTGGTAACCGCTGGGAACCGTTTTCCCTCCAAACGCTTGAATTTCAAACCGCTCCACTCTGAACAATCGAACACCTTCGTCGAGAAGCATCTTCGACGAGAAACACCTTCGACGTCGGAGGCAACCAACTTCTCCCTTGGAAGAAATCCTCTAAGTACATCGCCATCTTTCGATGGGCATTTCGACAGACCCAGCTGGTCGAAAACATCCATCAGCTTTAATAGCTGATATTAATAAAAACAAGGGTGTCGAATTTAGGAGCCAACAAATTGCCCCCCAAGAATGCCTTATTTCGACTCTGAAAGAAAAAGGCATTCTTTAAAATGCCATTCGACACATGTCTTTTCATAATTGTGCACTTTTTTTGTCTTCTACCAACCACTGACAATCCCAAGGAAAAGCCATCATTTCATCCGTACCTAAGACGTCACTTCAGTACGGCGTGCAGCGTGTCAAACTTCTTTTCACAAATTGTCATCATGACAATTCCCAAAAACGAGGGCGCACGCTGCACCCTTTCATTTCTGCAGAACGGCTACATCAACAGGGAGACGCCATGTGTCCCACTACCTTCTGCAACTTTTCCCAGGGAGAAGTCTATGTTATACTTTTGCAACGACTACACTGAAGACGCTGCCACTAAGCATATCGGCAGGTATGCTGGTCGAACAGTCCTTTCGTTGTTTGACTATTAGCTTAACTTTCTCTGCTCACCATCCTTCGAGGAGTGGTGGAAAAGTTACTACACTGAGGAGTTTTTCGACGAGAAGGACTTCGTGGACGAACTTCAAAAGTCTTTTGTCCTTGTCTTGGACAAAATAAAGAAATGTAAGTTCATCCTTCCAAATTACTTTGTCTTTCCCTTTCGACTGGTAGCCTGTTAATTATTTTGTCTACTTTCAGTTGTTCGAAAGCCTGCAGCCAAGAAGGCTGCAGAAGGCCATCAGGGGGGAGGCCCCTTAACAAAACCTCCACCACCGACGAAAACTATAGCGCCGGCGAAGACCACAACAAACCAACAGGGGGAAGGCCCTTCGAAAAAGCCTTCTGCATCGGTAACCAGACTTTTATCATTTTCTTCTAGCTTTAACATTCTGACTTTCGATGCAGCTTCTAAGTCGAACTCCAATTGGTTTTTTAGGCACCTTCACCCAAGAAACGGCCAGCACTGACGGTCGAATCTGGGAGTGATGAAGAAGACGATTCTCCCCCTGCTCCTCTTAAAAGGCGAAAGCTGAAGAAGGACGTTCCTCTTCCTGAGGCTCGAACAATCAGAATAAAGGTTGCTGGGAGAAAGCCCAGGCCACCTCCAGTAATTATTGAAGAGCCAACGGAGGAGGAACTAAATGTTCTTCTCAATAAACCTGTCGAAAGCGACAATTCCAGCCCTGGGGCTGAAGCTCCTTTGCAGGTAATCTCTTTGATCCCTTTTTACACTCAGGTGTCGATACCCACGTTCGATTATGTCTCTTTCTAACTTAGAAGATTCTTCTTCTTCTTTTTTAGGACACGACTGAAAGCTCAGCGCCAAGGACTTCTGAAACATTGGACTCTGCTGAACTCAGTAGGCCACAAGAGAAAGACTTGGCGAACGATGAAGCCAACACTGAAACAAATGAAGCCAATGCTGAGACAGCAGAACAACCAACAGAAGATCCACAAACAGAAGAGCAACAACCAAAAGAGATTCAGGTTGTTGATCTGTCGGAAGAAAATCGTGACGAAGGGGACCGCGGTGATGCTGGTGAAGAGGATCACGGTGACGCTGGCGAAGGGGACCATGATGACGCCGGTACTGCCGCAGTCCAAGTCGAAGAGAGTCAACTCGAGGCAAATGCTACTCAACAGCCTCAACCCCAAGACAACGCCGCTGCAAAGGTTGTCACCTCAACAAAGCATCGGTCGAAAGAAGACTTAGAACTCCTGAAGCAAACTGATCCTGTTGGCTATCTGAATTCCATCATCGAAAGCAAGGGAAGTTCGTCTGATGTTAGTCAGGAGGCTTCTACTCTATCGGGGAAGTCCACTGAAACTTCTCCTCTCGATGAGGCTTTGACGAAGGTTAAGGCTCAGTTCTTCAAGAAGGATTTGATGAAAGCTTTGGAGGGGGACCCTACTGCTCCATCATATTTGGGGGCTGTTTTGAATGCCGTAGACTTGCTAGCTGTACCTCCGGAGGTTTCAGGCTTTATCATGGAGTTACACTCCATTATTGATCAAGTCTCAGCAGATTATCGGCGACAAAGGGGCTTTAACAGTCAGCTTGAAGTGTTATATGGCAAAAGCTCTTCTGCATGGACTGCTGTAGCAGAGACAACTTCTCGAATTGCGGAGTTGTCGAAGCAAAAAGCATCTAAACAAGAAGAAGTTGATGCCATCGATCGAGAGAATGCTTCCATCAAGGCGCAAATCGAAGAACTAGAGGCTAAGATGAATGCCAATACTAAGCGCAAGGAGGAACTTCTCTCGACTGTTCCAGACACCGAAAGTCAAGCTGAAATCACACAAGGCCTAGAATTTGCTGAGAAAGCTCAAGCCTTCGACGATCAAATTGCCAAGCTTGCGCAGGCGAATGCCTTGTGCAACAAAAGATTGGAGTTGCAGCAAACCAAATACCTTCGACTCAAAGATTCCATCCCCTTCTGATCGATTCAGCCCTTTAACCATATATTGTAATATGTATTCGACAATATTGCCATTTTGGCTAATTTATAAAAAATTTCCATTTTGGCTTATTTATGGTTAATTTAGTCGTTACTTGTTATTTATTTTTATCTCTTGGAGTATAGGTTTATACTTTTTCAAATATTTACCATTTACTCTCAAGAGCCTTTTATCTTCACCTAACTCTTCGACTTCATAAGCTCCACCAGAAAAAGTCTGGATAACTCTGAATGGTCCTTCCTATTTGGGTGACCACTTTCCCATGCTTCGATCCCTTCGATCCATGGGAAGAATCACCTTCCAAACTAGTTCTCCAGGCGAAAATGCCTTAGGTTTCACCTTTTTATTATAAGAGTCTTCTACTCTTTTCTTCTGAAGCCTGAGTAGGTCAAGAGCACGCAATCTTTCTTCGTCTAAATCCACTAGTTCGTCTAACATCATATCCCAATAAATTTCAGAGGGAATATCATAATGTCTCTGAACCCTTGCAGATTGAAGACAAATTTCTGCTGGCAACACTGCGTCATGGCCAAAAGTTAGCCTATATGGTGTTGTACCTATGGCTTCTTTTGGGGACGTTCGACAGGCCCACAAAATCTGGTCTAACGTCTTATGCCAATTTTTTGGCTTCTTCCCAACATGCTTTTTTATCAAGCCAATCACTACTTTGTTCGCTGCTTCGACTTGACCATTTGCCTGTGCATAATAAGGCGTTGATGTTAGGAGTTTAAAACCCGTTTCCTGAGCGAATTCCTGCATCTTTCGACCGGTGAAAACTGATCCTTGATCAGTAGTTATAGTCTCAGGGATTCCATATCTAAAGATAATGTTCTTTTGAATAAATTCAATGACATTTTCTTGGTCTACATTGACTAAAGGGATAGCTTCGATCCATTTAGTAAAATAATCAATGCCTACCAATATATACTTCTGGCTCTTTGATGATGTTGGTCGAATCTCTCCAATGAGGTTCAACGCCCATCCTCTAAAAGGCCAAGGTTTCACTATCGAGTGAAGTTCGCTTGCTGGTACATGTTGGATGCCTGTATGGACTTGGCATTCTTGGCAACCTTTAGCAAACTCAACACAATCTTTCAACATGGTGGGCCAGTATAGTCCCTGTCGAAACAACAACCACTTCATCTTATGGCCTACTTGGTGAGCCCCACATGCTCCAGCGTGCGTAGTCGAAAGGGCTATGTATGCCTCAGTTTCACTTAAACATTTTAGCAATACCCCTTCAGGCGTCTTTTTAAATAACTCATTACCCATGAGTACATAACTCAACGCCCTGTACTTTGTTTTTCGTTCTGTCGAAGCTACTGGATTTTGAAGATAATCCACAATGGGCTTCCTCCAATCTTGCTCTGACAAATTATCTATGAACGAAATTTCGAAGTTACTTTGATCAGCATATCCTAGTCTTGTCGATTCCAAGTCTGTTGGTGATAGACAAGTTGCTTTTATCTTTTCTCGAACTTCGATTGCTCTTTGTAATCTCGTTTTTGAAATCTTGTACCCAGACGCAATTTGTGCCAAGTCGTTGGCTATTTGATTTTCCAATCTGGGTATGTGTCGAATATTGACCATTTCAAATTTTTTCAATAAACGATTTGCTATCACGAAGTACATAATGAGATTTTCTCTTATGCATTTATATTCTTTTGTGACTTGCTTAATGACTAACTCTGAGTCTCCCATTATTTCGACTCGAGTTGCCCCCAATTCCAACAACATCTCAAGGCCAGTAATTAGAGCTTCATACTCAGCCTCATTGTTCGAACAAGAACCGGATATCTTGTACTTGAATGTTGTTGGAATTTTTTCTGGAGAAATAATCAAGACTCCCACTCCTGTTCCATCTTTATGGCTGGAACCATCGAAGTAGAATTTCCAAGGTTCTATCTCCACATAATTAATATTCTCAACTTGAATTGAGTGGTCGACTATAAAGTCTGCAACCACTTGTCCTTTCACTGCCTTAAGAGGCATAAAGGTCAAGGAATATTCAGTTAATGCTAGTGCCCACTTGCCAATTCGACTGTGCAAGATGGGTTTCGACAACATGTACTTGAAAACATCAAAATGAGACGAAACATACACATCAACTGGTTTTATATATTGCTTGAGTTTTGTACAAGAGAAATACAGACATAGACACAATTTTTCAACTTCGCTATATCTAGTTTCTGCATCGTTCAAAACTCTACTAAGATAGTAAATGGGTCTTTCGACTCCATTCTCATCTTCTTGGGCTAACATGCTTCCCAAAGTTTTGTCGGATGCAGCTATGTACAATCTCATACTCATATTGCTACAAGGAGGCACCAAAATAGGTGGCTTGGTGAGGTACCCTTTGATTTTGTCGAAGGCTTCTTGTTGCTCTTGCCCCCATTCGAATCCCTCTTTATTCAGTCGAAGTAAGGGTGAAAAGGCTTGAGCTTTCCCACTTAGGTTAGATATGAATCTCCTTAAGAAATTTATCTTGCCTAACAGAGATTGCAGTTCCTTCTTATTCGATGGCGCTTTCGCTTCCAGAATAGCCTTCGTCTTGTTCTGGTTGATTTCGATTCCTTTCTTGTGGACAACGAAGCCCAAGAAATCTCCAGCTTTCACACAGAATGCACACTTCAAAGGGTTCATCTTCAGACCATGTTCTCTCATTCTTTCGAATGATTGTCGAAGGTGGTCAATATGATTCTTCCTGGAAACAGATTTTATAACAATGTCATTAATATATACTTGCATAAAAGTGTTAATAAAATCATGGAAGATAGAATTCATTGCTCGCTGGTATGTTGCCTCAGCGTTCTTTAGGCCAAAAGGCATCACTACCCATTCGTAAGTGCCTAGAGCCCCAGGGCATCGAAAAGCTGTTTTCGACACATCCTCTTCAGCAATGAATATTTGATTATATCATGAATAACCATTGAGCATACTCAGGTATTCATAGCCAGCGGCAGAATCGACTAGCATTTCCGCCACAGACATAGGATATTCATCTTTGGGTGTAGCAGCATTCAAATCTCTGAAATCTATGCACACCCTCAATGTACCATTTTTCATAATTACTGGCACAATGTTTGCAATCCATTCGACGTACCTCGTAACGCGTATGAATTTGCACTTCAGCAGTCTTTCGACTTCCGTTTTGATCTTCGACAGTATTTCTGGAGCGAAGCGTCTTGGACTTTGCTTGATTGGATTCTTCCCAGGTTTGATTGGCAACTGAAGTTCTACCAATCCTCTATCGAGACCAGGCATTTCGTCGTAATCCCATGCAAAACAGTCCTTGAACTCTTTCAACAATTGGATTACTTCCAACCTAAGTTCTGGGTCAATTTTTGCGCTGATGTAAGTTGGCTTTTTCTCTGACCCTTCGCCTAAGTTGATTTCTTCTAAAGGATCTTGCGCTAACATTTTGATGTTGTTCTCCAAGGGGTCCTTTTCGAAGCCCAAAGGCTCATCGTCATAGATGGCGTCGAGCCTCTGTTCCTGCATTCCTTCTGGCATGATATCAGGAGGTTCTGGATCGAAATCCTTTCCAGGACCTGCAGCAGATAACTGTTGATCATTGGCCTGTGTGGCCATGTACTTTACTTCGGCTTCGAGAGCCGTTATCATCTTTGTTTCGGCTACGTAAGTCGAAATTCGCTTCAATGATTGTGACTCAGTCATTATCACTGAATTCACTTCCCCAACCAGTTGGTTGGATATCAGTTAACCCACTGAAGTCTATGTGGGACAAGTCTTCTCTGTCCCATTGAAAACCATGCTCAGGGTGCAGGTATAGGGAACAAAAAGTATTTGGCGCTGGCGCCAAGTCGAAGTCAGGTGTTGGACATGGCCCTATGTGAGCCAAGTTCTTGTCGAAGTCTGCCAACCCTAGGTGATTCACTTCGCCCAGGTAATAGCTTTGATCTGCTTCTATGTTTTCGACCATCCCATCAGGACGCCATAGCAGCAACCTCTGGTGCATTGATGATGGTACAGCTCCAACACCATGAATCCATTCACGGCCCAACAAAAGATTATAGTTAGGTTTGGCCGAAATAACCATAAACATCGTTGGTCGAAGGATAGATCCCACCTTGATATCCAGTTGGATCACTCCCATAGTGGTCCCTATGCCGCCTTCATAGTTCGACAGGACCATGTTGTGAGGCTTGATGTCCTCATCCCTTTTTCCTATTTTCCTTAGCATAGAGTGAGGAATAATGTTGATGGTTGCCCCACAATCCACCAAGATTTTATTCACTGTAGTTTCTTCGAGTTTAGCCCTTATGAATAAAGGCTTGAGGTGATTCTTCATCGCCTCTGTAGGTGGTTCGAAGAACCCATTTTGCTCCTCAGTAGTGCCATTATCCATGACGAAATAGCACATTGGCCTATGTTTGGCCATTTCTTGCTCCACTTCCCAATCACTTGTTTCGACCTCCACCTGTCGGTTGAACTCTCTGGGCAGCACTGAGACTATATTCACCATGATGTCCAAAGTTTCATCAGACTCAGAACCATCTTCGTCATCAATTTCACCTTGGTTAGGCCAAACTAGCCTGTTGGTTACTGGCTCTCTTTCCAGAGGTTTCCTTTGCTTCCTTAGAGGAACATTTGAACTGGTTTCTGCCTTTGGTTCATTAGCAGCCTCCCTCTCAGCTTTTCGTCGCCTCTGGTATCTCCTCCATTGAGATCGAGACATGGGATTTTTCCCTTTGTAGTTGCTTGACACCTGTGTAACTTTAGGGGCAGCAACTTGAGGCTCTTTCTTTTGTGTTAAAGATGAACCTCTTGGCACATCGAAAGAGTGCCATATTTCCTTGCTTGGCCTCTTTCGACCAGACGTTTTGTACCAGGTATCTACCGGCACATTAGTTGGAGGCCTGAAAGTCAATGGCCTCTTTTCTTGGTTTGAACCTCTTTGGGAGGCTCTTCTGGGATCATGTCGAAGATCAACATTTTCCCTTCTCTTATTTGCTGCTCTTACGCCTTGAATATGTTCAGCAGCTTTTTTGTCAAAGATCGAACTGCATCTTGGACACAGCATCACTTCTGACTTCTTTTTCTGGCATCTTTGAAGGAAATCTGCCAGATTTTCATTTTCCCGAGGGAAAGCAGTCTTGTTAGCTTGTTCTTGCCTCATGGCCTCCTCTGATGCTTTTGGTTCAGAGACTTCGACCATGTTGACATTCATGGTATCTTTGTTGGCAAGAGTCAACTGCTTCATTTGAATCTCCAAATCCTCTGTCTGGCCTTGAACTGGGACCAAGTGAGAACTGGGTTTTGTTCCAGATTTTTGGGCTCCAACTGTCTCCAGCTTTGGGCTTTCGACCGCTTTCTGAACCGCTTCAATTGTCTTTCTGGATAAATTCCCAGAAAAACTGCCAAAGATTGGCATGTTGACATGGTCCTTTGAGACTTCGACCATTGTGATTCCTGGCCTCTTCGACTGGCTTCTGGATGCCTCGATCACGTTCACCTCTGAAGGTTCAGCATAGTGGGCTTCAGCCTGCAACGGATTAGAGTCCACAGCCATGGGGGTCTTGTCAGCAAACTTCAACCTCCCTTCTTTGATAGCGTCTTGCACAAGATTCCTGAAAAGAAAACATTGAGACGTTTTATGGCCCAGAAAATTATGATATTTACAAAAGCCTCTCTTCTTTCTTTGATCAAGAGGAGGCACTTTTACCCCTGGGGGTACTATCATTTGGCCATCTTTTACAAGCAAGTCAAAGATCTCATCACATTTTGTAATATCAAAACTATAAGTCTTTTTGGGGAACCTGTCGTTGGTCCTTTCTGGACCAGTGGGATTTTTCCCACTTGAGGGGACTAACTGTTTGCAAGAGTATGGTGGCCCTTGTTTTAGTTCCGCTAAATCGACTTCTCCTTCTTCGACAGTTATAGTATCGTCGAAGGATTCTGGATCTTCGTCATCCATCTCAACATACGCTATCCTCTCTCTCTTATGAGTTTTCGTTGCCTTTGCTTTTTCAGCTTTGAGGCGTTCTACCTGTCGAACTCTATCGGCCAGTTGGGCCATGTCTCTCAGGTATTGAGTGTCTAACTTCTTCCTAATGGAATAATCTAAACCGCCTGCGGCTATTTCGACTAACTCATGTTTTGGCACTTGTGTAAAACATCTTGCTTTGAGCAACCTAAACCTATTTAGATATTCGTCTATAGGTTCAGTGAAACGTCTCTTTACACTGGCCAATTCTTTCAGGCTTATCTTGGTTTGCCCCATGTAGAATTGCTCATGGAACAATCTTTCCAACTGGGTCCAATGATGGATCGAATTGGGGGGAGAGTTGTAAACCAAGTAAAAGCGTTATTTGTTAAAGAACTTGGGAAGTACTTAATCCTCAGGTTTTCGTTGTTTGAAATATCTCCTGCTTCGATCAAGTATCTCGCCACATGTTCGACAGTAGATTCTGTCGTGTCCCCAGAGAACTTAGTAAATTTGGGGACTTTACATCTAGGAGGTAAGTCTGTTTGTAACACGTATTCTGACAGCGGGGATGTAAAGTTGGGCCTTCGAAAGCCCATGTTCATCCCATTTTGAGTCATGATCCTTTCGATCATGGTTGCCAGATTATTTTCCAAACCCATGTTTTGGTATTGGATATGCTGAACTACTTCGTCAGCATTTTGGTTTCTGTTAACTAACCTTACCTTTGGGGTTATTACCCTAGGTTCCTCGACAGGTTGCTCCAATCGTGCCCTAAGGTTTTCTTCGACAGGCTGTTGGACTTGGTTGATAGTGGTTTCTTCCTCTAAGAATACACCCTGGTTTCCCCTTATTTGCGCCCTTTAGGGCTGTCGAAAAGGTTGGGGTACTCCAAAGAAATCAGCCAAACGCGTCATTTGCGCTATCATCTGCTGATTCGATTGAGTAGTGTTTTGTATTAGAGGGTTCAGCACTGTACTTAAAGTTTGTGCCAACATCTGAACCATATCATGGTTGCTTTCGTCCATTTGTTGCCTCAAGACTGCTGTCGAGGCATTTGTAAGGCCATGTGCTACTTGGGACGTTCCTCCTAAGAGTTGGGTCCTATTTCTATTCGCCATACCTACTCCAGAACCTTGGAGTGGCGAAGAGGCACTCACTAAAGGGTCTGAAAAAGTGGACGCAGCGTTCGTCAGGCTAGCCAAGTCAGAAGTTGGCATGCCATAGAGTGGTTCTCGATTATGACCGCCTGTCATAAATCCTGGGGGAACATAAGGCCTTGTGCCTAAATTTCCCCTCGGTGGGGGAGTTCCCAAAGGCACTCTAGGGCCTGTGAACGGAGGTAATGGCCCCGTTGTTGTGACCGTTACTGCTGGGGTTGAATCAGCGGTTATCGCTTCACTTACGGTCGGGATAACCGTTGCTCCCACATTCGTTTGTGGGATTTCGTTATTGTTTGGCGGATTCGCCATCTCTTCCCTTCTTCTGGCAGTATTGGTATCGTTAGTGTATATTCTACCACTTCTCAATAACATGCAACACTCCTCGAAAAAGATGAGATTATGTTTAAAAAAGGTTAAACTTCAAAAATCAACACACAGTCCCACCAGGTGTGCCAATTTGTTTACCGTGGTTATTGGTAAACAATCGCTGATCCTCCAAATGGTTACTTATTTGGTTACTCGCAGGATCGATCAGATTGATCCCAAGACATGGTTGATTTTGAGGTTTTGATTAAATTGGATAATGGTTAAATGACTAGAAAATAAAGAGGCTTTAAGTAAATTGCATGAAGAAATAGGCTTGATAAAATAAATGAAGGCTTGAAATAAAGGGCTTCGACAGGAAAAGTAAAGAAGAAAGCAAGTAAAGTTTCTGGAAAATAAATGACTTTGATTAATAAAAGTGGTGTTTCACACATACATTCTCAACAATTCTTTCTCACACGTTGGGTACTCGAATCTATATGAGTGACTTTGTATATAATTGTGAACACACGCGAAAAACTGCGTGAACTACTACTATTTATACTAAAACATCCCAAGTAACCGTCGGGCAGTTACACTGCTTCGAGATGACTCCACTTGGCACGTTCTCAGCGTTCGACGCTCCAGATCTTTTCACGTTGTACTTGGTAACCGCTGGGAACCGTTTTCCCTCCAAACGCTTGAATTTCAAACCGCTCCACTCTGAACAATCAAACACCTTCGTCGAGAAGCATCTTCGACGAGAAACACCTTCGACGTCGGAGGCAACCAACTTCTCCCTTGGAAGGAATCCTCTAAGTACATCGCCATCTTTCGATGGGCATTTCGACAGACCCAGCTGGTCGAAAACATCCATCAGCTTTAATAGCTGATATTAATAAAAACAAGGGTGTCGAATTTAGGAGCCAACAATATGATGAATGATATGTTATTCATGTAATGCATTCAAGGATTCAGAAATTCAAATTTGTTGCAAACAAAATGAACACACGTCATATTAAGAAGAAATTTGTTAGTACATAAATGCCCCATGGGCAAAATGTTACAAAATTCCTAATGTAAAAAGACATTGCGCATCCTCTTTGGCGCGATGTAAGTGTTGAGAATTTCCTCTTCATGAAGTCTACGGGTAAGCTCCAAAACCTTCTTCTCACTTGCATAGAAGTTGGCTTCAAAAGTATTTAGTTCTTCCTTGAGTTGGATCCAACTCTTTTGTAATTCTTTCAATGATGTTGGTATGTCTGGATTTAGGAGGGTGTATGGAACCTCTCCCTCCATAACAGGCTCTTTGATCATGGGGAGAATGTGGGGGTATGGCATCATAAGACTCTGGGCGCGGGTTCGTACCCACTTGAGATAAGGCTCAAGGGGGATGGAATTTTTGTGCCCCAGTGTCTTACTATCCACTTTGTTAGGCATCCTCCAAGCTCGGATAAACCTTTGCCGAAGTCCTTAAGCGTCATTGTCAAAGTCAAAAACTAGGTCATGAATCAGCATATCATGAGGGCCATCTTTCCGGGCATACCCAAATTGCCTTAGAGCTAAACAGGGGTTGTAGGTAATGCCTCCCTTAATGCCAAGTAAAGGGACATTAGGGAATTCTCCACAACGATCAATGATGATGACATTTTCTCTGGACCGAGAACACTAATGAACATCAGAATGTGTGAGGGTCATCAACCGTTGTGACCATCTTAAACCCTGCTTATTCTTCAAAACTATTTGGGGAAGGTGAGAAATAAACCACCTTGCTAGAAGAGGAGTACAACACATGAGAACGCCTATTTTCCTCATTGTTCGTGTGTAAAATGAGTGTAGGATGTCCCCAAGCAATGTAGGCACAGGATTCCGAGATATGAAAATATTGACAGTGTTCACATCTATAAGCTGATCAGGGTTTGGGAACAAGACCAACCCATAGATGAGGAGTGCCACAATCTCTTTAAAAGCTTGTAGATCTAGAGAATTCCAGCAGTCTTGTGCCTTCTCAAACAGAAACTTTGCCAAGAAACCCTTGACACCACTTCTGGTTTCCCAATGTCCTTTGATATCGGATGGTTGCAAGTGTAATGCTTGAGCAACATCTTCAGGCTTTGGTTCCCTTTCTGTACCGTTGTAGGGTAGTTGATGGAGAATAGGAATCCTCAGGAGTTGAGAAAATTCCTCCAAAGTAGGTACTAGTTGATAATCAGGGAATGTGAAACAGTGCTGTAGGGGGTTAAAGAACTGGAAGAGAACTTTCACCATGTCTTCTTCAATGTTGGAGTTGACCAAGTTGAGAAGTCTACCATGTCTTTCACTGAAGAGAGAATTCTCTAGAATTTTGGAAGTAAGCTCCTTGAGTTAAGGAGGGATTCTCACAAGGTTGACTTGAATTGTTTTCCTGCGAAGAGATTCCATGACCTACAAAACAAGAACAAAGATGAAGATCCAAACCCTTGAAATGGTTAGTGGATGCATATGATACTTTATGATGTTCATGATGTATGCACAAGCACATGTACAAACAAGTCACACAAGATCCTAGTTCCAGGCTTGCATGAGGTTTCATAGGTAAGTACCCTCTTGAAGTTAGTTGGCTCAACCTGTCCTATAAATGGTAACCGGGTTCTAAGGAGCTCAATATCACTGGATTATTTTCTATGTTCATTGTTTTGGTTTAGCCACTTAACTGGCGACCAAAATATTCCAAGAAAACAACCCTCAATGAGTGTAGTATCGAGTATCTACCAACTTCAGACTGCACCAAAGCCGATCATCTCACTACTCCTAAAAAAGGCCAAGATGGTCAAGTAAGGTTCTAAGAGTTCATTAGTGCTTCATGACATCACCCAGCAGCCCCGTATTCTCTTTGATTGACTCAAAGGTTACCGGTACTCACAAATATGTCGCACTAATATAGCTATTGCTTCAACCATGTCGGTATACCCCGCACAGTTTCCACAACGTATTGCTATTTACCTATAAATGTTTTCCAAATCCGGGTAGAGGATTTCAAGCCCAAACAAGAGAACCAAATGTAAACAATCAAAGCAATCAAGATAAGCATGCAAAAGGTGATCTAAACCCTAAGGTTACTCCACATTTATAAATTTCCCCAGCAGAGTCGCCAGTTCTGTGATACGGTGGGAGAACTGACTTGAGGTTTTGCGTTTTGTGTTCGCAAATGTTTTGATTTAGCAAGAGTCGCCACCGACTTTTTATTTTATCCTAAGGAAAGGTCAAAAAGCACAGGAAAGACCTTTGAGATGTTTTCTTGGGTTCGGGGAGTAGATTATGAAAAGGGAAGGTGCAAGCACCCTTTTCATCCATGGTTATCCATGGGCTCTTAGTTACTTGTTTAGATCACTTGCTTTGCTTTTCAATTGTTTGAAATGGTGCTTTGTGTGTGGTTTTTGAAAGATGTTTTGAAAAGAGGCCATCGTTATGGCAACCTTTGCAATAATTCTTGTTTGAATGTATACAAAGGGGTCTAAAAGATTTCAACATTTTGAAAGTTTGTTTTGGGAAATGTTTTGAAATTGTGTTGTGAAGTGTGTTTGAAAATAGCAAGGATGTTTTTTGCAAGCTTTTGATCAAGTAATTAAGAGCTATCTACCCTATTTTACTCAAAGATATTTCTTATGTTTTTAACCCTTTTAACAGTGTTGTTTCACCATTGCATTTGGTGAACAACCTTGTGTTAGGATGTTAAACGGGACAGGCGCGGGTCATCGTATAGACCATGATAGCAATTGTGTCAAGTATTTTTGGCAAATTTTTGAGGGACTTCATCATTTTTGTTTAGGCAACCAAGATAGCGTCATCGAGGGACTATGATCTTTTGTTTTGTTTTTGTTTTGCCAAAGTACCCAACATGCATACTGTGATCGGTGGATCTGGAACTGAATGTTTAACGCTGGTTCGCGAAATGTCGCGGAAGCAAGAGTCGCCACCGTCTTTTATTTTCTCCAACAAGGAAAGGACAAAAGCACAAAAAAATTCCTTATGAGATTATCTCTCGGTTCGGGAGGTAGATTTATAGAAAGGGAAGGTGTTAGCACTCTTTCTATCCATGGTTATCCATGGGCTCTTAGATACTTGCTCATTGTGTTTTCAAAATGTTTGTTTGCTTTTCAAAGTGTGAGTGAGTTTGAAAAAGTTTCGTTTAAAGTTTCAGATCGACTCTTGTATCAGTCCTCAAGAGTGTTTGAAAAATTGTTTTTTTTTTAAAGCTTTTTGAAAGTGTCGGTGTGAAAAGAAATTTTGATTTGTTTTGAATTAGAGCAAGTATCTACGAGTCATCTACCTACCCTAAGGAATTAAGCTGTGTAGAAGTCCTTAAAGTAGTGCCACCCCACCATTGAGAGGTAGGTAGCACCACCGTTGGAGGTGTTCGGGTCAATTCGAGGGTTAGGGACAGTGTGGTCACCGAGCAACAATAAGACACCTTAGAAGCTACCCTTATGCCATTGATCTTTTTATTCCGAGGCAACCATTTCGAGGCAACTATTACGAGGCAACCGTTCCGAGGCAACTAGATCAATGGACATAAGGACTCACTAAGACGTCCTATACTCGACGACCACGTTTCGAGGGGCAAGGCAACAGTGAGGCGTACCCTAGGAGTGGTGTGTGAATTGTGTGTCATTTTCAATTATGTTTTATCTTGATCATGCATTGGGTGAGCTACACTTTGATTTTATTTGGGCCATTCATTCTTTCATGTGATTAGCAGTTAAAAGGCGCGGAAATTAAAATGTGGAAAATAAAAGTCCTACGCTATTACAAGGCGCGGGTCTATACATCGCCAAATTAACAAAGACCTGATTTTGAATAAAAGTGCGGAAAGTAAATGTCCTAATTACTATTACAAGGCTTTGGGGAAATTACATAATATTTAAAAGAAGCATAAGAACAAGCGTGCAAAAAGAAATTATAATCGAAGGTGCGAGGGCGTTGGACCCTTTAAGGAAATTAAATTGGAATTGAAAGTTAATTAATGATTAAATAAAGAAAAGAAATTATTTTTTATGTTTTTTGTATTTATGAAATAAAGGAAATTAATTAAATTAGAAATTAAATAAAACCCTAGCCCTGAATTTGTTTTTAATTATGTAAAAAAATGTTTAAGTTTAACCTAATTTACACTAATTACTTAATTACAAGTTTATTTACAAAATAAATTAATAATTAATAATAATAAGAAGAAAATTTTAATTATTGAGAAAAAGAGTAAAATGCTAAAAAACCTAATTTTTATGTATTTTAGTTATTTAAGAAAAACATTAAAGTTAAACCTAAAATTAAACTAAATTGATTATTGGAATTTATTTACAAAAACTATTAAGGAATTTAAAAAAAATTAAATAAAACATATTTTTATTTTTATGATTTCTGATTTTTGTATTATTATTATGAAAAATTACTTTTAGGGAATAAAAAGAAATAATTAAGCATTTAAAAAGAATTAAAAGAAATCAAATAGAAAAAAAAATCAAAATAATGCAAACCATAGGAGGGGTATCAGGCCCTTTTGGAGGTGTGATTTGAGGAATTTTGGCCCATCAGAATGAGGCCTTTTTGACTTTCTAGTGATCACGTGCAGATCCATTGACTAATGTGCATGGTGGAATTCCTGTGCTGGCCATCAGATTGAGGCCATGGGACACTTGGCAAGCAAGCAGGTGAGGCTTCATGATGGTCCTTGGGTGGCATACTGCATAGGAATATGTTAGAGAAAAAATTTTGAAATGTACAAGGGGACCTGGGAATCGAACCCAGGTCCCAGCGTTTACCCAATGTATGTCCAACCGTCTGAGCTATGCGTGCGCGTTGTATTGGAATTGGCAAGTGAATAACATAACACAACACAACACTTAGTGATGTCCACCGCGCCAAAATTCAAATGCGCCAGTCCTCAGGAGACACGTCCTCTTTCTTCTTCGTTTTGACTGAAAATAATGAATAGATAGCGGGGGTTTTAAACCCCCACCAAACTCAAACCTGCAAAATAACGATTAGAGCATGCATGATCATAAATTGAGCGCGAGGTATGGATTCAATTCGTCTGGACATCCTGGTTTCAATGGTGCAGGTTTCATGGCCTGATTTTTTCATATATGCAAAACCCCAAATTGAAGCTTCTGAAACCCTAACCTACATTCATGGCAACTCCCCATACAGGCAATATTAATTCAATTAAAAGACACCAAAAGCTTCAGAGAGTTCATGTTAGTGTAAATCAATGCTTAAAACGTATGAAAAATGTATGCAAATTCAAACACGAATATGAAAAAAGTTATGAGCATGGAGACTTCATTCTACCAATTCTTGAGGTTAGGGGCTGTGTTTTTGATTGCAATCCCTTCCTGGATGTGTAAGCAAGCTTTTGGAATGGCTTTTTGGCCTTGAAACGCACAGCAGCTATGAAAACAGTTTTTAATTTTTTTGTCAAAAATGCAAGTTTGTTGCTTTGTTCTGAGCGCAGCTTCTGTGTTCTTCTCATTAGGGTTCAATTGTGCATATATGTGTGAATGAATTAGGTTAGAAAAATAAGCCCATGATCCATTGTTTCAATGCTTTTGAATTTTTGATTTTGCATATTTTTTTCAATCCTTTTTGTCATGAAAACTTGCCTATTTGGAAGATTTGGTCCCTTTGATGTGGTACACGAAATATTTAGGTCTTAATGGGAGAATATGCTGCACAAAAAGATTTGGAAAACATGTTTTAGTATTTTTCTCATAATTAATTTTAATTAAATGAATTAATGGGATTAAAAATTCAATTAATTAATTAAAAATAAGAAAATAACTCCCTTTTAGCTTAATGGGTCGTGCATAGCTTTTGGGTGATGATTCATGGAAGAAATTGAGGCCCATTAGCAATTTTGAAACATTTGAAGCAAAGTTGACTTTTCAAAATTCCCAAAAATTTCCCAACTTCCACAAGGCATATCTTGCTCAATTTTTAAGCTTTGATCATGTTCTTGGACATTTTGGAAAGGTCTTGAAGTCCTCTAACCAATGTCTTTGGTACCATGTCATTTTGATTTACCAATCTCAAGTTATGGTCTTTGGCTTAAAGTGCCTTTTGTTGACTTTTGAAAATGACCTATAATGTTGAGATTGATATCTTTTTGTGAGAGCATTTCTTGGACTTAAAGTGTGAAGATGAGTTGTAGGAAATGTCATTCTCTTCAAAATGAGCTTTGGATGGAATTTTTATGATAAACCATGTGGAAGTTATGCCTTGGTCAATTTGCAGTTGACTTTTCCAACTGTCCAAAAATAGAAACTTTTGCATCTTAAGACTTTTTGAGCCATGCCTTGAGAATCATGATCAAGAATTGATCAAATGATGTTTGTGGCTTCAAAATAATATGTTAATCAAAAATTTGGACTTTTGACTGTCAAATGACCATTTTGCCCCTGCAGTTGACTGTGAAGCCATTAGGGTTTTTGACTGTGCAATTTGATGCTGTGAGTCTTGAAATTTGGCATGTGGATGCTTGACAATTTTTGTAGGCATGTGGGACTTGATTGGACCCTTGGAAACTTCAATTTCTTTGCCAGAACCAAAACCCTAATTTTTGACTGTTAGGAGGCAATTGGACTGTGCAACCCTTGGGAGATTTTGAAGCATGCTCTTAGCAAATCTTGAAGAATATGGGAGGGCAAATTTTGGGGTACAACAGTTGCCCCTGTTCAATCTTCTTAGACCTGAGGATGTAGATTGGTTGGCGTGCCTTTCGTAATCCGAAGGTGGAAGATGATTGAACACTAGAGTGCCTAGAAATTTGCACTCACATAGTGACGTATCAGCAATGTGATGTGGGGAATGGGCTTACAGATGCCATTTGGAGATTGATGGATAGGAAGATGGGATTATAGATGCCATCTGGGTGTCGATCGCGTAAGAGATTCCTTAGCGAGAACTTGTGTACCTGAGAAAGAAAATAATTACCTGTCCTGTTACAGGAGTTGGTCTTCAAACTCTTTGTGTAGATGCGCCCTGGCTGGATACAGGAATCGGATCTTTAAACTCTTCAGACGTGCCCTGGCGAGATACAGGAATCGAGTCTTGGAGAATATAGTCGTCAACAGATACACCCTGGCAAGATACAGGAATCGGATCCTCGAACTCTTCAGACACACCCTGGCAAGATACAGGAATCGGGTCTAGTAATGTTAGTCGTCAATAGATACACCCTGGCAAGATACATGAATCGGATCCTCAAACTCTTCAGACGCATCCTGGCAAGATACAGGAATCGGGTCTGGTAATGCTAGTCTTCAACGAATACACCCTAGCAAGATACAAGCATCGGATCCTCAAACTCTTCAGACGCACCCTGGCAAGATACAGGAATCGGGTCTGGTAATGCTAGTCTTCAACGGATACACCCTGGCAAGATACAGGCATCGGATCCTCGAACTCTTCAAACGCACCCTGGCAAGATACAGGAATCGGGTCTGGTACTGCTAGTTGTCAACAAATACACCCTAGAAAGATACAGGAATTGAATCCTCAAACTCTTCAGACACACCCTGGCAAGATACAGGAATCGGGTCTGGTACTGTTAGTCTTCAACGGATACACCCTGGAAAGATACAGGCATCGGATCCTCGAACTCTTCAGACACACCCTGGCAAGATACAGGAATCGGGTCTGGAATCGATCGTCAACAGATACACCCTGGCGAGATACAAGAATCGGATCTTTAGTTGCGACCGTTGATGGTAATCATCTTGGTATTAACCTTTGTCCTGAAAAGACAAAACGTTAGTTGTATGCGATGTCATGATGTATGACATGCATGATGAGATTATATGTTCATGATGCGTATATGCATGCTATAATGTATGAAAATGTGTTGTTCATGAATGTATGTTTTCGTCTTAGGAAAATAAATCCTTGACGGATGCCGAGAAGTTAAATCCTGGGCTGATGTGAAGCTTTTGTTTCCACTAGGGGGTGATGGTTGCAAGAATACCGGCAGGAGAAGATAACTCCGTTGGGGAATAAACTTGGCGATTACTCTGTGGGGAGAAAATTACTCTAGCGACCTTGCTGGGGAACAATACTCTGTGGGAAGAGAGGTACTCTGTTGAGATGTTGATGATAACTCTACTGGGGATACCGTTGTTATGCTATGTTGGAAGTGTTAATAGACTCCGCTGGGGATAGGAAGACTTCGTCGGGGACGATCTTTCCGTGGCTTTTGGCTGAGGATAACCCAGTTATATCCTGGTGGGGAAATAACCTTTGAAGAAAGCCGGGAGACGCGTTCGTGCTCTGCAGGGAATAAGCTTCCAGAATCTACTGGGGATAAGCTTTCTGCTGGGGAGATTGATTCAAACTTTCTTGGGGAAATCTGGATTGGACTCTCCTGGGGAAATTCTTGAGATATGTTGGGGAAGTGGCTCCACTGAATGTCTGATATACCGCCGGGGAACAATCTTAGACCAAGACTGTTGGGGATGCTTGTTAAGGATGTTCATATATTGCGCTGGGGAATGTTGAGATATGTTGGAGGATACCCAACTTTCTTAAGGCTGATAGTATAGCTTTGCTTGAGGGGAGTGCATTGACTTGCTGGCTCACGCTCTGGGGAGTTAAGATATCTTGGTTATGTTCTTCAGCTGAATTTACCTTGGTACCTTGGTGGACAGAGCAATTAGGTCGCTTAAACGACTCATTACTGCCCCTGTTTCTAATGTTACATGTAATTAATCCTTTGTTTCATATGCAAATTTTTATGAGTTAGCAATTATTGTCAAATGCATATATCACAAATTGAACTTTGGACGTTCTTCGTAAAACAAAACAGAAAAAGGAAAAAACAATTGGCAATTGATCTGAAAAGTGAATTTATATTGATTTTTGAATTGCCTGTAAATAGGCGTTTTATGTACAAGAGGCTGACGTCCTAGTAAGAGAACGCCGCCGAGTAAGAGAGTTTATACAATTTGTACAAAGGGAAAACAAAACAGCTATGTGAACAGAATAATCCCACTGGGTTCCAACTCTGCTATCGCCTTTATATCTTCGAGCGTCTCATCACTTGATGGCCTAGCTGAAGATGAAGCTGGTTGATTGATGCCTTCTGAACTTGACGTTGATACCGGATTCTGGATGCAGAGTGATCCAATGAGACATAGTATTACGCTTTAATCCCTAACTTTTGCCTGGACCGCCCTTTCGGGTTTTCAGTCCACCGGGATACCCATTTTTGCCCAAGCCGCCTTTTCAGGTTTTCGACTTGCCGGGTGTACAGATTTTTTCATTTCATCCCTTCATTTTGCCCGAACCCTTTTGGTTCGCCGGGAAGCCCTAATTTTTGCCTAGGTATGTCAACCTAGCGGGTCTTTTATCATGTGTAGTATCTTTTTACTATGTCTGCATTGGCGGGGTGAGGAAGGTCGTCACCATCCATGGTGGTCAGGATCATGGCTCCTCCTGAGAACACATGTTTAACCACAAATGGCCCTTCGTATGTGGGGGTCCATTTGCCCCTTGGATCACTCTGAGGAAGGATGATACGTTTGATTACCAGATCCCCAACTTGATACTCTTGCGGTTTGACCTTTTTGTTAAATGCCCTGATCATCCGTTTTTGGTACGTCTGACCATGACAAATAGCAGTGAGTCTCTTTTCGTCGATTAAGTTTAGCTGATCAAGTCATGTCTGGATCCAATCATCTTCGCCCAGATCTGCATCCTTCATTATCTGGAGAGAGGGTATCTGCACTTTGATCGGTAAGACAGCCTCCATACCGTAGACCAAGGAAAAAGGAGTTGCCCCGGTTGACGTCCTTGCTGAGGTACGGTACCCATGTAGAGCAAACGGTAACATCTCGTGCCAATCTTTATAGGTCATTGTCATCTTCTGCACAATTTTCTTGATATTCTTATTCGCTGCTTCTACAGCCCCATTCATCTTCGGCCGGTAGGGAGAAGAGTTGTGGTGCTGTATCTTGAATTGCTCGCAGAGCTCAGTGATCATCTTGTTGTTAAGATTGGTACCGTTGTCTGTAATGATTCTTTCTGGGACGCCGTATCGACAGATTAGGTTGTGCCGAATGAACCGTGCCACGACATTCTTGGTTACAGTGGCGTAAGAAGCTGCTTCAACCCATTACATAAAGTAATCGATTGCTACCAGGATGAAGCGATGCTCATTGGATGCCGTAGGTTTAATCTCGCCGATCATATCTATGCCTCACATTGCAAACGACCAAGGTGCTGTCAAGACATTCAGAGAGACTGGAGGAACATGCACCTTATCAGCATAAATCTGGCACTTGTGACATGTCCGAGAATGTTGATGACAGTCAGCTTCCATAGTGGACCAGAAATACCTTGCCCGAAGGATTTTCTTTGCCATAGTGTGTCCACTTGAATATGTTCCGAAGGTACCTTCGTGTAGCTCCACCATGATCCTTTCTGCCTCAGTCTTATCCACACAACGCAGTAAGGTCGAATCATGGCTTCGCTTGTACAGAATGCCATTGCTGAGGAAGAACTTTGCTGCGAACCTTCTCAGAAATTTCTTATCATTGACAGATGCACCTTCAGGATACTCCTGAGCTTCCAATTATCTCTTCACCTCATGGTACCAGGGTTTCTCAGTCACTGTTTCAGCCTCAAGATCACAACAGTATGCCGGTTCGTCAAGTTTCCAGATGATGACCCGGGGGGCCTCATTATCCCATTTGACTTTGAACATGGAAGACATCGTAGCCAACGCGTCCGCCAACTGATTCTCCTCTCTTGGGAAATGTTCAAAAGTTATCTCTGTGAAATGGGGGATCAATGTCAACACACATTCTTTGTAAGGAATAAGGTTTGGATGTTTCATATCCCACTCGCCTTTGATCTGATTGATCACGAGAGTGGAATCTCCGAAGACACTCAGAAACTTAATCCTCAAGTCAATCGCAGCTTGAAGACCCATGATGCATGCCTCATACTCCGCCATATTGTTGGTGCAGTTGAAACATAGCCAGGCAGTGAGTGGAGTATGAGTGCCTTGAGGGGATATGATCACAGCGCCGATACCGTTACCCAAAGCATTGGAGGCTCCGTCAAAGTGCATAGACCATCGGGATCCTTTCTCAGGTCCTTCATCCGGTCCAGGTACTTCACAATCAGTCACTATCATGATACTCTCGTCTGGAAACTCGAAGTTCATTGACTGATAGTCGTCTACTGCCTGGTGTGCCAAGTGGTCTGCCAATACACTTCCCTTGATAGCTTTCTGAGTCGTGTACTGGATGTCGTATTCTGTCAAGATCATTTGCCATCTTGCTATTCTTCCAGACAGAGCAGGCTTTTCAAATATGTACTTTATCGGATCCATCTTTGAGATCAACAAGGTGGTGTGAGTCAGCATATACTGTCTCAGCCGGCGAGCAGCCCATACCAAAGCGCAACAAGTTTTCTCGAGCAGTGAGTATCGGGTCTCATAGTCGGTAAACTTTTTGCTAAGGTAATAAATGGCGTGCTCTTTTCGGCCAGACTCGTCATGCTGCCCCAGTACACACCCCATTGAGTTGTCAAGTACTGTTAGGTATAGTATCAGAGGTCTCCCTTCAACCGGTGGCATAAGGATGGGTGGTTCTTGGAGATACTCTTTGATTCTGTCAAAAGCGGCCTGACATTCATCATTCCAACGTACTACCTGATCTTTCTTCAGCAGCTTGAAGATTGGTTCACAAGTAGCAGTTAGGTGCGAGATGAATCGAGCAATGTAATTCAGACGTCCTAGAAAGCCTCTGACCTCTTTCTCTGTCTTAGGAACTGGCATCTCTTGAATGGATTTAACCTTGGCAGGGTCCACTTGAATACCCTTATCACTTACGACGAAGACTAGCAACTTTCCAGATCTTACCCCGAAGGTGCACTTGTTCGGGTTCAATCTCAGCTTGTACAGTTTCAGACGGTCAAACAACTTCTGCAGATGATCAAGGTGTTCCTCCTCAGTTTGAGACCTTGCGATCATATCATCGACATACACTTCAATCTCATGATGGATCATATCATGAAATAAAGCAACCATGGCACGTTGGTAGGTTGCCCCAGCATTTTTCAGTCCAAAAGGCATGACCTTGTAGCAGAAGGTGCCCCACTGAGTAAAAAAGGTAGTCTTTTCCATGTCTTCCGGAGCCATCTTGATCTGATTATACCCTGAAAAACCATCCATGAAAGAGAACACCTTGTGCTGAGCAGTATTGTCAACCAGAACATCAATGTGAGGTAGGGGAAGTCATCCTTGGGGCTGGCCCTGTTCAGATCCCTGTAATCAACACACATTCTGACCTTGCCATCTTTCTTTGGTACCGGCACCACATTAGCAACCCACTGAGGGTAAGAAGTCACTGCAAGAAACCCGGCATCGAATTGCTTCATAAGCTCAGCTTTGATCTTCTCAGACATCTCTGGACGCATACGGTGGACCTTTTGCTTAACCGGAGGGCAGTCTTCCTTGGTAGGCAAATGATGGACCACAATATCAGTATCTAACCCAGGCATGTCTTCGTAGGACCAGGCAAAGATTTCCACATAATCATGTAACATCTGAGTCAACCGTTGTTTTACGCTGAGCTCCAGATTAGCACCAATCTTAACCTCCTTTTTGTCTGCCTCAGTACCCAGATTTATCGTTTCCACTGGCTCTTCATGTGGTTGAATTGCCCTCTCTTCCTGGAGTAACAGTCTTGCAAGCTCGCCAGGCACTTCGCAATCATCTTCACCTTCGTCTTCGGCTAAGTTGATCGGATTTTAGAAGTTATAACTGGCAGTAGCAGAGTCGTTACCAGTGAGATCCAGAGTGGATTGAAACCTGTGTAGGTGAGTGTGTGTAAATATAGCTGTTTTGCAATATAAAGAAAGAAAGAAAGAAAGGGAGCACAAGATTTGAAATGCGAAAAAACGTCCAAGATCTTTATTCATGATATATGGAAATGACAGTTATAAGCACTCACAAATGAAGCCAACGGTGCCCCGGGTAAGACACCGGGACATAAAGTTTCAATTCATTGTTTATTACAAATAACAAAAACAAAGGAATTCATTACTGCGTAACAAAAGTAACAGGTGTATGATCTTTCGCGGTCCAATTGTTCAATCCACCGTCAGTCGTCGGGTAGATCCAGCTATCGAACTCTGATTCTTCCACTTCGTCTTCATCCCCAATAGCATTCACTCCCGGATTGGTGATGAGCACATGAGGTCTTCTGATCCTAGCTTTGCGCACAGCCCTCTGAGCCTCTGCAGTAAAACCCAGTCCAAACTTGTCAGTTTTAGGAGTGAAATCAGGGAGCCTGCCCCAGTTAGCACATTCACCTTTCTCGATTACAGCCCGGGCGTCCTTCAAGGAAGCCATCTTCAAAGGAAAGTCCTCTTCAACCACTGTTTCTGTTGCTGCCAATGTTGGAGGTACCTCTTCAAAATGCTGAAAGGGGGTTTCAATAAACTCCCCGTCCATCTCAATATACCGGAAGGAATTCAAGTGACTAACCATATACTCTTCCTCCCCCTGCACAGTGACAATCTTCCCTTTGACGGGGTACTTGAGTTTTTGGTGGAGAGTGGAGGTCACTGCCCCAGCTTTGTGAATCCAAGGTCGACCCAGCAAACAGGAATAAGATGGACGAATATCCATCACATAGAAAGTTGAGTCAAATACTTGAGAACCCACACGAATAGGAATGTCTACTTCTCCATGAACCATCCTCTTCGATCCATCAAAGGCTCGGACGATGATGTTGCTAGGTTTCAACTCCAGGCCCTCACAATCCAACCGGTCTAAGGCCTTCTTGGGCAGCACATTCAGGGAAGAACTGGTGTCCACCAACACGTGAGCAAGAGTAGTGCCCCTGCATTCTATAGAGACATGCAGGGCATCATTGTGGTTTTTTCCCTTAGCGGTAAGGTCAGCATCCGAGAAACCCAAGCCATTGTCAGCTGTCAGATTAGCCACACAGTCAGTGAACTGGTCTGCAGATGTCTCTTGTGGCACATGGGCCGTCTTTAGAAATGAAATCAGGGCCTTAGCATGGGCCTCTGAGCACAGTAGTAATGAGAGCATAGAGATCTTGGAGGGTGTATGCCCCAGCTGTTCCACGACGTTGAAGTCGCTCTTCTTGATTATTTTAAGAATTTCCTCCATCTCTTGCTGGGAGGCTTCAACATTCACAGACTTTGGTGCCTCCATCCGGGCAGGCTCATCATCAATCCCTTTGCCCCGAGCATTAGATGACTCGGCAGCAGGGGAAACAACTTGATCAGAAGTGGAAACAGGTGCACTTGCAGGCGTTATTATGAGAGGTCTTCGAATAACTGGTGGCGCAATGTCAGGCGAGAAGAGCCTGCCACTGCGGGTTACTTTAGTTGGACCGGTAATATTGCTGATGCTGGTACCGGCGTTGAACTCTTGCTTTATACCATGTACATATACATCTGCCCCATAGTGCCATGGGACAGCCTTATCAGATTCATAGGGGAGAGGCCCCGGAACAGTAATAACAATGGGTGCGACAGTCATGATTTTAACTGGCTTCCTCAGGGGAGCCTTGATTGGATTGTTGAAAATGGTAACGACAAATACTTCTTCCACTGGAATACAAGGAACAACGGTCTTCTTGAACAAAATTTCCTTGCTATCCATCAGCCTTTGGATGCCTAACTTCAGCAACGGATAACCAGTAGGGGTAACAGCACACAAAAGGCAACCCTTGCTACAACCCGGAAATAAACCAGCTAGCAACAGGTTCCTCTTAACGGTCAACAGAGGAGTAGCTACATCATTCACAGAAACGGCATACAAGTCTTCATCAACGGCATTTACTCCATGCTGGGGCATAGGAGCAGTCACCACATTTGGTCTCTCAGGCGTCTCAAATTGTATCTCCTTCGCATCAATAAGGTCCTGCACCTTATTTCTTAGGGCCCAGCAATCATCAGTAGAATGCCCCGGGCTATCGGAGTGATAAGCACAGCGGGAATTTGGATTATACTTAGGAGAGGTAGTGTTCACAACCTTCGGGGCCTCTCTAACAGTCACCAAGTTGGTTGATAGCAGCTGCGGCAAGATTTGTGACAAGGTCATACTCAGCCGGGTAAATTCTCTTCTGGGTCTCTCACCCCTTGGTTGATTGGTTTGCCGAGGAGCGGCAGCAGGTTTAGCAATCACCACCGCGTTGACAGATTGGCGGCGCTCTGGTTTATCTTGCCTTCTAGGCCCATACACATCACTGGCCTCCTTTTTAAAAGGTTTCTTCTCAGCACTTGAAGACGCACCTTTCTGAATCTTACCTGACTACATGCCAACCTCTATCCTTTCCCCAGTCAGAATGAGGTCAGTGAATCCTGCAGATGAATTGCCAATAAGATGATTAAAGAACGGCCCAGATAGGGTTCCCAAGAACATATCCACTAATTCACGGTCGGTTAATGGAGGCTGCACCCTGCCAGCCAGGTCCCTCCACTTCTGTGCGTACTCTTTAAAACCTTCGCCTGATCCTAGCGACATACCCTGGAGTTGGGTACGTGTAGGAGCAAGGTCGGCATTATATTGATACTGCTTGTAAAAAGCAGTAGCCAACTCCTCCTAGTTACGAACCTTGGTTCCATCCAGCTGATAGAACCATTCGAGATGAGTCCTTGAAAGACTCTCCTGGAAGAAGTGGATCCACAAGTTCTTGTCCACTGTATACGGCTGAATCTTCCGCACATAAGATCTGAGGTGTAACTTAGGCCAGGACGCCCGTCATACTTGGTGAAAGATGGTGCTTTAAACTTGTGAGGAATGATCACACCAGAAGATAAACCCAAGTCTCCGAAATCCAAACCAGGCACTTGTTGAATTTCCATGGCGTTCAGACGGTCTTCCAACTGCTTGTATCTGTCTTCAGCTGGAGGATACTGTTCCTCATTAAAATCAGTCTCACTGTCAAAGACCACCGGACTTGGAGCCCTTCCCCCCTGGGGACTGTCTTTGCCTACAGAAGAACCAGCTTCCTCATTCTGTAGTGTGTTACCAAACCTCTGGCCCGAGTTGAATAGAACAGTTCTCTTCTTCTTCTTCTCCTTCTTCAGGAGCAAAGCCTTCAGCTCTTCTTGACCTTGAGCCAAACCCATGATCAGCTCCTGAAATTGTGCGTTCTGCGCCTGAAGGGCCTTGATAGACAGCTCGGTAGATGATTCAGGGTTAATGATGCTGAAATAAACAGCGAAGAACAGTAAGCAACCTGAAAAGAAGAGTACCTGCTATGCACATGATGAATGATATGTGTTTATGCAATGCATTCAAGGGTTCGAAAATTCAAATTTGTTGTAGACAAAAAGGAACACACGTTATCATTAAGGAAATAATTGTTCAGTACATCAGGGCCTCATGGGCAAAACATTACAAAAGCAAATCAATCCCAGAAGACACTACGCATCCTCTTTGGATCTATGTAAGTGTTGAGATTCCTCTCCTCGTGCAGTAGGCGGGTGAGCTCCAAGACCTTCTTTTCACTAGCATGTAGACTGGTCTCAAGAGAATTCCGTTCTTCCTTAAGCTGGATCCAGCTCTTCTGCATCTCTTCCCAGGACGTGGGCATGTCAGGATGTTGAATGGTGTAGGACACCTCTCCTTCCAATACTGGCTCTTTGATCACAGGGAGAACATGAGGATATGGCATCACTAACTTCTGGGAGCGGGCTCGTACCCACTTGAGATAAGGTTCCAATGGGATGGAATTCTTGTGCCCCAGGGTCTTGCTGTCTATCCTACTTGGCATCCTCTAAGCTCTGATAAATCTCTGGCGAAGTCCTTGTGCATCGTTGTTGAAGTCAAAAACTATGTCAGGAATTAACATGTCATGAGGGCCGTCCCTCCGAGCATAACCAAACTGTCTCCAAGACAAGCATGGGTTGTAAGTAATACCTCCTCTGATTCCAAGTAAAGGAACATTAGGGTACTCCCCGCAACGATCAATGATAGTGACATCCCCTCTGGACCGAGAGCACCAATGTATATCTGCATGTGTAAGAGTCATCAATCGTTGTGACCATCTCAAACCCCGCTCGTTCTTCAAAACTGATTGTGGAAGGTGCGAAATAAACCACCTTCCTAGGAGAGGAGTGCAGCACATAAGAACACCTCTTTTTCTCATGGTTCGAGTGTAACATGAGTGAAGGATGTCCCCAAGCAACGTAGGTATAGGATTCCTGGACATGAAGATCTGGACAGCGCTGATATCTATAAGCTGATCTGGATTAGGGAACAACACCAAACCATAGACAAGGAGGGCCACAACTTCTTCAAAAGCTTGTAGGTCAAGGGAGTTCCAACATCCTTGGGCCTTTTCAAACAGAAACCTGGCTAAGAACCCTTTGATACCACTTCTAACTTCCCAATGTCCCTTGAGGTCAGATGATTGTAGGTGTAAGGCTTTAGCAATCTCTTCAAGCTTGGGTTCATTTTCCGTACCGTTGTAGGGTAGTTGATCAAGGATAGGGATCTTCAAGAGCCGGGAGAACTCTTCCAATGTAGGTACCAGTTGGTAATCCAGGAAAGTGAAAGAGTGGTGCAGAGGGTCAAAGAACTGGAACAGGACCTTTATCATATCTTCCTCAATGTTGGTGTTGACCAAGCTGATGAGTCTTCCATGCCTCTCACTGAAAGAAGAGCTCTCGGGAATCCTGGATATAAGCTCCTTAAGCTGAGGAGGGATCCTTACAAGGCTGATCTGAATTGTCTTTCTGCGAACAATTTCCATGTCCTACAAAACAAGAACAAAGATGAAGATTCGAACCCCTGAAATGGTTAGTCAATGCATATGATGCTGTATGATGTTATGATGCTATGATTAAACACACCACAAATATTTACAAAGGCAAACATGATAAGGCACACAAGTCACACCACAGCCCTTGGAGTTTAGGCCTGCATGGGGTCTGGGTATTACCCTCTTGAAGTTGGTGGGCTCAACCTGTCCTATCAGAAGTAACCGGGTTCTAAGGGTCCCAATATCACTGGATTGCTTTCATTGTTCATCGTTTCGATTTAGCCACTGAACTGGCGACCGAAATATTCCAGGAAAGCAACCCTCAATTGAGTGTAGTATCGAGTATCAACCAACCTCGGACTGCACCAAAGTCAGTTATCTCACTACCCTAAAGAGGCCAAGATAGTTCAATTAAGGTTCCTAAGGTCAGTTGATGCTTCACGACACCACACGGAGGCCCCGTACTCTCCTTGACTGAACTCAAGGGTTACCGGTACACACCAAAGTGCCACATCAACGTAGCAGACTGTTTCAACCATGTCGATATACCCCGCACAGTTCCCTCACAGCCTTGTTGCTACTTTCTAAGAAGGTATCCCCAGATCTGGGTTAGGATCTATAGAACTCCCAAGACAGTCCCACAATAATAAAGCAAACAAGTCAAAGCAATTGAAAACACAGTTATGAACTATCCTAAGGTACACCTCACTTTATAAGAATCTCCCCAGCAGAGTCGCCAGTTCTGTGATCGGTGGATCTGGAACTGACTGTTTAACGCTGGTTCGCGAAATGTCGCGGAAGCAAGAGTCGCCACCGTCTTTTATTTTCTCCAACAAGGAAAGGACAAAAGCACAGAAAAATTCCTTATGAGATTATCTCTCGGTTCGGGAGGTAGATTTATAGAAAGGGAAGGTGTTAGCACCCTTTCTATCCATGGTTATCCATGGGCTCTTAGATACTTGCTCATTATGTTTTCAAAATGTTTGTTTGCTTTTCAAAGTGTGAGTGAGTTTGAAAAAGTTTCGTTTAAAGTTTCAGATCGACTCTTGTATCAGTCCTCAAGAGTGTTTGAGAAATTGTTTTTTTTTTGAAAACTTTTTGAAAGTGTCGGTGTGAAAAGAAATTTTGATTTGTTTTGAATTAGAGCAAGTATCTACGAGTCATCTACCTACCCTAAGGAATTAAGCTGTGTAGAAGTCCTTAAAGTAGTGCCACCCCACCATTGAGAGGTAGGTAGTACCACCGTTGGAGGTGTTCGGGTCAATTCGAGGGTTAGGGACAGTGTGGTCACCGAGCAACAATAAGACACCTTAGAAGCTACCCTTATGCCATTGATCTTTTTATTCCGAGGCAACCGTTTCGAGGCAACTATTACGAGGCAACCGTTCCGAGGCAACTTGTTCGAGGCAACTAGATCAATGGACATAAGGACTCACTAAGACGTCCTATACTCGACGACCACGTTTCGAGGGGCAAGGCAACAGTGAGGCGTACCCTAGGAGTGGTGTGTGAATTGTGTGTCATTTTCAATTATGTTTTATCTTGATCATGCATTGGGTGAGCTACGCTTTGATTTTATTTGGGTCATTCATTCTTTCATGTGATTAGTAGTTAAAAGGCGCGGAAATTAAAATGCGGAAAATAAAAGTTCTACGCTATTACAAGGCGCGGGTCTATACATCGCCAAATTAACAAAGACCCGATTTTGAATAAAAGTGCGGAAAGTAAATGTCCTAATTACTATTACAAGGCTTTGGTGCAATTACATAATATTTAAAAGAAGCATAAGAACAAGCGCGCGAAAAGAAATTATAATCGAAGGTGCGAGGGCGTTGGACCCTTTAAGGAAATTAAATTGGAATTGAAAGTTAATTAATGATTAAATAAAGAAAAGAAATTATTTTTTATGTTTTTTGTATTTATGAAATAAAGGAAATTAATTAAATTAGAAATTAAATAAAACCCTAGCCCTGAATTTGTTTTTAGTTATGTAAAAAAATGTTTAAGTTTAACCTAATTTACACTAATTATTTAATTACAAGTTTATTTACAAAATAAATTAATAATTAATAATAATAAGAAGAAAAATTTAATTATTGAGAAAAAGAGTAAAATGCTAAAAAACCTAATTTTTATGTATTTTAGTTATTTAAGAAAAACATTAAAGTTAAACCTAAAATTAAACTAAATTGATTATTGGAATTTATTTACAAAAACTATTAAGGAATTTAAAAAAAATTAAATAAAACATATTTTTATTTTTATGATTTCTGATTTTTGTATTATTATTATGAAAAATTACTTTTAGGGAATAAAAAGAAATAATTAAGCATTTAAAAAGAATTAAAAGAAATCAAATAGAAAAAAAATCAAAATAATGCAAACCATAGGAGGGGTATCAGGCCCTTTTGGAGGTGTGATTTGAGGAATTTTGGCCCATCAGAATGAGGCCTTTTTGACTTTCTAGTGATCACGTGCAGATCCATTGACTAATGTGCATGGTGGAATTCCTGTGCTGGCCATCAGATTGAGGCCATGGAACACTTGGCAAGCAAGAAGGTGAGGCTTCATGATGGTCCTTGGGTGGCATACTGCATAGGAATATGTTAGAGAAAAAATTATGAAATGTACAAGGGGACCTGGGAATCGAACCCAGGTCCCAGCGTTTACCCAATGTACGTCCAACCGTCTGAGCTATGCGCGCGCGTTGTATTGGAATTGGCAAGCGAATAACATAACACAACACAACACTTAGTGATGTCCACCGCGTCAAAATTCAAATGCGCCAGTCCTCAGGAGACACGTCCTCTTTCTTCTTCGTTTTGACTGAAAATAATGAATAGATAGCGGGGGTTTTAAACCCCCACCAAACTCAAACCTGCAAAATAACGATTAGAGCATGCATGATCATAAATTGAGCGCGAGGTATGGATTCAATTCGTCTGGACATCCTGGTTTCAATGGTACAGGTTTCATGGCCTGATTTTTTCATATATGCAAAACCCCAAATTGAAGCTTCTGAAACCCTAACCTACGTTCATGGCAACTCCTCATACAGGCAATATTAATTCAATTAAAAGACACCAAAAGCTTCAGAGATTTCATGTTAGTGTAAATCAATGCTTAAAACGTATGAAAAATGTGTGCAAATTCAAACACGAATATGAAAAAAGTTATGAACAGGGAGACTTCATTCTACCAATTCTTGAGGTTAGGGGTTGTGTTTTTTATTGCAATCCCTTCCTGGATGTGTAAGCAAGCTTTTGGAATGGCTTTTTGGCCTTGAAACGCACAACAACTATGAAAACAGTTTTTAATTTTTTTGTCAAAAATGCAAGTTTGTTGCTTTGTTCTGAGCGCAGCTTCTGTGTTCTTCTCATTAGGGTTCAATTGTGCATATATGTGTGAATGAATTAGGTTAGAAAAATAAGCCCATGATCCATTGTTTCAATGCTTTTGAATTTTTGATTTTGCATATCTTTTTCAATCCTTTTTGCCATGAAAACTTGCCTATTTGGAAGATTTGGTCCCTTTGATGTGGTACACGAAATATTTAGGTCTTAATGGGAGAATATGCTGCACAAAAAGATTTGGAAAACATGTTTTAGTATTTTTCTCATAATTAATTTTAATTAAATGAATTAATGGGATTAAAAATTCAATTAATTAATTAAAAATAAGAAAATAACTCCCTTTTAGCTTAATGGGTCGTGCATAGATTTTGGGTGATGATTCATGGAAGAAATTGAGGCCCATTAGCAATTTTGAGGCATTTGAAGCAAAGTTGACTTTTCAAAATTCCCAAAACTTTCCCAACTTCCACAAGGCATATCTTGCTCAATTTTTAAGCTTTGATCATGTTCTTGGACATTTTGGAAAGGTCTTGAAGTCCTATAACCAATGTATTTGGTCCCATGTCATTTTGATTTACCAATCTCAAGTTATGGTCTTTGACTTAAAGTGCCTTTTTGTTGACTTTTGAAAATGACCTATAATGTTGAGATTGATATCTTTTTGTGAGAGCATTTCTTGGACTTAAAGTGTGAATATGAGTTGTAGGAAATGTCATTCTCTTCAAAATGAGCTTTGGATGGAATTTTTCTGATAAACCATGTGGAAGTTATGCCTTGGTCAATTTGCAGTTGACTTTTCCAACTGTCCAAAAATAGAAACTTTTGCATCTTAAGACTTTTTGTGCCATGCCTTGAGAATCATGATCAAGAATTGATCAAATGATATTTGTGGCTTCAAAATAAGATGTTAATCAAAAATTTGGACTTTTGACTGTCAAATGACCATTTTGCCCCTGCAGTTGACTGTGAAGCCATTAGGGTTTTTGACTGTGCAATTTGATGTTGTGGGTCTTGAAATTTGGCATGTGGATGCTTGACAATATTTGTAGGCATGTGGGACTTGATTGGACCCTTGGAAACTTCAATTTCTTTGCCAGAACCAAAACCCTAATTTTTGACTGTTAGGAGGCAATTGGACTGTACAACCCTTGGGAGATTTTGAAGCATGCTCTTAGCAAATCTTGAAGAATATGGGAGGGCAAATTTTGGGGTACAACACATACCATGGCCCATTTTTGAAGGCAACAAGTGGGTAACCCTAGGGGTGCAAGTGTGCATTGTGTTTGATTTCTATGCATTTTTGTCTTTGGTTAGGTCAAACTATTTGTTGATTTTGATTTTGCATACAAACCCTAATTCTCTAATCATGGCATAATTGAAAGCATAAAATGCGAGAATTTAAAGTTCTAAGCTATTACAACATGATTATGGGGATGGAGGTACAATTTTGAATGGGGGTATTTGACAAGAAATATAAACCCTAATTTACTATTACATCCAAATTGAATCACAATATTTAAATGGACAATTATTTAAATAAACAAAAATAAATAAATGTCAAATAAATATGAATTATGCAAAAAGGTTTTTTTGATTTGTTTATGTATGTAAAAGTTTTTTTAATGTAAAAAAGTATAAAGAAATAAATAAAAGATTTATTTAATTTTTTAAGGGATGAAACCCTAATTTCTTTAAGAAAATAATATATTATATTATTTATATATAAAAAATATATTAATATGTATAAAAATGAAATATACTTAAAAAAGGGTATGTTTTAGTATAAATAATAATAAAAATAAAAATGTAATATTTCTGTATTTTTATTCTAAGTATTATAAAATAAAAGTATATATGTATGTATATATATATTAAATATGTATAATATAAAATAAAATATGTACAAAAATAAATTATATTTTAAATAATATTTTCAGTGTGAATAAAAATAAGAAATAAAAATAAAAGTATAATTTACATATTATTTTCAAGTTTTCAAATAAATTATAAAAGTATTCAAAATGTTTTTATGTTAGAAAAAATCAAAATAAAATACCAAATAAATGTAAAAATTATAAAAATATTTTTTTGAGCATTTATTATATTTGGAAATAAATAAACAAAGTCAGAAAAGAAAACAAAAATGCAAAAAAAAAATATTTAAGAAATTGGGCCAGGGGGTGTAAAAATGAAAAGAGGGGTGTTAGAAGCAAGCAGGCCAAGCCCAGCCCATCACTTCATCTTCTTCCTCCAGCACATTTGAAAAATGCGCGCCTGTTGTACAAATTTGGACATCCTGTTTCAGTGATCTTTTGCCAAAACTCACAACATCAAACTTGTAGAGAATTTCAATACGATTCTAACCATATAAAGCATTAATCCTAACTCTCAAAGACCAGAGAGAATTTCTCTGGCCCTAAAATTTGACCTAGTTTTTTCAGCATGTTCATGGATGAAATTCTCCTAGCACACTTAATATAAATGAAAGTTGAGCATATGTATGGCTTCCTAGCAATGAACACTACATTTTTTATTCACAAACCTAAAGCTAAATGTTCTTAAATAAGGAGATAGAAAGTGAAGAAAAACTTGTTTCAGTTGGACTCGTGTAGGGCAATGCAGTGCTTCTCAACAAGTTTTAAGGTGTCTGGTAGATTGCCTGAACTTCACTTGATCTTTTCCAATAGCTAGCTTGCCTTGAAAGTCCTTGAAACAGCCTATAGAACTCAACCTGCACAAGCTTGAAATGAAAATGGTGAACACTGTAAATGGAGTTACAGTTGGCAATGGAGGTTTGGGATAGCTTGAGTGAGTTGAACGGAAGGTGTTTGAAGCAAAAAGGGGCAAAACGCACGAGTCAAATGAGCTATGGCACTCAAGTTGCAGCACTTGCCCTGTTTTGCCAAAGAAGAGTGATTTCTGGCTATGGGAGGTTTTTGGGGTCAAACACTCGTGTATCTTGCTCAAAGGGTTGTGTGAAAGTTGTTTGAAATGTTTGTGTAAGTTGTTCTTTGCTGGTTTTCAAGTTGTCAAGTGTTTGGACAATTTCTTGTTTTTGAAGTAAAGATGTGAAGTTGGGATTACAGGCCTGCACCAGCCATCAAATATGCTGCATACAATCCTCTTGGTCACTTCAATTTGTGGATTTAATTTGGCTTCTGATATCTTGGCCCTATGCTTCAAAGATCATGGTTTGACATAAAGCATACCTTTTCAAAAATGGGAATTTTCCTTTTTCTACTTAGGGCTTAGTTTTGTGTACAATGCCCAAATGGCCAAAACAAATGCTTAAACTGATGGATTTGCATTTAATTAAGGAGTGTGAATTGGTTTAGAGTCCTGCAAACTAGTACAAAGCATTCTGGTTTGAAAATGCCACTTGAGTGAACTTGAATTTGCCATGGATACAAAGTGAGTTTTTGCCAACTTCAAGCATTCGATTCTCCCTATCCACAAATGTGTTTGAGGAGTTCTTGGACAATTTGGAAAGCTTGAAACATTCTCTATAATCCATATTTGAAATGCAATTTGAGACTCCAAGTGGAACTATGTGAAAATTGGCCAGGAAGATAGGTCAAAATCCTGCCTAAACTAGGGCAAAATTTCACTAAGTTAAAAGTTTTAGGGACCCTAGTTCCAAAAATCATAACTTGAGATCCAAGCTTCTTTTGAGAAAACTTTGTGAATCAAAGTTGTATACTTTGTGGAGATCTACAACTTTCATGTTGTAAGTTTTGTTTTAATCTATTTGCATCATGGTGAAAATGTGGGACAAAGTTAGGAAAAAATAAGAAAATTTCATAACTTAGAAAAATTCTAAGTTATGAAATTTTTCAATTTCAAACCCTAATTTGGAATTTTGGGTTTCTTGATGAACAAGTTTCATAATTTGACACATCTTGATGAAAAATGACCCTTGGCACTTGATTTTGACCAAAAAGTCAAAGTTTGACTTTTCAGTGTACAGTCAAATTTTGATCAGTTGACTGAAAAATTCATCTGTCAATCTCATGCATTTGAGATCTTTTGAACTTGTTGAATAAGTCAAGATGATGCCATTGAGTCCTTGAGTCCTTGGTTGAGCTTGAATTGCCCTTGGCTAGGTCAAAAAGTCAAAAATTGACTTTGTACAGTCAAAACCCTAAAAATGACCATTTTGCCCTTTTGGTGATCTGATCAAATTTCTTGTGGAGTTGTGGTCCAAACTTGATCCAATGGTTCATGTGAGTTCATAATGTTGATGTGGGTCAAATTTCATGAGGTTTGGCTGTAAATTGGCCACAGTTGACTTTTTCCCCAATATAGTTGATTTCTAGGTCAACTGCCCAATTGACTGGGCAAAAATTTGATTCAAGGCTTGAAACTTGGTATGGACAAACTTATGAGTCCAAAATGAATTATGAAAGTAAATTTGAGCATTGAAGGTCCAAAAATCCCTGTGCAAACTCAAACCCTAGTTTAGGTCATCAGTGCAAGGAGATGTCTTGAGCAGGGCAAACCCTAGCTTGATCTTGAGTTCCAAGAGCCTTGTGATGAGAAATGTTGATAAAATGAGAGGGCAAATTTTGGGGTACAACATTTTCCCCTGTTCAATCTTCTTGAACCTGAAGAGTTAGATTGGCAATTTTGCCTGTCGTGACTCGAAGGTAAAAGAGGATTGAACACTAGAGTGCCCGTAAATTTGCACTCGTCAAAAATGTAGCTGAGGGAATGGGCTTAAAGATGCCATTTGGAGATGGTAGAATCTTGCTGGAGATGGGCTTAGAGATGCCATCCAAAACTTGTTTGTTGAAGAACAGTAGAATGAACATCAGAATGGTATCCGTATTTGGAACGTATCTGAGTTGTATCTGGAGACTGGGTTTGTATGAGCAAAGGAATGGTGTCTATGTCTAGAGCATATCTGAGATGTAACTATTTTTGACTCTTGAATGAATATCAGAATGATTGCCGTGTTTGGAGTGTATATGTATTCTGAATAGGTGACAGCGAAGCATTTGTGTATGGAGCATCTATGTGCTGGGGATAAATTTTGAATGAGTAACAGGATGGCAATCGTGTCTGGAGCGTATCTGGACCGTATCTGAAGTTGAGATCTGTATGAGTAGCAGAATGACTTCCGTGTATGGAGTATATTCGTACTGTAACTGGGATCTGGACAAGTGGCAGAATGACTTCCGTGTCTGGAGTGTATCTGAACTTGAAGTTGATAGTTGAATCTGAATGAGAAATAGAATGGCTTCTGTGTCTGGAGCGTATCTAGTCTGTATCTGATTGCTGGAGTCTGAATGAGTAGTAGAATAACCGTCGTGTCTGGGGTGTATCCATACTGTATCTTGACTTGAAATTCTGAATGAGAAATAGAATGATCACCGTGTCTGGGGTGTATCCATACTGTATCTGAAATCTCTGATTAGTTGTTAACGATAGCTTTTTAATCTTATCCTGGAAAGGGTAGAATGTTAGCTAAAGCACAAAGAGTCATTTAAGGAATATGTACAGATATGGCGTGAAGTAGCCGCCCAGGTGATTCCTCTGGTGGAAGAAAAAGAGATGAGGAATATTTTTATGAAGACTCTAGGTGCTTTCTATTATGAAATAATAGTGGCGAGCGCGCCAAGTGATTTTACTGAGATGGTGGGAATAGGCGTTCGTTTGGAAGAAGTTGTAAGAGAAGGTCATGTAATATCAAGCCTCTCAATGAACTTTGTTTTGATGAAGATAAACCATAATGGCAAGAAGGCAAAGATGTTGATCGAGCTAAAGCATCAATGGATAAACGTCTTTGGTTCAAGCTCTAGGAAAATTTCATAAGGTATAATAACAATTCTTGCTATGAACGTAAGTCTTAGATGCTCAATGATCAAAATAAGTTTTTAAACTTTTCCAAACTTTTTTTCAAGTTTTCTAAGCAAAAAATCCATTTTTACATCTGTGCAATCGATTTACATATTGATGCAATCGATTGCATGACTTATATTTTCAGCTATTTTGCTTCTGTTTCTTAGTGAAATCGATTTACACAAGGGTGCAATCGATTGCTCACTGGTTAAAAATGCTATTGTTTTAAAGTACAATCGATTTGCATGTTTGTGACATCGATTGCTCACTAAAAATATTTGAAATTTCTGGATGTTAGAACCCGTGCAATCGATTTGCATCAAGGGTGCAATCGATTGCTCGCTGGACATTTTTGAAAATCAGCAGCTTTGAACGTACCTTTTCATAACACCATTTCATGGAATCTTTTCACTTAATCTTGGCAACTATTCATGATTAATTTACATAAACTTATGTTGTTTCAAAGAGGTGTTATGAACATATAAATACTGATATTTCAAAATCAAAAATAACCTCTTCCAATCAATATTTTTTTTAATTTTCAAATATTCAACTCAAGTCTTTTTCACTTTCATTCAAAAAGTTTTATGCATATTTTCATATCTTGTATAACAGAAAACTTTGAGCAATCTAAGTCTTGAGTCATTGTATATCATTGTTATTGGAAGAGAATATCAAGTTATTGATAAAATCACTCAAAGTGATTATTACTCTACAAACTCACTCAATCAAAATATTGTTGTACACTTTCTTATTTTTCAGGATTGTTGGAAATAAGATTAGTGGTTTTTGTTTTCCAGGATTGTTGGAAACAAATAAGGTCACCTTGAGAGGATTGTTCTCATTGTTGACATAGTGAAAATATAAGAGGGTTATTCTTGGTCCAAGAGGATTGTTCTTGGTTTTGGTAGTTCTTGTTTAAGTTTGCCAACTATAAGGAAATCTCTTTCATGTTGAAAGGGGACTAGAGTACTCTCAGACTGTGAGGGGAACCAGGATATATCGCTTGTGTCTCTTTATTTTTCTGCACTTTACTCTTTCATAAACTCACCATAAACCAGAAAAATAATATCCATCATCACTAAAACCAGAAAAAATTTAAAGTACCTAATTCACCCCCCCCCCCCCCTCTTAAGCGCACTTCGTACTTACAATTGGCATTAGAGCAGGTTATAGGTAACATGTTCCTAGAGATCCAGTATGGCTTCCGCAAATCAAAATCCTGTTTTTGGAGATGGTGGTAGTAGCAACAAGCCTCCTCTATTCTGTGGTGAATATTTTGACTTCTGGAAAATACGAATGAAGGCACATCTAGAAGCACAAGGAGAAGAAATATGGGATCCCATTGAAAATGGTCCATTTATTCCTATAATGGTGATCAACGGTGCTGGTTCATCAAAGGCTAAAACTGCACGGGATGAAGATGATAAGAAAAAGGTCCTCTATAATAAAAAGGCAATCAACCTTCTCCAAGGTGCACTTAGCATGGGTGAATTCTTCTGTGTCTCTGCATGCAAAACGGTAAAAGAAATATGGGATACCTTGGTACAAACTCATGAAGTAACCGTTGAAGTTAAACGATCAAGATTAAATACTTTAAGTCAAGAATACGATTTATTTCGAATGCAGCCCAGAGAATCCATCCTTGACTGGCAGAAAAGATTCGTGCACTTGAAAAATCATCTAAGTGGTCTTGGTAAGACTTTAACTAATGATGAACTAAATCTGAAGGTGCTTAGATCTTTAACTAGGGAATGGCAACCAAAAGTAACGATAATTTCTGAAAAGAAAATTCTTTCTACAATGACGTCCGTAACGTTATTTGGAAACCTTCAAGAATATGAAATTGAACTCGGAAGACTTGAAAATCATGAAAGCCAAGAGAAGAAATCCAAGAATATTTCTTTAAAGATTGATTCCAAGGAAGTTGAAAAGGAAGACAATCCGGAAGAAGATGAAAATTTCATGCTTCTTGTTAAAAGGCTTGATAAGTTCTTGGGTAGAAATTACAAATCCTTTTCTCATGCAAAAAGAAAGAACAATATCAAGAAAAAGGAAGCTTCCACATCAACACAAGAAGTCACATGTTATGAATGTGGTAAGCAAGGTCATATAAAGCCGGATTGTCCAAAACTCTCCAAGAAAGGTGGCTACAAAGGCAAAAAGGAATTTAAGAACAAAAAGGCCTATGTTGCATGGGAGGTGTGATACGGTGGGAGAACTGACTTGAGGGTTTGCGTTTTGATCACAATTGTGCGGATATCAAGAGTCGCCACCGACTTTTCTTTTATCCAAAAGGAAAGGTAAAAAAGCATAAGAAAGACCTTTCGAGATTATTTCTCGGGTTCGGGGGGTAGATTATGAAGAGGGAAGATATTAGCACCCTTTTCATCCATAGTTATCTACGGCCTCTTAGTTACTCTCTAGATCACTTACTTTTACTTTGACAATGTGCTTGTGGTGTGGGCTTTGAAAGTATTTTTGAAAATATCTTTGTAATGGTTCTCGTTTCTATAAGAACGCATACAAAGTTTTGTTTCGAAAAATAGTTCAAAGATGTGTTAGTGGAATGTGTTTTTGAAAGTGGTTTTTGAAAATATGTTTTTGCAATGGTTCTCGTCTCTATAAGAACGTATACAAAATGTTTTGTCTTTTTGAAAATGTTTTAAGATGAAAGTGTCAGTGTAAATTTGTTTTTGTAGTGAGCAAGCGAGTAACTAGGAGCGAATCTACCTACTCGAAAGGTCTTAAGTGTTTTTTTTCTTCCTCCTTTAGATGTTGCTATCTTACCATTGATTTGGCAAGAAGTCCCATCGTTGGATGTGAAGGGACAGGCGTGGGTCAATCGTACAGTCATCGAAAGCAACTTGTGAGACGCTTTAGCAATTTTCGTAAGGGACTAGATCGTTTTATCGAAGGCAACATCGAGGGTCATCGAGGGACTACGATGCTTTTTTTATCGGATGGTCTTTGCTAAAGCGTCCCCTATTCGAGGGACATGACTGTTTTCCGAGGAAACAAAGCGAGATTACCCTAGAGGTGCATGTGTGAATGGTGTGTTTGATTGCATGCGTTTAGTCTTTGATTAGGGTGGTCTACTTGTTGATTTTATCTTGCCATACACTCTAATTACTAACATTTATGAAAGAAAAAATGCGGAAAATAAAGGTCCTACGCTATTACATGCTTTTGAGGGATGGGGTATACAAGTGTACAAGTGGGGGTTGCAAAAAAAATAAATTTTCTAATTATTACAACCAAATTGAATGAAAATAAAAGCAAAAGATGAAAAAGAAAAATCAAAGTTTATGTTGTCTGGTCTAATACGGGTCGTGTCCTATGACACGGGCACCCGTGTCAGCTTCTGTAATGGTCCATGCGCATTTTTTCCTTTTCTGTACCAGCTAAACTTACACATGCACCCGTGTCAGCTCCTGACCTGCATTTTTGTTAGCGTAAAGTTCCAGTTGGCTGACACGGCCGTGTCCTATGACACGGGCACCCGTATCAGCCCCTGACCTGCATTTTTGTGAGATTTTTTCAAACAGAGGAGTTGACACGGCCGTGTCGTGTAACACGGGCACCCGTGTCAGCCCCTGTCTTGGCTCTTTTTACTGAGTTTTCCCTTTTTGATTTATCTTTTACATATCTTTTGGACACAAACGGAAAATGATGTATGGAAAAAGATATTACAGTTAGAAGAAAAATATACCTCTTGAAGCGAAACTTTAGAATACGTATGGATATCTCCGGATGCAAAGTGATGAATGACTGAACTCCTCTTTAGAGCTACTCAAATCCTTGCTCTGTGTGACCAAGTTCCAGAATCGCTCCAACCCAGTCAAAGGTGTAAAGTACTGTTTTTTTGTTTATGCTTGGAAGGTGATGATAAAGGTGTTATAGAAAGTGTTCTTATGTTAGAACAATCTCCATGTGATGTATATGAGGTATTTGGGTAGCTGGTTTAGGGGAAAGTTTTCAAGGTTGTACAACAATGGTTTGAGGATTTTTCTGTTTTGTGAGTGAAAACAGAGTTGAAGATGAGCAAAGGTTTTATGGATGAACTGAGTTTTATGGACATATTTTGGATCGTATAGGATAGTAATGCAGGTTTTGTGATAGGTTTGTGGTGCAGCATGGCACAAGGTTTTGTAGGACAGCAAATGAGCAGGGGTTTGGAGTGTTGTGGCAATGTATAGAAGTAGCATATCATTTTTTGTTCAGCAATAACTTGGACAACATAGTTTGTAGCATGAAACAAGTTTGGTTTATGGAGAAATTTATGCATATTGTATCAAAGCAAAGCATTATGGCAAGGTTTTGAATCAAAGGAAAAAAGTTCAAGCAATACAAAGTTTAGGATTTGTAAACTTGCAAAAATGCCACTTTGTAATAACTTGAATTATTTTGAATTGTAGTGACAAGGTATCATGAAGCAATGAACTTAACTTAGAAAAATTTCCAAGTCTTGCCAAAATTGGATTTTTGAATTTCTTGATTTTTGATGATCAAATTTCATATTTTGGATGTCTTGATGAAATATGATTTTTGGGACTCAACTTTGGTCAAAAAGTCAAAGTTTGACTTTTTAGTGTACAATTGACTTTTCCCACCAGTTGACTGAATTTGTCTATCAATCCACTGATCTCGGGAGATGAATTGAAATATGAAATTAGGTCAAAATGACGCGCTCGGATCCTTGAGATCATGCTTCCAACCAATAAGCCAGGTATTAGGTCAAAAATCAAAGTTCAGTCATTTTTCAATCAAAACCCTAATTTTACCCATTTTGCCCCTTTTGGTAATTTGAATAATTTTCTTGGAAATTGTAATCCCAAACTTGAAACTTGACAAAAATAATCCTAAGGGTCTATAATGATTCATGAAAGTCATTCGAAACATTAGAAATCCAACTGCCTTTGTACAAACCCAAACCCTAATTTGAGGTATTAGTGTTGGGAAAATTGTTTGACCTAGTCGATACTTGCGCAAACTTGAGGAATTGAAGATCTTTATAGGAAATATCTTGAGAAATGAGAGGGAAAATTTTGGGGTACAACAGCTGCCCCTGTTCAATTTTCTTAAGCCTAAAGAGTTAGATTGGCATGTTTTGTCATTCATGACTCGAAGGTGGAAGATGATTGGACACTAGAGTGCCCAGAAATTTGCACTCGGTGATGTGATGGTAGAGGGAATGGGCTTGAATATGCCATTTGGAGAGGTGCTAGAAAGTTGTTGGAGATGGGCTTGTAGATGCCATCCAGGAGTGATTGTTGAATTGTAATTTGTAAGCTGAAAGAATGAGTATCAGAATGGCGTCCGTGTCTGAAGCGTACTTGTACTGTATTTGAAAGTTGAATTTTGAATGAGTGTCAGGATGGCATCCATCTCTGGAGTGTATTTAAACTGTATCTTGAGAATTGCGTCTGAATGAGTATCAGAATGGCATCCGTGTTTGGAGCGTATTTGAACTATATCTGAGAGCTGAATCAGAATGAGCATCAAATGGCATCCATGTCTGGAGCGTATCTGAACTGTATCTTGAGAATTGCGTCTGAATAAGTATCAGAGTGGCATCCGTGTCTGGAGCGTATCTGAATTGTATCTGAGAGCTGAATCGGAATGAGCATCAGAATGGCATCCATGTCGGGAGCGTATCTGAACTGTATCTGAAAGATGAATCTGAATGAGTATCAGAATGGCGTCCGTGTCTGGAGCATATCTGAACTGTATCTTGAGAATTGCGTCTGAATGAGTATCAGAATGGCATCCGTATCTGGAGCGTATCTGTACTGTATCTGAAAGTTGAATTTGAATGAGTATCAGGATGGCATTCGTATCTGGAGTGTATCTGAATTGTATCTGAAAGCTGAATCTGAATGAGTATCAGGATGGCATCCGTATCTGGAGCATATCTGAACTGTATCTGAAAGTTCAGCTGGTCGTATAGCCAATTGTCCTTGGCCTGTTTTAGGTATTAATCTTTGATTTGTTGATGATAGTCATTGATTAACCTTATCTTGCAAAGGGTAAACATTAGTTGTATGCAATGTCATGATGTATGAAATGCATGGTACAATGAGATTGTGATATATGCTTTCGTGTCATCGATGTTTATGATATATGGACGCGATTTATGCGTATGTGAGCTAATCTGCTGTAATGCTGTTGGATTAGGGAAAATAAATCCCTGACTACTGCTAGGAATGTAGAGTGTAAGTCTTCATGTTGTGAAGTTGAAGTGTTGAGGAGTTTCCACTTAGAGAAATAAACTTTGTCGTGAAAAGAGGAACACTGTGCATTGTTTGTAGACCTATTGGGGAATCCCGAGAAATTTGGAGACTTCTACCGGGGAGTGATAACTGGAAGTTTTGTTCGGCCGGGGATCCAACTGCACACTGCGGGGGATTTTTATGGAAATAGCTTAGAGAGATTTCCCCATTTCTTAAAGCCATTAGTGAGTGTCTTTCTATTTTTCTCATTTGTAAATAGTAGTTACGTTCAAATGCATATGTTCAAAAATAAATCATTGGACGTTTTTGTAAACAAAATACAAGAGTAAAGAAAAACATATAGCTTTGCACTTTCAAAGGGATATCTTTGTATTGACTTGAATAAGTGTTTTTGTACAATGAGACAAACATTCTAGTAAGAGAATGCCGTCGTAAAAAATGAAAATTTTGATACAAATAAAAGATAGCTATGTGAAATAATCCCATGGGGTTCCCATTCTGCTATAGCCTTTGTGTCTCTGAGCATCTTGTCTATTTGTTGCCTTGTCTGAAGCTGATTGAATTGCTCAGAACCGTTGAGATTACAGGTCGTCCGTAAGGTGATCCAACGGGACATAGTCACACGCTTTAATTCCCTAACTTTTGTCTGGACCATCCTTTCGGGTTTTCAGTCCACCGGGAAACCCTTTTTTTTCCAAGTCGCCCTTTCGGGTTTTCAACTTGCCAGGTGTACAGATTTTTTGTTTTATCCCTAATTTTTTCCCGAACCTTTTGGTTCATCGGGATGCTGTTGTTTTTCCTAGGTGTGTCAACCTAGTGGGTCTCTTATGCGTAGTATCTTTTGACTATGCCTGTGTTTGCAGGGTGTGGTAAGTCAACACCATCCATGGTGGTCAAGATCATTGCACCACCAGAGAATATGTTTTTGATTACAAATGGTCCTTCGTATGTAGGAGTCCATTTTCCTCTGGGATCACCTTGCGGCAATATGATACGTTTGATCACCAGATCCCCAACTTGATACACTTGGCGTCTGACTTTTTTGTTGAAAGCTTTGATCATCCGTTTTTGATACATTTGACCATGGCAGATAGTAGTAAGCCTTTTCTCATCAATCAAGTTTAGTTGATCAAGTCGAGTCTGGATCCAATCTTCTTCATTCAGCCCCACATCCTTCATAATTCTTAGAGAGGGGATCTGAACCTCAATAGGCAATACAGCCTCCATGTCGTATACCAGAGAATAGGGTGTTTCCCTGGTTGATGCGCGTGCTGTGGTACGATACCCTTGGAGAGCGAATGGTAACATCTCATGCCAGTCTTTATATGTGACTGTCATTTTCTGTATGATATTTTTAATGTTCTTATTTGCGGTTTCGACATCACCATTCATCTTCGGCCGATAAGGAGAAGAATTGTGATGCTGGATCTTGAACTGCTCGCACAGGGCGGTGATCATAGTATTGTTCAGGTTCGTACCATTGTCTGTAATGATCCTCTCTGGGATACCGTAGCGACAAATGAGATTCTGCTTGATGAACCGAGCGACAACATTCTTGGTAATGGAAGTAAAAGAAGATGCCTCCACCTACTTTGTAAAATAGTCAATGGCCACTAAGATGAAGCGGTGTCCATTGGAGTCTGTTGGTTTGATTTCCCCAATCATATCAATTCCCCACATATCAAAGGGCCAAGGATCCGTCAAGACATTCAGAGGAACCAGAGGTACTTGCACCTTGTCAGCATAAATCTGACACTTATGGCAAGTCCAAGAGTGTTGATAGCAATCTGCTTCCATGGTAGACCAATAATAGCCTACCCGTGGGATTTTCTTTGCCATCGTATGCCCACTGGAATGGGTACCAAAAGTGCCTCCGTGCAATTCAGCCATGATCCTTTCACCTTCAACTTTGTCTACGCACCAAAGTAATACAAAGTCATGATTGCGTTTGTACAAAATGTCGTTACTAAGGAAGAACTTAGCCGAGAATCTTCTTAAGAATTTCTTGTCATTAACTGAAGCTCCTTCCGGATATTCTTGAGACTCGAGATACCTCTTAACTTCATGGAACCAAGGTTGGTCCACGACTTCTTCAGTACCGATCTCGTGACAGTAAGCTGGTTCATCCATCCGCTCAATGGTGATCTGAGGAGCCTTGTCATCCCAATTAAGTTTAAACATTGATGACATTGTAGCTAGTGCGTCTGCTAGCTGATTTTCTTCTCGCAGGAAATACTCGAAGGTAATCTTCTCAAAATATGGCAGCAATGTCAAAACATGTTCTTTGTAAGGGATAAGGTTAGGGTGTTTGGTGTCCCATTCCCCTTTGATCTGACTGATGAGCAAAGTTGAATCTCCGAACACACTTAAAGATTTGATCCCCAAATCTATGGCAGCCCTGAGACCAAAGATGCATGCTTCATATTCTGCCATGTTGTTTGTACAATTGAAGCAGAGTCTTCCAGTGAAGGGAGTATGACATCCTTCGGGTGATATGATTACATCACCTATGCTGTTGCCGAGTGCGTTGGAGGCTCCATCGAAAACCAAGATCCATCGGGATCCTTGTTCAGGTCCGGCATATGGTCTGATCTCTTCACAATTGTTTACCTTCATGATGTCCTCATCTGGGAATTCGAACTTCATGGATTGGTAGTCTTCCACAGCTTGGTGAGCAAGGTGATCAGCTAGTACACTGCCCTTTATTGCTCTCTGGGTAGTACATTGTATGTCATATTCCGTCAGGATCATCTGCCATCTTGCTATTCTCCCAGAGAGAGCAGGCTTCTTGAAGATGTATTTTATTGGATCCATTTTAGATATCAACAAGGTAGTATGGGTCAGCATATACTGCCTTAGCCGGCGAGCAGCCCATGCCAGAGCGGAGAAAGTTTTCTCGAGCAGTGAATATCTTGTTTCATAGTCGGTAAACTTTTTGCCCAGGTAATAAATAGCATGCTCTTTTCGGCCAGACTCGTCATGCTGCCCCAGCACACACCCCATTGAGTTTTCTAAAACAGTCAGATACAAGATCAATGGCCTTCCCTCGACGAGTGGCAACAACACAGGGGGCTCTTGTAAGTATTCTTTGATTTTGTCAAAAGCAGCTTGGCATTCGTCATTCCATTTGACTGCTTGGTCTTTCTTCAACAATTTGAAGATCGGTTCACAAGTAGCTGTCAGGTGAGAAATGAATATGGAAATGTAATTCAAACGTCCCAAAAATCCTCTGACTTCCTTCTCAGTACGAGGAGAAGGCATCTCTTATATCACTTTAACCTTGGCAGGATCAACCTTGATACCTTTGTTGCTAACAACAAAACCTAGGATTTTACCAGACCGTACCCTGAACATGCATTTATTTGGGTTCAACCTCAGCTTGTATTTCTTCAGCCTCTTAAACATCTTCTGTAAATGATCGAGATGTTCTTCTTCCATTTGAGATCTGGGTATCATACCGTCCATGTAGACCTCTATTTCGTGATGTATCATGTCGTGAAATAGAGCTACCATGGCACGCTGATAGGTTGCCCCAGCATTCTTCAGTCCGAATGGCATGACCTTATAGCAGAATGTGCCCCACTGTGTAATAAAGGTTGTTTTCTCCATATCCTCAGGCGCCATTTTGATTTGGTTATAGCCTGAGAAACCGTCCATGAAGGACAACACTTTGTGTTGTATCGTATTTTCAACCAGAATATCAATGTGGGGGAGCGGGAAGTCATCCTTGGGGCTTTCTCTATTCAGATATCTGTAGTCCACACACATTTTCACTTTACCGTCTTTCTTGGGCACGGGAACAACATTGGCCACCCATTGGGGATAAGAGCTGACAACCAAAAATCCAGCGTTGAATTGCTTCATGACTTCTGCTTTAATCTTTTCTGACATATCAGGCCTCATGCGGCGAACCTTTTGCTTTACTGGCGGACAATCTTCTCTTGTAGGCAGGCGATGTACCACAATGTCTGCATCAAGTCCTGGCATGTCTTCACACGACCAGGCAAAGACTTCAACATAATCGTGCAACAACTGAATCAAACGTTCCTTGACACTGGGTTCCAGATTGGCACCCACCTTGACCTTTTTTTTGTCTTCTTCAGTACCTAGGTTGATTGTATCCACGGGTTCCTCGTGAGGTTGAATGGTCATTTCTTCCTGTTGTAATAACCTAGCCAATTCCCCTCGTACCTCACAATCTTCCTCACCTTCGTCTTCGGCTTGATAGATCGGATTTTCAAAGTCACAATAGGCCACAGCAAAACCGTTAACCATGGGATCCTGAGTGGATGTAGATCTGCATTTTAATATGTGAGTGTGTGTAAGAGCATAGCTATCTCTAAAATAAAATAAAATTCAAGAAAAGAAAGTAAAAGAGCACAAAAATTTGCATGCAAAACCGTCCATGATTCATTGATGACATATGAGAATGAAGTAACAACCCTCACAAATGGACCGTTGTGCCTCGGGTAAGACACAAGGTTTTAAAGTTTAAATTTTTTAAATATTACAAGCCTGAAAACATTAAAAGACAATTAATCTTGAATAAAAGTAAAAGGGACAAAATCTTTGGCCTCCCAATTGTTTAGTCCTCCACTGATGGTTGGAAAAATCCACTCGTCCATATCACAGATGCCATCACTGTCTTCTACTGCATTGACTCCCTAATTGCTGATATGCAAAGGTGGTCCCCTGGCGCGAGAGCGTTGAACAGCTCTTTGGGCCTCTGTAGTAAATCCCAAACCAAATTTATTGGACTTGTAAGGAATATCTGGAAGTTGACCCCAGATGGGACACCCGCCTTCTTCAACTACTATTGTAGCATCTTTCAAAGAGGCCATCTTCAGTGGAGGTCTGGTAATCTTAGGAACTTTTGGAGTAGACTTGGTTGCCGCAACTGTTTGTGGAACCTCCTTAAAATTCTGACACAGAGTCTCAATGAATTCACCATCCATTTCAACATACCTGAAAGAGTTCAGGTGGCTAACCATGTACTCCTCCTCCCCGTGAACTGTGACAATATTTCCTTTGATCGGGTATTTTAGCATTTGATGTAGGGTAAAAGTGAAGGCACCAGCACCATAGATCCATGGTCGACCCAATAGACAAGAGTATGAAGGGCGAATATCCATCACATTGAAAGTTGAATCAAAAGTTTGGGTTCCAAATTTTATGGGGATGTCAACTTCTTCATGCATTGTCCTCTTAGAACCATCAAAGGCCCTCACTATGATGTTGCTGGGCTTTAAAGTGAGTCCCTCATAGTCCAGTCAGTTGAGAGCGTTTTTGGGCAAGAGATTCAATGATGAGCCAGTATCCATCAGAACATGGGCAAGTGTGGTGCCCCTGCATTCAATGGAAACATGCAAGGCATCATTGTGATTTCTTCCCTTGGAAGTTAAATCAGCGTCGGAAAAGCCCAATCCGTTATCAGCAGTTAGACTGGCCACACAATTCTCAAATTGGTCGATAGAGGTCTCTTGGGGCACGTGGGCGGTCTTGAGAAATTTTACCAAGGCTTTGGCATGGGCTTCAGAACATAAAAGTAAGGACAACAATGATATCTTCGAGGGGGTCTGCCCCAACTGCTCTACAATGTTGTAGTCACTTTTCTTGATTATCTTTAGTATTTCTTCTATCTCCTTTCTAGAAGCTTCAAGGATGATCTCGGGACGCTCTCTCGCTTGGACAGGCTCATTCAAGACCTCTTTGCCCCTTGTCTCGGTAGCAGGGATAACAGTAGGAGTATCACTGGGAGTGTTGGTAGGAGTGGCAGTGGGAACAATCACAGGAGTAACAATGGTCTTTGGAGAAATCTCGGGTGAGAAGACTCTTCCACTTCTTGTTATCTTACTGGTCTCAGTGATATTACTAATGTCAGGATCAACATCTCTCGCAACTTCGTCTTTGACGGCCAACTGATCTTGCTTGACGCCATAGTAATAGACGTCAGCCCCATAGTTCCAGGGAACAACTTTATCTGAAGAGTATGATATTGGTCTTGGCATAGTGATGATTAGAGGTGCAGACCTTGGAATAGATGTAATCCTGACGGGTCTTTTGGCAGAGACCCCGGGAGGATTGTTGGAAATGGTGATTATCGAGACATCTTGATAAGAAGTTCTGGTAAGAGGAATCTTTTCAAATAAGATTTCTTTGCTAGTCATCAAGCGTTGAACGCCTATCTTCAGTAACAAACAGCCATTTGGTATAGACTTGCATAAGTGAGAATTCTTATCACAGCCTGGGAATAGACCGGCTTGCAACAGATTCTGTTTAATGGTCAACAGAGGAGTAGTTAAGTCATTCACGGAGGAGAAAAAATGATCATTATCAATGGCGTTGACACCTTGACCATGTTTGGGCATTGGCGCCATTATTACATTAGGTGTTTCTGGAGGATCAAACTCAATCTCTTTCTCATCTATAAGGTCTTGTACCTTATTCTTCAAGGCCCAACAGTCGCTCGTATCATACCCCGGGCTTTCAGAATGATAGGCACATCGAGCGTTCGGGTTGTAGCGAGGAGAAGCAGTGTTGGGGTTCTTGGGAGCTTCTTTTAAAGTTGCCAGATTGGTCTTCAAAAGGTGTGGCAAAACTTGGGACATGGTCATGTTGATCCGGGTAAACCGTCTCATGGGCGCTTCTGGCTTGTGCTGATAATTTCGCTGTTGATTTGGCACAGGATTAGAAATCATAACAGCCCCTACCGCCGGGTGACGTTCAATTTTGTTTTGATTCCTATGGTCATATGCAGCACTGACTTCCTTCTTTCCAACAAAGGTTTTCTTCATCGTGCTCGAGAATGTATCTCTTTGAATTTTGCCACTTTTTATACCGGCTTCGACCCGCTCACCAGTCATGATTAGTTCAGTAAATCCATCTAAGGAACTTCCAATCAGGTGGTTGAAGAATGGACCTGATAAGGTGCCTAGGAACATATCCACTAATTCTCTGTCAGATAGAGGGGGCTGGACTCTGCCTGCGAGATCCCTCCATTTTTTAGCATAGGTTTTAAAATCTTCACCTGCACCCATAGACATGCCTTGCAATTGCGTCCGAGTTTGAGCTAAGTCAGCATTATACTGGTATTGCTTGTAAAAGGTGGCAGCCAAATCTTCCCAATTGCGAATATTGGTCCCTTCCAACTGATAGAACCAATCCAACTGCGTCCCTGACAAGCTCTCTTGGAAATAATTGCACCCATAGATTCTTATCAGCCGTATGGGGTTGAATCTTTCTGACGTATGAACTTAAATGCAGCTTCGGGCAAGAGACACTGTCATATTTAGCAAAAGTGGGGACCTTGAATTTCTGCGAGATGATAACCCCCGAGACAAGTCCTAACTCTTCAAAATCTAATCCGGGTACCCTCTGGACCTCCATAGCATTTAGACGATCCTCTAGCTGTTTGTATTTATTATCAGCAGGAGGATGCTGCTCCTCAAAGTAGTCAGGTTCTTCCTCTTCCTCGGATGCTGGGTTGTTGTTCACTTCCTTGGTCCTGTCTTCTTGATTATCTCCTTCACTCGATGATGTTGTGAAGTCTAAAGTCTGTCTGGCTTGTCCTTTGAACCTTCTTCCCATGATCACAATACCGGGTGGTTTCTTTGCTTTCTTCTTCTTTTATTTGGCCAGTAGAGTCTTCAACTCCTCTTGTCCTTTTGTCAGAGTTAAGAGCATTTGTTGAAACTGAACGTTTTGCGCCTGAAGATCTTTCATTGTCTGTTCAATATCCATCTCACTGTAATAAACAGTAGAAAGATAAGGAGACTTGTTGTAAGAAACCTGTATGATGTTATGATGAATGTAGATGCAATATGCAAATGATTTCAAGGAAATTAGAGATTTAAATTTATTCAAACCAAAAAAGAACACACGTTATATTAATAAATTCAAGTTTGAGTACATCATGCCTCTTTGGGCTTACAATGAAAGAAACAAAATACAACAAAAACTCTTAAGACAGAAAGGTTGAACGCATCCTCTTTGGAGCGATGTAGGCGTTCAGATTCCGCTCTTTATAAAGCTTCTTGGTGATTTCCAGAACCTTCTTCTCACTGGCGTAAAATTGGGCTTCAAAGGTGTCTCGCTCTTCTTTCAACTGAACCCAAGCTTTCTGCAAGTCTTCGAGAGAGGTAGGCATGTCAGGATGAAGGACAGTGTATGGGACGCCTCCTTCAACAACAGGCTTATGATAACTGGGAGGATGGAAGGGTAAGGCATCACGATACTCTAAGCACGAGCTCGTACCCACATAAGGTAAGGCTCGAGAGGGATAGAGTTTTTGTGTCCCAAAGTCCTACTGTCCACCTTGTTCACCATTCTCCAAGCTCGTGTAAACCTCTGGCGGTAACCTTGGTCTTCTTTGTCATAGTCGAACACCAGACCTTGAATGAGCATCTCATGAGGGTCGTCTCTTATGGCATACCTAAATTGTCGAAGAGCTAAGCAGGGATTGTAGGTGATACCTCTCCTAATACCAAGCAGAGGGACGTTAGGGAATTCCCCACAGCGGTCAATGATAGAGACATCTTCCAAGGATCTCGAACACCAACGGATGTCAGAATGGGTGAGGGACATCATCCTTTGAGACCATTTTAGTCTTTGCTCGTTCTTCAATGCTGATTGAGGTAGGTGTGAAGTGAACCACTTAGCGAGTAGAGGGATACAACACAAGAGAGTACCTCTTTTCTTCATGGTGCGGGTATGAAGGAAATGCAAGATGTCTCCCAGTAAGGTAGGTACGGGATTGCAAGAGAGAAAGACTTTGATGGCATTAACATCTATGAATTGGTCTGAGTTGGGGAACAAAACCAAACCATAAATGAGAAGAGTCAGGACGTCTTCAAAAGCTTGGAAATTCATGTCGTCCCAGAATGAACGAGCCTTCTCCAATAGAAACTTGGCTAGGAAACCTTTGACCCCGCTTCTTGTCTCCCAATTGGCTATGATGTTAGCTCTCTTCAGATTCAAAGCTTCGGCGATGACTTCCAGTTTTGGAATCCCCTCTAAACTGGTGAATGGTATCTGATCAATCACGGGCACCCCTAAGAGTAGAGAGAACTCTTCCAGTGTAGGTACCAACTGATAGTCTGGGAAAGTGAAACAATGATGTACAGGATCAAAGAATTGGAACAACACACACATCATCTCTTCTTGGAAACTGGATGTAGCCAAACTGAGGAGTCGGTCGTCTTTCTTGGTAAAAGGAGAATCCCCGGGCACTCTTGAGGCTAACTCCTGAAGTTGAGGGTGTGCTTTTACAAAGCTGATTCAGATGGTGTTCCTTTGGACGGAATTCATGACCTACAAAACAAAAACAAAGATAAATTTCTAAATCCTTGAAATGGTTAATGAGCATGCGTATGATGCTTATGATGTTTATGATGTTATGTACAAGTAAATATATATACACACAGCAAACAAGTTCCTATGTTTTAGGCTTGCATGGGGTTTTATAGGTAAGTACCCTCTTGAAGTTTAGTTGGCTCAACCTGTCCTAGTAATAATGATCGAGTTCTAAAGGATCTCAATATCACTGACCTTTCTCTTAGGCATTGTCTCAGCACAATCAATCTTTTCTTGCGGCCGAGATATCCCAAAAGTCTAGCCTCAATGAGTGTAGTATCGAGTATCAACCAATTTTCAGCTCTACACCGAAACCGGTTATCTCACTATGTCCTAATGGCCAAGTTTGTTCAATTAGGGTTCTAAAGTCAGTTAATGCTTCATGACGCCACTCAGCGTCCCCGTATTCTCCTCGATTCACCATGAGGGATACCGGTACCCACAAATGCGTCACACTAACATAACCATTGTTTCAACCATATCGGTTTACGCCGTACAGTTTCCATAATATATTGCTATTTACCTAAAAAGGTGTCCTAGATCCAGGTGAAGGATCAAACCAAGCCCAATACAAAGAAAAAAATATAAAGCATGCAAAGAAATAAGTAAAAGTGATATAACCCTAAGGTAACCCCGCTTTTAGTTTATATGTCCCCAGCAGAGTCGCCAATTCTGTGATACGGTGGGAGAACTGACTTGAGGGTTTGGGTTTTGATTGCAATTGTGCAAATAGAAAGAGTCGCCACCGACTTTTCTTTTATCCAAAAGGAAAGGTAAAAAAGCACAGGAAAGACCTTTCAAGATTATTTCTAGGGTTCGGGGGGTAGATTATGAAGAGGGAAGGTATTAGCACCTTTTTCATCTATGGTTATCTACGGGCTCTTAGTTACTCGCTAGATCACTTACTTTTACTTTGACAATGTGCTTGTGGTGTGGGATTTGAAAGTATTTTTGAAAATATCTTTGTAATAGTTCTCGTTTCTATAAGAACGCGTACAAAGTTTTGTTTCGAAAAATAGTTCAAAGATGAGTTAGTGGAATGTGATTTTGAAAGTGGTTTTTGAAAAGATGTTTTTGCAATGCTTCCCATCTCTATAAGAACGTACACAAAATGTTTTGTCTTTTTGAAAATGTTTTAAGATGAAAGTGTTAGTGTAATTGTGTTTTTGTCATGAGCAAGCGAGTAACTAGGAGCGAATCTAGCTACTCAAAAGGTCTTAAGTGTTTTTTTTCTTCCTCCTTTAGATGTTGCTATCTTACCATTGATTTGGCAAGAAGCCCCGTCGTTGGATGTGAAGGGACAGGCGCGGATCAATCGTACAGTCATCGAAAGCAACTTGTGAGATGCTTTAGCAATTTTCATAAGGGACTAGATTGTTTTATCGAAGGCAACATTGATGGTCATCAAGGGACTACGATGCTTTTTTTATCGGATGGTCTTTGCTAAAGCGTCCCCTATTCGAGGGATATAACTGTTTTCCGAGGCAACAAAGCGAGATTACCCTAGAGGTGCATGTGTGAATGGTGTGTTTGATTGCATGCGTTTAGTCTTTGATTAGGGTGGTCTACTTGTTGGTTTTATCTTGCCATACACTCTAATTACTAACATTTATGAAAGCAAAAATGCGGAAAATAAAGGTCTTACGTTATTATATGCTTTTTGAGGGATGGGGTATACAAGTGTATAAGTGGGAGTTGCAAAAAAAATAAATTTTCTAATTATTACAACCAAATTAAATGAAAATAAAAGCAAAAGATCAAAAGAAAAATCAAAACTTATGCTGTCTGGTCTGACACGGACCGTGTCCTATGACACGGGCACCCGTGTCAGCTTCTGTAATGGTCCATGTGCATTTTTCCTTTTATGTACTAGCTAAACTGACACGGGCCGTGTCCAGTAACACGGGTCGTGCCAGTGACACGGGCACCCGTGTTAGCTCCTGACCTGCATTTTTGTTAGCGTAAAGTTCTAGTTGGCTGACACGGCCGTGTCCTATGATACAGGCACCCGTGTCATCCCCTGGCCTGTATTTTTGTGAGATTTTTTCAAACTGAGGAGCTGACATGGTCGTGTCGTGTGACACAGGCACCCGTGTCAGCCCTTGTCTTGGCTCTTTTTATTGAGTTTTCCCTTTTTGATTTATCTTTTACATATCTTTTAGACACAAATAGAAAATGATGTATGGAAAAAGATATTACAGTTTGAAGAAAAATATACCTCTTGAAGAGAAACTTTAGAATACGTATGGATATCTCCGGATGAAAAGTGATGAATGACCGAACTCCTCTTTAGAGCTACTCCAATCCTTGCTCTGTGTGGCCAAGTTCCAGAATCGCTCCAACCCAGTCAAAGGTGTAAAGTATTGTTTTTTTGTTTATGCTTGGAAGGTGATGATAAAGGTGTTACAGAAAGTGTTCTTATGTTAGAACAATCTCCATGTGATGTATATGAGGTGTTTGTGTAGCTGGTTTAGGGGAAAGTTTGCAAGGTTGTACAACAATGGATTGAGGATTTTTCTGTTTTGTGAGAGAAAACAAAGTTGAAGATGAGCAAAGTTTTTATGGATGAACTGAGTTTTATGAAATGAGCTGGGTTTTATGAATGAGCAGAGTTTAACAAAAGTTCTGTTTCTCTCCTCTCCCTTTTTCTCTCCCAAAAAAATCCTCTCCTGAGTCTTAAGAAACAGTCCCTTTTTTAGCTTCTTGGCTGAGGTTTAGGAGGGAAACCAAATAAGTTATTTTGAATTGTTTTTGCCTACTGCTATGATACTTTTTCCACACAATTTTCTTTTGCCATTTTGGTGCAATTTTGTGGCTGTTATGATGCAGGTTGGAGCAGACTGCATAGAGTAGTTTTTGACTGGTTTTGTGGACATATTTTGGATTGTATAGGATAGTAATACAGGTTTTGTGATAGGTTTGTGGTGCAGCATGGCACAAGGTTTTGTAGGACAGCAAATGAGCAGGGGTTTGGAGTGTTGTGGCAATGTATAGAAGTAGCATATCATTTCTTGTTCAGCAATAACCTGGACATCATAGTTTGTAGCATGAAACAAGTTTGGTTTGTGGAGCAATTTATGCATATTGTATCAAAGACAAAGCATTGTGGCAAGGTTTTGACTCAAAGGGAAAAAAGTTCAAGCAATACAAAGTTTAGGATTTGTAAACTTGCAAAAATGCCACTTTGTAATAACTTGAATTATTTTGAATTGTAGTGACAAGGTGTCATGAAGCAATGAACTTAACTTTGAAAATTTTCCAAGTCTTGCAAAAATTGTATTTTTGACTTTCTTGATTTTTGTTGATCAAATTTCATATTTTGGATGTCTTGATGAAATATGATTTTTGGGACTCAACTTTGGTCAAAAAGTCAAAGTTCGACTTTTTAGTGTACAGTTGACTTTTCCCACCAGTTGACTGAATTTGTCTATCAATCTATTGATCTCGGGAGATGAATTAAAATATGAAATTAGGTCAAAATGACGCGCTCGGATCCTTGAGATCACGCTTCTAACCAATAAGCCAGGTATTAGGTCAAAAATCAAAGTTCGGTTATTTTTCAGTCAAAACCCTAATTTTGCCCATTTTGCCCCTTTTGGTAATTTGAATAATTTTCTTGGAGTGTAATCCCAAACTTGAAACTTGACAAAAATAATCCTGAGGGTCTATAATGATTCATGAAAGTCATTCAAAACATTAGAAATCCAACTGCCTTTGTACAAACCCAAACCCTAATTTAAGGTATCAGTGTTGGGAAAATTGTTTGACCTAGTCGATACTTGCGCAAACTTGAGAAATTGAAGATATTTATAGGAAATATCTTGAGAAATGAGAGGGAAAATTTTGGGGTACAATAGTAGGATAATGAGATAAGTTCTTCATCCGATTCTGATAGTGGTGAAAGTGCAAATTGATGGCTTCACACCTTTCTGATAGTGAAGATGACGAGGTTAGTAATGAATTTCTATTTTTGATAATGATGCACAAGGTGCTATAGATGAACTATTAAATGAATGCAAAATTTTGTACAAAATTATTTCATCTCAAAAGAAATAAATTTCATCTTTAGAATAAAAATGTCAGTCTATACAAAAAGATCTCAAAGATGAAAAACAAAAATTTAGTGAGTAAAAGCAGAATTTTGTATGAAAAAATTGTGAATCACTCTCTTTCCAAATTGTCCAATTAAAAAGAGTTATTGAGAGATATGAAAAAGGTCAAATTGGATTGGAAGGTTTTCTTAGCCAACAAAGATATTCCAATGATAAAAGTGGACTTGGATATTCAAAGTTTTTCAAACCAAATTCTAATAAAACTATCTTTGTTAAGGCTAGTGATCAATCATCCAAAGAGAAAGTAAACAAACCTAAAGTGGTTCATCATTATCCTAAAAAGAAAAAATTCCCTAAGAAGAAATCTTATCCTTCTAGATATAGAAGTAAATTTGAACATACTTGTTTTTATTGTGGTATTAAATGCCACACACCTAATGCTTGTTATGTTAGAAACTTTAGTGTAGCAAGTGGGCATTATGTGTGGGTAAAGAAAGGTACTAATTATGAAGGACCCAAAGCAACTTGGGTACCTAATAAAACCTAATTTGTTTTGTAGGTATGCTTGAAGACCACATTCAATCTATGGTATCTTGATAGTGGTTGTTCAAAGCATATGACGGGATACATAAATAAATTTTCAAATCCAGTGCTAAAGGCCAAGGGTTTTTTCACTGATGGAGACAACAATAAGGGAAGAATTCTTGGCAAAGGCAAAGTTGGTGCTCCACCTTTCACATCCATTGAAGATGTTTTTTATGTTGAATAACTAAAGCACAATCTTCTTAGTATTAGCCAACTTTGTGAAAAAGGCTTCAAGATCAAGTTCACCAAAGATGAATGCTTGATAGAAGATAAAGTCACACATGAGGTTATACTTAAAGGTAAAAGAATTAATAATATATTTATGATTTCCCTTGATGATCCATCTTTGAAGGTAAAATGTCTCATGGCGAACAAAGATGATTCATGGCTTTAGCACAAAAGAATTGCTCATATTCACATGGAACACTTGAATAAACTAATCAAGCATGATCTTGTCATTGGGTTGCCTAAGAGAAATTTTGTCAAAGATAGACTTTGTGATGCATGTCAAAAAGGGAAACAAACAAAATCAACTTTCAAATCTAAGAATGTGTTGTCTACTACAAGACCACTACAATTGTTGCATATGGACTTATTTGGTCCATCAAGAACAAGAAGTTTTGGAGGTAATGTATATGCTTTGGTTATTGTTGACGATATCATCTTCGGTTCGTCAAACAAAGAAATGTGTGAAGAATTTTCAGTAATGATGCAAGGGGAATTTGAGATGTCCATGATGGGTAAAATTAATTATTTTCTTGGACTACAAATCAAGCAATTAAAGGATGGCCTCTTCACCAACCAATTCAAGTATTGCAAGGAATTATTGAAAAGATTTGACATGGATAATTATAAAGCTATGACTACACTAATGGGCTCTGGTACATATGTTGATCAAGATGAATCTGGTGTCTCTATTGATATTACAAAATATCGAGGTATGACTGGACATTTATTATATTTGACAGTAAGTCGTCCTGACATAATGTTCAGTGTGTGTCTCTGTGCTCTCTTTCAAGCAAATCCAAAGGAATCACATCTCATGGCGGTAAAACGGATCATGAAGTATCTCAAAGGAACAACAAATGTTGGATTATGGTATCCTAAAGGTAGTGTTTTCAATTTAGTTGGTTATTCTGATGCATATTATGCAGGTTGTAAAACTGATAGAAAAAGCACAAGTGGTACTTGTCACATCCTCGAAAATGCATTAGTATCACAGGCTTGCAAGAAACAAGCATGCATTGCTCTTAGCACGGCCGAAGTAGAATATATTGCAGCGGGTAGTAGTTATGCACAAATATTATGGCTCAAGCAACAACTTCGTGACTACGAACTCGGTCTAGGATGCATTCCTCTACGGTGCGACAATACAAGTGCAATAAATATTACAAAGAATCCGGTAATGCACTCAAGAACCAAACACATTAACATACGACATCATTTTCTTCGTGATCATGTAATTCAAGGAGATGTCTAAGTCACATTTGTAGATACTCATAATCAACTTGCCGATATCTTCACAAAACCTTTAGCAAGAGAACCGTTTTACAAAATTCCATGAGAACTTGGTATTTTGGATGAACATGACGTCTAAGGTGCATTATATCCTTTCTTAATGCTTTCAAAATGATATTCATGTTTATATGTGAAAAATTCATGTTTAAGAATTGTTTAAATTCAAGAAAATGTGTTTTTGGTCATTTTTGGTTGATGCAATCGATTGCACCATTATGTAAATCGATTGCTCACTGTATGTTTTTATTTTCTGATCTTTATGTTTCAGTGAAAATCGATTGCATCATAGTGCAAATTGATTACACGTTCGTTTTAGTTTTTTGTTGTTTCTGTTTAGTGTGCAAATCGGTTGCATCTGTGTGCAAATCGATTGCACCTGTTGTAATTTAACTTTATGACATGTTTTAATGTTGGTCAGAATTTCTACCCTCTCCTATTCCCAATATCACCTCAATTATTGACCAATTAAATAACTTTGAATACATTAAACCCCACTCATAACTCTCTACTCACAAATCCTATCCTATAACATAACCTTCTTTCCAAATTCATCTCATCACATTTCCTCTTCTCAAAACCTCCAAAGTATTGTGACATATTCAAACCTACCAAACCCTAATTTCAAAAATCACCTTCCTAATGGCATCCAAACAAAATAGAAAATTGTCAGCTTAAGAGAAAGGGAAGAAAGTTGGATCCTCATCTATGGAAAATCCACTCATTCAAACTCTCACACAACAACAAGAAGAGAGGTTCACAAAGTATTTTCAATGGAAAATTATCTCAACACAAAAATATGGTATGTTATCATCCTTTCCTCAAGAATGCTTTACATTTCAAAATGATTTAGCATCCTATGATTTTGAACCAATCATTTCGTCATATGGATACTACTACCCAGATTTGGTGCGGAAATTCTTCAGCAACTTGGCAACTTATAAAGGAAAGTTTGTCACATATGTTTTGGGTACAAGAATTTCCCTAACCCCTGAAATTCTTGGAGGCATCTTAAACATTCCTTATACCGGGAGCACTCTTTATCACCCGAAAGATGAAGATTGGAATAACTACAACAAGAAGAATTTTTACTACAGTATCGGAAGGTTAAATGAAGCAGAATTTCGTGCAAAAAGGATTCAAGGTCTAGGCGGTGTTGTTCCCTCAAGAGACTCTTAAAGTGCAGGTAATTTTTATATCGATGATAGGCTGTTTCACTATTTTTTGGTATACATCATGTTTCCGTGGGCTGAAAATCACTGCACTATGATAGATCTTAAGATGCAACTGTTGTACGCTAGAAAAAGAGGAATAACTGTCAACTGGGATCGTCTTATGATGACTCATATGCTGAGGTTTTATGCAAAATCAAAATTCCTTCCATATGCTTATTTTATTACTCTTATTATTGAGCATTATGGAATTGATGTTGATGGTTTTGAAAAAGTTGAAATGGATGCAAATCTGCATAAGATTTCAATCAAAAATGTTGATTGGGTGTTCATTACAATCCAGAATCGAAAACTATAACGTACATTGGTGAAGATGTGGTTGGTGATGAAGTAAACGATCAAGAAGATGAAGGTGGTGAAGTTGTACCTCCTCCACCTGCTCCTGTTGGTCCAAGTAATCAAGATGTAATTAACTTCATGACTCAACAGTTTGCTACACTCAACACCAACATCAACAACCAATGGAATGCTATCAGCGACTCCACAACGACCCAGATCAATGATTTTCGTAAAGATGTGAATCAACAGTTTTCTTACCTTTACTCTCATCTCCACATACCTCCATATGATCCCAACAACCCAGCTTTCCCTCCTCCATAATATACCAGTCCTCCACTTCAACAACAATTTCCCAATCAAGGACCATTTTTCTATAACAACCCCGACATGAACCAACCATGAATTCTGTCCATTTACTGAAATTTTTTATAGTGTTTATCATTATGTCTTTGTTTTCTCTTGTGACTATGTTTTATTTATTGAACATTATTGTTTAAATTTGCAATATTATTACATATATATTGTCCATCTTTTATGCATCTTTCCCTTCTTTTTGATAATGTCAAAGGGGTAGAAGGATGTTATACTTTATGCTTGTGTATTTCCTTGTCTTCAACTTTTAAGGTACAAAGAATCCTTCAAGATGAGCAAATCCAAATGATTACAAAGCTTCTCATACAAAGGGGAAGTTATACATCTTAGGAGGAGAAGTCTCTTTCCGAAATAACAAAGCTTCAAGAAAGATTGTTTGTCATCATCAAAAAGGGGGAGAATGTAATATCAAGCCTCTCAGTGAACTTTTTTTTGATGAAGACAAACCATAATGGCAAGAAGGAAAATATGTTGATCAAGCTAAAGCATCAATGGATAAAAGTCTTTGGTTCAAGCTCTAGGCAAATTTCATAAGGTATAATAACAATTCTTGCTATGAACTTAAGTCTTAGATGCTCAATGATCAAAAGAAGTTTTTAAACTTGTCCAAACTTTTTTTCAAGTTTTCTAAGCAAAAAATCCATTTTTACATATGTGTAATCGATTTACATATTGATGCAATCGATTGCATGACTTACATTTTCAGTTATTTTGCTTCTGTTTCTTAGTGAAATCGATTTACACAAGAGTGCAATCGATTGCTCACTGGTTAAAAATGCTACTGTTTTAAAGTACAATCAATTTGAATGTTTGTGCCATCGATTGCTCACTGAAAATATTTGAAATTTCTGGATGTTAGAACCTGTGAAATCTATTTGCATCATGGGTGCAATCGATTGCTCGCTGAACGTTTTTGAAAATCAGCAGCTTTGAACATACCTTTTCATAACACTATTTCATGGAATCTTTTCACTTAATCTTGGAAATTGTTCATGATTAATTTACATAAACTTATGTTGTTTCAAAGAGGTGCTATGAACATATAAATACTGATATTTCAAAATCAAAAACAACCTCTTCTAATCAATATTTTTCTGAATTTTCAAATATTCAACTCAAGTCTTTTCAACTTTCATTCAAAAAAAATTCTGCATATTTTCATATCTTGTATAACAGGAAACTTTGAACAATCTAAGTCTTGAGTCATTGTATATAATTGTTATTGGAAGAGAAGATCAAGTTATTGATAAAATCACTCAAAGTGATTATTGCTCTACAAACTCACTCAATCAAAATATTGTTGTACACTTTCTTATTTTTCAGGATTGTTGGAAATAAGATTAGTGGTTTTTGTTTTCCAGGATTGTTGGAAACAAATAAGGCCACCTTGAGAGGATTGTTCTCATTGTTGACATAGTGAAAATACAAGAGGATTGTTCTTGGTCCAAGAGGATTATTCTTGGTTTTGGTAGTTCTTGTATAAGTTTGCCAACTATAAGGAAATCTCTTTCATGTTGAAAGGGGACTGGAGTACTCTCGGACTGTGAGGGGAACCAGGATATATCACTTGTGTCTCTTTATTTTTCTGAATTTTACTCTTTCATAAACTCACCATAAACCAGAAAAATAATATCCATCATCACTAAAACCAGAAAAAAATTTAAGTACCTAATTCACCCCCCCCCCCCCCCTCTTAGGCGCACTTCGTACTTACAGGTTGCTTGACAACAAGTGAAAATTCAGTGTGAAAAAGCCATCATATGGGTTTGCTAAAAAGAAAGAAGGAGAGACAAATTTTGTTATTCAAGAGAGAAGGGTTAATCCTCCTAGAATAAATCATCATCGCCATCAACAGGTTGCTTCGGTAACTCTAGTTATTAATACAACTCCAACCACAGTCGCTTATCAAAGACCAGCCCCCAAGGAAATAAAGGGCAGAATCAGAGGGGAAAGGCTTTTGAATCTATCCCCATGAGTTATAAAGAATTACTCCCAGTATTGATTCAGAAAAGTTCATCCAGACCAGGCCACCCCCGTTATACCATCACCTTTGCCTTGGTATTATAAGGCAGATCAGACGTGTGCTTTTCATCAGGGAGCACCAGGGCACGATGTGGAAAACTGATATCCTCTGAAATATGAGGTATAAAAATGGTAAGATCTGGCCTTTTATCCTTTAAGGATGTCATCCCTAATGTAAAATATAATCCTTTGCCAAAGCATGGAGGAACAAATGTTGTCAACATGGTTGCTAGTTGTCCAGGGGACTTCCAGATTTATGATATCAACTTGGTCATAGGAGACTTGGTAAAGATGCATGCAGACCTTTACGAGTTTAGTTATTATACGCATGACCATGCTGGTTGTGGTATTTGAAGTATTGATATACAAGGGTGTGATAAGATAAGGGCTGATTTGCAGGAAATGATGGATGAAGGCCTCATCTATATAATCAGGCCTAGGGAAGAATATAAGGAAGAAGTGAACATGGTCTTTGGGTGTCTTGGAGAGTTACGGATCTTTGATGTGGACCATATGAATTATGACTTGGTGCAGTTGCACTCTACCTTCTGCCATATGGATGGTCAGGTAGAACATCACTATGGATCTTGTCGGGTTTGCTGCAGGGATTCTCGAGGTTGTTCCATTGTAATAAGAGGTATTCAGTTATTATTGAATAATGGCACTGTCAAGGTGTCAAGCCAAAGAGATGATTACCATAAGGTTAATGTGATTGACGATTGCTTGGATGAGACCGAGTCGGATGATGAATATTCTTCTACAAATGAATTCTTTTCCTCAGACGAAGATATGTTCTCCATTGATAATTCTACGATGACCAAATATTCTGAAGAAGGGGTGAATGTAATTGTGCCTTGTTTCAATGATTTTGCCCCTGTCGAGATTAAATACTGTAGCAAGCCAGTTGTTGCTCCAGTAGTGATTTTCTTGTCGGGTCTTATTCCTTACAAATCAGATAAAGTCGTATCGTACAAGTACAATGCTATAATTTTAGAGGATGGTATGGAAGTTCTCATCCAGCCTTTGTCTAATATCAAGAATATTACTGAGGCCAGTAGAGTGACTCGTAGTGGTCGTGTGTTCACGCCTATTATTCGAGGAAATGATAGTGCTGGTAAGAAGGTTATGGAAAGTATTGAAACCAAGAAAGCAGTGGGGAGTCCAGTGGTGCTACTCTAGAGAAGGAGGTGGATGATATATTGAAGATTATCAAAATGAGCAACTATAGAATTGTAGATTAATTATTGTAGACTCCTTCAAAGATATCTATTTTGGCCTTGTTGATGAATTCTTCCGCCCATAGAGAATCCTTGATAAGGGTGTTGGATCAGGCCTTCATGGAAAGTGATATGCCGTTGGACCAATTTGGCAGTGTGGTAGTGTGATACGGTGGCAGAACCGACTGTTAATACTGGTTTGCGTTTTGTATTCACAAATGTGCGGTAAGTAAGAGTCGCCACTGACTTTTCTTTTATCCAACAAAGCAAAGGGTGAAAAGAACAGAAAAAAGACCTTTCGAGAGTTTTTTGAGTAAGGGGGTAGATTATGGAAAGGGAAGGTGTTAGCACCCTTTCCATCTATGGTTTTCCACAGGATCTTAGGTACTTGCTCATTTTTAAAAATTGCTTTCGTGCTTGTGTATTTTGAAAAGGTTTTTGTTTGCTTTATGATAACTCTTGTATCAGTACTCAAGAGTGTGATAAGGCGTTTTCAAAGTAGTTTTGAAAGTGTGGTGTGAATATGGATTAAATTTGAGCAAGTACTTAAGAACTATTTACCTACTCGAAAAAGGGCATTCTTTTCCTTCTTTCCTTTAGATAGTTATATCCTACTATTAGTGAGTAGGTAGCCCTATCGTTGGATGTTTGAGGGACTATTATAAGGGATGTTTATGGTCATTGAAGGTAATATGTAGAGATACCTTAGCATTTCGAAGGGACTTGTCATCATATGTTTGTAGGCAACATCGAGGGACAAGTTCATTTCTCGTAAGTAACTCGAGGGACATTTAGGGACTATGATCTTTATGATGACTTAAAACTGAGGGTCTTTGCTAAGATATCCCTATGTTCGAGGGACATGACCATTTCCGAAGGCAACCAAAGTGGGATATACCCTAGGGGTGCAAGTGTGCAATAGTGTGCTTTTTTCAGGTATTTTTATCTTGATGTTACTGATCTAAAACTGAGTATTTAGTTCTTGCCATACACACCTAATTTACCAACAGTTTATATACAGGCATATAATATAGTGCAGAAAGTAAAACCTACAGCTATTACAAGGCTTCGGGGCGATTACAATTATATCTGACTGAAAATGTAAAAATGCAGAAAATAAAACCCTAATTAAGCTATTACAAACTGGGCACAGTTACAATAATAAAAAAATATGAAAGTGAATAAGCGCGCGCATGAATTGAAAATACGTCTAAAATCCTAAGTGAAAAGATTTTTTTTGTTTGTTTTTGTTATGAACAGAAATTGAATTAAAAATCCTAAGTCTATTCAATTTTATTTTTTTTAAGAATATATTAAAATAATTAATTAATTAATTGACAAAATTAATTTAATAAAAAAAAATTAAGCCTAATGTTTTTGTGGTTTTTTTTAATGTTAATTAAAGTTTAGAAGAAGTAAGGACAAACAACCAAAAGAAGGATAAAATCGAAAGACAAAAACAGTAAATGTAAAGAGTGCATTCTTGGAAGTAAGGTCTGGATCAAAGAGGATTGGGTTGCCTTTCGATCCAATGAGGAATCTTAATCAAAGGTGCCTGAGAGACTGCACCTCTAGGGCGTTCGATCTGGATGCGTCATCCTTCGATCTGGGATACTAGATCTGCAAGGAAGTTTGTTAGAAAAACATAAAATGTATGACCTGGGTGTCGAATCCAGGTCATTTTCGTTGCAGCGCATCTTCCTCGCCAACCTGGTCGAAAGATTTCCATTCATTGGTACAAACGAAATAGCAATATTACGTTAGAAACAAAAAACACAGTATTAACTTAAATATCAAATATGCACGCTCAGTGGGACCCTATGGTCTTTACCTATCAAAGATAAACTAAAGTTGTAAGAATCAAAGGTAAGCTCAGATCATTCCCCAACAATGGTGCGATCTCAATCCTGCATCTTTGCTCACATGTAACACACTCAAACAAACATGAACATTAGCAACAATATGTATGAATTTAAATCATGTTTAACAAGTTTGAGATCAAAGACAAAATTATCAACAGAGGGATTGTATGAGGGATGCTTCTGCATGAATCCCAGGAACATGATTCAGGTGTTAGTCTGGACGGAGGATGCTTGCAAAATAAGCTTCGAGTTTGACAGTCTTTAGAAATTTTATGCAACTTTATGGAATCTCGTGAGGCAGGCTGCATTTTTGCAAGGCAATCTATGTGTGTCTCCGTGTGTCTTTTCTCTGAGATCATGAGGTTTATATAGACAAGGGAATTCAGGTCAACATTTGTGTATCAAATCTTGGTCCATTATGAGGAAGAGATTTGATTTGATTTCTTCATAAATACTTGCTATATTTGATTCAGTCAGGTGCCAATATATTTTCATGCGTTACTGCCAGCCTGTTATAAGTTGTTTGGGCCTCCAATATGATGAAAATCGAAAGCTGACCTGCCCCTACAAATCCATTTCCCTTCGAGTTTTCTCTCTTCGAAGGCTCTAATCTCCAATTGGAATTACTCAGAGCTTTCCTCATCAGAGCATTATTTCTTTCAAAAGCTCTGAACTCTAATTTGAATTGCACCAGCTTCGATGTCATAGCTCCTTTGATTGAGCCACCCTCTACTTTGATTGCTTGATTTAAAGAGAATCACCCTTATCTAATCAGCTCTTGTGGAGTTGTGAACAAACAAGGTAAGAATTTGGCCTTTAACTCATGAATTGAATCCACTATCAACATTGAATGCTTGCCATATTTGTAAGGAAAACATGCCATTTTGAACTTTGGGTGAACCTGGACAGGTTAGGATAGATGTTTTTTGTTCGAATCTGGCTTAAGGCTTTCATCATAGTTCCTTCGATTAAGTCTCAAGTTTTTCTCTCTTCGATGGCTTTGAACTTGATTCGAATTGCTCATATTCTCAGCATCGGAGCTTCTACGTTTGAACCATAGTCTGTAGAAAGGCTCAGAGTTATCCTGCATGAATTCGAATGTCCATCATCAGAGCTTCTGGAACCCTCTTATTTCTTGCTCTTTTTGATCTCATCTTCTCTAACTTGAACAATCAGAATATCACCCTGTTGATATGCTAATCAAAACATCACTTGGTTAACATGTCTGTCGAAAGGCACTTTGTACGTTCTAACAAAAAACAACCTTATTTAAGATACCCGTCGAAGCTGCCTTGTTGGAAATGACCATCTAAAGGCCCTATACCAATCGAAGGATCTTTTTCAAATGCCAACCGAAGGACCTTTTGTAGATGCCAATCGAAGGACCTTCTGTAGATACCAATCGAAGGACCTTTTGCAGATGCTAATTGAAGGACCTTCTGTAGATGCTAATCGAAGGACCTTTTGCAGGTGCCAATTGAAGGACCTTTTGCAGATGCCAATCGAAGGATACTTAACCATCATTTGAAAATTTTCCTTTTCTTTAGGCAAAGGTTTGTAATCACCTATGCAAGAGGAAATCTTGGAAAAACATGAGAGGGCAAATTTTGGGGTACAACAGCTGCCCCTGTTCAATCTTCTTAAACTTGAGGATGTAGATTGGTTTGTCTGCCTTTCGTGATCTAAAGGTGGAAGGTGGTTGAACACTAAAGTGCCCAGAAATTTGTACTCGTCTAAGATGATGCTTGACTGTGTAGATAGTATCGGGAATAGGCTTATAGATGTCATTTGGAAAAGATGACGGAAGATTATCGAAGATAGGCTTAAAGATGCCATCCAAAACAATGTTGACTTCATGGTATATTCCTTTGTGGGGATCCCTATTCCTGTTGTTGAGGAGGATTCCGCTGAGGAGTGTTGGTCTTTGTTCGGGAAGTAGAGTTTAGGAGATTCAATTGTCCATCACTCTACTGGGGAGTATCTCTTGATTGAAGAGGCAAAAGTGAACTGCTATCTAGTCAGGATCCATGCTTCACAATGACTTGCTGAGGATAATAAGGTTGACTGTTATCTGGTCGTATTCCAGGCTTCACATCAACTTACTGGGGAAGTGTGAAATTAACTGCTATCTAGTCGGACTCCAGGCTTTGAATTTTCTTTAACTAGAATAGAAATTAGGAAAATCTTAGTGTCAATTTAACTGAACTAGAGAAAGGTCTTGAGTTGTCTTCAACTGGAATAGACATCAAGAAAATCTTAGTATCGATTTAACTAAACCAGAGAAAAGTCTTGGATAGAAATCAGAGATATCTTAGTATTGATCTAATTGAAACAGAGAAGGTCTTGAATCAACTTTGGCTGGAATGGAAATCATAAAAATCTTAGTATCAATTTAACTGAACCAGATAAAAGTCTTGGATTATCTTCAACTGGAATAGAAATCAGAAGAGATCTTAGTATCGATCTAACTGAACCAGAGAAGGTCTTGAATTAAATTTGATTGGAATGGAAATCAGAAAAATCTTAGTATCGATTTAACTGAACCAGACAAAAGTCTTGGATTATCTTCAACTGGAATCGAAATCAGAGAGATCTTAGTATCGATCTAACTGAACTAGAGAGGGTCTTGAATTAACTTTGACTGGAATAGAAATCAAAAAAATCTTAGTATCGATTTAACAGAACCAGAGAAAAGCTTTGAATTATCTTCAACTAGAATAGAAATCAAAGAGATCTTAGTATCGATCTAACTGAACCAGAGAAGGTATTTTGAGAACATCTTTCTGAGGAAAATGTTGAAATAGCCCTTCGTCAGACGTAGCCTTTGATAAGACCACCATGTCGTGTAGGTAGTCAATGGTGTTTGTTGATTTGATCTTTCCTGAAAAGGTAAAGAGTTAGTCGTATGCAATGTCATGATGTATGAAATGCATTGTGTAATGACGTTCTCAAAATAAATGAGATTATGTTGTATGCGATGTGTATGCACATGCCATGATGTATGAATATGGGATGTTATTGCGATATTTCCTAGTCGGGGAAAATAAATCCATGACTGTTGCTGGAGAATACTGGGAAGCTGAATCCTTCGTTTCTGCTAGGGATGATGAATGGAGATGATTTGTCGGGGGATGATCCTCCGTTGTTAGAGAAATAAACTTTGTTGGGGAAGGGAAGCTCTGTGAACTGAATTGTTGCTAGAAGATAGTCTGGAATAAGTATCAGGATGACATCCGTCTTTGGATCCTACCTGAACCATTTCTAGAAGATGATTTGAATAAATATCAGGATGATATCTGTCTCTGGATTGTACCCGAACTGTTTCTAGAAGACAGTCTAGAATAAGTATCAAGATGACATTCGTTTTTGGATCGTACTTGAACCGTTTCTAAATCGTACTTGGAACATGTGTTGAATGAGTGTCAGAATGACATCCGTCTCTGGATCGTATCTGAACTGTACTTGGAACATGTGTTGAATGAGTGTCAGAATGACATTCGTCTCTGGATCATATCTGAACTGTACTTGGAACATGTGTTGAATGAGTGTCAGAATGACATCTGTCTCTGGATCGTATCTAAACTATACTTGAAACGTGTGTTGAATGAGTGTCATAATGACATCCATCTCTGTATCGTATCTGAATTGTACTTGAAACATGTGTTGAATGAGTGTCAGAATGACATCCATCTCTGGATCGTATCTGAACTGTTTCTAGATGATATGTTGAAATAAGTGTCAGAATGACATCCGTCTCTGGATTGTATCTGAACTGTACTTGAAACATGTGTTGAATGAGTGTCATAATGACATTCGTCTCTGGATCGTATTTGAACTGTACTTGAAACATGTGTTGAATGAGTGTCTGAATGACATCCGTCTCTGGAACGTATTTGAACTATTTCTAGATGATATCTTGAAATAAGTGTCAGAATGACATCCGTCTATGGATCGTATCTGCACCATTTCAAGAGAGAATCTAGAGTAAGTGTCAGGATGACATCTGTTTCTAGATCGTACCTGAACCGTTTCTAGATGAGAATCTGAAGTAAGTGTCAGAATGACATCCGTTTCTGGATCGTATCTGAACCGTTTCTAAATGAGAATCTGGAGTAAGTGTCAGGATGACATTCGTCTTTGGATCGTACCTGAACCATTTCTAGATGAGAATCTGCTTTATTCATAATGTTTCTGTTGGGAATTCCTATTCAATTGCTTTTGAAAAGAAATCCGCCGAGGAACATTGATTTTGCTTGATTGTACGTGATTCATTGCTGGAATTCATGTTTAATGCCTCAAATGATTTAGATGGAGATTTGCCTCTGGCTATTTGGTATTTTTTAGAGATTCTTTGAATCTTGACTTGACTACCCCATATGATGGATAATGATCATGCTATGCCCCTTGGTTGGAAGTGTGTTTCCACTTGAGGTGAAACTTTTTTATTGAGAAAGTTTTTGTTCACTAGATATTCGTCATGTGAATTTCTATGTTGTCGAACAGATAAATATATGCAAACAATGATATTCAAATAATGCAAAGTTTATGCTTGTCTTGAAGTTTGAAAATTCATTTTTTTAGTAAAACAAAATTTTGCAAGAGGGTGATATCAACTCAGGATTTATAGCAAGTCCTACAGGAGTCAGGATACCTTTTGTAACAGTATGCTTCCTAACTAACCTATGCTTCAGTTAGGACTTTTAAGGGTTGTAGTGTGGCCTGGTTCACAGTTTAAGAAACAAAGGATAAAGGCTCAAATTTTATTTGTACCCACCCGTTCTTCGTGATGTTCTTCAGTCCTATGCTCAGTTAATTATGCATTTCGAATCCCAGTTGAGTTTTGGAATGTCCTTGATGTTTCGGTGATGGTTCGGAAATTTAACATTTATTTGAGAAGGCAGTCATTTTTGTGACCTTTATTTTTGTTAAGGATTTGTAGGACCTCTTTCTTTTTTGATTTTGCTATTTGTGTCTTTTGCCTGAACCATTTCTTTTGCGATTGTAGTCAGCGGGATGCCCCAGTTTTTCTTAAGTCTCCTTCACAGGTTTTGACTTAATGGGCTTTATTTTGAGAGATAATGATTGTCGGTTCTTATTGATTATGTGGAACCATCACCATCTTCTGATTTGGAAGGATGTTTTCGATGCCATACATTGTGTACGAAGCGGAAGATTGCGGATGAATGCGTGTCTGAATTAACTGAGAAACTACCCTGCCGCAGGTTATGATTAAGGGTTTTAATTTGTCTGAAAAGAAAACTTCTACTTCTTAGGCTCAAAGGGGTTGGCTAGGGATTATCTTCCTTATAACTCCATTGTTTGGGATTTAAAACAACACTTGTACATCGTCAGCGAGGTCTGTTCAAAAGCATATTATAGAGATTGTGGTATCGTTCTTGTCATCCTCCCTCTAAAGGCTTAGAGCTTTTAATCTAGAGTTGAATATCACAAAAAGGAAGTAAGGAAGAAGTTTAAGCATAATGACAATGAAATCATTCAAGACAAACATATGTGATGCATTAATGGGAAAACCAAAGTTCGGCATGACAGTAATTTTTTGAAATTACAAATGAAAAATAAAAAATGAAATGGACGTTCTCAATGATTTGGCCTGGGAGAAGTGATCACTTTGTGAGTTTCCGGAGGGTCGAATTCAATCTCTTTGGCGTCAATCATATCCTGAATTTTGTTCTTTAAAGCCCAACAATTGTTTGTATCGTGTCCAGGACTATCTGAATGGTATGCACACCTTTTGTTGGGGTGGTAACTAGGAACATAAGTATTGGGATTTCGCAGAGGAGCCTTTAACGTAATCAATCTTGCTTTCAACATGTGTTGTAATGCTTGGGTTGGTGACATGTTGATTCTGGTGAATTGTCTCTTAGGTGTGACCTCTTTATGCTGGTTCCCCTGTTGGTGTCGTGGCATAGGCGTAGGATTATAGACCAATATTTCCCCCACTGATTGATTGTGGTCGTCTGCATTATTACGACCCTTTCGGCCATACACAACATTGGCTTCCCTCTTACCAGCAAATGGCTTCTTCTCAACATTAGAAGATGTAGCCATCGGGGTCTTCCCACTCTTGATACCACTTTCGATCCTTTCTCCAGTCAGAACCATTTCTGTGAACCTGGATGAGGAATTCCCAATCAGCAGATTAAAGAATGGGCATGTCAGAGTGCCTGTGATCGGTGGATCTGGAACTGACTGTTTAACGCTGGTTCGCGAAATGTCGCGGTAAGCAAGAGTCGCCACCGTCTTTTATTTTCTCCAATATGGAAAGGACAAAAGCACAGAAAATTTCCTTATTGAGATTAGTTCTCGGTTCGGGAGGTATATTTATAGAAAGGGAAGGTGTTAGCACCCTTTCTATCCATGGTTATCCATGGGCTCTTAGATACTTTCTCATTTGTGTTTTCAAAATGTTTGTTTGCTTTTCAAGGTGAGTGGGTTTGAAAAAAGTTTCTTTGAAAGTTTCAGATCGACTCTTGTATCAGTCCTCAAGAGTGTTTGAAAAGTTGTTTTGAAAGCTTTTTGAAAAGTGTCGGTGTGAAAAGAGTTTTGATTTGTTTTTTTTTAATAGAGCAAGTATCTATGAGTCATCTACCTACCCTAAGGAATTAAGCTGTGTAGAAGTCCTTAAGGTAGTGCCATCCCACCATTGAGAGGTAGGTAGCACCACCGTTGGAGGTGTTCGGGTCAATTCGAGGGTTAGGGATAGTATGGTCACCAGAGCAATAGTAGGACACCTTAGAAGCTACCCCCATGTCATGTTCATGGACATGAGGACTTACTAAAACGTCCTATACTCGACGACCACGTTTCGAGGGGCAAGGCAACAGTGAGGCGTACCCTAAGAGTGGTGTGTGAATTGTGTGTCATTTTCAGTTATTATTTGTTTGTCATGCATTTGGTGATCTACGTTTTGATTTTATTTGGGCATACATTCTTTCATGTGATTAGCAGTTTAAAAGGTGCGGGAATTTAAAGTGCGGAAAATAAAGTCCTACGCTATTACAAGGTGCGGGTCTATACATCGCCAAATTAACACAGACCCGATTTTAAATAAAATGCGGAAAGTAAATGTCCTAATTATTTATTACAAGGCTTTGGGGCAATTACATAAATTTAAAACGAAAAATAGAAGCAAACGCGCGAAAAGAAATAAGAATCGAGAGTGCGAGGGCGTTGGACCCTTTAAGGAAATTGAATTGAAGTTACAAATTAATTAATGATTAAATAAAGAAAAGGACTTTTTTTTTATGTTTTTGTATTTAATGGAAATAAAGAAAATTAATTGGAATTGAAACCCTAATTCTAAGCATTTTTAATTATTAAAGAAAAAAGATTCAAGTTTGACCTAATTTACTAATTATTTAATATACATATTTACTTACAAAATAATTAATGGTTAATAATAATAAGAATAAAAATTTATTTATTGAGAAAAAAAGAATGAAAATTCTAAACCTAATTTTTATGTATTTTATTTATTTAAGAAAAAAAAAACATTAAAGTTGAAGACCTAAAATTAAACTAATTTGGTTGTTGCAATTTATTTACAAAATTAATAGAAATTAATATTAATAAAACATATTTTTTTTGTTTTATGATTTTCTGGTTTTTTGTGTTATAAAATTTATTTTATGAATTTAAATAAAACAATTAACATAATTAAAATGAATAAAAGAAAAGAGCAAAAAGAGAGAAAGTAAATGCAAACATGGGGGGTGGTTGACCCAATTATGGAGGTTTGTTTGGAGCATTCTTGGCCCACTGAATCAGGGCCCCTTTGACTTTTCCAGCGCGTCTGCATATGGTTGACTGAGGGTGTATGGTGGAGTGCATGACCTGGCCATTGGATGGAGGCTTCTGGGCACGTGGCAAGCTAGATGGTGAGGCTGCTTGGTGGACCATAGGAGGGCAAGTGTACCTGAATGCATTACAAGGAAAAATATAGAGAAATATGGGGGACCTGGGAATCGAACCCAGGTCCCAATGCTTGCATGACAACACACCTTCCACCAAGCCAAACGCGTTTATTTGTTAAATTAATGGACACTGATCAATATATGCAAAAAGTGCAATTATTCTGGAACAAACGAAAAAACACGCCAATGATTTGAATGCACCACTCACGTTCCTCAACGCATCATCTTCTTCAATTGTTATTTGTTTTGCCTGAAAAAAATAAGACTAGATAGCGGGGGTTTTAAACCCCCACTAAATGGTACCTACAAAAATAGCGAATAGAGCATAGTAAAAAAGAAAAAGGGCGCGAGGTATGGGTTCTACTCGTTTGGAGCTTCTGAATTCAGTGGTCCAAGTTTCGTGGCCTAATTTTTCCAGATGAGGAAAGCCCCTAATTCAAACTCCTGAAACCCTAGAATGCTTTCATGGTGGATTTCTGTACAGGCCTTATTAATTCAATTAAAGCATGCCTTAAGCTTCAGAACACTCATATTAGTCCAAATCAATGATTAAAAATTACAAATAACGCATGGATAATGAAACACGATTATGAAAATTTTCAACAAAAGTAGGACTTTTTTATACCGATTCCTTGTGTATAGAAAGTGGAAAAGGGTTGAGACACGATCAAGAAAGTCCTAGCAAGCCTTTAGAATGGATTGTAGGCTTTGAATCACACTGGAACTATGTTTTCAGTTTTAACTTTTTTTGTGAAAAATGCAAGTTTTGTTCTTATGCTTGAGGCGCAGCTTTCTCCTTTTTTGCATTAGGGTTGCAATGTGTATATATGTGTGAGTGCATTAGGTCAGAAAAATCAAGCCCAAAGCCTTGTATTCAATGATTTTGAATATTTGATTTTCAAGCATCTTTTCCAATCTTTTCTTGCCATGGAACTTGCCTATTTTGGAAGATCTTGCCTCTTGAGCATGTGCACGAAATATTTAGGTCATAAAGAGTGAATATGCTGCATAAAAAGATTTGGAAAACATGTTTTAGTATTTTTCTCATATTTAATTTTAATTAAATGAATTAATAGGATTAAAAACTCAATTAATTATTTAAAAATAAGAAAATAACTCCCCTTTGGGTCAATGGGTCGTGCATAGCTCTTGGGTGATGATTCTTGGAAGAAATTGAGGCCCATTAGCAATTTTGAGGCATTTGAAGCAAAGTTGACTTTTCAAAATTCCCAAAAATTTCCCAACTTCCACAAGGCATATCTTGCTCAATTTTTAAGCTTTGATCATGTTCTTAGACATTTTGGAAAGGTCTTGAAGTCCTCTAACCAATGCCTTTGGTACCATGTCATTTTGATTTACTAATCTCAAGTTATGGTCTTTGACTTAAAGTGCCTTTTTGTTGACTTTTGAAAATGACCTATAATGTTGAGATTGATAACTTTTTGTGAGAGCATTTCTTGGACTTGAAGTGTGAAGATGAGTTGTAGGAAATGTCATTCTCTTCAAAATGAGCTTTGGATGTAATTTTTCTGATAAACCATGTGGAAGTTATGCCTTGGTCAAGTTACAGTTAACTTTTTCAACTGTCCAAAAATAGAAACTTTTGCATCTTGAGACTTTTTGAGCCATGCCTTGAGAATCATGATCAAGAATTGATCAAATGATGTTTGTGGCTTCAAAATAAGATGTTGACCAAAATTTTGGACTTTTGATTGTCAAATGACCATTTTGCCCCTGCAGTTGATTGTAGGGCAATTAGGGTTTTTGACTGTGCAATCTGGTGCTGTGAGTCTTGAAACTTAGCATATGGATGCTTGACCCTGTTTGTAGGCATGTGGGACTTGTTTGGACCCTTGACAACTTCAACTTCTTTGCCAGAACCAAAACCCTAATTTTTGACTGTTAGGAGGCCATTGGACTGTGCAACCTTTGGGAGATTTTGAAGCATGCTCTTAGCAAATCTTGAAGAAGAATGGGAGGGCAAATTTTGGGGTACAACAGTTGCCCCTGTTCAATCTTCTTAAACCTGAGGATGTAGATTGGCTGGCGTGCCTTTCGTAATCCGAAGGTGGAAGATGATTGAACACTAGAGTGCCCAGAAATTTGCGCTCACATAGTAGTGTGATGGTGGGAATGGGCTTACAGATGCCATTTGGAGATTGACGGATAGGAAGATGGGCTTATAGATGCCATGTTGAGAGGTGATGGATAGGCGAATGGGCTTATAGATGCCATCGGGGTGTCGATCGCGTAAGAGTTTCCTTAGCGAGAACTTGCGTACCTGAAAAAAGAAAGATAATTACCTGGCCTGTTACAGGGATTGATTTTCAAACTCTTTAGGTAGATGCGCCCTGGATGATTATAGGAATTGAATCCTTAAACCTCTTCAGACGTGCCCTGGCGAGATACAGGAATCGAGTCTGGAGCTTCAAACGGTGATGAATGAATCAGGGATGGTTACTACCTCAACGGGACGATGAGAGAACCTTGGGAGATTACTACCTCAACAGTAACGATGAGAGAATCTAGGGCGATTACTACCTCAACAGTAACGATGAGAGAATCTGGGGCGATTACTACCTCAACAGTAACGATGAGAGAATCTGGGGCGATTACTACCTCAACAGTAACGATGAGAGAATCTTGGATGTCTTCTACTGAGTCTTCATTAGGAAAATCTTTAGGAATCGATTTAACTGGACCAGAGAAGGCCTTTGACTGGATCAGCATCAGAAAAATCTTTAGGAGTCGATTTAACTGAACCAGGCAAGGTCTTGGAATCTTCAACTGGAATAAGAATCAGGGAGATCTTAGGGTCGATCTGACTGAACCAGAGAAGGCCTTTGACTGGATCGGCATCAGAAAAATCTTTAGGAGTCGATTTAACTGAACCAGGCAAGGTCTTGGAATCTTCAACTGGAATAAGAATCAGGGAGATCTTAGGGTCGATCTGACTGAACCAGAGAAGGCCTTTGACTGGATCGGCATCAGAAAAATCTTTAGGAGTCGATTTAACTGAACCAGGCAAGGTCTTGGAATCTTCAACTGGAATAAGAATCAGGGAGATCTTAGGGTCGATCTGACTGAACCAGAGAAGGCCTTTGACTGGATCGGCATCAGAAAAATCTTTAGGAGTCGATTTAACTGAACCAGGCAAGGTCTTGGAATCTTCAACTGGAATAAGAATCAGGGAGATCTTAGCGTCGATCTGACTGAACCAGAGAAGGTTTTTGACTAACTTTGACTGGATAAGAATCAGAGAAATCTTAGAATTGATTTAACTGAACCAGACTAAAGTCTTGGAATATAGCTGAGAACTTAACTGGATCTTTCCTGAAAGGTAAAGGTCAGTCATATGCAATGCATGATATGGATCAAGCAATGATGTTCTCAACATAAATGAGATTGTGCGATGCGTTCATGCATGTATCATGATGTATGTGATGTTTATGAATGTATGTTTTCGTCTTAGGAAAATAAATCCTTGACATGTGCCGGGAAGTTAAATCCTGGGCTGATGGTTGAAGAGAATTCTTCGTTTCTGCTGGGGATGAAGATTGCAAGAATACTGGTAGGAGAAGATAACTCCGTTGGGGAATAAACTTGACAAATGGATTACTCTGCGAGGAAAAATTATTCTAGCTACCTTGCTGGGGAACAATACTCTGTGGGGAGAGAGGTACTTCGCTGAGATGTTAATGATAACTCCGCTGGGGATACCTTTGTTATGTTGGAAGTGTTAATAGACTCCGCTGGGGATAAGAAGACTTCGCCGAGGACGATTTTTCCGTGGCTTTTGGCTGAGGATAACCCAGTTATATCCTGGTAGGGAAATAACCTTTGAATAAAGCTGGGAGACGCGTTCGTGCTCTATAGGGGATAAGCTTCCAGAATCTACTGGGGATAAGCTTACTGCTGGGGAGATGATTCAAACTGTCCTGGGGAAATCTTGATTGGACTCTCCTGGGGAGATTTTTTGAGATATATTGGGGAAGTGGCTCCGCTGAATGTCTGGTATACCGCCGGGGAACAATCTTAGATCAAGACTGCCGGGGATGCTTGTTAGGAATATCTGTATACTTTGCTGAGGAATGTTGAGATCTGCTGGAGGATACGCAACTTCCTTAAGGCTGATAGTATAACTCTGCTTGGGGAGAGTGCATTGACTTGCTGACTCACTCTCTGGGGAATTAAGATATATTGGTTATGTTCTTCAGCTGAACTTACCTTGGTACCTTGGTGGATGGAACAATTAGATTGCTTAGACAACTCATTATTTCCCCTGTTTCTAATGTTACCTGTAATTAATCCTTTGTTTCGTATGCAAATATTTATGAGTTAGCAATTAGTGTCAAATGCATATATCACAAATTGAACCTTGGACGTTCTTCGCAAAACAAAACAGAAAAGAGAAAAAACAATTGGCAATTTGTCTGAAAAGTGAATTTATATTGATTTTTGAATTGCCTGTTGTTGTACCCCAAAATTTGCCCTCCCATATTCTTCAAGAAATTGCCAAGTCATGCCTCAAAGTTCCCCAAGGGTTGCACAGTGCAAAGGACTCCTATACAGTCAAAATTAGGGTTTTGGTTCTGATCAGGGAAATGAAGTTTTCAAGGGCCCAATCAAGTCTCACATGCCTATAAATATGGTCAAGTATCCTCATATCAAGTTTCAAGACATTCAGCACAAAATTGCACAGTCAAAAACCCTAATTGCACTACAGTCAACTGTAGGGGCAAAATGGTCATTTGACAGTCAAAAATTCAAATTTTTGGTCAACATATCATTTTGAAGCCACAAACATCATTTGATCAATGCTTGATCATGATTCTCAAAATTTGGCTCAGGAATCATCAAGATGCAAAAGTTTCCTTATTTGGACAGTTGAAAAAGTCAACTGAAATTGACCAGGGCATAACTTTCACATGGATTATCATAAAAATTCCATCCAAAGCTCATTTTGAAGAGAAAGACATTTCCTACAACTCATCTTCATACTTCAAGTCCAAGAAATGTTCTCACAAAAAGTTATCAATTTCAACATTATAGGTCATTTTCAAAAGTCAACAAAAAGGGACTTTAAGTCAAAGGCCATAATTTGGGATTGGTAAATCAAAATGACATGGGACCAAAGGCATTGGTTAGAGGACTCAAAGACCTTTCCAAAATGTCCAAGAACATGAGAAAAGCTTAAAAATTGAGCAAGTTATGCCTTGTGGAAGTTGGGAAATTTTTGGATATTTTGAAAAGTCAACATTACTTCAAATGACCTAAAATTGCTAATGGGCCCATTTTTCTTCCACAATTCATCATTCCAAGCATGTGCACGACCACTTGGCCCAAAGGGAAGTATTATTTCATTTTTTATTTATTTATTTGAATTTTTATTTATAATAATTCACTTAAATCAATTAAATATGTGAAAAATATTTAACTTAACCTAACAAATCTTTTTGTACATGTTTTATTCTCAATAATTCGTGCATATCCCAATATAGAAAGATTTGAAGAGATTGGAGCTGATTTGTATCAAAAAGCACATGGAAAAAGATTGAGAAAATCTTAGAAAATCAAATTTCCAAAATCATGAATGCAAGATATTTGGATCCATATTCTTAACCTAATTCACTCTTGCATAAGTATGGAACACAACCCTAATCATAACACGCACGCAACTGCTCAGAATATTGAAAACAAAAGCTTGAAATTTTGTTAAGAAACTGAATTCTGAAAACACCTCTGCAAGGCGATTCAGGTCTCTAGACTTCTTCCATTAGCTTCCTCAAGGTCCACTGAACGATTCTCAATCAAGAATACTCATCAGAACCCCAAGAATTGGTAACACGAGTGCAAACCGTACCAAGAAAAATTCATAATCGTGCATCATGATTCACGCATCCTTTGTAACTTTTAATGCTTGATTCATGTTCATTATGAGATTCTGAAACTAACCATACAAATTAATTGCGTTTTTGTGCGATATACGTGATTTTACCATTGATGCAGGCTAGGGTTTCTGGGACTCCAAATTAGGGGTTTCCTAATACTGTAAAATTAGACCACCACAATGCTATGGATGGATTCAGGGAGTTTGGACGAACAAAAACCAGTACTCGCGATCAATTTATGAGGCCTTATGGCCTATTCGCTATTTTTTCATATGGTACTTTCAGCAACGTTTGAAAACCGTTGCTCTTTGCTTGTATATTTCAGGAAAATAAAAAAACCAATGAAGGAGACGATGAAGTGGCGTGAGGTGATAGGGCTATTTGAATCTCGCGCGCAAAGTTCACTAACCTTTTGTTTTCCTTTTATAATATTTGTTATTTGTTTATTAATCAAAACGCGCATATAGAACAACTGGCAAGGCACATACGCTGGCAACATCCATGACCTGAGTTCGAGCCCCAGGTCTGTATTATTTCCCATATTATTTTGCAATCCACGTTCATATGCAATTTCAAGGTTGGAGCGTACCATACGCCCTCCAGATCAAACCATTCACAAAGCCAGGGAGATCAAATCAACGGCTCAGATCCCAGGAACATGGTGCATCTTGGTCAACGCCTCTGCACATGAGTAAAAAGTCCACAAGGCCATGAATTGAATTGGGCTCAAAATGCTTGGACTTAACCTCCATATTGGGGACTGACACCCCCTAGGTTTGCTTTTTTTTAATATTTCTTCTTTGCATTATTTCTATTCTTATTAAAATTATTATTTGTTTAATTAAATTAATTATTTTCACCAAATATAAAATATCACAAAAAATCAGAAAAAAGAGAGAAAACAATAAATTCTTTTTATTTTAATGTTTTTATTTGCATGTAATTATTTAGTTTTAATTTAAGTTGTAATTTTAATACTTTTAACAAAAAATCTAAAAAATGTAGAACTAGGGTTTAATTAATAATTTTTCATCCTTTTTTTATTTTTCTTTCAAATAATTAAATATTTATTTTATTTATTTTTATAATCAAATTTGCATGTAAAAATTAGGTTTAATTTAGGTTAAAAATTTCAATATTTCTTAATAAATTAAAAAATAACTAGAATTAGGGTTTGCATCTTATTTTGATTTTAATTAATTCTCCCTTTTCATATTACATCTTAAAAAACATAAAATACCAAAAAAACAAATTCTTTCTTTCTTTTAATTCATTAATTCCTCATTAAACCAATTTTTGCAAAAGGGTCCAACGCCCTCGTTTCGATTTAATTATTAATTCGCATATTATTTTATTTCGTTTAAATATTTATGTATCTCTCCCGAAGCCATGTAAATTACTTCTCGCACTTTTAATTCCTTTATTTATTTTCTGTCAAATCGGGTCCTGGATTAATTTTGGCGATGTGGACCCGCGCCATTTGTAATAGCTTAGAATTTACTTTTTCCCGCAATATTTTTAACTGTTAATCAAAAGCATGAAAGAATGTATGGACGAAATAAAAACAAGCGTAGAACACCAATAACATGACAAGATAAATACAAATGAAAACGACACACAATTCGCACACACCACCCCTAGGGTACGCCTCACTGTTGCCTTGCCTTCGAAAGGTGATCGTCGAGTAGAGGATGTCTTAGTAAGTCCTCATGATCCGGGAACCTGGCATGAGGGTAGCTTCTAAGGTGTCTTCCCATTGCTCTGGTGATCACCGTGTCCCGAACCTCGAATTGACCCGAACACCTCCAACGGTGGTGCTACCTACCTCTCAATGGTGGGACGGCACTACCTTAAGGACATTTACACAGCCTAATTCCTTAGGGTAGGTAGACGACTCATGGATACTTGCTCTCTTCAAAAACAAACGAAAATCTTTTCACACCGACACTTTTCAAAAAGCTTTCAAAACAATTTTTCAAACACTCTTGAGGACTGATACAAGAGTCGATCTGAAATCTTTAAACGAAACTTTTTCAAACCCACTCACAATTGAAAAGCAAACACTTTTGAAAACACAATGAGCAAGTATCTAAGAGCCCATGGATAACCATGGATAGAAAGGGTGCTAACACCTTCCCTTTCTATAACCTACCTCCCGAACCGAGAGCAATCTCTATAAGGAATTTTTCTGTGCTTTTGTCCTTTCCATTTGGAGAAAATAAAAGACGGTGGCGACTCTTGCTTCCGCGACATTTCGCGAACCAGCGATAAACAGTCAGTTCCAGATCCACCGATCACAGAACTGGCGACTCTGCTGGGGAATACTTTATAAAGTGAGGTGTACCTTAGGGTTAGTTCATAACTGTGTTTTCAATTGTATTGACTTGTCTGCTTTAAACTTGTGGGTCGCATGGGAGTTACATAGATCCTAACCCGGATCTGGGGATACCCTGTTTAGGTAGCATAAGCTGTGAGGGACCTGTCCGGCGTAGACCGACACAGGTGAAGCAGTGGCTACGTTGGTGTGGCACCTTGGTCTGTACCGATATCCCTTGTGTTGCAACGAGGAGAATATGGGTCTTCTAAGGAGTCATTAAGCACCAACAACCTTAGAACCTTAAATGACACAACTTGGCCATTAGAACAGTAGCAATATGCTACGCCCATTGAGGCTAAACTCTCGTGATGGTTCTGGCCGCAAGAAAAGATTGCGATGCTGGAGTTATGACCGATTGAGGGTAGTCAATGATATTGGGATCCTCTAAGAACCCGGTTACTTTGATAGGACAGGTATGAACCAACCAACTTCAAGAGGGTAGTACCTAGACCTCATGCTGGCCTTAAACTCTAAGGGCTTGTCCGGTGTGACTTGTGTGCCTTCGTACTTGACTACTTGCATGCTTGTTACCTGACACGTGAACTACTTGCAGGTTTTGTTTATAGTCCTTAATCGGGACTCATAACAGGGTATACTAAGTTTCTTACAGGTTTTGGTTTGCAGTCCTTAATTAGGACTCATAACAGGGTTTACCGAGTTTCTTGTAGGTTTTGTTTTTTAGTCCTTAACTGGGACTCATGACAGGTTTTACTTGAGTTTCTTGCAGGTTTCTGTTTATAGTCCTTAATAAGGGCTCATAATAGGGTTTATTCATATTACCCCATGCATCATGACATCATACCATTGCATACATCCTAACCCATTTCAGGGATCTCAAGGGCTTGTGATGCAGGTCATGATGAATCAAACATCTAGCAAGGGGCAAAGAGGATAAATTTTCCTCTAGCCAAAGTTGTCAGAGGCTATGACCCACTTGATATGGTGAGCCTTTGACCATTGGAAGAAAGACTCTCAACAAATATGAAGTTTCTTTCAATCAAGCTACCAGATCCAAATGCTAACAAATTTTCTTGTTTACCCCGCGAGGTCATTGAAAACATTACATGCATACTCATCATTGCATAACAGGTATTCTTGTTGCAGGTCACTTACCTTTCTCGCTGTTTATTTCAGCAATGGCTTCACAACAAGATAACCAGGACCTTCACGCTCAAGAGACTCAGTTCAGGGAAATCTTCCTAGGTCTATCCAAGGGGCAGGAAGAGTTGAGGACACTCCTCATGGGGAATCTGATCAGAAAGAGTCCTGAAGATGACAAGGACGAACAGCTGAAACGTCTACAAGCTGAGGTAGACACATTGAAAACCCAGATGCTGGGGCAAAGGGCACTCATTCAAGGTTTAGCTCAGGAGCAAGGAGAGCTGAGGGCCATGATCAGTCAGCTTCCTCAAGGCATGAAGCAACCAGCCCAAATCAGGGACCAGGTCATGGAACAGCTTCCAAGAAGTCAAAGGTTTGGGCCTCTCCAAGCTGCTATTACTTCACAGGTCCAACAACGACCTCGCCCAGAACAACGGGCTGATCAGAGCAAACCAGACAATCCTAAAAGGCAGTTCACCAAGATCAATATGTCGCTGGATCAAGCACTACAACAAATGTTAGAGGCAGGGCTGATCACCTTAAGGGCTCCTCTCCGGAATCCAAACACTTCTGCTCCTAACTATCATCCCAACGATAGGTACGCATACCATTCTGATAGCCCGGGGCATACTACGGACAACTGCTAGCCTCTCAAAAACAAGATTCAAGACATGATCGACGCTGGAGAGATTCAGTTTGAAGTACCTGAGACTCCAAACATAATCACTGCTCCCTTGCCAAATCATGGCTAGGATTGAGAAATTTTTGTTCATTCGAATGTTCAAGTTGCAATTTTCTTTTGTTCAAACATTTACTCATGTTAAACATTGTTATTTCATTAATGCATCGCATATGTCTGTTCTGAAACAATATATTCGTATTCACTAAATGCAAATTATTTTCATATTTTTTCTGATGTCAACTCTTGATCTAAAATTCTAAGCCTCTTGAGGGAGGATGACGAAAACGATACCGCAATCTTTACAGTATGCTTTTGAACAGACCCCGCTGATGAGGTACAGGCATTGTTTCAATCCCTAAACACTGGAGTTATAAGGATGATAATCCCTCGTCAACCCATCCGAGCCAAAGAAGTAGGAGTTTTTTCTTTTCGAAATTTAAAACCCTTAATCATAACCTGGGGCAGGGTAGTCTCTCAGTTGATCCAAGTGCATAACAAATGGCACCAAAGAGGTCCTTACGAAAAAAAAGAAGACAGTGATGGTTCCGAATAATCAATGAAGAAAGGCAGTCATTATATCTCAAAAATAAAAACCCATTAAGTCAAAACCCATGAAGGAGACTTACAAAAATGGGGCATCCCGCTGACTGTAATTCCAAAAAAGGAAACAGTTCAGGCAAAAAAAAAGAAAGGGATAACAAAAATCAGACAAGAAAGAGGTCTTACAAACCCTCAACAAAAAGGAATGACTGCCTATTCAAAATAAGTTATCAACATCCGAATCATCACCGGAAAATCAGAGCAAAGACTCAAACAAGGTCTAATGTATGATCAACTGAGTTTAGGTTTGGAGAACATCACGAAGAGCGGGTGGGTACAAATAATTTGAGCCTTTATCCTTTGTTTCTTAAACCGTGAACCAGGCCACGTTATAACCCTTAAAAGTCCTAGCTGAAGCATGGGTTAGTTCGAAAGCATACTGTTACGAAGGGTATCCTGACTCCTTAAGGCTTACGGTAAAATACGGAGTTGACATCACGTTTTACAAACAATCACTTGTTTTATGAAAAGAAGGCATTTTCAAAATCTTCAAGACAGACATAAGCTTTGCATTTTTAACATAACCTTGTTTGCATATGAACATTTGTTTGAACAGCAGGGAAATTCGCACGATGAATACCTAGTGAACAAAAGCACTTCCAATCAAGGGACATGACATGATCATGGTCCATCATCTGGAGCAGTCCAATCAAGATTCGGAGAATCTCTCAAAGGCCAAATAGCCTGGGGCAAATCTCCGCCTGAGTCACTTGGGGCATTCCAACAACGAATCTGGCCTGATCAAACACCTTCTGGTGGCATGACAGAACACTTCTAACAGGGGCAACTCCCTACTTTCTGAGAACGGACATAGTCGAAAAAAATACTACGTATAATCAAAGACCCGCTAGGTTGACACACCTAGGCAAAAATAAGGGCTTCCCGGCGAACCAAAAGGGTTCAGGCAAAATGAAGGGATGAAATGAAAAAAATCTGTACACCCGGCAAGTCGAAAACCTGAAAAGGCAGCTTGGGCAAAAATAGGTATCCCGGTGGACTGAAAACCCGAAAGGGCGGTCCAGGCAGAAGTTAGGGATCAAAACGTACGACTATGTCCTATCGTCTTGTCACTTGCCTACCAGAAGAAGGTTTGTCCATCAACAATTATCAGCACCTCACAGGTCTTCCTCTCCCACCTCAGAAACAGGGGCAATAAAGAGTAGTCTGAGCAATCTAATTGTTCTGTCCTCTAAAGGCACCAAGGTAGGTTCAGCTGAAGAATATAACCAGGCATCTTAATCCCCCAGAGAGTGAGCCAGCAAGCAATACACTCTCCCCGAGCAAAGTTACAATCAAATCTTAAAGAAGTTGGGTATCCTCCAGCAGATCCCAACACTCCCCATCAGCAATATACATATTCTTAACAAGCATCCCCGGCAGTCTTGGTCTAAAGATTGTTCCCCGGCGGCATACCAACATTCAAAGGAATCACTTCCCCCGCAGTCCAATCTTTCCCCAGGAGAGTCCAATCTAGTTCCCAAGGAAAGTTGGAATCCATCTCCCCAAGCAGTAAGCTTATCCCCAGTAGATTCTGGAAGCTTATCCCTCGCAAAGCACGAAAGCATCTCCCGGCTTTATTTAAAGAGTTATTTCCTTAACAGGATATAACTGGGTTATCCTCAGCCAAAAGCCACGGAAAGAGCGTCCTCGACGAAGTCTTCTTACCCCAGCGAAGTCCATCAACACTTCCAACAACAAGGGTATCCCCAGCAAATTATTATCAACACTCAGCAAGGCATCCCTCTTCCCACAGAGTATTGCTTCCCAGCATGGTCGCTAGAGTATCTTTTCTCCCCGCAGAATCTTCCATTTGCCAAGTTTATTCCGCAACGGAGTCATCTTCTCCTACCGGTATTCTTGCAGTTATCATCCCCAGCGGAAGCAAAATCTATTCTTCAACATCAGCCCAGGATATGACTTCCCGGCACCCGTCAAGGATTTACTTTCCTAGATGAAAACATACATTCATAAAACATCACATACATCATTATAGCATGCATAGACGCATTATATCATATAAATCTCATTTATGTTGAGAATATCATTGCTTGATCCATATCATGCATTGCATATGACTGACCTTTACCTTTCAGGAAAGATGCAGTTGAAATTCTCAATCATATTTCAAGACCTAGACCGGTTCAGTTAATCGACTCCAAGATTTCTTATCCAGTCCCAGGCCTTCTCTAGTCCAGCTAAATCGACTCCCAACAGATTTTTCTGATAAAGACTCAGTAGAAGTTATCCCAAATTATAATTTCCTATTGGTTCTCTCTCCGACGGTGCATGAGGTTTCCATTGTAGGTTCCTTTTCAGATTATTCCTTTTCCTATGGTTCCCTCTCCGACGGTGAGTGAGGTGATAATTCCTTTTCCTATGGTTCCCTCTCTGACGGTGAGTGAGGTGATAATTCCTTTTCAGATTATAATTTCCTATTGGTTCCCTCTCCGACGGTGAGTGAGGTGATAATTCCTTTTCAGATGGTTCCCTCTCCGACGGTGAGTGAGGTGATAATTCCTTTTCAGATGGTTCCCTCTCCGACGGTGAGTGAGGTGATAATTCCTTTTCAGATGGTTCCCTCTCCGACGGTGAGTGAGGTGATAATTCCTTTTCCTATGGTTCCCTCTCCGACGGTGAGTGAGGTGATAATTCCTTTTCCTATGGTTCCCTCTCCGACGGTGAGTGAGGTGATAATTCCTTTTCCTATGGTTCCATCTCCGACGGTGAGTGAGGTGATAATTCCTTTTCAGATGGTTCCCTCTCCGACGGTGAGTGAGGTGATAATTCCTTTTCAGATGGTTCCCTCTCCGACGGTGAGTGAGGTGATAATTCCTTTCAGATTATAATTTCCTAGGGTTCCCTCTCCGACGGTGAGTGAGGTGATTCCCTTTCAGATTATAATGGCCTATGGTTCTCTTCCCGATCCTGCGAAGATGGTAATTCCCACCAAGATTTTCTCAGCGAGCGTTGTTGAAGTTAAAGTCACCCAAGGTTCTCTTACCGTTCATGCTAAGGTAGTAACCATCCCTGGTTCATTCATCATCTTGTGAAGCTCCAGATCCATCTCCCGTAACCAGTCAGGACATATCTATGCCAAGCATCTGAAATCAACTCCTGCAACGTGTCAGGTACTCATGTTTCTTTTGCAGGTATGCAGGTTCTCGCTAGGGAATCTCTTACGCGATCAACATCCAGATGGCATCTATAAGCCCATCATCCTATCCAGCGACCTCTAAATGGCATCTATAAGCCCATTTCACCATCACATTGCTACTATGTGAGTGCAAATTTTTGGGCACTCTAGTGTTCAATCATCTTCTACCCTCGGATTACGAAAGGCACGTCAGCCAATCTGCATCCTCAGGTCTAAGAAGATTGAACAGGGGCAACTGTTGTACCCCAAAATTTGCCCTCCCATATTCTTCAAGAAATTGCCAAGTCATGCCTCAAAGTTCCCCAAGGGTTGCACAGTGCAAAGGACTCCTATACAGTCAAAATTAGGGTTTTGGTTCTGATCAGGGAAATGAAGTTTTCAAGGGACCAATCAAGTCTCACATGCCTATAAATATGGTCAAGTATCCTCATATCAAGTTTCAAGACATTCAGCACAAAATTGCACAGTCAAAAACCCTAATTGCACTACAGTCAACTGTAGGGGCAAAATGGTCATTTGACAGTCAAAAGTTCAAATTTTTGGTCAACATATCATTTTGAAGCCACAAACATCATTTGATCAATGCTTGATCATGATTCTCAAAATTTGGCTCAGGAATCATCAAGATGCAAAAGTTTCCTTATTTGGACAGCTGAAAAAGTCAACTGAAATTGACCAGGGCATAACTTTCACATGGATTATCAGAAAAATTCCATCCAAAGCTCATTTTGAAGAGAAAGACATTTCCTACAACTCATCTTCATACTTCAAGTCCAAGAAATGTTCTCACAAAAAGTTATCAATTTCAACATTATAGGTCATTTTCAAAAGTCAACAAAAAGGGACTTTAAGTCAAAGGCTATAATTTGAGATTGGTAAATCAAAATGACATGGGACCAAAGGCATTGGTTAGAGGACTCAAAGACCTTTCCAAAATGTCCAAGAACATGAGAAAAGCTTAAAAATTGAACAAGTTATGCCTTGTGGAAGTTGGGAAATTTTTGGATATTTTGAAAAGTCAACATTACTTCAAATGACCTAAAATTGCTAATGGGCCCATTTTTCTTCCACAATTCATCATTCCAAGCATGTGCACGACCACTTGGCCCAAAGGGAAGTATTATTTCATTTTTTATTTATTTATTTGAATTTTTATTTATAATAATTCACTTAAATCAATTAAATATGTGAAAAATATTTAACTTAACCTAACAAATCTTTTTGTACATGTTTTATTCTCAATAATTCATGCATATCCCAATATAGAAAGATTTGAAGAGATTGGAGCTGATTTGTATCAAAAAGCACATGGAAAAAGATTGAGAAAATCTTAGAAAATCAAATTTCCAAAATCATGAATGCAAGATATTTGGATCCATATTCTTAACCTAATTCACTCTTGCATAAGTATGGAACACAACCCTAATCATAACACGCACGCAGCTGCTCAGAATATTGAAAACAAAAGCTTGAAATTTTGTTAAGAAACTGAATTCTGAAAACACCTCTACAAGGCGATTCAAGTCTCTAGACTTCTTCCATTAGCTTCCTCAAGGTCCACTGAACGATTCTCAATCAATAATACTCATCAGAACCCCAAGAATTGGTAACACGAGTGCAAACCATACCAAGAAAAATTCATAATCGTGCATCATGATTCACGCATCCTTTGTAACTTTTAATGCTTGATTCATGTTCATTATGAGATTCTGAAACTAACCATACAAATTAATTGCGTTTTTGTGCGATATACGTGATTTTACCATTGATGCAGGCTAGGGTTTCTGGGACTCCAAATTAGGGGTTTCCTAATACTGTAAAATTAGACCACCACAATGCTATGGATGGATTCAGGGAGTTTGGACGAACAAAAACCAGTACTCGCGATCAATTTATGAGGCCTTATGGCCTATTCGCTATTTTTTCATATGGTACTTTCAGCAACGTTTGAAAACCGTTGCTCTTTGCTTGTATATTTCAGGAAAATAAAAAAACCAATGAAGGAGACGATGAAGTGGCGTGAGGTGATAGGGCTATTTGAATCTCGTGCGCAAAGTTCACTAACCTTTTGTTTTCCTTTTATAATATTTGTTATTTGTTTATTAATCAAAACGCGCATATAGAACAACTGGCAAGGCACATACGCTGGCAACATCCATGACCTGGGTTCGAGCCCCAGGTCTGTATTATTTCCCATATTATTTTGCAATCCACGTTCATATGCAATTTCAAGGTTGGAGCGTACCATACGCCCTCCAGATCAAACCATTCACAAAGCCAGGGAGATCAAATCAACGGCTCAGATCCCAGGAACATGGTGCATCTTGGTCAACGCCTCTGCACATGAGTAAAAAGTCCACAAGGCCATGAATTGAATTGGGCTCAAAATGCTTGGACTTAACCTCCATATTGGGGACTGACACCCCCTAGGTTTGCTTTTTTTTTAATATTTCTTCTTTGCATTATTTCTATTCTTATTAAAATTATTATTTGTTTAATTAAATTAATTATTTTCACCAAATATAAAATATCACAAAAAATCAGAAAAAAGAGAGAAAACAATAAATTCTTTTTATTTTAATGTTTTTATTTGCATGTAATTATTTAGTTTTAATTTAAGTTGTAATTTTAATACTTTTAACAAAAAATCTAAAAAATGTAGAACTAGGGTTTAATTAATAATTTTTCATCCTTTTTTTATTTTTCTTTCAAATAATTAAATATTTATTTTATTTATTTTTATAATCAAATTTGCATGTAAAAATTAGGTTTAATTTAGGTTAAAAATTTCAATATTTCTTAATAAATTAAAAAATAACTAGAATTAGGGTTTGCATCTTATTTTGATTTTAATTAATTCTCCCTTTTCATATTACATCTTAAAAAACATAAAATACCAAAAAATCAAATTCTTTCTTTCTTTTAATTCATTAATTCCTCATTAAACCAATTTTTGCAAAAGGGTCCAACGCCCTCGTTTCGATTTAATTATTAATTCGCATATTATTTTATTTCGTTTAAATATTTATGTATCTCTCCCGAAGCCATGTAAATTACTTCTCGCACTTTTAATTCCTTTATTTATTTTCTGTCAAATCGGGTCCTGGATTAATTTTGGCGATGTGGACCTGCGCCATTTGTAATAGCTTAGAATTTACTTTTTCCCGCAATATTTTTAACTGTTAATCAAAAGCATGAAAGAATGTATGGACGAAATAAAAACAAGCGTAGAACACCAATAACATGACAAGATAAATACAAATGAAAACGACACACAATTCGCACACACCACCCCTAGGGTACGCCTCACTGTTGCCTTGCCTTCGAAAGGTGATCGTCGAGTAGAGGATGTCTTAGTAAGTCCTCATGATCCGGGAACCTGGCATGAGGGTAGCTTCTAAGGTGTCTTCCCATTGCTCTGGTGATCACCGTGTCCCGAACCTCGAATTGACCCGAACACCTCCAACGGTGGTGCTACCTACCTCTCAATGGTGGGACGGCACTACCTTAAGGACATTTACACAGCCTAATTCCTTAGGGTAGGTAGACGACTCATGGATACTTGCTCTCTTCAAAAACAAACGAAAATCTTTTCACACCGACACTTTTCAAAAAGCTTTCAAAACAATTTTTCAAACACTCTTGAGGACTGATACAAGAGTCGATCTGAAATCTTTAAACGAAACTTTTTCAAACCCACTCACAATTGAAAAGCAAACACTTTTGAAAACACAATGAGCAAGTATCTAAGAGCCCATGGATAACCATGGATAGAAAGGGTGCTAACACCTTCCCTTTCTATAACCTACCTCCCGAACCGGGAGCAATCTCTATAAGGAATTTTTCTGTGCTTTTGTCCTTTCCATTTGGAGAAAATAAAAGACGGTGGCGACTCTTGCTTCCGCGACATTTCGCGAACCAGCGATAAACAGTCAGTTCCAGATCCACCGATCACACCTGTAAATAGGCGTTTTATGTACAAGAGGCTGACGTCCTAGTAAGAGAACGCCGCCGAAAAAAAGAGTTTATACAAATTTGTACAAAGGAAAATAAAACAGCTGTGTGAAAAGAATAATCCCACTGGGTTCCAACTCTGCTATCGCCTTTATATCTTTGAGCGTCTCATCACTTGATGACCTAGCTGAAGATGAAGCTGATTGATTGATGCTGTCTGAACTTGATGTTGATACCGGATTCTGGATGCAAGGTGATCCAATGAGACATAGTATTACGCTTCATCCCTAACTTTTTCCTGGACCGCCCTTTCGGGTTTTCGGTCCACCGGGATACCCATTTTTTCCCAAGCCGCCTTTTCAGGTTTTCGACTTGCCGGGTGTACAGATTTTTTATTTCATCCCTTATTTTGCCCGAACCCTTTTGGTTCGCCGGGAAGCCCTAATTTTTGCCTAGGTATGTCAACCTAGCGGGTCTTTTTTCATGCGTAGTATCTTTTTACTATGTCTGCATTGGCGGGGTGAGGAAGGTCGTCACCATCCATGGTGGTTAGAATCATGGCTCCTCCTAAGAACACATGTTTAACCACAAATGGCCCTTCGTACGTAGGGGTCCATTTTCCCCCTTAGATCACTCTAAGGAAGGACGATGCGTTTGATTACCAGATCCCCAACTTGATACTCTTGTGGTCTGACCTTTTTGTTAAATGCCCTGATCATCCGTTTTTGGTACGTCTGACCATGACAAATAGCAGCAAGTCTCTTTTTGTCGATTAGATTTAATTGATCAAGTCGTGTCTGGATCCAATCATCTTCGCTCAGATCTGCATCCTTCATTATCCAGAGAGAGGGTATCTGCACTTCGATCGGTAAGACTGCCTCCATACCATAGACCAAGGTGAAGGGAGTTGCCCCGGTTGACGTCCTTGCTGAGGTACGGTACCCATGTAGAGCAAACGGTAACATCTCGTGCCAATCTTTATAGGTCACTGTCATCTTCTGCACAATTTTCTTAATGTTCTTATTTGCTGCTTCTACAGCCCCATTCATCTTCGGTCGGTAGGGAGAAGAGTTGTGGTGCTGTATCTTGAATTGCTCGCAGAGCTCAGTGATCATCTTGTTATTAAGATTGGTACCGTTGTCTGTAATGATTCTTTCTGGGACGCCGTACCGACAGATCAGATTGTGACGAATGAACCGTGCCACAACGTTCTTGGTTACTGTAGCGTAGGAAGTTGCTTCAACCCACTTCGTAAAATAATCAATCGCTACCAGGATGAAGTGATGCCCGTTGGATGTCGTAGGTTTAATCTCGCCGATCATATCTATGCCCCACATTGCAAAAGGCCAAGGTGCTGTCAAGACATTCAGAGGAACTGGAGGAACGTGCACCTTATCTGCATATACCTGGCACTTATGACATGTCCGAGAATGTTGGTAACAGTCGGCTTCCATTGTGGACCAGAAATACCCTGCCCGAAGGATCTTCTTTGCCATAGTGTGTCCACTGGAATATGTTCCGAAGGTACCCTCATGCAGCTCTGCCATGATCCTTTCTGCTTCAGTCTTATCCACACTACGCAGTAAGGTCGAATCATGGTTTCGCTTGTATAGGATGTCGTTGCTGAGGAAGAACTTTGTTGCGAACCTTCTCAGAAACTTCTTATCATTGACAGATGCACCTTCAGGGTATTCCTGAACTTCCAAATATCTCTTCACCTCATGGTACCAAGGCTTCTCAGTCACCAATTCAGTCTTAAGATCACAACAGTATGCCGGTTCGTCCAGTTTCCAGATGATGACCCGGGAGCCTCATTGTCCCATTTGACCTTGAACATGGAAGACATCGTAGCTAACACGTCCGCCAACTGATTCTCCTCTCTTGGGAAATGTTCAAAGGTTATCTCTGTGAAGTGGGGGATCAATGTCAACACACACTCCTTGTAAGGAATAAGATTCGGATGTTTCGTATCCCACTCGCCTTTGATCTGATTGATCACGAGAGCAGAATCTCCGAAGACACTCAGAAACTTGATCCTTAAGTCAATCGCGGCTTGGAGACCCATGATGCATGCCTCATACTCCGCCATGTTGTTGGTGCAGTTGAAACATAGTCGGGCAGTGAATGGAGTATGAGTGCCTTGAGGGGATATGATCACAGCGCCGATACCGTTACCCAAAGAATTGGAGGCTCCGTCAAAGTGCATAGACCATCGGGATCCTTCCTCAGGTCCTTCATCCGGTCCAGGTACTTCACAATCAGTCACTATCATGATACTCTCGTCTGGAAACTCGAAGTTCATTGACTGATAGTCGTCTACTGCCTGATGTGCCAAGTGGTCTGCTAACACACTCCCCTTGATAGCTTTCTGAGTTGTGTACTGGATGTCGTATTCTGTCAAGATCATTTGCCATCTTGCTATTCTCCCAGACAGGGTAGGCTTTTCAAATATGTACTTTATAGGATCCATCTTTGAGATCAACAAGGTAGTGTGAGTTAGCATATACTGTCTCAGCCGGCGAGTAGCCCATACCAAAGCGCAGCAAGTTTTCTCGAGCAGTGAGTATCGGGTCTCACAGTCGGTAAACTTTTTGCTAAGGTAATAAATGGCGTGCTCTTTTCGGCCAGACTCGTCATGCTGCCCCAGCACACACCCCATTGAGTTATCAAGTACTGTCAGGTATAATATCAGAGGTCTCCCTTCAACCGGTGGCATAAGAATGGGTGGTTCTTGGAGATACTCTTTGATTCTGTCAAAAGCGGCCTGACATTCATCATTCCAACGTACTACCTGATCTTTCTTCAGCAGCTTGAAGATTGGTTCACAGGTAGCAGTTAGGTGTGAGATGAATCGGGCAATGTAATTCAGGCATCCTAAAAAGCCTCTGACCTCTTTCTCTGTCTTAGGAACTGGCATCTCTTGAATAGCTTTGACCTTGGCAGGGTCCACTTGAATACCCTTATCACTTACAACGAAGCCTAGCAACTTTCCAGATCTAACCCCGAAGGTGCACTTGTTCGGGTTCAACCTCAGCTTGTACAGTTTCAGACGGTCAAACAACTTCTGCAGATGATCAAGGTGTTCTTGCTCAGTTTGGGACCTTGCAATCATGTCGTCGACGTACACTTCAATCTCATGATGGATCATGTCATGAAATAAAGCAACCATGGCATGTTGGTAGGTTGCCCCAGCATTCTTCAACCCGAATGGCATGACCTTGTAGCAGAAGGTGCCCCACTGAGTAACAAACATAGTCTTTTCCATATCTTCCGGAGCCATCTTGATCTGATTATACCCTGAAAAACCATCCATGAAAGAGAACACCTTGTGCTGGGCAGTATTGTCAACCAGGAAGTCAATGTGAGGTAGGGGAAAGTCATCCTTGGGGCTGGCCCTGTTCAGATCCCTGTAGTCGACACACATTCTGACCTTACCATCCTTCTTTGGTACCGGCACCACATTAGCAACCCAATGAGGATAAGAAGTCATTGCTAGAAACCCGGCATCGAATTGCTTCATAACCTCAGTTTTGATCTTCTCAGACATCTCTGGACGCATACGGCGGACCTTTTGCTTAACTGGAGGGCAGTCTTCCTTGGTAGGCAAATGATGGACCACAATGTCGGTATCCAACCCAGGCATGTCTTCGTAGGACCAGGCAAAGATCTCCACATAATCATGTAACATTTGAGTCAACCGTTGCTTCACGCTGAGCTCCAGATTAGAACCAATCTTGACTTCCTTTCTGTTTGCCTCAGTACCCAGATTTATCGTCTCCACTGGCTCTTCATGTGGTTGAATTGCCCTCTCTTCCTGGAGTAACAGTCTTGCAAGCTCACCAGGCACTTCGCAATCATCTTCACCTTTGTCTTCGGCTAAGTTGATCGGATTTTCAAAGTCATAACTGGCAGTAGCAGAGTCGTTACCAGTGAGATCCAGAGTGGATTGAAACCTGTATGAGTGAGTGTGTGTAAGTACAGCTGTTTTGCAATATATAAAGAAAGGAAAGAAAGAAAAGGAGCATAAGATTTGAAGTGCGAGAAAATGTCCAAGGTCTTTATTCATGATATATGTAAATGACAGTTATAAGCCCTCACAAATGAAGCCAACGGTGCCCCGGGTAAGACACCGGGCCATAAAGTTTCAGTTCATTGTTTATTACAAATAACAAAAACAAAGGAATTCATTACTGCGTAACAAAAGTAACAGGTAGGTTGTCTTTTGCATTCCAATTGCTAGGTCCATTGTCGGCCGTCGGATAAATCCAGCTGTCGAACTCATATTCTTCCACCTCGTCATCATCCCTGATAGCATTCACTCCATGAGCAGGCAGGGGAGCTGTCACTACATTGGGCTTCTCAGGTGCCTCAAACTGTACCTCCTTTGCATCAATAAGGTCCTGCACCTTATTTCTCAGGGCCCAGCAGTCATCAGTAGAATGCCCCGGGCTATCAGAGTGATAAGCACAGCGGGCATTTGGATTATACTTCGGAGAGGCAGTATTCACAACCTTCGGGGCCTCCCTGACAGTCACTAAGTTGGTGGATAACAGCTGCGGCAAGATTTGTGACAAGGTCATACTCAGCCGGGTAAACTCTCTTCTGGGTCTTTCAGCCCTTTGTTAATTGGTTTGCCGAGGAGCGGCAGCAGATTTAGCAATCATCACCGCGTTAGCAGATTGGCGGCGCTCCGGTTTATCTTGCCTCCTAGGCCCATACACAACACTGGCCTCCTTCTTAAAAGGTTTCTTCTCAGAAATTGAAGACGCACCTTTCTGAATTTTACCGGACTTCATTCCAGCCTCTATCCTCTCCCCAGTCAGAATAAGGTCAGTGAACCCTGCAGACGAATTACCGATAAGATGATTGAAGAATGGCCCGGATAGGGTCCCCAAGAACATATCCACCAGCTCACGGTCTGTTAACAGAGGCTGCACCCTGCCAGCCAGGTCCCTCCACTTCTGCGCATACTCTTTAAAACCTTCGCCTGACCCTAGCGACATATCCTGGAGTTGGGTACGTGTAGGGGCAAGGTCGGCATTATATTGATACTGCTTGTAAAAAGCAGTAGCCAACTCCTCCCAGTTACGAACTTTGGTTCCATCCAGCTGATAGAACCATTCGAGATGAGTCCCTGAAAGACTCTCCTGGAAGAAGTGGATCCACAAGTTCTTATCCACTGTGTACGGCTGAATCTTCCGCACATAAGATCTGAGGTGTAGCTTGGGGCAAGACGCCCCGTCATACTTGGTGAAAGAAGGTGCTTTAAACTTGTGAGGAATGATCACACCAGTAGATAAACCCAAGTCTCCGAAATCCAAACCAGGCACTTGTTGGATCTCCATGGCGTTCAGACGGTCTCCCAACTGCTTGTATCTGTCTTCAGCCGGAGGATACTGTTCCTCATTAAAATCAGTCTCGTTGTCAGAGACTACCGGACTTGGAGCCCTTCCCCCCTAGGGACTGTCTTTGCCTACAGAAGAACCAGCTTCCTCATTCTGCAGAGTGTTACCAAACCTCCGGCCCGTGTTGAAAAGAACAGTTCTCTTCTTCTTCTTCTTATGAACCAGCAAGGCCTTCAGTTCCTCTTGACCTTTAGCCAAACCCAAAATCAGCTCTTGAAATTGTGCGTTCTGCGCCTGAAGGGCCTTGATAGACATCTCGGTAGAGGATTCAGGGTTCATGATGCTAAAATAAACAGCGAAGAACAGTAAGCAACCTGAAAAGAAGAGTACCTGCTATGCACATGATGAATGGAATGCGTATGATTTATGTTTTCAAAGACAATCAGGAATCAACTTTGTAAACAAAAAGGAACACACTTCATTAGATTCAACTTGGAAATTTAAATTGTTCAACAGATTGCCCTTAGGCGTTACATAGAAATGGAAATACTGAAAAGGGAAATAAAACTGTAAGAGAACATCCAAAGCTTATTAGTGATCCCATGGTCTCCTCTTCTCAGTACGGATGTAGTCATTCAGAGCTTGCTCATTCTCCAACTGCTTTGTCAGCTTCTGGATCTTTAATTCCTGCTCGTTGAACTTTTCCCGATAAAAATCCCGTTCTTCTTGCAGTTGCGACCAAGACCTTTTTAATGTCTCATAATCAGTAGGCATCTGAGGAGGGAGGACAGTTGGAGGAGCCCCATCTTTGTCAGGATACTCAAGAATGACGGGTCTGACAGCTTCGTATGGCATACCTAACTTCTGAGCACGGATGCGAACCCATTTGTAGTAGGCTTCCATAGGTAGAGAAGTCTTTGGCCCCAACTCTTGTGGGTCAGCTTTATGAACTCTGTCCCAAGCCTTGATGAACCTACGACGCAACTCGTCACTATCCACCTGAAACTCAAAACTGATGTGAGGCACCAACATCTCATGAGGCCCTGCTCTTCTGGCCCTTCCAAACTGACGGAGCGCTAGACATGGATTGTAAGAGCTTCCTCCTTGAGTACCAATCAGAGGAACATTAGGGTATTCTCTGCAACGATCAATAACAGCTATCTCATCCAAACCTCTGAAAGTCCAAATGATGTCCTTATCAGTGAAAGACATTAACCTATGAGCCCAACCTCTTCCTTCTTGGTTCTTCAGCACGAACTTAGGGAGGTGCGAAATAAACCACCTCACCAACAGAGGGATGCAACACCACAGAGTTCCTCGTCTTCGGGCAGTACGAGCATAAAGTTGTTGCAAGATATCACCCAAGAGAGTGGGCACAAGATTCTGAGACATGAAGATCCTTATGGCAGTGACGTTAATGAAGTTATCAGGATTAGGAAACAAGACTAGCCCATAGATTAAGAGAGCCAAGATGTCTTCATATGCCCTAAAGTCCAAGTCATTCCAGAAACTGTTAGCTTTACCAACCAGAAATTTGGCCAAGAAACCCTTAACTCCGCTTCTAGTCACCCAGTTGTCCATTACTTCTTGGTGAGTCAAGGGAAGAGCTACAGCAACCTCCTCAAGCCTAAGAGTCTTTTCCCAACCAGTGTAGGGAGTCTGATCCAAGATAGGGATACCAAGCAAATCAGAGAATTCTTCCAGGGTAGGGACCAGCTGGAAGTCTTGAAAGGTGAAGCACTGGTACAGAGGGTCATAGAACTGGGTCAGGACACTCATCAACTGTTGATCCCGCTTTGCAGTGATTAAACTAAGAAGAGAACCATGCCTCTGGATGAAGGAAGTGGTGTTTGGAATTCTGCTAACCAATTCTTCAAGTAACTCAGGTGGGTGAACAAAGTTGAACCGGATAGTATTCCTTCGCATAGGCATCATGATGTCCTACAAAACAGAGCAAAGGTGAAACCCTCTTGTCTTTGAAATGGTCAGTCCTTATGCAGGATGCATGCAATGCTCATGATGGCATGATGTTATGATAAAGCACATCACAAATATTTACAAAGGCAAACATGATAAGGCACACAAGTCACACAAGACAAGCCCTTAGAGTTTAGGCCAGCATGAGGTCTAGGTATTACCCTCTTTCAGTTTGTTGGTTCATACCTGTCCTATCAAAAGTAACCGGGTTCTTAGAGGATCCCAACATCATTGACTACCCTCAATCGGTCATAACTCCAGCATCGCAATCTTTTCTTGCGGCCAGAACCATCACGAGAGTTTAGCCTCAATGGGCGTAGCATACTGCTACTGTTCTATTGGCCAAGTTGGGTCATTTAAGGTTCTAAGGTCGGTTGGTGCTTAATGACTCCTCAGAAGACCCATATTCTTCTCGTTGCAACACAAGGGATATCGGTACAGACCAAGGTGCCACACCAATGTAGCCACTGCTTCACCCATGTCGGTCTACGCCGGACAGGTCCCTCACAGCTTATGCTACCTAAACAGGGCATCCCCAGATCCGGGTTAGGATCTATGTAACTCCGATGCAACCCACAATTTAAAGAAAACAAGTCAAAACAATTGAAAACACAGTTATGAACTATCCTAAGGTACACCTCACTTTAAGATTTCCCCAGCAGAGTCGCCAGTTCTGTGATCGGTGGATCTGGAACTGACTGTTTAACGCTGGTTCGCGAAATGTCGCGGTAAGCAAGAGTCGCCACCGTCTTTTATTTTCTCCAATATGGAAAGGACAAAAGCACAGAAAAATTCCTTATTGAGATTAGTTCTCGATTCGGGAAGTAGATTTATAGAAAGGGAAGGTGTTAGCACCCTTTCTATCCATGGTTATCCATGGGCTCTTAGATACTTACTCATTTGTGTTTTCAAAATGTTTGTTTGCTTTTCAAGGTGAGTGGGTTTGAAAAAAGTTTCTTTGAAAGTTTCAGATCGACTCTTGTATCAGTCCTCAAGAGTGTTTGAAAAGTTGTTTTGAAAGCTTTTTGAAAAGTGTCGGTGTGAAAAGAGTTTTGATTTGTTTTTTTTAATAGAGCAAGTATCTATGAGTCATCTACCTACCCTAAGGAATTAAGATGTGTAGAAGTCCTTAAGGTAGTGCCATCCCACCATTGAGAGGTAGGTAGCACCACCGTTAGAGGTGTTCGGGTCAATTCGAGGGTTAGGGACAGTGTGGTCACCAGAGCAATAGTAGGACACCTTAGAAGCTACCCCCATGCCATGTTCATGGACATGAGGACTTACTAAAACGCCCTATACTCGACGACCATGTTTCGAGGGGCAAGGCAACAGTGAGGCGTACCCTAAGAGTGGTGTGTGAATTGTGTGTCATTTTCAGTTATTATTTGTTTGTCATGCATTTGGTGATCTACGTTTTGATTTTATTTGGGCATACATTCTTTCATGTGATTAGCAGTTTAAAAGGTGCGGGAATTTAAAGTGCGGAAAATAAAGTCCTACGTTATTACAAGGCGCGGGTCTATACATCGCCAAATTAACAGGGACCCGATTTTAAATAAAATGTGGAAAGTAAATGTCCTAATTATTTATTACAAGGCTTTGGGGCAATTACATAAATTTAAAACGAAAAATAGAAGCAAACGCGCGAAAAGAAATAAGAATCGAGAGTGCGAGGGCGTTGGACCCTTTAAGGAAATTGAATTGAAGTTACAAATTAATTAATGATTAAATAAAGAAAAGGACTTTTTTTTTATGTTTTTATATTTAATGGAAATAAAGAAAATTAATTGGAATTGAAACCCAAATTCTAAGCATTTTTAATTATTAAAGAAAAAAGATTCAAGTTTGACCTAATTTACTAATTATTTAATATACATATTTACTTACAAAATAATTAATGGTTAATAATAATAAGAATAAAAATTTATTTATTGAGAAAAAAAGAATGAAAATGCTAAGCCTAATTTTTATGTATTTTATTTATTTAAGAAAAAAAAAACATTAAAGTTGAAGACCTAAAATTAAACTAATTTGGTTGTTGCAATTTATTTACAAAATTAATAGAAATTAATATTAATAAAACATATTTTTATTGTTTTATGATTTTCTGGTTTTTTGTGTTATAAAATTTATTTTATGAATTTAAATAAAACAATTAACATAATTAAAATGAATAAAAGAAAAGAGCAAAAACAGAGAAAGAAAATGCAAACATGGGGGGTGGTTGACCCAATTATGGAGGTTTGTTTGGAGCATTCTTGGCCCACTGAATCAGGGCCCCTTTGACTTTTCCAGCGCGTCTGCATATGGTTGACTGGGGGTGTATGGTGGAGTGCATGACCTGGCCATTGGATGGAGGCTTCTGGGCGCGTGGCAAGCTAGATGGTGAGGCTGCTTGGTGGACCATAGGAGGGCAAGTGTACCTGAATGCATTACAAGGAAAAATATAGAGAAATATGGGGGACCTGGGAATCGAACCCAGGTCCCAATGCTTGCACGACAACACACCTTCCACCAAGCCAAACGCGTTTATTTGTTAAATTAATGGACACTGATCAATATATGCAAAAAGTGCAATTATTCTGGAACAAACGAAAAAATGCGCCAATGATTTGAATGCACCACTCATGTTCCTCCACGCATCATCTTCTTCAATTGTTATTTGTTTTGCCTGAAAAAAATAAGACTAGATAGCGGGGGTTTTAAACCCCCACTAAATGGTACCTACAAAAATAGCGAATAGAGCATAGTAAAAAAGAAAAAGGGCGCGAGGTATGGGTTCTACTCGTTTGGAGCTTCTGAATTCAGTGGTCCAAGTTTCGTGGCCTAATTTTTCCAGATGAGGAAAGCCCCTAATTCAAACTCCTGAAACCCTAGAATGCTTTCATGGTGGATTTCTGTACAGGCCTTATTAATTCAATTAAAGCATGCCTTAAGCTTCAGAACACTCATATTAGTCCAAATCAATGATTAAAAATTACAAATAACGCATGGATAATGAAACACGATTATGCAAATTTTCAACAAAAGTAGGACTTTGTTATACCGATTCCTTGTGTATAGAGAGTGGAAAAGGGTTAAGACACGATCAAGAAAGTCCCAGCAAGCCTTTAGAATGGATTGTAGGCTTTGAATCACACTGGAACTATGTTTTCAGTTTTAACTTTTTTTGTGAAAAATGCAAGTTTTGTTCTTATGCTTGAGGCGCAGCTTTCTCCTTTTTTGCATTAGGGTTGCAATGTGTATATATGTGTGAGTGCATTAGGTCAGAAAAATCAAGCCCAAAGCCTTGTATTCAATGATTTTGAATATTTGATTTTCAAGCATCTTTTCCAATCTTTTCTTGCCATGGAACTTGCCTATTTTGGAAGATCTTGCCTCTTGAGCATGTGCACGAAATATTTAGGTCATAAAGAGTGAATATGCTGCATAAAAAGATTTGGAAAACATGTTTTAGTATTTTTCTCATATTTAATTTTAATTAAATGAATTAATAGGATTAAAAACTCAATTAATTAATTAAAAATAAGAAAATAACTCCCCTTTGGGTCAATGGGTCGTGCATAGCTTTTGGGTGATGATTCTTGGAAGAAATTGAGGCCCATTAGCAATTTTGAGGCATTTGAAGCAAAGTTGACTTTTCAAAATTCCCAAAAATTTCCCAACTTCCACAAGGCATATCTTGCTCAATTTTTAAGCTTTGATCATGTTCTTGAACATTTTGTAAAGGTCTTGAAGTCCTCTAACCAATGCCTTTGGTCCCATGTCATTTTGATTTACCAATCTCAAGTTATGGTCTTTGACTTAAAGTGCCTTTTTGTTGACTTTTGAAAATGACCTATAATGTTGAGATTGATAACTTTTGTGAGAGCATTTCTTGGACTTGAAGTGTGAAGATGAGTTGTAGGAAATGTCATTCTCTTCAAAATTAGCTTTGGGTGGAATTTTTCTGATAAACCATGTGGAAGTTATGCCTTGGTCAAGTTACAGTTGACTTTTTCAACTGTCCAAAAATAGAAACTTTTGCATCTTGAGACTTTTTGAGCCATGCCTTGAGAATCATGATCAAGAATTGATCAAATGATGTTTGTGGCTTCAAAATAAGATGTTGACCAAAATTTTGTACTTTTGATTGTCAAATGACCATTTTGCCCCTGCAGTTGATTGTAGGGCAATTAGGGTTTTTGATTGTGCAATCTGGTGCTGTGAGTCTTGAAACTTAGCATATGGATGCTTGACCCTGTTTGTAGGCATGTGGGACTTGTTTGGACCCTTGGAAACTTCAACTTCTTTGCCAGAACCAAAACCCTAATTTTTTACTGTTAGGAGGCCATTGGACTGTGCAACCTTTGGGAGATTTTGAAGCATGCTCTTAGCAAATCTTGAAGAAGAATGGGAGGGCAAATTTTGGGGTACAACAGTGCCCATGAACATGTCTACCATTTCCTGATCATTTAGAGGAGTTTGTACCCTGCCAGCTAGATCCCTCCATTTCTGGGCATATTCCTTGAACCCTTCTCTTGAGCTCATGGACATATTCTGTAGTTGCACTCGAGTTGGTGCTAGGTCAGCATTGTATTGGTACTGCTTGTAGAAAGCAACAACCAAGTCTTCCTAGGTATGGATGTCAGTTCCTTCTAGATGATAGACCATTCCAGTTGTATGCCAGCTAAACTTTCTTGGAAGAAATGGACCCATAACTTTTGGTCAGCAGTGTGAGGATGGATCTTTTTAACATAGGACCTTAAGTGCAACTTAGGGCAGGAGACACCGTCATATTTAGCGAACATGGGAACCTTGAATTTTGGTGGGATGATCACGCCAGAAACCAACCCTAATTCTTCAAAGTCCAAGCCAGGTATCTGATGAATCTCCATAACATTCAGATGGTCCTCCAGCTGTTCGTATTTATCATCAGCAGGAGGATATTGCTACTCAGAATAATCAGCTTCGTCTTCATCAGTCCCCGGGTTTCTATTTTCTTCATGATTGTCCCCCTTATTTGATGAAGTTGAAAGATCTAGAGCTCCTTTAACCGATCCTCTGAGTCTTCTTCCCATATTCAGGATGCCAGCCGGTTTCTTTGCCTTCTTCTTCTTCTCTTTGATGATCAGAGCTTTCAGGTCTTTATGCTCCTGGGTCAGAGTTAGGAACATTTGTTGGAACTGACCATTTTGATCTTGAAGGTCTTTTATTGTTTGTTCAAGAGCCATTTATTTATTTGCTGAAATAAACAGCGAAGAAGATGAGAACCCTGCTTTGAAACCTGTTTATGCAATGACATGTATGATATGTGTATGCATTGTTTTCAAGGACTCGCGGGGTAAACAAAAAGATGTCAAAATTTGAAACTTGCAGCTTTGATTGAAGAACTGCGTATTGTTGGATGTCCTTCTATGAGAATCAAGCTCACCATGTCAAGTGGGTCATATCCCCTGACTCAAGTTGTCATGGTTTGATCTTTTGACAGCATTGGCTAGAGGAAAATAAATCCCCTTTCCTCTTGCTAGACGTCTGGTTCATCATAACCTGCATCACAGGCCCTCGAGATCCTTGAAATGGTTAGTATAATGAAGAATGAATATTTATGATGCATAATGTCATGTTTAAGAAAATTAATCACATACAAGCAAAGCACACAATAGACCTTAGGTTCAAAGGCTTGCATGAGGTTTAAGGTAAGTACCTTCTTGAAGTTTAGTTGGTTCAACGTGTCCTATTAATAGTAATCGGGTTCTAAGGAGTCTCAATATCACTGACCTTCCCTTCAGAAATTGTTTTAGCTCCGCACTGAAGTATTGCGGTTAAAAAATCCCGAAAGTCCAGCCTCAATGAGTGTAGTATCGAGTATCAACCAATTCCCAGCTTTACACCGAAACCGGCTATCTCACTACTTTCTAATGACCAAGTTTGTTCAACTAAGGTTCTAAGGTTCGTTAGTGCTTCAGGACACCACGCGGCGGGCCCGTATTCTCCTCGATTCGACACAAGGGATACTGATACCAACCAAAATGTCACACCAACACAGTTATTGCTTCAACCATATCGGTATACGCTGTATAATCTCCAAGATCTATTGTTGTTTACCTAAAAAGTGTCCCCAGATCCGGGTATAGGATATATATAAAATTACTCAAACAAACCCTCAAAGATAAAGCAGTCAAGGCAAACAAAGAAAACAATTTTAAAATGATCTAGACCCTAAGGTAAACCCACTTTTATAAAGTATCCCCAGCAGAGTCGTCAGTTCTGTGATACGGTGGCAGAACCGACTGTTAATACTGCTTTGCGTTTTGTATTAGCAAATGTGCGGTAAGCAAGAGCCGCCACCAACTTTTCTTTTATCTAACAAAGGAAAGGGTGAAAAGAACAGAAAAAAAGACCTTTCGAGAGTTTTCTGAGTAAGGGGGTGGATTATGGAAAGGGAAGGTTTTAGCACCCTTTCCATCCATGGTTTTCCATGGGTTTTTAGGTACTTGCTCATTTTTGAAAATTGCTTTCGTGCTTGTGTGTTTTGAAAAGGTTTTTGTTTGCTTTATGATAATTCTTGTATCAGTCCTCAAGAGTGTGATAAAGCATTTTTTAAAGTAGTTTTGAAAGTGTAGTGTGAATATGGATTAAATTTGAGCAAGTACTTAAGAATTATCTACCTACTCGAAAAAGGGAGTTCTTTTCCTCCTTTCCTTTAGATATTGTTATCCTACTATTAGTGAGTAGGTAGCCCTATCGTTGGATGTTTGAGGGACTATCGTAAGGGACGTCTATGGTCATTGAAGGCAACATGTAAAGATACCTTAAAATTTCGAAGGGACTTGTCATCATATATTCGTAGGCAACATCGAGGGACAAGATCATTTCTTGTAAGCAACTCGAGGGACATGTAGGGACTATGATCTTTATAATGACTTAAAACTGAGGGTCTTTACTAAGATATCCCTACGTTCGAGGGACATGACTATTTCCGAAGGAAACCAAAGTGGAAGATACCCTAGGGATGTAAGTGTGCAATAGTGTGCTTTTTTCAGATATTTTTATCTTGATGTTAGTGATCTAAGACTGAGTATTTAGTTCTTTCCATACACACCTAATTTACCAGCAGTTTATATACAAGCATATAATATAGTGCATAAAGTAAAACCTACAACTGTTACAAGGCTTCGGGGCGATTACAATTATATCTGACTGAAAATGTAAAAATGCAGAAAATAAAGCCCTAATTAAGCTATTACAAACTGGACATAATTACAATAATAAAAAAATATGAAATTAAATAAACGCGCACATGAATTGAAAATACGTCTAAAATACTAAGTGAAAGGAATTTTTTTGTTTGTTCTTGTTATGAACGGAAATTGAATTAAAAATCCTAAGTCTATTCAATTTTAGTTTTTTTAAGAAAATATTAAAATGATTAATTATATAATTGACAAAACTAATTTAATATAAAAAAAACTAAGCCTAATGTTTTTTTGGTTTTTTATTTAATGTTAATTAAAGCTTAGAAGAAGTAAGGACAAACAACCAAAAGAAGGATAAAATCGAAAGACAAAAATAGTAAATGTAAAAGAGTGCATTCTTGGAAGTAAGGCCTGAATCGAAGAGGCTTGGGTTGCCTTTTGATCCAATGAGGAATCTTGATCGAAGGTGCCTGAGAGACTACGTGTCTAGGGCGTTCGATCTGGATGCGTCATCCTTCGATCTGGGATACTGGATCTGCAAGGAAGTTTGTTAGAAAAACACAAAATGTATGACTTGGGTGTCGAACCCAGGTCCTTTTCTTTGCAGTGGATCTTCCTCACCAACCTGGTCGAAAGATTTCTATTCATTGGTACAAACGAAACAACAATATTACGTTAGAAACAAAAAATACAATATTAACTTAAATATCAAATATGCGCGCTCAGTGGGCCCCTACGGTGTTTATCCATCGAAGATAAACTAAAGCTGTAAGAATCAAAGGTAAGCTCAGATTGTGCCCCAACAATGGCGCGATCTCAATCCTACATCTTTGCTCACATGTAACACACTCAAACAAACATGAACATTAGCAGCAATATGTATGAATTTAAATCATGTTTAACAAGTTTGAGATCAAAGATAAATTTACCAACAGAAGGATTGTATGAGGGATGCTTCTGCGTGAATCCCAGGAACACGATTCAGGTGTTAGTCTGGACGGAGGCTTCTTGCAAAATCAGCTTCGAGTTTGACAGTGTTTAGAAATTTTGTGCAACTTTATGGAATCTCGTGGGCCAGGCTGCATTTTTGGGAGGCTATCTATGTGTGTCTCCGTGTGTCTTTTCTCTGAGATCATGAGGTTTATATAGACAAGGGAATTTAGGTCAACATTTATGTATCAAATCTTGGTCCAATATGAAGAAGAGATTTGATTTGATTTCTTCATAAAGACTTGTTATATTTGATTCAGTTAGGTGCCAATCTATTTTCATGCATTACTTCCAGCCTGTTATGAGTTGTTTGGGCCTCCAATATGATGAAAATCGAAAGCTGACCTGCCCCTACAAATCCATTTCCCTTCGAGTTTTCTCTCTTCGAAGGCTCTAAGCTCCAATTCGAATTTCTCAGAGCTTTCGTCATCAGAGCATTGTTTCCTTCGAAAGCTCTAAACTCTAATTCGAATTGCACCAGCTTCAATGTCATAGCTCCTTCGATTGAGCCGCTCTCTGCTTCGATTGCTTGATTTGAAGAGAATCACCCTGGTTGAATCAGCTCTTATGGAGTTGTGAACAAACAAGGCAAGAATCTGGCCTTTAACTCAGGAATTGAATCCACGATCAACATTTAATGCTTGCCATATTTGTAAGGAAAACATGTCATTTGAACTTTGGGTGAACCTGGACAGGTTAGGGTAGATGTTTTTTGTTCGAATTTGGCTTAAGGCTTTCATCATGGTTCCTTCGATTAAGTCTCAAGTTTTTCTCTCTTCGATGGCTTTGAACTTGATTCGAATTGCTCATATTCTCAGCATCGGAGCTTCTACATTTGAACCATAGTCTGCAGAAAGGCTCAGAGTTATCCTGCATGAATTCGAATGTCCATCATCAGAGCTTCTGGAATCCTCTTATTTCTTGATCTTTTTGATCTCATCTTCTCTAACTTGAATAATCCGAACTTCGCCCTGTTAATATGCCAATCGAAACATCACTTGGTTAACATGACTATCGAAAGGCACTTTGTACGTTCTAACAAAAAACAACCTTATTTAAGATGCCCGTCGAAGCTTCCTTGTTGGAAATGACCATCGAAAGGCCCTATCCAATCAAAAGATCTTTTGCATATGCCAACCGAAGGACCTTTTGTAGATGCCAATCGAAGGACCTTTTGTATATGCCAATCGAAAGACCTTTTGCAGATGTCAATCGAAGAACCTTCTGTAGACACCAATTGAAGGACCTTTTGCAGGTGCCAAGCGAAGGACCTTTTGCAGATGCCAATCGAAGGATACTTAACCATCATTTGAAAATTTTCCTTTTCTTTAGGAAAAGGTTTGTAACCACCTATTGTTATACCCCAATTTTTGCCCCTAAGATCCCTTCATCATACCATGTTGATTCAGTCACAACAAGATCACACTAGGATTCTTGGTTCCCATCCCTACATTTAGTTTTGCTCCTTTTGAGGGATTACGAAGCACCTTGACTTATGTTCATTTTGTGATCATGAATATTGTTTTGTTTTCTTCATTTAACTAATAAAATGCACTGTTGGTTTGTCTTGCTTGTTATCCATGTAGGTGAAGGGCAATGAGATTTAACAAGTTACTCCATGGGTTCATGAGTTTATTTCCATGCCCTAGTCAACATAGCTTGAGAAGTTTAAACCTCATCATTGGATTGGTTTTGGAATAATTGGCATGGCAAGGTTGCTTTGGTTTATCAGATTTCAAGGTTATTATATTTGACTCAAAAGTACAAGGGGGTTGATTGGAGAAACTGTTATGTTTGGATAAGGCCTTGTTCCTATCGGTCACAAGAGCATACTTCTCTAAAATTTCAAGATATGAAAGTGGTTTTGGTGGCTATTAGTCCTCATTATCATCCTCAAAAACTTCTATTCACCAAGCAAGAATATTGGTACAAGAAGTTTGTTCAAACTTGTCAAAGTTCCTCAAGGGATTCTCTTGATCTAGAAGCTAGGGTTTTGAAATTCAAAGGAGCATATCTTGCTCACCTTTTGGTATTTTTGAGTGATTCCAAATACATCCTTATCTTCAAAGGGTTATCAATAAATCACTTCAAAAGTTCCAAGGAGTTTTCATGTGGAAGGAACTTGGTGAAGAAGAAATATTACAAGTCCTTTAGATGAATGCCCCAATTTTCCATATGTGACTTCAAATGGTCATAACTTGGTCAATTTTTACCACCTTGAGTCCATTATTCTTCCATAATGATCTTGAAGATGCGAACTTCATGCCTTCTTTTATGTGCAAAGTGAGAAAATGGATGGAAGTTGCCTTAAAGATGCAAAATATTATAGGTCATTTCATGATTTTTGGCCAACTTCAACAAGTCATAACTTTCTCAATTTTTGGATATTTTTAGTGGTTCAAGTTTCAAAATGTCACTCAAGAGATCCACTTTCTTCCATTATTTTTGGTCAAGAGAAAATTCTAAGTGGAAGGCCATGTTTGGATGCAAAAGATTATAGGTCGTTTTTGAAGAAAAAATTGAAATATTTCTAAGTATGGAAAGTCAACCCTTTTTCTTCAACTTTGACTCAATGCAACATTCAGCTCAAGCATCCATTTAACCCCATTATTTTTCCATTGCAAAGCTTGTAACCTCATCTTTCTAAAGCATCAAGAATTATGCCCTAAGACCCCTTGAGTTGGAAATGCCATGGATTTGAATTTGATAACTTGATACTGAATTTTCCACAAAGTCAGATTTTTGAAATCCATAATGTGACTTCTAAACAAAATATGTATGCACGTTTTTTATTTAAACTTGATTAGCAAACTTTCCAGAAGTGATTAGCACCCCAAAACGCAAGATTATGTTGATTTTTAATGAAAATGAAGTCACACTTCACTCGTGCTCGACCTTCACTCAATTTCCCTCCAAACTTCCTTGTTTCTTCAAATTTTCATTCCCATTCACTTCCCTATAAATAGAGGGTCATCCCCCATTCATTTCTTCAAGTTTGAGAGCCAAAAACACCCTACCAAAACTTCACACGAACCCATCTTTTTTGAATTCAGTTTCTGATATTTAAGCTCTCTTTTCCAAAATTCTTTGCGCATTCATTATCCTTGATCATCATATAAACTCTCCAGCACTTAAACCAATCAAAACGAGCCATAATTCAAGCTACAGAAGTCCAGTTTCAGAGCTTCTTCCTTGAACTTCGAAAAGGTAGAATTCTCCACCATTTGGATCCAAATTAAGCACTGATCTATTCTACTCCTTCTCCTGATTCTAATGTTGCTTACAATTTTTAAATCCATTGAGAATTGAGAGAGAAATCTCAAATTGAAGGTGCTCGCTATTTTCTGGGTTTTTGATTCATATCTCTCTCCATACCTTATATAAATTTGGCGCGATGGTGGTGTTAGAATCGTCTTGAAGAGACGAGTTCAATGATACTAGCCTGGGATCCCAATTTTTCCATTTAAACTTGATTGGGATCCAAAATATGTATGCACGTTTTTTATTTAAACTTGATTAGCAAACTTTCCAGAAGTGATTAGCACCCCAAAACGCAAGATTAGGTTGAGTTTTAATGAAAATGAAGTCACATTTCACTCGTGCTCGACCTTCACTCGATTTCCCTCCAAACTTCCTTGTTTCTTCAAATTTTCATTCCCATTCACTTCCCTATAAATAGAGGGTCATCCCCCATTCATTTCTTCAAGTTTGAGAGCCAAAAACACCCTACCAAAACTTCACACGAACCCATCTTTTTTGAATTCAGTTTCTGATATTTAAGCTCTCTTTTCCAAAATTCTTTGCGCATTCATTATCCTTGATCATCATATAAACTCTCCAACACTTAAACCAATCAAAACAAGCCATAATTCAAGCTACAGAAGTCCAGTTTCAGAGCTTCTTCCTTGAACTTCGAAAAGGTAGAATTCTCCACCATTTGGATCCAAATCAAGCACTGATCTATTCTACTCCTTCTCCTGATTCTAATGTTGCTTACAATTTTTAAATCCATTGAGAATTGAGAGAGAAATCTCAAATTGAAGGTGCTCGCTATTTTCTGGGTTTTTGATTCATATCTCTCTCCATACCTTATATAAATTTGGCGCGATGGTGGTGTTAGAATCGTCTTGAAGAGACGAGTTCAATGATACTAGCCTGGGATCCCAATTTTTCCATTTGAAGGATATCACAAAATCCCCATTGCAGGGTCTCTAGAGGTTGAAGACGATGACATGTCTCGTCTCAGCCAATGATAGCGTGCCAAACGTTTTAATTTTATTGGTTGCCCTTTTTCTGATCATATGCATATCTCACTAAGGTCCATATCAAGCACAGCGCATCTGGTCCACTGGATTAGCTTACTAACGCGTTTTGACTATGATCTGATGGTCCACATCTTTTTGGTTTTATTTTATTTTCTGATTTTATAATTTTATTGATTAAATTTTCAAAAATTTATAACTCTTTTATTTTTTATCCAAAAATTATGAAAAAATTCACAAAAATACTTTGAATTATTTCTGATTTCATGACTATTTTTTCACATTTTTATTTTGAACTTTTGGTATTTTTTGTATTTTTTTGAATTATTTGCTTTCTTTTAATTACTTAAAAAATACTTTTTAACATTTTTTAATTCTGAAAAAATCCATAAAATTATTTTGCATATTTTTTACTTTCTGAAAATTTTATGGAATTTTATGTTGAGGCTTACTATTTTTGACCTATTTTATGTTTGTTTGAACAATTTTAAATAGTTTAAAAATAGTTTCTGACTTTTAAAAATTACCAAAAAATTTATAAAAATATTTGGATCCATTTATGATTTTTCTATGATCTTACTTTTCTTTCTTGATTAATTTGAACATAGTTGATATTTTTCTCCTCTATTTTGATTTTTAAACATTTTTTTAACCCTTTTAATGTACATATTAAATGTGATATATTTTTGTGATTATTTTTTGGCTAATCTTGGGTTAGGTTTTGGATCATGAACTTTATTAACATCATTGGATCCATGGTGTTGAGTTTAACTCCACAAAAAATGGATGAATGATTTTAATAATAGTTTGATTAAAATTTAATTCAAATGTGATTTATATTTTTTTCCCTACCCCTCTTCATCTCATCCCCTTCTTATTGCACTAAATGTTGTTGGAGCATGATCTCTATATCATGTCTCAAAACAAATGGTGCATCAATTGCTATTGTCCGGCCTCAAAATAGGTACGACTTTTATATAAGTCCACTTACGATTGCTTAACATAGCGCTAAATTTTGTCCCGATTCGAATAAATGATCATTCGTGGTCCAAACTTATGATTGCAAGCCCAAGTATGTTAATTTGATCTCTTTGATCCAATAACCTTGAGATTCATTGTGTGGAGGCTTTGGTTCTACCAATCCTCTAATGGATCTATAACACCTTTGGTCAACGTGGATCACTTAAACATCATTGATCATTAAATGGTACTTGTGAGAATTCCAAATGGATGATATACTTGACAAAAAGCAAATGCAACTTGTTGTGTGGAGGCTTTGGTTCTACCAATCCTCTAATGAGTTCCAAATGCAAGCTTCAAGATGGTCATCCAACTAACCACTAATTATTGACTTGTTTTACCTTATGCTTTTATCCTTTTATGCTTTATGTACTATTTACTTTTAGCATTTACATTTCATGCCATTTTCATCTTTGCTCATTTGAGCATTTATTTTCTTGCCATTTTTAATTTGCTCACTTGAGCTTTTCTTTTCCTTTCTTAAGATACTTAATAATAAACATAAACCCTAAAAAATCTTTAATGGTACTTGGACTATTTGGTTACTATCCTTGGCATTATGGAGCATGGGACTTTTCTTGGACTTAGGATTAGAAACCTTGACCTATTTTGAGATCTTATCTGATTATCTTGTCTGGAGTTCTTGAGGTTTACCTCAAGACATTGAGTTGCTTGTTTATTTTGGTGTGCAGGTTTTTATGATTACATCCCCTGTTTGTAATATGGAATTCACCCGTATACAACCGTTACTCTGCCCAATTTTTATGAAGACTTAACACACTTGAAGTTTGGTTCTCTCAAGAGGTCTAGTATTTCTTTGCTTGATTGGTTTCAATCCAAGGAATGAGAATTCTATCTTGGCTCATAATGTCAAGTATTGGCTTCTTATTGGTTAGATGGTTCTTATACCTAGCTTTTATTTTATGCTTTAGGATATTCCCTTCTTCTCCTCCCATGTTCTTTAATTTCAAAAATCGTCTTCCTCCTTTTGAAAACTCTTCTTGTTTCTAGACTTGAACCACTTTCATATTAAACTTTGACTTATGTCCATGTATTTTCAAAGTATTTTCATAAATAAACTTCAATCAATTTAATAATACTCTGACATTTTTTTGTGAGAAGACTAAAAGTCAATCAATCTCATTCAAACCATTTCGCCACTTTGGATTTTACTTTAAACTTTTCTCAAAAGATTAAACTCTTGTCAATCCTTGTAGTGATGCAAACAACTATACTTCAACAATATATAGTGAAGAGAGATATTTTCCACTTGGGTGTTGAGTGAGGCATTGTTGATTTTAAAATCCAAGCCATATCCTCCACTTTGAGATGATGCAAATTCTCCTTTCTCATAATTGTAGGTAGTAGGTGTGTTTTCCACACGGACAATAACGATGATATTTTATCTCATAAAATTAACCAACACATTTGTGTTTCAATTTTTTAAAAGAGGAACTACGTGTACTCTGATCCCCTATTGCACGAAAGGTGGTACGCAGGCACTAAAGGTTTGCAACCGCGGCAGGTGCAAAAATCATAAAAAATATATTTCTTTTCTCACCTCCACCATTCATTTTATACATAACAGTTTTTATAGCCAAAATATACATATTTTTACAAAGAGGTTCCTGCGGAGTACCGTAGATGTTTAGGGTGCTAATACCTTCCCTTTGCATAACCAACCCCCGTACCTTGAATCTTTCCCCCTTTTTTTGGGTTATTCGCTCTTTTCCCATTCCTTTGGAAACAATAAAGCGCGGTGGCAATTTTTATTTTGATTTGTATAAAGTCTAGTCAATCCAATGGCTTAGTCTTGAATATTTATACCGCTACAGAAAAATGGCGACTTCACTGGGGAAAGATTGACCTCTTGTTGGTCCATCCCTAAGTGGGTTGAGCCTATCTTTGTTTATATCTGTATATATGGTTATTATTGTTTTTTGTGTTATATGTTGTATATATGTTTGTCTAGATTTTCCTGGTTTTCAGAGTGCTTGGTGATTACTCATAAGTCATATACCCGGACTTGGGAAAACTTTAAGATAGGACGGACGGTATAGTCATGTTAACTTTGAGGGAGTAATCCCAAAAAAGGAGGCATGAGATACCCCACTCAGTGGAGGCCCCATTGACTGTAGTGTCGTTTACCGAGTAATCGGGAAGACGTACTGCTTTCGACCTGGGAGCCTGCTGAAACTGAGGACCGTAATACTAAACCCATCTTGGCCTTTTAGGTGTAGTGCGGAAGCTATGACGGAGTAATCCGAAATAGTTGTCACGCAATACTATGCTCGGACGAGTCTTTCTTGAGAATATTACTAATTACCGAGTTAATCGGGAAGTTGGTAATATCCGAAGGAAGGATGTAGACTCTGGGAACCTCTAGAACCTTGTTTGGCAAGTGATAACTTTTTAGAGGATGAGCCAAAACCACATGAGATTGCTGCTTTGATTCACCTAGGAAAGTCTGAGGTCGAAGCCCATATGACTATTAAAGGAGGGATTAGAGGATTACCAGCTCAGTTCTTATTGGAGAAAGCTCGTTACTTTTCCAGAATGAAGAGTAGCATTGCTTTTGAGCTTACCAGGATGTAGAGATTATTGACAGTTGTGGTAGTTTCCCCAATGTACCTCTTCTTGGTACAGAGGGAGGAATTAACTATAACCCTGTTCTTGCATGGCGACAACTTGGTTATCCGATGAGGGATAAATAGAATAGTATTCATTTGAGTAGTTTCTTTCTGAAGGAAGGGGAAGACCATAGGGAAGCTAGGGAGCATATTGCGAAGGCCTGGCGTCACATTCATAAGAAGAGTAGGAAGGATTTGGGACCTAGGGGTGTTGTTTCTTTGGAGCCATATCTTTAATGGATCCGATCGAGAGCCATTCAGTTAAAGATGTCGCATACCCGGGAGACACCCATGCCTGGTCTATTTGTGAAAACCACCCCTCCCTTATTAGATGACCTAGAAGAGATGCAACTCGCTTTGGTTAGGATGCAACAGGAAAGGGATTCTTGGAAGAACAAGTTCTAAACTTTAGAAAGTTCCTACAGAGAAGATCTGAAGGAGAAAGACGAATTGATTGAGATTCTTTAGAGTCGAGCAGTGGAGTCCATGGAAAGGCAAGGGGATTTATTTTCTCCTAGGCCTCAATCAGGTGCTGATCACTTACTTCCTGATTCAGATGATTGGAAGGAGGTTGCCATCAGACATGTGGAAGAAAACCAAAGGTTGAAGGCTCAGATTTCCAGGCTCACGGGGAAGCTCCAGCGTACAGATTGATCACCATCAGTTCTTTTTCTCAGGATTTTAGATTGTATTTCTATCTTGTACTTGAGATCATTGAAACTTGTAATCCATTTTGGAGTTATTATAATAAAAAAATTTAGTATTTCAAAAAGCTTTATTACTTTGATGTTTGTAATATGTCTATAAACCTTAAATCCCTTGAAATATTAAATAATGAAGCAAAAATAATCATATACATTGCATATCATGCATCATATTGCACATATTTCTTGCATTTATTATGCATATCCAGGTGTCTTACCTAGCTTTTTACTTCGATTAGCAAGCTGACTCATCACTACAATACTCGGTCTAATTTCAAAAAAAAGATGGACAACTTAGAACAGGAGAATCGCGAGCTGCGCAAAGAAGTTTCTGCTTTGAAGGCCGGCATGGCCAATCTGACTACTCTGATGGAAGCTCTGGTGGCTGCTCAGAATCAGCCACGGAGTGTTCAACCTCAACCAACAAGGGCAAATACTGAAGTTCCGACTGTCCCCGTATCTACTACTCCGGCTGTTCAAAATCGTATGCCTCAAGGTTATCCATGGGGAATGCCAGAGAATTTTGCACCTGGAGGTTTCAATCTTGGTCCTTAAGATACTCCAGTGGTTCAGACTATTGTTACTCTGGCACCTCATGTGGTGCATGCTGCTTCTGCTGCACCTCCTTTGGTGAATATGGTTCTGTTTGTTAATGATGATGTGTATCGTCCTTTCCCTCCGCCGAGTGAAGACTTGGGTCTTTATGACAGAATGGATGATTTTCAAGAGCAGTTTGATAAGATGCAAAGAGAGATGAAGGCTCTTATGGGAAAAGAGCTATTTGGACAGAATGTGAATGAGCTATGTTTGGTCCCGAATGTTAAGATACCTGCTAAGTTCAAGGTCCCGGAATTTGAGAAATATAAGGGCAACACTTGCCCTCATGCTCACATAGTGATGTACGTGAGAAGAATGTCTACCCATACTGATGATCAGCATCCGCTGATTCACTTTTTTCAGGATAGTTTGACCGATGCGTGTTGAAGTGGTATATGAGTTTGGACAGTGCCAATATCCATACTTTTAATGATTTGGGAGAAGAATTCATCAAATAATACAAGTACAATGTGGATATGGCACCTGACCGTGACCAACTTAGGGCCATGGTTTAGAAAGACAGGGAGTCGTTCAAAGAGTATGCGCAGAGATGGCGCGAAGTAGCTGCCCAAGTGATTCCTCCCATGGAAGAGAAGGAGATGACTAAGATTTTTATGAAGACGCTGAGTGCTTTCTACTACGAAAGAATGGTAGCAAGCGCACCAAGTGACTTTACTGAGATGGTAGGAATGGGTATCCGCCTGAAAGAGGCTGTAAGAGAAGGTCGTTTGATGAAAAGTGAAAGATCCGGAGGTGTAAAGAAACCATCGTATGGGTTTACCAAGAAGAAAGAAGGGGGTGCAAATGATGTTATACAAGAGAGGAGGGTAAACGCTCCTAGAAGGAATTATCAGCGTCATCATCAAGTCGTCTCAGTTACTCCTGTTATGAATGCCGCTCCGACTACCGTTGCTTATCAGAGACCGTCCCAACAGGGGAATCATAGGTATAATTAGAGAAGGGAGAGTTATGACCATATTCCCATGAGCTATACAGAGCTACTACCATCATTGATTTAGAAAAAGTTGGTCCAGACACGACCACCTCCCGCCGTACCATCACCATTGCCTTGGTATTACAAGGCAAACCAAACGTGTGCTTTTCATCAGGGAGCACCAGGGCATAGTGTTGAGAATTGTTATCCTTTGAAGACTGAAGTGCAAAAGTTGGTGAAGTCTGGAATTCTATCTTTCAAAGACATGGGACCTAATGTGAAAGATAACCCTCTACCCGAGCACGGGGGAGTAAATGCTGTAAATATGGTGGCCAGTTGTCCAGGCGACTTCTGGATTTTTGACATTAATCTGGTTAGAGGAGATTTAGTGAAAATGCACGTAGACCTCTGTGAATTCAGCTACTACATGCATGACCATGCCGGTTGTGCTACTTGTAGTACATATATACCGGGTTGCAGGAAGATAAAGGTTGATTTATAGGAGATGATGGATGAGGGCTTAATCCATATAATCAGGCCTAGGGCAGAGTATGAAGAAGAAGTGAACATGGTTTCTGGATGTCTTGGTGAATTCAGAATTTTTGATGTGGAGTATTTGAATGAGGATCTCATACAGTTGCATGCTACCTTCTGCCATACGGATGGTCAGGTGGAACACCAATATGGATCTTGCCTAGTTTGTTGTCGAAATCCCCGAGGATGTTCAATCGTGAGGGAGGGTGTTTAGTTGCTGTTAGACAATAGAACTATCAAGATCACAGGTCAGAGGGATGTTTATCATGAGGTTGATATGGTTGAAGTTTGTTTAACGGAAGAAGAGTCAGAGGAAGAGTATGCCTCCGCGGATGAGTATTTCTCTTCAGAGGAAGATTTGTTTCCCAGAAATGGCTTTTTGATGACTGACTGTGTTGAAGATAGGGTAAACATCATTGTGCCTTGTTTTGGTGCACCCGCTCATTTTGAAGTGGAGTACCATAGCAAGCCAGCTGTTACCCTATTGGTAATTAGTTTGCCAGGTCATATCCCCTACAAATCAGATAAGGTTGTGCCTTACAAATACAACACTACAATCTTAGAAGATGGGGTGGAAATTCCCATCCATCCAATGCCCGATGTTGGAAATATAGCTGAAAATAGCAGGGTGACCCGTAGCGGTTGTGTGTTTGCGTCGGTTGTTCGGAGAGATGTTGCTGCTGGAAAGGAAATTGTTGAGAATGATGAACCTAGGAAGGCTACAGGAGAGACTAGTGGAGCTACATTAGAGAAAGAAGTGGATGATATTTTGAAGATAATTAAGATGAGCGGCTACAAAATTGTAGATCAGCTACTGCAGACTCCTTCAAAGATATCTATCTTAGCTTTATTAATGAATTCCTCTGCTCATAGAGAATCCTTGATGAGGGTACTAGACCAAGCTTTTGTGGAGAGTGACGTGCCAATAGATCAATTCAACACCGTAATTGGAAACATTACGGCATGTAATAACTTGATTTTTTGCGATGATGAGTTACCAGATGAAGGGAGGAATCACAACCTGGCCCTCCACATATCTATGAACTGCAAGAATGATTCACTATCCAATGTGCTAATTGATAATGGATCTGTGTTGAATGTTATACCGAGGAGTACTCTCATGAAGTTGAAATATCAAGGAGCACCTATGCGCCTGAGTGGCATCATTGTGAAAGCATTTGATGGGTCGAGGAAATTTGTCATCAGTGAAGTGGACTTACCAATCCATATAGGACCACATTTGTTCCAGATAACCTTCCAGGTCATGGACATTATTCCCGCACATAGTTATTTGCTAGGACGGCCATGGATACATGAAGCAGGGGCTGTCACTTCAACTTTACATTAGAAGCTAAAGTTTGTGCGTGAAGGGAAGATGGTGATCATAAATGGGGAACAAGTGTTGTTAATATCTCATTTGTCCTCTTTCAGTATTTTAGAAGTGGATGAGGCTGTTGTTGGAACCCAGTTCCAAGCCCTATCCATTGACAACATAAGGAGAAATGATAATTCCATGGTTTCGCTGAAGGACGCGCAACAGGTTGTGCGCAATGGTCATAATGCAGTTTGGGGACGAATTGTGGATCCACTCGTGAACAAGAACAAAATTGGTTTGAGTTTCTCTTCGAAGAATTGAAAAGGAGAAAGTTTGAAGTCAAAGTCTACTATGATCAGCTATCATGATGTTTTCTGCAGTGGAGGTTACCTCTATCCAACTGATTCTGGAATTAATGTTGTTGAGGAGGATGAAGCAGAGCAGGAAATGCTGAATTATGTGACGCATGGGGTCAGGGTTCAGAACTGGGTCACCATTGATATTCCCTCTTGCATACATGTGTCAAAGTAATTTTATTTGATTAATCTTTCTTTTGAAAAGCTTTCACTCTGCACAAGGTGGAAGAATTAATGTTGTAGGGCTTATCTGTTTGCTGTGACTGTTAAGATCAATAATAAAAGTTGTCTTTGTTTCCCGAATTATGTTTTTATTTCCTACTTTTTCTGGGAAAATGGTAATAAAAAATAAAAATAAAAAACCTTTCAAAGTAAATAATAACTGAAATTCAATCTACATGATCACTTGTTATATGTGTCAATTTCTAAAAGCAATCATAAATCATATGTGCAAATTAATTAAAAAACCCGTTGAATACAATGACCCTGCACCCTCTCCCAACTTTGAATGTCCTGTGTTTGGGGCTGAAGAAGAAGATTATGATGAGATTCCAGAAGAGGTCTCACGGTTGCTTGAGCACGAGGAAAATACCATTCAGCCATATAAAGAGCCTTTGGAAGTAATCAATTTGGGTTCAGAAGAAGATCCGAAGGAAGTCAAGATTGGAGCATCATTATATCCCGATGTGAAGAGAAGGTTGATTGAGTTGTTGAAAGAGTATGTGGATATTTTTGCTTGGTCTTACCAAGATATGCTTGGTCTAGATACAAATATTGTCGAGCACCGTTTTCCGTTGAAGCCAGAGTGTCCGCCAATTAAACAGAAGGTTGAGAAGAACTCACCCAGATATGGCAGTAAAGATTAAAGAGGAGGTTCTAAAGCGGATTAATGCTGATTTTCTTGTGACGTCAGTGTATCCTCAATGGATTGCCAATATTGTCCCAGTACCAAAAAAAGACGGAAAAGTCCGCATGTGCGTAGATTACAAAGATCTAAATAAAGCTAGTCCAAAAGATAATTTTCCATTGCCTCACATCGACATGTTAGTGGATAGCACAACAAAATTCAAAGTATTCTCGTTCATGGACGGATTTTCTGGGTATAATCAAATAAGAGTGGCTCCAGAGGACATGGAAAAAACAACATTTATCACACCCTGGGGAACATTTTGTTATAGAGTGATGCCCTTCGGGTTGAAGAACGCTGGTGCAACGTACTAGAGGGCTATAATAACCCTATTCCATGATCTGATGCACAAGGAAATTGAAGTATATGTTGATGATACGATTGCCAAATCCCAGACTGAAGAAGGGCATATAGAAGATTTGTTGAAATTATTTCAGCGTTTGAGGAAGTATCGTCTCCGCTTGAATCCAAATGAATGCACCTTCGGTGTTCGATCAGGGAAGTTGTTGGGTTTCATTGTTATCCAGAAAGGAATCAAAGTTGACCCTGATAAAGTCAAAGAAATTCAAGAAATTCCAGCACCAAGAACTGAAAAGTAAGTTAGAGGTTTCCTCGGGCTTTTGAATTATATTTCCAGATTCATTTCCCACATGACTGCAACATGTGAACTGATCTTTAAGTTATTAAATAAAGATCAAGGTTGTGTATGGAAGGATGACTTCCAAAAGGAATTTGAGAGTATTAAAGAATATCTGCTTGAACCTCCTATCTTACTCCCTCCTGTTGAAGGAAGGCCGTTCATTATATATCTAACAGTATTAGATAAATCCATGGGTTGTATTCTGGGACAACAGGATGAAACAGGGAAGAAAGAGTTCGCCATTTATTATCTCATCAAAAAATTCATTGATTGTGAGTTGCGGCATTCCATGCTGGAAAAAACATGTTGTGCTTTGGCCTAGGCGGCAAAGCGTTTGCGGCAGTACTTGTACTTTGGAAAAAACAAGTACATTTTCAAAAATCCTTCTCTTACTGGGAGAATTGCCTGCTGGCAGATGTTACTATCTGAATATGATATCGAATACCGCACTCAAAAGGCTATTAAAAGTAGTGTGTTGGCAGATTATCTTGCTCACCAACCAGTGGAAGATCACCAGTCTGCAGAATATGAATTCCCCGATGAGGATGTGATGTTCCTGAAAGTGAAAGATTGTGATGAACCATTGCCTGAGGAAGGCCCTGACCCTGAATCTCGTTGGAGTATGATATTTGATGGAGCTGTGAATGCTTATGGTAAAGGAATCGGTGTTGTGATTGTCACTCCTCATGGATCGCACATTCCTTTTACTGCAAGGTTAACATTTGATTGCACTAATAATATGGCAGAATATGAGGCTTGCATCATGGGTCTCGAGGAAGTTATTGATTTCAGAATCAAAATTCTAGATGTGTATGGTGATTCAACTTTGGTGATAAATCATATTAAAGGAGAATGGGATACTCGTCACCCCGGCTTGATCCCTTACAAAGATTATGATAGAAGATTATTACCCTTCTTCAATAAAGTTGAATTCCATCACATTCCTAGAGATGAAAATCAAATGGCGAATGCTCTGGAAACTCTAGCTTCTATGTACCAAGTGAATACTTGGAATGATATACCTCGAATTACAGTTCGACAGTTGGATAGACCCGCTCATGTGTTTACAATAGAGGAGGTAGCAGATGAAAAACCCTGGTATTATGATATTAAGCATTTTCTTCAGACTCAGGAATATCTGATTGGTGCGTCGAGGAAAGATAGAAAAACATTGAGGAGATTGGCAGGCAGTTTCTTCCTCAGTGAAAATGTGTTATACAAGAGGAATTATGACACGGTCTTGCTCAGATGCGTGGATAGACACGAAGCAGACATGTTGATGCATGAGATTCATGAAGGTTCATTTGGCACTCATGCCAATGGACATTCAATGGCTAAAAAGATGCTAAGGGCAGGTTATTATTGGCTGACAATGGAATCTGACTGTTACAAATTTGCAAAGAAGTGCAATACATGCCATATTTATGTAGACAAGGTCCATGTGCCTCCGACACTTCTCAATGTGATTTCCTCCCCGTGGCCTTTCTCTATGTGGGGAATTGACATGATTGGGATGATAGAACCTAAAGCTTCGAATGGGCACCGTTTTATCTTTGTAGCAATTGATTACTTCACCAAATGGGTAGAGGCTGCTTCATATGCCAATGTTACTAAACAGGTGGTTGTGCGTTTCATCAAGAATAATCTTATATGCCGGTATGGTGTGTCGAGCAGAATCATCACTGACAATGGCTCGAATTTGAATAACAAGATGATGATAGAACTGTGTGAAGAATTTAAGATTGTCCATCACAACTCATTTCCATACAGGCCAAAGATGAATGGGGTTGTTGAAGCCGCTAATAAGAATATCAAGAGAATCATCCAGAAGATGGTAATTACTTATAAGGATTGGCATGGAATGCTCCCTTTTTCTCTGCATGGATATCGAACATCTGTCTGCACTTCAACAGGAGCAACCCCGTTCTCCCTGGTGTATGGAATAGAAGCTGTACTCCCAGTCGAGGTAGAGATTCCCTCGTTGCGTGTGATAATGGAAACCAAGTTGACGGAGGCTGAATGGGTCCAGAACAGGTTTGACCAATTGAATTTGATTGAGGAGAAGAGAATGACAACTTTGTGTCACGGCCAGTTATATCAGAGAAGAATGAAGAAAGCTTTTAATAAAAAGGTCAAACCTCATGAATTCAGAGAAGGCGACCTCGTGCTCAGGAAGACCATGTCTTTCAACGCTGATTCTAGGGACAAGTGGACTCCCAATTTTGAAGGCCCGTGTGTTGTCAAGAAAGCCTTCTCTGGCGGTGCGTTAATTCTTGAAACTATGGATGGTGAGGAGTTCCCACGTCCCATGAATGCTTACACAATCAAGAAATACTTCGCCTAAAGAAACAAAAGAACAACTCGCTAAGTTGAAAACCTGAAAGGGCAGCTTAGGCAAAAAAAGAGCGTCTCGGTAGGCCGAAAACCCGAAAGGGCGGTCTAGGCAAAAATTAGAGACATAAACAAAATAAATTTCCTGCTAAGTTGAAAACCCGCAAGGGCAGCTTAGGCAAAAGTTAGGGATTTTCTTGGCAAGTAACTACGTCAGACAAGACTTGATCGTTGAAGCAACAATCTTCTCGGATCCTTACCATACTTCAACAAAAGTTGCTGCTCAGGATTTCAAAAGTTGTTAGGGGGGATAGTGGTCATTGTATCTCAATGTATCTTTTCCATTATGTATTACCATTTCCCAAACTTTGTAATCATCTATGGAGTCTCGCCATTCGCAGACTACCATTCTAGCTTTTACCCAATTCTTTGTATTTATCATGTTATTTAGCTTGCAAAGACTCCATTTATTACTGATAATAACTTTCAAAGCAAAGGGTTTAAATAACAAAATTGTTTTTTCAAAAAAAATTTTTTTTTACAATTTACTTTTACTTTGAGATTTATGATGAAACAATGACAACAAAAATGGTGATCCCAGGAATGGACAAACTCCGGTTGTTTTGAGAAGTTTTGTTCCCCTCGGGAAGGTCTACTCGGGTTGTTTTCGCTGTATTGGGTTTATGGTTCCGGTATCCTCGGTCAAGTTTAGATTCATTTCTCCTCTTTTCTGAGTTTTCATGATGTAAAGTTTCAATCTGCATTTTCTCCAGGGAAGTAGGCTTGAATTCCCCAGTGAAGTTTGATTGTGTCGGTGTCAGTCTGCTTTATTTGAGACTGGTCTTGCAATCTCCAGTAGGCATGTTACTTTTGAGAAACACTTGTTTCCCCGATGAAGCCGGAAGAAGGATGTTCTACCCCGGTATCTGTTTGATTTGGCTACCTCTGGATTATTTTTTTCCTCAGTAAAGTTAAGGCAAGCAGTAGGTTTGGTTTCCGCAGCTGGCCTTTACCTTTCTTGGAATGATCATCTTGGTTGAAGCTTAGCCGAGTGTTGTTAGTGCCTGAGGCGGTTTTTCTTGTTTGTTCCCAATGTTTGTGTATCTGTTTTGTCAGCATACGCATGATAACACTCATACATTCATACATACATCATGCATAGCTAAAATTGACAAATCATTGTTCATTGACATTTGTTAATATTTTTGTTGACATATTACCCTGTTTTGCAGAGATAAGTTACCCTCTTTTCATTAGAGCGTTGGTCTTAAGCAGAAAACATATATTCTTTCAATTTCCCTACTGAGTTATCCCTCATAGAAGATTTTTGCTTTAAACCTTCCGGTATAGCTACTTGTTTGGATTTGGTTTTCCCTCTTGAGTTTATTTCTCAAAGGATGAATTCAGGTTGACTGTTTCATTCCAGTTTATTTGTGGTTTGGATCTGTGGCTCCCCGAAAATGTTATTTACTTTGGAATTTTGAAAAACTCCAAGCTTTGGTTAGTGCATTTATTTTGCACAAGAAGACTTTATCCCCTTAGCGAGAATATCATGGCATCTCCCCAGGAAGTCATACCTCTTGCCCCAAAAAAGTTATTTCCTTTTACAAACCTCCGTGACCACAAATAGCAAATCTCCTTATTTGAGACAGCTTATGTTTTATCCTTTCCAGACTGAGTGTCTTGGTTAAAGAAGAAGTTGAGACCCGTTCTAGGTGAAACACCAGAATCTTGGGGAAACTTGTTATCTTTTTTGCTATCTTTAGTGAACGTTGATAGTTCATCATCAGTGAATGGCGGTGATATGATATTCTCTTTCTACCTTCAGTAAAAGTTGGTAGACCATCGGCAGTGAACGTCGGTGTTTGTTATCTTTTTGCTATCTTCAGTAAACATTGATAGTTCATCGTCAGTGAACGGCGGTGATATGATATTCTATTTCTACCTTCAGTGAAAGTTGGTAGACCATCGACAGTGAACATCGATGTTTATCATCTTTTTTCTATCTTCAGTGAATGTTGATAGTTCATCGTCAGTGAACGGCGGTGATATGATATTCTCTTTCTACCTTCAGTGAAATTTGGTAGACCATCGGCAGTGAACGTTGGTGTTTGTTATCTTTTTGCTATCTTCAGTGAACGTTGATAGTTCATTGTCAGTGAATGGCGGTGATATGATATTCTCTTTCTACCTTCAGTGAAAGTTGGTAGACCATCGGCAGTGAACGTCTGTGTTTGTTATCTTTTTGCTATCTTAAGTGAACATTGATAGTTTATCGTCAGTGAACGGCGGTGATATGATATATTCTCTTCCTACCTTCAGTGAAAGTTGGTAGACCATCAGCAATGAACGTCAGTGTTTGTTATCTTTTTGCTATCTTCAGTGAATGTTGGTAGTTCATCGTTAGTGAACGGCGGTGCTATAATATATTCTCTTTCTACCTTCAGTGAAAGTTAGTAGACCATCAACAGTGAACGTCGATGTTTGTTATCTTTCTCTCTGCCTTCAGTGAACGTTGGTAGCTTTGCCTTCAGTAGAAGTTGGTGTGTCCTTTGACCATCCTACCATCCTCTCTGATTCTGTTCTTTTGGTCCACCAGTGATTTATTTTCCTAGTGAGGTTGCTCCTTTGTTTTTTATTATTGTTGCATCCCCAGTGATACTTTGCATCTCTTTGGTCCTGTTCATATGCATTCATATGCATAAGCATTTGCATGGCATCTTAGGTCCAAAAATAGGGTTTGTTTTATATTTAAGTATCTTCGATCGCGTCGACATGAATATTTTTAACCTTCGTATCTCCGGATATAAGAAACTTAAAAAAGGGCAGTTGTTGTACCCCAATTTTTGCCCCTAAGATCCCTTCATCATACCATGTTGATTCACTCACAACAAGATCACACTAGGATTCTTGGTTCCCCTCCCTACATTTAGTTTTGCTCCTTTTGAGGGATTACCAAACACCTTGACTTATGTTCCTTTTGTAATCATGAATATTGTTTTGTTTTCTTCATTTAACTAATAAAATGCAATGTTGGTTTGTCTTGCTTGTTATCCATATAGGTGAAGGGCAATGAGATTTAACAAGTTACTCCATAGGTTCATGAGTTTATTTCCATGCCCTAGTCAACATAGCTTGAGAAGTTCAAACCTCATCATTGGATTGGTTTTGGAAGAATTGGCATGGCAAGTTTGCTTTGGTTCATCACATTTCAAGGTTATTAGATTTGACTCAAAAGTACAAGGGGGTTGATTGGAGAAACTGTTATGTTTGGACAAGGCCTTGTTCCTATCGGTCACAAGAGCATACTTCTATCAAATTTCAAGATATGGAAATGGTTTTTGTGGCTATGAGTCCTCATTATCACCCTCAACAACTTCTATTCACAAAGCAAGAATATTGGTACAAGAAGTTTGTTCAAACTTTTCAAAGTTCCTCAAGGCATTCTCTTGATCTAGAAGTTAGGGTTTTGAACTTCAAAGGAGCATATCTTGCTCACCTTTTGGTATTTTTGAGTGATTCCAAAGACATCCTTCTCTTAAAAGGGTTATCAACAAATCACTTCAAAAGTTCCAAGGAGTTTTCATGTGGAAGGAACTTGGTGAAGAAGAAAGATTACAAGTCCTCTAGATGAATGCCCCAATTTTCCATATGGGACTTCAAATGGTCATAACTTGGTCAATTTTTATCACCTTGAGTCCATTATTCTTCCATAATTATCTTGAAGATGTGAACTTCACGCCTTATTTTATGTGCAAAGTGAGAAAATGGATGGAAGTTGCCTTAAAGATGCAAAAGATTATAGGTCATTTCATGATTTTTAGCTAACTTCAACAAGTCATAACTTACTCAATTTTTGGAGATTTTGAGTGGTTCAAGTTTCAAAATGTCATTCAAGAGATTCGCTTCATTCCATATTTTTTGGTTAAGAGCAAATTCTAAGTGGAAGGCCATGTTTGGATGCAAAAGATTATAGGTCATTTTTGAAGAAAAATTTGAAATATTTCTAAGTATGGAAAGTCAACCCTTTTTCTTCAACTTTGACTCAATGCAACTTTTATCTCAAGCATCCATTTAACCCCATTTTTTTTCCATTGCAAAGCTTGTAACCTCATCTTTCTAAAGCAACAAGAATTATGCCCTAAGACCACTTGAGTTGGAAATGCCATGGATTTGAATTTGGTAACTTGAAACTGAATTTTCCACAAAGTCAGAATTTTGAAATCCATAATGTGACTTCTAAACATAAGATTTATGCGTGTTTTTGATTTAAACTTGATTAGAAAACTTTCTAGAAGTGATTAGTACCCCAAAACGCAAGATTTGGTTGAGTTTTTATGAAAATGAAGTCACACTTCACTCGTGCTCGACCTTCACTCAATTTCCCTCCAAACTTCCTTGTTTCTTCAATTTTTTATTCCCATTCACTTCCCTATAAATAGAGGGTCATCCCCCATTCATTTCTTCAAGCTTTGAGATCCAAAATCACCCTACCAAAACTTCACATAAACCCATCTTTTTTGAATTCAGTTTTTGAGATTTAAGCTCCCTTTTCCAAAATTCTTTGCGCATTCATCATCCTTGATCATCATATAAACTCTCCAGCACTTAAACCAATCAAAATGAGCCATAATTCAAGCTACATAAGTCCAGTTTCAGAGCTTCTTCCTTGAACTTCGAAAAGGTAGAATTCTCCACCATTTGGATCCAAATCAAGCACTAATTTATTCTACTCCTTCTCCTGATTCTAATGCTGCTTACAATTTTTAAATCCATTGAGAATTGAGACAGAAATCTCAAATTGAAGGTGTTCGCTATTTTCTGGGTTTTTGATTCATATCTCTCTCCATACCTTATATAAATTTGGCGCGATGGTGGTGTTAGAATCGTCTTGAAGAGAGGAGTTCAATGATACTAGCCTGGGATCCCAATTTTTCCATTTGAAGGATCTCACAAAATCCCCATTGCAAGGTGTCTGGAGGTTGAAGACGATGACATGTCTCGTCTCAGCCAATGATAGCGTGCCAAACGTTTTAATTTCATTGGTTGCCCCTTTTCTGATCTTATGCGTATCTCACCAAGGTCCATATCAAGCACAGCGCGTCTGGTCCACTAGATTAGCTTACTAACGCGTTTTGGCTATGATTTGATGGTCCACATCTTTTTGGTTTTATTTTATTTTCTGATTTTATATTTTTATTGATTAAATTTTTAAAAATTCATAACTCTTTTATTTTTATCCAAAAATTATGAAAAAATTCACAAAAATACTTTGAATTATTTCTGATCTCATGACTATTTTTTCACATTTTTATTTTGACATTTGGTATTTTTTGTATTTTTTTGAATTATTTGCTTTCTTTTAATTACTTAAAAAATACTTTCTGACATTTTTTAATTGACTATTTAGCCATATGGTTGTGCTCAAAATGAAACAAAACGCCTTGATCATTTTCATGCTTTCATCAATCAACATAAATAAAAGATTAAACATAATAAAATCCAGTTAAAACAAGAATTGAGGTCTCCAACATATATGAACAATAGAAAACTTTCTCACATTTGGGGTTAAAAAGGAACTAAAGTGATTCAATCAAAAAGTAAGTAATGCAAAATAATGAATGATATGGTAATTATATAAATGATAAGTTTCCTAAACATGCTATGCTATAGAAAGCGATAAACGAGTATGTGACGTGTACCAACTTTGAAAACAATATCATTATCATATATCCGCAAGTTGAAACAATTAAACTTGGAAAATCACCTCAAAATTCTTCAAGTTAACAGACCAAAATTGGAGTCTAAACAATAAACAAAAAAATTAGTAATACTACTACTATTTACTACTATAAACAACTTTGGTAAAAGTGGGAAAAAAGGGACCGAGTGAAACAGAAATTCCACTGGTACGCAACAGGGCACACTTAGCCCCACAAACCGCATTTAGTGCGCTGCACCAAAAAGTACGCGCTTAACGCGCACAGACCGTGCTCAACGCGAGCGGGTCTGTGTAGAAAAATCAAAATCACATATGATTTTCCCTTGTTAAACGTCCACTCCGCCATAATACATCAACTGCCAAAATTTCAGAATTTACAATTGTTGAGGTGCCTCCCAACAAGCGCTTGTTTTACATCGTTAGCTCGACGTCTTTATGTATACACACTCCTCCAAATTGCTTCCTTACACAATTAGTTTTCATCGACGACTATGCCTAACCAAACACATTAGTAAACATGAAGGAACCAAACATATACACAATTTACAAGTATACAAAACATGTAAAATTCACAAATATGGTAAACATATACAAATGCCAATATAAACAAGTTTCTATTCACACATTATATACAATATGAACATTATGTGCAAAACTCAAAACCATAAAAACTATTGCGATACAATTCAATATCAAAACACCAATCCCTAATAACGGTGCCATTTTGTTGACGTAGTAAAGCGATAAGCAAAATATTGGAAATATTTCGGGTTTTATCGTATCCACAAGGATCCGGCAAGGGAAAGAATGCCGTTCAATAGTTTTTGCGTTTCTAAGCTTAGTTTTGAATGGGTTTAAAGGTATAAGGTGAAAAAAGTAAAGTTATTAACATAAAATAAATACATTCTCCGAAGAGGAGAGAACTCTCGGTATTGAATTTCATATACCCGTCAAAATACTTAAATGTACTACTCAATTGTACTCAATCTAAAATACTAGCCAATATCATCACGTATCTCTCACACAAAGGTCATCTCTAAGGCAAAGTGAGATATCAACCATGTTGATCTTCATCAACGATGTCTTGCGCAACTCAATCAACAAGGAGGCATTAAGAGCCGATACCTAAAGTGATCATTAATCCTAAATCTATTTCTAGAACTTAGAACCTAACATATATTCATCATAATATGTCTATAGCAACTCAGATCCAAACATTAAGCAAGCTCACAAGGATAAACATCAATATTGATTTGTAAAAGAAGTTTTATGCAATACCATGAGCAATAAATATACATACAAAACAAAATATACTTACATACAAAACCCCAACAAGTGAGGGTACAAAGAGAAGAAAGAAGAAAATGAACATAAATCGCTCGGTTTGTCACTCCGATTGAAGCAAACTCATCTCTGATCATCAAGATGCAACTCCAATTGATGTTTTCTAAGCTCAATCATCAAAGAATGGAAGGTGATGGAGTTGGGACAAATATTCTCCAAAACCATACCTAAATATATGTTCTAAATCTATTTATACCAAAAGCAAAATTCGCAGACCGCGCTAAGCGCGTTGCCACTTATTGGGCAAACCGCCTTAGAGCGCTCTAACCGCCCTCAGACTGCGCTTAGCTTGCTCACCTCTGTCTGTCCACTCAACACGTGCATTATGACCTTGCTTAGCCCGACCTAGAACATGTTATTTTCTTCCAAAACTTGCATCTTGAAGCTTTATTCAGTTTTTATTGTTCCATGCTTCAACAATGCGATAAATCCTACAAAAATTGAATAAAAACTATTAATTAATATAATATTTACACAAATAAACTATTTAACGTTTATGTACACAAAAGTCGGGGTTTTACTATAAAAACCAAAAGTGCAGAGTCAATAAGTGCCATAAATTACTATACAAAATAATGACATTTTGGCACTTATCAATCATAATCAATTAGATCATGATGATTTTGAAGATCTTCGCGTTTTCCGTCAACGCACTAATTTGATTTGCTTGAAGGCGAAGATTAAATCTAATTTTGTATCAAATTTGAAACACGTAGGTTGTATAATCAATTAGTTTTTTGTTTTTCAGTCTCCTTGACATTTTTGGTCCTTGGATTAATTTTTGCATTCGATACCCATGTTTTATGCATCCCTTTTCATCCTGATAGCACCCGTTTGACCATAATTATTTTTTTAGTAATAATAATTTTAGAATCGAGAAATTAATAATTAAATATTTATTTAAATGATTTATCATAATTTTTCAAATATTTAATTTCTAAAAAGTGTACTATCTTACAAATCAAGTAGCTCGCTGATCTAATCAGTCTGATCGACCAACTTAGACCAAATATTAAAACACTGAATGCCAGTTTAGTTTTTTCCATTCCTATTTAGGGATGACAACGTGTAGAGTCGGGTGCAGGTTTCACACTACCTAAATCTGCACCTGAAATCACCACCCGGACCTAAATATAAAGGCTATTCGGGTCACCCACGCTCATATCCATTGGGTTCGGGTTTTTTCACCTAAATCCAAATCCGCAGCAAAAATACAAAAAATACAACAGTAACATTGAAATTTGAAACACAAGAATTCCATCAAGGCCTCTCAAAGAAATTAATGAATTAAATTACAACTTTACATCAAGTTTAATAACATTACAATTAAGGTTTTAAATTTTTACACTTATATATATTTAGGAATACTTATATAATTTAATGTCTAAGCAGGTGTGGTTTCAGATTTCAAATGACGATTTGAGTAAATCTAAACCTACATTTAAAATATCAAATGACACTCAAATCCGAATTCAATCAAGTCGAATTTTCACCCATTAACTCGGGTTCAAATGCGAATGGACCCCATAAATTTGAGTCTCCCTATTCCTATTTTGTGAAATGGAGGTCCAAAAATCATAGTATTATTCTTCCTTATTTATTACTAAAATAATAGAAAATTAAAACAATAAATACAAACAAAATAAAGTCAAATTCTTACTAGCCACTACAATTCCGGTTCTTCCTATTATAGATATTACTATCCTATAGTCGCAAAATTTCATATTTACACACTCATCACGTGTTTGACCGTTTGATTTTGCACAAATCTTAAAGCCGGAATTTTAGCTTTTAATAAAGTAAAAAAATAAATTTAAAACTTACACCGTCCAATATCAATCCAACCATCAATATTCGCTGAAGGCTTAAACGCGTAATTTTAAATAAGCGCAGTGAATAAATTTTAAATGCGTCACTTTTCCATTTTATTATTCTTCTCTCATCGTTCTTCAATGGTGGCTTCAGAAATCACACACTAAAAACCAAATCTACAACAACGCTTTTATTTCGAAACCCTAACCGATGTCACAAATGGCAAGAAGATCCACAAAACTCCTCAACCACCTCATATCTCCCCGATCGGAGTCGTCACTCGGTTCAAAGCGATGGGTGACCTACATGCACCGTCCCGGCGACGGAACACCGCGTCCCGTGACAATGATCCCCGGCGACGGGATCGGACCACTCGTTACCGGCGCGGTTGAGCAAGTGATGGAGGCGATGCACGCGCCTGTTTATTTTGAGAAATTCGATGTGCACGGTGATATGAAAGCTGTTCCCACGGAGGTTCTTGAATCGATCCGGAAGAATAAGGTTTGTCTGAAAGGTGGATTGGTTACTCCTATGGGTGGTGGTGTTAGTTCGCTTAATGTTCAGCTTAGGAAGGAGCTTGATCTCTATGCGTCGCTTGTTAATTGCTTTAATCTTCCGGGATTGCCTACGAGACATGATAATGTTGATATTGTAGTTATTAGGGAGAATACTGAAGGGGAGTATGCTGGGCTTGAACATGAGGTTGTTCCCGGAGTCGTCGAAAGCCTAAAGGTAAAATAACTCTGATTTGTTTGTTATATATTGTTGTTTCAATTTGTTCATGAATTTCAATTTGATCATGAAGTTGTTGGGTTTGTGGAGTGAGAGAAACTGCAAATTGAAATTTATCAAGAACATTATGGTAAAAGTTGATCCATGTAGCTGACTCCACTTAGTGGGATAAAACTTGGTTGTTGTTTGTTGTTATTGTTGTATTTGGTTTATGGTTAAGAAGCTGCAAAAGTAATTTTGAATCCCCAAGAGTTCTTTAGACCTATATGTTTGCAAAGGAAATCTAAATAGTCTTAGGTTTGACTCCACTTGTGTTAAACAAGTGTTGGACTAGCGGCAGGCGTACGCTACGATAGTGATTAGTCTTTGGTTGAAGTATTGGGGTGTATTGAATCTTGGATAAAAAAAATCTAGATATTGTCATTTAAGTTTCAACTTTAGTTTTGAGTTGCATTTTGAATTTTTGATTAATGAAGATTAATTTGGCATTCGTTATTGATCTTGTGGGTGTTGGTGTGTTTCTTAATTGCAAATTTTGTTTTTAAAGAAGGTTTGTTGTTGTTATATGGGCCACAACATTCCGACTTTTGGTGTTTGTGATTTTAAGCGACCGTGATTGAGGCTGCATCATTCGTCTTTGATTGTGATTTTATGTAATTTATCAAGTGGTAGGAAATTAGGAACCCAAATTTAAAGGGAATGAACTGCAATTTTGATTGAGAATATATGTATTACAGAAGGAAGCTCATCAAGGAGAAGACATTTCTCTCTCTTCCCAAACCTTTCAGGTTCTAACTGAAATTAACTCTGAACAACATCCCCTTTCTTCCTATATATAGGTTTCCTCCTCAAGCACACTGGCCGAATCGCAATTGGAACCAACTCACTAATCAATATATTTGGTTAGGCTTAGGCCCAAAACCCAGTATCTAACATCAAGGATAGCAACACAACTTCATTTTAAAAGTTTGGTTCATATTCAATTTTAGAAACTAACTTGAATGTTGGCAATGGTAATGTTTGGATTAAAACGAATCAGTTTCCAAATTCAAGTACACTTTCTCTTAATTTATCTTATTTGATTGACTGGACTGTAATCTACTATTTCAGGATTTATTTTGTTTAGAAAATAAGAAATGAAAGTAGATAACATTCTCACAAATTATATAAGTTCTTATTTTCCCGTAGAATATCTATCTAGTTCTTTTGTTGTTGTACTGATGCAGTATTGAGTGTTTTTGTGGTTTGGCTTGATATTTTTGGTAGGTGATTACAAAGTTCTGTTCTGAGCGTATTGCAAAATATGCATTCGAGTATGCTTACCTCAACAACAGAAAGAAAGTGACTGCTGTCCACAAAGCAAATATAATGAAGCTTGCAGATGGTTTGTTCTTGGAATCCTGTCGAGAGGTTGCCACCAAGTATCCTGGAATTAAATATAATGAAATTATTGTGGACAATTGCTGCATGCAGCTTGTTTCGAAGCCTGAGCAGTTTGATGTCATGGTATGTAAAATTTATCCACTTTTCTTTAATCTATGATGATGTAAAGTGTTAGCTTTGTGCTATTAAAGTATTGGTGATAAAGGCAACTACTCACTCATATTATGAGTCCATTGAAATGAGTCATGGCAGACTGAGACAAAGAAAATCAATAGCTTAGTTGCTTGCATAAATCAAGATTCAGTTTTTTTCTATAAGTTTGCCATTGTGTTGGTTCAATCAAAAGATGTTTTAACTTTTAAGGCAAAAAAGATATATTTTTTCAAAATGAATGGGTATTGAAACAATTCCAGATTTCGAAAGGTTCCTTTAGGATTGTTGGCAATGTTGCAAATAGGAAAGAAAGAGTATCTCCTAAGTATATTGCCCACCTGAGTACTATGATCGCATCTGGTAATTAACATGGATCAAATGACGTCATGGTATTCTATCATAAATCATATCCATAGCAAAACCACCGACTTCTAAGTCTTAATAATTTCTTAGCCTCTTTCTGCCACTAGTGATTGAGCTGCCTCCATCTCATCTACTCTCTATACTACGGCATTTATATTCTCACACATGCCTAAACCACGTTTGTTGAGATTCAAACCCTTTCTATGACATGGACTAAAAAGGTTTGAATGTCTTGGAAAAATATTACTTGTTTCCCTTGTTCCTATGTAGACGGATAAAGTTAAGATTTGTGATAAGGAATTGCGCAATAGCCTTTAGCATTTAGTCTATAAAAGTCTATGAAGCCTGGACACGGACATAGGACACGACACAAACACAGACACGAGGACACCGCAAATGTAAAACATAAGACACAGACACAGCTATATATATTTTATATATTAATAAAATAATGCAATTTATGAGCACAATTTATAAAGTCTAAAATGAGAATTAAAATTTATATTTATTTAAACTTATTACTTTCAATCAACCAAAAAAAGACTTATAGGCTGTTTGGATCCGCGGTGAAAAAAGCCAGACGTGCGTTTTGGAGCAGAAGCTACACTTTGTAGCTTCTTGTTTTCACGGTGAAGTGGTGTGTAAACGTGCGGTGACTCATTGCATAAGTCACTCCACATTGAGAAAACAGGTCTCTAAGTCTTGCTCATCCAAAGACAAGTTATGTGTTATATGTAATTAACATATCTAATTAACATATAACATTTCTGCAATTAACATGAAACATAATAACACGAGTGAAGTGCTGTCGCCGACGTATGTAATTGACAACAGGAACAGAAACAAAGACAAATAATAAAGAAAGAAAAAGAATGAGTATCAGAAGAGAAAGAGTGGAATACAGGCGGTGGCGACGATGGAATACCGGCGTGTGGCAAAGATGAAAACAAAAAGAGAAGATGAAAAAAAAAAAGGAATACGAGTTGTTTTTATAGTGGAAAAGTGGAATATGAAATGTAAATTTTTTTTTTAATTCTGAGAATTTAAGAGGTTGGCGTGTTTGTTATTTGAAATAGTGTGTCGTATTTGTATCCGTTGCGTTTCAATTTATTTTTCGTTGGACACTTCAAAAACGTGTCTGATACGTGTCGTACGCGTGTCAATGTCTGATACGTGTCTTGTGCGGGGACACACCTTCTAATTGGCGTGTGATAGGTAAAAGTTTCGAGGTTAGGGAGGGGAGAGAAGTTTTCATTTTCGTTTTTACTTTTTGAAAAGGAGATGAGCGAATCAAGAGATCATCATGTAACTTTCTAAGCATCAATTTTTCATTTAAAAACATTATATATATCCCTCTATACTGAAAAAAATAACTCTCCAGTCCCTTTCTCCCCAAATTTTTCCACCCATACACAATTGGAGGATGTAGGATGCAGATCTACTTTGTGGAATATTGAAGGGACAAATAAATTTTGCATCTCTTTTCTATTGGTCCAAGTAGGAATCATTGCAGAGCGTTGGTCATTAACCTCAAGGCCAGATGATTTTATTTTTGCAACTTTCTGGTCTTCATAATTTGTTTCTGATTTTTAGTTGAACAAAAGTTTTTTTTTTTGGTTGAAATTCATGGATAATTTTACCTTGTGGTAGGTTACCCCAAATCTATATGGAAATCTTGTTGCAAATACTGCCGCAGGCATTGCTGGAGGCACTGGAGTCATGCCAGGAGGTATAGTTATTTGTTACTACCATATTGGAACTTTAGAGCTTTGATTTCCTTTTAAATACTTCCTTGCTCACTTTTACCATGTTTTGAGATGTGTGAATAATGTTCAAAACTTGAAAGAATATAAGCACCGAGTTTCCGTGCTTGTCTAGATACTTGTTCTGGTGAACATTTTTATGCACTGAAACTTTTTGCAAATAAACATGACTTTATTATATTTGTCTGCTTGATCATATGGCGAAAGAAAGATCTCGAGATTAATCATTTGGATAGAAGCATGGTCCTTGATAGAACATTATAACAAAAGTTGATCCATGTAGTCAACCCCACTTAGTGGGATAAGACTTAGTTGTTGTTGTTGTCTGCTTGATCATATGAGACATATGTCAAGCTAGATCATTCTTCTTCTACGAATCTACGATAATGAAGTTATTAATCGTAGTAAATACATACAGATGTTTCTGTAGTTATATTAGTGAAATGGAGGTAGGGGTTGAAATAGCTTGGACTGAGTTAGATTTTGCATAAATAGGTTTGACCTGTTCAAAAATTTGAAGGCCCAAATCTGGCCTTGCCTATTGCTTGTCATAGGTTTTCTTTTAGGTTGACTCGACCTTTTTGAAAACATGGTATGACCTGTTAGTCTTTAAATAAGTTATCTAATCCATCTTTAACTAGACTAACAGGCTAATAGGTAATGGGTAAGGCTCTTTTTTTGCTAATAAAATGGGCTTGGTTCTCTTTATAATAAGAGATAAAATAAAAATTAAAACCAATATTGATACGAGACATGATATAGATATAGAAATAGATTGGAGAAACTGAGTTTGGTGAATTGTGACCTGTTTAGTTCTAAATTTTATTTTACAACAGTAAGGCAATAAATATTCCAAAAATTATGAAGGCAGTACTAGTGAATGTGCATGAATAATTAAAAAGGTTAACAAACACAATTGTATGACCTTTTTGAAAACTTGGTATGACCTTTTAGTTTACTCGAAGACCCATTTGTGCTAATGTCTTTAAGTAGATTTTCTAATCCATCTTTAAGTAGACTACCAGGCTAATAAGCAACGGGTTAGGTTTATTTTCGGGAGAATTAGCATTTTCCTTATTAAAAAGGTTTGCAAACATATAATCTAACACAATGTACAAAATCCGATACTAGAATGATAATAATAATAGAAATGCAATTTTATTATCTGGAGTATTTACTTAAATATGTTGGGTTGGTTGACATATTTTCATCTCTAAATGGAAGTAGTATTAGTGGCTATATGAATACGATGATGGTGGTAGCGGTGAAAGTACTCATTGGTAGGTTGGAGCTAGTTGTTGTGGTTTGGTTTAGGTAGAAGTTAGCGGTGGACAAATTTGAACCGCCCGTTTGAAACCGACTGACCCATTTTCTTTACATACTAGAAGTTATTATTCAGAAACTTGATTCTCTATTATCAAATAATGGCCTGATAATCACAAATCATGGGTGCCTTTTTTTGCAGGTAATGTCGGGGCTGAGCACGCAGTGTTTGAGCAGGGTGCTTCAGCAGGAAATGTTGGTAATAATAAAATAGCGGCACAAAAAACAGCCAATCCAGTGGCACTTCTTCTCTCATCAGCTATGATGCTTAGGCATCTCCAGTTTCCTGCATTTGCTGACCGTTTGGAAACTGCTGTTGAAAAAGTCATTCTAGAGGGCAAGTATCGGACAAAAGATCTCGGAGGTACAAGCACCACCCAAGAAGTTGTCGATGCAGTAATAGACGCCTTAGATTGATTCATTTAGTTGCTGATTTCTCAAATGCAAGTCAGCTTTGGATAATCTTTTCTAGTTAATTTTATCAACATTGTTGTGCATCCATCCAATTGGAAATAGCAATTTTTGTCGTGAATAATGTTTATGCAACACAGAAAATGATGTATTATTTTTTCACCTAAAGAACAAAGAGTGATAAGTGGTTTGCACTTCTGTTTAATGATTTGATTAATGCTTATGCAACACAGAAAATGATGTATTACTTACTTTCTTGAAGAACAAATAGAGAGTGATAAGTGGTTCACACTTCTATTTCGTGATTTGTTTTGCTATTTATTAATATTACTTGTTATGAACCAGCTATTTTTTTAAGCTCACTTTGTAAGAACTTTTTCCAGCTGTTTAACTGGTTTGAGCTTTAAAAAACTAAGGTGTTAATATTTGAATAACTGACCCACTTTTGGCAAAACGGGTCTGCCCCACTCTCAAATTTTTTTTTTTGTAGAGCAGACCAAGGTTTTCAGCTCGCTCCCTACACAATGTCTGCCTCGCCCCATCTGATTTTTTTTGCGGAGCGGGCATTGCCTATTTGCCACCCTACCCGCACCTACAAGTATCTAATCAATATTCTTATTCATTAAAATGAATCTGAATTTGATGTTATCTATCTACTTTGTGATAGAGATTTAATAGATACTATTTAATAATATTTTTTATTGAATCGATAGAAATCATATCACCATCTTTTAAATTCTGGTATATCTTATATCTCACCAACTTTTAATATGAGAAATAATCTCATTACGATTAGTCAGACTAGAATGGATCTACCCAAAAAAAGTACTAGCACTTAGAAGAATAGATTAATGTCCAATGACCTTTTTTTTAAATAAAGTCAATGGCCTTATCTACACGACTCCTTCATACTTAATCTTATCATTGGTTTCTAAAAATAAGTATCATTTTTGATTTACTAACTTCTAAAAGAAAATCAAGACATATACATCATTGTCAGAATTGTACCCCACTTCATGTTAACTGGTAAACTATTCTATTGGCCATCTCAGTTGAAATTCTTTTACATTGAACCATAAACTCTGTGTGTGTGGTTACTTACCCTCTTACCAGTTACCATGAACAACATCTTCAAGATCATGCTTTGGACTCGTTCTTTAACCCATTTCAAATCAACCCACCACATCTATTCACGTAAAGTTTCTAACTTTACTAAGGATCCTGATCGAGGATCTTGGGAATCGACGGAGGGTCTTCTTCATTGCTCTGCAAATTCAGTTCCTTTATCTCCTATCAACTTCTTGGAGAGAGCAGCAAAGGTTTGCAGAGATAGAACATCTCTTGTTTATGGTTCCTTGAGCTATAATTGGGGTCAAACCCATCAACGTTGTCTCAAATTCGCTTCTTCTCTTACCAAATTGGGAATTTCTCGAGGAGATGTGGTGAGTTGTGTTATTATTCACAATTATCTTTTGTTTTCATTTTACTGTAATCACTTTTCTTTAAGAGTTGGAATCAGATTACGTATCAGAGACTTACAACATTCACACACATTGTGCATCAATCACTTTTCACACACATTGGAAACAAATGTAAGAAACAAAGTTATGGAGTATACTGTTTTCACATCTATAGCTAGTTTATGGCACTGTATGATTCTATCTGTAACTGTCTCAGATTCAGCTTTATATGAGACAATCCCTTCCATCAACTCAAGTTTTCTAGTTATTGGCTTTAATTTTCTGGATGCTAATCAATGTTGTTTGTAAAACAGGTTGCCACACTAGCACCTAATGTTCCTGCAATGTACGAGCTGCATTTTGCAGTACCAATGGCTGGAGCAATTCTCTGTACCCTTAATTCTCGCCTAGACGCAACTATGGTTTCAATTCTATTAGAGCATTCACAAGCAAAGATCCTTTTTGTAGACTACCAACTACTTGAAATCGCCCAAGGAGCATTAGACTTGCTTTGCAAAAGAGGAACGGAGTTGCCTATTATAGTCCTAATTACTGACTCTGATTGCTCATCTACTGTCGACAATACATCAATTAGTTATGAGTATGAGAAGCTAATGGATGTTGGCCATGTTGGTTTTAATATCGTGAAACCAAAGAGCGAATGGGATCCTATAAGTATAAATTACACGTCAGGCACCACATCTAGGCCTAAAGGAGTTGTCTACAGTCACAGAGGTGCTTATCTAAACTCTCTAGCAACAGTTCTTCTCTTTCAAATGAACATATTTCCTGTTTATCTTTGGAATGTTCCGTTGTTTCATTGCAATGGTTGGTGTCTCCCTTGGGGTGTAGCAGCTCAACTTGGCACAAATGTTTGTTTAAGGAAAGTTTCTCCAAAGGACATATTTGACAGTATAATTCAGCATAAGGTGACACACATGGGAGGAGCACCTACTGTGCTCAACATGATTGCGAATTCTGCGTCAACTCACAGAAAGCCCCTCGATCACAAGGTTTTAGTGGTGACAGGAGGTTCTCCTCCACCGCCGCAGATCCTTTCCAAGATGGAAGAGATTGGTTTTAGCGTTTCTCATCTCTATGGTTTGACAGAAACATACGGGCCGGGGAGTTTTTGCGCGTGGAGACCTGAGTGGGACATGTTGCCTTCGGAAGAAAGATCGAAGATGAAAGCTAGACAAGGTGTGCCTCATGTAGGATTGGAGGACATTGATGTCAAAGATTCTGAAACTATGGAAAGTGTTCCGGCCGATGGAAAAACAGTTGGCGAGATAATGTTTAAAGGGAATACAGTAATGAGTGGATACTTTAGAGATTTGAAGGCCACAAAAGAAGCATTCAAAGGTGGCTGGTTTCATAGTGGGGATCTTGCTGTGAAACATTCTGATGGTTACATAGAAGTTAAGGATAGATTGAAGGATATAATAGTCTCTGGAGGAGAAAACATCAGCTCGGTCGAGGTAGAAACCGTTTTGTATAGTCATCCGGCTGTTGATGAGGCCGCGGTTGTTGCCCGACCGGATGATCATTGGGGTCAAACTCCTTGTGCTTTTTTGAAGCTGAGAGAAGGGTTTGATGCAGATGCTCAAGAGATAATTGCCTTTTGTAGGGAACGGTTGCCTCATTACATGGCTCCCAAAACAGTCATTTTTCAACATATGCCAAAGACTTCTACCGGGAAAATACAAAAGTATATTCTAAGGGAGAAAGCCAAGGCTTTGGAAAGTATACCTATATCCAGTTCCTCTGATTGTGACAAAAAAAGACGTTCAACATGAAATTTTATTTTTATTTTAACAAATATGGTTGAATGATGAATGGAAGATTCACATTGTAGAAAAATATTTTATAATATATTATAAAGTTGAGTTACAATAGATACTTTATTTAAATAGAGAAATAATCTAGGGTCTTGCTTAATAAATCTTTACGATAAGAAAAACTAATGTTGACACTTGTCAGCGAGGCAAAAAGAAGACAAAAAATGAATAGGAATTATAAATTATTTTCATTAATTTACCACAAATTATGTACTGGTCTTACATAGAAGATACAAAGTAAAATTTAATGGACTTAAGAAGAAGACAAAAGGTAAACGGGTCTGAAGAGGAAACTATATTAGGAGTTAACACCCTTTTAAAACTGGAGTGTATGTTTAACATTCTCAGTTTTGAAACAAGACAGTGGAACAATACATAATGTAACTGTTTGGTAAATAAGTCAGCTATTTGATTGTCGGAGTTGGTGGGCATGAGGTGGATAGTCTTGGATTGGATTTTGTCGCGAACAAGATGGCAGTCCATTTCAATATGTTTCGTACGTTCATGAAACATCGGGTTTGTTGCAATGTGGATGGCACATTGATTGTCGCAATCGATATTAACAGGCTGGGGGTGAGAGATGCGGAAATCCTACAGAAGGTATAGAAGCCATTGAGCTTCACAAGATGTGTTGGCCAAGGCGCAATATTCAGCTTCGAACGATGAGCGAGAAACAACAAGCTATTTCTTTGTTTTCCAACTCACAATGTTGTCACCAAGGAAGAATGTGAAACCCGTAGTTGATCTTCTCGTAAGAGGGCAAGCTCCCCAATCTGAATTTGTGAAGCCCGTAATGAGAAGAGGCGAATCTGAACGAAAGTACAACCCCATGGATGGTGCATTCTTGAGGTATCATATGATCTGTTGTGCTGCCTGCAGGTGAGATGCGGTAGGGACTGCCATATACTAGCTGAGCCTGCAAACAGAGTACACGATACCAGGTCGTGAGTGAGTGAGGTAGAGAAGCTTACCGATGATGACTCTGAATTGAGTATGGCCAGGAAGAGGTGTGTCATCAGTGTTGTCAAGCTTGTGTGAGGGATCCATTGGTGTTGAGGCTGGTTTAGCACCAAGGAGACTTGTGCTCTCAAGTAAGTCCAAACAGTATTTTCTCTGGAAGAGTGTCATTCCTTTGGAGGAGCGTGCTATTTCGAAGCCAAGAAAGTATCGAAGGAAACCCAAGTCCTTGATGGTGAACTTGGCATCCAAGACACACTTGATGTTTTTGATGTGATCTAAGTTATTTCCTACAAGAATTAGGTTGTCTACATAAAGAAGAACTGCGGTAAAAACATTGTCAATGGTAAAAGTAAATAAAGAGTAATCTGACTTAGACTGCAGGAAACCATTATGCAATAAAGTTTGGGTGAGTTTGTGATTCCACTGTTGACTTGCCTGCTTAAGTCCATAGATGGACTTATTCAGTTTACATACCATGTTCTTGTCAACAGCTAAACCTGGTGGAGATTTCATATAAACCTCCTCTTCGAGGTCACCACGTAAGAATGCAGTATTTACGTCAAGCTGGTGGACATGCCATTTTTTAGAGGAAGCAATGGACAGTAATAATCTAATAGTTGTCATTTTAATGACATGGCTGAATGTCTCTAAATAATCAAGGCCTTATGTTTGAATGATACCGTTGGAATTGTATTTATGTTTAAAAATCCACTTGCAGCCAATGGCGCATTTATTATGTGGTAGAGTAGTTAATTACTCCCTCCAGTCTCATTTATAAGAAAAAATTAACTTTTTATATATATTGAATAAGTAATGTATTTGGACAATATATTGTCCAAATACATTACTTATTTAATATATCTAAAAAGTTAATTTTTTCTTATAAATGAGACCGGAGGGAGTACCATATTTTGGTATCATTGAGGGATTGTAGCTCTATGGCTTGTTGCTAATTTGGATCAAGCATAGAAATGGCATAAGAAGTAGGTTCTTTATATATATATATATATATATATATATATATATATATATATATATATATATATATATATATATATATATATATATATATATATATATATATATATATATATATATATATATATATATATATATATATATATATATATATATATATATATAAGTTAAAGAGTTTATGAGAAAAAGATAAGTTATTGTAATTAATAAAGTTGAAGATGTGGTAAGGAGTTTTACCTGAAGCATGGGAGATTTTGGAGTTAGAGGAACCTGTGATCAGTGAGCAGTGATAATCCCTGAGGTATGTAGGGGGTTTTGAAATTCTTGATGATTGTCTAGTGGCAGTGAAAGGGTTATATAGGTCTGGAGGAGAGTGATTGTCAGGTGTAGTAGGGAAGAGATGGGGAGGCGAGTTTAAGGGAGTTGTGTGCCCAATAGATGTATTAGGAATATTGTGAGTTCTAGGTGTGTTCTTCGTGGGAGAGTCAGGTGCAGGAGTGGTGTTGGAGTAGTCAAAAGAGTCATCAAAGTAGGGATGATGAATAGGTTGAGAAAGGGATGTAGTTGATGATATAGGTTTGGTAAAGGGAAATATAGTTTCAAAGTGCACAACGTCACAAGATATGAAAATAGATTTATGCATAGTATCATATAAAAATGCAACCTTTAACACCAGTTTTAAAATTGTTCTGGACTGGGCCTGCACTTGGCTCAAACATCATACAAGGTCCAATCCGACTGTGCTACGCGATAAAGTATACTAACGAAATCTGCCATCGACTAGGTCGTGCAGTAACCTCACTCTTCTGGTCAACATGGTTTTGTTCTACGAGGATAACCCCATGAATAGCGAGGAGGGCCGAAGACGGTCAGGAGAACCTCACGAGCATCTTCCACTCTTCTCGTCGACCAAGACAAGTCCTCCAGGGACAACCTCACAATTGGCGGGGATGGTCCACGATGTATAAAAGAACCTCGCGAGCATCCTCCTCGTAGGGCTGACTCTCAATATCTCTAAATATCACGGAGTCCTCTTGGTCTCGAAAAGACTGCATCTATATCCTCCTGATAGTTCGAAGGAGTCCATCCAGGTTGGAGACCACATGTTGGCTCCTACTATGCACCTAGGACATGGCAGTCTCCATTTTAGGCCTGCTTGCCCAGCCCAACGATGAGGATCTTAGCCCAACGCTGGGGGCTATAAATACTCTCTCATTTGAGAGGGTCAGATATTCAATCTCTCATTCTTACTCTCATACTTGCTTGCACGAGTTTTGAACCTCACTTTGGCATCAGAGTGTCTTGCAGATACTCCCTCCACTTCACATCCAATTGTTGTTCGGCTCAAAGCTTGTGGGTTTTGACAATCCATTTTGATAAGGTAATGATCAACAGCGCCGTCTGTGGGAAACTAATTCCCTATATCCATCTTAAGACTAAAGCAACTCTCCATCAAACTATGTGATTGTCATGACCGACTCAGCTGCGAACAACAACCAAAACGCCCATCTCGCAGACCTCAACAACAACGTTGGCGACAACAACATTGACAACAACAGTGCTGACAACGACATCAACATGGCCGGTCCCAAACGGAACTACAGAGACGGACTGACCGCTTCTTCTTTATCCTGCTCCCGACCGTACGAGGACGAATATCGTCCTACCCAGAACTATGAACCAAATTCTTTCTAGGAGGTCCCCGTCCCCGCGGGCGCCGATGCCACGACCAGAGCTCTGTTCGTGGCCATCAACCAGATAAAATACTTGATCTTCTCATAGGGTGAGCGGCTAAGGATGCTCGGATAGACTCGCCGGGACCCCAGGAGACACAGGAGACCGAACACTCCCCCTCCCCGTCAGAACGAAGACCTTTCTCAGTCTCCCCCGCAGAGACGCGGGCGGGATATCTCGCGCAACCCTTCTCCGTGACGAGTTGGTCGATGTCCTGTGTTGGAGAGGATCCAACCCGTAGCTATGGGGAGACGTGGTCACACCCCACTGCACAGAGAGAGACGGTCCCCTGGAAACAATAGAAACAAGGGAAACGAAGAAGGACAACCCCGACCAAGGGATCCTCCTCGCGGTCAAGGCCATTGCAACGACCGCCACTACAACCAGTCCCATTCCTTCTCTCCAGACAGAAGTGACGAAGATGACCTCCGTGGTCCATTATCCTAAGCAATCATGGAGACTCTCATTCCTAGGGAAATGTAGAAGCCTCATGTTGTACCCCAAAATTTACCCTCTCATTCTTCAAGGTCTTTCTCACAAAGATTCTCAGGATTCAAGCTTGCACAAGTACATTGGGATTTTCCAGTACCAAAATTAAAAAGAAACTGTCAAAAAGGGAGGAAACAGGTAAAAATAACATTTTGACAAATTTGGAGAAAATAGGCCTCCTTCGATTCAACCTTTCGATTGGACAAGTGTGCTACCTGCATGCTTGCAATCGAAGGCCATGACTTGCTGGCCACATGTGCCCCCTGCAAGGCAAATTCTTTGATTGGACAAGTTTACTGCCTGCAAGCCTGCTTCGATTGGACATTTGTTGCCTGCATGTTTGTTTCGTTTGGACAAGCTTCGATGGGATAAAATAACCATCTCTATGCATCCTTCGAATCCACTTGCACCAAGGGCCTCTTGCAAACTTTGCCTCTCGCAAGTTTCGTTTGAGCCAAGAGATATCTTCATACAAGATTTAACTAAGTTCTTGCTTCCCTTGAAAGAACACCCTTCGATTCAGAAGCCAGGAACTTCCCTCATGCTAAAAGGAAATGACTCCCTTTATGTTTGCTTCAATCCAAGCTTCGACTGAGCATTAGCTTCATTCGAGTAAGCTTGTTTCGACCACAAGCTTCGATTGAGGCAAAGGCTTCCTTCGAACAAGTGCGCTTCAATCTCATTCCTGCATTCGACTCAAGACCAAATCTCATTTTCCAGGCTATGTTGCTTTTAAATCTTCACATAACCATAGGTTTACACAAGTTCGTTATACATTGCCTAAGGGCTCGAAGGTTTATTCGAAGAATAATAACATTCTTGGATAAATTGGCAAAGGACTGGGTACTCTTTTTTCATAAAAGTTACTTGTATCACAAAAGCAGCTTTCAACCTGAATTTGGTCTGAGCACAAGCAACGCCAAAAAGCATAAGTCACATCTTCTGCACCCCAACTGCCAACAGGCCCCCCCACTCTTACCTTTCATGTTACCTATTATTTTATTATTTTGCAAGGCTGGCTATTGAAAACATGTCCATTCTTTTTCTCTATAAATAGAGGAATTTTTGCAAAGCTAAGAGAGGATCTTTGGACCAGAGGAACGAATCCCCCAAATTTTCTCAAACACAACAAAACTCTCAAGTTCATCAACACTTGAGAAATCACAAAAAGCCCAGAATCACATTCATCTCCTTCAATTCTGAAGAACAACCACACTTCAGTCTCATTCGAATCACAGAAGCATCACACTTGCTTTTTCTCTTCCTTCGAATCCAACATTCCAAGCACAACTATTGACCCCCTCTTTCGAATCCAGCATCATGGGCCTCCACTCAAGGTCCCACATCCATTCAAGGCCTGAAGCAAGGTAAGTTATTCTTACCTTTGAACTTTTCGTTTCATGGCATAGTAATTTTCTTTTTCGTTTGAAACATGTACATACCACTGTTCCTTTTGATTCCACCCTTTTAACATATTTTTCAGAGCTAACCCTTTCGTTTTGCTTTCTGTTTACCTGAACTTGCTTTAACTATTAAACTATTTACAAAACAAATACTGGCATGGCCTCATGCCATGTTGCCATTTAATGCTTTAAATGAAAAAAATAGGAAACATGAATAGGAAACGAAGCTTCTGGCTTCTATCCTCTTTCTCCAGGTCAAACGAAAGAGACAACCAGGAGGAAAACCATGTTGACTTCTAGGCCCAGACGAAAAGCATGCCTTCACTGATTCCAGGCTTAGTGGAAAGGCATTCCCTCACTTATTTCAACCTCCAGTCGAAGAAGGCAACAAGGCAGAACCAGAAGGCTTCACCATACACATACTTATCCAATCGAAGGCCATGACCTCACTGGTTCTAGCCCCAATCGAAGGAGGCCAACAAAATACAAATCGAAGGGTGCTCCTGCATGAATCAAAGGATTTTTTTTACTTCTTTTTATATTATTTGTTCCTTTACATTTCTATGCACTTCAATATGGTTGTAATAGTGTAGGATTTATTTTTTTTGCACTTTTTATTACTTTTGTACAAATGCTAGTAATTAGGTGTGTATGGAAAAATAAAAACAACAAATAGAAAACCCTAATCAAGACTAAATGCATGCAATCAAACACACTTTGCACACATGCACCCTTAGGATAATTCCAATTGTTGCCTTATAAATGACCATGTTATGCATGTGGGTTGTCTTAGCCAAACAAATGAAAAATACAAGATCGTAGTCCCTCGATGACGCTATCAAAGTTGCCTTTCAAAATGATCGTAGTCCCTAAAGAAAAGTGCTAAGTCATCTCACAACATTGCTATCATGGTCACACGATGACCCAACGCCCCTCCCTTCACATCCAACGATGGATCTTCTTACCAAATCAATGGTAAGATGGCAACATCTAAAGGAGGAGGAAAAGCACTTCTAAAACCTTTTGAGTAGGTAGATACGTTCTCAGTTACTCGCTTGCTCACAAAAAAAACATTTCATACACCTATACTTTCCACTTTGAAACATTTTCGGAACAAGCACTTTTTGTATACATTCTTATAGAAACAAGAATCATTACAAAGTTACATTTTAAAAATATTTTCAAAAACACATCTCATAAACACCTCTTTGAACTATTTTTGAAACAAACACTTTGTAGGCGTTCTTATAGAAACGAGAACCATTACGAAGTTCCATTTTCAAAATACTTTCAAAACCCACACCACAAGCACATTCAAACAAAAGCAAGTGATCTAGCGAGTAACTAAGAGCCCATGGAAAACCATGGATGAAAAGGATGTTAATACCTTCCCTTTTCATAATCTACCCCCGAACCCGAGAAATAATCTCGAAAGGTCTTTCCTGTGATTTTTTACCTTTCCTTTTGGATAAAAGAAAAGTCGGTGGAGACTCTTGCTAAACTGCAACATTTGCAAACACAAACGCAAAACATCAAGTCAGTTCTCCCACCGTATCACAGAACTGGCGACTCTGCTGGAGATATTATTTAAAAGTAGGGTTACCTTAGGGTTAGATAACCTTTACTTGCTTACATTTGTTTGATTTGTTTGCTTTACATTTTGGTTCCTTATTTGGGTTTGTTTTAAATCGTACACCCAGATTTGGGGACACCTTTTAGGTAAGTAGCAATAAACTATGAGGGAACTGTGTGGCGTATACCGACATGGTTGAAGCAGTAGCTACATTGATGTGGCACTTTGGTTGGTACCGGTAACCCTTGAGTTGAATCGAGGAGAGTACGGGGCCACCACGTGGTGTCGTGAAGCATCAACTGGACTTAGAACCTTACTTGACCAACTTGGCTATTAGGAAGTAGTGAGATAGCTGGTTTCGGTGTAAAGCTGAAAATTGGTTGATACTCGATGCTATACTCATTGAGACTTGACTCCTGAGTTTTGTTCGGTTGCGAGTCAATTGCTTATTGAACGAAGCTTGTGGGAAAGGTCAGTGATATTGAGATCCTTTAGAACCCGGTTACTATTAACTAGGACAAGTTAAGCCAACTAAACTTCAAGAGGGTACTTACCTACAAAACTCCATGCAAGCCTAAAACTAAGGATTTGTTTGCTTTGTGTGAATATGATTATTTGTATATAAACTTGCTTACCTCGCATATCTATACATAACATCATAACATCATACCATAGAATTTTCAATAACCATTTCAAGGATCTCGAGGGTCTTTGATGCAGGGTCATGTTGAACCAGACGCCTATCCAGGGCCAAGAAGATTTATTTTCCTCTAACCGAACACCGTCAAAGATCAAGTACAACAATTTGAGTCAAGGGCTATGACCCACTTGACATGGTGAGCTTGATTCTCGTGGAAGGACATCCACCAATACAAAGTTCTCCAATCAAAGATGTTGATCAAAATTCAGTCTCTAACTTTTTCTTATGTTTACCCCGCGAGATCCTTGAAAACATGCATCCACATATCATGCATCATATCATGACAGGTTTCTCCCATACATGTCTCCTTATCTTCCTACTGTTTATTTCAGTAAGATGGATATGGAACAAACGGTGAAAGATCTCCAAGCTCAAAACGCTCAATTCCAATAAATGTTTCTGGCTATGGCTAAGGGGCAAGAGGACCTGAAAGCTCTCCTTCTCAAAGACAAGAGGAAGAAGTCCAAAAAGTCAGTAGGCGTCCTGAACTTGAGAAGAAGACCTAAAGCCCTAGATCTTTCAACTCTATCTAACATAGGGGATAGTATTGAAGAAGACCACAATTTGGAGATTGATGAAGTTGAAGCTGACTACTCCGAGGAACAATATCCTCCCGCTGATGACAAGTACAAACAGTTGGAGGATCGCCTCAGTGCTATGGAGATTCAAAAAATACCTGGCTTGGATTTAGGAGACATGGGTTTGGTTTCTGGAGTGGTCATCCCGCCAAAGTTCAAAGTCCCTACCTTTGCCCTGTACGATGGAGTCTCTTGCCCTAAGATGCACTTAAAGTCTTATGTCCGCAAGATTCAACCATACACAACTGATCCGAAGCTTTGGATCCATTTCTTCCAAGAAAGCCTAGTAGGGACTCAACTCGAATGGTTCTATCAATTGGAGAGTTCTCGTATCCACACCTGGGAGGATTTAGCTGCTGCTTTCTATAAGCAGTATCAGTACAATGCTGATCTTACACCAACTCGCATGCAATTGCAGAACATGACCATGGGTTCCAACGAGAGCTTCAAAGGATACGCCCAAAAGTGGAGAGATTTGGCTGGTAGAGTGCAGCCCCCTTTAACTGACATGGAGTTGATCGACATCTTCATGGTAACTTTGACAAGGCCTTTCTTCAAACACCTAATCGGAAGCTCCTCGGTCGGGTTCACCGAGCTGATACTGACTGGTGAAAGGGTCGAAGCTGGCATCAAAAGTGGAAAAATCCAAGGAGTTACACCCTCTGACGTTCAGAAAAATCCAGACAATGGAAAGAAAGAGTCCAATGTTGTGTACAGCCGAAAGAGTCGTCATGATCAACAGGTAGGGGCAATCCTGATCTCTAATCCTACATTTGTTCAACAAAGACAGGGCAATAGGCGTAGGGTAAGATATCAATAAAGGTAATACACTAACATCAACATGCCTTTGTCTCAAGCATTACAACAATTGCTGAAGGTGAAACTGATCATACTAAAGGATCCTCCTCAAAATCCTGATACCTCCTCTTCTAAGTACAATCCGAGCGTAAGATGTGCCTATCATTCTGACAGTCCCGGACATGACACCGACGACTGTTGGAATTTGAAGAACAAGATTCAAGACTTGATTGATGCCAAGGAGATCGAGTTTGACCCTCCAGAGACTCCAAACGTGATCACTGCTCCTATGCCAAATCGTTGAATGCTTTTGTTTCATTTGAATTTTCAAGTTGTAATTTCTTTTGTTATTCAAACAATTACCTATTAATGTCAAACTTTGTTTCATTAATGCATTGCATATGTTTGTCTTGAATTATTTCATTTTCATTATATTTAAACTATGCTTTTTACTCTCTTTATGACATTTAACTCTTGCTAAAAGTTACAAGTCTTTAGAGGGAGGATGACGAAAACAATGCCATAATCTCATACAGTATGCTTTTGGACAGACCTTGTCGATGATGTACAGGCGTTCTTTCAAATCCTAAACACTGGAGTTATAAGGAAGATAATCCCTAGTCAACCCCTTCTATCCAAAGAAGTAGAAGTTTTTCTTTTTCACAAAATTAAAACCTTTAAACAAAACCTGGGGCAGGGTAGTCTCTCAGTTAATTCAAACGCGCGTTTAGCCGCAAACTCTCATCTCGTAATACAACGGATGACATCAAGAAACATTCCTATGGAACCAAAAGATGGTGTTGGTTCCCTATCACATAGGCAGTCATTATCTCTCAAAAAGAAAAGCCCACTAAGTCAAAACCTACAAAGGAGACTTAAGAAAACTGGGGCATCTCGCTGACTGTAATCTCAAAACAAGAACATTCAGGAAAAAATTAGGGATAACAAATCAAAAGAAAGAGGTCAATAAAAATCCTTAACAACATGAAAAAGGTTGCAAAAAAAAAATGATTTCCTTTCGATAAACTTAACTTGTTTGAACCATCACAAAAATTTCATCCTAGACTTAATTGGAGTTCAAACGTACGACTAACTGAGCTTAGGACTGAAGAACATCACGAAGAATGAGTGAGTACAAATACATTTGAGCCTTTATCCTTTGTTTCTTAAACCGTGAACCAAGCCACGTTACAACCCTTCAAAAGTCCTAATTGAAGCATGGGTTAGTTCGAAAGCATATTGTTACAAAAGGTATCCTGACTCCTGTAAGGCTTTACTCTAAATCCTGAGTTGAATTACAAACTTATTTATTTGCTAAAAACTCATTTTTCAAAACGTCAAGACAGACATAAACTTTGCATTACTTGAATATCACTATTTGCATGTGGCTATTTGTTTGACAGCGGAGAAATTCACACAATGAATATCCGATGAACGAAAGCTCTCTCAGTGAACAAAATCACTTCAAAAAGGATGACACTTCCATTGAAAAATCTCCTATCAACAAGGGGGAATGACATGTCACTATCGAGTACACCTGGGGCAGTCCAGTCAAGATTCCAGGAAATCTCTCAAAGAAGTGCAGAGTAACCAGGGGAAGGCCTCCATCTCCGTCACTTGGGGCATGGAACGTCAAATCTCAGCAAAGAGTTACGTACAATTAAACATTTTTGGCAATGCCACAAACATTTGCTACTAGAGGCAATGATGAATCTCCCGAAAGTCCTTCTCATAGGATGACTCCCCAGCTAGAGTTTAATCTCTGAACACCTTTCCCCAGCTGAGACAACCTCAAGAATCCTCGAAGACTTCCCCCAACGGAGTTGTCACCTCTCTAGTGGACCGGAAACAGGGTTTATTTCCCTAACAAACGGTAGGATTCCCCAGCATGAGGTGGCCTCTCCGACTACTAAAAATCAAAGGACCATAACTCCTCTTCCCCAGTAGACTACTCTATGATTCCCAACAAGTTACTGTGAAACTTGGACCCGACCAGATATTAGTTCAACTTCGACTCCCCAGTAGAGCAACGGACGACTAAGACTCCTAAACTCTTTTCCCAAGCAGGAATAAACATGCTCCCCACAGAGTTTTCAATATCCCCCAGCGGATTTCTCCTCAAACAACAAAATAGGAATCCCCAATGGAAACATTCTAAGCAAAGTTTGAAGACACACCAACTCTTCAACAGCAGTCCAGGATTTAACGGTTCTCCGGCATTTGTCGAGGATTTATTTTCCCAGACAAAAATACATTCATTAAACATTTCAACAACATTCATAGCATATGCATACAAAATACACATAACACAAATCTCACTTATTTTGAGAACATCATTACACAATGCATACAACTAACTCTTTACCTTTTCAGGAAAGATCGATCGACAGATAAAAGTTATCACCTTTTGGAGTAGCAGTCATCAAGATTCCTTCATTACCTTTTGGAGTAGTAGTCATCAAGATTCCTTCATTACCTTTTGGAGTAGCAGTCATCAAGATTCTTTCATCACCTTTTGGAGTAGCAGTCGTCAAAGATTCCTTCATTACCTGTTGGAGTAGCAATCATCAAGATTCCTTCATCACCTTTTGGAGTAGCAGTCATCAAGATTCCTTCATTACCTTTTGGAGTAGCAGTCATCAAGATTCCTTCATCACCTTTTGGAGTAGCAGTCATCAAGATTCCTTTATTACCTTTTGAGGTAGTAATCGTCAAAGATTCCTTCATTACCTTTTGGAGTAGCAGTCATCAAGATTCCTTCATCACCTTTTGGAGTAGCAGTCATCAAGATTCCTTCATCATCTTTTGAGGTAGTAATCGTCGAAGATCCCTTCATCACCCTGCTGAGGTAGTAATCATCCAAGATTCCTTCATCATCCTGTTGAGGTAGTAATCATCCAAGATTCCTTCATCATTCTGCTGAGGTAGTTGTTGTACCCCAAAATTTGCCCTCCCATATTCTCCAATAAACTGCCAAGCCAAGCTACAAAATTCCCCAAGAATTGCACAATGCAAAGGCCTCCATACAGTCAAAACTAGGGTTTGTGTGTTGATCAAGAAAAGGAAGTTTTCAAAGGCTCAATCAAGTCTCATATGCTTACAAACATGGTCAAGCATCCTCATATCAAGTTTCAAGGCATTCAGCTCAAGATTGTACAGTCAAAACCCTAAATTGCACTACAGTCAACTGTAGGGGCAAAATGGTCATTTGACAGTCAAAAGTTCAAATTTTTGGTCAATATATCATTTTGAAGCCACAAACATCATTTGATCAATGCTTGATCATGATTCTCAAAATTTGGCTCAGAAATCATCAAAGATGCAAAAGTTGATATATTTGGACAGCTGAAAAAGTCAACTGAAATTGACCAGGGCATAACTTTCACATGGATTATCAGAAAAATTCCATCCAAAGCTCATTTTGAAGAGAAAGACATTTCCTACAACTCATCTTCATACTTCAAGTCCAAGAAATGCTCTCACAAAAAGTTATCAATTTCAACATTATAGGTCATTTTCAAAAGTCAACAAAAAGGGACTTTAAGTCAAAGGCCATAACTTGAGATTGGTAAATCAAAATGACATGGGACCAAAGGCATTGGTTAAAGGACTCAAAGACCTTTCCAAAATGTCCAAGAACATGTGAAAAGCTTAAAAATTGAGCAAGTTGTGCCTTGTAGAAGTTGGGAAATTTTTGTGAAATGGCAAAAGTCAACTATCATTGAAAATCCAATTTTTGACAAAAGGGCCCCATTTTTTCCACTTGGTTCATCCTTGTCATGCCACACACGTGTCCCATGGTTAATTTCAAGACCAAATATTGATTTTTTTTATTTTATTTAATTTTTGATGATTTAATTCATTTTTAATCTTTGAAAATTCAAATAAAATTTAAAAACCAATGGAATAGTGTCATGTGAACTTGGACAATTTCTATGTATCATGAACCAACTCAAGAAATCAGGCTAGGGTTCATTTGCACACTAGGTCTAGGTTTTGGCTAAAAAGGAGGAAAATGGTTAAGGATGAAAACCCTAGGACTTATTCTTTCCCAAGCATGAATTAAGGTGAGTTAGCAAGCCAATTCCATTCCATGATCATCACTGAGTCAAACCCTAGGCCTAAGACATTATAAGCTGCGCCCAAACAAGCATTGAGAGATTGAAAATTTTGGACAAAAACACAAATCTGAAATCAATGCTAGACAATCTTTGAAGCCTTAATTCTTTTCCCATTAGCATCCTGGACAATCACTGAACACGTCCCAACCCCTAACTTCAATCAAAACGCGAAGAAACAGTTGCTACAACCCAAACTGTACAGCAAATTTTTTGAAATCGTACACCATATGCCTCCGTCCTCAAGACATACACGTGTCCCAGATGATCATCCAAGGGCTCAGAGTCAAGGTGCACCATGAACAAAAGTCAATGCACTGATACACAAGCCAAAAGGTCAATGGACTTCAAAGTCTAATGGGCCAAATTCCAGGCCTGGACCCTCCAAATTGGGGTTACCCCCCCCCCCCCCCTGGTTTGCATGTTTTATATTTTTCTTCTTACCTTTATTTTTGCTATTTTATTTATTTTATTGTTTCAACATAATTAGTTTATTTTTACTATAAAATATAAAAAACATTCAAAAAAATCAGAAAAGTCAAAAATTTTAATAATTATTTTATTTTAAATATTGTTTTTTTTTGTATAAATAATAACATGTAAAATGTTTAGTTTTAATTAAGTTTTCAACTTTAATTCCTTTTAATAAAAATCAAAAAAACAAAAACATAGAATTAGGTTAATGACTTTTTCCTTTTAACTTTCCTTGTTTTTTGCCATAGTATTAGTGTTTTTCATAATTAAACTAGGGTTGCATTTTAGGTTAGATTTTAATTCTTTTAATAACTAAAATCCAAAAAATAGAGTTTAGGTTTAATAACTTTTTATTTTCTTTTTTTTTAATAATAATATTATTTATTTATTTAATGCACATAAATTAATTTAGAATTAAATTAGGTTAAAAGTCAATATTTTCATAATAAACTTAAAAGACATTAGAACTAGGATTTTAATTTTAATTAACTTTTCTTTTTTTTTTCTTTTAAATCTAAAAAACACAAAAATACCATTTTTCATTTAATTTTAATTTTAGATAACTTAATTATTTTAATTCTTTTAAAGGGTTCAACGCCCTCGCATTTGATTATTTTCTTTTTTTCGCGCGTTTCATTTATTTCTTTTGTAAATAATTATGTATATGTACCAAAGCCGTGTAATAGCTATTAGACATTTCTTTTCTGCAATTTATTTTAAAACGGGTCTGGATTAATTTGGCGTTGTAGACCCTCGCCTTTGTAATAGCGTAGGACTTTTATCTTTTCCGCACTTTAAATTCCCGCACTTTTAACTGTTAAACAATAACATGAAAGAATGAATGCCCAAAAATAAAATCGAATCGTTAGATCACCAATGCATGACAAGACAAACAATAAACTGAAAATGACACACAATTCGCACACACCACCCCTAGGGTACGCCTCACTGTTGCCTTTCGAAAGGTGGTCGTCGAGTATAGGACGTTTTAGTAAGTCCTTATGTCCATGACATGATCCAGTTGCCTCGAAACGGTTGCCTCGGAAAATAAAGGATCAATGGCATAAGGGTAGCTTCTAAGGTGTCCTACTGTTGCTCTGGTGACCACCACGTCCCTAAAACTCGAATTGACCCGAACACCTCCAACGGTGGTGCTACCTACCTCTCAATGGTGGGATGGCACTACTTCAAAGGACATTTACACAGACGAATTCCTTAGGGTAGGTAGGTTCTCAAGGGTACTTGCTCTAATTTCAAACAAAACAAAAACTCTTTTCACACCAACACACTTTCAAAAACTTTCAAAACAAACTTTTCAAACACTCTGACGTACGAGTTGAACTGAAACTTTTCAAAGAATATTTTTGAAACCCACATTGAAAAGCAAGCAAACAATTTTGAAAACACATTGAGCAAGTACCTAAGAGCCCATGGATAACCATGGATAGAAAGGGTGCTAACACCTTCCCTTTCTATAACCTACCTCCCGAACCGAGAGCAATCTCTTTAAGGAATTTTTCTGTGCTTTTGTCCTTTCCTATTGGAGAAAATAAAAGACGGTGGCGACTCTTGCTTCCGTGACATTTCGCGAACCAGCTTTAAAACAGTCAGTTCCAGATCCACCGATCACAGAACTGGCGACTCTGCTGGGGACTAAAACTTAAAGTGGGGTGTACCTTAGGATTAAGATCACTGTGTTTTCAATTGCTTTCTTTGCTTGCTTTATTATTGTGGGTTGCTTGGGAGTTCTATAGATCCTAACCCGGATCTGGGGATACCTTCTTAGAAAGTAGCAACAAGGCTGTGAGGGAACTGTGCGGGGTATACCGACATGGTTGAAACAGTCTGCTACGTTGATGTGGCACTTTGGTGTGTACCGGTAACCCTTGAGTCAGTCAAGGAGAGTACGGGGCCTCCATGTGGTGTCATGAAGCATCAACAGACCTTAGGAACCTTAATTGAACCATCTTGGCCTCTTTAGGGTAGTGAGATAACTGACTTTGGTGCAGTCCGAGGTTGGTTGATACTCGATACTACACTCAATTGAGGGTTGCTTTCCTGGAATATTTCGGTCGCCAGTTCAGTGGCTAAATCGAAACGATGAACAATGAAAGCAATCCCGTGATATTGGGAACCTTAGAACCCGGTTACTTTGATAGGACAGGTTGAACCCACCAACTTCAAGAGGGTACTACCCAGACTCCATGCTGGCTTAAACTTTAAGGGCTTCTCTTGTGTGACTTGTGTGCCTTCCTACTTGAACTACTTGCATGCTTATTACCTGACATTTGTCTCTTGCAGGTTGTGTTTGTAGTCCTTAATTAGGACTCATAACAGGGTATCCTAAGTTTCTTGCAGGTTTTTGCAGTCCTTAATTGGGACTCATAACAGGGTTACTCACATTACCCCATGCATACCATGACATCATACCATTGCATACATCCTAACCCATTTCAAGGATCTCAAGGGCTTGTGATGCAGGTCAGGACGAATCAACTGTCCCAGCAAGGGGCAAAGAGGATTTATTTTCCTCTAGACCAGGTTGTCAGGGGCTATGACCCACTTGATATGGTGAGCTTTTGACCCTTGGAGAAGGACTCTCAACAATATGAAGTACCTTCAATCAAGCCACCAGTTTCCAATGCTAACTATTTTCTTGTTTACCCCACGAGATTCTTGAAATCATTGCATGCATGTCATACATCTCGTTGCATTACAGGTATCCCCTTGACAGGTTGCTTACTGTTCTTCGCTGTTTATTTCAGCACTATGAACCCTGAATCATCAACCGAGGCATCTATCAAGGCTCTTCAGGCGCAGAACGCCCAATTTCAGGCGCAGAACGCCCAATTTCAGGAGCTGATCAAGGGCTTGGCGCAGGGTCAACAAGAGTTGAAGACCATGCTGCTGAAGAAGACTAAGAAGAAGAGGAGGACTGTGCTATTTAACACTGGGCGCAGACTCGGGAACACTTTGGTTGAAGCTGAAAGGACTCCTCCATCTGTGACGGAAGGTAGTCACCAAGAAAGGGAGGTCCCTACTCCCGTGGGCTCTGACACTGAAACAGACTTCAACGACGAACAGTACCCTCCTGCTGAAGACCGGTACAAACAGCTGGAAGACAGATTAAAGGCTATGGAGGTTCAGCAAGTGCCTGGACTGGATTTCGGAGACTTGGGGTTATCTACTGGGGTGGTGATTCCACACAAGTTCAAGGCACCTGCCTTTGTGAAGTATGACGGGGCTTCCTGTCCCAAGATGCACCTCCGTTCTTATGTAAGGAAGATCCAGCCTTACACAGCAGACAAGAACCTTTGGATCCATTTCTTCCAGGAGAGTCTTTCAGGGACTCACCTCGATTGGTTCTATCAGCTGGATGGAATCAGCATTCGTAACTGGGAGGATCTGGCCACTGCTTTTTACAAGCAGTATCAATATAATGCCGACCTTGCCCCCACACGTACCCAACTTCAGGGTATGTCGTTAGGTGCAAGTGAAGGTTTTAAAGAGTACGCTCAGAGGTGGAGAGACCTAGCTGGCAGAGTGCAGCCACCGTTGACTGATCGGGAGTTGGTAGACACGTTCTTGGGGACCCTGTCTGGTCCATTCTTCAACCACTTGATTGGGAATTCTGCTGCTGGGTTTACAGATCTAATCTTGACCGGAGAAAGAATCGAAGCGGGCATCAAGTCAGGGAAAATACAGAATGGTGACTCCTCGAACACTGAAAAGAAACCATCCAGGAGGGAATCTAGTGCTGTCAACGCATTAGCTATCGCAAAACCGGCCGGTGCTCCTCAGCGTCACCATCAACAAAGGGAAGAGAGACCTAAGAGGCAATTTACTCCCCTCGGCATGACCTTGTCACAAATATTGCCACAGTTGCTGGAAACCAAGTTGGTAACCCTCATGGACCCTCCAAAGAATCCTAACAGGACACCCTCGAGGTACAATCCCAATGCTCGCTGCGCCTATCATTCCGACAGCCCGGGGCATGCTACAGATGACTGTTGGACTTTGAGAAACAGGGTTCAAGATCTGATTGACGCAAAGGAAGTCCAGCTCGACTCTCCAGAGGCTCCCAATATGATCACTGCTCCCTTGCCAAGACATGGCTAGGATTAGTTTTTGTTCATTCAAATATTCAAGTTGTAATTTTCTTTCAATTGTTCAAACATTTTATTTCATGTCAAACTTGGTTATTTCATTAATGCGTTACACATGTCTGTTTTGAAGTAATTATTTCATATTCACTATGTGCAAATTATTTTCATATTTTTTTTCTGATGATCAACGTTCGACTAATAATTCTAAGCCTCTTGAGGGAGGATGACAAAAACGATACCACGATTTACAGTATGCTTTTGAACAGACCCCGCTGATGAGGTACAGGCATTGTTTCAACCCCTAAACACTGGAGTTATAAGGATGATAATCCCTCGCCAACCCATCAGAGCCAAAGGAGTAGGAGTTTTATTTTCGAAAATCAAAACCCTTAATCATAACCTGGGGCAGGGTAGTTCTCTCAGTTGATCCAAGTGCACAATGAATGGCACCAAATGAGTTTTTTCAAAAACAAAAGACAGTGATGGTTCCGAACAATCATAAGGACAGGCAGTCATTATCAAAAAAAAAATCATAAACGAAAAGCCCAAGAAGTCAAAACCTATGAAAAGAGACTTACGAAACTGGGGCATCCCGCTGACTGTAATTCCAAAAAGGAAACAGTTCAGGCAAAAAAAGAAAGGGATAACTAAATCAAAAAAAAAAGAGGTCTCACAAACCCTCAACAAAAAATGACTGCCTAGTCAGAATAAATCATCAATGTTTGAACCATCACCGGAAAATCAGAGCAAAGACTCAAACAAGGTCTAACGTATGATCAACTGAGTTTAGGGTTGGAGAACATCACGAAAGAGCGGGTGGGTACAAATAATTTGGGCCTTTATCCTTTGTTTCTTAAACCGTGAACCAGGCCACGATATAACCCTTAAAAGTCCTAGCTGAAGCATGGGTTAGTTCGAAAGCATACTGTTACGAAGGTATCCTGACTCCTGAAGGTTTGCTGTAAAATCTTGAGCTGACACCGTATTGTATTACAACAAAATGCATTTTTAAAATATTCAAGACAGACATAGACTTTTGCATTCTTAAAATAACTTTGTTTGCATATGAATTTTTGTCTGAACAGCAGGGAAATTCGCACGATGAATATCTTGTGAACAGAAGTACCTCCAATCAAGAGGCACAGTAGGAGCATTGCCCATTATCTGGGGCATGACAAAGTATTTCCAACAGGGGCAACTCCCCACATTCTGAGAAATATGGACATAGTCGAAAGAATACTACGCAAAATCAAAGACCCGCTAGGTTGACACACCTAGGCAAAAATAAGGGATGAAATGAAAAAATCTGTACACCCGGCAAGTCGAAAACCTGAAAAGGCGGCTTGGGCAAAAATGGGTATCCCGGTGGACTGAAAACCCGAAAAGGCGGTCCAGGCAAAAGTTAGGGATCAAAGCGTACGAGTATGTCCCAGCATCTCGGCACCTGCCTACCAGAAGACTCGTCAAGTACTCCCACAAGTGCCTCCTCCCACTGAAACTGGGGCAATAAGGAGTTGTCTAAAAGATCCGGTTGCTCTGTCCATCATAGGTTCGGCTAAAGAATGCGACCCAGATATTTTCACTCCCCGCAGAACACGAACGCGTCGTCCGGCTTTATTCAAAGAGTTATTTCCTTAATAAGATATAACTGGGTTATCCTCAGCCAATAGCCACGGAAAAGACCGTCCTCAGTAAAGTCTTATCATCCCCAGCGGAAGCAAAAGCTTATTCTCCAACATCAGCCCAGGAGTGACTTCCCGGCACCCGTCAAGGATTTATTTTCCTAGACGAAAGCATACATTCATAAACATCACATTTTCGTACATCATGACACATGCATGTACGCATCATGTCATACAATTGCATTTATGCCGTTGCTTGATTCATATCACGTACTGCATATAACTGACCTTTACCTTTCAGGAAGGATACAGTTGAATGATCAGCTATGTCAAAATAGACAAAACACCGTCAGAAAAGACAAATCCGGTCAAAGAATACAAATCCAGTTTAAATCAATGCCTAAAGATTCCTCTGATACAACTCGTCGTTATAGACACTCGTCGTTATAGACACTCGTCGTGATAGACACTCGTCGTGATAGACACTCGTCGTGATAGACGCTCGTCGTGATAGACACTCGTCGTGATAGACACTCGTCGTGATAGACACTCGTCGTGATAGACACTCGTCGTGATAGACACTCGTCGTGATAGACACTCGTCGTGATAGACACTCGTCGTGATAGACACTCGTTGTGATAGACACTCGTCGTGATAGACACTCGTCGTGATAGACACTCGTTGTGATAGACACTCGTCGGGATAGACACTCGTCGTGATAGACACTCGTCAGTGTAGACACTTGTCGTTATAGACATTCGCTATAGACACCCATCGTTAAAGACCACTCGTCCTTGGAAACAACCTGTCAGTAGAGACAACTTCATCACCGTTTGAAGATCCAGACCCAGCTCCTGTAACCAGTCAGGACATATCTATACCAAGCATCTGAAAACCAGCTCCTGCGACGTGTCAGGTACTCATTTTCTTTTGCAGGTATGCAGGTTCTCGCTAAGGAATCTCTTACGCGATCAACATCCAGATGGCATCTATAAGCCCATCATCCTACCCATCAATCTCTAAATGGCATCTATAAGCCCATTCCCCCACCACACTGCTACCATGTGAGCGCAAATTTCTGGGCACTCTAGTGTCCAATCATCTTCTACCCTCGGATTACAAAAGGCACGTCAGCCAATCTCCATCCTCAGGTCTAAGAAGATTGAACAGGGGCAACTGTTGTACCCCAAAATTTGCCCTCCCATATTCTCCAATAAACTGCCAAGCCAAGCTACAAAATTCCCCAAGAATTGCACAATGCAAAGGCCTCCATACAGTCAAAACTAGGGTTTGTGTGTTGATCAAGAAAAGGAAGTTTTCAAAGGCTCAATCAAGTCTCATATGCTTACAAACATGGTCAAGCATCCTCATATCAAGTTTCAAGGCATTCAGCTCAAGATTGTACAGTCAAAACCCTAAATTGCACTACAGTCAACTGTAGGGGCAAAATGGTCATTTGACAGTCAAAAGTTCAAATTTTTGGTCAATATATCATTTTGAAGCCACAAACATCATTTGATCAATGCTTGATCATGATTCTCAAAATTTGGCTCAGAAATCATCAAAGATGCAAAAGTTGATATATTTGGACAGTTGAAAAAGTCAACTGAAATTGACCAGGGCATAACTTTCACATGGATTATCAGAAAAATTCCATCCAAAGCTCATTTTGAAGAGAAAGACATTTCCTACAACTCATCTTCATACTTCAAGTCCAAGAAATGCTCTCACAAAAAGTTATCAATTTCAACATTATAGGTCATTTTCAAAAGTCAACAAAAAGGGACTTTAAGTCAAAGGCCATAACTTGAGATTGGTAAATCAAAATGACATGGGACCAAAGGAATTGGTTAAAGGACTCAAAGACCTTTCCAAAATGTCCAAGAACATGTGAAAAGCTTAAAAATTGAGCAAGTTGTGCCTTGTAGAAGTTGGGAAATTTTTGTGAAATGGCAAAAGTCAACTATCATTGAAAATCCAATTTTTGACAAAAGGGCCCCATTTTTTCCACTTGGTTCATCCTTGTCATGCCACACACGTGTCCCATGGTTAATTTCAAGACCAAATATTGATTTTTTTTATTTTATTTAATTTTTGATGATTTAATTCATTTTTAATCTTTGAAAATTCAAATAAAATTTAAAAACCAATGGAATAGTGTCATGTGAACTTGGACAATTTCTATGTATCATGAACCAACTCAAGAAATCAGGCTAGGGTTCATTTGCACACTAGGTCTAGGTTTTGGCTAAAAAGGAGGAAAATGGTTAAGGATGAAAACCCTAGGACTTATTCTTTCCCAAGCATGAATTAAGGTGAGTTAGCAAGCCAATTCCATTCCATGATCATCACTGAGTCAAACCCTAGGCCTAAGACATTATAAGCTGCGCCCAAACAAGCATTGAGAGATTGAAAATTTTGGACAAAAACACAAATCTGAAATCAGTGCTAGACAATCTTTGAAGCCTTAATTCTTTTCCCATTAGCATCCTGGACAATCACTGAACACGTCCCAACCCCTAACTTCAATCAAAACGCGAAGAAACAGTTGCTACAACCCAAACTGTACAGCAAATTTTTTGAAATCGTACACCATATGCCTCCGTCCTCAAGACATACACGTGTCCCAGATGATCATCCAAGGGCTCAGAGTCAAGGTGCACCATGAACAAAAGTCAATGCACTGATACACAAGCCAAAAGGTCAATGGACTTCAAAGTCTAATGGGCCAAATTCCAGGCCTGGACCCTCCAAATTGGGGTTACCCCCCCCCTGGTTTGCATGTTTTATATTTTTCTTCTTACCTTTATTTTTGCTATTTTATTTATTTTATTGTTTCAACATAATTAGTTTATTTTTACTATAAAATATAAAAAACATTCAAAAAAATCAGAAAAGTCAAAATTTTTAATAATTATTTTATTTTAAATATTGTTTTTTTTTGTATAAATAATAACATGTAAAATGTTTAGTTTTAATTAAGTTTTCAACTTTAATTCCTTTTAATAAAAATCAAAAAAACAAAAACATAGAATTAGGTTAATGACTTTTTCCTTTTAACTTTCCTTGTTTTTTGCCATAGTATTAGTGTTTTTCATAATTAAACTAGGGTTGCATTTTAGGTTAGATTTTAATTCTTTTAATAACTAAAATCCAAAAAATAGAGTTTAGGTTTAATAACTTTTTATTTTCTTTTTTTTTAATAATAATATTATTTATTTATTTAATGCACATAAATTAATTTAGAATTAAATTAGGTTAAAAGTCAATATTTTCATAATAAACTTAAAAGACATTAGAACTAGGATTTTAATTTTAATTAACTTTTCTTTTTTTTTTTCTTTTAAATCTAAAAAACACAAAAATACCATTTTTCATTTAATTTTAATTTTAGATAACTTAATTATTTTAATTCTTTTAAAGGGTTCAACGCCCTCGCATTTGATTATTTTCTTTTTTTCGCGCGTTTCATTTATTTCTTTTGTAAATAATTATGTATATGTACCAAAGCCGTGTAATAGCTATTAGACATTTCTTTTCTGCAATTTATTTTAAAACGGGTCTGGATTAATTTGGCGTTGTAGACCCTCGCCTTTGTAATAGCGTAGGACTTTTATCTTTTCCGCACTTTAAATTCCCGCACTTTTAACTGTTAAACAATAACATGAAAGAATGAATGCCCAAAAATAAAATCGAATCGTTAGATCACCAATGCATGACAAGACAAACAATAAACTGAAAATGACACACAATTCGCACACACCACCCCTAGGGTACGCCTCACTGTTGCCTTTCGAAAGGTGGTCGTCGAGTATAGGACGTTTTAGTAAGTCCTTATGTCCATGACATGATCCAGTTGCCTCGAAACGGTTGCCTCGGAAAATAAAGGATCAATGGCATAAGGGTAGCTTCTAAGGTGTCCTACTGTTGCTCTGGTGACCACCACGTCCCTAAAACTCGAATTGACCCGAACACCTCCAACGGTGGTGCTACCTACCTCTCAATGGTGGGATGGCACTACTTCAAAGGACATTTACACAGACGAATTCCTTAGGGTAGGTAGGTTCTCAAGGGTACTTGCTCTAATTTCAAACAAAACAAAAACTCTTTTCACACCAACACACTTTCAAAAACTTTCAAAACAAACTTTTTAAACACTCTGACGTACGAGTTGAACTGAAACTTTTCAAAGAATATTTTTGAAACCCACATTGAAAAGCAAGCAAACAATTTTGAAAACACATTGAGCAAGTACCTAAGAGCCCATGGATAACCATGGATAGAAAGGGTGCTAACACCTTCCCTTTCTATAACCTACCTCCCGAACCGAGAGCAATCTCTTTAAGGAATTTTTCTGTGCTTTTGTCCTTTCCTATTGGAGAAAATAAAAGACGGTGGCGACTCTTGCTTCCGCGACATTTCGCGAACCAGCTTTAAAACAGTCAGTTCCAGATCCACCGATCACAGTAGTAATCGTCTAAGATTCTTTCATCACCCTGCTGAGGTAGTAATCGTCCAAGATTCCTTCATTATCCTCTTGAGGTAGTAGTCATCCAAGATTCCTTCATCATCCTACTGAGGTAGTAATCGTCCAAGATTCCTTTATCATCCTGCTGAGGTAGTAATCATTCAAGATTCCTTCATCATTCTGCTGAGGTAGTAATCGTCCAAGATTCCTTCATCATCCTGCTGAGGTAGTAATCGTCCAAGATTCCTTCATCATTCTGCTGAGGTGGTAATCGTCCAAGATTCCTTCATCATCCTACTGAGGTAGTAATTGTCCAAGATTCCTTCATCATCTTTTTGGAGTAGTAATCGTCAAAGATTCCTTCAACACTCACTTAAAGACAACTTTCAGATACAGTTCAGATACGCTCCAGATACGGACGCCATTCTGATACTCATTCAGCTCTCAGATACAGTACAAATATGCTCCAGACGCGGACGCTATTCTGATACTCATTCAGTTGCAACTTTCAGATACAGTTCAGATACGCTTCAAACACGAATGCCATTTTGATACTCATTCAGTTTCTCTTTCAGATTCGGCAATCACTTTTGGATGGCATCTACAAGCCCATCTCCAACAACTTTCTATCACCTCTCCAAATGGCATCTTTAAGCCCATTCCCTCTACCATCACATCATCGAGTGCAAATTTCTGGGCACTCTAGTGTCCAGTCATCTTCCACCTTCGAGTCACGAATGGCAAAACTCGCCAATCTAACTCTTCAGGCTTAAGAATATTGAACAGGGGCAGCTATTGTACCCCAAAATTTACCCTCTCATTCTTCAAGACCTTTCTCACAAAGATTCTCAGGATTCAAGCTTGCACAAGTACATTGGGATTTTCCAGTACCAAAATTAAAAAGAAATTGTCAAAAAGGGAGAAAACAGATAAAAATAACATTTTGACAAATTTGGAGAAAATAGGCCTCCTTCGATTCAACCTTTCGATTGGACAAGTGTGCTGCCTGCATGCTTGCAATCAAAGTCCATGACTTGCTGGCCACATGTGCCCCCTGCAAGGAAAATTCTTCGATTAGATAAGTTTACTGCCTGCAAGCCTGCTTCGATTGGGCATTTGCTTCCTGCATGTTTGTTTCGTTTGGACAAGCTTCAATGGGATAAAATAACCATCTCTATGCATCCTTCGAATCCACTTGCACCAAGGGCCTCTTGCAGACTTTGCCTCTCACAAGTTTCGTTTGAGCCAAGAGATATCTTCATACAAGATTTCACTAAGTTCTTGCTTCCCTTGAAAGAACACCCTTCGATTCAGAAGCCAGGAACTTCCCTCGCGCTAAAAGGAAATGACTCCCTTTATGTTTGCTTCAATCCAAGCTTCGACTGGGCATTAGCTTCATTCGAGTAAGCTTGTTTCAACCACAAGCTTCGATTGAGGCAAAGGCTTCCTTCGAACAAGTGCGCTTCGATCTCATTCCTGCATTCGACTCAAGACCAAATCTCATTTTCCAGGCTATGTTGCTTTCAAATCTTCACATAACCAGAGGTTTACACAAGTTCGTTATACATTGCCTAAGGGCTCGAAGGTTTATTAGAAGAATAATAACATTCTTGGATAAATTGGCAAAGGACTTGGTACTCTTTTTTCATAAAAGGTACTTGTATCACAAAAGCAGGTTTCAACCTGAATTTGGTCTGAGCACAAGCAATGCCAAAAATCATAAGTCACATCTTCTGCATCCCAACTGCCAACAGGCCCCTCACTTGTACCTTTCACGTTACCTATTATTTTATTATTTTGCAAGGCTGGCTATTGAAAACATGTCCATTCTTTTTCTCTATAAATAAAGGAATTTTTGCAAAGCTAAGAGAGGATCTTTGGACCAGAGGAACGAATTCCCCAAATTTTCTCAAACACAACAAAACTCTCAAGTTCATCAACACTTGAGAAATCACAAAAATCCCAGAATCACATTCATCTCCTTTAATTCTGAAGAACAACCACACTTCAGTCTCTTTCGAATCATAGAAGCATCACACTTGCTTTTTCTCTTCCTTCGAATCCCGCGTTCCAAGCACAGCTATTGACCCCCTCTTCCGAATCCATAATCCTGGGCCTCCACTCAAGGTCCCACATCCATTCAAGGCCTGAAGCAAGGTAAGTTATTCTTACCTTTGAACTTTTCGGTTCATGGCATAATAATTTTCCCTTTCGTTTGAAACATGTACATACCATTGTTCCTTTTGATTCCACCCTTTTAACATATTTTTCAGAGCTAACCCTTTCGTTTTGTTTTATGTTTACCTGAACTTGCTTTAACTATTAAACTGTTTACAAAACAAATACTGGCATGGCCTCAGGCCATGTTGCCATTTAATGCTTTAAATGAAAGAAACAGGAAACATGGATTAGGAAACAAAGCTTCTGGCTTCTACCCTCTTTCTCCAGGTCAAACGAAAGAGACAACCAGGAGGAAAACCATGTTGACTTCTAGGCCCAGACGAAAAGCATGCCTTCTGTGATCGGTGGAAATAGAACTGACTGTTTTGAAGCTGGTTCGCGAAATGTCGCGGTAAGCAAGATTCGCCACCGTCTTTTATGTTCTCCAACATGGAAAGGACAAAAGCACAACAAAATTCCTTTTCGAGACATCTCTCGGTTCGGGAGGTAGATTTATAGAAAGGGAAGGTGTTAGCACCCTTTCTATCCATGGTTATTCATGGGCTCTTAGGTACTTGCTCACTATGTTTTCAAAAATTGTTTGCTTTTCTTGTGTATGTGGGTTTTGAAAAAGTTTCGTTTTGAAAAAACTTCTAGGTAACTCTTGTATCAGTCCTCAAGAGTGTATGAAGTATTTGTTTGAAAACTTTTTGAAAGTGTAAGTGCGAAAAGATGTTTTTGTTTTTGAAAGAGCAAGTACCCAGGAGAAATCTACCTACTCTAAGGAATTAAGCTGTGTAAGAGTCCTTTAGACAGTACTATCCCACTATTGAGAAGTAGGTAGCACCGTCGTTGGAGTTATTCGGGTCAATTCGATTATTAGGGACATGTGTGGTCACCAAAGCAATGGTAGGACGCCTTAGCGGTAACCCTAATGTCCTAGATCCTTTTTTATCCGAGGCAACCGTTTCGAGGCAACTGGATCTTTAGACAGGAGGGCGACCTCTAAAACACCCTATACTTGATGGCCACCTCGAGGCAACCAAGTGAGGCGTACCCTAGGAGTGGCATGTGCATGTGTGTCAGGTTTCAGTTTAAGATTATCTTTGAACATGCATCATTGTGAGCTACGGGTTGATTTTATTTTTCATACAAGTCTTGCATGCATAATTAACAGTTAATAAGTGTGCGGAAAGTAAATTGCGGAAAATTGAATCTACGCTATTACAAGGCGTCGGGTTTTACATCGCCAAAAACATAACCCTTTGGAAAATAAATGCGAGAAAGTAAAGAAAGCGATAAAAGCCTAATTATCTATTACATTCTTGGAGCAGATACATAAATATAATCAAAATAATGAATTAAAAATAAATATGCACGCGAAAGAATTGAATCGGGACGTCCTTAAGGTTTTGACCCTTTTGGAGAAAAGAATGGAATTTGTCCTTTTTTTGTTGCAATTAATTCAAATTAAACCTAATAACTAATTATTTAATTAATTAAAAGGAAAAGAGTATTTTTGTGTTTTTTATGTTTTTTATGAAAATAAAAAGAAAAGGTCAAAAGTTAGTAAAAAAACCTAAGTCTAATTTATTTTATTTATTGTAAAAGAAAATTAAAATTAAGCCTAATTGAACTAAATTAATTCATGTTAGTGTTTATTTACAAAATAATTAAATTAAAGTGAAATTAATAAATAATAATAATTAAATATTGTTTTCTGAATTAATTATAAAAATAATTACTTTGTTAGTTAAATAAATAATAATAATAATTAGTAATGAAACAATTAAAAGAAAACAAAATAAAAAAAGAAAAGAAATAATTAAACCAGGGGGGTGATGGGCCCTTTCAGAGGTTTTGTTAGCAATCTGAAGCCCATTTGTCTATCAATCCGTTTGACCTTTTGCAATTGTCCATGGCATAGTTGACTGGGGAACATGGTGGTCAGCACCTCATGACCTTCAGATTTGTGTTGGAAGACAACTGGCGTCTGGGATTGGAAGGAATATGGTGGACATCATTGAAAAGCGCTGCATGAGAATATGTTAGAAAAAATATCATAGAGCTTTGGGTGGACCCGGGAATCGAACCCAGGTCCCAATGGTTATTGGACAACGCACGCTCCACTAGGCCATCATGCTGCATTTGATATAATGATAATCAATGAATATAATATACAAAAGTCCATGCATATGTTGTAAAAACAAATAAAGCGCGCCTTTTATTTGAACGAACCAGTAGCGTGTCACCACGTCTTCATCTCCTTCGTTTGCCTGCAAAAAATACAATTAGATAGCGGGGGTTTTTAACCCCCACAACCTGCAATCAGAAAAAATAGCGAATAGAGCTATGCTCTATATAAATATTTTGTGACACATCCAATGCGTTCGTCTTGTCCCCACGAGTCTAACCATGTATCTCACCATGCTTAATTTTTATCATATCACAAAGCCCCAATTTGAGAGCTTGGAAAACCTAAAATTCATCAATGGAGATTTCTGTTTCAGGACACCATAATGCAATTCACCTATACCATTAGCTTCAGAGAGGTTCTAGCAATGCAAAGCACACAAAAAATCTCGTTAATGATGCATGAATAATGAATTACGATTGTGAAAAAAAGTACCAAACCGTGTGACTGTAAACGGCGATTTCTTGAGGTTAAACGCTTGGTTTTGGTTCCTACACCTTCCTGGGGATCCCTGCAATGGATTAGAATTAACAAAAAGCTCTGAATTAACCTGGAATTAGGAAAACAGTTTTCAAGTTTTTTTCTTGATTTTTCAATGTTGCATATGGCTTTCTGCAGCAATTCTCACGTGTGAGGCATTAGGTTTAGCTTCAGTACTTATAATAGAATGGATTTAGGTTAAATCTTTGACCAAAGATCCATGGAATTATGGTTTGTATATTTGATTTTCAATCATATCCTTTTGCATATTTTTGATTGAAAAATCTTGCCAAATTGAGAGATCCTTGTCCCCTTGATGTGCACACGAATTTGCCAGCACATATTGGTCATATTTGCTTCATGAAAAGATTGCAAAACCATATCTTGATATTTTCCTACAATTAAATGAATTAAATGAATTAATATTGATTAAAAATTCAATTAATTAATAAAAAATAAGAAAATAATTCAATTTAATCTCAATGGGTCGTGCATAAGCCTTGGATAAAGTTTCAAGAAGGAATTTGAGGCCCATTAGCAAAAACATGGTGTTTTGAGCAACGTTGACTTTTGCAAATTCACAAAAATTTCCCAACTTCTCCAATGCATAGCTTGCTCAATTTTGATCATATGAACATGTTCTTGGACATTTTGGAAAGGTCTTGAAGTCCTCTAACCAATGCCTTTGGTCACATGTCATTTGGATTTACCAATCGCAAGTTATGGTCTTTGACTTAAAGTGCCTTTTTGTTGACCTTTGAAATTGACCTATAATGTAGAAATTGATAACTTTTTGTGAGAGCATTTCTTGGACTTGGAATGTGAAGATGAGTTGTAGGAAATGTAATCCCCTTCAAAATGAGCATTGGATGGGATTTTTCTGATGAACCATGAAAACGTTATGCTTTGGTCAAGGTACAGTTGACTTTTCTACTGTCCAAAAATAGCAACTTTTGGCATCTTGATGATTTTTGAGCTATCCTTGTGGAATCATGATCAAGACTTGATCAAATGATGATTGTGTGCTCAAAATAAGATGTTGACCAAATTTTTTGACTTTTGACTGTAAAATGACCATTTTGCCCCTGCAGTTGATTGTGAACCAAATAAAGCTTTTGACTGTGCAACTTGACCCTGTGAGTCTTGAGACTTGGCATGTAGATGATTGAGAATATGTATGGGCCTATGAGACTTGATTGAGCCATTGAAAACCTCAAATTCTTTGAAGGAACCAAAACCCTAATTTTGACTGGCTTATGAGGCATTTGGCCTGTGCAATCCTTGAGCAATTTTGAACCATGTGAAGATGATTCTTGTCAAGTCTTGAAGAATATGGGAGGGCAAATTTTAGGGTACAACACCTTCACTGATTCCAGGCTCAGTCAAAATGCATTCCCTCACTTCTTTCAACCTCCAGTCGAAGAAGGCAATAAGGCATAACCAGAAGGCTTCGCCATACACATACTTATCCAATCGAAGGCCATGACCTCACTGGTGCTAGCCCCAATCGAAGGAGGCCAACAGAATGCAAATCGAAGGGTGCTCCTGCATGAATCGAAGGATTTTTTTTTACTTCTTTTTATCTTATTTTTTCCTTTACATTTCTATGCACTTTAATATGGTTGTAATAGTGTAGGATTTATTTTTTTGCACTTTTTATTACTTTTGTACAAATGCTAGTAATTAGGTGTGTATGGAAAAATAAAAACAACAAATAGAAAACCCTAATCAAGAATAAATGCATGCAATCAAACACACTTTGCACACATGCACCCTTAGGGTAATTCCACTTGTTGCCTTATAAATGACCATGTTATGCATGTGAGTTGTCTTAGCACAAACAAATCGAAAAATACAAGATCATAGCCCCTCGATGACGCTATCAAAGTTGCCTTTCAAAATGATCTTAGTCCCTAAAGAAAAGTTCTAAGTCATCTCACAACATTGCTATCATGGTCACACGATGACCCAACGCTCGTCCCTTCACATCCAACGATGGAGCTTCTTACCAAATCAATGGTAAGATGGCAACATCTAAAGGAGGAGGAAAAGCACTTATAAAACCTTTTGAGTAGGTAGATACGCTCGCAGTTACTCGCTTGCTCACAACAAAAATATTTCATACACCTATACTTTCCACTTTGAAACATTTTCGAAACAAACACTTTGTATACATTCTTATAGAAACGAGAATCATTACAAAGTTACATTTTCAAAATATTTTCAAAAACACATCTCACAAACACCTCTTTGAACTATTTTTGAAACAAACACTTTGTAGGCGTTCTTATAGAAACGAGAACCATTACGAAGTTCCATTTTCCAAATACTTTCAAAACCCACATCACAAGCACATTCAAACAAAAGTAAGTGATCTAGGGAGTAACTAAGAGCCCATGGAAAACCATGGATGAAAATGGTGCTAATACCTTCCTTTTCATAATCTACCCCCCGAACCCGAGAAATAATCTCGAAAGGTCTTTTCTGTGCTTTTTTACCTTTCCTTTTGGATAAAAGAAAAGTCGGTGGCGACTCTTGCTAAACCGCAACATTTGCAAACACAAATGCAAAACATCAAGTCAGTTCTACCACCGTATCACACCTCCCCTATTAAAGGAATACAACAGAATTTCAGACCCTGTCGACCATATCGACGGGTTTGAAGAAATACTCCATTACCACAATGTCGGGGGGCCTATTAAATGTCGGTTGTTTCCCACGACCTTGAGAAAAATAAACATGGACTGGTACAAGAACCTCTCCCCAGGTTTGATCACCTCCTGGAGGAACCTCAAGAACCAGTTCATCAGCTCCTTCATAGCGTCTCGTTGACATCCGAAGACCGAGGCCCCCCTCGAGGAAATTCTCCAGAGAAGCGACGAGACCCTCATGGAATACATTGATCATTTCAATCGCGAGGCCATTCAGGTCCCGTGCACCGATCACATGAAAAAGTACCTACTCGAGAGAGGACTCCTCCCGGGCACTGAATTCAGAAAGGCCGTCGGCATTAAGCCTCCCAGATATTTCAACGCTCTCCTCGAAAAGGCCAGGGCCTACATGGACTACATGGAGAAAGAAGTAGTAAATAAAGCCCGTGACTCGAGGAATCGCGGACCAGCTAACGTCCCGCGACACTAGGACGCGACCCTTCTCGATGGACTGGAGAGAAGAGAAGGGGGGAGAAACTGCGCGATTCTCGCGAGCATAGAGGACCGCCAGGACAGTTTACAGAGTATACCTCGCTGACCGCTTCCCGAGAGCATAGAGGACCACCAGGACGGCTCACAAAGTATACCTCGTTGACTACTTCCCGCGAGTGCATCCTAGTGGAATGCTCTAATACCGAGTTCAAGGACGACGGCGTCAGACATCCTCAACCCGCTCCTGTAAAGCTCGGGGCTGACAAAACGAAATACTGTCACTACCATCGCAACCACGTGCACTTGACTGAAGACTGCGTCCACCTCAAGGATGCCGTCGAGACTCTCATTAAAGTTGGGAGACTTGGGCAGTACAGACGCAACGACGCCTCTCACCGAGACACCCGCGAGGTGAAATATGTTGAGGAAGAAACCCGATCGTCTGATGAATCGGGCCCTGTCTAAGTGGATTTCTCCGTGATAAGTCCAGAAGAGTTCCACATCTCCGACAGTTACGAGGACAAACCCTTGTCTGTGCACAACAGATGGGAGAAATTCCCCTTTGCCATGGTCATATCTGGCAGGGGATTCAACGACATTACAATGAACTCGACAAAGAGGAAGCTCGAAGAGTTGGTGGACGCAGCTCCGATCTAGGCTATAACGCTCGAAAGGTTCAAAGGAAAATCTGAGACAATCACCTTTTACCTAGAGGAGCTGCCCAACGGAGCTCTGAACTCAAGAATTCCTCTGCTAGTGAGAGAAAGGATGGCCAACTTTGATGTCCATCGTATTTTGGTCGACGAGGGGAGTTCCTTTGACGTCATGTATAATCATTTGTTCGGAACTCTGTAGTTCAATGATGCCCACCTATCACAATATGTAGAGTCTGACCTGTAGGGATTCAACGGCTCGACCTGCAAGCCACGGGGTTACGTGGAACTCTTTGTCACCTTCAGGGAAGAAACCGCATCCCAACAAGTCAAGATAAAATTTCTGGTGATCGACTGCCCGTCTCTGTACAACTTCATCTTGGGGGCCGATATTGGCCGAGCTGACCGTCGTACCCTCCACCGTCCATCTGAAAATGAAGTTCTACACCAGAGTGGACGCGTCGCCACCATCCACGGAGACATCTCAAAAGCTAGGAGATGTTTTCATGCAGCCTCCAAAGGACATAGCATGGTTGACACTAGAGCGCGACCCGCCAAAAAGGCAACCACTGCTCGACCTGGATTAAAGCCTACTCAGATTGAAGAACAAAAGGCTCCATCAAAGGTCGAATCCATCTCCCTCGACACTCGCTTCGACAAAGATGAAGTCGAAGCCTCCAACAACGAACAAGATCTTCTCTGACCCATCCTAGATGAAGACTTCGAGTTCACCCCCCTCGGCGAAGACCCTCACAAAGGTGTGAAGATCGGCACTGGACTCCCCGACTTAGAGAGGAAGCAGCTCAAAGCTTGCTTAAGGGAGAATGCGAACCTGTTCACATGGAATGTTATGGAGATGCCCTGACTCGACCTCGAGGTCGTCTGTCACTGAATTTTCGTTGATCCAGCCGCTAGGGAAATAGTACAACGTAGGCTTGGGCAGTCTCCCGAGAAAGTAGAGGATGTTGAACAAGCTGTAAAAGACCTCATAGAGGCAAATTTTATTTGAGGCCCGGTATTCAACCTGGCTCTCAAACGTTGTAATTGTAAAAAATAATAATGGAAAATGGAGAATATGTGTTGATTATACTGATCTTAATCGGGCATGTCCCAAAGATGCTTTTCTTTTACCTAACATTGATATGTTGGTCGACAACTTAGCCGAATATAAAATTTTATCGTTTATAGACGCCTACTCGGGCTATAACCAAATTCCAATGGAAATGAACTACAAGCATTGCACCGCTTTTATGACCAGCTCATGCAATTACTACTACAACGTAATGCCCTTAGGCTTAAAAATGCAGGGGAAACATACCAGCGGATGATGAAGAAATTCTTTCGTGACGCGGTAGAAACCGTTTTGTATAGTCATCCGACTGTTAATGAGGCCGCAATTGTTGCCCGACCAGATGATCATTGGGGTCAAACTCCTTGTGCTTTTTTGAAGCTGAGAGAAGGGTTTGATGCAGATGCTCAAGAGATAATTTCCTTTTGTAGGGAACGATTGCCTCATTACATGGCTCCTAAAACAATCGTTTTTCAAGATATGCCAAAGACTTCTACAGGGAAAATACAAAAGTATATTTTAAGGGAGAAAGCCAAGGCTTTGGGAAGTATATCTATAACTAGCCTATGGATACTTCTAAAATAGTGAAATATTAGTATCGGGTAGACATCTGTACCGGATACTCGTACCGCACTTGTAGTATTTTATTTTTTCTCAATATTTGATTTTGAGTGAAATTTATGGTTTTCTCAAATATCAATATAGTAAATTTAGATATTTTAATTTCTTTATTACTGTGTCTTAATATTATTTTTGATCTTTTGAAAAATTTTTAATCATATATTTTTATAAACATAACAATTTGGTTATCTATTTATATATCTCATAGAAAACTCTTATTTTTTATTAACGAATCTGTGTGTTATATTTTAGAAAATGTTGTATCTCGTATTGGTACTAGTACCCACATCGGATATTGTAACCGTACCTATGCATCATAGCTAGCTTCTCTAATTTTGACAAAAAAAGAAGCTCAACATGAAATTTCATTTTTATTTTAGCAAATATGCATTCAATGTTAGATTTCCATATTTTCAGAGAGATCTGTTTCCGGTATGACTTTGAAATATTGTAAAGTTCGGTCAACAATTTACAAATTTCTTGCCCTTGGATCAATGTTTGAATAGACTCGCCACATTAATCGAATAAGCTAAATCTTACCTAATGTGTGCCAAGTAAATCATCCTTTTCACTAATATAAGATATTGAACCCTGTTAACTTTCACAGTTTCCTCTTCATAATTCATTAAAAGGCATTCTAATTGAGATAAACCAGTTATCATCCATTAAACAACATCAGGTTTTATTCTAACATTAGAAAATACAGTTAGACTTACAACAACTTCAACTCAAATGATTAGTTCTTTGATTTGATTGTGCTTTCTAATAACACGTGATTAATGAAATGATAAAAAGTTATGATTCTCTCAAGGGGAAGATTTATTGGATCTTCCAACAAATTTCTAATCTATTTAGTCTTCATACTGAATTGAGCACTTACAAACTTATTTTTACCATCTAGGGGTCCAGAGATGCTTCCCAAGGCCTTGGCTTTCTCCCTCAAAACAAACTTTTGTATCTTACCTGTTGAAGTTTTAGGCATATCTAGAAAAATAACTGTTTTCGGAGCCATGAAATGCGGCAAACGATCCCTGCAAAACTCTATTATTTCTTCAACATCTGCATCAAACCGGTCTCTCAATTTCACATATGCACAAGGAGTTTGGCCCCATAGATCATCTGGTCTTGCAACAACCGCAGCTTCAAGAACAGCCGGATGGCTATACAAAACAGTTTCAACCTCGATCGAACTGATGTTTTCTCCACCAGATACTATAATGTCCTTCAATCGGTCCTTGATTTCGATGTATCCATCAGAGTGTTTCACAGCTAAATCTCCACTATGAAACCAACCATCTTTGAATGCTTCTTTTGTTGCTTTCAAATCTTTAAAGTAACCACTCATCATCGTATTCCCTCTAAACATCACCTCGCCGATAGTTTTTCCATCGGCCGGAACACTTTCCATAGTTTCAGGATCTTTGACATCAACTTCCTCCATTCCTACATGTGGCACACCTTGTCTGGCTTTCATCTTCGATCTTTCTTCCGGAGGCAACATGTCCCACTCGGGCCTCCACGCGCAAAAACTCCCTGCACCTAATGTTTCTGTTAAGCCATACATATGAGTAATATTGAAACCATTTTCTTCCATCATCGAAAGAATCTGCGGCGGTGGAGGGGAACCTCCTGTTAACACTTCTATCTTATGATTGAGAACCTTTGTATTCGTCGTCAATGTATAATTCGCAATCATGTTCATGACAGTAGGAGCTCCTCCCATGTATGTTACTCTATGTTGAACTATATTGTCAAATATGTTTTTCGGAGAGACTTTCCTTAGGCAAACATTGGTTCCGAATTGCGCGGCCACTCCCCATGCTAGACACCAACCATTGGCATGAAATAATGGAACATTCCAAAGATAAACAGGAAAAAGCTTCATTTGTAAGAACAAAACCGTCGCGAGAGAGTTTAGATAAGCACCTCTGTGGCTTAACACAACTCCTTTAGGCCTAGAAGTTGTGCCAGAGGTGTAATTTATACTTATAGGATCTAATTCATTCTCTGGTCTCACAATATCGAAATCATCACGTCCATTAGCTACGAGTTTTTCATATTCGTAACTAATAAAACTACTGTCAATAGTAGATGTGACATTAGAATCCATGATCATGACTAAAATTGGTTTATTTTTTGAATTTTTGGCCAAGTGGTCCAATGCGCCACTAGCAATTTCGACTAGTTGACAGTCAACAAAAAGAATCTTTGCTTGTGAATGCTCCAATAGGACCGAAACCATGTTTGCGTCGAGGCGCGAGTTGAGAGTACAAAGAATAGATCCAGACATTGGTACTGCGAAATGTAGCTCGTACATTGCAGGGATATTAGGTGCAAGTGTCGCAACCTGTTTACATAAACATGCACAAATGCTAGAAAATTTATATATCAGTTTAATATGAGAAGAGAGTCAGAACTAAAAAATAACAGAACTCACCACGTCGCCACGAGAAATTCCTAGTTGAGTAAGTGAAGAAGCTAGTTTGAGACAACGTTGATGAGTTTGTCCCCAGTTATAGGTCAAGGAACCATAGACAAGAGATGTTCTGTCTCTGCAAACTTTTGCTGCTCTCTCCAAGAAGTTGATTGGAGATAAAGGAACTGAATTTGCAGAACAATGAATGAGACCTTCTATTGATTCCCATGATCCTGGAACATTGCCCTGTAAAATGTTACAAGTTTTACATGAGGTGAGTTTCAATCCTGACACCTCTTATAAAATGATAGTTACTTGTTCACCTTAATTTGTAGTTATATAGAAACATAAATACAAGATGTAGAGAGTGTATGTTCCAATCTGCATCTTGTATTCAATAAATAAATTTTATCTAATTTAAAGATTTTTTTTTTTACTTTAGACTTACTAATAGTGCAATCTTTTATTCATGACATGTTAAATCAATATTTTTTAGTTTTGATTTACTTTTTTACATATGACATTTAAATAATAAAACATTTTAATTAAAATCAATTAAATATAAAATACTTCAATATTCTCTATCATCTTCAGATCTTAATATTCATCTTTATAATCTCCATGTAAAATCAAACCAAAAAAAAAAAAAAAAATCAAACCCATAAAGAAAAAAAATGAACATTCATACAAAACAAAACAAAATAATTATTTGGGTAAGAATAATAAAGAGGGAGAGTAGTTATTGCAAGATGATTATTGATGGGTATTGTTCTGGACTGGGTCCGACAGGCCCAAAGGCATTGCAAAGGCCCAATCCAAATGGACTTACAAGGGCCACGCCGACCAAAGAATGAGGCCGTGCCCGACGCACAGTCGCTGGCTCGACGATACGCCTCCAGCTCGACATGAGGTGGTCCAGCACCACGGTCTGAGGTCTAGCTCGACGTTACCTCGAGCACCCCAGCTAGGGCAGACTCAGTCCACCGTTCCCCCAACGATACTCCGAAAAGACCGCGTCTCCGTCCGCCCGCACTTCACGCAGAACATCCAGGAAGGGGACCACGTGCGGGTCCCCACTACCCACATAGAACCTGGCAGTTCCTCCATTGGGCCAAACCTGCCCGGCCCAATGAAGGAACCCTGGCCCAGCGCTGGGGGCTATAAATACCCTCTGCTTCCAGAGGGTCAGGTATTCATCATTCTAACCTTACACTTTCTATTATCTGCTCGTACTCCTACTTACTTCAGCATCGGAGTGCCTTGCAGGTACCCCCCCCCCCCCCCCCCACCTCGTTCAAAAAAGCTTTCTGCTCGGAGCCAGCCGTGACGGTCCATTTCTGATCAGGTCAGATCAGGTATTGAATGCATAACGTGAGTAGGGATGGAAAACAACTTGTACCCGTGGATACGGATGAAAATAGTTAGATCTCAGAAAACTTGAATTGTGGTCTTTGATAATTTTATAAGACTTAGAGTCAAACTTATTGTTTGCGATTGTTTTTTTTATTTGATCTGATTTTTTTAAGAATTCTGATTTAGTTTGAAAATCTATTTAAAAATATGTTTTATATTAAAATATTTAAATAATTTATTTTATTCGAATCAACTCAATAGAAAATCATAAATTGAACCAAATTAAATTGAAATCGCAAAAAATCATATTTAGTTTAGATGTGTTTGAGTCATCTTTTAACAAAATCGTACGGCTTGATTCAGTTTGTTGTTTGTATTTTGCAAATCGAACAAAACCGAATCAAACCGCAGTATGTTACAATCTAAATTTTACTTAACTCACATTCAACTTAAACCTAAACTTATTATACATTAACCTTATAATTACAAACAATTTTCTCATTTTTACAAATATGGTTTCAATTTCGGTCTTCTCAAATTTCTCCTAACATTATCACGCCTTCTTTGCCACATACATCTTGACTCTTCTTCTCTAATCTCTACTCTTTTATATTATTTATTTTTTACTTCTCATTTTTATACGAATGTTTCCTCTTTCAATTTCGGTTTTATCCCACATCTTCTTCTCTAATCAGTCATCTCTTATGTTCATTCTTTTTCACCATCACTAATCTCTCATCTCGTCTATATTTTTTTCTTTTCATTATAATATTTTTGATATTATTTTATGATATTATTTTATGTTTATTATTTCACTTTGTTTAATCTATTTTTTACATATTAAATGAGTTGTTGTCCAAATATGATGAGTTTCGTTGTTATTTAGTAGTGTGTGAATGATCAAATACAAAATTATATTGTCATCTATATGTGTACGTATAACTCAATAAAATATTTGTAAAAAACTTAATCAACCGAACCGAACCAAATCATATTGGTTTGGTTCATTTTTTTTCTAAAAGCCAATTAAACCAAACGTGCATTTTTTATCTTGCGGTTCAAATGATTTTTAGCGTCAAAACCGCCCAAACTATACCGCGAACACCTCTAATTTTATCAATGAAGTCTTATAGATCGGCCTATATAGGCCCACCTATTTAACTTTTTTTTTCTAATATATATGCATATATAGGATGACCTATTGAGTATATTTTTAATATATGCGCATATATAGGTCGATCTATAAGACTTCATAGGCTTTTTAAGAGCATAAATTTGACCTATTTAATTAGATAGAATTTAAAAAAAAAACCTAAGTATTACATTTTTACTAAATAGGTCTAGCCTGATCTAGCCTTAAATAGGATATGTTATAAGCTTTTATAGGTTTGTATGTCCTATTTCCAACTCTACTTAGATATATGTGAGTAAAACTCATTACGAGTATGAATACTATGATTTATTTGGTATCCACGAATAAAATTAACGGTTATTTAATTACCTATTAATAAACGAATACAAGGGCAAATTTGATAATATTCGCACTCGTGGGTATTTGTTTTCGTTATTCATTATCAAAGTTACTTAAATATTAATTTGTTAAATTTAAAATTATTATTATTATTATTATTATTATTATTATTTGGTTAAATATAATTTATTTTTTTTAATATGAAATTATTATTATTTTGTCGAATGTAGTATAATTATTTTTAAAAAAATGAATGTGATTTATTTTATTATTATTATTATGTGTAAAATTTAAAATTATTTCTTCTTTTTAAAGGAGGATAATTTTTTAATTAATTATACTTTTTTAAATTATTTAAATAATAGTATACATGGATATGTGTATATAGTTAGATATTTTAACATTCACGAATATCTGTAAGATAGATACCACACGAATATGGAATAATATAAATGTCATATTTATTAACCAGGACAGATAACGGAAGATTAATGCTCATGTCTATAGATATTCATTGTCATCCCTAAATCTTACTAGCTTAATTTATTGTTTTGCTTTGGTCCCTTAACAAAAAAATGTTACATAAAAGTCCCTTAAAAATGTTCTGTTATACAAAATTGTCCTTTCTGTTAAATATTAAAAAAACGTTAAATTTATTGATGCAATTTTATTTGTTGAGCCTCACTTTTTTTGGTTTATTTACCTGAATTTTTATTTGTTTAAAAATTTATTTTTATTAATTATTTCCTCCGGCCTTATTTATAAGCAAAAATTTTCTATTTTTTTAACCTTAAATATAAGCAAATATCAACAAATCTAAGTATATTTAATGTTTTTATTCCCAAATTATCTCTATATTTACTTAATATTGTTAGTGAATGACAATTTAATATACTAGTAATTATCTTATCTCTCATATATGAAATCAAGAAAATTAAATGCATTTAACTGTCTTTCTTAAGCGTGAAATTTGTTTTTTTACTTATAAATCATGTCGAAGTAGTAAGCATTTAGATCTCTCTTCTCTCTTCCCCAACCCTAGCTGCCACCTTTTTTTTCTATTCATCTCTTTTCCTTCCTCATTCAGATCTTTGTTCTCTTCTCCCTTTCCATCATCACATCACAACTTTAAGGGAGGTTGTGATATTTATTCTCCGACCTACAAAAGACTTTTTATCTCCTCCTTTAGGGTCCTCATCGAATAACAACTCTCGTTCATGCGCAACATGCAAGATTCAGTGAAGAAAATACACACAAGACTCTCTATCTTTTCATCATTCGTTAATGGTTTCTTCGTAACAGCTACAACAATAACCTCACAATGTGTTTTGTTCCAAGAAGGTTTTTAAGATGGAAAGACAAAATCTTGAATATGGTAAGATTTATTAGTGTTTCATTTCGCCCTTTCTTGATACTAGGTTCTTTAGTTTTGAAATTTGAGTTGTTTCGTATTAAACATTTTTATGCTAAAACTGAAAGTATCGATTTTTATGGGGTTATTGAAAGGTTTGTTTAAAATTGTTTTATTTATTTGTATTTTTTATGCTATTCAAATTCTTTGCTAATGTTGTTTCTCTAAACGGTTCAGTTAATTTCTACATTTTATTTATAATAATTTCATCTTCTGATTCTGATTTTCTACAACTTTGTTGTTCTTCCACGTCTGAGGTATACAAGAGCAAAGAACAAGAAAATGATATTTTGCAGTATAAGAAAGGAATTTTGGAAAGACATATTGGTGTAGGTATATGAGACTGACTAGTTATGCATTGTTTTTTTAGTTTGATTTGAGCTTTTTAGATATGATTTTCAATGTAGATATGGATTTTAGAAAGTTGGATCTACGTTGAGTTGATAACGATTTTGCTATTGTTTGTAGTACTATAATACTCAACTAAACTTGCTTACCATTCTGATAAAGAATCAAGACCTTATTCTTGCATTAATGACTATGATGATCTCATATAATCTTACTTTGTTCAAATTGTGACCTTAAATCAGAACTTAATCAAATATTTGATTACTGTCATATGTGTAGTGATGTTTTGAATTTGTTTCAATTGGTGATGTTTTTAATTATGTTAATTATATATTTTTGTGATTGGCATTATGTTTGGTAAAATGAACTTAGTATAAACATATGTTATAAGATGTTCTAAACCTGCAGGAGGAACATGTCGGACATGATGTCCTATCCAGATTATCCGACATCTTTTTTGTTACGGATGTTCACTTGGATTTGTTATGTTTTAACGGATCCTGAATATTCTGGGAATATTAGGATATTGTTTGTATCGTCCAAGACTGAAGAATCAAAGTTTCCTTCTATATTTAGAAGATTAATTTATTTCATCAAATGTTGAGACATTTTAGAAAACAAATCATTGGAGTCATATTTTCGTGCAGAAGTTTCTGCTGATTTTCTGCAACAGATCAACTGCATTTTTGAAGCCCAACTCCAATTCATTCAAGGCTATAAAAATAAGGCTTCAACCCTAATACTGTGTTTTCATTAGGATTTGTTTGTGTTAGTTGTGAGCCTCTCAAATATCATCTTGATACAAGAGTAGGACTGTTTTTTGAGTTGTAAGTTTTGTAAGTCATTCATAAGCTTTTAAGCATTAAATGGTTTTGTGTCATTGAAGTGTGTCTTCTCATTCTTTTGAATTGTGTTATTGAGACTGTTTTGACTGGAAAGGTTTTGAGAAGGGTCTCATATTTAGGTGAGTTTTAGGTAGAAATTAACACGGATAGTGATTAAGTGAGTAGATTGTAAACTAGAGAGAGTTTGTTGTGGGTCTACAAATTGATACTACTTAGTTGATTTCGTCCCTGGCTTGGTAGCCTCCATAGTAGGTATTGTTGTATACCGATTTGGGTTAACAATTATGAATTTTGTTTACTTTCTACAGTGATTATTGTTTTACTTTGTTCATTGCGTTGTTGTTTAGAGATCAGTGTCTTAACATCTCTTAGGACATCTGAGATCTGACTACTAGAATTTCAGTTGGTATCAGAGCAGACATCCTACTTTGACTATGGGTGAGACTCAACGAAGATAATTTCTGGTACAATGAACAAGGAAGGAGGATTTACGAATAGACCGCCCATTTTTTATGGAACCAATTATGGCTACTGGAAAGCTCGGATGGTGGATTTTATTAAATCCATGGACAACAAGGCATGGAAATCTGTTGTCAAAGGATGAGATCCACCAATGGCTAGAGATACGGATGGAGAAGACTACCGATGTGCTGAAGGCTGAGGAAGACTGGAGTGATGAAGATTACAAGCTAGAAGAGGGAAACTCCAAAACATTGAATGCCCTATTCAATGGAGTGGACAATAACATATTCAGACTGATAAGGAATTGTACTATTGCTAAATAAGCTTGGGAGATTTTGAAGATGGCTCATGAAGGAACCTCTAAGGTGAAGACATCAAGGCTCCAAATTCTTACCACTCAGTTTGAGAACTTAAGAATGAAGAAGAATGAGAGTATTCATGACTTTCACATGAATATTATTGAGATAGCCAATGCCTCAAGTTCCCTGGGGGAGAAGATGTCAGAAGAAAAGTTAATGAGAAAGATTCTCAGATCTCTTTCAAAGAGGTTTGACATGAAGGTGACTTCCATTGAAGAAGCCCAAGATATAAAAAACATGAAGGTTGATGAGCTTATGGGATCTCTGCAGACCTTTGAATTAGGGATCAGTGAAAAATATGAAAAGAAGAAGAGCTCAGCCTTTGTCTCTAATACTGATGATCTAAAAGATGAATGTGACTTGGATACAGAAGAAGGGATATCAAATGTTATTGTGCTTCTTGGAAGACAATTCAGCAAAGTAATGAATAAAGTGGCCTGGAAGTCAAGGTCAAATGTCAAGAATAAATCATTCGACATCAACAAAAACCAAGACTTTGATAGAATGGCCAGAAATGATGACAATTCTGGCCAAGAAAGAAGAGTTTGGTGTCATGAATGTGAAGGGTTTAGACACATAAGAGCTTAGTGTCCCACTTATCTCAAGAAGCAAAAGAAAGGGTTGTATGTGTCATGGTCATAGGAAGATTCTGAAAGTGATCATGAAGAGAAAGGTGTCAAATAGGTCACAACTTTGACTGGAATTTATGACTATGATAAAGACTCAGATTATGAAGAACTTGCCTATGAAAAACTTGTTTCTTCTTACAAGGAGTTGTGCCTCAGAATTCAAGAGGTGGTCAAATTAGAAAAAGAGAAAAAGAAAATTATTGCTCAAATGGAGGCTGAAAAAGTGGAGCACCTGGTTATCATCTCTGGTCTGGAAGCTGAAAAAGTGGAGCACCTGCCCACCATCTCTGGTCTGAAGGGTGAAGTTTTGTTGCTAAATTCACAACTTGATAATATGACCAAGTATGTAAGAATTCTTAACAACAGTTTTGGTGTGCTTGATGAGATTCTTCAGTCTGGGAAGAAGGTTGGAAATGTTAAAGGGATTGGCTATGACAATTAAGCTATGAAGAACAAAGGTAAAGAGGCTAAAGTGGAGTTTACTCGTCCAAAGGAAGAACTAGAACAAAAGATGTCAAATAAAATATTACAACATCGACATGGACAATAGAAAAATCACTCAGGAAACAAGACTCAATGACATAAATGTTATTATTATGGAAGGTTTGGTCATATAAAATCCTTCTGCTACAGGTTATAGGGTTACCCCAGATATGAAGCACAACCCATAAGAGAATAGATATTTGTTAAAGCTAAAAGGAAGTGGCTCCCAAGAAAGGGTACTTCTAGACTCAAAGCTCACACCTATATCAGAGCTTCTGTAAGAGGGGATTGGTATTTTGATAGTGTTTGTTCTAGACACATGACAGGTGTTCTGAAATTCTTGGTGGATATTAAACCTCACTCCACTAGCTATGTCCTTTTGGAGATGGATCAAAAGGTGAAATAAAAATTGTTGGAAAACTGGACTATACAGGACAACCTAGTCTTGATGATGTGCTATTTGTAAAGGGCCTAACTGCTAATTTGATCAGTATTAGTCAACTATGCGGCTAAGGTCGCAAATTTAAATTTACTGAATCTTAATGCCTAGTTAGAAATGAGAAGAATGATGTTATCATGAAAGGAGCCAAATCAAAAGACAAATTGATATCCACAGAGTTCTCAAGAAACATATTATTTCTCTACATTCTTAATGACATAAGATAATGAAGCTAAGTTATGGCATCAAAATCTTGGTCACTTGCATCTGAAAGGTATGAAGAAAAGTTTGTCAAAGGAACCGGTTAGAGGTATTCCCAAACTGAAGATTGATGAAGGAAAAATTTATGGTGGATGTCAAATTGGGAAGCAAACAAGGATGTCACATAAGAATATTCAACATCTGACCACATCAAAATGTTGGAGCTACTGCATATGGACTTGATGAGACCTATGCAGGTTGAATGTCTAGGAGGAAAGAGGTATGCATATGTTGTTGATGATTTCTCAAGGTTCACATGGGTGAATTTCATAAAAGATAAATCTGATGTGTTTTAAGTCTTTAAAGAGCTGTGTCGAAGGATTCAAAGAGAGAATGATTGTAGTATAGTAAGAATTTAAAGTGACCATGGGAAAGAATTTGAAAATAGCAAGTTTGAGGAATTCTGGACCTCTGAAGGGATTAGTCATGAGTTCTCTTCACCTATCACTCCTCAACAGAATGGTGTGGTGGAATGCAAGAATAATACTATTCAAGAATGTTCCAGGGTCATGCTTCATGCTAAGAAACTTCCATATCATTTTTGGGCTGAAGCCATGAACACTTCCTGCTATATTCATAATAGAGTGACTATCAGATCTGGTACATCAATTGCTCTTTATAAACTATGGAAAGGAAGAAAACCAACAGTGAAATATTTCCATGTCTTTGGAAGCAAGTGCTACATTTTGGCATATCGTGAGCAGAGGAGGAAGATGGATCCTAAGAGTGATGAGAAATTTTTCTAGGATACTCTACAAATAGTCGAGCCTATAGAGTATTCAATTCCAGAACTAAGGTGATGATAGAGTCCATAAATATGGTGATTGATGACTCAACCAAAGAAGTAGATGTCCCATATGATGTTGGAGCATTTCTTCCCATGAATGATGATGTTTTTGAAGATGTTGCAGATTCAAGTTTCAACACTGAACCTGAAGAAACTGATGCAGCTGACAAAGGTCCTTCTATTAGGATTTATAAAGATCACCCTAAGGAGCTTATTATAGGAAGTCTGAATGAAGGAGTCAAAACCAGAACAAGGGAAGTTGTGTCAAATTCTTGCTTTGTTTCAAAGTTTGAACTAAAAAATGTCAAAGAAGCCTTGACTGATGAATTCTGGATTCATGCTATGCAAGACGAACTGTGTCAGTTCAAGAGAAATGAAGTTTAGGACTTGGTACCAAGATCCGAAGAAGTGAATGTGATTGGTACTAAATGGGTGTATAAGAACAAGTCAGATTAACAAGGGGTTGTCACCAGAAACAAGGCCAGACTCGTTTCTCAAGGGTACACTCAGATTGAAGGAGTGGACTATGATGAAACATTTGCTCTTGTAGCTCATTTGGAATCTATCAGACTACTACTTGGAGTGACATGTCTCTTGAAGTTCAAATTGTTCCAGATGGATGTTAAGAGTTACTTTTTAAATGGCTATTTGAATGAAGAAATATATGTTGAACAACCAAAAGGATTTGTTGATCCTTATTTCCCAATGCATGTGTTCAAGTTAAAGAAGGCGTTGTATGGTTTAAAACAGGTTCCAAGAGCTTGGTATGAGAGGCTGACTAAGTTTCTCATTAACCACAGATATAGAAAGGGATGAATTGACAAAACTTTCTTTTTCAAATACAAAGGTGGAAAACTTATGATAACTCAGATTTATGTGGATGATATTGTTTTTGGAGCGATGTCGAATGAAATGGTCCAACAATTTGTCAAAAATATGCAATATGAGTTTAAGATGAGTTTGGTGGGTGAATTAATATTCTTTCTTGGGATGCAAGTTAAGCAGATGGAAGACTCCATTTTCCTTTGTCAAAGAAAATATACCAAGAATACCATGAAGACATTTGGATTAGAGAATTCCAACCATAAAAGAACTCTTTCTCCTACGCACTTGAAGTTATCCAAAGATGAAAAGGGAGTGAGTGTTGATCATAGTCTATATAGAAGCATGATTGGTAGCCTTTTGTATCTTACAGCAAGCAGGCCAGATATAGCTTTTGTTGTGGGAGTTTGTGCTAGATATCAAGCAGAACCTAAAGTGAGTCACATCAATCAATTCAAGAGAATCCTGAAGTATGTGAATGGCACATGTGAGTATGGAATGCTATATTCTCATTATTCAAATTCAGTTCTGGTGGGATACTGTGATGTCGGTTGGACTGGGAGTGCTGATGATAGGAAGAGTACCTCTGGTAGATGTTTCTTCTTGGGAAATAATTTGATCTCGTGGTTCAGCAAGTAACAAAATTGTGTATCTCTATCTACAGCTGAAGTTGAGTACATTGTTGTAGGAAGTAATTGCTCTCGACTTGTATGGATGGAACAAATGTTATCTGAACATAATGTCACACGAGATGTTATGACATTATTTTGTGCCAACTTGAGTGTTATTAACATTTCCAAAAATCCTATTCAGCATAGTAGGACTAAGCATATTGATATCAGGCATCATTTCATTAGAGAGCTTGTTGAAGACAAAGTTATAACTCTTGAGCATGTTACCACTGAAAATCAGCTTGCTGATATTTTTACCAAAGCTCTAGATGTAGTTGAGTTTGAAAACTTGTGAAGGAGACTAGGGATATGTATCTATGAGGACTTATAGAAATTACTGCTATTATTGTGGGTCAATAAAATTTTGTATCCTAATATTTTATTGGCTATGGATAATGTCAAGAAAAGGGAATCTCCTTTATCTTTGCATTATAGATTGTCTGGTGGAACACATGTTCTATACATTGTTGTGACATCTTCTTAGATGAATATCCTGCTGACAGAAGTAATGATGTTGTTGATGTTGGTGAAATTATTGCATCTGCTGGTGCTTATGATGATATAGAAGGAGAAGAGAATGAGATTTTTGTTGATGCTGATGCATGATCTTTGCTTCTACAAACCTTTTTGGTTTTGCTTTGTGTACTTGTTTTTATTACTTTATGATTTTGTAAGGGTTAAATGCCCCGGATATGTTTCACATTTGTGCTAATGTGTTACTGTTGGTTAGTTACTCACCTTTGTCATATTATGGCTAAAAAGGGGGAGTATTTGTGTGTGATCTAACCACTAACATTGATTGTTGCTTTTAAGGGGGGAATTTTTACATTCTCTGAAGTGTTACTTAGAAGGTTTTGAGGGGGAGTCCATGTTCTGGATTAGACTGTTGTGAAGAGTTATCAGACATGATGTCCTGATATGTTGAGAGTTTATTTTTCTCTCAGCTTCTATGTTGAGTAGTTTCCTCTAGATAATACTCTGATATTGTTGCTGCTCATATCTCTGTTGAATTGATTTTTGCTACTGTGTCTTTGATATTTGTGTTTGAGTTATTTTCAAACCTAAGTTGTTTTTGTTGTTTATGTGTGCAAGGAGTATTAAGTTGTTTTAGCCAAAATAATCCAAGGGGGATATTGTTAATTCTCTATTTTTTGTGATTGGCATTATGTTTGGTAAAACGAACTTAGCATAAACATATGTTATAAGATGTTCTAAACCTGCAGGAGGAACATGTCAGACATGATGTCTTATCTAGGTTATCTGACATCTTGTTTGTTACAGCTGTTCACATGGATTTGTTATGTTTTAACAGATCCTGAATATTCTGGGAATATTAGGATATTATTTGTATCGTCCAAGACTGAAGAATCAGAGTTTCCTTCTGTATTTAGAAGATTAATTTGTTTCATCAAATGTTGAGACATTTTAGGAAACAAATCATTGGAGTCCTATTTTCGTGCAGAAGTATCTACTGATTTTCTGCAACAGATAAGCTACGCTTTTTAAGCCCAAATCCAATCCATTCAAGGCTATAACAAGAAGGCTTCAACCCTAATATTATGTTGAACTTACGTGTGTTTTCGTTAGGGTTTGTTTCTGTTATTTGTGAGCCTCTCGAATATCATCTTGATACATGAGTAGGACTATTTTTTGAGTTGTAAGTTATGTATGTCATTCATAAGATTTTAAGCACTGAATAGTTTTGTGTCATTGAAGTGTGTCTTCTAATTATTTTGAATTGTGTTCTTGTCATTGTCTGTGATTGGAAAGGACTTGAGAAGGGTCTCATACTTAGGTGAGTCTTAGGTAGAAATTAAGCACGGGTAGTGATTAAGTGAGTAAATTGTAAACTAAAGAGAGTTTGTTGTGGGTCTACAAATTTATACTACTTAGTTAATTTTGTCCATCACTTGTTAGCCCCCAAAGTAGGTGTTGTTGTACATCGAACTGGGTTAACAATTACGGGTGTTGTTTACTTTCTGCACTGATTATTGTTTTACTTTGTTCATTGCGTTGTTGTTTAGAGATCAATGTCTCGACATCTCTTAGGAAATATGAGATCTGACTACCAGAATTTCAAATTAGATAAAGTTGGTATTTTTTATTTGTTATTTTTTGTTGAATCATAAACTTTAATTGATCCATTCTTATTTGTTTCAGTGTGGAAATCAGCTTTAATTGATCCATATTATGTTGTTTCAGTGTAAAAGAGTTGTTACTTTTTAAACATAATTAACATTTTGTGGGGTTTTTAACCTCCGAAAATAAAATCTCCAATTTAAAAACAACATTTTTTTAATATAATGCTGACCCGGCTTACGTAATAAAGGCTTTTGATACCCTAAGTTTGGATTTTTTGTTAAAAGTTTTAAAAGCTTTTGGTTTTTCTCCTAAATTCCTCAATTGGATTTCACTTATTCTAAACTCTGCTCGTATCTATGTTGTTGTCAACAGCTCGTTTCATTGTTTTTTCAATTATGCTCGTGGGGTTCGTCAAGGGGATTCACAGTCTCCTATGCTTTTTTGTTTAGCGGAGGGGGTTTTGAGTCGAGGAATTTCGAATATGGCGTCTTTTGGGGCTCTCAAACCCATGATTGACAGCAGGAATTTGTGTCTTTCGTCTCAAACTCTCTCACAAACGACATTCTTGTTTTCTGCAAGGGTTCCAAAAAGAATGTTTATGCTCTTTTCTCCCTTTTCTCTACTTATGCTAAGGCTTTAGGGCAGATTTTTAGTACTTCCGAATCTTCTATTTTTGCTGGTGGTATGAGTAGAATTAAAGTGTAAAAGTTGTTGGATTTTACGGGTTTCTCCAAAGGATCTCTTCCTTTTGATTATCTCGGGGCGCCTATTTTCAAAGGCAGAACCAAAGCCAGTTATTTGCAGCCTATTGCAGACAAAATCATCTTGAAGTTTTTTGCTTGGAAAGGTTTCTCTCTTTCCATTGCCGTAGAGAGATGCTAGTTCAATCTGTTATTAATTCAATGTTAACTCACACCATTGGTATTTATTCTTGGCATTCATCTCTTCTAAAGAGCATTTAAAGAGTGTTTCGCAATTTCATTTGGAGTGGGAATATTAATAAATGTAAGATGATCGCAGTTGCTTAGAATAAACTTTATCAACCTAGAGTTTGTAGGGGTCTTGATGTTCTCACCTTGTTTCGTTTAAATGAAGCTACAAGTCTGAAGCTTTGTTGGGAGTTTATCAACTCTTCCGAGGATTGGGCCGTTATTCTTCGGGGTAGGGCTTTGAGATATTTTGGACATATCTCTCATCATATTTCATCTCATATTTGTCTTAATGTAAAACCGCATATCTCTACTGTTATGGATAACTCTATCTGGTCCTTGGGCAGTGGTAATCATATTAAATTTTGGAAGGATTCGTGGAAAGGTTCCCTTTTTATTCAGAGCTTAAATGTGCAAATTGCTTTAGACCTCAACATCAACTTGGACATGAGGCTTTCAGAGATTTTCGTCAACCACTCTTGGACTGTTCCTTTAGCTTGGTATGATTTTTTTTCCTTTCTTAGAAGATAGACTTGACAATATTTTCTTTGTTGAAAATTTGAAGGATGATCTATTTTGTTGGAAACACTCCACTAATGCCATTTTGGATTTAAAAGAGGCGTATCATTTTATTTCTAAACCAACTCCTTCTCTCCCATGGGCTATTTCCATCTAGATCCAATTTATTCCTCCTTCTAAATCTTTACTTTTGTGGAGGCTTCATCATAACAAAGTCCATACAGATGAATAATTGCAGATTTGAGGTTTCATGATTGTTTCTAAATGCTTTATTTGCAACTGTTACGCTGAAGATACTGAATACCTGTTTTTCTAGTGTATTTTTGCTTGCAAAATTTGGAATTGGCTTTGTGGTCTTTTTAACTTTCAAATTTCTATGACAGTCATTAATTATTAGATTCTTTCTTCGAAAGCATCTTCTCCTCAGGGAGTGTGTGATTAATGCAACAATCATTTATGTGATTAATACGATTTGGATTGCTAGAAAATCTATCAGTTATCATCAAAAGAACCTAATTTTCCACTTGGTTTGTGCCTCTATTGCGGCCTAGGTGAAGCTTTCCTGCACTTCTGCCAAGTTTCCCTTCTGACATAGTGTGTTTGATTTCCAGGTGCTCAAAGCCTTCCTTATTCCAATTAATCTGTCATAGGCTTCTATAGTTAAAGAGATTATTTGGCACCTGCCTCGTCAAGGCTGGATGAAATGCAATGTCGACGGTTCTTTTGTGAAAGGTGCCTCTTCTTCGGACTGTGGTGGCATTTTTCGCCGTAACTCTGGGAAATTTTCTTTGGCTTTTGCTGAACCTTTACCTTGGAGTAATTCCTTCATTGCGGAGTTTTGTGGTGTTCTTAGAGGGATTGAATTAGCTTTTGTCAGAGGTTGGTCAAATCTTTGGGTTGAATCTGATTCCACTTAAGTGGTTAATGCTTTTTGTTATGCAAATGAAGCTTTAATCCCTTGGCAACTTCGAAATAGATGGAACTACTGTACCAAACTTATATTATACATGGATTTTATTATCTCTCATATTTGCAGGAAAGGCAATAGCTGTACGGATTTTTTTGCTAACTTTTGTCGCACAACTAATGCCTTAACTCTTTTTTATTCTTTATCGATCGGTATTAGAAACGATTATGTAAAGAATATGCTAAAATTATCTTTCTTTAGATTTAGATACTTTTGACTAGATATTCACTTTAGTCCCCCGCTTTTTTATGTATTAATCTTTTTTAATACATATTATCTTTATTAAAAAAAAGTAGTAATGTTTTAAAAAAATTTAACGGACCTTTTTATATAACAATTATTAAGAGATCAATACAGAACTTTTTTAATCAAGAAATAAAAACAAAAAATTAAATTAAATTAAAAATTTTGAAATTAATTATGCTATTATAATATTACTAGTATAAGACAACGTTTTATTTAATTTAAAAAAATTAATTATTCTCTCTATTTTTTATTATAAATCGTTTTGGAAAAAAAATTATATCACAATTAATATAAGTCGTTTTACAATTCCAATAGATAATTAATAATATTTTTTCTATTATATCTTTAAATATTTATTATTCTCTCTCCTTTAAATTATAAATTTATCTTTTACATATTTATTCAATAATTTTATAAAAACCTTCGTAATTTCTTATTTTTTCATACAACAATCATTATTTTCTTAATAATATATTCTATAATTTATAACTAAATTTGACTTTTTCAATTTATTTAATAATTAATATATCTAATTTATATATAAATTAGATACATTAATGATTAAATATACTAAAAAAAATCAATTTCACTTATAAATTATTACGTGAAGAGTATGTGAAAAGTCGAAACGATTGATAATGAAAAACAGAAATAATAGTGAGAAGGTGGGTGATTAGTATAAAGAGGTCGTCCATGGCATTGATAAGAAACCGCACGGAATTTGAACAAAAACAAAGGGTACCATATTGGGAATTGAATGCCATCACGTGACTCATCATTTGTTTAGATAGAAGGGAAATCATTAATGATAGCAGCACAGAAACAGAGTTAGAATAACAATAAAATATGTTTTTGCTAATAAATTCTCTACCTATCTTATGATAGGGTTGGAATTCAGTTGATTTTGGGCGCCAAAATCACTCTTTTATTTTCTTTCCTTCTTTTTTTTCTTTTTCTTTTTTCTTTTTTCTTTTCTCTTTCATCAAAAGTAATTAAAGTAATTTAAAATCACAAATTTTAAAGTCACACAATTCTTCTCCCTTATCAAAAGTGTTTTTTTATTTATTTTTTTATTTTTAAATAATTGTTTTTAAAATATTAATCTAATATTTTTTATATTTTTATCATTATTTATTACTCTCTCCCACTTAAATTATAAATGATTTTGGAAATTTTTTTATCAACAATTATAAATAACCTTTCTAATGCACTGTCTATAATTTTTTTTCTAAAATGTCTTATTATTATTTATTACTTTTTTCTAAATTTAATTAAAATAAATTGGAAGTAACGGTTATATTTTTGTAAATGTTTGATTTACAATACAATGAAAATAAAAAATAAATCCGAATCTTTTTGTTTAACATAACTTTGATCGTTAGAATGTTTAATTTTCTTTCTGTTTTAAAATGAATGTCGTTTAAAAGACATCATAGAAATTTCAATCCAAACGATAACAATAAGAATTAGAGTTTGTTGATATTCATAAAACGACTTAAAAAATGATGTTGGTTCTATTTAGTAAAACTAACTGATAGCTAATAGTTTATAATTGGTAGTTGATAATTGATAGCTGATAGTTTATAACTGGTGATTGATATCTAATAAACTAATATGAGTGTTAGTAAATTAATTTTTTCATTAGCTGATAGATATAAAATGATATAAAAAACATTTTAATTAATAAGAATAATAATATATTTTTGTTAAAATAATAAAGATATAAATGAAAGAAAAAATCACAAGTTAAAAATTATAAGTTAAAATGCTACTTCAAATAGTTTTTAAAAAAAAAACCTAAAAACTAATCAAATAAATAAAATTAAAAACTAAAATAGAGTTATCAAACAAAGATTTTTCATTAATGTAAATTGGAAAACTAAAAAAAAAATAGTCTTACCAAACAGACTCGTTGAATTAAAAAAAATAAATAATTATATAATTTTCACCAAATTATTTATTTTAAAATATAGTATTATATGAATCAGCCTTTGAATTGCAGATACAAAACTGGCCAGAGTTGGTGTACTGTTGAGAAAGGTATTTTTTTTATAAACAAGATATATTGAAAAAGAGTTTTAGAAATATTCTAGTCCACTCAAAAAAAAATGTTGAAAACGGCATTATTTCAGGTGCTAACAACTTTTGTCACTAAAAGTGTCTGAACTATGCAAGTTTTATTATTCACACCTTTATAAGATCGTTAAAATCTTATGCAAAAGCTCTCATGTTTTTTATTTTAGTCCAACTTGTACTACAAATATCTAGGAGTGTTTGTGGTTTGGGTTTTAATGATAAAATTATTTGTATTTGATTTTGCTGTTAATATAATATAATAATATGAAAAAACACTTACCTTAATCTCTTGGGGTAGTGGTCTTCCATTTTGGCCCTGTCTATGCAAACATGTCTCTGCCTTTTGTTCTGAGTTGATGCAAGTAAAAGTAATTGTCTTTGTCTTCACTCTTTCTTGTCTACATGCTGCATGTTTGGATAAATCTATTTGCACTTTATATTTGTGATGGAGTTGTGCATTTCCAAAGCCATTTGATAAAGTCAAGATGAATGCCATATGATTTAAGTGAGCAAGTATCTTGGTTATGGGGAAATATTGGTGTTATGTATGTATTCTTCTTCTTCCTTGTTACTAGTATATGTTTGTCATTTGTGATCAATAAATAATGTGTATAGAGTGTGGTGTGTACTATCAATATTATATTGTCATTAATTACTTTAAGTATACAACCACCCCTACCTAAAACCTAACTGAGTTTATTTACATTGTTATTTAATAGCATTTTCTTGGATTTTGAGAAACATATTATTATATTAATAAAATATCTATACGTTCGCATGGAAATCAGTTCGGTACGTATATTTCTTCTTAAAATATAATTTAGAAAAAATATTTTTTTTAAAAGAGATAATAAATTAATATCTATAATTATTTCAATATTATATATATATATATATATATATATATATATATATATATATATATATATATATATATATATATATATATATATATATATATATATATATGTGTGTGTTTTATTTTTTATTTTGGAATTATTGTTATTTAAAATTAATAATAAAGTTGTTCTATTATTATTCAATATTTTGATCAGTAATTTTATATTTTCGTTAATTTTTAATAGTTTGATCAATAACTTTGTGTTTCCGCTAATATTCAATATTTTGATTAGTAACTTAATATTACCGTTAATATCCAATAGTTTGATCAATAACATCGTGTTCTTGTTAATATTCAATATTTCAATTAGTAAATCCACCTTTTTGCAATTATTCAATATTTTGATCAGTAACTTCATGTTCCCGTTAATATTCAATATTTTGATCAGTAATTAAATATTCTCGTTAATATTAAATATTTTGATCAGTAACTTCATGTTCATATTAATATTAAATATTTTGATTGATAACTTTATATTTCCGTTAATATTCAATAATTTGATTAGTAATTCCATGTTTCTGTTAATATTCAATAGTTTGATCAATAACGTCATGTTTCTGTTATTATTCAATATTTTTACCAGTAACTCCATGTTCCCGTTAATATTTTATATTTTTATCAGTAATTTAATATTCCCGTTAGTATTCAATATTTTGATTACCAACTTTATATTTTCGTTAACATTCAATATTTTGATTAGTAACTGCATGTTCCCGTTAATATTAAATAGTTTGATCAATAACTTCATGTTTTCGTTAATATTCAATATTTTAATCAATAACCGATCTTACCGGTTGATCAGAACCAGAAAGTGGACCGAGTTGATGACGTCTGCTTGGCTGGAAATTTATAGAGAGGAGGGGGTGTACCTGCAAGGCACTCCAACGATCTAGTAAGAAAGAGTGCAAAGAGATACAAGAAAGAGATTAGGGTTTTATGAATGAATATTGGATACCTGGTCCTCACAAGTGTGATGGTTTACATAATTCCCCCGATGCGTAGCCATTGGTTCCTATTTTTTGGCCTAGATATTAGGTTCCGTGAAAAATAGGTAACTGTCAGGACCTGGTCAAAATGGGCAGTTATGCCCTAACTAGTCGTTGCTCCGAGAAAGGATGAGATTAGGGACAAACGCGTTTTGAGTGCTAGTTTGATTGTCTGCTCGACATGTAGCGAGAAGACACTAGTGCAGAAATGACTTTTTACATCGGGTGAAACTGACTTTTTACATCGGTTCTGGGTCCGATGTAAAGTCAGGCGATATAGTAAATCAAGTACTTTTTACATCGGTTCTGGGTATGATGTAAAAAGTCCATTTTTTACATCGGTTATAATATAAGAATGATGTAAGAAACAATTATGACATTATTTTAAAAAAATTGATCCAATTTTTTACATCGGTTGGATGTAATAACCGATGTAAAAAGTCCATTTTTTACATCTGTTATAATATAAGAATGATGTAAGAAACAGTTATAACATTATTATAAAAAACTTGATGCAATTTTTTACATCGGTTGGATGTAATAACCGATGTAAAAAGTCCCTTTTTTACATCGGTTATAATATAAGAATGATGTAAGAAACAGTTATAACATTATTATAAAAAACTTGATGCAATTTTTTACATCGGTTGGATGTAATAACCGATGTAAAAAGTCCATTTTTTACATCAGTTATAATATAAAAATGATGTAAGAAACAATTATATCATTATTTTAAAAAAAGTGACGCAACTTTTTACATCGGTTGGGAGTAATAACCGATGTAAAAAGTCCCTTTTTGAAAGATTTTACATCAGTTTGGAGTAATTACCGATGTAAAATGTATGAAATTTTTTGAGAATAGATTATTTATTTTCTGGATGTTTCCCTGTACAAAAATAATTTATACCCATTTTTTCATATTTTTCCAATATCACACAGACTATATTTATGTCGCTATATAGATTTCATAGCTTTCCAACATCACATAGACCACATCTAGGTCGATGTTTTCATATTTTTCACAACAAACTTACAAATTAAACAATTGTATTGCAAACTTGTATTGTATCACAACAAACAAACTCACAACAAACTTACAATTACAAATTCTTCACAAAATATACAAAAATATTCAACTATTTATAAGTCTTTTTCCAAACTTACAATTACATATTATTCACAAAATATACAAAAATATTCAACTATTTATAAGTCTTTTTCCAAACTTGAATTACCAATATAAAATCTACAAGTAGATGAGTTATAACTTCGGTAGACAACACCAAAATCACATTGTCTGACAATAAATAATAACAATTAACATCAGTAAAAAAAATCAAGAAACTCAATACATGTGCAAAAACCACATGTATTGTGCAAAAACTCAATAATAACAATTATGTGCAAAAACCACAACTTAGACAATTCTATAAAACTCACCAAGATAAACTTAATTTTCATGTAACTCAAAGAAACATTTTACCCAACGGAGTCGCAAATCATACAAATCATCTTGTGTTAATTCTGTTGGGTCATCAAATACCTATAATACATAAATATAACAATGTAGAGTTATTTTTTAAAAATTCATATTTAGTCGAAAAACAAAAAGTAAATAACAAAGTAAAGTTATTTTTAGTACCTGCATCCAATTCTCGGTTATATTAGCAGAGACAATATCTAACATATTTTTCATCACATAGTATCCACAATCATTAGAGTTATATTGTTGCCTTGTCTACAATTGAATGACATAATTAGTGAATATTTATCATAAATTTAACTATAGAATTACAATTTACATCACACTTACATTGGGATGAAGCCATGTAGCCTTTTTTCTATTTCCATTTACCATTTGATGAATCCCAAAAGAACTAATACAGAAAGATAAACATCACATAACTAAATTTACTCGCCAATGAAAAATCACATAACTATTAGTTGTCAATGAAAGTCACATGAAAGATAAACTTACTTTGTAATAATTTTCTTTGTGTTCTGGTCAACTTCCCGATGAAGTGAACAAAATACGACAACTAAATTGTCTCTTGGACACATGACTATTAATTGCCAATGTCGCCTGTACGTGTGTGTGGAAACAGAAAAGTCACATAAAATATATATGTTATCAAAATTAAATAATATAAAACACAATTTCATTAAAATTCTTACCCATGAATTAATGATAGTAAGTGGCACACTCTGTTTTCATCACGTAACTTTTCTAGTACGTAATTTTTAACATCCTCTTGAGATTTCGCTACATTATCATTATAAATACACCTAACAGGGTCCATAAATCCATATAATTCTAAAATGAAATTATCAAGAGATACACGATGAATATACCTGAATAATTTTAAAATAAGCATTATAATCAAAGTGATGAGAGATATAACATATTAATAGAGATTGACTTTAATAAAACAATAAAATATACTTACGTGCACCAAATTTGCAGAATAGACACGTCAAGCCAATGACCTAAACTCACCAATAACTCTCTGATACACTTAGCTGAAACATAAAAATTAGAGACACTCGCACAATAACTTAATTGTATTGCTAAATGGTTATCATCCATTTTCAAAACCATGAGTAACAATCTCTGAACATCATCAACTTCCACGTCTTTTGTGCTCTCTTTTGTGCTTCCTTTTGCAGCTGAACAACTTCCTTTTCCGCTTCCATCGATAATTTCCATTTTTTCAATGCATTTAATATCACCTGTGCTTTGTGATAAACCCATAGACTTAAGTGTCTCCATTAATGATTGTTGAAACATCTTACGCTCTTCAACCAACTTTTTTTTAAGTTCAACTCTAAGTTTTGTTTCCAATATTGCAAGTTGTTCATTTACGTCAATATGTTGACGTGACCTTCCAAAGTAAGTGCTTTGTTTATGGTGTTTTCCAACACCACGAACACGACCTCCATGCTCAGATGTTCCAATGGCTAATGATAAGATATCGTTACGTCCATCCGGAACAATTGCACCTTTTTCAGCTTCTTGAACTAGAGAATCCTACAAAATGTAAAAACAATAATTAATTAATCACAAATATAATGATACTTGAATAATTTTTCGTTGTTTACTTACAATCTTTTCAGCAACCTCTTGTGTAGATTTTGATGTGTATTCTCCTCCTTTCTTTTGTCGTGCTCTCTTCCATAACTCATGGCGTGACAGTGGAGATGGACTACCATTATCATCTAATGTGGAATTATCTCTCGATGATGACTTTTCTTTCATAATTTTCTCCTCAAGCAAGTGATACCCTCCACGAGACAATACGCGTGGGTATACATTCTTAGCCACATTATCCTTACCCTTTTGACTTTTTTCCTATTATAAACTCAAACAAGTACTTAATCACTAAATATAATAAAAATGTTATGCACACAAAAACATATAACTCCTACTAACCTTAAATTCAGGGGTATCTCGAATCTTGAGAAACTCTTTCCATGCGTCTTCCGTAATAAAGTTATACTTGACATATGGAGGAGGATCATTTTATATGGGATGATGAATATATCTATCTGTGAGTTGTGTCTTAAAACCTCTTCATCGCTCTCCCGCATATTTAATCCATTCTTTCTTCAACCTATCCTTCTTTGGATCTTTACATTCTGGAATAGTAAAATGAGCCTACAAATATAGTATATATCATATGTTGTTAATTAGTATATGATTATAAAATATAATAAAGTATTGTATTTAAAATACCTGAATATCAGTCCAAATAGCATCTTTTACGCCTTCATCTACTTCTTTCCAATCATTTTTCACAATACTACAATACTGTCGAGCAAGAGATGCTATATAACTCTTGAAATGTTAGCATTTTTACCAACACCAATACATTTATAGGTTCTTGCATTAAACTCGACCTTTATCTTTTCACCTGTTTGATGAACTTTGTCAATTTGTGTCATTAAAGTGGGACCTCTAACTCTTCTTTTATTGGGGTTTGAATCACCCATGTATCTGTTTACACAAAACAAAAATAATTAGAAATAATATTAAGCACAAAATAAAAAAAATTAGAAATAAAATTAAGAACAAAATAAAAACAAATAGAAAATAAAGTAACGTGGAATTAACTTATACAAAAAATCTTACTAGTCCTCCCATATCCCTTTTCAACAAGAGTGACACAAATGTCTTGAACTCTATCTCAGACATCAAACTCGCACACAACCTTTTCTTAAGGTGTATTCTAATAGCCCGTGCTTTAATGGTCCTGCACGTGTATCCCAGTTTAATGAAGGATCTAGGAATTATGCTTCGAAATTCCATAGGAACCGACCTAAGTTCCACAATCACATAGGTGAGTCTATCAAGAGTACTCCTGTAGTCTAGGTACTCCCTCATACAGATTATAGATCTCATTAAGAGTTTCTATTATCTCATACTCTTATTACTTCAGGATTCATGCTTTACTTGCATGATCATCTCATATTACTCATAACTTGTTATTACCCATTGAACCTATTTCTTGGGGTCTCCAGTCATTTAGGTCGGGTTCCCATCATGAGCAAATCATTTTCCTATAGGCATTAGTCCCATCTTATATGATGTATTATATAATTTCTCTCTAGCTAATCCTTTCGTCAAAGGATCTGCTAAATTTTCATCAGTGCGTACATGATCCACTCTTATAGCTCCTTTAGAGATACAATCTCTAACAGTGTTGTGCTTTCTTCTTATTTGACGTCTTTTACCATTATAATAACGGTTCTCAATTTTTGCAATAGCTGCGGTACTATCACAGTGGATCAACACAACTGACATATGTTTTTCCCATAAGGGAATCTCAGTTAGCAAGCATCTTAACCAACTTGCTTCTTCACTAGCAGTCGCTAATGCTATATTCTCAGGATAGTATGTTTCTTTGATTTCCAAGATACAACTCATCTAGCTATGTTGAATACATAGCCATTAGTTTCTTTGGAATCATCTGATAAGGTATTCCAATCTGCATAATTGTATCCTCAGGTGCAATAGGAAATCTATGATAATGTAAACCGAGATTCATGGTCCTTTTAAGGTACCGTATGACTCGCTCAATAGCTTGCCAATGTTCATTACTCGGCCTACTAGTAAACCCGCACAACAATCCCACAACATATGCAATGTCAGGTTTAGTACAATCAATGGAATACCTAAGACTTCCAATGATGCTCGCATGTTCTGTTTGTCTAACACTTTCACCAGTGTTCTTAAACAGCTTCACGCTTGGATCATTTGGTGTGCTCACAGGTTTACTGTCAAAGTAATTATATTTCTTTAAGATCTTTTTCACACATTGCGATTGATCCAAAGAAATTCCTTTCTCGGATTTTGTGATCTTGATACCAAGAATCACACTCACTTCTCCGAGGTCTTTCATATCAAAGTTGTTGCACAACAATGATTTCATATCATTAATGGCCTGAATGTTTAATCCAAATATGAGTAGATCGTCTACATATAGACATATGATAGTGCAAATACAATTCTCAAATTTGTAATAAACGTATTTGTCACTTTCATTCACTTTGTACACATTCGATATCATTAAGTTATCAAACTTTACATGTCATTGCTTTGGAGCTTGTTTTAGCCCACACAAATACTTATCTAACTTACATACCTTGTTTTCTTATCCATAGATCACAAACCCTTCCGGTTGTTTCATATAGATTTCTTCTTCTAAGTCATCGTTTAAAAAAGTTGTTTTAACATCCATTTGGTGTACTATTAAGTTATAAATAGCAGCTATTGAAATAAGTACCCTAATGGATGTAATTCTAGTGACAGGAGAAAAGGTGTCGAAGAAATCTGTATTTTCTCTTTGTCTAAAACCCTTGGCAACAAGGCGAACCTTGTATTTATCAATAGTTCCATCAGGTTTTAGTTTCCTTTTCAAGATCTATTTACAACCGATTGGTTTGCAACCAGGAGGCAAGTCTACTAAGTGCCAGGTCTTGTTAGATTCTAGAGATTCTATCTCATCATTGATAGCTTCTTGCCATAACTAAACATCCAGAGATGACAAGGCTTCTTGAAGATTCATTGGATCTTCTTCTACATTATAAGCCGCATAATCAAGCCTATAGTATTTAGCAACTCTTACTCGTTTACTTCGTTGAAGTTCTGTTTCTACATTGTCGTTGCTTTCTGTGCTTCTTATCACATGAATGTGACTCGATTGTGTGCCCCCACTATTTCTCAATTTGAAAGGAAATTTGTCTTCATAGAATTCAACATCAGTTGATTCTATGATCACTTTTGCCTTTAGGACATAAAATCTATATGCTTTATTGTTTGCTGCATACCGAATGAAAACACATTCATATGCTCTACTAGCGAGTTTAACTCGTTTCTGATCCAGAATTCTGACATAAGTCAGACAACCCCAAGTTCTCAAATAAGACAAGTTTGATTGTCTTTTCTTTAATATCTCATAAGGAGAGATCTTACATTTTGACTTGGGGACTCTATTCAGGACATAGCAAACAGTCAATAAAATTTCCCCCACCAGTGAGGAGCAACATCAAAATTCATCATAATTGCAACAACATGTTCAGTAAAAGTTCTATTCTTTCTTTCTATTTTACCATTCATTGCAAGATAGTATGGTGCAGTCGTTTCATGTACAATTCCATGTATAAAATTCATTAATAAACTAGACTCGTACAATTTCTCTATCACTATAAATTTTTATTATATCATTTTCAAATTCTTTACAAAAAATTTAAACATATAAACTTCATTCTTCGTAATGGCGTACAAATCTACCCTAATAGACTGACTAAACCATGTCTTATTTAAAAGAAAACCAGAAACAATATTCTTTCTAATCTTAGGAACATGCATAACGTTCCTTAAGATTAAAGTCTTTTTGAAGGTGAAATTTAGCTTTATGTCTATAATTCCAGCAACATTCATGGTCTGGCCATCTCCCAACAACACTTTGTTATCTTTAGTATTCATGTATGTTTAAACATAACACGATCATAACAGACACAACGAGAGACGCATGTGTCTATCCACCAACCAACATATCCATTAACCATGTTGATTTCAATGGCCATAGCAATAAATTGCCCATTAGTCAGGTTGACCTGTGCATTAGGGACAACACCAAGTTCAAGCTTACTTCTACATTTCTTAGTCATATGACTTGATTTTCCATAATTAAAACAAAGGGAAACCAACGTCATTTCTTTTAGGTGGTGGTTGTTGCCTAGTTAGAGCTATTGGGATCATATAAGGATTCTCATTCTTTATTCGATTCACAATATTGCAGTTCTGATTCTTTAATCATTTGCCAAATGGCTTCAGAACTACACCGAATTTCTTTTTGTTGTTTGAAACAACCAAGACTTTTTCTTTTTGATATTGTCTCTAAGATTCCCTTTTTGTTTTTTTAAACATTCAAACTATGTGGTAGTTTGTAAATAATAAAATCAATTTGAAATTGTTCATTTAAACACATACCTTTTGTGATGATCTTTTAAGCAATCTTTTGAAGTTCGTAATATTGAGCCTCCATCGACCTTATATCTTTGCATTTGATACTTGAAGTAGCGGCTAACAACATACTTCTTTGCTTCAGCTTCTATGTCATACTTCTTTTTCTGAGTCTTTCAATCTTGTTTTGCAGTATCACATCAACTGTAATTATCATTCAGATCATCTGCGAGTCTATTCAAAATATGATTTTGTAGAGATTTTCATTCTATTTCTATAAGGTGATTTCTTTACTATGCTGTAAATCATCCGCTTTAATCTGTGCAGCAGATTCAACTTCAACACTATTAAGTGTTCCTTCTAAATCTCCAGATTTACTACCGTTAGTTTGTTCGATTGATCCAGAGGGAGCAACAGAATATCATCGATCAGAACGTTAACAGCTTTTTTTAACGTTAAAAACTTCATCTTTTATTGCCAACATTTGAAGTGACTTCTCTCAAACATGAACCATTTCTCAACGACAATATCCGCAAAAGAACCAATAATTTCTTCGATAGCCATGGCAGTTTAAAATGTCTTAAAATTGTTGGTTTCGGATTTTGAAATATTTGCCACCGAAGAAATTACCAGGTTGAGTCGCGGACTAGGTCGCTCTCTTTAAGACGGTTCGCGGCACTGCTCAAAATTATGCAAAACAGTCGAACTACCGCGCCGCCTCCAGGATAAAACAGCCCAGTTCTATATTGTACGATTACTACTTGCATGATAGATAATCGATCTAGAAATACACCCTCTGATGGTACAAGACCATTCAAATATGGTATCAACACCACTCGTAGTATTTGGTACAAAGACCGGTCATAATAATTTCTCAAACAAAAAGAAACTCAAATAATTCTCCAAAGAGAAATTAATAATGGTCATTTGACCACTTATAATAATTTCTCCAACAAAGAGAAATTCAAATAATTCTCTAAAGAGAATCCAAAAGATTAAACTTGAAAATTTCTCAACTCAAATTAGGAGAAATTAACATAATTCTCTAAAGAGAATTCAAGAAAATACTCGGAAAATTCAACGAGTAGGAAGAAAGGGAAAGAAGATGGCGCTTCGACAATTCGAGAGACGCAGAGTTATGAGAGTGAGGAAGGAAAAACTAATAGAATAGTTTTTGGTGTGATTTAGAATGAAACATGTGCACTCCTTATATAGTGAAGTAATATAGTTAATATTTCTCACATGAGCAATGTGGGACTAAATGGTTTTTTCAACCAAAAAAATATTCTAACAATGTGGGACTTGAGAAATTTTTAAATTCAACATATTGAAACATGGACATGTTCCAACAAATTTATTTACATTATTGTTTCTATTACTTATAGGAGAAGTCATTAAGAAGCCTTCGTTTATGAACATTTACAAAGGAGGATTTTTACAGCAAAAAGAGCTAGATTGCGCAAATTCGTTATACTTAAGCAGAGAAAATCGAAATGCCATAAACTGAATGACACAACCATGACAACACCTTCCACCAGTCGGATGCCCCTTTGTGATATTACACAATCAAATTCAAACCAACAACTAATAAAAAAAAGCTGTTTATGATGGTCAAGGCATTGAGGCCATTTTACGACAAACTCAACCTACTAATACTTTACTTTCCACCCATACTCCACAAAAAATATTTGATCTGCATAACATGGGAACAAATCTTTTCTCAAGATTCTCCAATATTGCTGTCATACTCCAAATTTATCCTACTCCTTTATAAAGATCATCTGCCTTATGTATCTCGCATCCTACATGTACATACTCCCCAATAGGTCATATAACATTACATACATAATTAATTAATAATTTGACATGGGATCAAGGATCATTAAGATCAGGGTTTTTACATGGTGTAAAGTTTGCATATCAAGAGAGTTTGATTCAACTGGTGTTTTCATTGAGCACGGATTAAGACTATGGTTTTGAGTCTCCTTAACGCACAAGATCATGTCTTCATCAATATTCATCAAAGGCCAAAGGTTTCAAATCCCTTGTATCCATGCATGTAAATGTTTCAACTGTGGTTCATTGGGCTTCATGCCAAGGTTCTCTTCTATGCTTCAAGTATTAGTTGCACCAAAGGAATCGATGCATTGCTATTTTGTTGCTCATTAAGTCAAGACATGTTACAATATGTGATTTGTGGATTCATTGGGATCAAGGAAGTATTATTCTCAAATTGTTTGTTATTTTAGTGCAAGTCGGGGGATTGAATTGAAATTAGGGTTTCTTTAAGAAGTGAAGGTTGATTTGGGATTCACTGTTGGGAAGTATTTACTAAAGGGACTACCTAATGTCATGAATTCTCTAATGTTATGAATTCAAATTCGTGTTTAAATTATTCAAATGTATCAAAGTTGCTTGAGTGTGCACAAGGTTGGAAGGTCCACTCATTTGGATTTCTCGGAAAACAAGTTACGAGATAAAGGCATACATTTTGGTTCAAATATTGTTGAAAGGCATTTTCAAAGTTATCAAGATTTTAAGCGCAACATCAAATTACCATTCAACATCATTTATCAAATTTTGAGTTTCAAGTACAATTCATCAATCTTAGTTTTGCAAATATCCATTATCATTAATTCAAACTTCTGATGTTCATACAACCGTGTCTGTTTTATAGGCAAAAACCATAGGAATACACTTGCCAAAACCTTCATCTAACCAAATCACCACCATATATGTCTTCACCTTTTCTTGAAGTCATACTTCCATCATCTATCATCTAAGTACTATGCCATGGTCCAAATCCCATTCCCTTGCTAGCACCAATGCCATGGTATCACGTTGCTTCAAATTTGCAGCCAGATAATGTCGCAAACATACACCAAAACAGCTTGCCCTGCACATCAACACAGAAATTTCACAGGAAAATCATTTCATTAACCAGTATATCAGTTCAGAAAATCCAAAGCAATTAACAAAGGAAACCAGGACTGTTTATGAGTCTGTTCAGAATGTTGAAACAAAAAATCAATCAAATGAACTAACTTCGAATTCCATCCAACCAACTTGCAAATTGACCTGTAAAGGACATACAAACTGTCATGCTTCAAGATAGGTACATAGATCAAAATCTTAGCAAGATTCATGGCATAGTTTCAAGTGAACTCAAAAACTTAAGATGGAATTCAGTGCATACAATATCATGAAGAAACGATCACTTACCATTCCAATACAGCTCTGTATTCACGTTGCATCAAGTGTCAAATCAAGCCAAAGGATGAACCTTACACATTTGTTTGACATGTCATCAATTAAACCTGCATAATACAAACAGTAAGGCAACATTTTCGGTTCAGCAGCAGATCTTCAAGTATACACTCAAAGCTAATACAAGGTTATGATTGAGTAAAGGCTTAACAGAAAAAATATAGAAAGATAAATAATCCAAAGCAGCCTTGCGCCAAATGAATACCAAGTAATTTAAGAGGTAATTCTCCAATGTGGCGTAAACTTGGGGCATGTATTCAAAGAGATCCACATGGTATTCAATATTTGTTCCTCGGCATATTCAATTCTACCATCCTCTCTGCGATTCAGGATGTAGGGAAGTCGGGCCAAATCATCTCTTCCCCAACAATAAAATTCGGAATTCAGCGGCGTACCTGAAAACTCGCTTTGTCAGTAGTTCAATCCCAGTGGAGTTACCAAAAATCTTTGGTATCACGAACTCCCTGTGCAAATCCTTATTGGTATCCCTAGTGATCCTTGGTATCGCAGGTTTCCAGCACCGATATGTATTTACATTCCTGGTGATGAGCAACAGTTCCCAACGAGCCTTCACTTATCCCCATGAAATCTATTCATTTGCATTGTATATAGTTATCACTGCATAACATTTCATCTTCAAAAGCGCGTAGTGGACCCATCAGAATGGATCTTTGCGGCAAAAGAAATTCAAACATGCATATGAAGCATAAGCCAGATCGGGTGCCTTACACGAAAGACCTGACTCATTAAAGACAACAATACATCCCCACAAGAGGATATCACTCCCAAACCCTCAGCTGACGTCCTTCTTTACATCATGATATCCAGCTAACGGTGTCAGTACATTGTACTTCCAAACATTCGTCTGTATTAGTTTCTAAACACTCGTCCGTGTCAGTTTTCTAAATATTAGTCTGTGTCAGTTTTCCAAACACTCGTCTGTGCCAGTTTCCCAAATACTCGCTCGTGTCAGTTTTCTGAATACTCGTCTGTATCAATTTTCCAAACATTTGTCTGTGTCAGTTTTCCAAACACTCGTTTGTGTCAGCTTTTCTAAACACTCGTCTATGCCTATTTTCCCTCCAGATCCCAATAAAATCAGTACAGTCAATTATCCCTTGTACCTTCAATCGTCGTGTCGCAATCAATGTTCTCACCTTAGGACCGTAGGTCTCCCGTAGATCTAGCTTTCCCCATATAGATCACCCGTAGGTCTCACCTTAGGATTGCATATCGCCTGTAGGTCTCTCCTAGCAAATCGCCCGTAGGTATCTCTTAGTAGATCGCCTGCAGGTCTCCCCTAGTAGATCGCCCATAGGTCTCGCTTTAGGATTGTAGGTCGCTCGTGGACCTAGCTCTCCTCTTGTAGAGCTCCCGTAGGTCTCTCCAAGCGGATCGTCCGTAGGTCTCTCTCTCTCTATAGGATCATAGGTCATCCGTAGATCTTATGTGTCATCTTTCCGTACCTATCTTGTCTTGTATTGGCACCATTACCACGTTACAAGTATGACATTTGTCTTGTATTGACATCTCCGCCACGTTACAAGTCGAATCTTTGTCTTGCATTGGCATCACCGCCACGTTACAAGTCTGACATTTGTCTTATATTAGCATCACTGCCACATTACAAGTATAAATTTGTCTTGTATTGGCATCACCGCCACGTTACAAGTCCAACCTTTGTCTTGTATTGGCGTCACCGCCACGTTACAAGTCCAATCTTTGTCTTGTATTGGCATTGTTGCCACGTTACGAGTTTACCTTTCCTTGTATTGGCATCACCGCCACATTACGAGTCCGCCTTTATCTTGTATTGGCATTGTTAATATGTTACAAGTGTACCTTCGTCCTTGTATTAGCGCTAATGCTACGTTACGAGTCGACCTTCCTCTTGTATTGGCATCACAACCATGTTACAAGTCATTAACTTTCCTTGTATTGGCATCACCGCCACGTTGCAAGTCATTACCTTTCCTTGTATTAGCATTATTGTTACATTACAAGTCAGTCTTTCTCTTATATTAGCCTCTGTTGCTACGTTATATCTTCGTCTTATATTAGCATTGTCACTATGTTATAAGTTACCCTAAAAATCCTCCCACGAAGAATAGAAAAGTCTTTCCCCAACAGATATTACAGAAACAAATAACCTACTCACGCCATCTTTTCAAGACAAATTTCAGGTCTTTGTATTTAATCTTCTTCTACCTTGAATGTCCGAAAGACACACGCAGATCGTACTTTCAGGTCTAAGAAGATTAAATATGGGCATCTATCATACCCTAAATTTGTCCTACCCCTTTATAAGGATCATCTGGCTTATACATCTCGCATCCTTCATGTACATACTCCTCAGTAGGTCATCTAACATTGCATGCATAATTAATAAATAATCTGGCATGGAATCAAGGATCATTGAGATCAGGGTTTCTACATGGTGTAAAGTTTGCATATCAAGAGAGCTTGATTCAACTGGTGTTTTCATTGAGCACGGATTAAGACTAGGGTTTTGAGTCTCCTTAACGCACAAGATCATGTCTTCATCAATATTCATCAAAGACCAAAGGTTTCAAATCCCTTGTGTCCATGCATGGAAATGTTTCAACTGAGGTTCATTGGACTTCATGCCAAGGTTTTCTTCTATGCTTCAAGTCTTACTTGCACCAAAAGAATCGAGGCATTGCTATTTTGTTTCTCATCAAGTCAAGACATGTTACAATATTTGACTTATGGATTCATTAGGATCAAGGAAGTATTATTCTCAAATTGTTTTGGGATTCACTGTTGGGAAATATTTTCGGTTGGAAAGTATTTACTAAAGGAACTACCTAATGTCATGAATTCTCTAATGTCATGAATTCAAATTCGTGTTCAAATTAGTCAAATGTATCAAAGTTGCTTAAGTGTGCACAAGGTTGGAAGGTCCACTCATTTGGATTTTTCGGAAAACAAGTTGCGAGGTAAAGGCATACATTTTGGTTCAAATATTGTTAAAAGGCATTTTAAAGTTATCAAGATTTTAAGCGCAACATCAAATTACCATTCAACATCATTTATCAAATTTCGAATTTCAAGTACAATTCATCAATCTTAGTTTTGCAAAGATCCATTATCATTCATTCAAACTTCAGATGTCCATACAACCGTGTCTATTTTACAAGCAAAAACCATAGGAATACACTTTCCAAAACCTTCATCTAACCAAATCACCACCATATATATCCTCACCTTTTCTTGAAGTCATCCTTCCATCACCTGTCATCCAAGTACTATGCCATGGTCCAAATCCCATTCCCTTGCTAGCACCAATGCCATGGTATCACGTTGCTTCAAATCTGCAGCCAGATAATGTCGCAAACATACACCAAAACAGCTTGCCCTGCACATCAACACAGAAAGTTCACAGGAAAATCATTTCATTAATAACCAGTATATCAGTTTAGAAAATCCAAAGCAATTAACAAAGGAAATAAGGACTGTTCATGAGTCAGTTCAGAATGTTGAAACAAAAAAGCAATCAGATGAACTAACTTCGAATTCCATCCAACCAACTTGCAAATTGACCTGTAAAGGACACACAAACTGTCATGCTTCAAGATAGGTACATAGATCAAAATCTTAGCAAGATTCATGGCATAGTTTCAAGTGAACTCAAAAAGCTTAAGCCGGAATTCAGTGCATACAATATCATGAAGAAACAATCACTTACCATTTGAATACGGCTCCGCATTCACCTTGCATCAAGTTACAAAGCAAGCCAAAGGATGAACCTTGCACATTCGTTTGATATGCCTTCAATTAAACCTGCATAATACAAATAGTAAGGCAACATTTTCGGTTCAGCAACAGATACTCAAGTATACACTCAAAGCTAATACAAGGTTGTGACTGAGTAAAGGCTTAATAGGAAAAATAAAGAAAGATAAATAATCCAAAGCAGTCTTGCATCAAACGAATACCAAGTCCAGTTTTCTTTAAACTTATGCCGATGGTTTAGCTTCTCGTGGTTCGTCTACATTCGAATTTTTGTGCCAAAAGGCTATACTTGAAGACTGTCATGGTACATTACCTCTGGCTGGTACTACCAATCTAATATGTTACAAAATCCTATTACGAATTTTAGTTCGTAATGGTCATGGTGTCTTTACGATTTGAATTCGATGCGAGCTTTCAACTAACTTTCCTAAATAACCTTATAACAGCTCTTAACAAATAAACACCCAATAACTAACTTTCCTAAATAACCTTATAACAGCTCTTAACAAATAAACACCCAATAACTAACTTCAGGATCCTACAACTAATAGTGCTAACTGTTTTTCTAAACAGAGCTAACTAACATTCAACTGCCGAATAAATCCCAACTAACTTCTAACTATCATTCTAAGTCAGCTCATGTAACAGCCTCATAACAGAATTTCAACTTTTCTAACTAACAGAAAGTCCTAACCGAAATTCTCACAGAGCCTTAACAGAAATGCTAGTTTCTAAAATCCAACTATAGCAACTTCTCAAGAGATAACTGAATCATAACAAAACCTTCTACACACTTCACAACCGCCATCCCCTCATAACAAAATCACCCTTCATTCTTCAGTTCGGTTCACCTTTTTCAACCACTATTCATTCACCAAAATCCTCAGAATTCTTCATCTTCTACGCACCATTTCATTCATCTTACTCTCATCTTCATCCTTCTTTCACCTTCATTCTCTTTATCTAAATCCTTCAACCTCCATTTTCTCAAACTCTTCTCCACCATTTTCACAATCCCCACCCTTCATTTCTCCGAACCCTGCTTCAATATCAACCTCACATCAACACCTCAGTACATCAACAATCGCAGCATACACGAAAGAAGCGATTTTTGGCGCAGCGGAGAAGGCTGCCGGAAATCGCACGAGAGAAAGAGAGAGGAAAGATATGTTTCGAGAAGCTGAAAGGTTACGAAATTGCAACCCTAGCACTATACCATCAAAACGCACGCCTTGCACTCTCTTTCCATTTTCATTTTCATTTTTTTTATTAATAATGATGGAAGTTGGATTTGGGTTAAAATCTGAAGTTGAATATTGTTGATGGATCGAAATTATAGCCCGCTAAGCCCATTACTGCTCTATTTTTTGAAGCTTGTTTGCAATTGAACAAAAAACTATTGGTTGACCTCACTGCACGTTGGGCCTTAGCACCAGTTTACTGGAATACACCACTGTTTGCAGAATTGCACCCTTGGACTTATTCTATTTGCAATTTCTTTTGAATAATTTTGTTAGTTGTTTAGATTTGTTAATTTTTTCTATAACAAAATTATAAAATCAGTAAAATTTGTTAGATCTTCTTAGTTTATTTTAAGAATTAATTCTTTAATTTTTGATAAAAAATTTTCTCAAATAAAAAACTAATAAAAAAATACTTTTTCGTTTAGTTTTTTTATTCATATTTTATGCCGTAATGCAGGATTTTTTAATAAATTTTTTAGTACATTTTTTACATTTTTTAGTGTAGAATTTGAATGTCATAATTATCATTTGATACATGCTTGCTTGTTGTATTTTTTAAATTTTTTTAAAAAACACACACACACATATATATATATATATATATATATATATATATATATATATATATATATATATATATATATATATATATATATATATATATATATATATATATATATATATATATATATATATATATATATATATATATATATATATATATATATATATATATATATATATATATATATATATATATATATATATATATATATATATATATATATATATATATATATATATATATATATATATATATATATATATATATATATATATATATATATATATATATATATATATATATATATATATATATATATATATATATATATATATATATATATATATATATATATATATATATATATATATATATATATATATATATATATATATATATATATATGGTTATAGTAGTTATACTAGAAAATAATAATTATAAATGATATTAAATAATTTTTTAATTATTATAAGTGAAATATTAAAATAGATTTTATTAGATTGTATTGTAAATTGTAAGAATTCATCTTTTCCTTTATTTCTCATCTATCGCAAAATACCATTCTGCTTTTGCAGCAGACGCTCAATAAACGCAGAGAATGTGCAGGGGTAGCGTGCATAGTATATGTAATATTAGTGTGCAGGGGTAGCGTGCATAGTATATGTAAAGTGTATACTTGTAGTGTAAAGTGTATGTACGGTTAATAATTTATGATTCAGTATATTTAATATATATTAATTATTTTATTCATGAAATATGATATATAGAGTAATTATTAATTAATAGGGGTGTTCGCGGTTCGGTTTAGATTGGTTTTAAGATAAAAAATCATTCGATTCAAAAATAAATTTATTTATGATTCGGTTTGGTTCGGTTCAGTTTTAGATGATATATTAAAAAAATCTAATCTGATCTGATCTAATTTTATGCGGTTTAATTTGGATTAGTTTTTAGATATCTAAACTACACATTATTAATATTATAAAACTACTAATAAATCATATATTTAATATAATATATAACATATAATATATTAAAAATTAATATTACAAAATAAGAGTGATTAATTATGATTGAAATAATATAAATAAATAAATTATAGTAAGTTAATAACTATTATTAAAAAAATTATTATCACCTAATAATAAGTTCACGTAACATATCATACTAATAAAAAGTAAATAAGTATAAAAATATATATATATATATATATATATATATATATATATATATATATATATATATATATATATATATATATATATATATATATATATATATATATATATATATATATATATATATATATATATATATATATATATATATATATATATATATATAGTTTAGTTTGGTTTGAATCGATTTTGAAAAATTAATTCGAAGTCTGATCCAAACTGGTCGATTTTTACAAAACGACATTTAAACACATCCAATAAATTTCGATTTTTTGTGATTTTTAGTTTTTTGAATCAATTTTCAATTTTTTTATTTGAATTAGTTTGAATTTGAACATTTCTATTGATTAGTAATTATTAAGAATGGAAAAAGATAATTAAGATAATAAATACCTTACTTAATTCGGTTACCAAAAAGACTAATGCTGGAAAAATTTAAATAGTTTATATACTTTTAAAGTGTATACAGGCTTGATAATTTACCATTCAATCACTACAAAAATATATGTCCCCAGCGACATATATTAGCGACGTGCTTATCACGTGGGTAGTAGCGACGTGATAACCACGTCGCTAATATATTTTAATGACATTTAATGGAATCTGATGAACGTTGTTGGGAGGGAAGTTTGAAATTTTGTAGCGACGTGTTAGCCACGTCGCTAAATTTTTGGGGGGAAAATGCGCAGTGTTGGACAGAGAAAAGTATTTATGGTTGCATTGTAGCGACGTGATTATCACGTGGCAACGTGGCGACGTGACAGTCACGTCGCTACTAGAAGTTACAAATGTTAACGTTTTGATTTACAGTAGCGTGCTTCTTCTTCTTCCTTTGCTTTCCTTTGCTTGCTTCCATTCCATTACAGCAACTCTCACAAACTCAAACCCAATTTTGCGAATTAATTTTCTTCCATTCCAATTTGTTGAAGAAATCTAAGGTATGCATGTGATGTTAAATGTTTATTTCGTTTTATCTTTAGTTTTTATACTGGAATTTAATTAACATGGTATTTGTTGGATTGTTCCTTATTATTTGTAGAGAAATTTGAAGAACACCAAGAACTAGAAGACGCAAATTTATTGAAGAAATTATATAGAGGTATTTATGCATTTTTTTTTAGATTTTATATGTATTATATAGATTAGATTTGTATATGTATTTTGTGGTAATTAGGAATATATGTATATACTGTTAGTAGTATAAAATTACTGATAATAAAAAAAATTTTAAAAACATATTTAATAACATATTTAATATATTTTTTGCATATGTAATTTGTATATGTAATTTGCATATTTTTTGCATATGTGATTTATATATTTTTTAGTAGTATATTTGTATATGTAATTTGCATATTTTTTAATAACATATTTAATATATTTTTTAAAAAATTTTAGAAAACATAAATTTAATAACATATTTAATAACATGTTTTTTATAGATGTAAATTGTATTTATTATAATAGTTTTATTTTTTTATTTATATGTTAAAGATATGGAAAAAATATTATATATTAGAATAACAATTTATAAAAAACATATTTAAAAAAAGAATATATATATTATATTATTATTTTAATATTATTGTTATATATATAATAATAAATAGTATGTATCTTACATTATTTGTTTTCTAAATATATTATAGTATATTATAGTATATTTAAATAGTATGTATCTTATATTATATATAATAAAAAGTAAATATGTTATATTATTGTTTTTTGATATTATTGTTATGTAATAAAAAATTATATATTTTACATTTGAATATTTATTTATATGTTAGTATATATATAAAAAAGCAAAATTTATATTTCTAAGAATAGTATTAAATAGTTTAAGAATATTTCTAATGAAAAAGACAATGATTGTATAAATGTGCAGTATGGAATATTATCGGTATTATCGCAGTTGGATGTACGATAGAACATATCCAGGAAGAAGTGGACTTAAACCCAATTTTATAGTAGGAGTTGATGGGTTTATTAAGTGGGCGTTTGCTCAGGATTGTTGTCGAAGCGAAGGAGGGGTTAGATGTCCCTGTCTTAAGTGTGAATGTAGACCAATAATTAGTGACCCAGAGGAAGTAACACGTCATCTGCATAGAAGGGGATTCATTGAAAATTATTGGGTTTGGACGTATAATGGTGAAGAACTACCGGTTAATGTACCAGAGACTAGCAACACGCATGCTTCAAGTAGTCGACCGGTTATGGAGTATGAGGAGAACTTTAATTTGATCGGTGACATGGTTGAGGATGCTTTTGGTGTGAACGTGACATATGATGAACCTGAAGATTTTGACGGGGAAGAGTTGCCGAATGAGGAAGCGCAAAGATTTTATCAATTATTGAACGAGATGAATACGCCGTTGTTTGAGGGGTCGTCAGACTCGAAGCTATCAATGTGTGTGAGATTATTGGCTGCCAAGTCAAATTGGAATGTTTCTGATCAATGTTTGGAACATTTTGCAAAAATGATGTTGGACTCCACCGCTACGAAAGACAATTTGCCTACAAGTTATTATGATGCAAAGAAGTGGGTGTCGAAGTTGGGTTTAAAAGTAAGAAAGATTGACTGTTGCATTAACGGTTGCATGTTGTTTTATGACAATGAGTTTGGTATTCAAGATGGATCGTTAGAGGAGTGTAAGTCAACATCGTTTTGTAGGGAATTTAACAATGCCTATTTTCATAGTACCGGGGTACAGTCAACATCAGGTGTCATTCATGCTCAATTTCCCTCATGGTTCAAGCAAACATTGTCTAGCGTTCCTGCACTAACTCCAGAAATACTCCATTTGAGAAACTTGGCAGAAGGCCCTATCCAAAGCGCAAATGATTGGCACACATACTTCGTGAACGGATATAAATTTCACACTGAGGCATGGACCGAAGGGAAAAAAACCATAAATAGTGGTGTTTTTGTAAAAGGAGTTACAGATGGCGGTGAAGACGACTTCTATGGATTTGTTAAACATATCTACGAGTTGGTATACAATTACTTGGACACGGAAAATAAAGTTGTCTTGTTTTATTGTGAATGGTATGATCCAACTAGAGGCACAAAGATAGACAAGTCATATGGTTCTGTCGAGATTCAAATGAACCGGAGATACAAAGAATATGACCCTTTCATAATGTCACATATTGTTAGGCAAGTTTATTATGTTCCTTATCCTTCATTTGTAATACGTAAAAGAGGATGGTGTGTTGTAATAAAAACAAAACCGCTAGGTCATATTGAAACTGGAGATCTAGTGGAAGATGTTGCCTACCAAGTTGATGACGTTGAACAGATTAATGATGTGGTTGCAGCTGAAGACATTACAACTTTGTCCGATACAACTGTTGAGGGCCTTCAAGTTGATGCGTCTATATTGTTGGTTGATAATAATGTGGATGAAGACAATGATGAAGAGTTTGAATCCGAGGACAATATTACATCGGATGATGAACATGATATGGATAACGAGCATGAAGATTTAGATTAATTAATCACTTAATGTAATATTAATGAATATCTATTGAACATTTATATATTGAATTTGTCAATGAATATATATTTATGTCAATGACTTTATTATCTTTGTTTATGAAAATATATATAACTAGGTAAAATGGCACCGAAGAATAAGGATACCGGTAAGAAGTCTCAGCGTCCGAGGGTAGTAACATGTGAGTCTCCTCACTCAGCCATGTGCCCACCCCCTCAGAGTCAGGTTGATCATATGTCCCTGGCCAGTACTCAGGGTTTTGTCCCATTACTCTCCTCCCATACATTCCCGTCTGGGGTACCTGCATCTTTTGTGCCACCTGGAGGCCCCGGTTTCCTTTACCCACAGACTCAGATGCCGTCTTCCTTCCAGCATGCAGCAGGATCTAGTTTCCCTTTCCCACCGACCCAGATGCCGTCATCCTTCCAGCAGGCGGGAGGATCTAGTGTTCCTTTCCCACATACTCAGATGCCATCTTCCTTCCAGCATGCGGGAGGATCTAGTTTCCCTTTCGCACCGACCCAGGTGCCTTCATCTTTCCAGCAGACTGGTGTCCCCTCATCATTCCAGCAGACGGGGGGAGGACCCAGTTTTCCATTTATACAGACTGGCGTGCCTTCATCATTCCAGCAGACAGGGGGACCCACACAGATGTATTCATCCTTCCAGCAGGCGGGAGGGTCCAGCACCCCACACTCCACACACATTGGAGGACCCAGCAGTCCACGTCCGGCACAGGCTGCAGGATCCCGCGCCCCACGTCCTAGACGGACCGGAGGGTCACGCACCCCTCATCCCACACAGGCTGCAGGATCCAGCACCCCACGTCCTACACAGGCTGGCGGTGATGCAGATGTCGTAGCTGATGATATAGATGGAGCTGATATTCGTGAGAGATCAGATGATCCGAGTGAGATTCATGTAATTGACGGGAGGTTTTGGATTTGGCCCGAAGGAAGCAAGTAAGTTTCTTATATAAACTTTTATTTAAGTACATATTCATTTTAATATTTTGTATAAATTTATAATTAATATTGTTTATTCAAAATCTTGTTGTTTAGTTTCGCGTCGAGTCGGACGGCTGCCAAGGTTATTAATTATATAATCCAGCAGATGTATAAATCCTCTTGGAAGAACTTTGGCGAGGTTACAAATAAAGAAGAATGGTTTAAAAAATTTAAGGTATTGTTATTTATTTAAGTTGTAAATTTATTATATTTTTTTAGTATTGTTATTTAAGTCACATTTTAATGATAATTGCTTAACTTTTTATTTTAATGTCATACAACATTGCAGGAAAAATGTGTGTGGGATCCGTTGAATGAGAAAATAATGGAAAAAATATATTATAGCAGAACTTCTAGAAGATTTTCGGATATAATGCGGCGGGTTAGGGAGAATTATGAGCTGCATGGTATCCGTCCTAACTGGATAGGCGTAGAGGTTTTTGGCGAACTTCGTACATATTGGAGTTCGCCAGAATTCAAGGCCAAATCTGAAAATTTTAAGAAGATGAGGGCATCAGAAAAAGGGGGATGTGTCAATACTGTTGGAAGTATTAGCACTGCAGAGCATGTCCGACGGATGGTAAATATTACTAATTTTTTAAGTTATATATATTTTTATTCATAATATTTGTTACTAATTATTTTTAACTTTATTGTTTAGACTAATTATTTTTAACTTATTTTTAACATATGAAAATCAGTCACCTGGCAATTTATCAGTTGCCACATGATAATCACGCCACAACTTATAGATTGCCACGTGGAAATAACGTCACTATTTTTGTTATTAAAAAACATAAGTTTAATTACTTACAAAAGCTTTCTGGGTGCGGTCGTCGACAAAACCTCCCGATTTTTTTGTCCGAGTCCTCGTAATCAACTCAATCATCAATGGTGGTCTCCCCATCTCCTTAGTCTAAACAATAAAGTTAAAAATAATTAGTAACAAATATTATGAATAAAAATATATATAACTTAAAAAATTAGTAATATTTACCATCCGTCGGACATGCTCTGCAGTGCTAATACTTCCAACAGTATTGACACATCCCCCTTTTTCTGATGCCCTCATCTTCTTAAAATTTTCAGATTTGGCCTTGAATTCTGGCGAACTCCAATATGTACGAAGTTCGCCAAAAACCTCTACGCCTATCCAGTTAGGACGGATACCATGCAGCTCATAATTCTCCCTAACCCGCCGCATTATATCCGAAAATCTTCTAGAAGTTCTGCTATAATATATTTTTTCCATTATTTTCTCATTCAACGGATCCCACACACATTTTTCCTGCAATGTTGTATGACATTAAAATAAAAAGTTAAGCAATTATCATTAAAATGTGACTTAAATAACAATACTAAAAAAATATAATAAATTTACAACTTAAATAAATAACAATACCTTAAATTTTTTAAACCATTCTTCTTTATTTGTAACCTCGCCAAAGTTCTTCCAAGAGGATTTATACATCTGCTGGATTATATAATTAATAACCTTGGCAGCCGTCCGACTCGGCGCGAAACTAAACAACAAGATTTTGAATAAACAATATTAATTATAAATTTATACAAAATATTAAAATGAATATGTACTTAAATAAAAGTTTATATAAGAAACTTACTTGCTTCCTTCGGGCCAAATCCAAAACCTCCCGTCAATTACATGAATCTCACTCGGATCATCTGATCTCTCACGAATATCAGCTCCATCTATATCATCAGCTACGACATCTGCATCACCGCCAGCCTGTGTAGGACGTGGGGTGCTGGATCCTGCAGCCTGTGTGGGATGAGGGGTGCGTGACCCTCCGGTCCGTCTAGGACGTGGGGCGCGGGATCCTGCAGCCTGTGCCGGACGTGGACTGCTGGGTCCTCCAATGTGTGTGGAGTGTGGGGTGCTGGACCCTCCCGCCTGCTGGAAGGATGAATACATCTGTGTGGGTCCCCCTGTCTGCTGGAATGATGAAGGCACGCCAGTCTGTATAAATGGAAAACTGGGTCCTCCCCCCGTCTGCTGGAATGATGAGGGGACACCAGTCTGCTGGAAAGATGAAGGCACCTGGGTCGGTGCGAAAGGGAAACTAGATCCTCCCGCATGCTGGAAGGAAGATGGCATCTGAGTATGTGGGAAAGGAACACTAGATCCTCCCGCCTGCTGGAAGGATGACGGCATCTGGGTCGGTGGGAAAGGGAAACTAGATCCTGCTGCATGCTGGAAGGAAGACGGCATCTGAGTCTGTGGGTAAAGGAAACCGGGGCCTCCAGGTGGCACAAAAGATGCAGGTACCCCAGACGGGAATGTATGGGAGGAGAGTAATGGGACAAAACCCTGAGTACTGGCCAGGGACATATGATCAACCTGACTCTGAGGGGGTGGGCACATGGCTGAGTGAGGAGACTCACATGTTACTACCCTCGGACGCTGAGACTTCTTACCGGTATCCTTATTCTTCGGTGCCATTTTACCTAGTTATATATATTTTCATAAACAAAGATAATAAAGTCATTGACATAAATATATATTCATTGACAAATTCAATATATAAATGTTCAATAGATATTCATTAATATTACATTAAGTGATTAATTAATCTAAATCTTCATGCTCGTTATCCATATCATGTTCATCATCCGATGTAATATTGTCCTCGGATTCAAACTCTTCATCATTGTCTTCATCCACATTATTATCAACCAACAATATAGACGCATCAACTTGAAGGCCCTCAACAGTTGTATCGGACAAAGTTGTAATGTCTTCAGCTGCAACCACATCATTAATCTGTTCAACGTCATCAACTTGGTAGGCAACATCTTCCACTAGATCTCCAGTTTCAATATGACCTAGCGGTTTTGTTTTTATTACAACACACCATCCTCTTTTACGTATTACAAATGAAGGATAAGGAACATAATAAACTTGCCTAACAATATGTGACATTATGAAAGGGTCATATTCTTTGTATCTCCGGTTCATTTGAATCTCGACAGAACCATATGACTTGTCTATCTTTGTGCCTCTAGTTGGATCATACCATTCACAATAAAACAAGACAACTTTATTTTCCGTGTCCAAGTAATTGTATACCAACTCGTAGATATGTTTAACAAATCCATAGAAGTCGTCTTCACCGCCATCTGTAACTCCTTTTACAAAAACACCACTATTTATGGTTTTTTTCCCTTCGGTCCATGCCTCAGTGTGAAATTTATATCCGTTCACGAAGTATGTGTGCCAATCATTTGCGCTTTGGATAGGGCCTTCTGCCAAGTTTCTCAAATGGAGTATTTCTGGAGTTAGTGCAGGAACGCTAGACAATGTTTGCTTGAACCATGAGGGAAATTGAGCATGAATGACACCTGATGTTGACTGTACCCCGGTACTATGAAAATAGGCATTGTTAAATTCCCTACAAAACGATGTTGACTTACACTCCTCTAACGATCCATCTTGAATACCAAACTCATTGTCATAAAACAACATGCAACCGTTAATGCAACAGTCAATCTTTCTTACTTTTAAACCCAACTTCGACACCCACTTCTTTGCATCATAATAACTTGTAGGCAAATTGTCTTTCGTAGCGGTGGAGTCCAACATCATTTTTGCAAAATGTTCCAAACATTGATCAGAAACATTCCAATTTGACTTGGCAGCCAATAATCTCACACACATTGATAGCTTCGAGTCTGACGACCCCTCAAACAACGGCGTATTCATCTCGTTCAATAATTGATAAAATCTTTGCGCTTCCTCATTCGGCAACTCTTCCCCGTCAAAATCTTCAGGTTCATCATATGTCACGTTCACACCAAAAGCATCCTCAACCATGTCACCGATCAAATTAAAGTTCTCCTCATACTCCATAACCGGTCGACTACTTGAAGCATGCGTGTTGCTAGTCTCTGGTACATTAACCGGTAGTTCTTCACCATTATACGTCCAAACCCAATAATTTTCAATGAATCCCCTTCTATGCAGATGACGTGTTACTTCCTCTGGGTCACTAATTATTGGTCTACATTCACACTTAAGACAGGGACATCTAACCCCTCCTTCGCTTCGACAACAATCCTGAGCAAACGCCCACTTAATAAACCCATCAACTCCTACTATAAAATTGGGTTTAAGTCCACTTCTTCCTGGATATGTTCTATCGTACATCCAACTGCGATAATACCGATAATATTCCATACTGCACATTTATACAATCATTGTCTTTTTCATTAGAAATATTCTTAAACTATTTAATACTATTCTTAGAAATATAAATTTTGCTTTTTTATATATATACTAACATATAAATAAATATTCAAATGTAAAATATATAATTTTTTATTACATAACAATAATATCAAAAAACAATAATATAACATATTTACTTTTTATTATATATAATATAAGATACATACTATTTAAATATACTATAATATACTATAATATATTTAGAAAACAAATAATGTAAGATACATACTATTTATTATTATATATATAACAATAATATTAAAATAATAATATAATATATATATTCTTTTTTTAAATATGTTTTTTATAAATTGTTATTCTAATATATAATATTTTTTCCATATCTTTAACATATAAATAAAAAAATAAAACTATTATAATAAATACAATTTACATCTATAAAAAACATGTTATTAAATATGTTATTAAATTTATGTTTTCTAAAATTTTTTAAAAAATATATTAAATATGTTATTAAAAAATATGCAAATTACATATACAAATATACTACTAAAAAATATATAAATCACATATGCAAAAAATATGCAAATTACATATACAAATTACATATGCAAAAAATATATTAAATATGTTATTAAATATGTTTTTAAAATTTTTTTTATTATCAGTAATTTTATACTACTAACAGTATATACATATATTCCTAATTACCACAAAATACATATACAAATCTAATCTATATAATACATATAAAATCTAAAAAAAAATGCATAAATACCTCTATATAATTTCTTCAATAAATTTGCGTCTTCTAGTTCTTGGTGTTCTTCAAATTTCTCTACAAATAATAAGGAACAATCCAACAAATACCATGTTAATTAAATTCCAGTATAAAAACTAAAGATAAAACGAAATAAACATTTAACATCACATGCATACCTTAGATTTCTTCAACAAATTGGAATGGAAGAAAATTAATTCGCAAAATTGGGTTTGAGTTTGTGAGAGTTGCTGTAATGGAATGGAAGCAAGCAAAGGAAAGCAAAGGAAGAAGAAGAAGCACGCTACTGTAAATCAAAACGTTAACATTTGTAACTTCTAGTAGCGACGTGACTGTCACGTCGCCACGTTGCCACGTGATAATCACGTCGCTACAATGCAACCATAAATACTTTTCTCTGTCCAACACTGCGCATTTTCCCCCCAAAAATTTAGCGACGTGGCTAACACGTCGCTACAAAATTTCAAACTTCCCTCCCAACAACGTTCATCAGATTCCATTAAATGTCATTAAAATATATTAGCGACGTGGTTATCACGTCGCTACTACCCACGTGATAAGCACGTCGCTAATATATGTCGCTGGGGACATATATTTTTGTAGTGTTATAACTACCACTTAAATTGTATTCCTAGAACAAATTATCATTATTATAAATATGAAAATTTTATAATATAGATAGAATATTAAAATTATGAAGAAAAAAACATAAACATTACAAATATGTTAACAAATATTTAACTCATTTTTAGAAAAATCATAATCAATTACAAAATGAATAACTATATCAACAAATTTGATACTATTTTGTAGACCATATGTAATCTAACAACAACAGAACATGAAATTGCATAAAAATTTATAATATCTCATCAGACAACAAAAAATTCAGAGTCTCTAAAACAATATTTGAGTCTACACTTTAAACTACAAACTAAATTGTGTATAGCATACAAAAAAAATTAGGGTTTTTCAAATGATAAGAAAAAAAAAAAGGGAAATAGATTTTATGAATCAAAATTTATTGCATATAAGAAGCACTTACAGAAAAGGTCCAAACTTTTGATATATTTTCAGCAATTTTGATAGATTCTGACTGCAAAAATTACAACAACAAAAAATAAAAACCATTTACAATTCCAAATCAAAAGCATATAAATTTACTAAAACCAAATCAAAAATCCAAATCAATAATCGAACCAAAAAAAGAAAAAAAAATGAATTCAATTCTTGTAGGTGAAAATGAAATGCATGAATCAAAAGGTATGGGGCATGAACACGGTACCTTAGCAAGCTGAAAATACACTGATTTTGAAAAAAAATTATTGTTGGATATACACTGCATATCCTTGACACTTATATTGAATAGTTTTAACTGTATACATTGGTAACCAAAGTGTCTTTACGTTTTCCATTGTACGAGTATACATGCATTTCATGTTATAAAATGGAAAGACAACTATGTGTCATCTCCATCAATAGCACATCACCTTACCAGTGCTACACGCTTAATATTTTGAAAGTTTTTCTCTCGAAATTTATATATTACATAGTTTAGTAACAAGTCTGGTTCTAAGTAACTGAAAATCACCAAAAATATAAGAGTGGAATATCATTTCACCACAGATGTAATCATTATATATCTTGTTCTATTTTCATGTACTTTCACCAGCAGGTGTTGTAATATGTTACAACCAAATATCTTGACAGTGCGCTGAATATTTATCCTTGAAGATTTAATTTGAAGATATGAGCATTTGGAATATTATGTACTCATTATAGGCATAGGTCAATCAAGGATTTTGTTAGAAACAAGTGCACATTTGATTGGCTACTAAAAAGGATTGATTGAGACTTTTTAGAAAACTTTTTGTTAAGATTGTTTCTATTTTTGCGGATAAGATTCTGCAGGTTTTAGGAGCTGTTGATTGGATTTGATTGAAGAGTCCAAGCCCACTGCAAAATTCTATATAAGGAGTCATCCAAGACCTAGTTTTTAAGCATAGTTTTTGATCTCACCGGATCAGACTTGGACCGTCACGGCTGGCTCCGAGCTGAAGTTGAACGAGATGGGGGGTACCTGCAAGGCACTCCGATGCTAAAGTGAGTGGTAGTACGAGCAGGAAAAAAGTGTGTATATGGGTAAGAGAATGAATACCTGACCCTCTAGGAATAAAGGGTATTTATAGCCCCCAGCGTGGGGCCAAGGTCCCTTTGTTGGGCCGACCAGGACTGACTCAATAAAGGAACTGCCAGGTTCTACATGTGTAGTGGGGACCCGCACGTGGTCCCCTTCCTGGTGATGCTCAGCGAGAAGTACGGACGGACGAGGACGCAGTCTTTCCGGAGTTCAGGTGATGGAGTAATGGTCATAGTCTGCCCTACGAGGAGGGTGCTCGAGCTGGACTCGAGCTAGATTGTATATGGTCGAGGACGTCGTGCCCGCGGGCAGCGGCGGGCACGGCTGTAGCTTCTGGCCGACGCGTTCCTTGTAGAATTGTTTAGATTGGGCCTTGTCCTTGTTCTTGGGCCAACCCGGGCCCAGTCCAGAATAGGAGCCCCCCAAGTCGTGGCTCCTGGAGCAGGAGTTATGACTTGATCTCAGCTTGCCTTCATCACGGGGCCTCATACCCGGCCAGGATATTTGGTTCCTCGTGGTTGCTCGAGGAGTTTCTCCTGTGGTGCGTTCGGGAGATAATTCCTTTCGAGGAGTGCCCAGGGACTCTCGACGGGCTGTGCTCGTTGAGTACACGAGGCAACCCTTGGGAACCGTGACGCCACCCTATTAGAGATAGGGCCATCATTGCCTAGGGGAACTATGCGTCGAGGAGGGGAAATTCGTGGTTCCCCGGGGTGACGTTTCGTATTCCACGTCATCATTACAAATAGGATCATTGGGTCCCATAATATGTTTTTCCTCTTCGCGCTTCTCCTCCTTCCTCTGCCTTTGCTGCTGCTGTTTTTCCAGACTTTTACAGGACCGCTGTGCTTTCCGCCGTCGATTTTCTTCTCTACCGCCGTACCTCTTTCCTGATTTTCAAGTAAGCGTTTTATCCCTCATGTTTTTCTCTGTTGTAGGTAGTTTTTTTTTCGTTATTTGTATGTTAGAAAATCCGCATCTGGGATTAGCCCCGGTATATTCATATTCTTGCCCGGCGTATTCACGTTTATGCCCGGTGAATGCATGCTTGTGCCCGGTAAACATATAGTTTAGGCATGTGACTTGCAATGATGCCCGGGATCTTCATGGTTCTGGGCGCCCAACTCATGATATTGCCCGGTAAACTCATAGTTCTAGGTTTAAGATTCATGATATTGTTCGTCATATCCATAGTCTAGGTCGACGTACTCGTGACTGGCCGGGATGTTGGCCCATTTAAGCAGTATGTAGGACGTCTCGTCGTGGCATCTTGGCGTCGGGGAGGTGATACCAGACTCTTGTTCGAATCCTCAATGTTTTAATCGTGTGTGGAGTATGACTCGGCTTGTCGTGCCCTTCTTCACGTCAGTTATGGCGAGCGTATGGATTTGCTCCCAAATTGACCGGTTTCCTGTGCTTTGCAGGTAAAATGGCTGATGAACCGTGTTCCTCGGGGCACAACGAGGTGGGAGACCAAAGCGCCGAGGAAAATGTGACTATGATCGATACCATTGACGATCCTTTGCTAGAGTGGGTGGGCGCCGAGCCCAGAGGAATTGCTTCTGCTTATAGTCGGCGCAGTCGGAGCGCGTACACTATCGTCGAGCAGGGAGGTAGTCAGCCGGGCTTTCAGAAAAATTTTGTTGTCACCCGACCGTCTCTTAACGCGTGGATCTGCTCGGAGTTCTCCGAGTACATATTTCCCATGTATGAGATTGTGTTTAAGGACCTCGGCCTAAAGCTCCCCTTTAGTGATTTTCAGGTCGGGGTCTTCAGCCATTTGGAGCTGGCCCCCTCGCAGCTTCACCCCAACTCGATTGCTTTTATTCGGGCATTCGAGCTGACGTGTCGCTTTTTGATGATTGGGGCGACCATACCTCTCTTCTTCAGAGTCTTTCATTTGCAGCGCCAGTCTCGGGGAGGTAGGCACAGTTGGGTTTCCCTGAAACAGTCGAAGAGGCTGTTCAGGATGTATATGGATTCTGTCTGGGGGTTCAAGGAGAAATGGCATATCGTGCAGCCGGTCACCCAGACTGCTCTAGATTCTGTATACGAGGAGGAAACTGTGGTGACCGACGATCACGGGGAGCCTCTTATGGACGGTGAGGGTCGCCCGGTGTTGGGGCGCGTAGCTAAGTTTCCCTTGCACTAGAGCTCGCGCCACTACGAGCATGGCACCGGGCATTACCATACGCCCGCGGGAGGGATGAGCACCGAAGATGAGGAGGCCTACGGTACCCTCTGCAGATATGTCGACAGTTTCTTCCCTGCCCGGTGGGCCACGAGGGAGGGAAAGGACATTCTCGACGAAGATGGTTACCCGACCTTTGAGGCCCGACCTATAGAAACAAAGGCGCTGGTGGAGTGTCAGTCCTACGGGAAGGCCGCGAACCTGCTAGGTTACTTTTTGTCTTATAGTCTTGTTCTAATTTCTTCGTTTGTTACTTGCTCGTAACTAACCCGGGTTTTCTTTTTTGCAGGTCATATGGCTGAGCGAAAGGAGAGGCTTCTGAAGTTGACACGGGATAAGAAGGTCAACAAAAGAGTGGTGCAGGCTCCTCAGGCGACGAGGATGGGCCCGCCAACTAGTTCGGGCGATGCTTCTGGCAGGTCCCCGGACTCCCAAGATGTCGAGCAGCATGTTGATCTGATACCGAGGAAGAGGAACCGGGTAGAGAGCCAGCCGGAGGTCGGCGAGGAGTCTGGCGCAGTGAGGTCCTTTGGGTTGCCTCCGTGTTTTAAAGAGGAGGGCTTCTTCAAGGGGTTTCCCTTGACTGTAAGCACCGATGAAGCTGATACCATTAGGCGGCTAAGTAAAGAGAGCCGGAGAAAGCATCTGGCCGCCAATATGGTCGGGATGGTCAAGATGGCCGAGATGGCCGTTGTCCTGGCTGAGGAGGGGGCAGACTCTGACCGCGTCAAAGAGCTGGAGCAGGAGAAAGCTGCCCTTGCTGTGAGCTCTCGAAAGTTGAAGGCTGCCCTGGAGCGCTCTGAGGAGATGTTCCGCGAGCAAGCTGAGTTGCTGACCGCAGAAAAGGAGAACTCGGGGAAGGTTGCCGAGGAGAGGGACTACTTTCGAATGGACTGGGACCGCTTGGAAGCCGACAACGGGCGTCTCTCCAAAGAGGTCGAGGAGCTGAAGGCCGCCATGCTTCCCACCGAAGATGAATTGTAGGAGACAGCTCCCTTGCGGAGTCACTCAGAATTGGTCGCTCGTATCCAGCTCCTCGAGACGGACTGTGTTGGTGCCTTGGAGGATGGCTTCGAGGCTGCGGTTAGCCAGCTTACTTTATTGAATCCTGATCTGAATACCGAAGGGGTGGGCTTTATGTCTCATATCATCGACGTCCAGGTCGTGCCTCCGCCCGAGTCTCCTGTCGTCGACGCTGGTAGTCCCGAGGAAGTCTAGCCGTGAGATTTTGGTCGGGCCTGCGTGCTTGTTTATTTGATAGTTTTTTGGGGCCTGCGTGCCCGTGAACATTTTTTGGGCTTGCGTGCCCGTTCTTGTAATTTCCGAACATCGCCGGCCTTCTTGGTCGGTTTATTTCTATTTGTTTTTTGCTTGCAAACTTTTGAATGAATGTTCCTTCGACCTTAATTTTTTGCCCGTGTCTATATTTTCATATATTGTGATAAAATTTGCCTAAGTTATGTCTCTGAGTCTCGTCTGTGCTCGGCCGTTACTTTGTGGCAAATTTGCCCAAGTTTTTTCCTCGGGACATGCTTGTGCTCGGCTTGCTATTTTGTGGCGAATTTTGCCTAAGTTACAACCTCGAGGAGAGAATCTTTTCGACCTTTTGGATGGTCCGACGTACTTCGAGATGCGTCGGTTGTGCGGAGTAAAGCCGCTTACTCAGGCGTATGACCCGGATTGGGGTCGCTTGCCCGTGGCGTGAACTGCCCATTGCGAGCTGGGTGTTCTGTCATACTGGTACTTCGACGGTGGAGCTCGATTGAGGTGTCCATGTCGGGCACTGTCGTTTATGCTCGTTTGGCTAAGCGACGTCATGTCGTTTGGGCGTAGATTGGGCCTGTACCTTGGCCTTTCTACGTGGTCGAGACGTTTCTCCCCATTGACCGAACGTGGATGTCCGACGGTGAGAGTCCTTGGTGTTAAGGGTTTTTAACTATATTACTGCTTTAGTTTAGCAGCGTTCCAGGGTCGTGGTAGTCGTTCTCCGTCTAGTTGCTCGAGGTAATATGGCTCAGTAACTGTGGTGCCATGGACGCGATAAGGCCCTTCCCAGTTCGCGGCCAATTTTCCTTCGCGTGAGTCTTTCTGGTTTCTTCGTAACACCAGGATGCCGATTTCGAACTCGCGTTTTATGACCTTGTCATTGTGGCGCAGGGCCACTCGTTGTTTTAGGGTGGCCTCGCGTAGGGCCTCCCCCGATCGGATTTGCTCGACTAAATCGAGTTCGTCCCTGAGGGCCTCGTCGTTCATTTCTTTGTCGAGGGGATTTTCTGTCCGCCTGGAGGGTTCTCGGATTTCTACTGGGATGACGGCCTTGGTTCTGTATGTTAGTCGAAAGGGGGTCTCGCCCGTCGTTGAATGGGGCGTGGTGCGGTATGCCCACAAGACACTGTGCAGCTCCTCGACCCAACCTCTTTTTGCTTCGCCGAGTTGGCGCTTGAGTCCCCGGAGGATGACTCTGTTCGCAGCTTCGGCTTGCCCGTTGGTTTGAGGGTGCTCGACTGAGGTGAAGTGTTGTTTTGTTCCCAGTTTGGTGACGAAGTCTTGGAATCCGTGGTTGGTGAATTGGGTGCCGTTGTCGGTCACTAGTGCTCTCGGGATCCTGAATCTGGCGAGGATGTTTCTTTTGTAGAAACGGAGGATGTTGTGCGAGGTGATCTTCGCGAGAGCCTCGGCCTCTATCCATTTCGTGAAGTAATCCACGACCACAATGAGGAATTTTTTTTGGTAAGTTCCTTGCGCGAAAGGGCCGGGGATATCCATCCCCCACCATGCGAACGACCACGGGGATGACAGTATGCTCAGCTCGTGAAGGGGAGCGAGGTGCAGGTCGCCGTGTCTCTGGAACTTGTCACACTTCTTAACGTGTTCCTTGGCGTCCTATTGCATTGTCGACCAGTAGTACCCCACTCGTAGGGCTTTCCTCGCCAAGGACTTATCGCCCATGTGTTGGGCGTTAATCCCTTCGTGTATCTCCCACAGCACCTCGGGGACTGCGGACTCGTCGATGCATTTCAAGAGGGGGATGGAGAATTCTCTACGGTACAGTTTATGCTCGAGCACCACGTAGGAGCATGCTCGTCGTTTCGTGATGGTTGCATCTGTTTGGTTCGCGGGGAGTTCGCCCTTCGTCAGAAAATTGTACACCAGGGTCATCCAGGACGGGGTATCTCCTATAGCGTGAACCTCGACTAGTGTCGAGGACCTTTCGATGCTCGGGCGTGACAAGGATTCTTGTATGACGGATTTGTTCCCGCCTTTCTTTCTCGTGCTCGCGAGTTTGGACAATATGTCTGCCCTTGTGTTTTGCTCGCGCGGGACATGTGATATTTTTGCTCGCTCAAACTTTGTCATGTGTTTTTTGACTAAGCTTAAGTATTCGACGAGGCTGTCGTTTTTAGCTTGGTAACTCCCTTGGACTTGGGAGGCAACGAGTTGTGAGTCTGTGAAGATTTGTATCTCGCGGGCTCCCAGGTCCTCAGCTAGCCTCAGTCCTGCGAGCAGGGCCTCGTACTCTGCTTGATTATTGGATGTCGGGAAGGAGAGGGTTAACGAGTGTTCGATCACTACACCTTCCTCATTTTCCAGGAGGATCCCCGCGCCACTTCCAGACGAGTTGGAGGCTCCGTCGACGAAGATGTTCCATTTATGTTCCTTCCCGTAGGGCGGGTCGTGAGCGGTCATTTCCGCGACGAAGTCGGCCAGGGCTTGTGCTTTCAGAGCTTTCCTGCTCTCGTATTGAATGTCGAATTCGGAGAGCTCTAAGGACCATTTCAGCATTCGGCCTTCCATGTCCGGTCGACCTACGAGCTGTTTCACTGGTTGGTCGGTTCGCACGATGATCGTGTGGACCAGAAAATAGTGTCTGAATCTCCTCGCTGCATTGACGAGGGCTAGAGCTACCTTTTCTATCTGTTGGTACTTGCTTTCGGGTCCCTGTAGGGCTTTGCTCGTGAAGTAAACGGGTTTCTGCCCGTCGATGGTTTTGCGGATGAGAGTCGCGCTGACGGCCAAGTATAGGAATAATGGCTCCCCGTCGGCTGGTCGAGATAGCATGGGTGGTTGAGATAGACTTTGCTTTAGGTGGCGCAGTGCCCGTTCGCACTCCTCAGTCCATTCGAAGGCTGCTTCTTTGCGAAGGAGTCTGAAGAAGGGGAGGGCGTGCTGAGTGGACCTCGCGACGAAGCGGGACAACAACGTGTGCATGCCGTTCATGAATTGTATTGATTTTTTCGATGTCGGGGTCGGGAGGTCGGAGAACGCCCGACATTTTTCGGGGTTGGCTTCAATTCCTCATTCTGTTAGGTAGAATCCGAGGAATTTCCCCGCCTTGACTCTGAACGTGCATTTTTCGGGGTTGAATCTCATCTTACATTGTCTTGCTTGGGCGAAGACTGCCTTGAGGTGTGCTGCATGATCGGTGTCTACTCGAGATTTGACGATCATGTCGTCCATGTAGACTTCGAGCATGTCTCCAATCTGCTTGTGGAAAACCCTGTTCATCATACGTTGGTAAGTTGCCCCGGCGTTTTTTAGTCCAAAGGGCATTACGTTGTAGTAATAATTTCCCGAGCTGGTCATGAAAGTCGTGCAATGTTTGTCTCCCAAGGCCATCGGGGTTTGGTTATAGCCCGAGTAGGCATCCATGAACGACAATGTTTTGTAGCCGGCCGAGTTGTCGACCAGCATGTCTATATTCGGTAAAGGGAAAGTATCTTTCGGGCAAGCCCGGTTCAGATCGGTATAGTCAACACACATCCTCCATTTTCCATTATTCTTTTTAACAAGTACAACGTTCGACAGCCAGGTTGAATATCGGGCTTCAGAAATAAAATTTGCCTCTAGGAGGTCTTTTACAGCTTTTTCAGCAGCCTCCGTTTTCTCCGGAGACTGCCTACGCCTACGTTGTACTACGGCCTTAGCGGCAATATCTACGGCGAGACGGTGACAGGCGACCTCAGGGTCGAGTCCGAGCATCTCTGCGGCGCTCCAGGCGAACAGGTCAGCATTCTCGCGCAAGCAGGCTTTGATTTTCTTCCTTGCCAGGTCGGGGAGGTCGATGCCAATCTTTACTCCTTTGCTCGAGTCTGCACCGAGGGGGACAAGCTCAAAGTCCCCGTCCGGTATTGGTCGTAGGGGAATTTTCTCGCAGTTGGGAGGTTCATCCTGATCGAAGCGAGCATCTAGAGCTATAGAGTCGACCTTTGGTGGGGCTTTCTGGGCTTCCTCCTTGGCGGGCTCTGGCTTGTCGGGCTCCTGTCGTGTCGTTGTCGGTCTTTTGGCGGGCCTTGTCCCGACGTCGACAGTGTCGCGTCCCTTAGACGCGGCGTTGAAACACCTCCGAGCAGCGGCTAGGTCGACCTGGATGGTAGCTACCCGTGCCCTCTTGGTGTAGAACTTCATCTTTAGGTGGACGTTGGAGGGCACTGCTGTCAGTTCTGCCAGTGTTGGTCTCCCCAGGATGCAGTTATAGAGGGACGGGCAGTCGATGACGAGGAAACGTACTTTAACCTGCCTTGTCGTCGTGCCTTCGCCGAAGGTAACCATGAGCTCGACGTATCCCCAAGGCTTGGAGTTCGAGCCGTTGAATCCTTGTAAGTCCGACCCTACATACAGAGAGAGATGTGAGTCGTCCAACTGCAGAATTCGGAACAATTGGTTGTACATTACGTCGACGGAACTTCCTTCGTCGACGAGGATGCGATGCACATCGAAGTTGGCCATTCTCGCCCTTATCAGCAAGGGGATGACTGCGTTGGGGGCTCCCCCGAGGAGCTCTTCCAGGTAAAAGGTGATGGGTTCCGACCTACCTTTTACCCTTTCAAATGTCACTGTTTGCGGAGGTGCCGCGTCGACCAACTCATCTAGCTTCCTTTTAGCCGAATTGATAGTCAAGTCGTTGAATCCTCCGCCATTGATGACCATGGAGGAGGGGAAATATTCCCACCTGCTGTGTGTTGTGAGCGGCTCCTGCAGGTGTTCGGGGACATCGAAGTCCTCGGGTCTGGTGACGGAGAAGGCGGTCTGGACGGGGGTCGACTCGTCAGATGGTCGGGCGTCTTCCTCCGGTTCTCTTGTTTTCTGGGCGTCACGACGAGGAGCGTCGTTTCGCCGGTATTGTGCGAGCCTTCCTCCCTTGATGAGGGTTTCGATGGCGTCCTTGAGGTGGACGCAATCTTCAGTCAAATGACCATGGCTCATATGGTACTGACAATACTTGTTCTTGTCTACTCTGGGCTTGGCGGGAGCGGGCCGGGGGCATTTGACGCCGCCGTCTTTGAAGTTTGTGCTGGCACACTCCACCAAAATGCGCTAGCGGGAAGATGTGAGTGGAGTGTACTCGGTAAAACGCCCCGAGGGTCCTCTTTGCTCTCGAACTTCTCGGGGTCTGTCTTCTTTTCTTTTCTCCCCGGTTCGTCGAGGAGGAGAAGCTTCTTGGCGCGGGTTGCTGCTGGACTCGCGAGTTCTGGGATCTCGGGCTCTGTTGGCCGCCTCCCTCTCCTCGTAATCCATGTACACTCGGGCCTTCTCGAGGAGGGCATCAAACGTTCTAGGCGGCTCGATGCCCACGGCCTTTCTAAATCCCGTGTCGGGGATGAGCCCCCTCTCCAGCAAGTATCTCTTCATGTGGTCCGCACAGGGGACCTGTATAGTTTCGTGGTTGAAGCGATTGATAAACTATCTTAAGGTTTCATCCTGTCTCTGGATGATAGCCTCGAGAGCCGCCTCGTTCTTTGGGTGTCGCTGAGACGCAGTGAAAGAACTTATGAATTGGTTCTTTAGGTTTTGCCACGAGGTGATTGACCCCGGAGCGAGGCCTTTATACCAGTCCATTGTTGCTTTTCTAAGGGTCGTAGGGAACAACCGACATTTGATGGGTCCCCCGACGTTGTGATAGTGAAGCATAGCCTCGAACCCGTCTATGTTGTCGACCGGGTCCGCGACTTCGTCGTATTCCTTCAGATGTGGAGGCTTCTCCATGCCCGGGGGAATGTGCGCCTCCGTCGTATTCCTTGAATCCTTCGTCCGTTCCCAGCGACATACCCTGAAGTTGGGTACGTGTGGGAGCGAGGTCAGAATTGTATTGATACTGTCTATAAAACGCAGCAGCCAAGTCCTCCCAGTTTCGGATACTGGCTCCGTCTAACTGATAGAACCATTCAAGTTGAGACCCCGAGAGGCTATCCTGAAAGAAATGGATCCAAAGGTTCTTGTCTGCAGTGTAAGGTTGGATCTTCCTTACATATGATCTGAGATGCAGCTTGGGACAGGAAGCCCCGTCGTACTTTGCAAAGGCAAGCGCCTTGAACTTGTGTGGGATCACCACCCCAGAAGATAAACCTAAATCTCTGAAATCCAACCCCGGCACCTTTTGAATCTCCATGGCACTTAAACAGTCCTCTAGTTCTTTGTATCTGTCAGCAGCAGGAGGGTACTGTTCGTCATTGTAATCCGTCTCGTTGTTGGAGACTGCAGGACTAGGAGCCCTTCCCCCTTGGGGACTGTCCTTCTCTGCAGAGGAAGTAGCTGGATCAGCCTCATTATGGAGTGTATTCCCAAACCTGCGTCCAGTGTTGAACAACGCAGTCCTCTTCTTCTTCTTCTTCTTCTTCAGGAGCAGAGCCTTCAACTCTTGTTGACCTTGGGCTAAGCTCATGACCATCTCTTGAAACTGGGCGTTCTGGGCCTGGAGGGCCTTGATAGCTTGTTCGTTGGATGATTCAGCATTCATGATGACTGTTCAAATAAACAGCGAAGAAGATTAAGCAACATGTGGAAAAGGGGTACCTGTTGTGCACATGATGCAATGAGATGCGTATGATTTATGTTTTCAAAGACAAACGAGATTCAACTTTGTAGACAAAAGGGAAACACACTTCATTAGATTCAAATTTTAAATTGTTCAACAACTTGCCCTTATGCATTACAGGAATGAAAATACTGAAAAGGAAATAAAAGCTGTAAAAAGAAACATTCAAAGCCCATCAGTGCTCCTATGGCCTCCTCTTCTCAGTATGGATATAGTCATTCAGGGTCTGCCCTTCCTCCAATTGCTTGGTCAGCTTCTGGATCTTCCGTTCCAGTTCGTTGAACTTTTCCCGATAAAAATCCCGTTCTTCCTTTAGCTGCGCCCAAGATCTCTTTAGTGTATCAACATCAGTGGGTATCTGAGGAGGGAGGACAGTTGGAGGCACCCCTTCTTCACCAAGAGATTCAAGAATGACAGGTCTGACAGCTTCATACGGCATACCTAACTTCTGAGCACGGATGCGGACCCATCTGCAATAGGGTTCCATTGGTAGAGAAGTCTTTGGTCCCAACTCATGTGGGTCAGCTTTGTGAATTCTGCCCCAAGCCTTAATGAATCCATGGCGTAGTTCGTCACTGTCTACCTGAAATTCAAAATGGAAGTGAGGAACCAACATCTCATGAGGCCCTACTCTTCTGGCTCTTCCAAACTGACGGAGAGCTAAACATGGATTATAAGAGATTCCTCCCTGGGTGCCGATCAATGGAACATTAGGGTATTCTCCGCAACGATCAATAACAGCTACCTCATCCAAACCTCTGAGAGTCCAAGTGATGTCATGATCAGTGAGAGACATTAACCTATGAGCCCAACCCTTTCCTTCTTCATTCTTCAGCACGAACTTAGGAAGGTGCGAAATAAACCACCTCACTAGCAAAGGAGCACAACACCACGGAGTTCCCCGTCTTCGGGCAGTACGAGCATAGAGTTGTTGCAGGATATCACCCAAAAGAGTGGGTACAGGATTCCGAGACATGAAGATCCTTAAGACATATATACTGATAAAGGTGTCAGGATTTGGAAACAACACCAGACCATAGATTAAAAGAGCCAGGATGTCTTCGTACGCCTTGAAGTCTAAGTCATTCCAGAAATCATTAGCTTTGCCAACCAGAAACTTAACCAAAAAGCCCTTAACTCCACTTCTAGTTTCCCAGTTAGCCATTACCTCTTCTTTGGTAAAGGGCAGGACTGCAGCAATCTCTTCAGGCCTAAGAGTCTTCTCCCAACCAGTGAATGGAGTTTGCTCCAAAACAGGGATACCAAGCAAGTCAGAGAATTCTTCCAGGGTAGGGACCAACTAGAAGTCTTGAAAGGTGAAGCAATGATACATGGGATCATAAAACTGGGTCAGGACACTTATCAGTTGTTGGTCCCACTTTGAAGTGATCAAACCGAGGAGAGAACCATGCCTCTTGATGAAGGAAGTAGTGTTTGGAATCCTACCAACCAATTCCTTAAGCAAAGTTGGTGGTTGAACAAAGTTGAGCCGGATAGTATTCCTACGCACGGGCATCATGATGTCCTACAAAACAGAGCAAAGATGAAACCCTCTTGTCTTTGAAATGGGTCAGTCCTTATACAGGATGCATGCAATGGTATGATGGTATGATGCTATGATGAAACACACCACAAGTATTCACAATGATAAGGCACACAAGTCACGCAAGACAACCCTTAGGTTTTAGGCCAGCATGTAGTTTAGGTATTACCCTCTTTTAGTTTCGTTGGTTAAAACCTGTCCTATCAAAAGTAACCGGATTCTAGAGGATCTCAAATCCTTGACTACCCTCCATCGGTCATAACTCCAGCATCGCAATCTTTTCTTGCGGCCAGAACCATCGCGAGAGTTTAGCCTCAATGAGTGTAGCATACTGCTACTGTTCTATGGCCGAGTTTGGTCAATTTAGGGTTCTAAGGTCGGTCGGTGTTTGATGACTCCTTAGAGGACCCATATTCTCCTCGTTGCAACACAAGGGATATTGGTACAGACTAAGGTGCCACACCAACGTAGCCACTGCTTCACCCATGTCGGTCTACGCCGGACAGGTCTCTCACAGATTATGCTACCTAAAAGGGGATTCCCCAGATCCGGGTTAGGATCTATGAAACTCCGATGCAAAGCCCACAAATATAAAAGCAAACAAAGCAAGCAATTGAGAAAAAGGTGATCTAAACCCTAAGGTAACCCCACTTTTTTTATTATTCCCCAGCAGAGTCGCCAGTTCTGTGATACGGTGGGAGAACTGACTTGAGTTTTGCGTTTGTATTTGCACTTGTTCAGTTTAGCAAGAGTCGCCACCGACTTTTTATTTTATCCTAAAGGAAAGGTTAAAAAGCACAGGAAAAACCTTTTGAGATATTTCGTGGGTTCGGGGGGTAGATTATGAAAAGGGAAGGTATTAGCACCCTTTTCATCCATGGTTATCCATGGGCTCTTAGTTACTTGGTTTTTAGATCACTTGCCTTGATTTTTGATTGCTTGAAATTGTGGTGTATGTGTGTGTTTTGAAAACGTTTTTGAAATAGACGCCTTTGTTTCGGCAACCAATGTAATTGACTCGTGTTTGAGTGTTTTACAAAAGTGTGTATCTTTTCGAAAAGATGTTTCAAATGTTTTTGAGAGTTTGTTTTGAAAGTGTTTGTGAGGTGTGGTTTTTGAAAAGGAGGCAAGTGTTTTTGCAAGTTGATCTCAAGTAATTAAGAGCTTTGTCTACCCCTATTATACTCAAAGGTTTTCTCTATATTTTCAACCCCTTTTAACAATTTTGTTCCACCATTGAATTTGGTGGACAATCTTGCGTTTAGGAAGTTTAACGGGACGGACGCGGGTCATCGTATGGACCATGAATGCAATGGTGCCAAGTGTCTTTGCCAATTTTGCTTGAAGGGACTTGATCATTTTGATAGGTGACTTTCGAAAGCGTCATCGAGGGACTTATGATCATTTGATTGTTTTGCCAAAGAAACTCGACGTGCAAGCATGGTCCATTTTGGAAGGCAACATGTGGGATTACCCTAGGGGGTGCAAGTGTGATTGTGTATTGATTTCATGCATTTGTCTTTGTATTAGGTTATCTAGCGTTCGATTTTATGCACATACAAACCCTAGGTCTAACCATGGTATAATTCGAAAGCGGTAAATTGCGGGAATTTTAAAGTCTACGCTATTACAAATGGTATCCGGGAGTGGGGGTACAAATTCACAAATGGGGATGAGACTTAAATAATTACAACCAAATTGAATTGCGATCAAATGTAATCAATGTAATGTATAGCAAAGTGTAAGAATATCAAATGCATAATGTATCAAATGTGAAATGTATTGTGTAAGTGTACGTGTATGAGAATTATTTACAAGTTGCGAAATGTGAATTTAATAAGAAAATTAAAGGTTGTTTATTTGTCAAGTATTATTATCCACTTTTGATTTAAATTTGTATTTTTATATTTTTGTTTAATATGTACAAAGAAAGTATTTTTTAGAAAAGAAAATGTATTTATTTTAAAGAAAAATCATGTATTGATGTGATTATGTACAAAGATAATATCTTAAAAAAAGAAGAGTATTTATCTTAAAGAAAATTATGTAATTATGTACAAAGTAAGAAAATTTATTTAAAGAAAGGAAAATGTTTTAAATATTTAATATTTGCATTAAAGTATTTCTTATGTATTAATATTTTTTACTTTTCATAATTTGTGTATAAAGGGATTCATAAAAAAAGAAAATTAAGGTAAAAAATCTTTTAATCTAATTAAACCTAAGGTTTACGTAAAAGAAAGTTTTATAATGAAAAAGAATTAAGGTAAGTTTATTTACAAATAAAATTAGATGAGTTTAAATTATATAAGAAATAATATGTAAAAAAAGAAAAAAAGGTTAGTTTAAATTGTAAAAAAAAGGATAAGTAAAAAAAAAGGTTAGTGAGTTGAATGAGCTTTGTTATGCTGGCTCAACCTTATTGGAACAGAAGCCGGGGGGGGGTTTAATTAGGAACACGCTTGGGCTTAGGTGATAGAATGGGGCGAGGCCCATTAGGTCTCATAACATTGGTTTAGGGTTTCTCAGAGTTGTTTCATTTGGTGAAAGGCTTAGGGTTTGACAGAGGCGCACCGTTCTCTTCACTTCACTCGTCCTTCTTCATCTTCCTCGATGCCATAGCCATCAGAACCATGTCCTTCCTTGCCTAAGCCAACCAACGTCACCGTCCGTCCTACCTCCTTCAGGGATGAGCGTAGTAGCGCCAAGAAATGGTAAAACGGAACTCTTTTATGCCTTCGCTCTTTCTGATTTCAAGCTTTGATTAAGTACTATTATTGTTTCTGATTAGGAAATATTGTTGTTTGTCTATGTTGTGATGTGTGAAAGGAAAGAAAAGAAATTTCACTACCTTCGTTGGAGGGGGACAAAGGATTTGGAGACGTTCAGGATGGCCAAGGCGGAGAAAAATGGTGGCGCGGTGGCTTGATGATGCGCGAGCTCTGGAGAGGCTTCCCTGGTACTCAGTATTTTTGCCTTTTCTGTTGCTTAATGATGCATGCCGAAAATGAACTTCTTTATCTTCTTTCTCTTTGTTGCCTCGATGCCTGCCCTCTTGCTTCTTTATCTTTCTTCAGTTGCCTCTGAACATGTTGTATGCTTCTAGCTTAATTCCTGGAAATGGTTGTTGGTACGGAGTGTTGAGCGCTATTGTGTTTGATTTGTGTACTTGATCATGCTTGCCCCAATGATGAACCCTAGGTTCTGAGGGGGTGTGTTGCCTCAATCTGACCAGGCCTGTCTTGTATGTTTTTGACTTTGGGTTGCCTAGTTTATTGTTTCACTTTCTTCGGGTTGCCTTGTATGCTTATTCAGAGTTGTGGTGTTGATATGCCCAATGATGAGGATGCTCTGAGGGCTTGATGATTTTGAATCTTTTTTGGCCCTGTTTGCGTTACAGGTTTAAAGTTGTGGCCTTTGACAGGTTAAGATTGAAAGGCTTGAATCAGTTTTTAGGCTTATGCTGTTTGTATATGGCTTTATGTTTGAGGTTCTTAACAGGTTATGGCTATAGGCTTCTGCAAGGCTTGGACAGGTTCTTGTTTTAAGCAGGGGTTGACAGGTTTTAAGGCAGCTTAGTGTTTTTTGTGAACTGGTTTTGAACCAAGGCTTTGTATTTTTTGTGAACTGGTTTGGAGGCTGGAGGTTTGCTTCAGGTTATGTGTTTTTGATCTTTAGGCAGGTATGCTGCTATATATTTGTTTTGTGATCTTTTTGCCCCTTGGACTGTGTTGTCTTTCATATATGTTTAGGCTTTTTGGCGCCTATGATTTTGAATGCTTCCAGATTTGATATCTTTTCTTGGTCAAGCTGATGGGCAGGTTTGCAAGGTTTTAGAATTTCATTCTTTGTGATTACCTCTGCTGCATATGTTCTGTCTACTTCTGAACAGCTCTGATACATGCCTCTTTTAGCCTTCAGCCTGCTGTAACATAATCTGCTTTTTTATCCCTTTCTTCTCTCTTGACAGATTTTAAACATTCAATATTGTTTATATTTGTCTTTTTTCTGAAAAAACAGATGGTTGAAAATGATGAGATGGAATTAGCTTGCAATCTACTCTTTCTCTGCATATTTGCATATCTCTTTTCCATACTTTGTGCTTCTTGACAGCATTGATAGTACTTTGGTATCTTGGGATATCTTTTGGCAGCTTGTTGACTTTGGACTTAGTTTGCTTTTAGACTTAAACTTGCATATGTTGTTTGTTTTGAACTATGCAGTAGGCTTAAGAATTTTGAATTTGTGCAAAACTCATAACTTTGTGCATTCACGTGTCATTGCAAGCCTTCCATCCTTCTTTGTGAACCGGGAGAAATCCCGTGATTTGCAAAGAGGGTAAAACTGATTCCGGCCATTTGTTTTTAATGATGAAACTTTTTTTATCTGTCTGCTTTAACTATTCATTTTTCTCTGCTTTTGACTCTTTCTTCTTTCTTATTCTTTGCAGATAGAATCCAATGAGGCAGAGGAAGCAAGGGAGGGAAGATGAAGAATTGAAGACTTAGACAAATATTAGGATAGTTTTATTTAAATTCAAATAAATGTAATATTATTATTGTAAATACTTTGTAAACGAATACTTGTATTTAAATAACAATTGTAACAAATATTTAAAGATGAAATAAAAATTCCTTTTATCCAATTAATTCTTTTCTTCTTTTCAATTATTTACTTTATTATTTATAATTCTTTAAATTATAATAGTTGAAAATAAATTCCAACCATTTAAATTCAGAATAATAAATAATTAAATAAACATTGTTTCATCATTGATCAATTAATAAGCCTGGCGCTTCACAAATCCAAATTAAGGCACAGTCAATCACAACAACTGCCCAGACATATTCTTCCTTTTACTGATTTAGTCAAATACTGCGAATTCAATCCAAATGCATCCTTTCACTGATTTAGCCAAATACTGCGAATTCAATCCAAATGTCTCAATCTACATCTCAAAATAACTTGACAAGCACTGTAGAATTAAATCTTTCCGAGGATCCACGCATAAAAACCCTAATTCCCAATCAACTGCCAAAGAAACGTTCGCCTGATCAAAATTGAGCAAAAATCAACCAAACCCTAAGCAAACTGTTTGAATTGTTCTAGAGCCATGAAAATCAATGAAAACCCTAATTTTGTCTGACTGACGAGAAAAGTCTGTTTGAACGATTTATAAATTAGTCGGGGAAAATCAAGAAACGCTCGCAGCTGTGATTTCTTGAGGAAAAATGCGAGGGCAAATTTTGGGGTACAACACTGGTGTTATCAGGGTGTCCATTTTTATCCGCGAGGCCATTGTTGGTGTCGACGACGCGAATGTTTAGTTCATCACGAACTTGGTCAGCCATGACGGTGATCGTTGAGTTGAGCTTTGGTCTTAGAGTTCTTGCAAGACGGGGAAGCTAGTTTCCCACAGACGGCGCCACTGACCTCACCGGATCAGACTTGGACCGTCACAGCTGGCTCCGAGCTAAAGTTGAACAAGATGGGGGGGGGGGGGAGGGGGTACCTGCAAGGCACTCCGATGCTAAAGTGAGTGGTAGTACGAGCAGGCAAAAAGTGTGTATATGGGTAAGAGAATGAATATCTGACCCTCTAGGAATAGAGGGTATTTATAGCCCCCATCGCGGGGCCAAGGTCCCTTTGTTGGGCCGACCAGGACTGGCCCAATTAAGGAACTTCCAGGTTCTACGTGTGTAGTAGGGACCCGCACGTGGTCCTCTTCCTGGTGATGCTCAGCGAGAAGTACGGACGGACGAGGACGCGGTCTTTCCGGAGTTCAGGTGATGGAGTAACGGTCATAGTCTGCCCTACGAGGAGGGTGCTCGAGCTGGACTCGAGCTGGATTGTATATGGTCGAGGACGTCGTGCCCGTGGGCAGCGGCGGGCACGACTGTAGCTTCTGGCCGACGCGCTCCTTGTAGAATTGTTTGGATTGGGCCTTGTCCTTGTTCTTGGGCCAATCCAGGCCCAGTCCAGAACAGTTTTTATTGTAAAACCTTGTGAAAAATAAGGGTTTAGAGTTTGATAGTCCTTAGGTTCTCCGTGTGTTTTTAATACGTCCTCGTATAACTTTTGATGTATTTGAGTTGACTGATTGTTACTTACTTGTCAAGTTATTGTTCTCCTCAGAGCTATTAAGAAAGAGTTGAGTATTGTTCTTAGTGAAGCTTTTAAGCTAATTAAGTATTTGTAATTTGGAATTGTGTTCTTCCTGTTTTGGTTTCTTGAGGCATTCTATGGGTTTGAGAATGGTCTTTTATCACTACAATGATTAGAAATGAGTGAGTTCTCATATCTAGGAGGTGCCTATGTAGAAGTTGTAATGGATATGGATTAAGTGCTAATAGTGGATTTCCTTGCTGGCTTGGTAGCCCTCATAGTAGGTGACTTGCACTGAACTTGGTTAACATATCGTCGTGTTCCTTTATTTTCTGCAAGTTGTAATTCTGCATTGTTGTTATTGTGTTTGTTGTTCTGATAGCAGATATCAGAATATTTGTTGTGACATTATGTGTTGTTGAGACATAAGTCTTAACTTCTGATATTGTGCATGCCAGAATTTCAAAAGCATCATATTTTTTCCTCTTATAAATAATTCAACTTGGATTCTTAACAATGGAAGTGAAATCAACTTTTGGCTGGATAATTGGTGTGTGTAACCTCTTGCTCAAACTCTAAATATTACAGTACTTATTCAATCGTTCCTTACCTCCAAAGTTTGATACTCCATAAGTAACAAGAGTTGGTCAATCCATGAAAATTTAAGTTAGTCCTCTTTAATCTCGATAATATTCCCCACATTTGTCATATACACGTGGGTGACTTGGCTGACAAAAGATGTTAGAAACATTTGGACTCTAGTTACTTGACTCTCAAGATTAAGCTGGTTTGGCTTGCCCACATATTTCCCTCTAAATCTCTACTATTTTTTAAAATCATTCACAATAAGCATCCTATATACGAGAACTTTAATGCTAGATATTTTAATCTCTTTTATTTGCTTCCCTGCTATAAGCAAAGTGAATCCAAATAACATCTTATCTTTGGTTGTGACTTTTCTTCATGGATCTAGGCATAGTTAACCAATATTTTTTGCATTTCTTGTCAAATATCATCCCTTAATGACTAATGGCTTATCATCAATTGGTCATGGTCACCTTAGTGCAAGGTGGTTATGACTACATGTATCATTCGTTCCATTAATTCTATTTAGTATGCTATGAATCAATTTAGATTCAATGACATAAAGATTAGTTAGAAAACCAGTATTGTCTCCATATCCTCCCATGTCTCTCTAGAAACATTAATTCAAATCCTTAAAATTTCCTTAGTGATAGAGTTCTCTATCCTTAAAGCTTTCTCCATAAAAGTCCAACCTCCTTACCCATTACAACTATTGAAAACTTGTGGCAACCCCCACTATTGGCTGGATAAAATGCAGTACATATGGCATGGCCATGATCACTCCCTATATTTCTTCTTGTTGTGGAATTTTTCGAAGCTCTAACAAGGAACACGTTATACTAATAGACAATTATACTCAATATTAGAAAGTGTGTAGTGTATCTTACAAAGTTCTTCAAATACAAATTTCAATTTATTTTTATACTCAAACACCAGACAATACGTTTTTAATTTATTCTTATACTCAATACTAGAAAGTGTGTGATTTCCCAGTCTTCTATAGTGTTTCTATTAGAAAGTGTGCAATTATACTCAATACTACAATTAGAAACACATTCTTCCTGGGGAAAAAATTCAATTGTAATGAGTATAATTGAATAATGCTAAAGTTCTTCAAGCATCCATATTTATGACACTTCATAATTATTTTTACATCATAGTCCTATGAGAATTGTTGTTGTTGTTTACATTGCAGGGAGAGCAGGGTATTGGTCAATATCAAGGCGTATTATAAATGGGTAAGAAAGAGAGCCACAATATATGTGATTTCTAATCTTGATTCCACTAGTTAATGATAATTTAGAATCATAATAGTGTGTAATGAATTTTCCTTCCAAGTCCATAGCTATAACTCCACCATTCCTTGTTAAACTCAAACTTGGAACTTGTTTTGTCATGATTACCAAAACTTTTCTAATAAAAGGGTATTTCAATAATATATCCAGTTCAGGAGAAATGGCCTGACAAAAAAGAAAATAACATTATAATTTATACTCCTTTAATCTCATAAAAACATGTTTTAATTAAAATTAATCTTTATTTTAATAAATCATAAAAATAAATAGTGGATTCAATGATACCGTAGCTATTCCAATCCAATATTGGCCATGTCCGTCATAATGAATGTTATCTGGCATGCCAGGGAGGTCACAAAACTTTTCCATGCTTCCTTTTTTTGGGCCTTGTATGTAATATTTCTTGCAATTCATCCTGAAATATTAATACTTACAATAAAATTAGGACAATAACTTACAAAAGTGTGCAAGTAACATAGTTTGAACCCAAATTTCAATGAATCGTGTCCTTTAATTTGATAGAAATGCATTTAAAATATTTTCTATTGTTTTAATTTTCTGTTTTATAAATTAATTGTATACTAAATACTAAAATAAACTACTTTAATGTCTTTTATATATATGCATATTTTGCTTAAGATTATTATGATGTTTAGCTTTGTTTGTGTATAAACTTTGTAAAAAAAATTGCATATAAATAACTTAGAGTAACTTTATACTGCAATTTTAAGAAAAATGTGTTATGTTTTTGTTTGTGTAAGGACTTTAATTGATATACATTGTTCGTATAAAAAATGTTTATAATGTCAATCACTCACAAACGATAGATCATTAGAAGTATTTGTCTTTTATTATAATTATATCTGAAGTCATGTCCGTGAAAATTAGAGGTATTTGGTAATAATTCTTTTTCAAAATTGACTAACTTTAACAAACAATGTCATGACACTAGTATATCTCATATTGCTCATGATGATTATAATAGAATAGATATTTGACATTATAAATCAGGTCATCTATCCACATTGTTTTAAACAAAATATGTGCTTTATAATAAAATAGATGTTGATACTATAAATTAAGCCGTCAATCTCACATTGTTTTAAACAAAATATGTGCTTTTTTTCTTCTTCTTATATTTCTCATTATAAAACATATATTTGGATTCGTTATCATTTAGAAAAACAAACAAGACATCCATATTCTAATAGTAACACTACTTTGAACTACTTTGAATTGCGTTGACATGCTTCACATGGATTTTTGGGTCAAATCAACACTACTTATTTATATAATTTCAAATATTTTAGTTAACTACTATCAAACCTCTTTTAGGTATTTATTCTTCTAATAGTCGGCACTTACATCAAATAGGTGTTCATAACGCATTTTTACATTGTAACTTAGAAGATAATGTTTACATAACTTTACCTCCTGATATAAGTTCAAACAAATAAAACCAAGTTTAAAAATTGACTAAGACTCTATATGGATCGAAGAAATCTAGCAAACAATTGTTCTTCAAATTATCTAGAGCTTCAATTTTAGAAAAAAAACAATATATTTATGATTATTCTCTTTTAACTAAATAATGTGGTAACTCATTCACTACTTTTTAAATGTATATATATAACTTAATATTTGCTGAAAATGATCTGATATATGTAAAATTAGCCAAAGACGACTTCTACTTTACCTAAAAGACCAAGGATCTCGTCCATTTGCAAAAGGATGTGTAAATAAGTGAATATCAAAGATGTCTTCTAAATAATCCATAATCCTACAAACAACTTATTGGTAGACTAATCTACCTAAAAAAGTGAGGACGTGACTTAGTATATTGAGTAAAACATCTAATCCAGTTTATGAATCAACCAACTTAAAACCACCATGGAGATACAACCAGAGTTCTTTGCTACCCTAAATCATGCTCAATCCTTGGATTATTGTTTCCATAAGATTCACACAAACAATTACAAGCATTATGTGACTCTGAATGGGAAACCTTCCCTGACACTTTCCACTCCATCAACGACTACGACATCTTCCTTTGCAACTCTTAATTCCTTAGGAGTCTAAGAAACAACCAATCGCCTCCAAATATTTCTCGGAAACCGAATATATTATTGTTACTTTTGGACTGGATGCACTAAGAAAAATAACGCGAGTTGTTCAAGTTGTTTCTACGAAGAAGGACACATGTGGGAACAGGTGTCCTAGTATGTGTACAACATATATCCCTTGTCTATAGGATATAGTTGTTGTTGCGTGCATGCATTTTTTTGTTACTTGGAGTGCATTGCTACTAATGTGTGTTTTGTATCCCAAAATTTTCCCTCCCGTTTTCTTCAAGATATTCTTCTATGATTCTCAAATACTCAAGGAATCTCAAGAGTTGATCAGACAAACTCACATCCTAAGCATTGGAATATAACTAGGGTTTTGATTTTCTCAAGGGAAATTGGACTTCTAATGCCTAAAATGATTTTCATGATTCATCATAGGTCCTCAACAATGCTCATGTCAAGTTTCAAGCATTGCATCACAAATTTTCTCAGTCAATTGCTCAAATGACTGAAAAGCAACTATATTGGATAAAAAGTCAAATGTGGTCAACATACAGTCAAACTTAAAGACTTTTTGTCAACATCAACATTTTGAGGTGATATTTATCATTTGATCAAGGGTTAACCATGATTCCTCAAGGAAATCCCTCAAATCATCAAAGATAAAAAATTGTCAAAATTAGGATTTTGACTGAAGATGACTGATCATTGGCTGTTGGCCTAGTACATGACCTAATGGCTTTAAGCATAATCTCAAGGACTCAAATACAACATATTAACCTAATTACATGGCTCAAAACAATTCCAAAGATACAAGTGATTGATAGTTGAAAATTTGAATCAATTGATGAAAAATCAACAGTCACTCAAAAGTCAAACTTTGACTTTTTGGTCAACATTGGAATTCAAAAGTCAAGAATCATCGAGATATCCAAAACTATCAAACTTGACCATCAAGAAATTAAAAAGTCAACAAAAGTCAAATTTGGAAAAAAATTCTAACATTTGGAAAAGTTTCAACATGAAAGTTGTAGGGATTGATGAATTCTACAACTTTGTTAATGTGGGATGATCCTCAAAAAGTGCTTGGATTAAGAGATATAAGCTCATGAAGTTAGGATGTTTTTATACAACACTTAGAAAAAAAATTACAAGTTTTGATCAGATTTTTGTCCCAACTTCATGGCCATTTTTCACCAAGTTCTCATTAGATTTAGCCAAAACTCACAACATGAAAGTTGTATACAATGTTTCAAGCTTTCCAAAATGTCCAAGAACACAATTTTATCATGCTTGAGCTAGGATATTAGAATGCATGAAGTTAGCATCCATTCTTGAAATACAAGTCATTTTGTGATGAACATAAGATCAAATCTCCAAGCCATGCTGCATAATCTTGCTTTACAGGCTCCTAACTTGTAAATATCACCATAATTAAATGTTTACACAACTGATTGAATCATTATCCAAGTGTTTGAGCCATTGTCCAAATGGTTTTTCCATTTATGGCACAAAGGCACCATTGCCATTTGCATAAAGCATGTTTTATGCATTTTGTCAACTCTCCTTGAGCCTCTCACATGTTCCTTATGCATACACACAATGCCAAAGAAAGAAGGAACATGTCTACATCTCCTAACCACCCTATGAGCCATTGTACCATTCCATTGGAATCATGCCTTTGCAAGTTACTTCAAAACCAAGCTTCAAAACCATAACATGCTATCTTGAATTTCTAGTTACTTCAGGCTCTCAAACATCTTGCCTATAAATATATGAAGTATTTGTAAGCTAACACAAGAATTCATAGCCCTCAAAACACCTTCATTCTCTCTCAAACCAGAATTGGCATCAAAACTCCATTTGTTGCAGTTTCTGACCTTAAACACCAAACACTCATTCCACTCGTGCGTTTTCATTCTAAATTATTCACAAAGATTCTATAACTCATATAGAACTCATCCAAAGACATGTTTCATCACTGTAACACCATCTTCATCATCCACCATTTTCACTTGACACCTCTGCAACTTGACTTGTCCAGAAGAATTGAGGCACTCTCAATCCAAGGTAAGCATTGAAAAAGATTCCTTGGAGTTCAGTGAAGCTACCCAGATCATCTCAACACCTCCAGGAGTGCTCTAACTCCAAACTCGATTCTCACTTCAGAGATAAGTTTATCTAACTTTGAAATCCTTATTCAAGCATCATTTGCACTTGCTTTCTAAATAAAAAATGTAGATATCATTGCCCGAAAGCTAACCATGTACTTACTTTTCATTTATATTGCATGCGTGATGAGAATTTTGAAACTGAAGTTTCTGAAATATTAGGTTTTTAGTTTGGTACCAAGTAAAATTCTCACTCATCTTTGATTTATAGCTTAAATAATTTACATGGTTAGATTCCTTGTTTAAAATTAATGCAAGTTTGGTGTTTATATTTTTCAAAATGGTTGAGAAATGGAAGAGTTACAAATTAAAAAATGGTGTTGTTGTCATGCTACGCGCGCGAGGAAGAAGAAGATAGTAATCCAAATTTTCAAACTTGGTTTATAATATATTTACTGGGGGTGTTTCATAACCGGATGAAACAACTACCCTAGTGGTAAAGGAAGCGCACGTATACCTATAAGGACCTGGGTTTGAGCCCCAGTGGTACCCTTTTATTTATTCCACATATTTGTTTGTTATAGATCATGTGCAGGTCAGCTCAGAATGTGTACCATGTGTCTCTCTTCATCACCCTCTAATCATCACAAGACTAGTCCAACGCCCCAGATCAGCAAGCGCATGGTGGACATCTTGGAGTCATCACAACTGGATCTCATACAGGGGTATGGGCTCTTGTTTTGGGCCTGGACGAATTTCTTTCCATACCCCCCCCCCCCCCCTGTTTGCTAAATCGAGCCCATTTGCATTTTATTTTTATTTTCTGCTTCAAATAAAATACTTGTTTTGGGCCTAACAAAAACAGTTTCTCACACCCCCTAATTACTTTGACAATCAGGCCCGTTTACTTTCTTTTTTTGTTTTTTGTTTCTTTTCATTTATTTAATTATTTTATTTGTTATTATTATTTTATTTAAAAAACAGAAAAATTATAAAATCGTAAAAAAGATATAGACTTAGGTTTTAATTAATTTAATTTTTATAAATACAATTTAATTTAATTTAAATCACTTTGTTTTATTAATTAGTTTACAAGATAAAAACAATTAGAATATCTTTTTTTAAACAAAATATCAAAAAAAAATTTCTCCGCAATTAATTTCTTTTTTTAATTGATTTATATTTAGGTTTTATTTGATTAAATTGACTTTCCTTTTAAGTTAATTGCCTTTTTTATTATTAAATTGTTTTAAGTTTCTTTAGGTTTTCTTATTATTAAACTCTTTAATTAGACATAACTTAGGGTTTTTGTTAGTTTTTTTTAATTAAATCCCTTTTCATTAAAAATCAATTAATAATTAGGTTAATCATCAAGCTTTTTCTATCAAAAATCACAAAACAATTGCCTTTCTCTTTTCTTTATTTTTTTGCGTATTTTATTATTTCGCACTTTTCCGATTATGTAAATGTTCAATGGTCTGTAATAGATAATTAGGGTTTACTGCTTTCTATCCCCATTCATAAATTTGTACCGCCATCCCCGAAGTATTGTAATAGCGTATGATATTTAATTTCCGTAATTTACCGCTTTCCTTATTACTGTTAGTTTAATAGGATTGTATGACAAGATTTAAAATCAAACATTAGACAACCATCAAGATAAATTAAATGAAATCAAAACACTTTACACACATGCACCTCTAGGGTAAACCTCACTTGTTGCCTCGTGTTGTACCCTAAAATTTTTCCTCTTATTTTAATCAAAACATACTCCTAGAGATCCTCAATTTGCTCAAGTTTGCCCAAGAGTTGACCAGACAAACTCTCTCCTAAGGCAGTGTGTCTCAAATTAGGATTTCTACTTTCATCAATATGTGTGGATCACAAAGGCCCCAAATTCTATCCAAGGCCCTAAATATGTTCCCAATATTCTCCATGTCAAGTCTCATGCATTGCACAAGAAGTTTGCTCAGTCAACTGCTCAAATGCTTAATAATCGACTGTATTAGGTCAAAAGTCAACTGTGGCCCACATATAGTCAAACTTTAAGATTTTTGGTCAACATCAACATTTTGAAGAGATATCCATCATTTTATCAAGGGTGGATCATGATTCCTCAAGGGATGCCCCAAATTCATCAAAACTCAAAAGTTGCTAAATTAGGGTTTCATAGGAAAAGTCAACCAAACTTTTACCAGGCATAACTTCTTCATACTTTATCATAAATTTTCCATCCAAGGCTCATTTTGAAGAGGATGCAATTCCATACAACTCATCTTCAGCCCACAAGTTCAAAATATGCACTCGTCAAAAGATATGAATTTCTACATTATAGGTCCTTTTGAAAAGTCAATAAAAACACCTTTTGGGTCAAAGCTTCTTGCATGAACATGGAAGACCCAATTGAGATGAAACCAAAAGGTTTATTTAGGGGACATCCTAAAATTTCTAAAAAGTCAAAGAACACCCTCTTAGGATTAAAATTGAGAGAGTTATGCATTGTCAAAGTTGGCAATTTTTGGAAAATTGTCAAAAGTCAACATTGATCAAATTTGCATTTTTTTCCAAAGGGGCCCATGTTTTCTTGTTTGAAACATGTTTCTAATAGGACCCACGACCCCTGAGCTTTTCCATCTATTATTTTATTATTTTTATCATTTATTTTGATTTTTTATTCATTTAAATAAAAATAAATCAAATTAAATGGTAAAATAATAAAAGCAAATCAAATCTTGGGATTTTTATGCACATTTGGAGTCTATGTACAACTAGCATGATGATCAATTCGTGCAAGACTCATGAGGATTGGAAAAGATTGGATTGAAGCTTGTTTTGGAAAGATATCATACATGAATCAAATCAAATCACATTTTCATTATTTCTCAAGATAGGATGCAATTTTATTGACCTAATACGTTCTCTTATATGTATTGAACAATTCCAAATCATAAGAAGGGGGTTAGAGTCGTGAAAAAAGGAAGAGCAAAGTCACAAAATTCAAAGAAAAGTGTGAATTGGTTTTCACTCCACAGGTCATCTCAAGCAATCCTAGCTATCCCAATCCATTGCTGGACGTCCCAGGAAGTTGTCCCAATCGTTTATAAGGCCTGAAACACCCAAAAACGCGCGCTACACCTCATACGGTTTGACATAATTTTCCAATTCGATTATCATAATTCTTGCATCATTAGCACTTTTGATTGTTATGTTCGTGTTTGTTATCATTTTTGCAAGCTAACTGAACAATTTTATTGCATTTTTGAAGCCTTTACACGCATCTGCCATTGTTAGGGTTTCCACGTTTTTTTTAGGGTTTCTTGATGCAGGAAAAATTAGGCCATGAATGAGGTACCATGATGCTCGTGAGGCCAAGACGAGTTGATTGGTACCATCACAATCAATTTATCATGCTCGTATGAGATTTTTGAGTTTCACAGGGTTGTAGCTACAAACTTGTGTCTGTAGGTAAAAGTTCATAAACCTAAGACGACGGTTCCAGGAAGAAGAAGGTGCGTGTCAGCCAGCCATTCGTCCGTTTAAATCTCGCGTGCTTTGGAATTAGCTCTTTTGTTTTTCTTATATTATGTTTTATTATTATTGTAATAACAACTAACAATCATAGCTCAACTGGCAGCGTGAGGACCTGGGTTCGATCCCAGGTCCCAGCGCTTTCTTTATTTTCCTTTCTATCAGCAGATCCAGTGCCTTACAATCTCAAGCGTCTTCCATACAACCTCAACATCCAGCCATTTGATGCGCTCTTACCCAGATCTGACGCTTTCAGCCTGAAGGACCATGATGCACCTCAGGTCAATACTGCACAGAATCAAGCGTGGTCAACCTGGGCTTAGCTTGTTGGGCCAGAAAATTCAGATGCTCACCCCCTCTTTCAGCAAGACAGCAGGCCCATTTGGTTAATTTTTTTTTCTATACTTTTTTTAATTTCTATATCTATTTTCTTTAATTGTTTTCTTTTTCTTTTAATTAACACAAAATTATTTTTTATTAAATCAACAACCCACAAATCACAAAAATATTTTTTTAATAATGTTTTTATTTTTTTAAATTAGTTATTTTAATTTAACTTAGGGCAATTTAATCTTTTTTTATAATTAAAAATAATTAGACTTAGGATTTTAATTGTACATAACTTAATTAATTTTCTTCAAAAATACACCAAGATCACTTTTCTCATAAAATATTTATTACTTTAATTAATTAATTAATTAGAAAATTAGGTTAATTTAATTTCCTTCATAATTAAAAAACAATTAGAAATTAGGTTTAATTAATTTGCAATTAAATTGTTTTCTTCAATAAAAATCCACAAAAAATCTTTTCTCTCTCAATTAGGGTTTTAGGTTATTTCAATCGTCCTCGCATTTAATTTGCTGCGTGCTTGTTAATTATTTGTCCATTATTTTGTAACTGCTCAGGGTTTGTAATAGATTAATTAGTTTTTTTATTTACTGTTTAAATCCCCGATTTTTGGTCATGTAATTAATCCCCCTCCCCAAAGCCTTGTAATAGCTAGGTTTATTTTTCTCGCACTTTAAATTCCCGCAATCTTTAACTGTCTAGATGCATGGCTAATAGGATTGTATGGAAAGAATGCTTGAAATTTAAAATGGTAGATCACCTAATGTGCAAAGACTAAATAACTGAAAAAAACTCACATGCACATATTCACTCCTAGGGTTTACCTCACTTCGGTTGCCTTCGGTAAACAATCGTTAAGCATAGGAGATTTTAGTGGTTGCCCTCCAGTCTAAAAGATCAAAATGTCCCATTCGAATGTTGCCTCGGAAATGTTTCCTCAAAAATGTTGCCTCGGAAATGTTGCCTCAGAAAGATCTTAAGACTCTAGGGTTACTACTAAAGTTTTCTAACTATTGCTTTAGTGATTGTACTTGTCCTTTTCGAATGTCCCTTACAACTCCAACGACGGTGCTACCTACTCCTTAATAGTGGGATAACACTGTCTAAAGGAAATAGAACGAGCAATCCTTTTTTCGAGTAGGTAAAATCTTAAGTACTTGCTCAATAAAAACTTTTCACACAAACACCTTTCAAAACAAAATTTCAAAACAACTATGTAACATCCTTGAGGACTGATACAAGGATTATCACGAAGTAAAACTTTTCAAAGCAAAGCACACACACAAGCAATTTGAAAAATGAGCAAGTACCTAAGAGCCCATGGAAAACCATGGATAGAAAGGGTGCTAACACCTTCCCTTTCTATAATCTACCCCCCGTACTCAGAATATCTCGAAAAAAGGTTTTTTCTGTTCTTTTTCCTTTTCCAAGATTGGATGAAATAAAAGTCGATGGCGACTCTTGCTTACCGCGACATTTTGCAAACAAAAACGAAAAATGCAAACCAGTATTAACAGTCGGTTCTGCCACCGTATCACACCTCGGATAAAAACAGTCATGTCCCTCGAATGTGGGATGTTTTAGCAAAGACCCTCGATTAAAAGATCGTAGTCCCTCGATGACCCTTGGATGTTTCCTTTGATAAACGATCTTAGTCTCTTACGACAATTGCTAAAGCATTTCATAAGTTTCCTTCTATGACTGTATGATAACCCCCGCCTGTCCCTCACATCCAATGGTAGGGCTTCCTACTAACTAAATTGTCATATAACACAATCTAAAGAAGGAGGAAAAGAACAAAGACTTTTTGAGTAGGTAGATCGCTCGTAATTATTTGCTCACAAACTAAAACAATTTCCACATTTCACACTTTTAAAACAACTACTTTCAAAACACTTTATAAATAATTTTGAGGACTGATACAAGGGTTATTATAAAGCAACCCGCCTTACATTGGCATTTTCAAAATACTTTCCAAAACCAACACTTATTTCCAAATAAATATTTTCAAAACAAACATTTTGTATACATTCTCAACGATACGAGAATCATTACAAAAAATTTCCGCAGTTAGGCATTTTCAAAATATTTTCAAACATACACAAACACAAAGCATTTTCAAAGTGAGCTAGCAATTAAGAGCCCGTAGATAACTACAGATGAAAATGGTGCTAACACCTTCCCTTTTCATAACCTACCCCCCGAACTCAAGAAAATTCTCAAAGGTTTTTCCTGTTCTTTTCGCCTTTCCTTTATTGGATAAAAGAAAAGTCGGTGGCGACTTTTGCTATCCGCAACATTGGCAATAAAACACAAAAACCCAAGTCATTTCTCCCACTGTATTATAGTGTGCAACAGGGATTGTTGATATATTTTAGCAATATGATTTGTTTGATTATTTAATTAGGTTAAATTTAAATCTTGGAGATTTAAACTTGAATTCAAATCAAATCAAATCTTTTTTAGTGGAGCTGTTTTGGAGAAACAAATCCCAACTGAATCTCCACCATATCTGGACGTGATCACTGCCTAAATCCAAGGAGAAAAAACCCATATATGGATTTCTATGGAGATTCTTTCCATGCCTTTAAGATGGTGATCTTGAGTGCTAATTTATGTTTTAGTTTGAGTCTTTGTTTGTGTTAATTATACACCACGTTATTGCTTCATTCATAAGGCATAATAGTTATTTGTTTAGTTGAGTTATATTTCAACATTTATAGCTTTGAGTATTGTTGTTGATCACTTAAGATTAGTGATTGAGAAAAAGAGAGAGGGAATTCTCATATTTATGGGGAGTCTTAATTAAAAAGACACTAAGATAGAATTAAGAATATGGGCATTTAACAAAGGGCTTGTTCATCTAAGAAACTTTGTACTAAGTCTATAGAAGAGTGAACTTTCTTTCTTGGATTAGATGCCCCCAGATATAAGTCTGGTTTTCACTAAACTAGGTTACCAATTTTCTCGTTTTATTTATTGACTTGTCTTTAATTTTGTGTTGCTTTCATATCTTGTGAGACTTGTTTTAACAAGTTAGACAAGTTGTCCCAGACAACTGGTCCAACATTTATCCCATAAGGAGCAGAAAATCAATTCATATCAGAGCAGACACCCCTTTCTATCTGGGTGAGATCCATGAAGATATATTATGTTCAAATGGACAACACTAAGGATGTAGGTTCTATTAATATACCACCTATTTTGGATGACACCAATTATGATTATTGAAAATCTAAGATGATTTCCTTTCTCAAATCCATAGACAACAAAACTTTGAAGTATACGATTAATGGTTGGAAACATCATATGATTACTTCTCTAGATGATACATTTAATTGTACTGAAGCTAAAAAAGCTTGGGAGATTATATGGAAATTTATCAAGGTGTAATTCTCAAGATGATCCAGTGGAAACTTGGAATGACAAAGCTTTGAATACTATATTCAATTGTGCTGACAAAAACATGTTCAGACTGATCAACACTTGTACTGAAGCTAAAGAAGATTAGGAGATTCTCAAGACCGCTCATAAAGGCACATCCAAAGTGTGTATGTCAAGGTTGCAGCTTCTCATAACACAACTTGAGAATTTGAGAATGAAAATAAATGAATCCATTTTTAATTTTAACATCAGACTTCGTGACATTGCCAACACCTCATTTTTCTTGGGAGAGAAGATTTTTGAAGAAAAGCTAGTCAGAAAATTCCGAAGATCTCTTCCTAGGAAGTTTGACATAGAAGTTACAACTATTGAAGAAGGCTAAGACTTAAGTAGCATGAAAGTTGATGAACTCATTGGTTCTTTGAAAACATTTGAGATTGCCATATGTGATATATCTGAAAAGATGAACACGAGCATTTTCTTTGTATCCAACACTGAAGAGGATGAAGATCAAACTGAAATCCTATTATAGGCTATATAACTTGTTGCAAGAAAGTTTAGTAAATACTTGAGAAGGCTGGGAAGACAGTGTAGGAATAATGTCCAAGATAAGAGGTTAGACATCAGTTCCCAGAGCAAAAGAAAATATGAAGGAAAACCAACCCAAGGCAAGGGAGTTCAATGTCATGAATGTAAAGGATTTGGTCGCATTAAAGCTGAATGTCCTACTTTTTTTATAGAAACAGAAAAATGGATTGTCAATCACTTGGTTTGAACCTGATGATGAGAGTGAAGAATAAACGGCTAACAAAGTAATGGTCTTCACTAGGAAGTATGAGTCTGAAGAAGACTCTAGTGATGAAGACACGACTGAAGAAGAAATTGCTGCAACATCTAGGATCTTAAACAACAAAAGGGAGAAAGCTTTCATGACTGGGGAAAAAATAATAAAACCATAAGTGCTCTTCTTCAAGAAAAGAAGAAACTTTCTTTCAACCATCACTGGGCTGAAAGAGGAAGTAACCTTTTTAAATTCCAAACTTGAGAATTTGACAAAGTATGATAGTATAATGACGAATGATTCAGATATGGTGGATATTATGATATGGAACATAAGGATGTAGGGTTTGACTACAGTTCCATGAAAGAAAAGGCAAAATCCCTTCCATGAAGTTTGTATCTCTTTCGGAAAAAATTGAGTTCCTTATGAATGACAACATGTCCCATCATCATGCTCAACATGTGTACCCTTAAAACAAGGGAAATAAGAAGTCATCTTGGAGGTGCCACCATTATGGAAGATATGGCCATATAAGAATTTTTTTTCTATAGACTGTATGGTTATCCTTAGTCTCATAGTCTTCCAAAGTTAATAGAAAGAAAAGGAAGAAAACTCAGACAAAGAAAGTATGGAAAACTAAGGAAACAATCACTTGTCTCATAGCTCATACACCTATTAAAGTTTCCTCAAAAGAAGATTGGTACCTAGTTGGTGTTCAAGGCACATGACTGGAGAGAAGAACTATCTTGAAGAGTTAAATCCATACTCTAATAGTTATGTCACTTTTGGTGATGGTTCAAGAAGAAAAATCAAGGGCATAGGAAAACTGGTCTATCTAGATCTCCCTAGCCTTAATGACGTGCTTTTGGAATAAGACGTGACTGCAAACTTGATCAGTATAAGTCAACTTTGTGATCAAGGTATGAATGTGTACTTTAACAAGTCTGAATGTTGTCTCGAGCAAAGATCAATAAGTTTTTATGAAGGGTTTAAGATCCAAAGGCAACTTCTATATGTGGATCCCCCAACCCTCATCTTGTGGTGAGAGGAAGGTCATAAGTGAAAAAGGAAAAACATGTGGAGATTGCCAAATTAGCAAGATATCCCACAAGATGTTTCACCATCCTACCTCATATGAAGCCCCAGAGTTACCTCATAGGTCTCTCATAAAATCCTAAAAATTAAAAGGCAATATGAAGGATAACCAAAGAAAACTTAGTTATGACTTTATTTTAGAAATGTCAGACAAGATGTTGGAACATTGTGACCAATATATACAGTCTAAAATTATGATGTATCTTGTAGGGAGTTTCACCTACTTTCTTGATTTCCAAGTTAAGCTAATAAGAGATATTTGTACCAAGACTATAGATAATTCTCAGTGTGAAATACTAAAGGGTGTTATTGATATTTTCATATCACAATTAACTCAAGGGAGGCATGCAAGATAAAAAGGGAAGTTTCTCTCTCTTATGATCATTATAGTGCGTAAAATAAGGGAAATCTTTTCAAATTCAAATTTTTACTCACAATCTCTACTCCATCACACAAAAGATCAACCTAAATCTCTCTCTCTCTCTCTCTATCTCTCTCTCTCAACAAATCAATCAAAGAGTTCTCCCAAGAAGAAGACAAAATCTAAAAAGGTTAGTACCTCTAAAATAGAACCTTATATGCATGTTCATAATATCGTTGAACCTATGAGTATAAAAAAGGAATTTGTACCCAATCTCACTGAGAAAATTATTGATCATGCTGAAACCTATATTTAAGAACCTCACATGGAACCACATGATGAATCACTTGTTGATTCACATGTTGAACCAAATGTTTAAGCATCTGGTCCAACTCCTGGTTTCCCACAGATTGAACCCACTTATGTTCCTACTGGTAAACAACCTAAATCTACTAAGGAACCACATGTTAAAACAAACCCTATCAATCCTGTCATGGTTGATGGTCATCATGTTAATACACCTGTCATTGATAAGTTTTTTGATGATATTAATAATGATAACTATGTCTCCTATGAAGGTTCTTCTGATGATATCCTAAATAATAACCATCAAAATGTAGAGGTTGAAGTTCTAAGTAAATTTTTTTATGGAAATAATGAATCCAATAAAGAAGTGAGCACGTATGATCCTCAAAGCGCAGAAGATAAGCAAAAGGAGAAAAGGAATGAAAAGGTTGTGATGATGATGATATTCCCATTGCTCATGTCATATAGAAGCTTATTATTAATGTGTCTAGGCCTTAAGACAAATACACTCAAGTGAAAGCTAAAGAGTTGGTGAGTGTATGTGAAGAGACTTAATTATATTAACAACCTGATGTTAAAGTAATGAAGAGTATTGCCAAGTTTGTGATTGAAGGAGTGAAATATAAGAATAAAAATGTTCCTCTCTAAACCTCCCTAAAGATCTATGTAGTTGTGAAGAAGACAACTCCATAAAGGTCCTCTATGAGTAATCGAAGAAAGGTTGAAGATAAATCAATTGAGAAAAAGTCTCTAAAGAGAAAGCTTATGCAATCAAGTGACTCTAAGACAAATGCTGAAGTAAATGTCCAGGACATTGTATCCACCACCATGAGGAAAGTTGGTGGGAAAAGGATACCTTTTAATGTTGTTGCATCTCCACTTGATAATGTATCATTCCATTCTGAATCAAGAGTTTAAAAGTGAAAATTTGTTTATCAAAAAAAGGGTTGCTTGTGAAAGAGAGCTAAGAAAATATATCCTTGAGTGGAAAGAAGTCATAAATTTGCTAAATAATATTAAACTAATGAAGATTGTTTCAGATATAGGACCTTGTTATGAAAATCTAGTCCAAGAGTGTATTATGAACCAATCACTTGAATGTTGTGTTAAAGGAAGTCAAAAGTATAGGAATATTTATGTTAGAGGGAAGTGTGTAAAATTTTCACCCTCCATTATTGAGGCTTATTCGGGAATAAACAAGTTAACTGAATCTGAAAAAGTCATCTCAGTGGACAAGATTGCAAAGGAAATCACTGCTAGTCAAGTGAAACAATGGCCCAACAAGAGTTATCTTCTAGTAAATTGAGTGTAAAATATGTTGTTCTAAACATGATAGGTGCATCAAATTAGGCACCCACTGACCCTATTTCAAGCATCATTCCTGCTTTGGCCAAGTTGATTTTCCAAATTGGTACCAAATTTAAGCTAAACTTTGGAGAGTATGTGTTTAATCAGACTGTAAAGACTGCTGATTCATTTACGGTGAAGCTACCTATAGCTTTTCCTTCCTAATCACTAGCATTATCTTGAAGCAACATCCATAAGTCTTTCACCCTCAAGAAAATCCAAGCAAAAAGACCGGGCTTCTAACTCTTGATAAGAAGTTATTTATGGGGACACATGTCTTAGACATTGTGGTAAAGCATCAAGTTTAAACTGCTGGTGGAAGTTCTTCTGCAGTTTCCAAAGCCACAAGAAAGGAGGTGCTATAATAACTAATGGAAGTGTCAAAGTCTCTAAAAGAGACAATAACTGCTATTATCATTAGGAAAAAGAATGTGGTTAAATTAATCAAGATGATGAACAAGAAGGAGGAAACTGATGAAGAAACAACTGATAGTGAAGAGGAAGAGGAAGGACAATCTGCTAGTGATGGAGAAGCTGGCTGAATGGAATCCACAAGTGAAGGAGAAGAATTAAGATCTGAAGTTTGATGTCATCAAGTTGAAGTTGTTCTTTTTGGTCATTTATTTAGGCATGTTTATGTGATTCTGTAATAACCTTGACTTATGATACTTCTAATGGTACACTTATGTGTTTATGGTTTATTTCCTATAATTTTCCTAATGCTCTAGCATCATGTTTAATATATGTGATATTGGTTGATGTTTTTCTACTCCTGATCTCTTATGTGTATGTGCTAACATACTGACCTCTATGGTGACTGACTAGATTTCAGAGGAACACCTTTGTCAAATTATGGCAAAAAGAGGGGAGTAATGGTGTGGATAAGTATTAGATTATGACTACCTACTAATGACCTTATGGTATATGTTGTTGCTTATGACTGACTTAGTAATGACTAACTATTATGAGTTTATGAGTTTTCGAACTAACTATTATTGTTGTTGTTGTTCTGATTTGTGCACACATGCTGAAACATGCGGCCTGACATTAGGCCTTGAACTTTGTGTGATGATATTTTTGTGTGTTAGTAGTAGCTTCTAACTCTTGACTATTGACTACTAACTGATGTGTGTTCATGCATGACCGATTGTTATGGAGCATGGACTTAAGAAGCTTTGATACTTTGTGTAATAACCTTATGATTTTTTACTATGATACTGATGTATGCTACTGCTACTCTAATTTATGTTGTTGTTGTTTGTTATGTGTGCTTGTGTGTGGCGTGCTTAATGTTCAACTTACGTTGCACATATTGTATGTTTTGAAAAATGTTGTTTGTCAAAATTTTCTAAAGAGGAAATCAATTGTTCCTTTTGGACTGACTGCATTATACAAAACAACATGGTTTGTTCAAGTTGTTTATGTGAAGAAGGACACATATGAAAACAAATGTCTCAGCATGTGTGCAACATTTGTCCCTTATCTGTGGGACATGGTTATTATTGTGTGCACGCATTTATCAATTACTTGAAGCGCGTTTCTGTTGATGTGTGCAATAATGATTGTTGTTATCTTTTAGCATTCTGATTTGTTTGATTATTTAATTATGCTAAAATTAAATCATGGAAATTTAAATTTGAATTCAAATCAAATATATACTGGAGCTATTTTGGAGAAACAAATCCTAACTGAATCTTCACCATATCTAGACGTGATCATTTCCTAAATCCAAAGAGAAAAAGTCCAGCTATGGATTGCTATGTATAAAGACTCTTTCCATGCCTTGAAGACGACGAGCTTAAGTATTAATTTTTGTTTTAAGATGAGTCTTTATTTGTGTTAATTGTACACCACAATATTGTTTCATTCATAAGGTATAGTAGTTGGTTTGTTTATTTGAGTTGTAATTTAACATTGATAACTTTGAGTATTATTGTTGATCACTTGGAATTAGTGATTGAGAGAAAGTGAGAGGGGTTTCTCATATTTAGGAGGAGTCTTAAATAGAAAGACACTAGGGTAGAACTAAGAAGATGAGCATTGAACAATGAACTTGTCCATCTAAGACACTTTGTACTAATTTAATAAAAGAGTGAATTTCCTTTCTTGAGTTGGATGCGCCACATATGAAGTGTAATTTGCACTAAACTGAGTTAACAATTCTCTTGTGTTATTTACTGATTTGTCTTTAATTTTGTATTGTAGTCATATATTGTGTGAGACCTGATTTAATAGGTTCGACAAATTGTCTCAGACATCTGTTCCAAAACCTATCCTTTGAAGAACATAATATCATATATGATCATGGCTATCGATGTCTATGAGCTTCAATGGTGAACATATATGTAACATGATTTTTAGGTACAGTTTCCAACACATGCAATATTTTTTTTATGAGAGACAATCTTCTTGTCACACCATTTCAAATGCCTCCTTCCACAAGTGCGCCAAACACATTGATATAGACTCCCAGGTATTCAAAGAAAAACAACAAGTTAAACTATTCCACCTATTGTATATCTCCTCCAACTTACAACTAGTTGATCTTCTCACCAAACCATTAAAACGATATCCCTTAGTTAATTTTATGTTCAAGTTGGGACTAATAACTATATATCCCAACTTGAAGGAGACTATTAATTATTTTACCATTTATTTAAATGTGATTTTAAATTAGGAGATAGTTGGTATGTTAGTTTGTTATAACTTGTTGGACCACCTTACTTAGGTGAGCATATGAATCCATTGTATATTGTTCAGTATTATTTTCTATTTTAGAACATGTTTGCCAAACATTAGGGACCAATATTGCAATACTATCGACTATTAAAAGTAATTTTTTTTTCAAAAGTTCATTATAATAAATAAAAATAGTTTTTTATTTTTAGCATTTTGAAAAAAACTTACCCAAAACCATGTCTAAAATAATAAATAAAAAATTTAATAATCAAAACCTAACAGATCATTTTAAAAATATAAAACTAACTCTAAAATGAAAATAAACAACTTACATGACAGTTTCGCAAAAAACCACTGAATGTTGATCTGGTGAGACAACAACTCCATTAGGAAAATAGAGGTCTCTAAGTAGTAGAGTTGTCTCTTTTGTTGATGGATTATAGCTCAAAAACCTACCATTAGGTTTTCCTTCTAATATATCTAGGAGAGAATCCTTAACTGAGTATTTGTGTGAAGCATCGGTGAAATAAATAGTGCCATCATGTGCTACATCAACACCATCTGTTAATTTGAATTTTAAGCCCTCAACCTCATTCACAAGCAACTCAATCTTCATTTCTCTTGTTACTCGTAGCAATCCCTATGTATCATTAATTAGATGAGATAAGTTAGTGGTCACAAATCATAAAAATGTTACAATGCACCTACTAAAAAAATATCGGCAATAAATAATTGAATAACTCATATAAAAATAAAATCATTAATTAGATTAGATTTGTGGTCACAACTCAAAACAATACATATGCACCTGCAATAAATCATTGAATATATAGCTCGTCTAAAAATTTATGGAATAATCAATTGATACTTTTTTTTGGTTAATTACCCAATTGGATACTTCAAATAATGTTTTAATTCATTTTAGGAATCTCTATATCGATAAATATATAGTATTTGATAAAAAAAAATTTAGTATTTGATTCGATAAAAATAAATAAATTATAAATTAAATATTTTAATTGAATGGTAAAAACTTAAGGTGTAGTATTTATTATCTTTAGGTGTAGTATTTATTATCTTTTTCAATAAAAATATAATAAATATGTAATTTTCTTTTATACATATATATATTTTTATTTTCACTTTTTAAATGATATTTAAATATATTTTTTATTTTTTAGTTGGAAAATATTATCTTCTATTATATATTATATTTGCCTTTCAAAAAATATATTATATTTTCATTAAAAAATAATAAAAAATCACACTTAAAAATTTGTATATCATTTTTCTCCTTTATTATTCTTTTTATGTAGATAAAAAATAATAAAAGATAATTATTATTAGTATTATGATAATAATAGTTATTTTAAGTTTATTTATATTATCCTTTAATAAGAAGATAACTAACAAAACATACACTATATCATGATTTTATAATGACGGTGCTACTTTCCAGGAAAAGATATTATAAGCATCTCACACTAAAAAGATGAGTGATTAAAAAAAGAAGTCTACATGTTGTGTTAAAGATAAGTATCTAAATGACACACATATCGAGTAGTGTTAAAAGAAGAAAAAAAAGAGAGAAATGATGTCACCGTCTTTACTATTTTAGGTTGAATTAGAAAATTGAATCTGCTGCTGTCCACAAAAAAGTCGCATTCACGCAATGCAGTTGGATCTTGAATGAGTCATATAACTTATTGATTTTTCAAATAAAATATTCAATATTTAAACTTTAATATACCTATTATATATAATGGAATTACTATATGCAAAATTATTAAATAAATAACTACTTATATTTTATCATATAAATATTTCTCCTGTTTCAAAATAATTATCGTTTAAAATTTTTTATATAAATAAAAAAATACAATAATATTATTATAAAATATTACATTTTCATAAATTTAATCTTATAATATATTAGAAATAGTGTTCAAAATAAAAAGTAAATAAGATAATTAAAACAAATAACAATTATTATATATATTAAAAAGTGAAAATAACAATTAATTTGATATTTAAAACAAAGGAAATATTTAAATAGACACATTTAAAAAAAATTAATTATCATGATTTATTTGACATTTTTTATATTTTAATCAATTACGTTATTCATCAGATGATATGATGGTGGAAGACTAATTTACACTTATGCATATAAGTTTTTCTTTAAAATTTAACAATACTCATTTTATTTACTATTTTATCTTCTATAAAGTTTAATCAATGAGTTTAACATTATAATTTTTATTAACTTGTTTTGTTTTTATTTAAAAAAATAATTCTTTTTTACTAGTAATTTTAGAGAAACATCTTCTATATCTCTCTCAAATGAGATAATTTACGGTGTTTCTATTTTAAGAAACAACAATATACTAGTCTCTCTGTTTTTTTAAGTGTCCTTTTATACTAATTTTTTTTTCTATTTAAGTATTTTTTTTATAATATAATATTATAATTTATCAATTATATTTTTAATTTCTCAATAACTTTATTTTATATTTTTTATAAAATTAATTATTTTTTAATTAATTATTAAAAAAAGAAAATAAATAAAAATATAATAGAAAAAACAAGTCTAATAATCAACTTGATCGAAAATCTTTGTTAAAAAAAGAAGGATGAAGTAATATTTCTATTTTTAGAAACAATATTCAATAACAGTTACCTTATCCGCGTCAGCAACAATGAGTTCACCGGTTTTCTCCAAAGCGAGCCCTAGTGGTCTTCCACCGGTGTTGATCCACTTCTCAACCACCGAGTCAGCCACCGATTCATTCACCGTAACTCGCTTTATCCACCCATCTGCGCAACCAGTATAAACGACACCAGTAGCAGCGTCGTACACCAAATCTTCAGGTCCAACAACTTCTCCTTTTGCTAGGTCTTCAGATCCTATTCGCATGCGGTCGTTACGTAAGGGAGCCGTCAACGTGGACCGGTTCACATTGTTGAGTGGTATATGAACCGGTTCAAATGGGTCGAGCCGGTAGAGAACCGCCGCTACTGCAAGAAAAACCGGAAGAACTATAGCCAAAAACGGTGTTAAAAACCTAGTTCGAGTTCGCGTGTTTGTGTTGGGCTCCGACATCTCAGGAATTGGTATATGAATTGGTATAGGGTGTTTTAACGTTCTTGGGTTTGATAGGGTTTGAATGGTGTTGTTGTAACCTGTTGCTGTTGTTTGATGATAACAATGCAAATAAGTCAAATAAATAAATGCATGTGAGTACAAAATTATAAGTTGCTTTGGTATGGAATACTACTTACTTTATAATAATTTTTTTTTTGTTTTTGATCAATTCAAGATATATTGTTAAATAATCAACGGCTGACATTTGCATAGTAAATAAGATCATAAATAATAGTAACTTTTTAGGTGACATACTATGTAAAAATCATCGTTCATGTGATTTATCTGTGCTTCACCTTCACAAACTGTTAATTTTATAATACTATAAGCCCCACTTAAATTATATCTGTGGTTCACGTTCACAAACTTTAAGTTTTATAATACAATAAGCCTCACTTGAATTATAAACGTGAATGCGACGTCATATGCAATAAAACGGTTTTGATAAATATTGATATCGATATTCTTATCAATATTATCTATATTAAAGAATAAATTATAATTAATTCATCCTTGTGACGACTGTATTTAGTGTAATCACATTGTACGGACCAAAACTGCAAAACAATTTAACCTACCGCGAGCATTTTTTAAAACCTTCCTGTGTATGAATGAAAAGAAGACAGCGTGCCTTGTTTGTGCAGATTTAATCAACACCGGGATTGAGTTGAGAGCTCGCCTCATATATATATATATATATATATATATATATATATATATATATATATATATATATATATATATATATATATATATATATATATATATATATATATATCCGCTGTCATCTTTTGTTTTTTCTTGCAGATGGTTGAATTTACCTTCCGTGGTATGTTCCCATAGTTAGTTTTTGTTTGTGTGTTGATTTTATTTACAGCCTTTTCTTCCTAGACACTTCTCGATTTTTGTTTGTTTTAGAACACCGTAAGTTTTTGTTGTATCTTATACTCTTATCCTCTTTTCTTGATTATATATATTTATCTACTTTTCTATTAAAAAATAGAAAATCAGATAATATCAATAAATTTAAAGTATATCTAAAATATTGTATCATATTTATAAATATTTAAAATTATATTCTTGTGAAACAAATATTATTATAAATAATTTTTTTTATTATTTAAGTGGAGATATGTGTTTGCAGTTTTAATGACTGCAGTAATCAATTGATCATTATGGTTTTGAAAAACTATAAGGAGAAATCTTTATTTAATGTAATGTTCAAATTGTTTTGTTTGGGAGATTAAAAATGTCAAAGTCAATTTTTAAAAAACAACACTAAATGTTAAGTGATGTTCGATGAAATTTCTGAATATATCAGTCAAACAATCTCTTTAATGTTGATTGTAATTTTTTGTTTCACTTATTTTTATTTTAATCTAATTTATTATTATTTTTATAAATTATTCGTGTATTTGAACATTTTATTAAGATTAATTAAGATGTGTGAAAATTATTAGAATTTAATTAGAATTTTAATTAATTAATTAATTAAATAAATAAATAAAAAATCTAGAGAGTTGAGGTTAAAATGAGAATAATGAAGAGAAAAAAAGAGAAAGAGATAAAATTAATAATAAGTTGGGGTTAAGATGAAATAGTTAAAAAATTAATATTAAGGATTGGTTTAGTTGATGGTTTTTGGAGGAGAAAGAAGGAGATCAGAGAGCATATTTAAGTTAAATATGTTTAATATAATTTTTTATGAGGGGATGAGAAGGGATTGGAGGTAATTAGATTTTTTCCTAGAGCAGTTCTTCAATCGCCTAAATCGAAGAGAAGGGAGGGAGGGAAGTTATAATAAAGTTTATTTTTGATATATTGACAAAATTATCTTCACTTATTTTTTAAAATCTTAAATTATCTTTAGTAGATATTATACATTAATTTTTGTTATTTTATTAGAATTTCTCCTTATGTTTTTCTACGGCAGCTATATTATTTTTATTAATATGACTCAATTTTTTTATATGTTTTATTTTTGTTCATTTTTATTCATTATTTTGTTTTTAAAAATTTAATTATTTTATAAGTTAGTGTATTGTATTATATATTTATATATGATTGTAGTATATGAGTTATATATAATTGTAGTATATGAATTATATATTATGTAGAAGTTAACTTTATATTTTATAGGATTAGATGAATAATTAAGATGAGAAAGTGGTTCATCTGATCATTGATCATATAGTAATTGTATGAATTTTATCAATATTTTATTTGCATTTTAATATATTTCAAAGTATTTAAAATATTAAATATTTTGATAAAAAAAATTTATGAATAAAACTTTGTTTTTTTATTTAGAATGAGAGTTATAATATTTTAAGGGAAAAAAATAAATTAGTTTTAAAACATCTCTCTTCCCTTTGTGAATAAAATATGAAGGGACAGAAAACACAAGAAAAGTGAGGGTGAATTGAGTTCTAAATTTTGAATCTTTTACTCCACAAACAAATAAAGATGAAACAAGAACAAAAATAAATGAACACAATTATTTTTATCCTGATTCAATGTTAACGAAGTTAATCCAGTACATCCGTCAAGGTGATTTTTCCTTTCTCAACAAGGATTTAACTCACTCTAACCAAGTTGATTTTAATCCACAAAGACTATACGTTAATGTCTTCTTGAGAAATTTTGACTATACTTTAGTCTCTCAAGGAACAATCAACTCAAAGATTGAAATACAAAGAGGTGTGTTTACAAGATGCTTATAAGAAAACAGATTTACTGAAATACAATAAACACAAAAGTGTTTTTAGCAAGTTAATAAGCAAAAGTTCCTTGCTTTAAAACTCTTTACAAAAGAATAATGAATTAAAGAAATTCACGCAGAGTTTTTTTTCAATGTTGCAAAGTTCTTGCAATTCCATTCTTCCAAATCGTCTTTATATACACTACTCCCTCTGTGTCATGTTATTTGTCACAATAGATCATTTCACACAGATTAAGAAACAATAATAAATGAAAGAGAAAGAATAGTGATTTTACCAAATTATCCTGATTAACTATTGGAGTATTTAAATTAGCCTTAATGTTAAGTGATAAAATAATAAATTAAGAGTATTTATTAGAGAATACAATTGAAAGATTACATATAAAATTGTATTGGTAATCTAAAGTGACAAGTATTTTGGGAAATTTTTTTCTCCTAAATGTGACACTTATTTTGGGACGGAGGGAGTACTATGAAAAAGTCATACCACAACGGTTGGAAAAGGGATATCATAATGCCTGACCAACCATTATGAGGTAAGGTGTGATTGTATGTCTGGTGCTTTCCACCACGGTCACGAGACTGTGATAATAAAGCAGGATGCACGCTACCTATAAAAATGGTTACACTTATCAATCATTGTGATTTATATAGGTACTCGGTTCCAAACCCAGCAGAAGCAATTTATTTGGAATATAAATTACATTTCATCATAGTTACATTGGATAAATGTTGTGGAAGGTATTCCGAGTTTATTATATAATATGTAGATTGCTTGTTTTTCCATAAACTTCACTAAAGAAATACAACCATTTAAATTGATGAAGAAGTATATAATTTGAAAATTAAACTATTGACCAAGTCTACCTCATCATCATCGCTTGTCATCAAGATTGTTATGATGACTTATCATCATAACAATCACAATGATAAGCGACGATGATAAGGCAGGGCCAATAAATTGATGTTATTCAAATTAAACTATAAGAGAAGATATCGATTGTTCTTAGTATTTTCAACACAAGTATTTATATTATCGTTTTCCTCAGGGATTAGTGTGATATTAATGTCGTTCTATAGTTTTAGTAACTTTAAGTGTTTGAATCATAAACAAAGTTTTGGTATTTGCTTTTAGTAACAAAAGATTAAGTTTCATCCACTATATGGTGATTAGGATAAAAGAGAGGTTGTTGTTTGAAAATGATTATTTTGATAAAAGGGATGCCAAGATTAGTTTTCATCAACCTATTCCAAATATATTCGATTAATCGTGCATATGAACTAATGAATGATCGATACATTTACGTATCCTCTCAATATTTCTCATGTCTAAGCAATATTGTGAGTGTTATCATGTTAATCATTAAATGATTTCTCAACCTAACTATTAACATGATAATATTTAAAGCTTGATACAAGTGAAAACTAACTCACAAATCTATGTCTAGAGCTTTGTTTATTAGTAGATGAATATCTTAGGTCAAGCTTGGAACTTACTTCTCAATAATGAACCAAACCATACAAAAGAACAATGATACAAAGATATTCAATATGTATTAATCTTCAACCAAATTCATATACAAAATAATTAAAAGAAATACATAAAGTCTAGGTTGACTACTTTTAACATTGACACAAAAAGTGCTTAGCTACTCATGGTCATGATACCTTGATCAATGAATAAACAATGAGTGTTGATGAACATCAATCTTCAAGTCTCCTTGATTCAATATGAAAGAGTATTTTTCTCCTCCAAAAAGATAAGAACAAAAGGTTTCTATGTTTTGATGTCTAGAATAAAAGGTTTCTAACCCCTAAATCAGATTTTCTCCCCTCAAAGTACAAAAAGTTGGTGAAAAGTTTCCCTAAAAAGTGAAAAAAAGTAGCCAAAAAAGTATGGCTATTTGTGCACCATCGTGTGGCGACCATAAAGAATCGCCGGGCAACGCTATCCAGATACCACACATGACCAACTGAGCGTGATATATCATCAGGGGAGCATCTTTCATCGCCGGGCGACAAGGATGCTTCTTCGGGAGATCCTTCTTTCACCAGGTAATCCAGAAGCGAAGCATTACAGAAGCGAACCCAAAAAGAATCATATTTTCTTCACAATTTTTACCGGGCGACGCATCCTGTCACCGGGCGATCCTTTACAGAACCTTAACATTTGTTCCTTTGCTTAGAAAGCAGAAAATCTCCCTTTTGCCATCTTATTTGCACAAAATTTTCTAAAACACTAACACACAAATTAAAACATTCAAAATTATTTGTACTCATGCAAAATGACTTAAAGTAAGTATTTAACCTAATCAAAAGTAAAATAAAGGGTTTGAAAGTGTCAATAATTGATATGAATTTTATACAAAAGTTGACACTTAACAACTCTCCCCAACTAGAATCTTTGATTATCCCCAATTCAAAGGTAAACACTAAGATAACAAGATGAATTTAGAGGAACAAAATCAACAGATGAATTTGGATGGTTCAAACTCATAAGATGCAGTCACAATACAAATCAACTGTTTTCAGAATCAAAGCGTGATAGTGAAATAAGTTCTAAACAGAAATATCTAGCTATGCATAAATTAGTAACAACATGCTCATACTTGAATCAACTACTCTCCATCAACCGAATATGGCTTATGCACCCAAGATAAGGGACAAATCACACTCAGTAGTAAATATGCTAACATCCAGAATAATTCATGCATTCATCAAATAAGTCGAAAAGAATATCAAGGAAACATAGATTACAAAAGGGCTTTTCTTGGTTGTAACTGGGCTAGGGTTAAAAACAAGGGATTATATATGTAAGGCCATTGAAACAAAAATGGGTAAATATCATGAAGAGCATATCACATATTCACAACATTCATTTTTGCTTCATCCTTCTTTCTATTTCAACTTTTGATTTCTCTTTCTCATAATGCACCCTTCTCTTTTTTTTATTGATACATTTCTTAAAGGATGCATTGTGCCACCAATTATTTCTTATTTTATAACCAACCTCCCGAACTTTAAACATTTATTTCTCTTTTTTTTTAATTCTCTTCAAACAAGGCTAATTTCAAAATTGGGTAAAATATTTATAAACAAAAAAGTTTTTTAGTATGAATCATCATTGAGTTTTCCTTGGTCTTCTTTAAGCATCAATGCAACTACTAAGTGGTATACTTAGAAACTTGTTAGCTTTATGATAGATTCATTCTAAAAAAAATTATTTAAATTTCAAAAGGGTTCACAAAGATTCACAAACTCACAAGGTTAGATTAAGCCCTTTTGGAAATGGCGGTAACTCTCATAATGCAGAAACAATGCCTTGATCACTTCTAAGTTTCCAAGATTTCTTCTCAACAACAAGATTTAATATGAATCATTCGAGTTAAAACAACAATTAATAAAACTTTAATAATTTGGTGAACAATGGAAAGTCTCTCACATTTGTGGTTATGTCCTAATGATTCAAACATGCACACATATTTACATAACAATGCATAACTAACTCTTTGCTTAAAGCACTATTTTCATGATTATGCTAACATTCTAAAAAACAGTAAAATAATACCTTATTTGTGCATTTCTTTGAGATTTGTATCATCACCATCCATGTCACGAGATCGATCGAGTCCCAAAGAATCAACTTGCTCCTTGAGCACTTAACTTCAACCCCTTTTTTATTTTTTATAAAAACAAACGAAACACAATATATAATGCTCATATCATCCTATAATACTACCAAGAACCATAATCTATCAAACTTTAATCAAAATAAGTTCTTAAACAAAAAGGGGTACCACTACCCACTAAAAAGGAAAAATCTCAAATTACAACCACAATTTTTTGTTTTCAAAACACAAACTCAAAACACAACCAATTGTTTCAATAATTAAAATTTAAACGCACTAGCATAAAAACTGAAAAACATAAAAACTAAAAATTTAACTTCTTCACTTTGTCGCCAAAACATCAAAACTCCATATTTTCACCGCCATCATCACCATCATCACCATCACCACCATGATGTGTTCCAACATGTGCTACCCCCTCCGAAAAGAAAGGGCGTCTGTCCTCGGGCAAATTGCAGAAAACATTATACTCGACTTGGGTAGGGAAAGCAACTGTCTCCTGAGGGTTTGACTGATGCAGAAAAAGCTTTACCATGGAGTCATGAAGGAAGCTTCCGGACCTTCGATGAGCTTCCAACATGTCCCAAATGTAATTATAAGTCTCCTTCATTCTAGGGTCCCAATTAGTATAATCAATACTCTCAGCTTCTTCTCTAGCACCAGATGACTCACCCATAACATTCTTCTTCTTTCTTTTCATGGACAATTTTCCCAAGCAATAACGACCAAGATAGTCATCATCTATATCTCCCCTTACTTTTTCATTTACCTCATCTGGCATCAAAATTCCTTTTTCTAAACACAAAGTTGTTATTAGACAAGGGAAAGGAAGAGGTACACGAGAATTCACCTCTCTAGACTTTGTGCTCTCGATAAATTGCCTCATTTCTTTTGAAATAATTCCGGCCATATCTACCGACTGGTTCTCCAGGATACACTGCACAAGTAAAGCAACATCAATGGGAATGGTCAACCTGTGAAGTTTTGGTTTGATGTTGTTCAGAATCAGCAGGAGCACAGTTTGAGCTTTAGGTGGTATATCTTCCTGATTGTATCAAAAAGGAATGCATGTTGCATTTAACTCTACACTTCTCCCCTCAAGCAAAATAGCACTGGCGATAGAGTCATGATTCCTTAACTTTCCCAGCTCTCTGTTGAAATCATAAATTTCATGAAAGCACAAGTGGAGAGGGTTCCCCAAGAAGTTGTTAATAGAGTTCTTTTCAAATTGCAAAGCTTTCCCTCTTATTGTGGTTCTGAAATAAACTTCTCCACCTTAGCCGGAAGAGCATTTGCATAAAATTCCCTTACCAAGTCATAGCTAATCTTGTCAACTGGATCGATAAGCACATCCCTTTTTTTTTCTCAAAAAAATTTGCATAGGCTTCTGTGATACGATGGGAGAGAACTGACTGTTTTTTGGAATGTTGGTTTGCGTTTGTTTTCGCAAAATGTCGCGGTAAGAAAGAGTCGCCACCGTCTTTTATTTTATCCAACAAGGAAAGGAAAGAAGCACAGAAAAATTCCTTTTTCGAGATGTTTCTCAGGTCCGGGGGGTAGATTATAGAAAGGGAAGGTGTTAACACCCTTTCTATCCATGGTTATCCATGGGCTCTTAGGTACTTGCTCAAAGTGTTTTCAAAATTGCTTTTCTTTGTGTTTGTGGGTTTGAAAGAAGTTTTTGTTTGAAAGGTGTAAGTGCGAAAAGTTTTGTTTCGTTTTGAAAAGAGCAAGTACTTAAGAACCATCTACCTACTCGAAAAAGGAATCGTTCTATGCTATCTTCCTTTAGACAATGCTATCCCACTATTGATGAGTAGGTAGCATCGTCGTTGGAGTTCACACCAAATAGCCTATTGAAAAATAATGCAAAGGAATATGGTGGACCTGGGATTCGAACCCAGGTCCTGTTAGTTACGAAGCACACGCCTTGCCATTGAGCCAACGTATTTTAATTGTTAGAATAATAGATAATGAATATTATATGGGAAAACACGTAAATGCCAGAAAATATAAAAACAAAATGCGCCAAATTATGAATGGTCCAATGGGGATGGGACACGTCTTCGTCTTCTCCACTGAAACCTGGTTTTTTTACCTGTGGATTTGCATCTGTAGCTTGCTCCTAAAATTAGTTCTAGGCTATAAAAATCAATTCCAAGACCATAGTCATGATCGTCTCTTCCTCCTGAACACGTCCATGTCCATTAATGACCTTGATTTCACCTGTAGCAAAAATGCCCAAAAACGAATACCAAGAACCCTAGAATCGGCTAGGGGGTTATAGGCTATAAAAACACAATCAAATAATGCAGAAAGTTTAGAAATCACACAAGGATCATGAACATGCCAATAATTTGTCAGAAAAATGCAAGAATGAGGAGTTATGAATTTGGCTACAGGGCGGTAAAACGTGAAGCTTACAGTGCGATTGAAGGGGGAGAGAGAGCTTGCTTTTGATTGCTTCTCACTCAGTGGATGTCCAACAAGGGATTCACGTTGAGTTTTGGCCTTGAAAACACATCTATGTGCAATTTCAGTTTCAAGCTTTTTTCCAAAATTTCCAAGTTTGGTTTTGATGTTTATGCAGCCTCCAACCTTTAATTCTCGTGCATTTAGCTTGTATATGTAATGAGCATTGGATTAGGTCAAGTTTTGGACTTTGAATCTTTATGCATTGATGTTTTAGGATTTGATATGATCCTCCATTGAAAACCTTCCAAAATTGTCCAAATTCCATCTTTTTGTTCATGATATGGATTGATACGGATTTGATCATGTCCATGATGACAATTAAGACCTATATCAATCAAAAAGATTCCAAGTGATCAATATTTGGATTTTATTTGGATTTAAATTGATTTAAAATGAATTAATTCAATAAAAATCAAATAAAATAGAAAAATCAATAAATGGACACAAGACTGAAGATAGGACAAGTGTGTAGTGTGAAAAGAACAAATCAAGTGGAAAAAAGTGGGCCCATTTGTCAAAATTTGAAGTTTTGGGGATAGTTGACTTTTGGCAATCTTGGAAAAATGCCCAACTTCAACAATGCATAACTTCTTCAATTTTGAACTTTTGGAAGTGTTCTTTGACTTTTTGGAAAGATTGAGATGTCCTCTAACCAACTATTTTGGTATCATCTAATTTTGATATTCCATGCTCAAGTTATAAGCTTTGGAAAAAAAGGTGTTTTTGTTGACTTTCAAAAATGACCTATAATGTCCAAATTTGTAACTTCTTGTGAGTGCATTTCTTGATCTTGGGGTATGAATATGGATTGCAGGAAATTACATCCTATTCAAAATGAGCTTTGGATGGGTCATTTCTCATAAAGTATGAGAAAGTTATGCTTGGTCAAAGTTGAGTTGACTTTTCCTACAAAACCCTAATTTAGCAACTTTTGAGTCTTGATGAATTTTGAGCAATCCTTGATGAATCATGATCAACCCTTGATCAAATGATGAAATATACTCAAAAATGAGAATGTTGACAAAAAATTTTGAAGTTTGACTATTTGTAGATCACAGTTGTTGTACCCCAAAATTTGCCCTCCCATATTCTTCAAAATTTGCAAAGAGCATGCTTCAAAATTCCCCAAGGGTTGCACAGTTCAAGGGCCTCCTAACAGTCAAAAACTAGGGTTTTGGTTCTGACAAAGAAAATGAAGTTTCCAAGGGTCCAATCAAGTCCCACATGCCTATAAACAGGGTCAAGCATCCTCATACCAAGTTTCAAGACTTACAGCATAAAATTGCACAGTCAAAAACCCTAATTGCCCTACAGTCAACTGCAGGGGCAAAATGGTCATTTGACAGTCAAAAGTTCAAATTTTTGGTCAACATCTCATTTTGAAGCCAAACATCATTTGATCAATGCTTGATCATGATTCTCAAAGCTTGGCTCAAAAAGTCTCAAGATGCAAAAGTTTCCATATTTGGACAGTTGAAAAAGTCAACTGTAACTTGACCAGGGCATAACTTCCACATGGATTATCAGAAAAATTCCATCCAAAGCTCATTTTGAAGAGAATAACATTTCCTACAACTCCTCTTCACACTTCAAGTCCAAGAAATGCTCTCACAAAAAGTTATCAATTTCAACATTATAGGTCATTTTCAAAAGTCAACAAAAAGGGACTTTAAGTCAAAGGCCATAACTTGATATTGGTAAATCAAAATGATATGGGACCAAAGGAATTGGTTAGAGAACTTCAAGACCTTTCCAAAATGCCCAATAACATGAGCAAAGCTTAAAAATTGAGCAAGATATGCCTTGTGGGAGTTGGGAAATTTTTGGGTATTTTGAAAAGTCAACTTTGCTTCAAATGTCTTAAAATTGCTAATGGGCCACATTTTCTTCCAAAATTCATCACCCAAAGCATGTGCACGACCACTTGGCCCAAAGGGAAGTTATTCATCATTTTTATTTATTTATTTATTTGAATTTTTAATTGCTAATAATTCATTTAATTAATTAAAATATATGAAAAATACCAAAACAAGGTTTTCAAATCTTTTTGTGCAAGACAATCACTCATGATTCACTAAGGATTTTGTGCATATCAAAAGAGGAAATAATTGGTGCAAATTGGCATGATTCTTCATGAAAAAATATTGAAAAAAGATTCACCAAAATCAAATCTTGAAAACCATTAAAAACAAGGCTATGGGCTTGGATTATTGATAAAATTCATTCCTTATACAAGTGCAAACCTAACCCTAGTGCTGATAACCTCTGAGCTGCGCCAGGATTCAAGAAACACTTTTGCATTTTTTTGTGAAAAACTCAAGAACTGAAATCACGATTGCAAGGCTTTTCAAGGCAAGAAAACCATTCTATCACCTTCCTGAGATATCAAGGGAACTTCCTGAATCAAAATCATAAGCTCTAACACCAAGAAACGGTAGAAGCATGTCCCACTTTTCAGAAAAATATTCATAATCGTATCATGAATTACATACATTTTTCATGTGTTTTCTTTACTGATTTACACTAATTGATTTATTCTAAAGCTAACTGTATACTTTAATTGAGTTTTCCTCATCCATACGCGAATCCACCATTGGAGTGTTTTAGGGTTGCAGGGATTCAAATTTGGGGCTTTACGTTCAAAGAAAAATTGAGACACGAGACTGGTACCATTAGAACCAAGAGCTTCCAACGAACTCAATGATGGGGTCGCGCCCAATTTCTGATCAAAGACGGGCTAATCGCTATTTTTCTATATGCCATGTAGTGGGGGTTTAAAACCCCCGCTATTTAAATGTAATTTTTGTTTCAGGTACAAAAGCCATGGAGAAGATGATGAAGTGTAGGCCAATGATTGGATCATTTGAATTTCGCGCTGAAATTGTCCATTAACTCCTGATTTGCCTTATGTTATTTGTTTCCTATAATATAACCAAAGCGCGTAGTTGGATCAGCTGGCAAGCACGTGGATTGGTAATCTCTGGGACCTGGGTTCGAATCCCAGGTCCCCCTTTCTATTCCATGTTATTTTTCTAATAATGCTTCTGTGCAGTTTCAATACAAGCGTCCACCATACGTCCCTCATCCAGGCGTGCCATGCGCTTATTGAGATCCATCAAAGGGCTATGATTTGGAGACTATCATGGACATGAGTCAGACGCGTCACACGCTAGCCAAAAAGTCAACAAGGCCAAAGGGTCATTGGGCCAGAATTGCTACAATTATACCTCCTGATTGGGGGCAGAACCCCCCCTTGGTATTGTATTCCTTTCTATTTTCTTTATCTTATTTTTTTTATTATTTGTTTTAATTCCATTATTTTCTTTTAATTCAATAAAAAATTAATTTCACATAAAAATACTGAAAACCAGAAAAGACAAAAAGATAAAATATTTGATTTAATATTTTTGTAAATAAAGTCTCATTAATTAATTAGTTTTTATGCTAGGATTAACTTTAATATTTTCCAATAAATTTAAAATTTGTAGAATTAGGTTAATTACTTTTTATCTTTATCTTTTCTTTTATTAATTATTAATTGTTAATTATATATTTTTGTAAATAAATTGTATTAATTAACTAGGTTTAAATTTAGGTTAAATTTTAATATTTTTTCTTAATAAATAAAAGTTGTAGAATTAGGGTTAATTAATATTTTAATTTCATTTCATTCTCATTAAAATCATAAATACCAAAAAAACCTCAAAAATAATTTCTTTTTATTTTCTTTTAATTAATTTAATAATCATATTTTAATTTCATTAAGAAGGGTCCAACGCCCTCGCTTCCGATTTTAATTCTCTTCGCGTTTTATTTATTCTTTTAAATATTAATGTAATTCTCCCAAAGCCATGTAAATTAAATATTTATCTTTCGCATCTTTATTTCTTTATTCAAATCGGGTCCTGGATTTAATTTGGCGATATGGACCCGCGCCTTTGTAATAGTTTAGGAATTTTATATTTCTCGCAACCTTTAAACTGTTAATAAAATGCATGCAAGAATGAATGTCAAAATAAAAACAAAAGCGTAGATCACCCATGACATGACAAGACAAAATAAATGAACATGACACACAAATCACACACCACCCCTAGGGTACGCCTCACTGTTGCCTTGCCTTTCGAAAGGTGATCGTCGAGTAGAGGATGTCTTAGTAAGTCCTCATGATCCGGGAACCTGGCATGAGGGTAGCTTCTAAGGTGTCTTCCCATTGCTCTGGTGATCACCATGTCCCGAACCTCGAATTGACCCGAACACCTCCAACGGTGGTGCTACCTACCTCTCAATGGTGGGATGGCATTACTTTAAAGGACATTTACACAGACGAATTCCTTAGGGTAAGTAGACGACTCTAGATACTTGCTCTAAATTTCAAAACAAATTCAAAAAATACTTTTCACACCGACACCTTTTCAAAAAGCTTTCGAAAGCAATTTTTCAAACACTCTTGAGGACCGATACAAGAGTCGAACTGGAATTTTCAAAGAAACTTTTTTTAAAACCCACATTCAAAAGCAAACAAACCATTTTGAAAACACAATGAGCAAGTATCTAAGAGCCCATGGATAACCATGGATAGAAAGGGTGCTAACACCTTCCCTTTCTATAACCTACCTCCCGAACCGAGAGCAATCTCTATAAGGAATTTTTCTGTGCTTTTGTCCTTTCCATTTGGAGAAAATAAAAGACGGTGGCGACTCTTGCTTTCGCGACATTTCGCAAACCAGCGTTAAACAGTCAGTTCCAGATCCACCGATCACAGAACTGGCGACTCTGCTGGGGACTTAAACTTAAAGTGAGGTGTACCTTAGGGTTAGTTCATAACTGTGTTTTCAATTGTATTGACTTGTCTGCTTTAAATTTGTGGGTTGCATGGGAGTTACATAGATCCTAACCCGGATCTGGGGATACCCTGTTTAGGTAGCATAAGCTGTGAGGGACCTGTCCGGCATAGACCGACATGGGTGAAGCAGTGGCTACGTTGGTGTGGCACCTTGGTCTGTACCGATATCCCTTGTGTCGTAACAAGGAGAATATGGGTCTTCTGAGGAGTCATTAAGCACCAACAACCTTAGAACCTTAATTGACACAACTTGGCCATTAGAACAGTAGCAGTATGCTACGCCCATTGAGGCTAAACTCTCGTGATGGTTCTGGCTGCAAGAAAAGATTGCGATGCTGGAGTTATGACCGATTGAGGGTAGTCAATGATATTGGGATCCTCTAAGAACCCGGTTACTTTGGTAGGACAGGTATGAACCAACAAACTGAAAGAGGGTAATACCTAGACCTCATGCTGGCCTAAACTTTAAGGGTCTGCCTTGTGTGACTTGTGTGCCTTACCATGTTTGCCTTTGTATCTATTTGTGGTGTGCTTTATCATAACATCATAACATCATGAGCATTGCATGCATCCTGCATAAGGACTGACCATTTCAAAGACAAGAGGGTTTCACCTTTGCTCTGTTTTGTAGGATACCATGATGCCTGTGCGAAGGAATACTATCCGGTTCAACTTTGTTCATTCACCCGAGTTGCTTGAAGAGTTGGTTAGCAGAATTCCAAATACCACTTCCTTCATTCAGAGGCATGGTTCTCTCCTCAGTTTAGTCACTGCAAAGCGGGATCAACAGTTGATGAGTGTTCTGACCCAGTTCTATGACCCTCTGTACCAGTGCTTCACCTTTCAAGACTTCCAGCTGGTCCCTACCCTGGAAGAGTTCTCTGATTTTCTTGGTATCCCTATCTTAGATCAGACTCCCTTTACTGGTTGGGAAAAGACCCTCAGGCTTGAGGAGGTTGCTGCAGCTCTTCCGTTGACACATCAAGAGGTAATGGACAACTGGGTAACTAGAAGCGGAGTTAAGGGTTTCTTGGCCAAGTTTCTGATTGGTAAAGCAAACAGTTTCTGGAATGACCTGGACTTTAGGGCATATGAAGACCTCCTAGCTCTCTTAATCTATGGGCTAGTCTTGTTTCCTAATCCTGACAACTTCATCAATGTCACTGCCATAAGGATCTTTATGTCTCAGAATCCTGTACCCACTCTCTTGGGTGACATCCTGCAACAACTTCATGCTCGTACTGCCCCAAGACGAGGAACCCTGTGGTGTTGTATCCCTTTGTTGGTGAGGTGGTTTATTTCGCACCTCCCTAAGTTCGTACTGAAGAACCAAGAAGGAAGAGGTTGGGCTCATAGGTTAATGTCTCTCACCGATAAAGACATCATTTGGACTGGCAGAGGTTTGGATGAGATAGCTATCATTGATCGATGAGGGGAATACCCTAATGTTCCTCTGATTGGTACCCAAGGAGGAATCTCTTACAATCCATGTCTAGCACTCCGTCAGTTTGGAAGAGCCAGAAGAGCAGGCCCTCATGAGATGTTGGTGCCTCACATCAGTTTTGAGTTTCAGGTGGATAGTGACGAGCTGCGTCGTAGGTTCATCAAGGCTTGGGACAAAGTTCATAAAGCTGACCCACAAGAGTTGGGGCCAAAGACTTCATTACCTATGGAAGCCTACTACAAATGGGTTCGCATCCGTGCTCAGAAGTTAGGTATGCCATACGAAGCCATCAGACCTATCATTCTTGAGTATCCTGACAAAGATGGTGTTCCTCCAACTGTCCTTCCTCCTCAGATACCTACTGATTATGAGACATTAAAGAGGTCTTAGTCGCAACTGCGAGAAGAACGGGATTCTTACTGGGAAAAGTTCAACGAGCAGGAATTGAAGATCCAGAAGCTGACAAAGCAGTTGGAGAATGAGCGAGCTTTGAATGCTTACATCCATACTGAGAAGAGGAGACCATGGGATCAATAAGGAGCTCTGGATGTTCTTTTACAGTTTTACTTCCTTTTTTCAGTATTTCCCTTTTATGTAACGCCTAAGGGCAATCTGTTGAACAATTTAAGTTTCAAAGTTGAATCTAATGAAATGTGTTCCTTTTTTGTTTACAAAGTTGATTCCCGATTGTCTTTGAAAACATAAATCATACGCATTCCATTCATCATGTGCATAGCAGGTTTTCTTCTTTTCAGGTTGCTTACTGTTCTTCGCTGTTTATTTCAGCATCATGAATCCTGACTCATCATCAACCGAGATGTCCATCAAGGCTCTTCAGGCGCAGAATGCGCAATTTCAGGAACTAATCATGGGTTTGGCTCAGGGCCAAGAAGAGCTGAAGGCTCTGCTCCTAAAGAAAGAGAAGAAGAAGAAGAGGAGAACTGTCCTTTTCAACTCGGGCCGAAGGTTCGGCAACACTCTACAAAATGAAGAGGCTGGTTCTTCTATAGGCAAGGGTAGTCCCCAAGGGGGAAAAGGTCCTAGTCCGGTAGTCTCCGACAACGAGACTGATTTTGATGAGGAACAGTATCCTCTTGCAGAAGACAGATACAAGCAGTTGGAGGACAGACTGAATGCAATGGAGATCCAACAAGTGCCTGGGCTGGATTTCAGAGACTTGGGTTTGTCTACTGGTGTGATCATTCCTCATAAGTTCAAAGCACCATCTTTTACCAAGTATGACGGGGCGTCCTGTCCCAAGCTACACCTCAGGTCTTATGTGCGGAAGATTCAACCGTACTCAGTGGATAAGAATTTGTGGATCCACTTCTTCCAGGAGAGTCTTTCAGGGACTCATCTCGAATGGTTCTATCAGCTGGATGGGACCAAAGTTCGTAACTGGGAGGAGTTGGCTACTGCTTTCTATAAGCAGTATCAATATAATGCCGACCTTACCCCTACACGTACCCAACTCCAGGGTATGTCGCTAGGTTCAAGCGAAGGTTTTAAAGAGTACGCACAGAAGTGGAGGGATCTGGCCGGCAGAGTGCAGCCTCCGTTGACTGACCGGGAGTTGGTAGACATGTTCCTGGGGACCCTGTCTGGGCCATTTTTCAACCATCTCATCGGGAATTCGTCTGCAGGGTTCACTGATCTTATTCTGACTGGAGAGAGAATAGAGGCTGGGATGAAGTCTGGTAAAATTCAGAAGGGTGCATCGTCAAGTTCTGAGAAGAAGCCCTTCAAGAAGGAGGCCAGTGCGGTATATGGGTCTAGAAGACAAGAGAAGCCTGAGCGTCGCCAATCTGTCAACGCGGTGATGATTGCCAAGCCTGCTGCCGCTCCTCGGCAAACCAATCCTCAGAGGGCTGAAAGACCCAGGAGAGAGTTTACCCGTTTGAGTATGACTTTATCACAGATCTTGCCGCAGTTACTGTCCACCAACCTAGTGACTGTCAGAGAAGCCCCGAAAGTTGTGAACACTGCTTCCCCCAAATACAATCCGAATGCCCGTTGTGCTTATCACTCCGATAGCCCGGGACATTCCACTGATGACTGTTGGGCCTTGAGGAATAAGGTGCAAGACCTTATCGATGCAAAAGAGATACAGTTTGAAGCGCCTGAGAGGCCGAATGTGGTGACTGCTCCTATGCCCCAGCATGGAGTAAATGCTGTTGATGAAGATGTTTACGCTGTTTCTGTGAATGATGTAGCTACTCCCTTAATGACTGTCAAGAGGAACCTACTGCTGGCCGGTTTATTTCTGGGTTGCAGTGAGGGTTGCCTTTTCTGTGCTGTTTCTATCTCTGGTTGTCCTTTGCTGAAGTTGGGCATCCAAAGCCTAATGGACAGCAAAGAGATTCTGTTCAAGAAGTCCGATGTTCAGTTGGTTCCGGTAGAAGAAGTTTCTGTGGTTACAATCTTTAATAATCCAATCAAGGCTCTCCCAAGGAAGCCTGTTCAAATCATGACTGTCGCACCTGTTGTTATTATTGTTCCAGGGCCTCTCCCCTACGAGTCTGATAAGGCTGTCCCCTGGCACTATGGGGTAGATGTGTATGTGAATGGAATCAAACAAGAGTTCAACACTGGCACCAGCATCAGCAACATCACTGGTCCAGCCAAGGTTACCCGCAGTGGCAGGCTCTTCTCGCCTGACATTGCACCGCCCGCTATTCGAAGACCCCTCACTATAACACCTACAAGTGTATCTGTTCCTGTTTCTGATCAAGTCGTTTCCCCTGCTGCCGAGTCATCTAATGCTCGGGGCAAAGGGATTGAAGATGAGCCTGCCCGGATGGAGGCACCAAGACCTGTAAATGCTGAGGCCTCCCAACAAGAGATGGAGGAAATTCTAAAAATAATCAAGAAGAGTGACTTTAATGTTGTCGAGCAGTTGGGGCATACGCCCTCCAAGATCTCCATGCTCTCCTTGCTCCTGTGCTCAGAGGCCCATGCTAAGGCCTTGATTTCATTTCTCAAGACGGCCCACGTGCCACAGGAGACATCTGCAGTCCAGTTCACTGATTGCGTAGCAAATCTGACAACAGACAATGGTTTGGGTTTCTCAGATGCTGACCTTACTGCCAAGGGAAGGGACCATAATGACGCCCTGCATGTCTCTATTGAATGCAGGGGCACTACTCTGGCGCACGTGTTGGTGGACACTGGTTCTTCCCTAAATGTGCTACCCAAGAAAGCCTTAGACCGTTTGGATTGTGAAGGCCTGGAACTAAAACCTAGCAATATTATCGTCCGAGCCTTTGACGGTTCCAAGAGAATGGTTCATGGAGAGGTTGACATTCCTATTCGTGTGGGCTCTCAAGTATTCGACTCTACTTTCTATGTGATGGATATCCGTCCATCATATTCTTGTCTACTGAGTCGACCTTGGATCCACAAAGCTGGGGCAGTGACCTCTACCTTGCACCAGAAGCTAAAATACCCTGTCAGAGGGAAGATTGTCACTGCAGGGAGAGGAGGAGTATATGGTGAGCCATTTGAATTCCTTCAGGTATATTGAGATGGACGGGGAGTTTATTGAAACCCCCTTTCAGCATTTCGAAGAGGTACTTCCAACTTTAGCAGCAGCAGAAACAGCGGTCGAAGAGGATGTTCCTTTGAAGATGGCTTCCCTAAAGGATGCCCGGGCTGTGATTCAGAAAGGTGAATGTGCTAACTGGGGCAGGCTCCCTGACTTTACACAGAAAACTGACAAGTTCGGACTGGGTTTTACTGCAGAGGGACAGAAAGCTATGCGGAAGGCAAAGACCAGAAGACCTCCTGTGCTCATTACCAATCCAGGAGTGAATGCTATTGGGGAGGATAATGAAGTGGATGAAGCTGAGTTCGATAGCTGGATCTACCCGACAACTGAGGGCGGATCGACCAATTGGATTGCCAAGGACCATACTCCTGTTACTTTTGTTACGCAGTAATAAACTTCTTTGTTTTGTTATTTGTAATAAACAATTAAAACTCTATGGCCCGGTGTCTTACCCGAGGCACCGTGGTTTCATTTGTGAGGGCATATAAATTGTCATTTCATATATCATGATTAAAAATCTTGGACGTTTTCTCGCATTTCAAATCTTATGCTCCTTTTTCTGTCTTTCCTTCCTTTATATATTTCAAAACAGCTGTATTTACACACACTCACTCATACAGGTTTCAATCCACTCTGGATCTCACTGGTAACGACTCTGCTACTGCCAGTTATGACTTCGAAAATCCGATCAACTTAGTCGAAGACGAAGGTGAAGATGATTGCGAAGTGCCTGGCGAGCTTGCAAGACTGTTACTTCAGGAAGAGAGGGTATATTCAACCACATGAAGAGCCCGTGGAAACAATAAATCTGGGTACTGAGGCAGACAGAAAGGAGGTAAAGATTGGTGCCAACCTAGAGCTCAGCATGAAGCAACGGTTGACTCAGATGCTACATGATTATATGGAGATCTTTGCCTGGTCCTACGAAGACATGCCCGGGTTGGATACCGATATTGTGGTCCATCACTTGCCTACTAAGGAAGACTGCCCTCCGGTTAAGCAAAAGGTCCGTCGTATGCGTCCGGAGATGTCTGAGAAGATCAAAGCCGAGGTTATGAAACAGTTTGATACCGGGTTCCTTGCAGTGACTTCTTACCCTTAGTGGGTTGCTAATGTGGTGCCGGTACCAAAGAAGGACGGTAAGGTCAGAATGTGTGTCGATTACAGGGATCTGAACAGGGCTAGTCCCAAGGATGACTTCCCCCTACCTCACATTGATGTCCTTGTTGACAATACTGCTCAGCACAAGGTGTTCTCGTTCATGGATGGTTTTTCAGGTTATAATCAGATCAAGATGGCACCTGAAGATATGGAAAAAACTACCTTTGTTACTCAGTGGGGCACCTTCTGCTACAAGGTCATGCCTTTTGGACTGAAAAATGCTGGGGCAACCTACCAACGTGCCATGGTTGCCTTATTTCATGATATGATCCATCATGAGATAGAAGTGTATGTTGACGACATGATTGCAAGGTCCCAGACTGAGGAAGAGCACCTAGATCATCTGCAGAAGTTGTTTGACCTTCTGAAGTTGTACAAGCTGAGGTTGAACCCGAACAAGTGCACCTTCGGGGTAAGATCTGGAAAGTTGCTAGGCTTCGTTGTAAGTGATAAAGGTATTCAACTGGACCCTGCCAAGGTTAAAGCTATTCAAGAGATGCCAGTTCCTAAGACAGAGAAGGAATTCAGAGGCTTTTTAGGACGCCTGAATTACATTGCTCGGTTCATCTCACACCTGACAGCTACCTGTGAGCCAATCTTTAAGCTGCTGAAGAAAGATCAGGTAGTACGTTGGAATGATGAATGTCAGGCTGCTTTTGACAGAATCAAGGAGTATCTCCAAGAACCACCCATCCTTATGCCACCGGTTGAGGGGAGACCTCTGATACTATACCTGACAGTACTTGACAACTCAATGGGGTGTGTACTGGGGCAGCATGACGAGTCTGGCCGAAAAGAGCATGCCATTTATTACCTTAGCAAAAAGTTTACCGACTGTGAGACCCGATACTCACTGCTTGAGAAAACTTACTGCGCTTTGGTATGGACTGCTCGCCGGTTGAGACAGTATATGCTGACTCACACTACCTTGTTGATTTCAAAGATGGATCCCGTAAAGTACATATTTGAAAAGCCTGCTCTGTCTGGGAGAATAGCGAGATGGCATATGATCTTGACAGAATACGACATCCAGTACACGACCCAGAAAGCCATCAAGGGAAGTGTATTGGCAGACCACTTGGCACATCAGGCCGTAGACGACTATCAATCAATGAACTTCGAGTTTCCGGACGAGAGCATCATGATTGTGACTGATTGTGAAGTACCTGGACCGGATGAAGGACCTGAGGAAGGATCCCGATGGTCTATGCACTTTGACGGAGCCTCTAATGCTTTGGGTAACGGTATCGGCGCTGTAATCATATCTCCTCAAGGCACTCATACTCCACTCACTGCCCGACTATGTTTCAACTGTACCAACAACATGGCAGAGTATGAGGCGTGCATCATGGGTCTTCAAGCTGCGATCGACCTAAGGATCAAGTTTCTGAGTGTCTTCGGAGATTCCGCTCTCGTGATCAATCAAATCAAAGGAGAGTGGGATACGAAACATCCGAATCTTATTCCTTACAGAGAATGTGTGTTGACCTTGATCCCCCACTTTACAAAGATAACCTTTGAACATTTCCCAAGAGAGGAGAATCAGTTGGCGGACGCGTTAGCTACGATGTCTTCTATGTTCAAGGTCAAATGGGACAATGAGGCTCCCCAGATCACTATCTAGAAACTGGATGAACCGGCATACTGTTGTGATCTTGAGACTGAATTGGTGACTGAGAAGCCTTGGTACCATGAGGTGAAGAGATATTTGGAAGCTCAGGAATACCCTGAAGGTGCATCTGTCAATGATAAAAAGTTTCTGAGAAGGTTCGCGGCGAAATTCTTCCTTAGCAACGACATCCTGTACAAGCGAAACCATGATTCGACCTTACTGCGTTGTGTGGATAAGACAGAAGCAGAAAGGATCATGGAAGAGCTACATGAAGGGACCTTTGGTACACATTCCAGTGGGCACACTATGGCAAAGAAGATCCTTCGGGCAGGGTATTTCTGGTCCACCATGGAAGCTGACTGCTACCAACATTCTCGGAAGTGTCACAAATGCCAGATATATGCAGACAAGGTGCATGTTCCTCCAGTTCCTCTAAATGTTCTGACTGCGCCTTGTCCGTTTGCAATGCGGGGCATAGACATGACCGGTGAAATTAAACCTACGACATCTAACGGTCATCGCTTCATCCTGGTAGCGATTGATTATTTCACGAAGTGGGTCGAAGCAGCTTCCTACGCTACGGTAACCAAGACTGTTGTGGCACGGTTCATTCGGCACAACCTGATCTGTCGATACGGTGTCCCAGAAAGAATTATTACAGACAACGGTACCAATCTTAATAACAAGATGATCACTGAGCTCTGCGAGCAGTTTAAAATACAGCACCACAACTCTTCTCCTTACAGACCGAAGATGAATGGGGCTGTAGAAGCAGCAAATAAGAACATCAAGAAAATCGTGCAGAAGATGACAGTGACTTATAAAGATTGGCATGAGATGTTACCGTTCGCTCTACATGGGTACCGTACCTCAGCCAGGACGTCAACCGGGGAAACTCCTTTCTCCTTGGTTTATGGTATGGAGGCAGTCTTACCGATCGAAGTGCAAATACCCTCTCTCCGGATAATGAAGGATGCAAATCTGAATGAAGATGACTAGATCCAGACCCGACTTGATCAGTTAAACCTCATCGATGAAAAGAGACTTGCTGCTATCTGCCACGGTCAGACATACCAAAAACGGATGATCATGGCATTTAACAAAAATGTCAGACCACAGGAATATCAAGTTGGGGATCTAGTAATCAAGCGAATCATCCTTCCTCAGAGTGATCCAAGGGGCAAATGGACCCCTACATATGAAGGGCCATTTGTGGTTAAACATGTGTTCTCAGGAGGAGCCATGATTTTAACCAATATGGATGGTGACGACCTTCCTCACCCCGCCAATGCAGACATAGTAAAAAGATACTACGCATAATAAAAGACCCGCTAGGCTGACACGCCTAGGCAAAAATTAGGGCTTCCCGGCGAACCAAAAGGGTTCGGGCAAAATGAAGGGATGAAATAAAAAAATCTGTACACCCGACAAGTCGAAAACCTGAAAAGGCGGCTTGGGCAAAAATGGGTATCCCGGTGAACTGAAAACCCGAAAGGGCGGTCCAGGCAAAAGTTAGAGATAAAGCGTAATACTATGTCTCATTGGATCACTTTGCATCCAGAATCCGGTATCTACATCAAGTTCAGACGGCATCGATCAGTCAGCTTCATCTTCAACCAAGGTCATCAAGTGATGAGACGCTCAAAGATATAAAGGCGATAGCAGAGTTGAAACCCAGTGGATCATTCTTTTCACACAGCTGTTTTATTTTCTCTTGTACAAATTTGTGTAAACTCTTTTGTTCGGCGACGTTCCCCTACTAGGACGTCAGCCTCTTGTATATAAACGCCTATTTACAGGCAAATTCAAAAATCAATACAAATACACTTTTCAGTTAAAATTGCCAATTGTTTTTCCTTTTCTGTTTTGTTTTGCGAAGAACGTCCAAGGTTCAATTTGTGATATATGCATTGACAATAATTTGCTAACTCATGAATATTTGCATACGAAACAAAGGATTAATTACAGGTAACATTAGAAACAGGGGCAATAAAGAGTTGTCTAAGCAATCTAATTGTTCTATCCTCCAAGGTATCAAGGTGAGTTCAGTTGAAGAACATAACCAGTATATCCCAATTCCCCAGAGAGTGAGCCAGCAAGTCAGTGCACTCTCCCCAAGCAAAGCTATTATCAAACTTAAGGAAGTTGGGTACCCTCCCGCAGATCTCAACATTCTCCAGCAGTATATACGCATTCTTAACAAGCATCCCCGGCAATCTGGGTCTAAAGATTGTTCCCCGGCGGTATACCAGGAATTCATTGGAGTCATTTCCCCGGTACAATTCAAAACTTCCCCAAGAGAGTCCAATCTAGTTCCCCTGGAAAGTTGGAATCCATCTCCCCAAGCAGTAAGCTCATCCCCAGTAGATTCTGGAAGCTTATCCCCGTAGAGCACGAACGCATTCCCCGGCTTTATTCAAAGAGTTATTTCCTTACCAGGATATAACTGGGTTATCCTCAGCCAAAAGTCACGGAAACAGCGTCCTCGACGAAGTCTTTTTATCCCCAGCGAAGTCTATCAACACTTCCAACATAACAATGGTATCCCCAGTAAGTTATTATCAACAACTCAACAAAGTATCTCTCTCCCCACAGAGTATTGCTCCCCAGCAAAATTACCATCAACATTTCAGCAAGTACCTCTCTCCCACAGAGTATTGCTCCCCAGCAAGATCGTTAGAGTACTTTTCTCCCCGCAGAGTAATCCATTCGCCAAGTTTATTCCCCAACGGAGTTATCTTCTCCGACCGGTATTCTTGCAACTATCATCCCCAGCGGAAGCAAAGATCTAATTCTTCAATATCAGCCCAGGATTGACTTCCCGACACCCGTCAAGGATTTATTTCCCTAAGACAAAAACATACATTCATAAACATCGCATTTTCATACATTATAGCATGCATATACGCATCATATCTTACAAATCTCATTTATGTTGAGAACATCATTGCTTGATCCATATCATGCATGGCATATGACTGACCTTCACCTTTCAGGAAAGATTCAGTTAAGTTCTCAGCTATATTTCAAGACCTTGACCGGTTCAGTTAAATCGACCCTAAGATTTTTCTGTTTCTTATCCAGTCAAAGGCCTTCTCTGGTTTAGTCAGATCGACCCTAAGATCTCCCTGTTTCTTATCCAGTTGAAGATTTCAAGACCTAGCCTGGTTCAGTTAAATCGACCCTAAGATTTTTCTGTTTCTTATCCAGTCCAAGGCCTTCTCTGGTTCAGTCAGATCGACCCTAAGATCTCCCTGTTTCTTATCCAGTTGAAGATTTCAAGACCTAGACCGGTTCAGTTAAATCGACCCTAAGATTTCACTGTTTCTTATCCAGTCAAAGGCCTTCTCTGGTTCAGTCAGATCGACCCTAAGATCTCCCTGTTTCTTATCCAGTTGAAGACATTTCAAGACCTAGACCGGTTCAGTTAAATCGACCCTAAGATTTTTCTGTGTCTTATCCAGTCAAAGGCCTTCTCTGGTTCAGTCAGATCGACCCTAAGATCTCCCTGTTTCTTATCCAGTTGAAGATTTCAAGACCTAGACCGGTTCAGTTAAATCGACCCTAAGATTTTTCTGTTTCTTATCCCGTCAAAGGCCTTCTCTGGTTCAGTCAGATCGACCCTAAGATCTCCCTGTTTCTTATCCAGTTGAAGACATGACAAGACCTAGACCGGTTCAGTTAAATCGACCCTAAGATTTTCCTGTTTCTTATCCAGTCCAAGGCCTTCTCTGGTTCAGTCAGATCGACCCTAAGATCTCCCTGTTTCTTATCCAGTTGAAGATTTCAAGACCTAGCCTGGTTTAGTTAAATCGACCCTAAGATTTTTCTGTTTCTTATCCAGTCCAAGGCCTTCTCTGGTTCAGTCAGATCGACCCTAAGATCTCCATGTTTCTTATCCAGTTGAAGATTTCAAGACCTAGCCTGGTTCAGTTAAATCGATCCTAAGATTTTTCTGTTTCTTATCCAGTCCAAGGCCTTCTCTGGTTCAGTCAGATCGACCCTAAGATCTCCCTGTTTCTTATCCAGTTGAAGATTTCAAGACCTAGACCGGTTCAGTTAAATCGACCCTAAGATTTCACTGTTTCTTATCCAGTCCAAGGCCTTCTCTGGTTCAGTCAGATCGACCCTAATATCTCCCTGTTTCTTATCCAGTTGAAGATTTCAAGACCTAGACCGGTTCAGTTAAATCGACCCTAAGATTTTTCTGTTTCTTATCCAGTCCAAGGCCTTCTCTAGCCCAGCTAAATCGACCCCTAACAGATTTTCCTGATAAAGACTCAGTAGAAGATATCCAAGATTCTCTCAATGATACTGTTGAGGTTGAAGTCGCCCATGGTTCTCTCCCCGTTACTGCGGAGGTTGTAATCATCCCTAGATTCTCTCAACGTTACTGTTGAGGTTGAAGATATCCAAGATTCTCTCAGTGTTACTGTTGAGGTAGAAGTCATCCAAGATTCTCTCAGCGTTACTGTTGAGGTTGAAGTCGCCCAAGATTCTCTCAGCGTTACTGTTGAGGTTGAAGTCGCCCAAGATTCTCTCAGCGTTACTGTTGAGGTAGTAATCGTCCAAGGTTCTCTCAGCGTTCCTGTTGAGGTAGTAACTATCCCTGGTTCATTCATCACCTTTTTGAAGATCCAGATCCTGCTCCTGTAACCAGTCAGGACACACCCACACAGAGTTTGAAGACCAGCTCCTGTAACAGGTCAGGTAATCCTTTTCTTTTGCAGGTACGCAAGTTCTCGCTAAGGAATCTCTTACGCGATCTACATCCAGATGGCATCCATAAGCCCATCCACCTTCCATCATCTCTCAACATGGCATCTATAAGCCCATCATCCTATCCATCAATCTCCAAATGGCATCTATAAGCCCATTCCACCATCACACTACTATGTGAGCGCAAATTTCTGGGCACTCTAGTGTTCAATCATCTTCCACCTTCGGATTACGAAAGGCACGTCAGCCAATCTGCATCCTCAGGTCTAAGAAGATTGAACAGGGGCAACTGTTGTACCCTAAAATTTGCCCTCCCATATTCTTCAAAATTTGCAAAGAGCATGCTTCAAAATTCCCCAAGGGTTGCACAGTTGAAGGGCCTCCTAACAGTCAAAAACTAGGGTTTTGGTTCTGACAAAGAAAATGAAGTTTCCAAGGGTCCAATAAAGTCCCACATGCCTATAAACAGGGTCAAGCATCCTCATACCAAGTTTCAAGACTTACAACACAAAATTGCATAGTCAAAAACCCTAATTGCCCTACAGTCAACTGCAGGGGCAAAATGGTCATTTGACAGTCAAAAGTTCAAATTTTTGGTCAACATCTCATTTTGAAGACAAACATCATTTGATCAATGCTTGATCATGATTCTCAAAGCTTGGCTCAAAAAGTCTCAAGATGCAAAAGTTTCCATATTTGGATAGTTGAAAAAGTCAACTGTAACTTGACCAGGGCATAACTTCCACATGGATTATCAGAAAAATTCCATCCAAAGCTCATTTTGAAGAGAATAACATTTCCTACAACTCCTCTTCACACTTCAAGTCCAAGAAATGCTCTCACAAAAAGTTATCAATTTCAACATTATAGGTCATTTTCAAAAGTCAACAAAAAGGGACTTTAAGTCAAAGGCCATAACTTGAGATTGGTAAATCAAAATGACATGGGACCAAAGGCATTGGTTATAGGACTTCAAGACCTTTCCAAAATGTCCAAGAACATGAGAAAATCTTAAACATTGAGCAAGATATGACTTGTGGAAGTTGGGAAATTTTTGGGTATTTTGAAAAGTCAACTTTGCTTCAAATGTCTTAAAATTGCTAATGGGCTACATTTTCTTCCAAAATTCATCATCCAAAGCATGTGCACGACCACTTGGCCCAAAGGGAAGTTATTCATCATTTTTATTTATTTATTTGAATTTTTATTTGCTAATAATTCATTTAATTAATTAAAATATATGAAAAATACCAAAACAAGGTTTTCAAATCTTTTTGTGCAAGACAATCACTCATGATTCACTAAGGATTTCGTGCATATCAAAAGAGGAAAGAATTGGTGCAAATTGGCATGATTCTTCATGAAAAAATATTGAAAAAAGATTCACCAAAATCAAATCTTGAAAACCATTAAAAACAAGGCTATGGGCTTGGATTATTGATAAAATTCATTCCTTATACAAGTGCAAGCCTAACCCTAGTGCTGATAACCTCTGAGCTGCGCCAGGATTCAAGAAACACTTTTGCATTTTTTTGTGAAAAACTCAAGAACTGAAATCACGATTGCAAGGCTTTTCAAGGCAAGAAAACCATTCTATCACCTTCCTGAGATATCAAGGGAACTTCCTGAATCAAAATCATAAGCTCTAACACCAAGAAACGGTAGAAGCATGTCCCACTTTTCAGAAAAATATTCATAATCGTATCATGAATTACATACATTTTTCATGTGTTTTCTTTACTGATTTACACTAATTGATTTATTCTAAAGCTAACTGTATACTTTAATTGAGTTTTCCTCATCCATACGCGAATCCACCATTGGAGTGTTTTAGGGTTGCAGGGATTCAAATTTGGGGCTTTACGTTCAAAGAAAAATTGAGACACGAGACTGGTACCATTAGAACCAAGAGCTTCCAACGAACTCAATGATGGGGTCGCGCCCAATTTCTGATCAAAGACGGGCTAATCGCTATTTTTCTATATGCCATGTAGTGGGGGTTTAAAACCCCCGCTATTTAAATGTAATTTTTGTTTCAGGTACAAAAGCCATGGAGAAGATGATGAAGTGTAGGCCAATGATTGGATCATTTGAACTTCGCGCTGAAATTGTCCATTAACTCCTGATTTGCCTTATGTTATTTGTTTCCTATAATATAACCAAAGCGCGTAGTTGGATCAGCTGGCAAGCACGTGGATTGGTAATCTCTGGGACCTGGGTTCGAATCCCAGGTCCCCCTTTCTATTCCATGTTATTTTTCTAATAATGCTTCTGTGCAGTTTCAATACAAGCGTCCACCATACGTCCCTCATCCAGGCGTGCCACGCGCTTATTGAGATCCATCAAAGGGCTATGATTTGGAGACTATCATGGACATGAGTCAGACGCGTCACACGCTAGTCAAAAAGTCAACAAGGCCAAAGGGTCATTGGGCCAGAATTGCTACAATTATACCTCCTGATTGGGGGCAGAACCCCCCCTTGGTATTGTATTCCTTTTTATTTCCTTTATCTTATTTTTTTTTATTATTTGTTTTAATTCCATTATTTTCTTTTAATTCAATAAAAAATTAATTTCACATAAAAATACTGAAAACCAGAAAAGACAAAAAGATAAAATATTTGATTTAATATTTTTGTAAATAAAGTCTCATTAATTAATTAGTTTTTATGCTAGGATTAACTTTAATATTTTCCAATAAATTTAAAATTTGTAGAATTAGGTTAATTACTTTTTATCTTTTTCTTTTCTTTTATTAATTATTAATTGTTAATTATATATTTTTGTAAATAAATTGTATTAATTAACTAGGTTTAAATTTAGGTTAAATTTTAATATTTTTTCTTAATAAATAAAAGTTGTAGAATTAGGGTTAATTAATATTTTAATTTCATTTCATTCTCATTAAAATCATAAATACCAAAAAAACCTCAAAAATAATTTCTTTTTATTTTCTTTTAATTAATTTAATAATCATATTTTAATTTCATTAAGAAGGGTCCAACGCCCTCACTTCCGATTTTAATTCTCTTCGCGTTTTATTTATTCTTTTAAATATTAATGTAATTCTCCCAAAGCCATGTAAATTAAATATTTATCTTTCGCATCTTTATTTCTTTATTCAAATCGGTTCCTGGATTTAATTTGGCGATGTGGACCCGCGCCTTTGTAATAGTTTAGGAATTTTATATTTCTCGCAACCTTTAAACTGTTAATAAAATGCATGCAAGAATGAATGTCAAAATAAAAAAAAAGGCGTAGATCACCCATGACATGACAAGACAAAATAAATGAACATGACACACAAATCACACACCACCCCTAGGGTACGCCTCACTGTTGCCTTGCCTTTCGAAAGGTGATCGTCGAGTAGAGGATGTCTTAGTAAGTCCTCATGATCTGGGAACCTGGCATGAGGGTAGCTTCTAAGGTGTCTTCCCATTGCTCTGGTGATCACCATGTCCCGAACCTCGAATTGACCCGAACACCTCCAACGGTGGTGCTACCTACCTCTCAATGGTGGGATGGCATTACTTTAAAGGATATTTACACAGACGAATTCCTTAGGGTAGGTAGACGAATCTAGATAGTTGCTCTAAATTTCAAAACAAATTCAAAAAATAATTTTCACACCGACACCTTTTCAAAAAGCTTTCGAAAGCAATTTTTCAAACACTCTTGAGGACCGATACAAGAGTCGAACTGGAATTTTCAAAGAAACTTTTTTTAAAACCCACATTGAAAAGCAAACAAACCATTTTGAAAACACAATGAGCAAGTATCTAAGAGCCCATGGATAACCATGGATAGAAAGGGTGCTAACACCTTCCCTTTCTATAACCTACCTCCCGAACCGAGAGCAATCTCTATAAGGAATTTTTCTGTGCTTTTGTCCTTTCCATTTGGAGAAAATAAAAGACGGTGGCGACTCTTGCTTCCGCGACATTTCGCGAACCAGCGTTAAACAGTCAGTTCCATATCCACCGATCACAACAGTTCAATTTTGCCCTAGCACAATCGATTTTTGGACCTCTTGAGCAATTGACTGACCAAACTTCCTCTGCAAGGCTTGAAATTTGACATAGATGAACTTGAGAACATATTAGGATATTGTGGAGAACTTGAGGTCATTTGGATGCAAGGAACTTGATGCAACACAAAACCCTAATTTGAGATTGACTGCCTTAGGAGATGACTTGACTGTCTAACTCTTGAGTAATCTTGAGCCATTTGGAGATTATTCTTGCAATGTCTTGGGAAATATGAGAGGGGAAATTTTGGGGTACAACAGCTTCCTATACGGACCATGGGTATCAATAGCAAACTTCTTCTCATAAACAAATTGTCTTCCCACCAGCATGTTAAATCTCTCTTCAGCATCCGCGCTCACAAGGCCACGCTCATCAAAGCTACGTGATTGGATCGAGCTATTGCGTTCGGTCTCCCTCAAAAGTTTCAAGCGGAAATCCTTTTTTGGACCCATCTGCAAGACATGAAACCAACACAAAACAACAGAGCATCTTCTTGTCAAAAATCAAAATAATACAATTTTTCAGAATTTACATGAAAAATCAAAGATGTTGATTCTACCTTGCATCGTCGTGCGATGCGTCTTGTCACCTGGCGACAACCTGCAAATTTTGCAAATTTTTTGCAGATTTCACATGAACAAACAAGAGTGTTTCTACTAACTAGCATCGCCGAGCGATGCATCCTGTCGCCGGGCGATAGCCTGTGAAATTTTGAAAAATTCTGCAGAATTTCACATCAATCTCTCATGTTTTAAATTTCCAGCAATTTCAAGGCATTTTCATGGTGAATCATAATTTTTAACACTTTCTAACCACATGCATCATCATCATAATCATAAAATTATTAGTTCCTAACCTAACTTTTTTCAATAATGGTAAAACCTACCACTTTCCAATCACAAAAAAGAGAAGAGAAAATTTTACCTTAGATTCTTGGAGTGTGGAATGAAGGTTCAAGGTGAATGATTGGAAATAAATTTTGGGAATAGGGAAGCAATGAGGCAATGAAAAATTTTTAGGTCAAAATTGTATTGTAACACATTGTTAACCCGTGGGCCTATTTGGCCCAACAAAGAAAAGTGAACTGAAACACACAACAGAAGTGCACTGAAAAATCAGCGTCGCCCGATGACAACTTCCATCGCCTGACGATGCTAGGCAGAAACTGAACAAAATATTATGTTGGAGAATTTGTTCCAAAATTCTGTTCTACAGCAAATTGAAGAAAATAACACACATAAAACAAAAATACTTACAGTGTTAGGGTGCCTCCTAATAAGTGCTTTGTTTAACATCGTTTCGAGCTCGACAGTCTACGGTGATTCACAAATCACCGAGACGGACCACACTTGTTTCGCGAATTACCTTTCCTTTGAGATGGGATCTTCTAACGCTATTGCTCCATAATGCTTGACTTCTTTTACCACGAAAGTCCCCGACCATTTTGACTTTTATTTGTCCGTGTTGAACCCCAAAATTTGCCTTCCCATATTCTTCAATATTTATCAAGAATCATCTTCAAATGGTTCAAGATTTCTCAAGGGTTGCACAGTCCAAATGCCTCCTAAGCCAGTCAAAATTAGGGTTTTGGTTCTTTCAAGAAATTTGAGGTTTTCAATGGCTCAATCAAGTCTCATAGGCCTACATACATCCTTAAGCATCTACATGCCAAGTCTCAAGGCTCACAGTGTCAATTTGCACAGTCAAAAGCCTTATTTGACCCACAGTCAACTACAGGGGCAAAATGGTCATTTTGCAGTCAAAAGTCAGAATTTTTGGTCAACATATTATTTTGAGTTCACAATCATCATTTGATCAAGTCTTGATCATGATTCCACAAGGGTAGCTCAAAAATCATCAAGATGCAAAAGTTACTATTTTTGGACAGTAGAAAAGTCAACTGTATCTTGACCAGGGCATAACTTTTTCATGGTTCATCAGAAAAATCCCATCCAATGCTCATTTTGAAGGATATGACATTTCCTACAATCCATCTTCACACTCCAAGTACAAGAAATGCTCTCACAAAAAGTTATCAATTTCTACATTATAGGTCAATTTCAAAAGTCAACAAAAATGCACTTTAAGTCAAAGACCATAACTTGAGATTGGTAAATCCAAATGACATGGGACCAAAGGCATTGGTTAGAGGACTTCAAGACCTTTCCAAAATGTCAAAGAACATGTTCATATGATCAAAATTGAGCAAGATATGCATTGGAGAAGTTGGGAAATGTTTGTGAATTTGCAAAAGTCAACTTTGCTCAAAACACTTTGTTTTTGCTAATGGGCCTCAAATTTCTTCTTGAAACTTTATCCAAGGCCTATGCACGACCCATCAAGCTTAAATTGAATTATTTTCTTATTTTTTATTAATTAATTGGATTTTTAATTGATTTTAATTCATTTAATTAATTTAAATTGTAGGAAATTCAAAGAAATGTTTTTTTCAATCTTTTGTGAAGCAAACAAGCTCAAGATATGCTGGAAATTTATGTGCAAATCAAAGGGACAAGAATCTCCAAGTTTGACAAGTTTTTCCAATCAAAAAGATTCAAAAAGATTTGATTTTCAATCAAATATACAAACATCAATTCCATGGATTTCTTGGCCAAGATTTAACCTAATTCTCTTCCTCTATAAATACACAAGTCAACCCTAATGCATTGGACGTGAATTTGCTGCAAGAAAGCCATAATCACATTCAAAAAAATCCAAGAAAAAGTGAAAACTGATTTCCACATTCTAACGTGATTCAAAGCTTTTTATTGTTTCTAATACATTGCAGGGGTTCCCAGAGACATATTACAATCAAAACCAAGTGCTAAAGATCAAGGAACCGTTGTTTACAGTCACACGGTTTGCATACTTTTCTCATAATCGAAACTCATGATTCATAAGCTTTTAACATGATTTATGTTTTGTTTTGTATTGCTTGAGTTCATATAAAGCTAATGGTATTGGTTAATTGGATTATAGTGTACAGAATCGTGAATTGCCATTGAAGAAATTTAGGGTTCTTGAGCTTCCAAATTGGGGCTTTATTATCCAAGAAAAATTAGAACCCCTAATGCATATGGTTAGAATCGTCAAGGCCAGACGAACACAGTGACATGCTCGCGAAATATTTATATAGCCTGTAGGGCTATTCGCTATTTTTCCTCATGATGCTTTGTGGGGGGTAAAACCCCCGCTATCTATTTGTCTTTTACAGGAAAAAAGGAAGACGATGATGAGGTGGTGATGCGTGATTGGCTAATTCAAAAGCGCGCGTGTTTTAGTTTGTGTTTCAGCATATTACTTATTTTGTATATATTATAATTTTTTATCATTATTATAACAAAAGCAAGCAAATGGCTCAGTGGATAGGGTGATGGCTGTGTATCATTGGGACCTGGGTTCGATTCCCAGGTCCACCTAAAAGCTCTATATTATTTTTCTTAACGTGATTTCATGCAGGCTTCACAAAGTGGTTTACCATGTGCCTCAATCACCCACGTGCCATGTGGCTGCCAGCATAGATCCAGTGGTCAGGAGATAAAGAACACCATATTCTCTGGTCAAAGCATGCGTGGATGATCTCAGAAAGTCAAAGCAGGCTTGAAACAAATAGGCCAACAATTGCTTACTAACCTTCTAATGGGCCAACACACCCCCCTGGTTTCTTATTTTCTTATTTTCTTTCTTTTTATTTTCTTTTATTAACTATAATTATTATTATTGTTTAACTCACAAATTATTATTTTCATAATAAATTCAGAAACCTAAATTTTTTTTATTATTATTATTTATTAATTTCACTATTAATTATTTTTTGTAAATAAATACTAATATAACTAATTTAGTTTAATTAGGTTAAATTTGACTTTTTTTTACAATAAATAAAATAAATTTAGAATTAGGGTTTTTGACAACTTTTAATCTTTTTTTTATTTTATTTTCATTAAAACATAAAAAACTAAAAAATACTTTTTTCTTTTAATTATTTAATTAATTAGAATTAGGTTTAATTAATTGCAAAAAAGGACCAAAATTCCATTCTTTTCTCAAAAAGGGTCAAAACCCTAAGACTTTTCCCGATTCAATTCCTATTCGCACATTATTATTTTTGATTATATTCATGTAACTGTTCCGAGAATGTAATAGATAATTAGGACTTTTATCGCTTTCTTTATTTTCCCGCATTTATTTTTTCAAAGGGTTGCTTTTGGCGATGTAAATACCCGACGCCTTGTAATAGCGTAGATTTACTTTCCGCAATTTATTTTCCGCACAATTATTAACTGTTAACTATGCATGACAAGACTTGCCTGAAAAATAAAATCAACTCGTAGCTCACAATAACATGTGCAAATATAATCTAAACTGAATCCTGACACACTCGCACATGCCACTCCTAGGGTACGCCTCACTTGGTTGCCTCGACGTGGTCATTGAGTATAGGGTGTTTTAGAGGTCGCCCTCCTGTCTAAAGATCCAGTTGCCTCGAAACGGTTGCCTCGGATAAAAAAGGATCTAGGACATTAGGGTTACCGCTAAGGCGTCCTACTATTGCTTTGGTGACCACACATGTCCCTATAATCGAATTGACCCGAATAACTCCAATGACGGTGCTACCTACTTCTCAATAGTGGGATAGTGCTGTCTAAAGGACATTTACACAGCTTAATTCCTTAGAGTAGGTAGATTTCTCCTGGGTACTTGCTCTTTCAAAACAAACAAAACAACTTTTCGCACATACACTTTCAAAAAGTTTTCAAACAAATACTTTATACACTCTTGAGGACTGATACAAGAGTTACTTAGAAGTTTTCAAACTAAACTTTTTCAAAACCCACAAACACAAGAAAAGCAAACATCTTTTGAAAATATAGTGAGCAAGTACCTAAGAGCCCGTGGATAACCACAGATAGAAAGGGTGCTAACACCTTCCCTTTCTATAAATCTACCTCCCAAACCGAGAAACATCTCGAAAAGGAATTTAGCTGTGCTTTTGTCCTTTCCTTGTTGGAGAACATAAAAGACAGTGGCGACTCTTGCTTACCGCGACATTTCGCGAACCAGCATTCCAAACAGTTAGTTCTATTTCCACCGATCACAGTCCGAAAATAACTTGACCCAAGAATTGAACAATAAAACCAATTTAACAACTTCAAAATGCTTTGGATTGATTTTCTTATCATGATACTTCTTGACTTTGTCTTTGTAAATCCTAGAAGATTCATAAGCTTGCAATATCAACTCATCTAATTCATGCAACTCTTCTTTCCTCTTCGAGCCAGCTTGATCTTGATCAAAATTAAAAAACTTAAATGCCCAAAAAGCCTTATGTTCAAGTTCCACCGGAAGATAACATGATTTCCCGTAAACCATTTGAAACAGAGTAAGACCCGTCAGAGCTTTGAATGTTGTACGATATGCCCAAAGAGCTTCGTCCAACTCTAAAGACCAATCTTTTCTTGACGAAGAAACGGTTTTCTCAAGAATTCTTTTTATTTCCCAGTTTGACACTTCGGCTTGGCCATTGGTTTGAGGATGATACAGTGTAGCAACCTTGTGCTTAACTCTATAATGCTCCAATACTCTTTTCAATTGGGAATTACAAAAATGCGAACCTCCATCACTTATCAAAACTCTCGGAGTACCAAAGCGTGTGAAAATGTTTTTCTTTAAGAATTTAATCACAGTTTTGGCATCAGCTTTTGGAGATGTTATTGCCTCAACCCAGTTTGACACGTAATTCAAAGCTACCAATATGTATTCATTAGAAAATAAGGAAGGAAATGGATCAACAAAATCTATTCCCCAACAATCAAACACCTCCACTTCAAGCATGTTTTGAAGAGGCATTTCATGTATTTTTGTCATTCCTCCCATTCTTTGGCAACTATCACAACTTTTTCCATGTTCAAAAGAATCTTTAAAAACTGATGGCCAATAAAACCCAGACTATAAAACCTTTTCTACTATCCGGTCACCACTAAAATGTCCACCATAAGGGGAATTATGAAAATGCCACAAGATGCTTTTCGCTTCATCCCACACGAAATACTTTGCATCTCGAAGAAACTTTTTCTTTTGTTGAGCATTGAAATCTTCCGAAATGACACCTGTAGCTTTGAAATTTTCCAAATTTGTGAACCAAGGTCTTTCTTGAACCATCATTAGTTGCTCATCATGAAATGACTCCTCTATTTCTTTTTCATTGATTGTGACATCTATATTGACCAAATGAGATAAGTGATCTGCTACCAAATTTTCGGATCCTTTCTTATCGCAAATTTCAAGATCAAATTCTTGCAATAAAAGGATCCATCAAATAAGAATTTGTTTTAAATCAGGCTTGGTAAGAAAATATTTTATCACCGCATGGTCGGTATAGACTACAACCTTTGACCCAATGAGGTAGGATCTAAATTTTTCCAATGCATACACTATAGCTAACAATTCTTTTTCAGCTATTGCATAGTTAATTTGTGCTTCATTAAGAACTTTGCTAGCATAGTGTATAGCATGGACAAAATTTTCCTTTTCTTTGACCAAGAACCGCACCAATGGCATAATTGCTAGCATCACACATTAATTCAAAATCCATTTTCCAATTTGGTGCCGCGATTATGGGTGCGGTTGTAAAAGTTTGTTTCAAATTGTTAAAAGTTATAAAACAAGCATCATAAAAAATAAAAGACTTATCTTTGTTGAGAAAGTTGCTCAATGGTCTTGCAATTTTGGAGAAGTCTTTGAGCATCATCAAAAATAAAATACTTATATTTGTTGAGAAAGTTTCTCAATGGTCTTGCAATTTTGGAGAAGTCTTTGACAAATCTTCGGTAAAAGCCTGCATGACCCAAAAAGCTTTGGATTCCTTTCACGTTCAATGGTGGTGGCAATTTCTCGATAACCTCCACTTTTTTTGGTCAACTTAGAGCCCCTTGGATGAAACTTTGTGACCAAGAACAATGCCCTCGGTAACCATGAAGTTACATTTCTCCAAATTAAGCACTAAGTTGGATTCCACACATCTCTTCAACACAGTATCCAAATTTTTTAAACAAAGATCAAAAGATGCCCCAAAAATAGAAAAGTCATCCATGAAAACTTCCATAGTCTTCTCAATAAGATCGGAAAATATGGCTTGCATACACCTTTGAAAATTTATCGGTGCATTTCACAAAACAAAAGGTATCCTCCTATACGCAAAAACTCTAAACGGACAAGTGAAAGACGTTTTCTCATGATCTTTCGGATTTACCAAAATTTGGTAATACCCGGAATACCCATCCAAAAAACAATAGAACTCTTGGCCCGATAACCTTTTTAGCATTTGATCCATAAAAGGAAGAGGAAAGTGATGTTTCCTAGTTTCTTGATTAAGCCTCCGGTAATCGATACACATCCGCCATCCCGTTATGGTTCTTGTCGGAATCAATTCATTCTTTTCGTTTCTTATCACGATCATTCCACCTTTTTTTGGAACCATATGCACCAGACTCACCCAAGTAGTATCAGAAATAAGATAAATCATCCTGGCATCCAATAGTTTCACAACTTCCTTTCTCACAACCTCTTTCATTGTCGGATTCAAGCGTCGTTGCGATTGAGCTATGGGTTTGAAATTCTCTTCCATAAAAATCTTATGCATACAATAAGTCAGGCTTATGACTTTTAAATCCACTAAAACCCAACCTATTGCACTTTGATTTTATTTTAAAACTTTAACTAAACAATGCTCTTCCTTCTCCGATAAAGCATTACTAATGATTACCAGTTTGTTACCACCATCATCAAGAAACGCATACTGTAAGTGAGACGATAACATATTCAATTCAATTTTGGACTCTTCTTCTTTAGCTTCTTTCTTCAAGATTTCAACTTCTTCCTCCCAAGATTGAACTTCTTCTAACGCTTCAAGTTCTTTCACACATTCTTCCAACTCCTTTTCTTCACGAACATCAAGAACTTGAATAATATTATTCAATGTTCTCCCAAGAGGTGTTAAAAGACGAACTTCACTAGAAATATCCCAAATATATTATTCAATAGCATCGAATTTAAAACAAGCTCCCCTGTCATTAGAATGTTTCATAGCTTCAAAGATATTAAAACTTACTTCTTCATCTTGAACTCAGACCTTCATCAAACCATCATCAATGTTGGTCATCTTTCTTGCGGTCTTTGTTGTACCCCAAAATTTTCCCTCCCATATTCTTCAAGATTTGCCAAGATTAATCTTCAAATTTCTCAAGATGGCCCAAGGTTTGGACAGTCAAATCACCTCCTAAGGCAGTCAAATCAAATTAGGGTTTTGTGTTGCACTAAGGTCCTCATATAAAAATGGCCCCAAGTGCTTCCCAATTTCTTAATATCTTATTAAGTTCATCCATGTCAAATTTCAAGCCTTGCAGAGAAAGTTTGGTCAGTCAATTGCTCAAGAGGCCCAAAAATCGACTATGCTAGGGCAAAAGTCAACTGTGACCTACAAATAGTCAAACCTCAAGAATTTTGGTCAACATTCTCATTTTGAAGGATAAATCATCATTTTATCAAGGTTTGATCATGATTCATCAAGGGTTGCTCAAAATTCATCAAGATTCAAAAGTTGCTAAATTAGGGTTTTGTAGGAAAAGTCAACTCAACTTTGACCAAGCATAACTTTCTCATACTTTATGAGAAATGACCCATCCAAATCTTATTTTTAAGAGGATGCAATTTACAACAATCCATATTCACACCTCAAGATCAAGAAATGCTCTCACAAAAAGTTACAAATTTGGACATTATAGGTCATTTTTGAAAGTCAACAAAAACACCTTTTTTGCCAAAGATTATAACTTGAGCATGGAACATCAAAATTAGATGATACCAAAAGGGTTGGTTAGAGGACATATCACGGTTTCTAAAACGTCCAAGAACACCTCCAAAAGTTCAAAATTTAAGAAGTTATGCATTGTTGAAGTTGGACATTTTTCCAAAACTGCCAAAAGTCAACTATCCTCAAAACTCTAATTTTTGACAAAAGGGCCCACTTTTTTCCACTTGATTTAGTCTTGTCATGCCACACACGTGTCCCATCTTTAATTTAATAACCAAACACTTATTGTTCTATTTTATTTAATTTTTATTGATTTAATTCATTTTTAATCTATATTAATTCTAATAAAATCCAAAAATTATTGAAATGGTATCTTTGTGATTTGTACAGCTTGCAAATATCATGTGACAACCAACCAACTCGTGCCAAGGCTCATTCAAGCACAAAATCTCATATTTGGCTTATTTTTGGAAAGCTTTTCAATGGTGATAAAATCCAATCTTCAATCTTGAATGCACTTGATTTTAGATCAAAAAACCAACCCTAATTCACTCTATAAAATTCACATAAGCCTCACAAATCAAGAACACTCATAGAACTCTGCAGAAACGGCCACACCACTTTGCAAAAAACCTTGAAAAAGTGTGAGATCAAAAACCACATTGGAGGCAGATTCAGGCCAAAAGAACAACGCAGCTCTCTTCCTTGACATTCAATGGTGCTACACCAATCAAAAGGAAGCCTTTTCATCACCTACATCACACTATAAGTCATCGTGAACTGGCCTCTGAACATGGAATCCAAACCTCCAATTCTTGCACCTTTTCTTCAAAATATTGGCATATTCATGTTTGTTATTTGATTTAGAACATTTTTGCATTATTCAATTTCATTATTGGATCCTGTATCATGATGCTCGAACCTAAGGTTCATGTTCTTATGTTTTAGGCGTTTTTTATATAGGAAAAATCAAGGTGAATGGTGGTTACAAGGATGATGAGGAGGCAGAGACGAACATGTCTGTGATCTTGGATAGCGTTTTCATGGCCTGGAGACAATTTTTGAAACGTCCTACGAAACTTCCTGCGGATATAAATCTGCAGGTAATCGAACCAAGATTTGTGAAGAAGATAAAGATGTGTCATAGCGTGATTGGCCAATTTAAATCTTAAGCGCGTTTTTTTATTTTTGCCAGCATATTAATTGATTTACATATATTATAATTAGTTCCTATTCCAATAACGAATGATCAAGTTAGTTGAGTTGGTTGAGCGTGCAGGCAATGAGAATTGGGACCTGGGTTCGAATCCCAGGTCCCCTAAAACCTTGTTTATTTTTCTTCTTCAGGTATTCCCATGTGACGTTCAAATAGTGGACCACTATGCGCTTGCAGATCTGGAAGGCTACGTGGCTTGCAAAACAGATCCAATGGTCTAGATGGAAGGACTACCATAAGCCAGAGTCAACAAGCATGTGGGCTATTCAGAAAGTCAAAGCAGGCTAATTGGATTTGGGCCAAAGAATTGTTGATCTTACTTCCAAATTGGGCCCAGCACCCCCGTGAGTTTGCTATATTTTTATTTCTTTTCATTATTTTTCTATTGCTTTTTATTATTATTATTAAAAACTAACAAATTAATTAACAAACTAATTTTTTTTTATAAAATCATAAAACACCAAAAAATAATATCTATTAATTTCATTATTTATTTTTGTAAATAAAAATTAACCAATTAATTTAGTTTTAAATTAGGTTTAATGATAATATATTTTGCAATAAATTAAAATTGATTTAGAATTAGGGTTTTGATATATTTTTACCTTTCTAATTTTATTTCCTTAATTAAAATAAAAAACTCAAAAATATTTTCTTTTAATTAATTAACTCCATTTTTAATTTAGACTTAATTCTTAATTCAAAAAATAACAAAAAATATGTTTTATTTGATAAAAATGGTCAAAACCCTAGGACTCTCCGATTCAATTTTTCTCGCGCGCATATTATTTTTGATCCATATATTGTAATTGCTCCGAGGATGTAATAGTTTTAACTTAAGATTTTATTTACCGCTTTTATTTACTTATCGCAATTTAATTTTCAAGGGTTTGTTTTTGACGATGTAAATACCCGACGCCTTGTAATAGCTTAGCTTTATTTTCCCGCAATTTAATTTCTGCAACCATTAACTGTTAGATGTTTGAATAATAGGCTATGCATGACAAGATCAATCTTAATTTAAAATCAACAGTAGCTCACCATGACATGTAAAGATAATATAACTGAAAATTGACACACTTGCACATGCCACTCCTAAGGTACACCTCACTTGGTTACCTCGAACGTGGTCATTAAGTATAGGATGTTTTAGAGGTTTCCCTCTTGTCCAAAGATCATAAGTTGCCTCGAAACAGTTGCCTCAGAAAAATGATCTAAGACATTAGGGTTACCGCTAAGGCATCCTAACATTGCTTTAGTGACCACACGTCCCTTAATCGAATTGACCCGAAAACTCCGACGATGATGCTACCTACTCCTCAATAGTAGGATAACATTATCTAAAGGACACTTGTACAGTTTAATTCCTCTTTGAGTAGGTAGATGGTTCTTAAGTACTTGCTCCTTTTAAAACAAAACAAATTTTTTTTGCACTTACACTCCTTTCAAACAAAAAAAAAATCTTTTCAAACCCACAAACACAAAGAAAGGCAAATTTTTGAAAACATAGTGAGCAAGTACCTAAGAGCCCATGGATAACCACAGATAGAAAGGGTGCTAACACCTTCCCTTTCTATAATCTACCTCCCGAACCCGAGAAACATCTCAAAAAGGAATTTTTCTGTGCTTTTGTCCTTTCCTTGTTGGATAAAACAAAAGACGGTGGCGACTCTTGCTTACCGCGACATTTTGCGAAAACAAACACTAATGCGAACCAGCATTCCAAAACAGTCAGTTCTCATTCCCACCGATCACAGAACTGGCGACTCTGCTGGGGAGTTAAATAAGTGAGGTGTACCTTAGGATTAAATCACTATGTTTTCAATTGTATGCTTTGTATGCTTTAATTTTGTAGGCTTGTATCGGAGTTCTATAGATCCTAACCCGGATCTGGGGATACCCTTTAGGTAAGTAGCAATAAACTGTGAGGGATCTGTACGGCGTAGACTGATACAGATGAAGCAGTAGCTACGTTGGTGTGGCACCTTGGTCTGTACCGATATCCCTTGTGTTGGAACAAGGAGAATATGGGTCTTCTAAGGAATCATTAAGCACCAACTGACCTTAGAACCTTAAATTGACCAACTTGGCCATAGAACAGTAGCGGTATGCTACACTCATTGAGACTAAACTCTCGCGATGATTCCAGCCGCAAGAAAAGGTTGCTAAACTAGAATTATGACCGATTGAGGGTAGTCAGTGATATTGAGATCCTCTAGAACCCGATTACTATTTTTAGGACAGGTCTTAACCAACTGAAATTGAAAGAGGGTAGTACCTAAGCTTCACGCCAGCCTGAAATCTAAGGGCTCTCAGTGTGACTTGTGTTCCTTTACCATGTTTGCTTTTTGTGAATACTTGTGGTGTGCCTTTACCATGACATCATGACATCATAACATTGCATACATTTTGCATAAGGACTAACCTATTTCAAGGACAAGAGGGTTTCATCTTTGCTCTATTTTGTAGGTCATCATGATGCCCATGCGTAGGAATACTATCCGGATCAACTTTGTCCAAGTACCTATCCTGCTTAAGGAGTTGGTTGTCAGGATTCCAGACACTACTTCCTTCATCAGAAGGCATGGCTCTCTTCTCAGTTTGGTCACCTCGAAGTTGGACGAACAAATGATGAGCGTCCTGGTCCAGTTTTATGATCCGCTATACCATTGTTTCACCTTTCAAGACTTCCAGCTGGTCCCTACCCTGGAAGAATTCTCTGAGTTGCTTGGTATCTCTATTTTGGAGCAAACTCCGTTTACTGGTTGGGAAAAGACTCCTAGGCCCGAGGAAATTACGGTAGCCCTTCACCTGACCAAGGAGGAGGTAATGGCTAACTGGGAAACTATAAGCGGAGCTAAGGGTTTTCTGACTAAGTTTTTGGTTGACAAAGCTAATTACTTCTGGGACAGCCTAGACTTCAAGGCATACGAGGACATTCTGGCTCTCTTGATTTATGGTCTGGTATTGTTTCCGAATCCTGACACTTTTGTTGGTATTAATGCTATAAAGGTCTTTATCTCTCAGAATTTGGTACCCACTCTCTTGGGTGATATGCTGCATCAGCTCTATGCTCGTACTGCCCGAAAGCGGGGAACTTTGATGTGCTATGTTCCTTTATTGTCGGGGTGGTTTATTTCACACCTCCCTAAGTCCGTGCTGAAAAACAAAGAAGGAATGGGCTGGGCTTACAGGGTGATGGATCTTTCTAGTGATGACATTATCTGGACTCTCAAAGGTATGGATGAGGTGACTGTGATTGATCGCTGTGGAGAGTATCCTAATGTTCCATTAATCGGACTCCATAGAGGGATTTCTTACAACCCATGTTTAGCTCTCCGTCAGTTTGGAAGGGCCAGAAGAGAGGGGCCTCATGAGATGTTGATGCCTCATATCATCTTTGACTTTCAGGGAGATAGTGACGAGCTGCGTCATAAAGTCATAAAGGCTTGGGACAGAGTCCACAAATCTGACCCACATGAGTTGGTACCTAAAACTTCTCTGCCAATGGAGCCATATCTCAGATGGGTCCGCATCCGTGCCTAGAAGTTAGGTATGCCATACGAAGCTGTCAGGCCTGTTACTCTTGAAGTTGCTAATGATGGGGGGGGGGGGGGGGGTTCCTCCAACTATCCTCCAACCTTATATGGCCACTGATATTGGGACACTGAAGAGGTCTTGGATGAAAATGCGGGAACAACGGGATTCTTATCGGGAGAGGTTCAATGAGCAGGAGCAAAAGATCCAGAAGCTGACCAGACAGTTGGAGAACGAGCGGATCCTGAATGATTATGTCCGCACTGAGAAGAAAAGACCATGGGAGCATTGATGGACTTTTGATGACTTCTTTTACAGTTTTCATTTACTTTTCAAAATTTCCATTCTTGTAACGCCTGAGGGCAAGTTGTTGAATAATTTAAATTTTGAAGTTCAAATCTAATAAAGTGTGTTTCCTTTCTTGTTTACAAATTTGAATCCCGATTGTCTTTGAAATCATAAATCATACGCATTTCATCCCATGCACTTCATAAACAGGTACCCCATTACAGGTCTCTTATCTTCTCCGCTGTTTATTTCAGCACTCAATCATCACGTCTGCTGAACCTTCCACTGAGCAAGCTATCAAGGCCCTCCAGGCCCAGAATGCCCAATTTCAAGAGCTATTCATGAATCTAGCTAAGGGTCAGCAAGACCTGAAGACCTTGATTCTGAAGGAGAAAAAGAAGAAGAAGAAGAGGACCATCATATTCAACACTGGACGCAGGTTTAGAAACGGGCTACAGAATGAAGTTGATCTGACCACCTCATCAGGAGGGAAAGATAGTCCACAAGAAAGGAGGGCTCCTAGCCCTATGGTCTCCGACAACGAGACGGACTATGATGAAGAACAGTATCCTCCTGCTGAGGATAAGTACAAATAGCTGGAAGACCGTTTGAGCGCCATGGAGATACAGAAAGTGCCCGGACTGGACTTCGGAGATCTGGGTCTATCATCTGGGGTGGTGATTCCCCATAAGTTCAAGGCACATGCCTTTGCCAAGTATGACTGAGCTTCCTGTCCAAAGTTGCACCTCCGATCATATGTGAGGAAGATCTAGCCTTACACTGCTGATAAGAACTTGTGGATCCATTTCTTTCAAGACAGTCTCTCAGGGACTCAGCTTGAGTGGTTCTATCAGTTGGACGGAGCCAGTATCCGCAGCTGGGAAGATTTGGCTACTGCATTCTATAGGAAGTATCAGTACAACTCCGACCTCGCTCCTACGCATACCCAACTCCAGGGTATGTCAATAGGAACGGGTGAAGGATTTAAAGAGTATGCGCAGAAGTGGAGAGACCTTGCCGGAAGGGTACAACCACCTTTGGCTGATCGTGAACTTGTTGACATGTTTTTGGGGACCCTGTCTGGTCCATTCTTTAACCATCTAATTGGAAGCTCTTCAGCTGGGTTTACAGATCTTATTTTGACTGGTGAGAGGATTGAAGCTGGTATTAAGGCCGAGAAGATACAGAAGGGTGCCTCCTCGAGCACCAAGAAGAAACTGTTTAAGAAAGAGTCCAGCGCTGTCTACAGTTAGAGAAGACAGAATAGACCTGAACACCGCCAAGCTGTCAATGCGGTTGTTATTTCAAAACCTGCCGGTGCTCCTCAGCATCAAAACCAACAAAGGGATGTGAGACCTCGAAGGCAATTCACCCGTCTCAGCATGACATTGTCTCAGATTTTGCCACAGTTGCTAAAGACCAATCTGGTGACTATAAAAGAAGCTCCAAAGAATTCAAATACAACGTCACCAAGGTATAACCCTAACGCCCGCTGCGCTTATCAATCTGAGAGCCCGGGGCATAATACGGATGATTGTTGGGCTTTGAAGAACAAGGTCCAAGACTTGATTGATGCAAAGGAAATTAAGTTTGAGGCGCCCGAGAGGCCTAATGTTGTGACTGCTCCCATGACCAAGCATGGAGTGAATGCTGTGGAGGAAGACTTGTTTGTAGTTTCCGTGGATGATATTGTTACCCCTCTGATGACTGTCAAGAAGAACCTGTTGCTAGCCGGTTTATTTTCGGGCTGTGGTGAAGGTTGTCATATGTGCTCTGTTTTACCTACTGGTTGTCCGTTGCTGAAGTCAGGTGTCCAAAACCTGACGGATAACAAAGAGATCCTGTTTGAGAAGACTGCTGTTCCCTCCACTCCTACTGAAGAAGTTGCCATTATTACCATTTTCGACAATTCTTCCAAGGTTCCCTCGAGGAAGCCTATTAGAATTACATCTGTTCCGAAGATCGCACCTGTAATCATCACTGTTCCGGGGCCCATCCCCTACACCTATGACAAAGTTGTCCCTTGGCACTATGGGGTAGATGTTTATGTTCTAGGAGTTAAGCAAGAGTTCGATGCTAATACCGGCGTCAGCAACATTACTGGACCTGCTAAAGTCACCTGCAGCGGTAGACTTTTCTCACCTGATATTGCTCCACCAACTGTCCGAAGACCTGTTGTCATTACACCTGCAAGTATACCTATTGCCATTTCTGATCAAGTTCTTAGTCCTACCCCTGTCGCCGAGTCATCTAACGCTCGGGGCAAAGGGATCACCACTGATATGCCTGCCCAGACGGAGGCACCAAAGACAATCATTGTTGAAGCTTCCAAGCAGGAAATGGAGGAGATTCTGAAGATTATTAAGAAGAGTGATTACAACGTGGTTGAGCAACTGGGGCAAACCCCATCCAAGATTTCTATGTTGTCACTATTGCTGTGCTCAGAGGCCCATGCCAAGGCTCTGATTACCTTCCTGAAAACTGCCCACGTGCCACAAGAGACATCAGCTGATCAGTTTACCGACTGTGTGGCCAATTTAACTGCTGATAATGGTTTGGGTTTCTCCGACGCTGATTTGACTGCTAAAGGGAAGAACCATAATGATGCCCTGCATGTCTCCATTGAATGCAGGGGCACTACTCTTGCACATGTATTAGTTGATACTGGTTCCTCACTGAACGTCTTGCCCAAGAAAGCTCTGGACCGGTTGGATTGCGAAGGGTTAGAGTTAAAACCAAGTAACATCGTTGTCAGGGCCTTTGATGGGTCTAAAAGGATGGTGCATGGTGAGGTTGATATTCCAATTAAAGTTGGTTCTCAGGTCTTCAATTCTACATTCTACGTGATGGACATTCGGCCGTCCTATTCTTATTTGCTGGGTCGTCCATGGATCCATAAAGCTGGGGCCGTAACCTCAACACTCCATCAGAAGCTGAAGTACCCAGTCAGAGGGAAGATTGTGACAGTTCAAGGGGAGGAAGAGTACATGGTCAGCCACCTCAATTCGTTCAGATACATAGAGATGAATGGGGAGTTCATTGAGACCCCATTTCAGCACTTTGAAGAGGTTCCTCAGACACTGGCATCAGCTGAGACTGTGGTTGAAGATTCTCCTATGAAGATGGCTTCCTTAAAGGATGCCCAGGCTGTTATTGAGAAGGGTGAGTATGCAAACTGGGGCCGACTTCCTGATTTCACTCAGAAGACTAACAAGTTTGGTTTGGGTTTCACTGTAGAAGCTCAAAGGGTTGTTCGAAGTGCAAGGATTGGAAGACCTCATGTGTTCATCAGCAACTCGGGAGTAAATGCCATTGAAGATAATGTGGAAGAGTCTGAATTCGACAGTTGGATCTATCTTACGACCAACGGTGGACCAAGCAACTGGACAACAAAGGACTTCATCCCTATTACTTTTGTTACCCAGTAATGAACTCTTTGTTTTGAATTTGTAACAGACAGTGTTGTGAAACTTTATGGCCCGGTGTCTTACCCGGGGCACCGTGGCTTCATTTGTGAGGGCTTTTGGGTGCCATTCTCATATATCATTAATAAAAGCATCGGACGTCTTTTACATTTCAAATTTTTCGCTCCTTGTTTTTCTTTATTATATATTGCAAAACAGCTATTTTACACACACTCTCATATACAGGTCTCAATCCACTCTGGATCTCACTGGTAACGACTCTGCTACTGCCAGTTATGACTTTGGAAATCCGATCAACTTAGCCGAAGACGAAGATGAAGACGATTGCGAAGTACCGGGAGAACTTGCAAGACTGCTACTCCAGGAAGAGAGGGCCATTCATCCACATGAAGAGCTGGTCGAAACAGTGAATCTAGGTACTGAAGCAGACAAGAAGGAAGTCAAGATCGGTGCAAATATGGACTTAGTGTGAAACAACGGTTCATTCAGATGCTGCATGACTACGTTGAGATCTTTGCATGGTCTTACGAAGATATTCCTGGGTTGGATACTGACATTGTGGTTCATCGCCTGCCTACCAAGGAAGATTGTCCTCCCGTAAAGCAGAAGGTTCGCCGTATGCGCCCAGAGATGTCTGAGAAAATCAAGGCCGAAGTTATGAAATAATTTGACGCGGGTTTTCTAGCAGTGACTTCTTACCCTCAGTGGGTGGCCAACGTGGTTCCAGTACCAAAGAAGGATGGAAAGGTCCGAATGTGTGTTGAATACAGGGATTTGAACAGGGCCAATCCCAAGGATGACTTCCCTCTACCTCATATTGACGTTCTGGTTGACAATACTGCTCAACACAAGGTACTCTCCTTTATGGATGGTTTCTCCGGTTATAATCAGATAAAGATGGCTCCTGAAGACATGGAAAAGACCACCTTTGTTACTCAGTGGGGCACCTTTTGCTACAAGGTCATTCCTTTTGGATTTAAAAATGCTGGGGCAACGTATCAGCGTGCCATGGTTGCTTTGTTTCATGACATGATCCATCATGAGATTGAAGTATACGTCGACGATATGATTGCAAGGTCCCATACTGAGGAGGAACACCTTGACCATCTACAGAAGCTGTTTGACAGGTTGAAGTTGTACAAACTGAGATTGAACCCGAACAAGTGCACCTTCGGGGTGAGGTCTGGTAAGCTACTGGGTTTCATCGTGAGCGACAAAGGTATTCAAGTGGACCCTGCCAAAGTGAAAGCTATACAAGAGATGCCAGCTCCCAAGATAGAGAAGGAGATCAGAGGATTTCTGGGACGATTGAACTACATTGCCCGGTTCATCTCGCACCTAACTGCTACTTGTGAGCCAATCTTCAAGCTACTGAAGAAAGATCAAGTGGTACGTTAGAATGATGAATGTCAGGCCGCCTTCGAAAGGATCAAAGAGTATCTCCAGGAGCCACCTATCCTCATACCACCAGTTAAAGGGAGACCTCTGATCTTATACTTGACAGTACTTGACAACTTAATGGGGTGTGTGTTGGGGCAGCATGACGAGTCTGGCCGAAAAGAGCATGATATTTATTACCTTATAAAAAAGTTTACCGACTGTGAGACCCGATACTCACTGCTTGAGAAAACTTGCTGCGCTTTGGCATGGGCTGCTCGCTGGCTGAGACAGTATATGCTGACTCACACCACTCTGTTGATCTCAAAGATGGATCCGATTAAGTATATCTTCGAAAAGCCTGCCTTGTCCGGAAGAATAGCAAGATGGCAGATGATATTGACTGAGTATGACATCCAGTACACGACTCAAAAAGCAATCAAGGGAAGTGTATTGGCAGACCATTTGGCACATCAGGCAGTGGATGATTACCAATCTATGAACTTTGAATTTCCGGACGAGAATATCATGTTGATAACAGATTGTGAGACACCTGGACCAGATGAAGGACCCGAGGAAGGATCCCGATGGTCTATGTACTTCGATGGAGCTTCGAACGCTTTGGGCAATGGCATTGGCGCCGTGATCATATCCCCTAAAGGTTCTTGTGATACGGTGGGAGAACTGACTTGAGGTTTTGCGTTTGTTTTCGCACTTGTTCGGTTTAGCAAGAGTCGCCACCGACTTTTTATTTATCCTAAGGAAAGGTCAAAAAGCACAGGAAAGACCTTTGAGATGTTTTCGTGGGTTCGGGGGGTAGATTATGAAAAGGGAAGGTGCTAGCACCCTTTTCATCCATGGTTATCCATGGGCTCTTAGTTACTTGTTTTAGATCACTTGCCTTTGCTTTTCAATTGTTTGAAATGGTGTTTATGTGTGTGGTTTTTGAAAATGTTTTGAAAAAGATGCCTTGTCTAGGCAACCTTTGTAACAATTCTTTACTCGAATGTTTTACAAAGGTGTTTGTCTTTTTGAAAAGATGTTTCAATGTTTTTTGAAAGTTTGTTTTGAAGTTGTGTTGTGATGTGTGTTTTGAAAAAAAGGCAAGGATGTTTTGCAAGATTGATCAAGTAACCAAGAGCTATCTACCCTAAATTTCTCAAAGATCTTTCTTATGTTTTAACCCTTTTAACAGTGTTGTTTCACCATTGTATTTGGTGAACAACCTTGTGTTAGGATGTTAACGGGACGGGCGCGGGTCATTGTTTAGACCATGAATGCAATAGTGTCAAGTATCTTTGGCAATTTTCTTGAGGGACTATGATCATTTTGCTTAGGCAACAAGATAACGTCATCGAGGGACTATGATCATTTTGATTTGTTTTTGTTTTGCCAAAGTACTTGACATGCAAACATGGCCCATTTTTGAAGGCAACAAGTGGAGTAACCCTAAGGGTGCAAGTGAGAATGGTGTATTTATTTTCATGTATTTGTCTTGTATTAGGTTATCTAGCGGTTTATTTTGAATCTTCGCATACAAACCCTAATTACTATACAGTATATGGAAAGCGATAAATTGCGGGAATTTAAAGTCTAAGTTATTACAAATAAGTATCCGGGGATGGGGGTACAAATGTTTACAAATGGGAATGAGTCTTATTAGGATAGTAGTGTCCAAATATTATTTACAACCAAATCGAATCGCCGCATTCTCAATGTAAAAATATAAGAATAAAAAAAGGAATAAAAAGCAATGTAAGATGCACATGATTATTTACAAATGATTAAAATGTTAACCTAATGCAAAATTAAGTATTTTATTATTATTTTTGTTAGTGTTATATAAAAAAAGGTTTTAAAGAGAAAATCAATTAACTTAATAAAAATCTATTTTTTATGTATTTTGGTTTTTTAAGGTAATGAAAACATTAATAAAATTTTTATACAAAAAGTTAGTATATTATTTTTCTTTAATAAAATAAGTTATAAAAAAATTAGTAATATAAAAATAAATGTTTTCAAAACATAAAAAAAAAAGATAAGTGGGCTCTAGGGGGATGTATGACCCAAAATGTAAAATAAAATTGGATTAAAACAAAAGGGGGGGGGGTGCATACGCCTGAACTGTTGGGCCTAAGGGTTTGTTTCAAGGGACAAGCCCAATGGTTTGTGACAAAGTTTGTTAGGGTTTCAAATAGTTTGGCTCAGAATAGGGTTACACAACTTTACAAACGGCGCCGCTCCCTCCTTCTTCTTCTTCTTAGTCTTTCTCAGTCAGAGCCTCTGACGCCTTCCATGCCTGGCCACTGGACGCCACCTCCACTCTCCTCCTTCCACGATTGCTCAGGTGGTGATGAAAAGGTATTATTTCGTTCTATCGCGTTTTTTAGGGTTTTCGGATTCTTACATGTTTTATCTCTTACATGTTTTGACCTTTATGTGTTGTTTGTTTCTGTGAGGTGTAAAAAAGGGAAGGATGAATTACTACCTTGGGTTTTGTTGTTGGAGGGGAGACGGAGGAGTGGACGGCGGCGCTCCTCAGGTGGCCGGGCGAGGGAGGCTGTGATGGTGATGCTAGCTTCCTGGTAACCTCGTATCTTTCTTCTTTGAATGGTTTTATGATGATGCTATAGTCTGAAAACCCTTATAATAGTCGCTTCTGAGTTCCTTCCTTCTTTTCTTCTTCTGATTGCTGATACTGTGATGAGCTTTAAACTGAGATACTTGTGCTTCTGAGTTGCTTGTTTGTTTGATCCTGTGATGAACTTCTTGTTCTGAGGATGCTAGTGTTGTTTGGATATTTGGATTTGCTTTGTTGGAATTTTGTTTGCTTGGTATTGAAACAGGTTTCTAAGCTTGAGGCAGGCTTGAAAGGCTTTGGCTTGAAGCAGGCTTGGGTGAGACCAGTTTTTGACAGGCTTTTTGGTTACAGGCTTCAAGGCTGTTGTTTTGTAAGTTTGTAAACAGGCTTTTAACTAGTTTTGAAGTTGATGCAGGTCATTTGGTTTTGGGCATGCTGTTAGGCTTGCTTCTGGTTTGAGGCAGGCTTGTTTGTTTGAAACTGGAAGTTTGACAGGCTTGTTTGGGATACAGGCTTGAAAGGCTTGTTACCTTAGGCTTGAAGCAGGTTGCTGGTTCATGCAGACAAGCTTGATTTTGTAAGTTTGTTTTTGGTATAGGCTTGATGCTTGAAGCACGTTACTGAGTTTGTTTAGGACAGGTTTTCTGGTTCAGGCTTGAAGGCTTGCAGCTTTGTTTGTGTTTACTGATACAGGCTTAAGGCTTGCCTCTATAACAGGTTTGAGGCAGGTTTTTGGGGTTACAGGCTTGTTGTCTATTTTTCTATGTGTTCTGCCCCCCTTTACAGTGTTGGATATCTTGTTATATTTATTGTCCTCTAAGCCTGCAAAACTGTAAGCCTCTACTTCTCTCTCTCTTTCTCTCTCCACAGAAAAAGCATATTATATTGCTTTAGAAGTACTTTTCTGAAAAGGTTGTGGCTGGGAAATGATGAAAAATTGAAATATTGCTTGCAATGTTAGCTTTGCTCTGCCTCTTGTACTTTCTTCTTTTCCAGATTTTCTGCATTGCTAGTTTGTTAGCCTCTTTGACAGTTTTTGACAGCTTCTGAACTTGTGACTTAGTCTTTCTTTGACAGTTTGGTTTGCCTAGTTTGGTTGACAGTTTTGTTTGCCTTTATGCATTGTGCAACTAGTTTGTTCAGTTTGCAATTTGGTTTGAAATTATGCAGCCTTGTATTTAATTAATTCCATACTTGCAAACAATTTTTCTTTCCCTCTTTGTGAACCAAGAAGAGACATCTTCTTGCGATTTGCAGAGAGGACGAACAAACTGATTCCGACCAATAACCTTTAATGATGAATTTTTTTGATTAACTGTCTGAAAATGCCTTTTTTAACTCATCTGCATTTGACTTCTCTTTTTTCTGGCTTTGCAGGTGAATATCAATTGGGGCAAGGGAAGCAGCAGTAGAAGATGAAGATTTTAAGAAACTTAGGATATAGTTTTATTTTATTTCTAATCATTTGTAATAACATTATTGTAAACACTGTAAATAAATTTACAGTATTCAAATAATATTTGTAACAAACAATTGAAAATGAATAAAAGTCCTTTTATCAGAAAATTCTTTATTTCACCGTCTATTTAATTATTTAAGTTTCTTGAATTAAAATAACTGGAAGTACATCCCAATTATTCTAACTTAGATAAAATAAACAATTAATAAACGTTGTAGTCTCGCAACCCCGCATTAACCAACAATACATATGGCATTCCAAATAACCAAAAGCATTGCACAATTAAGCAAACAAATGTCCATACGCCTTTCACTTCACTGATTAAACCAAACACTGCAAATTCTCAATTCGAATGCCTCAGCTTTTATCCCAGATGTTTAGACATTGAGAAACAAACAGAAATCTTGAACAAACGTCACGGCCATGTGACAGTCAATTAAGACATTGTGGATTCAAATTCTTCTGAAAATGCGCGTGCAAACCCTAATTCTTGATTTATTGTCAAAGAAGCGTCTGCTTGATCAAACCCTGAGCCAAACTCAACCAAATCAATAGAAACCCTAATAATCTGCTTGGACTGATTCAAAAGTTAATGGAAACCCTAATTTTGTTTGACTGATAAGAAAAGTCTGTTTGACCGATTCTTGAGCCATTCTGAAAAATCAGGAAAAGCCCGAAGCTGTGATTTCTTGTGAAAAAGAGGAGGGCAAATTTTGGGGTACAACAGTTCTCATACTCCGTTTACCGCCCGACTATGTTTCAACTGCACCAACAACATGGCGGAGTATGAAGCGTGCATCATGGGTCTTCGAGCTGCAATTGACCTAAGGATTAAGTTTCTGAGTGTCTTCGGAGATTCCACTCTCGTGATCAGTCAGATCAAAGGCGAGTGGGATATGAAACACACTAATCTTATTCCTTACAAGGAGTATGTGTTGACGTTGCTCCCCCACTTTGAGGAGATAACCTTTGAACATTTCCCTAGAGAAGAGAATCAGTTGGCGGACGCGTTAGCTACGATGTCTTCTATGTTCAAAGTCAAATGGGACAACAAGGCCCCCCGGATCATTATTTGGAAATTGGATGAACCTGCACATTGCTGTGATCTTGAGACTGAAGAGGTAACAGAAAAGCCCTGGTATCATGAAGCGAAGAGGTACCTTGAAGCTCAAAAGTACCCCAAGGAGGCATCTGTTAATGACAAGAAGTTCCTGAGGAGATTCGCAGCAAAGTTCTTCATCAGAAATGGCATTCTTTACAAGCGTAACTATGATTCGACCTTACTGCGTTGCATGGATAAAAATGAAGCAGAAAGGATCATGGCAGAGCTGCATGAAGGTACTTTCGGGACTCATTCCAATGGACATACCATGGAAAATAAAATCCTTCGGGCAGGGTATTACTGGTCCACAATGGAAGCTAACTGTTATCAGCATTCTCGGACATGTCACAAGTGCCAAGTCTATGCTGATAAGGTGCGCATACCTCCTGTTCCTCTGAATGTTTTGACAACACCTTGGCCTTTTGCAATGTGGGGCATTGATATGATCGGCGAGATCAGACCTACGGCATCCAACGTGCATCGCTTCATCCTCGTAGCTATTGATTACTTTACGAAGTGGGTTGAAGCAGCTTCCTTTGCTACCGTAACCAAGAACGTCGTGGCACGGTTCATTTGGCACAACCTGATTTGTCGATACGGTGTACCAGAAAGGATCATTACGGACAATGGTACCAATCTTAACAACAAGATGATCACTGAGCTCTACGAGCAATTCAAGATACAACATCATAACTCTTCTCCTTACCGGCCGAAGATGAATGGGGTTGTCGAAGCGGCTAATAAGAACATTAAGAAGATTGTGCAGAAGATGACAGTGACCTACAAATATTGGCACGAGATGTTACCATTTGCTCTTCACGGGTACCGTACTTCAGCACAGAAGTCAACAGGGGCAACCCCATATTCCTTGGTTTATGGTATGGAGGAAGTGTTGCATATTGAAGTTCAGATACCCTCTCTTCGGATCATGAAGGATGCAGGTTTGAGCGAAGATGACTGGATTCAGACCCGACTTAATCAACTGAATCTAATCGACGAAAAGAGAATTACTACTGTTTGTCATGGTCAGACGTACCAAAAATGGATGATCAAGGCATTTAACAAGAAAGTCAGAAGACAAGAGTATCAAGTTGGGGACCTGGTAATCAAGCGCATTATTCTACCTCAAGGTGATCCCAGGGGCAAATGGACCCCTACTTACGAAGGGCCATTTATGGTTAAGAACATTTCCTCAGGAGGAGCGATGATCCTAACCACCATGGATGGTGACGACCTTCCTCACCCTGTCAATGCAGACATAGTGAAAAGATACTACGCATAATCAAAGACCCGCTAGGTCGACTGGCCTAGGCAAAAATAAGGGCTTCCCGACGAACCAAAAGGGTTCAGGCAAAAATAAGGGATGAAAATAAAAAAATCTGTACACCCGACAAGTTGAAAACCTGAAAAGGCGGCTTGGGAAAAAATGGGTATCCTGGTGGACTGAAAACCCGAAAGGGCGGTCCAGGCAAAAGTTATGGATTAAAGCGTAACACTATGTCTCATTGGATCACCTTGCATCCACACTTTGGTATCAACTATCATGCTCGGATGGCACCAACCAATCAGATTCATCTTCAACTAAGCAGCAAAGTGATGAGACGCTTGAAGATATAAAGGCAATAGCAGAGTTGGAACCCAATGGGATTATTCACATGGATGTTTTGTTTTCTTTTCACAAGTTGTATAAATTCTATTTGTTTGGCGGTGTTCTCTTACTAGGACGTCAGCCTCTTGTACAAAAATGCTTATTTACAGGCCAAACTTCAAAATCAATACAAATTCATTTTCAGACAAATTTCAAATTGTTTTTCCTTTATCTGTTTTGTTTTGCAAAGAACGTCCTATGTTCATTTTTGATATATGCATCTGACATTAATTGCTGCTCATAAATATTTACATGCGAAACAAAGGATTAATTACGGGTGATATCAGAAGTAGGGGCAATAAGAATTGTCCGAACTGTACAAGTTACTCTGTCCACCAGGTACCAAGGTATATATTAAGCTGAAGAATATGGCTAGGATACTTTCACTCCCCGCAGAGTAGGATAGTAATGATAGCTCTCTCAGCTGAGACTTGCAACCATGAACGAATCGGCAATGCTCTCCCCCCAAGCAGAGTTAGTCTACCATCAGCCCCGAAAAGACTTGCTATCCCCAGAAGATCTTAATATTCCCTAGTGGAGTATAAAGGTATTCCCCAACAAGTATAAGAGCATCCCCGACAGTCTTAATATTCCTCAACAGAATATAAGAATGTTTCCCAGTGGAATACAAGATACCCCTAGCAGGAGTCATTTCCCCAGCGCGGTTTAAAAAAGCTTCCCCGCCAGAGTTGAATCATCTTACCCAGTAGATTCTGGAAGCTTATCCCCCGCGAAGCACAAATAAGTCTCCTCAGCCAAATTCAGAGGTTATCCCCACAGAAGTCTAACTGGGTTATCCTCAGCAAATTGCAACTGAAGGATCATCCCCAGCGAAGTTCTTTCTATCCCCAGCGGAGTTCATCATTAAAATCCCCAACAGAGCTTATCAACAGAATCCCCAACGGATTTATCGTTAAAATCTCAACAAAGTATCTCTTCCCCACAGAGTAATTCCCCGCAGAGTAATCTCTTCATCAGCTTATTCCCCAACAGAGTTCTCTTCTCTTGCAGGCTTCTTCACACAATCATGTTCGTTCATTATCCCCAGCGGAAACGAAGAACTCAACTATATTCTCCAGTGGCTCCGGGATTTATTTTCCCCAGCTAAAACATCACATTTCCATACATCATAATACATGCATGTACGCATCATGCCATACAATCTCATTTATGTTGAGAACATCATTGCTTGATTCATCTCATGCATTGCATGTGACTGACCTCTACCTTTCAGGAAAAATGCAGTTAAGTTCTCAGCTTAGTCGAAGATCTGACCAGTTCTTAAATCTCAGTTGAATTATCCTCGGTTGAATTTCAGATAAGGTTCTCAATCTCGACAGTTTTTCTACGTCATAGTGTGGACGAGTACTATAACCTCAACGGTATACTCCCGGTGAGCACGAGTCAGTTCCTAGATCTTGATGTTTTCCTCCGTCATAGTGTGGACAAGTTCTATAACCTCAACGGTATACTCCCGGTGAGCACGAGACAGTTCCTAGATCTTGATGAAGATGCTTCCCTATATCATAGTGTGGACGAGTACTATAACCTCAACGGTATACTCCCGGTGAGCACGAGTCAGTTCCTAGATCTTGATGTTTTCCTCCGTCATAGTGTGGACAAGTTCTATAACCTCAACAGTATACTCCCGGTGAGCACGAGACAGTTCCTAGATCTTGATGAAGATGCTTCCCTACGTCGTAGTGTGGACGAGTACTATAACCTTAACAGTATACTCCCGGTGAGCACGAGTCAGTTCCTAGATCTTGATGTTTTCCTCCGTCATAGTGTGGACAAGTTCTATAACCTCAATGGTATACTCCCGGTGAGCACGAGACAGTTCCTAGATCTTGATGAAGATGCTTCCCTATGTCATAGTGTGGACGAGTACTATAACCTCAACGGTATACTCCCGGTGAGCACGAGTCAGTTCCTAGATCTTGATGTTTTCCTCCGTTATAGTGTGGACAAGTTCTATAAGTTCAACGGTATACTCCCGGTGAGCATGAGACAATTCCTAGATCTTGATGAAGATGCTTCCCTACGTCATAGTGTGGATAAGTTCTATAACCTCAACGGTATACTCCCGGTGAGCACGAGACAGTTCCTAGATCTTGATGAAGATGCTTCCCTACGTCATAGTGTGGACGAGTACTATAACCTCAACGGTATACTCCCGGTGAGCACGAGTTAGTTCCTAGATCTTGATGTTTTCCTCCTTCATAGTGTGGACAAGTTCTATAACCTCAGCGGTATACTCCCAAGATCAAGAAATGCTCTCACAAAAAGTTACAAATTTGGACATTATAGGTTATTTTTGAAAGTCAACAAAAACATTTTTCCCCAAAGATTATAACTTGAGCATGGAACATCAAAATGAGATGAGACCAAAAGGGTTGGTTAGAGGACATCTCAAGGTTTCTAAAAAGTCCAAGAACACCTCCAAAAGTTCAAAATTGAAGAAGTTATGCATTGTTGAAGTTAGGAATTTTTCTAAAATTGCCAAAAGTCAACTATCCTCAAAACTCCAATTTTTGACAAAAGGGCCCACTTTTTTCCACTTGATTTAGTCTTTTCATGCCACACACGTGTCCCATATTTAATTTCATAACCAAACACTTATTTTTCTATTTTGTTTATTTTTTATTGATTTAATTCATTTTTAATCTATATTAATTCAAATAAAATCCAAAAATTATTGAAATGGTATCTTTGTGATTTGTACAGCTTGCAAATATCATGTGACAACCAACCAACTCGTGCCAAGGCTCATTCAAGTACAAAATCTCATATTTGGCTTATTTTTGGAAAGCTTTTCAATGGTGATAAAATCCAATCTTCAATCTTGAATGCACTTGATTTCAGATCAAAAAACCAACCCTAGTTCACTCTATAACATTCACATAAGCCTCACAAATCAAGAACACGCATAGAACTCTGCAGAAACGGCCACACCTCTTTGCAAAAAACCTTGAAAAAGTGTGAGATCAAAAACCACATTGGAGGCAGATTCAGGCCAAAAGTACAACGCATCTCTCTTCCTTGACATTCAGTGGTGCTACACCAATCAAAAGGAAGCCTTTTCATCACCTACATCGCACTGTAAGTCATCGTGAACTTACCTCTGAACATGGAATCCAAACCTCCAGTTCTTGCACCTTTTCTTCAAAATATTGGCATATTCATGTTTGTTATTTGATTTAGAACAATTTTGCATTATTCAATTTCATTATTTGACCCTGTATCATGATGCTCGAACCTAGGGTTCATGTTCTTGTGTTTTATGCGTTTTTTATATAGGCAAAATCAAGGTGAATGGTGGTTACAGGGATGATGAGGAGGCAGAGACGAACATGTCTGTGATCTTGGATAGCGTTTTCATGGCCTGGAGACAATTTTTGAAACGTCCTACGAAACTTCCTGCGGATAAAAATCCGCAGGTAATCGAACCAGGATTTGTGAAGAAGATGAAGATGTGTCATAGCGTGATTGGCCAATTTAAATCTTAAGCGCGTTTTTTTATTTTTGCCAGCATATTAATTGATTTACATATATTATAATTAGTTCCTATTCCAATAACGAATGCTCAAGTTAGTTGGGTTGGTTGAGCATGCAGGCAATGAGAATTGGGACCTGGGTTCGAATCCCAGGTCCCCCAAAACTTTGTTTATTTTTTTTCTTCAGGTAATCCCATGTGACGTTCAAAGAGTGGACCACTATGCGCTTGCAGATCTGGAAGGCTACGTGGCTTGCAAAACAGATCCAATGGTCTAGATGGAAGGACTACCATAGGCCAGAGTCAACAAGCATGTGGGCTATTCAGAAAGTCAAAGCAGGCTAATTGGATTTGGGCCAAAGAATTGCTGATCTTACTTCCAAATTGGGCCCAGCACCCCCCTTGAGTTTGCTATATTTTTATTTCTTTTCATTATTTTTCTATTGCTTTTTATTATTATTATTATTATTATTAAAAACTAACAAATTAATTAACAAACTAACTTTTTTTTATAAAATTAGAAAACACCAAAAAATAATATCTATTAATTTCATTATTTATTTTTGTAAATAAAAATTAACCAATTAATTTAGTTTTAAATTAGGTTTAATGATAATATATTTTGCAATAAATTAAAATTGATTTAGAATTAGGGTTTTGATATATTTTTACCTTTCTAATTTTATTTCCTTAATTAAAATAAAAAAATCAAAAATATTTTCTTTTAATTAATTAACTCCATTTTTAATTTAGACTTAATTCTTAATTCAAAAAATAACAAAAAATATGTTTTATTTGATAAAAAGGGTCAAAACCCTAGGACTCTCCGATTCAATTTTTCTCGCGCGCATATTATTTTTGATACATATATTATAATTTCTCCTAGGATATAATAGTTTTAACTTAGGATTTTATTTACCGCTTTTATTTACTTATCGCAATTTAATTTTCAAGGGTTTGTTTTTGGCGATGTAAATACCCGACGCCTTGTAATAGCTTAGCTTTATTTTCCCGCAATTTAATTTCCGCAACCATTAACTGTTAGATGTTTGAATAATAGGCTATGCATGACAAGATCAATCTTAATTTAAAATCAACAGTAGCTCACCATGACATGTAAAGATAATATAACTGAAAATTGACACACTTGCACATGCCACTCCTAGGGTACACCTCACTTGGTTGCCTCAAACATGGTCATTAAGTATAGGATGTTTTAGAGGTCGCCCTCTTGTCCAAAGATCATAAGTTGCCTCGAAACGGTTGCCTCGGAAAAATGATCTAAGACATTAGGGTTACCGCTAAGGCATCCTAACATTGCTTTAGTGACCACACGTCCCTTAATCGAATTGACCCGAAAACTCCGATGATGATGCTACCTACTCCTCAATAGTGGGATAGCATTATCTAAAGGACACTTGTACAGTTTAATTCCTCTTTGAGTAGGTAGATGGTTCTTAAGTACTTGCTCCTTTTAAAACAAAACAAAAACTTTTCGCACTTACACTCCTTTCAAACAAAAAAAACTCTTTTCAAACCCACAAACACAAAGAAAAGCAAAATTTTGAAAACATAGTGAGCAAGTACGTAAGAGCCTGTGGATAACCACAGATAGAAAGGATACTAACCTTCCCTTTCTATAATCTACCTCCCGAACCCGAGAAACATCTCAAAAAGGAATTTTTCTGTGCTTTTGTCCTTTCCTTGTTGGATAAAACAAAAGACGATGGCGACTCTTGCTTAACGCTACATTTTGCGAAAACAAACGCAAACGCGAACCAGCATTCCAAAACAGTTAGTTCTCATTCACACCGATCACAATCTTCATGAATGGTCGACCAAGAATCAAAGGTGCGTCATGGTCTTCCTCCATATCAATCACAACAAAATCAATTGGGAAGAAAATTTTATCCACTTTCACTATCAAATCTTGAGCTACACCATAAGGATACGTGGTGGATTTGTCGGCTAGTTGAAGTGTCATCTTTGTTGACTTTATCTCGATGTTCCCAAATATTTTCACAATAGATAAAGGAATCAAATTAATGCTAGAACCCAAAGCGATCAATCCTTTACCAACATAAATATCACCAATGGTAACCGGCAAAGTAACCCTTCTCGGATCACTTTCCTTTTTTCGGTAGAGTTCGCTGAATGATAACACTACAACTTGCATCAACCATGATAACTTCTTGATTCGTTGATCTTCTCTATTTTGTAAGGATGTCTTTCATGAACTTTGCATACTTTGGAATTTGTTCCATAGCTTCGGAGAATGGAATATTTATTTGCAATTGCTTAAAGATATCCATGAATCTAGCATAATGCTTAGCATTATCCTTCTTGAAAGGAGCATGAGGATATGGTAAATTTTGAATCGGTAAAGTAGCAACTTTCTCCTTCTTGTTTTTTTCAACTTCTCCTTTTCAACTATCTCCTCCTCATGATTATTTTCTACTACAATCTCTTCTTCAAGCTCTTTTTCTTCCACAACTTCCTCAATTTCAATTTCTTTACCACGCTCATTTTTGACAACTCTACCCGTCCTAGTTAATATTGCCTTGAAATTCTCCTTAGGATTAGATTAAGTATTTTCCGAGAATGATGATCCAACATTTTGATCGGCCAATTGCTTGGCTAGTTTCCCCACTTGAGTATCCAAAATTTTGATAGCCTCTTCATTACTCTTTTGATTTTCCATAGATGCTTGCATGAATTAAGCAAGAGTGTCTTGTAAGTTTGAGCTTCTAGCTTGAGGTCTTGAAGTTTGATTTGTGTTTTGATTCTGGACTTTGTCTATTTTGATTGTTGGCATCTTGTCTCCACTCTTGTTGACAACCTTGGTTATTTCTTTGATCATATCCTTGGTTATTTTGATATAGTTGCCTTTGTTAGTATCCTTGATCTTGATTTCCCATGTAATTAGCTTCTTCTTCAACTGAAGGACAAAATCCAGTTTGATGATCACCCTTGCATAACTCACAATAAGAAATTTGTTGTATTTGATTGCTAGGTCTTTCTTGCATTTCTTTTAGTTGTTGAGGGAGCTTTGCCATTTGCTTTGTTAATTTTTCCACTTGTTGAGCGGACAATTTGTTTTGGGCTAAAAGAGCTTCATTTGATCTTGAATCACTTGCCTCCTCTCTCTTTTGAACCATACTTCGATCATGTTGGACTTGATGGTCATTCCTTGCCATTGTTTCCATAATTTCAACCGCCTATTCCGTTGTCTTTCCCATAAGTGATCCTCACGCCATAGCATCTAACAATAACTTTGGTTGTGGTTGTAGTCCATTTTGAAAAATATGCATTTGGGTAATGGCATCAAAACCATGACTTGGACATTTTCTCAACATAGATTTATACCTTTCCCAAGCTTGATTCAATGACTCAACTCCACCTTGAGAGAACACCAATATAGCTGTTTTGGCTTCCAAGAAACGTGATTGTGGGAAAAACCTTTCAAGAAATTTTTCTTCAAGTTTATTCCAATCTGTCATGAGTTGATTAGGTTGGTCAAGATAACAATCCTTATCTTTATCGATCAACAAATGTGGAAATAATATTTTAAACATTTGTTCTTCATCCTCCTCCGGAGATCCTATAGCACCTGTTATCTCATAGAATTTTGTGAGATGGGTGTAAGGGTCTTCATGATCTAACCCAGTGAAAGGGTTATGATACAACAGTTGTAGAATTCCAGTTTTCATTTCTGAATGCCTTTGGTCTGCATTCCTAGAAAACTGAGCATTCAATCTTAGAATATTTTCACAGGGACCTCTTGGTGGATTTTCCGCCATAACTTCTTCAATATATTGATTAAAAGGTATAGTAGAAGTGGACACCTCTCCTCTTTATCTTCTTTCTTTATCTAGCTTCCTCCTTCGTCTAGTCTTGCTATTAATTTTTCTACAAGTCCTTTCGATTTCAGGGTCAAATAGGAGTTAATCTTCAGAAATACTTCCTCGCATAAACCAAAGTCTAAAAACAATAACAAAACAAGTGAAAAACAAAAGATATTATTAATATAAAATAACTTAAAACATTTAAACTATTGCAATGCTTTCAATAGTCAAACGCCAATCCCCGGTAACGGCGCCATTTTGTTGTTAGTATTTTTAACACAAGTATTTATATTATTGTTTTCCTCAGGGATTGGTGTGATATTAATGTCGTTCTATAGTTTTAGTGTCTTAAAGTGTTTGAATCATAAATAAAGTTTTGGTATTTGCTTTTAGTAACAAAATATTAAGTTTCATGCACTATATGGTGATTTGGATAAAAGAGAGGTTGTTGTTCGAAAAGGATTATTTTGATAAAAGGGATGCCAAGATTAGTTTTCATAAACCTATTCCAAATATATTCGATTAATCGTGCATATGGACTAATAAATGATCGATACATTCACGTATCCTCTCAATATTTCTCATGTCTAAGAAATATTGTGAGTGTTATCATGTTAATCATTAAATGATCTGTCAACCTAACTATTAACATGATAATCTTTAAAGCTTGATACAAGTGAATACTAACTCACAAATCTATGTCTGGAGCTTTGTTTATTAGTAGATGAATATCTTAGGTCAAGCTTGGAACTTACTTCTCAATAATGAACCAAACCATAAAAAAGAACAATGATACAAAGATATCCAACATGTATTAATCTTCAACCAAGTTTATATACAAAATGATTAAAAGAAATACATAAAGTATAGGTTGACTACTTATAACCTTGACACAAAAAGTGCTTAGCTACTCATAGTCATGATACATTGATCAATGAATAAACAATGAGTGTTGATGAACATCAATCTTTAAGTCTCCTTGATTCAAGATGCAAGAGTATTTTTCTCCTCCAAAAAGATAAGAACAAAATGTTTCTATGTTATGATGTTTTTGTTGTTTAGAACAAAAGGTTTATAACCCCTAAATCATATTTTCTTCCCTCCAAGTAAAAAATGTTGGTGGAAAGTTTTCCTAAAAGGTGGAAAAAGTAGCCAAAAAGTATGGCTATCTGTGCACCATTGTGGGCGACCATAAAGCATTGTCGGGCGATGCTGGCCAGATACCACACGTGACCAGCTAGGCGTGATTTATCATCAGGAGAGCATCTTTCATCACCGGGCGACAAGGATGCTCCACCGGGAAATCCTTCTTTCGCCATGTGATCCAGGAGCAAAGAATTAAAGAAGAGAACCCAAAAAGAATCATCTTTGCTTAGAAAGAAGAAAATCTCCCTTTTGCCATCTTATCTGCATAAAATTTGCTAAAACACTAACACAAGTTAAAACATTCAAAATTATTTGTACTCATGCAAAATGACTTAAAATAAGTATTTAACCTAATCAAAAGTAAAATAAAGGTTTTGAAAGTGTCAATAATTGATATGAATTTTATACAAAAGTTGACACTTAACATTGATGTAATGAAGGAATCAGGTCATTGAACCATATTTTATATTTTAAAGAGCGGGAAATGAATAATGAGACGCATGCAATTCCGAAAATATTGATTGATATAAGTTAATTTTCAAATACAACTTAATTTTCATATTATAAGTTTCTATATAAATTTAAATTAATGTATTTTCAGTGAAGGGTTAGTGAAACAAACAATCTACATAGAATATAATAAACTCAACTTGATCTTATGTCAATCTGCATAAGACTTTAAAGAAGAAAACATTATTAAATCACAAAAAGCCTATTTCTTGTGACTTAACAATGTTTTATTTGTGTTCTGAGAACATTAATCAACAACAACATACAACAATATTTATCAATAACACATAAAAAAGCATACCTTTTAGCAACAAAACATTAACAACATACAACAACATGCAACAACATTCAACAACACAAGATATAATAAAATGTTTCAAGAACACACCTTTTATTAAAACTAATCATGGAATTGGAATCAATTATGAAGTTCATCTAGCTTATGATTCTGTGAAAAATAAATACAAGGTGGATGGAGTTTACACAATAGCTTCATAATTCTTGTATTTTTTTCATTGCAACACAAATCATATGTACCATAGCCAAAGTATGTGATTTGCTAAGGTGGTTTTCTTCAATCACTTTTCCTATAAGTCAAAAATAAACATAATGACATTAATAGAATTACATGGAACATTCACCAAATGAAAAAATGAGAACTCATTTTTAACAAGAAACATAAACGAAATTGGAGCATATGTTTAATGAATGAACCTCAAGGTAGCGATTGGTGAAGACGAATCTGAAGGTTGCACTCTGTCTGAAGAGTGACATGGGTGTTAGGATTATATTTTGAGAGAGAAGAGTGAAATAGGTTAGGATTTTATTTTGAGAGAGACGATTTATATGTACTGAGCGACATATACTTTCACTTATATACTAAAAAAGTATCACTTTTCATCACAGTTGACTAGAAGAGTTGTGGTGCAATAAATGGACTTTACACCATGGTTGAATAAAATAATTGTGGTGATATACAAGGATATTTCCTTTTTCTAATAATAAAATTGGAAACTTAAGGAGCTGGGATTTGAACCATGTAACTCCTGGTACATTTCATTACGGAGTTTCACAATGACCGTAGTTGAAATGTCTTTTAGTAAAATTTAAATAAATAAATGCCCAAAAACGTGATTCTACCACGGTTAACGAAAGGTCGTTGTAAAATTGTTTAACGAAATGTGTTTTTTGTAGTAGTGATAGCTAAAGAAAGATCGTTGGAGGGTAGAATGAGAATTCAAAAATCCAGTTATATCTTGTCGCGGCGGGAAAATTTGAGATTAAGCTATTGATTAACTTAACTCATAAAAAAGCAAGAGTCTCCACCAAACTTTATTGTTTCCAAAGAAAAAGGAAAAGGTCGAACAAAACCCATAAAAAGTTTTAAAACAAAACTAAAAAAGATAGATCTAGATACAGGGGTTGGTTATGAAAAGGGAAGGTATTAACACCCTTAACATCCATGGTACTCCACAAGAACCTATTTAAAATTTGTGTTACAAAAAAAATGTGTTGTTTGCAAAATGATTGATGGGATGAGAAAAGAAATTGTTTTTATGATTTTTGTTTGACAAGACTTCAAGAGCCATGTGCATACGTATCCTCCAAGTGAAATGAAGAATCAAAACCTCGTATTTCATGGTAAAAAACAAAAGTTTGTTTGTTTTGGTTGATTTTAAATGAAAATGCGTATTGTCATATTCGAGTGGAAAACTTACTTACTATACACAATTATGAGGAAGGAGCATTTGCATCGTCTTGATATGGAGAATTTTACATGGATTAAATCAACAAGAAAATTCTCAACATTCAAGTGGAAAATGTCAATCACTTCACAGCATATTGTAGAAGTATAGTAGTTTGCTCCACTATAAGAATCAACTAATGTCTAATCTTTGAGAAAAGCTTTAAAAAAAGTGCACAAAGGGCACAAAAGGTTTGAATGAGTTTTGTGTTTTTTAGTCTTTTGAAATGACTTTAATATATTTAAGATGTTTTAGCATTTATTGAGAAAATAAGTTTTGAAAATCACTTGACAAAGTTAAGGTTTATTGAGAAGAAGATTTCAAGTTTAAAATAATAAGATTTTGAAATACGGAGAATATTTTAAAAATTAAATAAGGGAATGAGATGAAGAGACTATCCTAAAGCATAAAAGTATATTGCAAGAAATAAATGGTCTCATTGTAAGATAGCCCAAGAGTAAGCCTTAGTCAAAGAGAGCATTCCCTTTCCTTTGGATTTAAGCCACAAGTCAAGCATCAGATTAATAGTCACATAAATAGATGAGTTTTAAGAGCATCATATGAAATCCAAAGTGTCAGATGAAATTCAAAGCATCAAATGAACTTCAAGTTATCAGATGGAACTCAAAGTATCATATGAACTCCAAGGTATTATATAAAAAATCCCGCATCAAATAGAAAGTAAAACAACAGACAAAACCAAAAAATATTAGAGGAAATCCAAAGGTCTCAGATACATGGTCCATGTGAATCTTAAGGTATCAGATGAAAGTCTAAGCTAAGGATCTATTCTAAGTCCAGAAGTCCAATCTTCTCAAGCAAGGGATAGTGACCAATAGTCCAAATGATCAGAGTCAAGTTTTTTTTAGCATTTTACCTTTAATAATGTCTTTCAAAAAAAGGAAAAAGAAATGCCCAAAGGCAAAAAGAAAAAAAAAGGCATAAAGATAAAATGACATGGAATGTAAATGCTTGAAATGTAAATGACATAAAAGTAAAGTGTTTGAAATTAAATTGTGTTTATGTAAAGGGAAAGAAATTAAATGACATTAATTTAAAATTGTGGGAATATAAAGTTAGCACAATTCATATTATTAACATTAGAAGTTAGTATTCCGATTCGAGACAATTTGGAGCTATATTAAGCAATTGTAAGTGAACTTATATAGAAGTTGTAAAGGGGTGTGTAATTAACTGGATCTGAAAGATCTCCTCTAACTAATCCAGAATCCTACATATGGCTTATTGTTACACTGATCTACCTAACAAACACAAGACATGACTTATCATATGTAGTACAACATCTAAGTTAGTTTATGTATTAGCCAATTATTTACCAGCCATTTTGGTAAATAATCATTTAGTTTTGAATAAATTACTTGCACGATCAAACTAGAAAATCCTAAGGAATTTTATGCATAATTTCTAAAGAAAAAATGTTTGAATGTTGTTATGATTTTAACGCCGACTGCTAAGAAAGTGACAAGAAAAGGATTTGAAAATGAAAATGAATCAAAAGCTTCGACTATTTCGAAGCCTGTTATGAAATAAATTGGAAATGAACAATAAAGCCTGGATCAAGGTAGGAAAATGTAAATGAAATGATTCGATTAAATGTATAAAAGTTGGTGTGCTGAATCATACATATTCCTCATAAACTTGTTTCTCACTCTGACTTGGGTACTTTGAGTTTTATAGAGATTTTACAATGATATCTCCACCTGATTCCTAATACTACAACCATTTTATATACTAATATATAAATAATTTCCTACAATGGCTATGTCTTCAGCATTCGACATGTAACCCTTTGTGTAATTTTCAGCCTTCTAACTTATTCACACGTGTCTTTGATGTCTAGATAAGATAAAAAAATAGTTACCTAGTCTTATCCTTTTATCTTGTTTCAACCGTCGCGGTTAATGGATCAACATGTCGAATTATGAGAAAAAACACTCCCATAATTTAGGAAATATGCTAACTTCTAAAACCTAGGGCTAGTGTGTTGAACTCGACACCAAGTTCGAAAACTACTCTTGTCGTACATATAACCATATGTTCTTATATTTTAACTATGTATTGTCTCAGCATCATATTCCCTTTGTCAAAGTCAGCATGTTGAGAATTCTATGCTAACAAATTCCCCCCAAAAATTCCACTTTTGACCATCTGAGAGACACGTGGCATTTTTTAAACTTCCAATACTATTTAAAGTGGTACACTAACGTCATAGTCATCATAACCACTTTAACAAAACGTATTTTTGAGATGTGCACCTAAAATATTTCCATCATGGCTCTGTTTTCATAGGAAGAATGTAGACCACACAAAAGTTAACCCTTTTCATTCCAATTCTAAATTCATAAAAGTGAAAAGACATATGTCAACATGAGGAGTGTCAACTGTCTCCTTTTAGAAAAAGTGGAGAAATGAAAGGTTTCTTCCCACACGGTTATAAATACTCATTTCTTTACCATTCTTTCCTTTTCCTCCCCAACATCTCAGAAAAACCGCAAACCATTTTCAAACTTCATCTTCTTCAAAGATACTCACAAATGACATCCTCATCAAACCCAGAGAACATGCTACCCCTTACTGTAACTATTAAAGTTCCCATCCTTTTTGGGAAGCAAGCTTATGTTCCTGAGCCAACAATGGAGGAGGAAAAAGCCCTTATATGGAAATACTAGGTACTGATTCCCTTTCCTGACCGTACTGTGAATATTAAGAAAGATAGGGAAATCTTCCCTTGATACTATCACACTAAACTTCATGTTTGCTTGAATCAAACATATTATTTACGCTTCATGAGTGCCCCTTATCTCGTCTTTCACTCTGCATCATATACCAAGAAAAAAGATTACACCCAGCGGCTAAATAAGGTGAAACCGATGAAAAGGCAATTTTGGAAGAAACAAGGTCTATTCGACTTGATCCTACTATTTAGGGTGGACCCCACATACAGTTCAAACATACTACCGCAACACTACAATTCTGGGAAAGTTCGACAAACACCTTTGAACTCTGTTGTGGAATGATCATCCCGACTCTATTTAATGTAGCCACAATCATTGGTCTTCAACCGACTGGTGACATTTTTAACCCTACCTTACGGGAAGAAGATACCATGAACTTCAACTCCAAATGCGTTATTTTCAGAAACTTCATCACTGACCATTTTGAACACCAAACTGAAGATGTGTCAGATGAAAGGCACACTGCTTTTTTGGAACTATGGTTATCACACTACATTTTCAGTGCTAGCTCTCTGAAAGTAGCCAAGAATTTTGTCACTCTAGCTAACCAATTACATGAAGGGAAAAATATTTGTTTAAGCCAATTGATCTTTGGATACCTCTATGAATCATTGAGGCTCGTATCTCATGCCCTAAAAAATTTAAACCTAGTGTAAAACTCTTGTTAGTTGGCCCTTTTGGTTTCTACAACTTTGGCTTAATGCCATATTCGATTCCTATTTGAAGGTAGACATACAAACCGATCATGTTGAAGAAATTGAAAACTGACAGATTGAATGCATCAGACTTTCCCTAATTACTCCAATTGACACGGGGCGTTCGACACAAGAAACCTTCACTGAGTAATTTATGATGTTTCCAAGGCACCATGTGTTCACTCCTTCTATGAACCCTTTCATTAATCGGAGTCATGAGACTTGCTATTAAACACCAAGTCGAGATTGTTGATATTTAGAGAGTTGTTGTACCCCAAAATTTGCCCTCGTATTTTTCCACCAAGAAATCACGGCTTCGGGCTCTTCCTGATTTTTTAGAATGGCTCAAGAATCGGTCAAACAGACTTTTCTCGTCAGTCAGACAAAATTAGGGTTTTCATTGATTTTCAGGGCTCTGGAACAGTTCACACAGTTTGTTTAGGGTTTGGTTGATTTTGGCTCAGCTTTGATCAGGCGAACGCTTCCTTGGCATTTGATCCGGAACTAGGGTTTTTGTGCGCGCATTCTCAGAAAGAATTAATTCTACGGTGTTTTTCAAGTTATTCTGAGATATGGACTGAAACATTTGGATTGAGTTTGCAGTGTTTGATTAAAATCATGAAGAGAAAAGACATTTGGGCATGTGTGATTTGACGGTGCATTGTTTTGATTATTTAAGACGCCAAACGTTTATGGATTATTTATTATTCTGAGTTAAATGGTTGGAATTTATTTTCAATTATTATAATTTAAAGAATTGTAAATAATAAATGAACAATTGAAAAGAAGAAAAAGAATTAACTGGTAAAAAAAATAGATTTTATTCATCTTTAACTTATTTGTTACAATTATCATTTAATACAGTATTATTTACAAAGTATTTACAATGATAATTTTACAAATGTTTAAAATGAAATAAAAACTATCCTAAATTCCTAAATCTTCAAATCTTCAGCTTCTACTACTATTCCTCTCCATTTGATCATTTTATCTGCAAAACAAAGAAAGAAAAAGTCAGAAGCAGATAAATAATTAAAAGCAGACAAATAAAAATAAGGTTCATCATTAAAAACAAATGGCCGGAATCAGTTTTGGCCCTCTCTGCAAATCACGGGATTTCTCCCGGTTCACAAAGAGGGATGAAATGTTGGCAATAAAACATGAAATGCACAAAAGATTTAATTGCACAAATTCAAATTTGTCAAAGCTGCATAATTTCAAAAGTCTCAAACAACATGAGCAAGTACAAAGTTCAAAGGCAAACTGAACTAGAACTACAAAGTCCAAGCTGAATTGCAATCTCAACTAAGCCAAAAGCTGTCAAGAGAAAGTACATAAAGTATGCAAGAAACATGGAAGTATGCAGAGGAAAATATACAAGTGCAAGCAACATTAATCTCATCATTTTCCAGCCATTTGTTTTTTCAGAAAAGACAAATATAAGCAATATTAAATGCTTAAAAAAATTGTCAAGAGAGAGGAGAGAGAGAAAAAGAAGTACCGGGCTTATAGGCTTAGGCTTGAAAGAGATATAAAAACAAACTGTAATAACATAGTGAAAAGAAGAAGGCAAAGATAAAAACAGCATATCAGAATGCATAGCAAAAGGGGGCAGGACATATATAGCAGAATATCACAAAGAGGGAAAACCTCAAGCCTTGCAAACCTGTCCACAATTTTGACCAAGAAAGAATATACAAAAGGCCAACAATCTGCATAATATAGGAGAGGTCACAAAGCCTAAAAAACACACAAAAAAATATCAAACCTGAAGCATTCAAAACCATACGCGCCCAAAGCACAAAAAGCCAAAAACATTTCAAAAGCCATAGCCTTCAAACCAGATAAACACCCAGCCTGAAGCCTAAACCACTGTCAACCCAACCTGTATTCAACCAAAAGCCATAACTGATGCAAGCCTCAGCCAAAGCCTCTTACATCCTGCATCAAGCCTAAAAAACCATAGCCTCATCAAGCCTTAAACCAGTAAAGCTAAAAAACCCTGTCAAGCCTTACCTGCATCAAGCCTTATTCCATAAACCTGAGGCCCGTGTAAATCTCACAAACCAAAAACAGAGCTTCAAAATCATACCAAGCCCAGATCCATCCAAACCTTTGTCCAAATAGCCAAAAACCACAAGCCCTCAGAACTGTAGTTCATCATTGGGCAAGAAAACATTCAAATCAATCTCAAAGCATTTGAACCAACACAAAACCCTCAGAACTCAAAGAGTTCATCATTGGGTAACCAACAAAGTCAACAATCATCATCTCAGAATCCCTAAAGGCAACATACAGAAGCATTCAGAAGCTTTCAAAAAGACTAGCATATGAAGCAAACAAAAGCGAGGCAAGATATAGAAGAGGAAGAAAAGTCATACAAAGGTTCTCAACATCATCACTGAACCAATACAAAAAAAGGGCAAAGACACAGAGTACCAAGTTCCAGCAAAGCAAGCTAGCTTCAGCGTCATCTTTCCCCTCGCCGTCGAGCCGCCACAGCGCCTCCAGAGCCACCGTCCTCCTCCAACGAAGGTAATATAATTTTTCCTTCTCTTCACACCTCAAACCAAAAACAACGCCTAATCAGAGTCAATGAACGAAAAACGAAGCATGCAAGACATAAAAGTGAAAACCCTAAAAAGCGCTAAGTTAGAAATTATCACCTTGAATGAGATCTTTGCTCGAAGCGGACCATGGAGGGAAGACGACGGATGGTGGCGCGGTGGCTCTAGGCGGAGGGTCGCGTTTCTGTGGCCTTTACGTTGAAGAGGATGAAGAGGACGAAAGCAGTGAAGGCGAAGAAGAACGGCGCCGCTTCTGTTTCACAAACCCTATGTTTTTCCCAAATGGAACAAACTTTGACAAACCCTACAAAACGATTGTGAGAAGCACACTTGGGCCTTGCCCCATTCAGCATAAGCCCATTTGCCTTGGCCAAACGTACCCCCCCTGGCTTCTGTTTCAAATCATGTTGGGCCAGCATAACTCAAAGAGCCCATTCAATTCTTAAACTAACCTTTTTTTTTTACATATTATTTTTTTTATATAATTTAAACTCATCTAATCTGATTTGTAAATAAACTTACCTTAATTCTTTTTTTATTATAAAACTTTCCTTTACATGAACTTTAAGTTTAATTAGATTAATAGATTTTCACCTTAATTTTCTTTTATATATAAATCTCTTTATACACAAAGTTACTAATTAAAATATATTAATATATAAGAAATACTTTTCTTTAATATAAACTTTAATACAAACGTTGATTACTTAAAATATTTTCTTTTCTTAAAATTTTCTTATTTGTACATATTAACAAATATTCAAAGAAAATTAAATAAACACATTAATACATAAAAATGGAACTCAAAACTTTTTCAAAATTATCTTATTTGTACATAATTAATGCATTATTTTTAATACCTAAAAGAATAGAATTTAAAACATTTTCCTTCCTTTTAATTAAATTTTCTTATTTTGTACATATTGAACAAAAATACAAGAATACAAAATTTAAATAAACAAAATACTTAATCTTCCCTTAAGTTAAATATTCTCCATACTTGTAAATAATCATACACATACCCTTACACTTACACTTACACCATACACTAATACATTTACTTTGCTTTACACATATACAATTGCTATTCTTATACATTGCTATACATTACATATTGCGATCGATTCGATTTGGTTGTAATTATTTAAGTCTCATCCCCACTTGTACATTTGTACCCCCACTCCCGGATACTATTTGTAATAGCGTAGACTTTAAAATTCCCGCAATTTATCGCTTTCGAATTATACCATGGTTAGACCTAGGGCTTGTATGTACATAAAATCAAACGCTAGATAACCTAATACAAAGACAAATGCATGAAATCAATACACAATCACACTTGCACCCCTAGGGTAATCCCACATGTTGCCTTCCAAAGTGGGCCATGCTTGCACGTCGAGTTTCTTTGGCAAAACAATTCAAATGATCAGAAGTCCCTCGATGACGCTTTCGAAAGTTGCCTATCAAAATGATCATAGTCCCTTCAAGAAAAATTGCCAAAGACACTTGGCACCATTGCATTCATGGTCCATACGATGACCCGCGCCCGTCCCGTTAAACATCCTAAATGCAAGATTGCCCACCAAATACAATGGCGGAACAAAATTGTTAAAAAGGGTTAAAAACATGAGAAAAACCTTTGAGTACATTAGTGGTAGACAAACTCTTAGTTACTTGAATCAAACTTGCAAAAACACTTGCCTATTTTACAAACCATGCTCCACAAACACTTTCAAAAACAAAAACATTTGAAACATCTTTTCGAAAAGATACACACCTTCGTATATACTCAAACACGAGTCATTACAACGGTTTCCGAAACAAAGGCGTCTATTTCAAAACATTTTCAAAAAAAACACACACACACACACCATTTTCAAGCAATCAAAAATCAAGGCAAGTGATCTAAAACCAAGTAACTAAGAGCCCATGGATAACCATGGATGAAAAGGGTGCTAATACCTTCCCTTTTCATAATCTACCCCCCGAACCCACGAAACATCTCAAAAGGTTTTTCCTGTGCTTTTTAACCTTTCCTTTAGGACAAAATAAAAAGTCGGTGGCGACTCTTGCTAAACCGAACAAGTGCAAACACGAACGCAAAACTCAAGTCAGTTCTCCCACCGTATCACAGAACTGGCGACTCTGCTGGGGATTGATAGTGGGGTTACCTTAGGGTTTTAGATCACCCTCTTGCATGATTAATTGTTTGTTTTGATTGCTTTACCTTTGTGATTCTCTTGTTTGGGCTTGAAATCCTACACCTGGATTTGGGAAACATTCATAGATAGCAATACGTTGTGGAAACTGTGCGGGGTATACCGACACGGTTGAATCAATAGCTATATTAGTGTGACATATTTGTGAGTACCGGTAACCCTTGAGTTCAATCAAGGAGAGTACGGGGCCGCTGAGTGATGTCACTAAACACTAATGACCTAGAACCTTACTTGACCATCTTGGCCTTTTATTAGGGGTAGTGAGATGACCGGCTTTGGTGCAGTCCGAAGTTGGTAGATACTCGATACTATACTCATTGAGGGTTGTCTTCTTGGAATATTTTGGTCGCTAGTTAAGTGGCTAAACCAAAAAAATGAACATGGAAGACAATCCAATGATATTGAGCTCCTTAGAACCCGATTACTATTTATAGGACAGGTTTTTAAGCCAACTACACTCAAGAGGGTACTTACCTACGAAACCCATGCAAGCCTGAAACTAGGGTTTTGTGTGATTTGCCTGTACATATGTTTGTGCATACATCATGAACATCATAAAGCATCATATGCATCCGCTAACCATTTCAAGGGTTTGGATCTTCACCTTTGTTCTTGTTTTGTAGGTCATGGAAATTCCTCGCAGGAAAACTATCCAAGTTAACCTTGTGAGAATCCCTCCTCAACTTAAGGAGCTCACATCCAGAATTCCCGAAAGCTCTCCCTTCAGTGAAAGACATGGTAGATTGCTCAGCCTAGTCAACACCAGCATTGAAGAAGACATGATGAAGGTTTTGTTCCAGTTCTTTGACCCCCTTCACCACTGTTTCACTTTCCCCGATTACCAGTTGGTGCCCACTTTGGAGGAATTTTCTCAAATCCTGAGGATTCCTATCCTTAATCAACTACCTTTCAGCGGTACGGAAAAGGAGCCAAAGCCTGAAGATGTTGCTCAAGCACTACACTTGCAACCATCCGACATCAAGGGGCATTGGGAAACCAGAAGCGGTGTCAAAGGCTTCTTGGCAAAATTCTTGTTTGAGAAGGCACAAGAGTGTTGGAACTCCTTGGATCTACAAGCCTTTGAAGAAATTGTGGCACTCCTCATTTACGGGTTGGTCTTGTTCCCAAATCCTGACCAACTTATAGATGTCAACGCCGTCAAGATCTTCTTATCCAGGAATCCCATACCAACATTGCTTGGGGACATCCTCCACTCATTTTACACACGAACAATGAGAAAGAGAGGTGTTCTCATGTGCTGTACTCCTCTCCTTGCAAGGTGGTTTATTTCGCACCTTCCACAGTCTGTTTTGAAGAATGACCAAGGCCTAAGGTGGTCACAACGGTTGATGACTCTCACTCACTCTGATGTACACTGGTGTTCTCGGTCCAGAGAAAGTGTCATCATCGTCGATCATTGTGGAGAGTTCCCTAATGTTCCATTACTTGGCATTAGAGGGGGCATTACCTACAACCCTTGTCTGGCTTTGAGGCAGTTTGGATATGCACGGAAGGATGGCCCTCATGACATGTTGATTCCTGACATAGTTTTTGACTTCGACAATGATGCGCAAGGACTCCGTCAAAGGTTCATCAGAGCTTGGAGGATGCCTAACAAGGTATACAACAAGACACTGGGGCACAAAAATTCCATCCCTCTTGAGCCTTATCTCAAGTGGGTCCGAACCCGAGCCCAGAGTCTAATGATGCCTTACCCTCATGTTCTCCCTATGATTAAGGAGCATGTTAAGGAAGGAGAGGTTCCCTACACCGTCTTGTATCCTGACATGCCAACGACATGGGAGGAGATGCAGAAGAGTTGGATCCAACTCAGGGAAGAAAGGGATACTTTTGAAGCCAGCTTCTACGCCAGCGAGAAGAAGGTTTTGGAGCTTACCCGCCGACTCCACGAGGAAGAGACCCTTAACACCTACATCGCGCCAAAAAGGATGCGCAACGTCTTTTTACCATGAGAAGTTTTTGTAATATTTGGCCCATGGGGCATTTATGTACTAACAAAATTTCTTCTTATTAATATGACGTGTGTTCTTTTTGTCTGCAACAATTGTGAATTTCTAAATCCTTGAATGCATTGCATAAATAAACATATCATTCATCATGTGCATAAGCAGGTCTCCACACCAGGTTTCCTTATCTTTCTGCTGTTTATTTCAGTAAGATGGATCTCGAACAAACGGTCAAAGATCTACAGTCTCAGAACTCACAATTTCAACATCTTCTGATGACCTTGGCAAAGGGTCAGGAAGATCTAAAAGCCATGCTCGGTGTTGTACCCCAAAATTTGCCCTCGCATTTTTCCCCAAGAAATCTCAACTTCAAGCCTTTCCTGACTTTTCAAACTGGCTCAAGAATCGGACAAACGGACTTTTCTTGACAGTCAAGCAAAATTAGGGTTTTTACTGATTTTTAGGACTCTGGATTGTTTCACAGTTGGCTTAGGGTTTGGATGATTTTTGGTTCAATTTTGATCAGGCGAGCGCTATTTGGCATTTAATCAGGAGTTAAAGTTTTTATGGGCATATTCTCAGAAGAATTTAAATTCCACAACACTTTGCAGTTTATTCCGAGATTCGGGTTAAAATTCGCGTTATCTTGATTTAATCAGTAAGAGGAGGCAGTTGGTTTGAATTCACCAGTCAAATGATGTGTGCAGTGTGGAATTACAGTGCTTGGCAAAAGAATCAGTGAAAAAGAGGATTGCGTCTGATCAGTTTTTTGTGTTCGACTGTGCGTTGCTTTGAATGTTGGAAACGTCGAATTCATTTATTTTTGATCAACAATTGTTTAGTTGATTATTTATGGTTCTAAGAATTAAATATTTGAAATTTAAACTTTCATTTTATTTAAATTAAGGAATTATAAATAACAAGTAAATAAAAGGAATTGAAAAGAATTAAACGGAATTTTTATTTCATATTTAATAGTTGTTACAATTGTTATTATTTGGATACGAGTATTTATTACAAAGTATTTAAAATAATAATAGTGTACAAAAATTAAATTGAAAATAAAATTCTATCCTATTTCTAATATTCTTCATTCTTCACTTCGCTCCGGTGCTCCATTTTTTTATCTGCAAAAAGAAAAGAGAAAAGTTAGAAAGCAGTTGAATTAAAAAAAACAGATAAAATTTGCTCATCATTAGGGGCCACTGACTGGGATCAGTTGACCCTCTCTGCAAATCACGGGATTTCTCCCAGTTCACAAAGAGGGAAGAATTTCATTTTTTATTCATGAATGCAAAATGCATAAAATCCAAAGTTCAAACTGCATAGTTCAAATCCAAGTCAAACTGAAAATCCAATTCCACTTTCTATCAAAAGCAAAAAGAGCAACTTACTGTCAAAATGCCAAAATCTACTCAAAAGATATCAAAGAAAAATCAAGGAAGTACAAATTGCTGTCAAAAGTGCCAAGGCTGTCAAAGAAAGATATGGAAGATATCACAAAATCCCAAGATATCAAGGAAAAGAAAAAGCGCCACAAACTGTCAAAGCAAGATAAAGATGCAGAAAAATGTGTTATGCAAGCAATCTAAGTCATCATTTCCCAGCATAAAGGGGCACCTTCAGAAAAGATAGTACAAAAAGAATCATATTAAATTCTAAAACTGTACTATGGAAGAGAAGAGAGATAAAGCAGCAATAGGCAGGTTTTAGGCTGAGGAAAACATAACAAAAAAAATATAATCCAAGAGGACACGGTTCAGCAAGCAAGGATAGAGGAAAGAAAAATATACAAACCCACAAGCCTCACAAAAAAGCAAGCATATAACTTGCAATCGGAGAGACCACCAAGCCTGAAGCTGACCTGCTGTAAAAACCTCACAATAACCTGCCAACTGATAAAACCCTTGAAAATTCAAGCCTAACCACAACATAAGCTGAACATACAAACACATAAACTGAACATACAAACACATGAACTGAACCACCATACTGTCAAAAACCATCAAACCTCATACCTGTCTCAAGAACTACCAATACCCTGTCTTAACCCCAAAACTCAGAACCTGCATCAACCTGGCCTAGCCTTCAAACCTGATAAACCAACTAGAAACCAACTCAAAGCCAACATAACTCAAAGCCAACATAACTCAAAGCCAACATAACTCAAAGCCAACATAACTCAAAGCCAACATAACTCAAAACCATCAAACACAACCATCACAGTCTGCCTAATCCAAAGGGCCATGTACCAGTCACAAACGTAAACTAGCATATGCTAAACCTACAGAAGCAATAGCCATAAACCTGTCCAACTCCTAAGCCTCAGAGTTTTCTTTCCTCATCATAGGAGATAAACACATCCAAAGGCAACGATTCAAAGGCATTCAAATACATAGCATCCAACATAAACAGGCATACAGCAACACGAGAGAAGAAGAAGAAAGAAGCAATTCAAGGGCCTCAGAAGCAAGCTTCATCATAGGCAAGGCAACGATTCAAAGGCATACAAATGTTCAAGGGCGACATGTAGTAGAAGAAAAAAGATAAAGAGATGAATATATTTCAAGATAGGGTTTTTCAGAACATCATCATCAAAACCATAGGCAAGAACAAAGCAACCAGATAAAAGATACCAGGGTCACCAAGAGCAAGCGTCACGTTTCCCTCACTGTTCCGGCCGTCCTCAGCGCCTCCACTCCGCCTCTCCTCCATCTCCCAAGAGCGAAGGTAGCCAATCTTCTCCCCCTTTCTTCTTCACCACCTTATAATAGTACAAATTTAAGAATCAGAACTCAAATTAAAACACACAAATTCGTAAAAACAGAGATAAGAGCATAAACACTAAAATCTAACCTTGTATCAAGAGAACACGGAGCTTATGCCTTGGAGGGAAGAAAGGTTTGAAGGGTGACGCTGGTGGCCGGAAAGAGAAGCGCTCAGGAAGTTGATGATCGGAGAAGACGAATGCACGAACGCGCCGCTGCCAACCCTAAAGCTTTCGTTCTGAATAACATTCCCTAACCCTAAAACGCTGCTCCAGCAATCAGTGGGCTTGACCCGTTTCTGATGTTCATCTAAGCCCATTTAGAATCACAAACTTTTTTTATATAAAACAAATTGTTTCTTTTTTATTAACTAACTTAACCTTTCTTTTACAAATACTTGATTTATACTAAACTTTTTCTTTTTACAAACCATATATTATCTTTAATCTATCATATTGCAAATACCATACATAAAAAAGAAAAAAACATATTTTATCTAATTAAAACTTTCTTTTCTATACTTGATTCAATAAATATTAAAAAAAACACTTCTCCTTTAATTTGTACATATTATACATTTTTTTATCATATAGTTAAAATATCTTTTTTTTAAGTATATATTTGTATATAAAAATAATAAAATACTTTTTTTTATATAATTAAAATTGAAAACTTTTTAATTAACATACATATTTGTACATAATAATAGAAATACATTTTTCTCTAATATTAAAATTCATAAACATTTGATTAAATACTTTTTGTATATAAACAAGTAAAGATACACAATTTAATTAGAAATAAGAACATTTAAGTTAAAACATTTTTCTTTTGTACATAATTAAATATACAAATCAAAGATTCCTTAAAACGCATATCTAGGCCAAAAACCCTAATACACTTCAATTTCACATTATCGCACCTGTAAATAAATCACAATACATATACATCTTACACTTACACAATACATTCACATTGTCCTATACACATTTTTTATCTTATATTTGTATATTCGATATTTACATTTGATCGCACATTCGATTTGGTTGTAACTTATTGGATACTATAAGTCTCATCCCCTTTTGTACATTTATACCCCCACTCCCGGACACTATTTTTAGCGTAGATTTTACATTCCGTAATTTACAGTTTTCCAATTATACCATGGTTAGACCTAGGGTTTGCATGTACATAAAATCAAACGTTAGATAATCTAATACAAGACAAATACATGTAATCAATACACAATCACACTTGCACCCCCTAGGGTAATCCCACATGTTGCCTTCCAAAATGGGCCATGCTTGCACGCCGAGTATCTTTGGCAAAACAAAATCAAATGATCATAAGTCCCTCAAAGTGTTGCCTAAACGGAATGATCATAGTCCCTTCAAAGCAAATTGTCAAAGACACTTGGCATCATTGCATTCATGGTCCATACGATGACCCGTGCCCGTCCCGAATAAACTTCCTAAACGCAAGATTGTCTACCAATTTCAATGGTAGAACAAAATTGTTAAAAAGGGTTAAAACATGACAAAAACCTTTGAGTACAATAGGGTAGACAAAACTCTTAGTTACTTGATATCAATTTGAAAAAACACTTGCCTTCTTTTCAAAAATCACAATCCACAACACTTTCAAAACAAACTCTCAAAAACATTTGAAAACATCTTTTCGAAAAGATCCACACTTTTGTAAAACACTCAATCACGAGTCAAATACATTAGTTGCCTAAGACAAGGCATCTTTTTTCCAAAACATTTTCAAAAAGCACCCACACACACACCATTTTCAAAGCAATCGAAAAACAAGGCAAGTGATCTAAAAAACCAAGTAACTAAGAGCCCATGGATAACCATGGATGAAAAGGGTGCTAATACCTTCCCTTTTCATAATCTACCCCCCGAACCCACGAAATATCTCAAAAGGTTTTTGCTGTGCTTTTTTAACCTTTCCTTTAGGATAAAATAAAAAGTCGGTGGCGACTCTTGCTCAACCGCACAAGTGCGAATACGAACGCAAAACACTAGTCAGTTCTCCCACCGTATCACAGAACTGGCGACTCTGCTGGGGATTATTCTAAAAGTGGGGTTACCTTAGGGTTTAGATCACCTTTGTTTTCAATTGATTGCTTTGTTTGCTTTACATTTGTGGGCTTTGCATCGGAGTTTCATAGATCCTAACCCGGATCTGTGAAATACCCTTTTAGGTAGCATAATCTGTGAGGGACCTGTCCAGCGTAGACCGACATGGGTGAAGCAGTGGCTACGTTGGTGTGGCATCTTAGTCTGTACCTATATCCTTTGTGTTGCAACGGGGAGAATATAGGTCTTCTAAGGGGTCATTTAAGCACCAACCGACCTTAGAACCCTAAATTGACCAACTTGGCTATTAGGACAGTAGCAGTATGCTACACTCATTGAGGCTAAACTCTCGAGATGGTTCCGGCCGCGAGAAAAGGTTGCGATGCTGGAGTTATGACCGATTGAGGGTAGCCAATGACATGAGATCCTCTAGAACCCGATTACTTTTGATAAGACAGGTTTTAACCAACAAACTGAAAGAGGGTAGTACCTGAACCTCATGCAAGCCTAAACCTAAGGACTTGTGTGCTTTGTGTGAATATGTTTGCCTGTATATACACTCACTTGTTTGTGCATACATGTACATAACATCATGACATCATACCATAGCATTTTCAATAACCATTTCAAGGATCTCGAGGGTTCTGTTGATGCAGGGTTACGTTGAACCAGACATCTATCAAGGGGCAAGAGGTTTCTCGTCTAACCAGCCCAATCAAAGATCAAGTGCAACAACTTGAATCAGTGACTATGACCCACTCGACATGGTGAGCTTGATTCTAGTGGAAAGACATCCACCGATACAAAGCTCTCCAATCAAAGTCCAAGAACAACAACTTGAATCAATGGCTATGACCCACTTGACATGGTGAGCTTGATTCTCGTGGAAGGACATCCACCGATACAAAGCTCTCCAGTCAAAGTTCAAGTGCAACAACTTGAATCAGTGGCTATGACCCACTCGACATGGTGAGCTTGATTCTAGTGGAAAGACATCCACCGATACAAAGCTCTCCAATCAAAGTTCAAGTGCAACAACTCGAATCAGTGGCTATGACCCACTCGACATGGTGAGCTTGATTCTCGTGGAAGGACGTCCACCGATGCAGAGATCTCCAATCCAAGAGTAGAGTTCAACCTCTAACATTTTCTTGTGTTTACCCCAAGAGATCCTTGAAAGCATGCATCTACATATCATGCATTGCATTTTGACAATCTTTCTTTTTTTAGGTTTCCTTACTTTCCTGCTGTTTATTTCAGCAAGAGATGGCTCTAGAAAGGTCTGTCAAAGACATCCAAGACCAGACTGCTCAGCTGCAGGAGATGTTCCTGAACTTGTCTCTGGGGCAAGAAGAGATGAAAGCTCTCCTCACCAAGGGCTTGGGGAATTCCAACAATGCAAGGAGTGATCAGATTGCAGAGCTGCAGTTTGATCTGACAACACTGAGGACTCAAATGATGGGACAGTTGGTGGGCCAGATGGCTCTCATTCAAGACTTATCCCAAAGACAAGAGGAACTCAGAGTTCTTGTCCGCCAACTGCTTCCAAACAACCAACTGGGGCAAACATCTGAGGACGAAGAGCAAGTCACCACTCAGCCTCCATCCACTCAAGAAGACAAGGGGAAAGCTCCTTTGCTAGCTTCAGGGTCACAAACCCATCAACAACCTCGCCAGCGTCAACAGGGTAATCGGCATAAGCAAGAAAAGTCGGGAAGACAGTTTACGGAGACTGAAATACCATCATTCTTCATACTGAAACGCCTGTTGGAGGTCAACTTACTTACTGTAAAGGACCCTCCTCAGAAGCTCAATATCTCCTCTCCTCACTTTAATCCCGACGCATTCTGTGTTTACCACTCCTACAGCCCGGGACACGGCACCAACGATTGTTGGGCCTTGAAGAACAAGATTCAAGATCTGATCGACATTGGGGTGCTGGAATTCATGCCAGACGGCGAGATGAAAATCTTCCGTTAAAGGGTTCTCCATCTGAAGTGACGAAGCTCAAGCTGAAAGACTTTTTGCTTCTTTTTGAATTTTCAAAGTTGTAATTTCTTTTGTTGTCAAACAATTATCTGTTGATGTTAAACTCTGTTTTCATTAATGCATTGCATATGTTTGTCTTGAATTCATCCATTCGTTTCACTACTCTTATGCTTTTCTTTATGATATTTGACTCTTGATAAAAAGCTGCGAGCCTTTAGAGGGAGGATGACGAAACAATACCATAATCTTATACAGTATGCTTTTGAACAGACCTAGCTGATGATGTACAGGCATTTCTTTCAATTCCCAAACACTGGAGTTATAAGGAAGTTAATCCCTAGTCAACCCCTTCGAGCCAAAGAAGTAGGAGTTTTCTGTTCTAAACGATTAAAACCTTTGATATAAACCTGGGGCAGGGTAGTCTCTCAGTTAATTCAAAAGAAAGTGCGCATTGAAGTCACAAACTCTCAGTTCGTAATACAACGAACGATGTCAAAAAGAAAGAAAGCATCCCTTTGGAATCAAAAGACAAGGGTGGTTCCCTATCACATAGACAGTCAATCTCTCAAAAGAGAAAAGCCCACCAAGCCAAAACCTATAAAGGAGGCTTAAGAAAGCTGGGGCATCCCGCTGACAGTAATCCCGAAAACGATAACAGTCAGGCAAAAGTTAGGGATAACAAATCAAAATCAAAATAGTGAGGTCATTACAAAATCCTCAAACAACACGAAAAATGGAGATGATGACTGTCTTCCCAAAATTCAACTGGTGAACCATCGCCTAAAAGTCGTTCCAAACTCAAAACAGAGTGTGACGCACAGTTAACTGAGCTTAGGTTGAAGAACATCACGAAGAGCGGGTGGGTACAAATATACTTTGAGCCTTTATCCTTTGTTTCTTAAACCGTGAACCAGGCCACGTTACAACCCTTCAAAAGTCCTAATTGAAGCATGGGTTAGTTCGAAAGCATACTGTTACAAAAGGTATCCCGACTCCTGTAGGGCTTTGCTCTAAATCTTGTGTTAACTTGTCTTATGAAAAGTTTTCTGCTAAAAATGCATTTTTCAAAACTTCGAGACAAACATAAACTTTGCATTATTCAAATATCACTGTCTGCATTTGACCCTTTTGTTTGACAGCGAAGAAATTCATACAGCGAATGTTCGGAGGAACGAAAACTCTCTCAGTAAGTCAAAATCACTTCAAGAGGATAACACTTCCATCAAATCTCCTATCAACAAGGGGCATGACATGTCACAATTCAATTAACCTGGGGCAGTCCAGTCAAGGTCCAACAGATCTTTCAAAGTTCAGTTAACCTGGGGCAGTCCAGTCAAGATTTCAAGAAATCTCTCAATATGCAGAGTAATCTGATTCAAGATTCCTTCATCACCACTTGGGGCATTCGAATGTCAAAAGTGTTCAACAAATCAATTACAACATTTCCAGACTCGACTCCTGTATCTAGCCAGGGCACGTCTGAAGAGTCCGAAGATTCGATTCCTGTATCCAGCCAGGGCATATCTGTTGACGACTATTTCCAGATTCGACTCCTGTATCTAGCCAGGGCATATCTATTGACCACTATTTCCAGACTCGATTCCTGTATCTAGACAGGGCACGTCTGAAGAGTTCGAAGATTCGATTCCTGTATCCAGCCAGGGCATATCTGTTGACGACTATTTCCAGATTCGACTCCTGTATCCAGCCAGGGCATATCTGTTGACTACATTTCCAGACTCGATTCCTGTATCTAGCCAGGGCACGTTTGAAGAGTTCGAAGATTCGATTCCTGTATCCAGCCAGGGCATATCTGTTGACGACTGTTTCCAGATTTGACTCCTGTATCCAGCCAGGGCATATCTGTTGACCACATTTCCAGACTCGATTCCTGTATCTAGCCAGGGCACGTCCGAAGAGTTTGAAGATTCGATTCCTGTATCCAGCCGGGGCATATCTATCAACTATCACCTTTCCAGATTCGATTCCTGTATCCAGCCAGGGCATGTCTAAAGGATTCCAGATCAACACCTGTAACAACCCAGGAAACATCTGTGAACGACCGATTGTAGACCAACACCTGTAATAAGCAAGGAATTTATCTACATCACCACTTGGGGCATTCGAATGTCAAAAGTGTTCAAAACCCGATGCAGTTTTACACAAGCTCATTATCAGGAAGCCCTACACCGGTTCCTCTTCAAGATTTCTGAAAATAGTTCACGGGTTCTCCAAGTAACGGATGTTAACCTATCGCTTGTTCAGATTCTTCTCAAGCTAACAACCACGGAAGATCGCGCTCGCCAAAATTCTCCCTATCCCCAGCGGAGTTCATCAAAATACCCCAACAGTAACTTATCTTTACAAATCCCCAGCCAGAGAATCCTCCGGAATTCAATTCCCCTCAGAGTTTAAGCTTCAGTATCCCCAGCGGAGCCAGACCATTGAACCTTCTCCCCACAGAGTTTTGGGAGGGCAAATCTCGAGTTCCCCAGTGAGATCATCAGAGTTACTTCCCATCAAGCCGAAGATTCTCAATCTGGCCTCCCCAGCATGAGTCTATTAGTTTGGGACTCCCCAGTAGAGGTCATCAGGAATTCTCTTCCCCAGCGACAGCCAAGGATTTATTTTCCCCGACAGCAGTCAAGATGTTTTTATCTTCAGCCATCTCGGATTCATGTATCCTCGGCAGGATTAGCTCATCAGCTTACATGCGCATTCATCGCATTCATATCATAAACATTAATGTCACATGCATTGCATCATGCATCATAACATTGCATACAACTAACCCTTTGCCTTTTCAGGAAAGATCAGTCGATAGACACTGATCATCTCCAGAGATTCATCCAGAAATAGTTCAGATGTGACCCAGACACGGCGACATTCTGATACTTATTCCAGATTCATTCAGACGCATCAGCAGAAACCCTACGCCAGTTCCTCTTCAACTTCAAGACTTCTAAACAGTTTACGGATTCTTCCCTACAACGGGTGTCAATCTACCGACTTGTTCAGACTCTTCTCAACTTCTGAAACAGTTTACGGATTCTTCCCTACAACGGATGTCAATCTACCGACTTGTTCAGACTCTGCTCAAGACTTCTAAATAGTTTACGGATTCTTCCCTACAACGGATGTCAATCTACCGACTTGTTCAGACTCTTCACAACTTCTGAAAATAGTTTACGGACATGTCCCAACAACGGATACTGCTCTATTGCTTATTCAGTCTCAGATAGTTTACAGATTCTCCAGACATGGACGTCAATTTGTTGCTTGTTCAGACCCCTAATTCAGAGATGTTCCAAAACATGGATGCCCTTCTGATACTTGTCCACTCACCATTGACATACATTTCAACATTTCCAGATGGCATCTATAAGCCCATCCTCCTACCAGCAGTCGCCGAATGGCATCTGTAAGCCCATTCTCAGATGGCATCTCTAAGCCCATCCCCCGACAAAATTCTCTCGCACCAGATGGCATCTTTAAGCCCATCACCAAATGGCATCTTTAAGCCCATTCACCTCTACCGTCACATCGACGAGTGAAAATTTTCTGGGCACTCTAGTGTCCAATCTTCTTTTACCTTCAAGTCGCGAAAGGCAAACTTGCCAATCTAACTCTTCAGGTCTAAGAAGATTGAACAGGGGCAACTGTTGTACCCCAAAATTTGCCCTCGCATTTTTCCCCAAGAAATCTCAACTTCAAGCCTTTCCTGACTTTTCAAACTGGCTCAAGAATCGGACAAACAGACTTTTCTTGACAGTCAAGCAAAATTAGGGTTTTTACTGATTTTTAGGACTCTGGATTGTTTCACAGTTGGCTTAGGGTTTGGATGATTTTTGGTTCAATTTTGATCAGGCGAGCGCTATTTGGCATTTAATCAAGAGTTAAAGTTTTTATGGGCATATTCTCAGAAGAATTTAAATTCCACAACACTTTGCAGTTTATTCCGAGATTCGGGTTAAAATTCGCGTTATCTTGATTTAATCAGTAAGAGGAGGCAGTTGGTTTGAATTCACCAGTCAAATGATGTGTGCAGTGTGGAATTACAGTGCTTGGCAAAAGAATCAGTGAAAAAGAGGATTGCGTCTGATCAGTTTTTTGTGTTCGACTGCGCGTTGCTTTGAATGTTGGAAACGTCGAATTCATTTATTTTTGATCAACAATTGTTTAGTTGATTATTTATGGTTCTAAGAATTAAATATTTGAAATTTAAACTTTCATTTTATTTAATTTAAGGAATTATAAATAACAAGTAAATAAAAGGAATTGAAAAGAATTAAACGGAATTTTTATTTCATATTTAATAGTTGTTACAATTGTTATTATTTGGATACGAGTATTTATTACAAAGTATTTAAAATAATAATAGTGTACAAAAATTAAATTGAAAATAAAATTCTATCCTATTTCTAATATTCTTCATTCTTCACTTCGCTCCGGTGCTCCATTTTTTTATCTGCAAAAAGAAAAGAGAAAAGTTAGAAAGCAGTTGAATTAAAAAAAACAGATAAAATTTGCTCATCATTAGGGGCCACTGACTGGGATCAGTTGACCCTCTCTGCAAATCACGGGATTTCTCCCGGTTCACAAAGAGGGAAGAATTTCATTTTTATTCATGAATGCAAAATGCATAAAATCCAAAGTTCAAACTGCATAGTTCAAATCCAAGTCAAACTGAAAATCCAATTCCACTTTCTATCAAAAGCAAAAAGAGCAACTTACTGTCAAAATGCCAAAATCTACTCAAAAGATATCAAAGAAAAATCAAGGAAGTACAAATTGCTGTCAAAAGTGCCAAGGCTGTCAAAGAAAGATATGGAAGATATCACAAAATCCCAAGATATCAAGGAAAAGAAAAAGCGCCACAAACTGTCAAAGCAAGATAAAGATGCAGAAAAATGTGTTATGCAAGCAATCTAAGTCATCATTTCCCAGCATAAAGGGGCCCCTTCAGAAAAGATAGTACAAAAAGAATCATATTAAATTCTAAAACTGTACTATGGAAGAGAAGAGAGATAAAGCAGCAATAGGCAGGTTTTAGGCTGAGGAAAACATAACAAAAAAAGATATAATCCAAGAGGACACGGTTCAGCAAGCAAGGATAGAGGAAAGAAAAATATACAAACCCACAAGCCTCACAAAAAAGCAAGCATATAACTTGCAATCGGAGAGACCACCAAGCCTGAAGCTGACCTGCTGTAAAAACCTCACAATAACCTGCCAACTGATAAAACCCTTGAAAATTCAAGCCTAACCACAACATAAGCTGAACATACAAACACATAAACTGAACATACAAACACATGAACTGAACCACCATACTGTCAAAAACCATCAAACCTCATACCTGTCTCAAGAACTACCAATACCCTGTCTTAACCCCAAAACTCAGAACCTGCATCAACCTGGCCTAGCCTTCAAACCTGATAAACCAACTAGAAACCAACTCAAAGCCAACATAACTCAAAGCCAACATAACTCAAAGCCAACATAACTCAAATCCAACATAACTCAAAGCCAACATAACTCAAAACCATCAAACACAACCATCACAGTCTGCCTAATCCAAAGGGCCATGTACCAGTCACAAACGTAAACTAGCATATGCTAAACCTACAGAAGCAATAGCCATAAACCTGTCCAACTCCTAAGCCTCAGAGTTTTCTTTCCTCATCATAGGCGATAAACGCATCCAAAGGCAACGATTCAAAGGCATTCAAATACATAGCATCCAACATAAACAGGCATACAGCAACACGAGAGAAGAAGAAGAAAGAAGCAATTCAAGGGCCTCAGAAGCAAGCTTCATCATAGGCAAGGCAACGATTCAAAGGCATACAAATGTTCAAGGGCGACATGTAGTAGAAGAAAAAAGATAAAGAGATGAATATATTTCAAGATAGGGTTTTTCAGAACATCATCATCAAAACCATAGGCAAGAACAAAGCAACCAGATAAAAGATACCAGGGTCACCAAGAGCAAGCGTCACGTTTCCCTCACTGTTCCGGCCGTCCTCGGCGCCTCCACTCCGCCTCTCCTCCATCTCCCAAGAGCGAAGGTAGCCAATCTTCTCCCCCTTTCTTCTTCACCACCTCATAATAGTACAAATTTAAGAATCAGAACTCAAATTAAAACACACAAATTCGTAAAAACAGAGATAAGAGCATAAACACTAAAATCTAACCTTGTATCAAGAGAACATAGAGCTTATGCCTTGGAGGGAAGAAAGGTTTGAAGGGTGACGCTGGTGGCCGGAAAGAGAAGCGCTCAGGAAGTTGATGATCGGAGAAGACGAATGCACGAACGCGCCGCTGCCAACCCTAAAGCTTTCGTTCTGAATAACATTCCCTAACCCTAAAACGCTGCTCCAGCAATCAGTGGGCTTGACCCGTTTCTGATGTTCATCTAAGCCCATTTAGAATCACAAACTTTTTTTATATAAAACAAATTGTTTCTTTTTTATTAACTAACTTAACCTTTCTTTTACAAATACTTGATTTATACTAAACTTTTTCTTTTTACAAACCATATATTATCTTTAATCTATCATATTGCAAATACCATACATAAAAAAGAAAAAAAACATATTTTATCTAATTAAAACTTTCTTTTCTATACTTGATTCAATAAATATTAAAAAAAACACTTCTCCTTTAATTTGTACATATTATACATTTTTTTATCATATAGTTAAAATATCTTTTTTTTAAGTATATATTTGTATATAAAAATAATAAAATACTTTTTTTTATATAATTAAAATTGAAAACTTTTTAATTAACATACATATTTGTACATAATAATAGAAATACATTTTTCTCTAATATTAAAATTCATAAACATTTGATTAAATACTTTTTGTATATAAACAAGTAAAGATACACAATTTAATTAGAAATAAGAACATTTAAGTTAAAACATTTTTCTTTTGTACATAATTAAATATACAAATCAAAGATTCCTTAAAACGCATATCTAGGCCAAAAACCCTAATACACTTCAATTTCACATTATCGCACCTGTAAATAAATCACAATACATATACATCTTACACTTACACAATACATTCGCATTGTCCTATACACATTTTTTATCTTATATTTGTATATTCGATATTTACATTTGATCGCATATTCGATTTGGTTGTAACTTATTGGATACTATAAGTCTCATCCCCTTTTGTACATTTTACCCCCACTCCCGGACACTATTTTTAGCGTAGATTTTACATTCCGCAATTTACAGTTTTCCAATTATACCATGGTTAGACCTAGGGTTTGCATGTACATAAAATCAAACGTTAGATAACCTAATACAAGACAAATACATGTAATCAATACACAATCACACTTGCACCCCCTAGGGTAATCCCACATGTTGCCTTCCAAAATGGGCCATGCTTGAACGCCGAGTATCTTTGGCAAAACAAAATCAAATGATCATAAGTCCCTCAAAGTGTTGCCTAAACGGAATGATCATAGTCCCTTCAAAGCAAATTGTCAAAGACACTTGGCATCATTGCATTCATGGTCCATACGATGACCCGTGCCCGTCCCGAATAAACTTCCTAAATGCAAGATTGTCTACCAATTTCAATGGTAGAACAAAATTGTTAAAAAGGGTTAAAACATGACAAAAACCTTTGAGTACAATAGGGTAGACAAAACTCTTAGTTACTTGAGATCAATTTGCAAAAACACTTGCCTTCTTTTCAAAAATCACAATCCATAACACTTTCAAAACAAACTCTCAAAAACATTTGAAAACATCTTTTCGAAAAGATCCACACTTTTGTAAAACACTCAATCACGAGTCAAATACATTAGTTGCCTAAGACAAGGCATCTTTTTTCCAAAACATTTTCAAAAAGCACCCACACACACACCATTTTCAAAGCAATCGAAAAACAAGGCAAGTGATCTAAAAAACCAAGTAACTAAGAGCCCATGGATAACCATGGATGAAAAGGGTGCTAATACCTTCCCTTTTCATAATCTACCCCCCGAACCCACGAAATATCTCAAAAGGTTTTTGCTGTGCTTTTTTAACCTTTCCTTTAGGATAAAATAAAAAGTCGGTGGCGACTCTTGCTCAACCGCACAAGTGCGAATACGAACGCAAAACACTAGTCAGTTCTCCCACCGTATCACACTCGGGAACAAGGAGCAAGTGAAGAAAAAGAAGAAGAGAGTCGGGGTGGCTACCCTGGGAAGAAGGTTTGAGGGTGAAGCCAGAAGGGTCCTTGAATTTCCCCCTACATCTGAAGAGGGAACCAGTAAAGGAAAAGGGGCCGCGATACCATCTGAATCCGAAGTTGAAGAGGAAGAGGCGGAAGAAGACGAAGACTACTCAGAACAACAATACCCGCCGGCCGATGACAAGTACAAGAGTTTGGAGGACAGGTTGGCAGCTATGGAGCTGCAGAGAGTTCCAGGCTTAGATTTCGAAGATTTGGGATTAATCGCCGGAATTGTGATCCCCCCGAAGTTTAAAGTGCCAGTTTTTGCAAGATATGACGGGCTGTCTTGCCCAAAGATGCATCTAAGGTCATACGTCCGAAGAATCCAACCTCACACATCTGACCGAAACCTTTGGGTACATTTCTTTCAGGATAGCCTGTCTGGCACACAGCTAGATTGGTTCTACAACCTTGAGAGATCAGAGGTACATAGTTAGGAGGATCTTGCAGCTGCTTTTTATCTCCAATATCAGTATAACTCCGACCTGGCACCAACCCGTACTAAGCTACAGAGTATGGGGATGGCCTCAGGTGAAGGGTTCAAGGAATATGCCCAGAAGTGGCGCGATCTGGTCGGGAGAGTGCAACCACCTCTGTCTGATAGAGAGCTTGTTGATATGTTTCTGGGGACCCTGTCTGGTCCATTCTTTAATCATCTGATCGGTAGCTCCTCCGCAGGGTTTACCGAATTAATTCTGACTGGCGAGCGGGTAGAAGCCGGTATCAAGAATGGGAAAATTCAGAAGGATGCCTCTGCATCTACTACGGTTAAGAAATCATTTCCGATGAAGAAGGAAACGACTGTTGTGTATTCTCAGAGAGGAACAGGAAGAAGTGAGCGCCGGTCGACTGTGGGGGCCGTGATGATCCAGAATCCCTCAAACGATCAGCCTCGCAGTAACCAGTCCAGACCTAAACAACAATGGGGAGAACGGCCACCACGGCAGTTCACCCGCATCAATATGACACCTGCGCAGGTTCTCCCACATCTGCTGAATTTGAATCTCACCAAGATTAGGGAAGCACCGAAGACTGTGAATACTGCTTCACCGCACTATCATCCCAATGACAAATGCGCCTACCATTCCGATAGCGTCGGACATGACACAAACGATTGTTGGGCGCTAAAAAATAAAATCCAAGACTTGATAGATGCAAAAGAGGTGGAGTTCGACGCTCCAGAGAAGCCAAACGTGATATCTGCTCCGATGCCGAAGCACGGTAGAAATGTCCATGCTATCGAGGAAGATTTGTATGTTTCTGATGTCAATGACCTGAGGACTCCACTGTTAACCATCAAGTTGAATCTGCTAAGAGCCGGGATTTTCCCGGGATGCAAAGAAGACTGCTACTGTTGTTACTCTCTGCCGTTTGACTGCCCATCACTGAAGAAAGGCATCCAAGGCCTGATGGACAGTCAACAAATTCTGTTTGAAAAGGTTCCTGCTATTCCAACCCCTAATGAAGATGTCTCAATCATCACCATTCACGCCAATCTTTCCTAGGCCGTCAGAAAGCCTGTTAAGATTACATCAGCTACAAAGATTGTTCCATTGAAAATAACTATGCCTGGGCCAGTCCCCTACAGTTCTGACAAGTCAATACCATGGAATTACGGTGGAGACATCTATTACCATGGTGTTAAACAAGTCGAAGTGACCGAAGAAAGCTCTGATGAAGAAGAGGCCAGCATTGGAAACATTGCTGGTACAAGCAAGATCACCTGAAGCGGGAGAATATTTTCTCCAGAGATTGCCCCCCCAAAGGCAACCTTTGGACCCTCAGCTGCTGCCAAAGTTAATCCTGCACCAATAAGACTTTCCGCCGAAACTCCGTTGATTGAAGAAACTGTTATTGTCCCTCCTACTTCTGCTGATAAAGGTAAAGGGACCCAAGATGAGCTCGTCCGGACGAGGGCTCAACCTTTGGTCATCCCGGAGACCTCTAAGAAAGAGATGGAGGAGATCCTGAAGATAATTAAAAAGAGTGATTATGACATGGTAGAGCAACTGGGGAAAACCCCCTCGAAGATCTCCATGTTAGCATTACTGCTTTGTTCTGAGGCGCACGCCAAAGCATTGATCAAATTCCTGAAGACATCCCATGTCCCTCAGGAAACCTCTGCCGACCAATTCCAAGACTGTGTAGCCAGTCTTACAGCAGACAATGGTTTAGGTTTCTCTGATGCGGACCTGACCTCAAAAGGAAGGAAACACAACGACGCATTACATGTGTCAGTAGAATGCCAAGGAACTACTCTGGCCCATGTTCTGGTCGACACTGGTTCTTCTCTGAACGTGTTGCCCAAGAAGGCTCTCGACCGTTTAGATTGTGAAGGCTCGGAGTTGAGGCCAAGTAATATCATTGTAAGGGAATTTGACGGGTCGAAGAGAATGGTACACGGAGAGGTAGACATTCCCATTAAGGTTGGCACAAAAGTATTCCCCTCAACATTCTATGTGATGGACATCCGTCCGTCATACTCTTGCTTACTGGGAAGGCCGTGGATACATAATGCTGGGGCAGTTACCTCCTCCTTACATCAAATGTTGAAGTACCCTGTCAAAGGAAAGATCATAACCGTGCATGGTGAAGAGGAATATATGATCAGCCACTTGAACTCCTTTCGGTATGTAGAGGTGGAAGGAGAATTCATTGAAACACCATTCCAGCACTTCGAGGAAGTCTCTCCTGAAGTGGCAGTAGCAAAAGTGGTAGCTGAGGTACCAAAGCAGATGTCCAGGATGGCATCTCTAAAAGACGCGAAAGCTGCATTGAAGGAAGGGAAGAGCTCAACATGGGGTCAGTTGCCAGATATTCCTCATAAAACGGACAAGTTTGGATTAGGTTTCACTGCTGCGGGACAGAAAGCTATGCGCCGCTCGAAGGTTGAAAGAGCGCCCATCAAGATTTCTCCTTATGGAATCAATGCTCTGGAAGGTGAAGACGAAGAATCCAACATTGAAGATTGGATCTACCTGACTGTTGATGGAGGACTACGCAACTGGGAGGCAAAGGACTTTGTCCCCATTACTTTTATTAATTAGTAATTATCTGTCAAACATTTCCTGTTGATTTGTAATATTTACTCTTGAACAATCCGTACACTACTTTTTCACCTCATGCCTTGCCCGGGGCATGTAGGTCCATTTGTAAGGGTTTTGATTATCTTCATATCCATATGCCATGTTTAACGATTCATTGGACGTTTTTCATTGATAAATCGCTGTGTTCATTTTCTTTCCTTTTTGCATTTTGTTTGTTTAAGGATGGCTATCCCTTACACACACCCACACTCACAAATGCAGGTACCCGTCCACTCTGGATTCTATGGGTGACTATTCTGCTATGTCCTTCAATAACTCTGAAGATCTGGTCAATTAGGCTGAGTATGAAGATGACGAAGATTGTGAAGTACCGGGAGAGCTAGCCAGACTTCTACAACAAGAAGAAAGGACCATCTTGCCTTACGAAGAGTTGTTGGAAACCATCAACTTAGGAACAGAGGAAGACCGGAAGGAAGTACAAGTGGGTGCCAATCTGGAGCCAAGTGTCAAGGAACGCTTGATACAGCTGTTAAATGTGTATGTTGAAATCTTCGCCTGGTCTTATGAAGACATGCCGGGTTTAGACACAGACATCGTGGTTCACCGTCTCCCTACAAGAGAAGATTGTCCACCGATCAAACAAAAAGTCCGCCGAATGAGGCCCGACATGTCTGAGAAGATTAAAGCAGAAGTGATGAAGCAATTCAATGCTGGTTTTCTGGCTGTTACATCCTATCCACAATGGGTTGCCAACATCGTGCCAGTACCTAAAAAAGACGGCAAGGTCAGAATGTGTGTGGACTACCAGGATTTGAATAGGGCTAGTCCTAAAGATGATTTTCCGCTACCGCACATCGACATTTTGATTGACAACACAGCTCAGCACAAAGTGTTCTCCTTCATGGATGGCTTCTCGGGCTACAACCAGATTAAAATGGCCCCCGAGGACATGGAGAAAACAACCTTTGTTACACAATGGGGTACCTTCTGTTACAAGGTGATGCCGTTTGGATTGAAGAACGCAAGGGCAACTTATCAATGCGCCATGGTAGCTTTATTTCATGATATGATATATCATGAGATCGAAGTTTACGTAGACGACATGATAGCTCGATCACAAACAGAGGGGGAACACCTGGAGCATTTGCAGAAGCTGTTTGCCAGGTTGAAAGAATACAAACTCAGGCTGAATCCAAGTAAATGCACTTTTGGAGTTAGGTCTGGTAAACTTCTAGGGTTTATTGTCAGCAACAAAGGCATTGAAGTCGATCCAGCAAAAGTGAAAGCAATACAAGAGATGCCTGCTCCCTGTACTGAAAAGGAGGTTAGAGGATTCTTGGGGCGCCTGAACTATATTTCCAGATTCATCTCTCATCTGACTTCTACTTGTGAGCCAATCTTCAAACTATTAAAGAAAGATCAGGTAGTCGAATGGAACGACGATTGCCAAGCTGCTTTTGATAAGATCAAGGAGTATTTGCTAGAACCTCCTATTCTGATGCCACCCGTCGAAGGAAGACCTTTGATCATGTATCTAACCGTCTTGGATAACTCAATGGGGTGTGTTTTGGGCCAGCATGACGAGTCTGGTCGAAAAGAGAATGCTATTTATTACCTTAGCAAAAAGTTTACCGACTGTGAGACTCGCTACTCACTGCTCGAGAAAACTTGATGCGCTTTGGTATGGGCTGCTCGCCGACTAAGACAGTATATGTTGACTCATACCACTTTGTTGATTTCTAAAATGGATCCTATCAAGTATATCTTCGAAAAGCCTGCTTTATCTGGAAGAATAGCTAGATGGCAAATGATTTTAACTGAGCATGACATCCAGTAAACCACTCAAAAAGCCATAAAGGGGAGTGTACTAGCTAACCATCTAGCTCATCAAGCTATCGAAGATTATAAATCCATGAGATTTGACTTCCCAGACGAGGACATCATGAATTTGGACAACATTGAAGGTAATGGACCGTATGACGGACCTGAAAAGGGATCCCGATGGACCCTGTACTTTGATGGTGCTTCGAATGCACTCGGAAACGGTATCGGTGCGGTACTCATTTCCCCGGAAGGTTGCCACACGCCTTTCACGGCCCGACTCTGCTTCAGCTGCACCAACAACATGGCTGAATATGAAGCTTGCATTTTTGGTCTCAAGGCTGCTATAGACTTGGGAATCAAATCTTTGATCGTATTTGGGGACTCGGCTTTGGTTATCAGTCAAATCAAAGGAGAGTGGGATACCAAACATCCTAATTTTATCCCATACAAAGAACATGTCTTGACATTGTTGCCTCATTTCGAGCAAATCACCTTCGAGCATTTCCCGCGAGAAGAGAATCAGCTAGCAGATGCTCTGGCTACAATGTCTTCCATGTTTAAACTCAATTGGGATAACGAGGCTCCCCAAATAACCATCGAGCGAATGGATGAACCTGCACATTGTCACGAGATTAATACCGAAGAAGTAGTGGAACAACCCTGGTTTCATGAAATCAAAAGGTATCTCCAGACTAGAGAATATCCCGAAGGAGCTTCAGTAAATGACAAGAAGTTCCTAAGGAAGTTTGCTGCCAAGTTCTTCCTGAGCAATGGCATCCTCTACAAACGCAACCATGATTGTGTTTTACTCCGATGTGTGGACAAAGCTGAGGCGGAACTGATAATGACTGAGATACACAGCGGTGCGTTCGGCACCCACTTGAGTGGACACACGATGGCTAAGAAGATCCTAAGGGCAGGCTACTACTGGTCAACCATGGAAGCTGATTGCCATCAACACTCCCGTACCTGCCATAAATGCCAAATTTACGCTGATAAGGTGCACATTCCTCCGGTTCCTCTCAACGTGCTGACAGCTCCGTGGCCATTCGCAATGTGGGGCATTGACATGATTGGAGAGATCAAGCCCACTGCATCCAATGGACATCGCTTCATCCTGGTCGCCATTGACTATTTCACCAAATGGGTCGAAGCGGCTTCCTTCGCCTCTGTTACAAAGAATGTGGTTGCCCGCTTCATCAAGCAAAACCTCATATGCCGGTACGGTGTCCCTGACAGGATCATTACAGACAACGGAACCAATCTGAATAATACTATGATCACCGCTCTATGCGAACAGTTCAAGATTTATCATCACAATTCATCTCCCTATCGACCGAAGATGAACGGTGTTGTTGAAGCTGCGAACAAAAACATTAAGAAGATCATTCAGAAAATGACAGTCACTTACAAGGACTGGCATGAGATGCTACCGTTTGCTCTGCACGAATATCGTATCACAGTACGTACTTCAACCGGGGCAACCCCATTTTCTCTGGTATACGGCATGGAAGCTGTCCTGCCCATGGAAGTTCAGATTCCTTCCTTAAGAATTATGAAAGACGCAGGTTTGAATGAAGACGATTGGATTCAGACCCGACTTGATCAACTCAATTTGATCGACGAGAAGCGACTCACTGCTGTTTGCCATGGTCAGACGTACCAAAAATGGATGATCAAGGCTTTCAACAAGAAAGTCAGACGTCAAGTATATCAAGTCGGAGATCTCGTGATCAAGCGGATTATCTTGCCGCAAAGTGATCCCAGGGGCAAATGGACTCCTATTTACGAAGGACCATTTGTAATCAAGAACATATTTTCTGGTGGTGCAATGATTCTGACCACCATGGACGGCGACGATTTGCCGCACCCTGCGAACACAGACATAGTGAAAAAATACTACGCATGAAATAACCCGACAAGTCGAAAACCCGAAAGGGCGACTTGGGCAAAAATGGGCATCCCGGTGAACCGAAAACCCGAAAGGGAGGTTCAGGAAAAAATTAGGGATAAAACAAAAAAATCTGTACACCCGGCAAGTCGAAAACCCGAAAGGGCGGCTTGGGCAAAAAGGGGTTTCCCGGTGGATCGAAAACCCGAAAGGGCGATTCAGGCAAAAGTTAGGGAATTAAAGCGTATGACTATGTCTCGTCGGATCACTTTAAGGATAATCTCTTCATCAACCAGCTCCAAGCTTCTGGTTAATTCAGTCACCGGCAGACGAAGCATTGAACGGGCAGATATTCAGAGTTGTAAAGGCTATAGCAGAATGGAATCCCATGGAGTCATTTCACATAGCCATCTTTCTTTTGTATAAAATTTTCAATTTTTACGGCGACATCCTCTTACTAGGATGCCTGTCTCCTTTGTACAAAGATGCCCATAAAAAGTTAATACAAATACTTTTCCAAATGCATAAATTTGCTTTGTTTTCCCTTTTTCCTTTTGCACTTATGTTTACTCGAGAAACGTTCAATGTTTTGTTAAGTAGGCATATGCATTTGAACATAATCATTTCCTTACAAATCAGGAAAAGATGATTATTGATAGGTTGAAGGTACGGATAGATATCTCAATGCCCTTTCACAAGGATTCCCCGAACAGAGTTAAACTCCAGGATCCCCAGCAGAACAAGAGCTTTCTCAAAACTGATCTCCCCAGCCAGAGAGCCTTCCAGAACTTAGCTCCCCCCAGAGATAAGTTTCAGCACCCCCAGTGGAGCCCTGAAATCTGAAATTCCTATCCCCAGCGGAGCTAAAACTTCCAACTGACAATCCCCATTGGAACCAGACCAGCGAACATCCTCCCCACAGAGATGTTTCCCACCAGACCAAAGATTCTCAATCATACCTCTCCAGCTCAAGTCTACCAGGTCCTGAAATCCCCAGCAGAGATCATCAGAATTCTCTCATCCCGCAAGTCACCAAGGAGTTCCAATCCCCAGCAGTGGTCCTAAGATCCCTCAACAAGTGAAGATCTTGTTCCCCAGGCAGTTAGCAGACAACAGGGATTTCTCATCCTCAGTAACCCCAGAGTTCTTCCATTATGGGTTTATTTCCCCAACGTTTGTCCAGGATTTATTCTCCAGAACAAGTTACAGTTCAGATGGATCGGTCGTTCAAAAACTCCTTCATCATTTGTTGGAAGTTACAATCGTCGAAGATCAAATTCTCACAAAATTCAAGTTATGAAGCCCGGATTTGACCGGATAGTATCTTGATCGCTACAGCACATTGTGTAGACTGGACTACAACCGGATAACAGTGTCAAGCTACCGCAAAGCCTGGATTGCGACCAGATAGTGGTATCCCCTCAGAGCAAGCTATGAAACCCGGATTCGACCGAATAGTAGTTTAATCCCCAAACAAGTCATTGTGAAAACCAGACTACGACCGGATAACAATGTCAGACAAACGCCAAGCCTGGAGTACGACCAGACAACAGTCAAGAATACTACGAAGCCTGGAGTCGACCAGATAGTGGTATATCTTTAACACGAGCCGTGAAGCCCGGATTTGACCGGATAGCAGCTTAGCAAGCTATTGTGAAGCCTGGATTACGACCAGTTGACAATACAAATTTCTGTGAAGCCTAGATTACGACCAGTTGATAATACAAATTTTTGTGAAGCCTGGATTACGACCAGACATCAGTTAAGAATACTACGAAGCCTGGAGTCGACCAGATAGTGGTATATCTTTAACACAAGCCGTGAAGCCCGGATTTGACCGGATAGCAGCTTATCAAGTTTTTGTGAAGCATGGATTACGACCAAATGACAATACGAGCTTCTGTGAAAGCCTAGAGATTGACCAGATAACAGTTAAGCATTAGCAGAATGAAGACCCATTCTCAGTTCCTCACAGAATATTCGAATATTCTCCAGTGAAAATCTCCTCAAGACAGGAATTCCCCAGTAGCTCGGCATACAACCCAAGCTCCTGATTCTCCAACAGTGGTCCCGGGGCTTCTCATCTTCAACGATCAAAAGATTCTTGCCCTACCCAGCAACAATCAGGGAATTATGTTCCCCGGCAGCAGTCAAGATTCCTTTATCTTCAGCCCTCCAGGATTCATCTATCCTCAGCAGGACAGCTCATCAGCTTACATGCGCATTCATCACATTCATGTCATAAACATTAATGTCACATACATTGCATCACGCATCATGACATTGCATAACAACTAACTCTTTACCTTTTCAGGAAAGAGCAGTCAACAGACAAAGACCATCATCTTCCAAGATTCTTTCTAGAAATAGTTCAGATGTGACCCAGACACGGCGACCTTCTGATACTTATTCCAGATTCATCCAGAATTAGTTCAGATGCGACCCAAACACGGCGACATTCTGATACCTATTCCAGATTCGACCCGATACAGTTTTATACGGACTCATCATCAGGAAACCCTACACCGGTTCCTTCTCCACTTCAAAACTTCTGAAACAGTTTACGGATTCTTCCCAACACCGGATGTTAATCTATCACTTGTTCAGATGCAGCTTTTGAAAACAGTTTACGGATGCTTCCCGACAACGGATGCTGCTCTATCGCTTATTCAAACTCCAACTCCTGAAAACAGTTTACAGATTCTCCAAACACGAATGTCATTCTATTGCTTGTTCAGACCCCCGGTTCAGAGATGTTCCAAAACACGGATACTTTTCTGATACTCGTCCACTCACCAGTGACATACAGTCCAACAATCACCTTCATATGGCATCTATAAGCCCATCCTCCTCCAGACAACTTCCAAATGGCATCTTTAAGCCCATTTCCAGATGGCATCTTTAAGCCCATCACCAAATGGCATCTGTAAGCCCATTCACCTCTACCATCACATCACCGAGTGCAAATTTTCTAGGCACTCTAGTGTCCAATCTCCTTTTACCCTCGAGTCGCGAAAGGCAAACTTGCCAATCTAACTCTTCAGGTTCAAGAAGATTGAACAGGGGCAACTGCTGTACCCCAAAATTTGCCCTCGTATTTTTCCACCAAGAAATCACGGCTTCGGGCTCTTCCTGATTTTTCAGAATGGCTCAAGAATCGGTCAAACAGACTTTTCTCGTCAGTCAGACAAAATTAGGGTTTTCATTGATTTTCAGGGCTCTGGAACAATTCACACAGTTTGTTTAGGGTTTGGTTGATTTTGGCTCAACTTTGATCAGGCGAATGCTTCCTTGGCATTTGATCCGGAACTAGGGTTTTTGTGCGTGCATTCTCAGAAAGAATTAATTCTACGGTGTTTTTCAAGTTATTCTAAAATGTGGACTGAAACATTTGGATTGAGTTTGCAGTGTTTGATTAAAATCATGAAGAGAAAAGACATTTGGGCATGTGTGATTTGACGGTGCATTGTTTTGATTATTTAAGATGCCGGACATTTATGGATTATTTATTATTCTGAGTTAAATGGTTGGAATTTATTTTCAATTATTATAATTTAAAGAATTGTAAATAATAAATGAACAATTGAAAAGAAGAAAAAGAATTAACTGGTAAAAAAAATAGATTTTATTCATCTTTAACTTATTTGTTACAATTATCATTTAATACAGTATTATTTACAAAGTATTTACAATGATAATTTTACAAATATTTAAAATGAAATAAAAACTATCCTAAATTCCTAAATCTTCAAATCTTCAGCTTCTACTGCTATTCCTCTCCATTTGATCATTTTATCTGCAAAACAAAGAAAGAAAAAGTCAGAAGCAGATAAATAATTAAAAGCAGACAGATAAAAATAAGGTTTATCATTAAAAACAAATGGCCGGAATCAGTTTTGGCCCTCTCTGCAAATCACGGGATTTCTCCCGGTTCACAAAGAGGGATGAAACGTTGGCAATAAAACATGAAATGCACAAAAGATTTAATTGCACAAATTCAAATTTGTCAAAGCTGCATAATTTCAAAAGTCTCAAACAGCATGAGCAAGTACAAAGTTCAAAGGCAAACTGAACTAGAACTACAAAGTCCAAGCTGAATTGCAATCTCAACTAAGCCAAAAGCTGTCAAGAGAAAGTACATAAAGTATGCAAGAAACATGGAAGTATGCAGAGGAAAATATACAAGTGCAAGCAACATTAATCTCATCATTTTCCAGCCATTTTTTTTCCAGAAAAGACAAATATAAGCAATATTAAATGCTTAAAAAAATTGTCAAGAGAGAGGAGAGAGAGAAAAAGAAGTACCGGGCTTATAGGCTTAGGCTTGAAAGAGATATAAAAACAAACTGTAATAACACAGTGAAAAGAAGAAGGCAAAGATAAAAACAGCATATCAGAATGCACAGCAAAAGGGGGCAGGACATATATAGCAGAATATCACAAAGAGGGAAAACCTCAAGCCTTGCAAACCTGTCCACAATTTTGACCAAGAAAGAATATACAAAAGGCCAACAATCTGCATAATATAGGAGAGGTCACAAAGCCTAAAAAACACACAAAAAAATATCAAACCTGAAGCATTCAAAACCATACGAGCCCAAAGCACAAAAACCCAAAAACATTTCAAAAGCCATAGCCTTCAAACCAGATAAACACCCAGCCTGAAGCCTAAACCACTGTCAACCCAACCTGTATTCAACCAAAAGCCATAACTGATGCAAGCCTCAGCCAAAGCCTCTTACATCCTGCATCAAGCCTAAAAAACCATAGCCTCATCAAGCCTTAAACCAGTAAAGCTAAAAAACCCTGTCAAGCCTTACCTGCATCAAGCCTTATTCCATAAACCTGAGGCCCGTGTAAATCTCACAAACCAAAAATAGAGCTTCAAAATCATACCAAGCCCAGATCCATCCAAACCTTTGTCCAAATAGCCAAAAACCATAAGCCCTCAGAACTGTAGTTCATCACTGGGCAAGAAAACATTCAAATCAATCTCAAATCATTTGAACCAACACAAAACCCTCAGAACTCAAAGAGTTCATCATTGGGTAACCAACAAAGTCAACAATCATCATCTCAGAATCCCTAAAGGCAACATACAGAAGCATTCAGAAGCTTTCAAAAAGACTAGCATACGAAGCAAACAGAAGCGAGGCAAGATATAGAAGAGGAAGAAAAGTCATACAAAGGTTCTCAACATCATCACTGAACCAATACAAAAAAAGGGCAAAGACACAGAGTACCAAGTTCCAGCAAAGCAAGCTAGCTTCAGCGTCATCTTTCCCCTCGCCGTCGAGCCGCCACAGCGCCTCCAGAGCCACCGTCCTCCTCCAACGAAGGTAATATAATTTTTCCTTCTCTTCACACCTCAACCAAAAACAATGCCTAATCAGAGTCAATGAACGAAAAACGAAGCATGCAAGACATAAAAGTGAAAACCCTAAAAAGCGTTAAGTTAGAAATTATCACCTTGAACGAGATCTTTGCTCGAAGCGGACCATGGAGGGAAGACGACGGATGGTGGCGCGGTGGCTCTAGGCGGAGGGTCGCGTTTCTGTGGCCTTTACGTTGAAGAGGATGAAGAGGACGAAAGCAGTGAAGGCGAAGAAGAACGGCGCCGCTTCTGTTTCACAAACCCTATGTTTTTCCCAAATGGAACAAACTTTGACAAACCCTACAAAACGATTGTGAGAAGCACACATGGGCCTTGCCCCATTCAGCATAAGCCCATTTGCCTTGGCCAAACGTACCCCCCCTGGCTTCTGTTTCAAAACATGTTGGGCCAGCATAACTCAAAGAGCCCATTCAATTCTTAAACTAACCTTTTTTTTTACATATTATTTTTTTTATATAATTTAAACTCATCTAATCTGATTTGTAAATAAACTTACCTTAATTCTTTTTTTATTATAAAAATTTCCTTTACATGAACTTTAAGTTTAATTAGATTAATAGATTTTCACCTTAATTTTCTTTTATATATAAATCTCTTTATACACAAAGTTACTAATTAAAATATATTAATATATAAGAAATACTTTTCTTTAATATAAACTTTAATACAAACGTTGATTACTTAAAATATTTTCTTTTCTTAAAATTTTCTTATTTGTACATATTAACAAATATTCAAAGAAAATTAAATAAACACATTAATACATAAAAATGGAACTCAAAACTTTTTCAAAATTATCTTATTTGTACATAATTAATGCATTATTTTTAATACCTAAAAGAATAGAATTTAAAACATTTTCCTTCCTTTTAATTAAATTTTCTTATTTTGTACATATTGAACAAAAATACAAGAATACAAAATTTAAATAAACAAAATACTTAATCTTCCCTTAAGTTAAATATTCTCCATACTTGTAAATAATCATACACATACCCTTACACTTACACTTACACCATACACTAATACATTTACTTTGCTTTACACATATACAATTGTTATTCTTATACATTTCTATACATTACATATTGCGATCGATTCGATTTGGTTGTAATTATTTAAGTCTCATCCCCACTTGTACATTTGTACCCCCACTCCCGGATACTATTTGTAATAGCGTAGACTTTAAAATTCCCGCAATTTATCGCTTTCGAATTATACCATGGTTAGACCTAGGGCTTGTATGTACATAAAATCAAACGCTAGATAACCTAATACAAAGACAAATGCATGAAATCAATACACAATCACACTTGCACCCCTAGGGTAATCCCACATGTTCCAAAGTGGGCCATGCTTGCACGTCGAGTTTCTTTGGCAAAACAATTCAAATGATCATAAGTCCCTCAATGACGCTTTCGAAAGTTGCCTATCAAAATGATCATAGTCCCTTCAAGCAAAATTGCCAAAGACACTTGGCACCATTGCATTCATGGTCCATACGATGACCCGCGCCCGTCCCGTTAAACATCCTAAATGCAAGATTTCCCACCAAATACAATGGTGGAACAAAATTGTTAAAAAGGGTTAAAAACATGAGAAAAACCTTTGAGTATATTAGGGGTAGACAAACTCTGAGTTACTTGAATCAAACTTGCAAAAACACTTGCCTATTTTACAAACCACGCTCCACAGACACTTTCAAAAACAAAAACATTTGAAACATCTTTTCGAAAATATACACACCTTCGTATATACTCAAACACGAGTCATTACAACGGTTGCCGAAACAAAGGCGTCTATTTCAAAACATTTTCAAAAAAAACACACACACACACCATTTTCAAGCAATCAAAAATCAAGGCAAGTGATCTAAAACCAAGTAACTAAGAGCCCATGGATAACCATGGATGAAAAGGGTGCTAATACCTTCCCTTTTCATAATCTACCCCTCGAACCCACGAAACATATCAAAAGGTTTTTCCTGTGCTTTTTAACCTTTCCTTTAGGACAAAATAAAAAGTCGGTGGCGACTCTTGCTAAACCGAACAAGTGCGAATACGAACGCAAAACTCAAGTCAGTTCTCCCACCGTATCACAAGAGTCTTTCTCAACTCTAAATTGCTGTCGACGAGGCTTGGAACTGGAAAAACTAAATTAGGGCTTGTTGGATACCAACTGTTGCAACTGGTTTTAAAATCAGAGTCGTCACCCTTAATTTTTATCCTAAGGAAGGGAGTATAAAGGATAACCCTAAAAATTTCAGAGATTCTAGATTGTTGACTCGGTTTTAGACGAAGGGAATGTGTTAGGCACCCCCACCTACCTTGTTCACAAGGATACTAGGGCTAGAAGCACATTTTTAGGAAAAATGTTTTTTTTTATGTTTATTAGGGGAAAAGGGGTTTTAATTTTAATCAGGGGGACTAGCCATGATTTTAATCGTATCCTCTTAGGAGGAATCAGAGTCTCATTTCGTAGTTCGCGGTTGGTTTGTGTTTTTTTATGGATTATGAAGATATTTGCATTTTCTGCATGTTTAGTCTAGGTGTCGTGAATAGCAGAGATTGTTAGACTAAGCGCGCAGTCGACTCGAACATATTTGTAATCCTTTTCGAAAATTAATTATTGAATTATTTTATTTACGAAAATAATTTTTGGTTGGTTAAGTATTTTTTAGATTGTTAATTGTAAAAATATCTAACTAGGCATGCTTAAAATAATTTAATTTAATGCAATAAAAAAATATTTTTGATGAGTTTGGAAAATAATATATGAATTAATAATAATAAATATATTAAAACTATAAATATATAAAAAAAATGTAAAAAATAATAAAATAAATAAATAAAGAAGGAAATTAAATAAAAGCAAGAGGGGTGTGAATTTAGTTAAGCTAGTAACAAAGGAGGGTGTTAACAGCATGGGCCAAAATTCAGATGTTGAGTTTGGCCCAACAATGTAGGGGGTGCAGGTTTGAACAAACTAGCAAAATGGGGGATGCGTAAGAGTAAGGGTCCAAGTCCAGATATTGGACTTGGCCCATTTGGCCAGGGGGTATGTTTTGTACTGATTAGCAAAACAAAAGAAATAGAGGGAGGTGAATAATAATTGGGCCTGGCCCAAAAACATTATTTTTAGGAGGGCCCATTTGGGTAGCCTGCGGATGGCATATGGTAATATTATGGGGATGCGTGATTTGGATTGTTTGATTGAGATCAAGCGGATATGAGCGAGGGAGTATGATAACAACTATAAGCGCGCGTATGAAATTTTTAAGCGTAATATAATTTCATTTTAACAAAATATTTTTTGCATTCTTTACTTATTCTTCTCTCTCTTCCTTGTATGTTCCTTCTTCTCACAAAACTGAAACCCCCTATCTCTCTTCTCACAAACCAAAACCCTAAATTCTAGTCTCGGTGGAGGTGATACCCATCTAATCCCTTCTCCTCTTCTCCGATTCCACTACAACCCAACCCCCAAATCACATAACATCTATTGCATAAAAAGAAAAGATGACCGATAGCTACCTCGTTGTGTTTTTCTTCTCTGAATTATGGTCTCTCCTCACTAATCCTTTCCTCGTTCTGATTTTTATAGGTGATAAAGTGGTGTGGAGAGGCGGTGGCTAAGGATTTAAAGACGATGATGGTGCGGTTCAACAAATTTAGGGTTTCAGATCTTGAAACCCAAATCTCGAGTGAGGGCTAGCGAAGCTTCAGGCCTCCCTTCATAATTTTCTGCATTTCTTTTCTCTCCCCACTGTAACGATTTTCTTTGTAAAATCTTTCCTGCTCTATTGTTCTTAGCATCTAGGTCTTATAGTGATTTTGATTTAGATATATTAGGAAATAGTTTTATGAGGTTCAATGTTTAGATATTTGTTCATGATTCTGTTATAATCGTTTCTAAACTAGTCCGGTCCTATTTCTGTATTATTCTAATTTAGCATTTGTATTCGGTTTGATTGTATAAAAGCTTTGATTTTGTATTCTGGACAATCAATGTTCATATCTACTTTTGCCTTATTTTATTCAAACAGTGGTTGTTTCCAATTAAACATGCGTTTTTTTCTTTAATGATTGATACAGTAGCCATTTACAATTGTTTGGGCCATGCGTTATTCCAATTCTGGGCCTGTTTGGCTGATTTGTAACAAAAGCATCTTATTCCAATCGAACTGGGCTTGGGCTCGCTTGGCGTTAAATTTCAATTATTAGTCATTGTCTTCCAAATAATCCAAACTGTCATAATTTCTTAATTAAACATAAAAATAAAATAATAAGTGATAATTAAAGGTAATCAAAATAATAGTAATGATAATAATAGGATTAATAATAATTATGAGAAATAAAGACTAAATAACCAAAAGTCGGAAATTAACTTCTAGTCAACCCTAACTCAATGAACCCCATCAAATTGGGCCAATCTGATAAATTCTTTAACTGGGCTATTAATTTCAAACACACACCCCCTAAAAAAAGAATAAGAACCTTAGCGGGCCTCTTAAAAAATATTGCAATGTCTTCATGAGGCCCAACCGATTACACCTTCCCTGTGTGCTGAAATGGACCACGCAGTTTATTGGGCCAACATAAAAATCCATCCTTTTAGTTTATAAACGAGGTAAAAACTTAATGGGCCACGAGACTTTGGTGGCCAATTTTAAGGCAACACACCACTTCTTTCATGAATTTAAAACCCCCAGTCAAAAATAGACAAGTTTAAATAATATGATCATAAATCAGAAACACATCAATAATATGACTGTTGAATTGATAGGGCAAATTTGGAGTATGACACCAACCTAATATGGTAGCTCGATGGTTTAGCTTCAACCAATGTCTATCCAAATCTCTTTTTAGATGAAAAAGGGATCCCTGTCTGAGTATTGTTGAAATAACTGAGGAAAAGTACCTTGTGTGCCTAGCTCAACACACCAATGAGCACAACCATCTTACACCCTTTCAATTTCAAATGTAATTCTATTTCACTCAACAATTCAACACATGGTGGAAAGACTACCAAACTAACAATTTTGTAGATGTGCTGACTCTAATTCACTACTTAACGAAAGCTTTTTTTCTCTGCAAACCATGTTCAAAAAAGGTAGAGGTACACACATTAAAGAAATCCAAGCACTTCATTGTTACTTTGAAACTGTGTTTAACCTGAATAACCTTATGCAAACTATCTCTAAGGCAACTCTTATTTTAAAAGAAAAAATTATCAAAAAGATACCAAAACTGAAGTGTCCTACTTCCGTAAATGATATGTACTGCTTTACTATTTACTCTACCCGAATTTCACCTTTTCCGACTAGTGAGCTTGCTTTGGCTTTTGGACCTCCATTCTTAAGATGGTTAACTTGTGGGTCTTTTTTAAATTTTTTGGAAAATGAATGTAAAAAACCTACCAAAAGAGTAGTTTCGACTAAGTACGACATACACAATTATAAAGTTTACCTACTGTGATACGGTGGGAGAACTGACTATGGTTTTGCGTTTGTTTTCGCAAATGTTTCGGTTGAGCAAGAGTCGTCACCGACTTTTTATTTTATCCTAAGGAAAGGTTTAAAAAGCACAGCAAAAACCTTTGAGATTTTTCTTGGGTTCGGGGAGTAGATTATAGAAAGGGAAGGTATTAGCACCCTTTCTATCCATGGTTATCCATGGGCTCTTAGGTACTTGCTTAGATCAACTTGCCTTAGTTTTCAATTGTTTGAAATGGTGCTTGATGTGTGGTTTTGAAAATGTTTTGAAAAGATGCCTTGTATAGGCTACCCTTGTAACAATTCTTTACTCGAATGTTTTACAAAAGGTGTTTTGTCTTTTAAAAAGATGTTTCAAGGTTTTTTGAAAGTTGGTTTTGAAAGTGTTTGTGAAGTGGGTTTTGAAAATAGGCAAGTGTTTTCTTTGCAAATTGACAAGTACTTAAGAGTTTATCTACCCTAAAGTTTTCTCAAAGATTTTTGTTATGTTTTAAACCTTTTGACAATTTTGTTCCACCATTGCATTTGGTGGACAATCTTATCTTAGGAGGTTGAAGGGACGGGCGCGGGTCATCGTTTAGACCATAATTGCAATAGTGTTAAATGTCTTTGGGCAATTTTTCTTTAAAAAGGGACTTGATCATTCATTTAGGCAACATTTTGAGGGACTATGATCATTTTGATTGTTTGTTTTACCCAAAGAAATTCAACATACAATATGGCCCAATTAGTTGAAGGCAACAAAGTGGAATACTCTAGGGGTGCAAGTGTGGAATGTGTTGTCCATTTTTCATGCTTTCTTGTCTTGTATTAGGTCAAACTATTTTTTGTTCGTTTTATTCGCATGCAAATCCTAACTCTAGCATAGTATATTTAGAAAGCATTAAAGTGCGAAATTTAAATTCCTACACTATTACAATATAATAATATGGGGAGGGGGGTACAATGTCTCAAATGGGGTATATTTAGACGAGAAATTAAACCTAGCTATTACATCATTTTTTCTTTGAATATTTACAATACAAATAATTGCATAATTAAATGGAAATGAAATAAATATGCAAAATGTAAAAAGAATTTTTATGTGTATGAAAAAAAGTATTATTTATGTAAAAATAAAAAGGGAAATAAAAAGGTATTATTTTAAAGTATTTTCATATTTAGGGTAAAACCCTAAATCTATTAAATAAATACATTATTCATTTATTATGTACAAATATTTATTTATATATATAAAAATAAAATAAAATATAGTATATTTGTAAAAAAGGGGAATTTTTTAGTATTAAATATTAAAAATAAACTATGTACATTTTTTTGGTATTTTATCCTAAGTATATTAATATATACCTATATATTTATATTATTTACAAAATGTGTATTATGTATATTAGTTAATAATATTTAATATTTAAATAAAAAAGTATTTTTTCTATAAAATATTTTCAGGAGGTAAAAATAAGATAAAAATGTATAAAAATATATTTGTACTATTTTAGTATTTTAAACAAAAAGTATATATTTATTTATTTATGTACAAACCAAAAGAAAAAATCAAATAAATACCTAATAAATTCAAAAATGATGAGAAAAAATATTTTTATATTTTTAATATGTTGAGAAAAAATAAATGAATCAATTAAAAAAAGAAAAAGTCAGAAAATATTAAAAATAAAGCAAATGGGCTCAGGGGGTGTAAAACTAAAAAGGTGGTGTGAAAAGAAAACACAAAGCAAGCCCAGCCCAATGCCACCTTTCTTCAACCTCTGAACTGTGTTATTCAAAAAACGCGTGCCCTGTTCTTGATCTTCTAACTCCTGATTCCTGGCTTATTAATGAAAACTCATAACCATAAAAAATATTCAGCATCAAGAGACGAATCCAACCATATGCAGAACTTGATCTAACTCTCTAAGATGAGAGAGAATTTCTTCTAACCCAAATCCTAACCTAGATTTTTTGCCATTTTCAAACCTCAAATTCTCACAGCTCAAGCAAAAGAAATGAAAAGTAAAAACATGTACATGTTCAGTGGCATGAGTAGAACATTGTTTATTCACAAACTTAGAGCTAATGATGCTTGATAAGAGAGATAGAAGTTCAACAAGATACCTGTTCAGCTGAAGTTCTATCTGGCAATGAGGAAGCTTTCAGTGCAAGGTGATGATTGGAAAATCTTCCTTGAGGTCCAGGGATGCTATTCCAATGTTTACTTTGTCTTGAAAGCTTTTGAATCGTGCTAGAGCACTTCACCTGCAAAACAAGAAACTGAAAATGGTGGAAGTGGTTAGAGGGATTACAGGTCTTATTTCAAGTCATGGTTAGCTTGCATGGATGCTATGGAATGTATGTGAACTGGTTTGGGCAAGAGAGCTTGAGGGAAATGGAAGATGGCACTCAAACTGTAGGCCTGACCCTGTTTTTGCAGTTTGAAGATGATTCTGAGATTGGGAGTGTATGAGAGGTGTGAGGGTCGTGCAATAGCTTGGTTGAGATGTCTTGAGTGTGTTTCACAAGTTCACTTAAGTGTTTGCAAGCTGATATGAGAGTTGTCCTCAGTTATGATATGTTTCTTACACTTTAAGCAAGCAATGGTTACTTTGTGCCTCTAGCCTGTACAGGCCCTCATACTATGCTGCATAATCCCTCCTTGATCAGTGTGATTAACTCATAAACTTGTGCCAATTAGATATGGACTGTACTTCTTGGATTTGTAATTGGACATAAAGCTACCTTTTGCAAAAATAGAAAGAATGCTTTATCTATTTTGGGATTAATCCTTTATGCAATGCTAGAACACAAAGAACATGGTCTTGGCACAAAGAATATGCATTAAATTTATGAGTGTTGGATGGTTTAAGGACCTGTAATCAAGATATGCAAGCTGAGATTGAAATGCATAGTGTTATGAACATGTACATGGCCAAGAACAAAAGTGCCTTTTTCTCATTTTGAAAAATTCGATTCTCCCAAACCATGAGGTTGTTTGAGAAGTTCTTGGACATTATGGAAAGTTTGGAATGTGTACTACAATCCATCTTTGAAATGCAAATTGAAATTTCAAGTGGAAGTGTATGGAAAATGGCCTTGAAGTTGGGTAGAAAACATTGTCAAAATAGGTTAAAATTTCACTAAGTTAAGAATGGTTTAGTGCCCTTATTCATAAATTTGTAACTTGAGATACAAGCCTCAAATGGGAAAACTTTGTGAATCAAAGTTGTAGATTATGCAACAAGCTACAACTTTCATGTTTTGACTTTTGTTTGAATCCAAATGGATCTTTGTGAAAAAATGGGGCAAAGTTGGGAAAAAATTAGGGTTTTTTATAACTTAGAAAAATTCGAAGTTATGAAAAATTCTAATTTCTAACCCTAATTTGCATTTTGTGATTTCTTGGTGAACAAGTTTCATGATTTGGCATGTTTTGATGAAAAATGAATCTTGATTCTTGATTTTGACCAAAAAGTCAAAGTTTGACTTTTCAGTATACAGTCAAAATTGATCAATTGACTGGGAAATTCAACTGTCAATCTTGTGTACTTGGGATCTTTTGAGTTTGTTGAGCATGTCAAGATAATTCCATGGGGTCCTTGAGTCCATATATGAGCTTGGTTTGCCATTGGCTAGGTCAAACAGTCAAAAATTGTCTTTGTGCAGTCAAAACCCTAAAAATGACCATTTTGCCCTTTTGGTGATCTGATCAAATTTCTTATGGAGTTGTGATCCAAACTTGATCAAATGGTCCATATGAGTTCATAATGTTGATATGGGTCAATTTTCATGAGGTTTGACTGTCAATTGGCCACAGTTGACTTTTTCCCCAATACAACTGATTTTTAGGTCAACTGTCCAATTGACTGAGCAAAACTTGGAATCAAAGCTTGAAACTTGGTATGGGTAAACTTGGGAGTCCAATATGAAGCATGAAAGTCATCTTAGGCACTTTAGGTCAAAATATCTTGGTGCAAACACAAACCCTAATTTGGGTCAACAGTGCATGGAGAAGTCTTGAGCAGATGAAACCCTAACTGGATCTTGGGCTTCAAAGGTTTTTGTGATGAGAAATCATTGAGAAATGGGAGGGAAAATTTTGGGGTACAACAGTTGCCCCTGTTCAATCTTCTTGAATCCGAAGAGTTAGATTGGCAAGTTTGCCTTTCGTGACTCGAGGGTAAAAGGAGATTGGACACTAGAGTGCCCGGAAATTTGCACTCGTCAAAGTAATGAATGCGGGAATGGGCTTAGAGATGCCATTTGGAGATGGGCTTAGAGATGCCATCTGGAAGGGAATATCAGGAAGGTGTCCAAGCTTTGGACCATCTCTGAACTGGGGGTCTGAACAAGCAATAGATTGACATCCGTTGTTGGGAGGAATCCGTAAACTGTTTTCAGAAGTTTGAGAAGAGTCTGAACAAGCGATAGGTTAACATCCGTTACTTGGAGAACCCGTAAACTGTTTTCAGAAGTCTTGAAGTTTGAATAAGCAATAGAGCAGCATCCGTTGTTGGGAAGCGTCCGTAAACTGTTTTCAAAAGTTGCATCTGAACAAGTCGATAGATTAACATCCGTTGTTGGGAAGAATCCATAAACTGTTTTCAGAAGTCTTGAGAAGAATCTGAACAAGTGATAGGTTAACATCCGTTACTTGGAGAACCCGTAAACTGTTTTCAGAAATCTTGAGGTTGAATAAGCAATAGAGCAGCGTCCGTTGTTGGGAAGCGTCCGTGAGCTGTTTTCAAAAGGTTGCATCTGAACAAGTGATAGATTGACATCCGTTGTTGGGAAGAATCTATAGACTGTTTTCAGAAGTCTGGAGAAGAAACTGAACAAGCGATAGGTTAACATCCGTTACTTGGAGCACCCGTAAACTGTTTTCAGAAATCTTGAATTTGAACAGGAACCGGTAAAAGGTTGCTTGATGATGAGTCCGTGTAAAACTACATCTGAAACTGTTAAGGATAGCTTTTTACTCTTATCCTGAAAAGGACAAAATGTTAGCTAGACACAAAATTATGTTGCATGAAATGTATGATGCAATATATGTTATGTCAATGTGTATGATATGTAATGAATGCGCATGTAAGCTGATGAGCTGTCTTGCTGGGGATAGATGAATCCTGGATGGCTGAAGATAAAAACATCCTGACTGCTGCCGGGAAGAATAATTCCTTGGCTGTGACTGGGGGAATAAGGAGCTTGGGTTGTATACCAAACCTCTGGGGAATTCCTGATGACTTCTACTGGGGAGCACCAATCTAGCAGGCTTATGCTTGGGGATACAAGACCGGGAATCTTCAGTTCGGTGGGAAGTGTCTCTGGCGACTTCATTGGGGAACTCAAGATTTACTCTCCTAAAACTCTTGTGGGGAGAAGGTTCATTAGTCTGGCTCCGCTGGGGATTGATAAGCCAAAAAAGGCATTGTTGATGTTAGTGCGAAGCCCGGCTAACCACTTGAGGAAAAAAAAGGTATCTCTCTTACCCCTTTTTTGCATTATTTAATGAATGAGTTCTAAATCACTTATATTTCATCGTAGAGTCGAAAAGGGGAAGGTAGCTCAACTACCGTCACCACACACAAGAGAACCAAACATGAAAAAGGAGAAGCTCGTGCTGAAAAGGGAGAGACACATGTATATTTTTTAACCATTTTCATTTTCTCACATCTCACTCCCATCATTTTAATATTTGTCGATGTTTTAGTTTGAATTGAAACATCATAGAAATCTTAGCAAGTAGCTCAAAGTTGTTGAATTCAGAGATTTTGAGGGGAATAAAAGTTTTATCGAAACTTTAGACCATGAACCAACAAAAAAGAAGAAAAATAAGACCAAAACCCTTGAGGCTGGTCCTCAAAATGTAGCTAAAGGCCCCTCAAGTGCCTTAGTTATCGAAAAAGAAGAGATGAAGGAAATTCCATCATTGGTCCATATGAAGACCAAAAAGGAAAAATGTATGTCCCATCCAGTAAACCAGAGAGTGCTAACTCTAGTCCCGGTGTCGAACTATCCAAGGTAACTTTATTTTGGTTACAATCTCTCTCTGCCCAACATTTCACAATGCTAACATGTCAACTTTTATAGGAACACCCCTCCACTAATGTTATATCCAACATCAAATATTTGTTGTCTGTGTCCACCGGTTCTCCTTCAGTCTACCTTGGGGAAATTAAAGAGGTTGTTAGGGAGGTAATTATCAACAAAACAAAAATGGTGGTCGAGGAGGTCATCATGGAATAGAGAAAGGAATGATCGAAGGCACCCGTCTTGAGGAATCATCTCCATAATCCAAAAGTTGAGACTTCGACCATACACACATGAACTTAGACACTGATAGAGATTCTCCTTAAAATGAAGAGCGAAACGTTGATGCTTTTGCGCACGAACATTAAAAATAGAGTAAACTCTCCCAAAAAGGAACATAATGTCACCCATTCTTCAAAAAACAATCGTCAAAAAAATGTATTGGCTTCTATTGACGAGGCTCTCAAAACTATGCCTCAAGCTGTTAAACCTCCACCTTCAACCACAACAGCTACCACTTTGACTCCTTAACTCTTCCTTCTTAAATAATTCTCTTAGTCAAGAGGAATTAAAGGAAATTAAGGGTAAGAACCTCACATGATACTTGAAGATGATAGTAGGAAGTTGAGGTATTTTCCTTGAGAAAGCTCCCACCACTTCAACCGTTTCTCGAAGCGAGCCTTCTAGCAAATTTTTTGATGCCTTGCTCCACCAGTTGAAAGCTAAAATCCTTGGTGTGTACTTGTTTCAAGAAATTAAGGACAAATTTCTCATAGTCTATGGGATCATGTCCCTGCTAAAAAGACTTAACACTACAGTTGTCTCCAGTGTGTTGTCGACTTCATCTTGGAGTTTGGACCATTGCTTGATCAAAGGACCCAAGATCTTCAGAAAAAGAACGAGGTGGCTGACAAGTTGAAGTCGCAAGAAAGTTTTTTCTCAAAGGAGTGGGCTTTGGTTATCAAATCCCAGGGTTGAGTTAAGGAATTAGAGGTGAAACTCAAACATGGTGATGACCAAATTGCTTCATACGATGCTGATATTCTCAAGTGGAGGCAAGAAATAGAAGAATTACAGTCAAAGATTAGGGATGTTGAAGAGAAGAAAGTTGAAGTCAACAATGTCAACCTAGCAAAACTGGATGAGGAGGCTAAAATTGGTCTTAGGAATTTTGACAATGCCAACAACCTAGTAGCAGAAATTGAAGAACTAGTTATTGTTGCTTCTCTAACTGACATCTAAACCACAGAAGAAAAGACCCACTTTTAAAGACTTAAATCCAATCTTCCATTTTAAATTTGTAACCTTGTTTTCTGCCATGAGTTTATCTTTCGACAAATGTAATTCTTTTGTAAACTTGAATATGCCATTTTTTGGCACTTCAACACTTAGAATAACCTTTTTTTAGGTCTTTTTAATTTAAAATAAGACTTTTATTCTCCTTTTATTTGTATTTACTCCAATTCGGGCTTGTACATTTTCAAGTACTTGCAATTTATTCGCGCTGTTCGACCTTCAAGGGTCAACTCCTCGACTTCGTAAGCACTATTTGTGAATACTTGGATAATTCAAAATAGTCCCTCCCAATTTGGAGACCATATTCCCAAGATTCTATCCATAGGTAAAATAACTTTCCAAACTAAGTCACCAAACAAAAAAGCTTTTAATTTAACCTTCTTAGTATAAGCTTTGGTGACTCGTTCCTTTTTCCTTATAAAGACATCTAAAGTTGCTAGCCTTTCTTTGTCTAAATCAATTAACTCATCATCATGCTCCAATAATGATTAGTTGGTACTTATACTTTTCTTTGAATCCTAACTAATTGTAGATAAATCTCGACATGCAACAATGGTCATGTCCAAATGTCAATTGAAAAGAAGTTAAATTAATCGATTCCTTGGGAGAATTTCAACAAACTCATAAGACTTGGTATAATGTATGTGATATGGTGGGAGAAATGACTTGGTTGTTTTGTGTTTGATCGCAATTGTGCGGATAGCAAGAGTCACCACCGACTTTTCTTTTATCCAATAAGGAAAGGCTGAAAAGAACAGGAAAGACCTTTAAAGATGTTTTCTGAGTTCGGGGGGGTAGATTATGAAAAGGGAAGGTATTAGCACCCATTTCATCCATAGTTATCTACGGGATCTTAGTTGCTTGCTAGATCACTTGATTTTGTTTGAATGTGTGTTTGTGGGTTTTGAAAGTATTTTGAAAATTTCTTTGTAATGGTTCTCGTTTCTATAAGAACGGGTACAAAGTGTTTGTTTCAAAAATAGTTCAAAGAGGTGTTTGTGGAATGTGTTTTTGAAAGTGATTTTGAAAAGGTGTCTTTGTAATGGCTCTCGTTTCTATAAGAACGCGTACAAAGTATTTTGTATTTCTAAAATGTTTCAAATTAGAGTGTTGGTGTTAAAATGTTTTGTTGTGAGCAAGCGAGCAACTAGGAGTGAATCTACCTACTCAAAAGGTCTTAAGTGTTCTTTTCCTCCTCCTTTAGATATTGCTATCTTACCATTGATTTGGTAAGAAGCCCCATCATTGTATGTGAAGGGACGGGCATGGGACGTTTGTATAGTCATAGAAGGTAACCCATGGAACGTTTTAGCAATGTCGTTTTAGGGACTACATCGTTTACCGAAGGCAACATCGAGGGTCATCGAGGGACTACGATCTTTTGTCGAGGGTATTTTTCTAAAACACCCATGTTCGAGGGACATGACTATTTTCCGATAGGCAACAAAATGGGATTACCCTAAGGGTGTTAGTGTGCAAGTGTGTTTGATTTACATGTATTTAGTCTTGATTAGGGTGATCTATTTGTTGATTTCATGTCTTTCCATACACACCCTAATTACTAGCATTACATTTGAAAAGCGATAAATTGCGGAAATATAAAGTCCTACGCTATTACAATATTTTAGGGATGGGGGTACATATTTATAAATGGGGGGTTGCAAGAATTTAAATCCTATTTAACTACTACAACCATATTGAAATGTACAATGCAAGAAAGAAAAAGGACTTGTTTAGAAAATGGTTTTTTTGTCATAATGAATTAAGAAAAATAAATAAATTAATTAATAAAAGAAAATATTTTTATGTCTTTTTTATATTAATAAAAAGGGTATTAATATTGAAAATGATAAAAAGGGAAATAATGAGAGATAGAATTAACATGCTGCTGAAAGCAACACAAAAGGGATCAAAAGTTCCGATGCCGGGCGCGCTGTGGTCCAGAAAGAAGCATCAGAAGTTATGGATTGATGCAATATAAGGTCCTGCAAGAAACGTTAGAGAAAAGATACAAAAGTTCTGGGTTGCTATGTGCTGAACTTCTGAGTGTTAGAACTGTTAGAAAGTCTTAGAAGTTATGTGTATTAAAACAGTGAAGAGAACTCATAAGTTCAGTATGTGCTAAGACAGTGAGTGAACATTAGAAGTTCAGTGTGTGTTAACAGCGAGTGAACATCAGAAATTCAGTGTGTTTGAACAGTGAGAAAATCATAGAAGTTATGTGTGTTAAAACAGTGAAGAGAACTCAGAAGTTCAGTGTTGTGCTAAAACCGTGAATGAAAATCAGAAGTTCTATGCTATATTTCAACTCTTTCCTCATATTAATCAGCACATCAACAATTTATTCAGTTCTTAACAAACATAAAATTAGAAGGATAAAAGCACAACAGTTTATAGAAGTTCTAATCCTAATTCTGAGCCTAGCCTTAATCAAGAAGTTCTGATCCATAGTTTCTTCTACTTATGTAATGATATGGCCAGCATCAATACTATGATATTTACATATTTAAGGATGTTCTAAATGAAAATATGCAAATTCAGAAAGACTTACCTTGAATCTAAAGCGTGTGCTTGGAACTTGAGTTGTTGCCTACAAATGTTCTGGAGTTAGTGAGAGCAACTAAACAGTGGTTATGTTCTTTGATTCAAAGAGAAGAACAAAGGTTTTGTTTAGGATTTGCGAAGGTTTTTGCTGTTTCCTTTTCTCTCTTTATAACTCTCTCTCTCTCTCTCTCTCTCTCTCTCTCTCTCTCTCTCTCTCTCTCTCTCTCTCTCTCTCTCTCTCTCTCTCTCCTCTCCCTATCTCTCTCTCTCAAAGCCAGCCCCTTGAAAGTGTGATGGAGCAACTTATTTATAGGTGAATTTGTTGTGGTTTTGGGGGGAAAACAAATGGTATTTGAACATTTTTGGCATACTGTTCCATTGCTTTTTGATATCAGTTTTCGTATACTAGTTTGGTGCAATTATGGGATGCAGGCGTGGACTGAATTAGCTATTGGTTATAGGATTGTGCTATAGCAGTGCAATAGGTTATATAAACGGGGTTTTGGGATTTGGTGATATTCTGACTGAAGCGTTGAACATAGCCTTCATATGCTAGGGTGCTGCCTTGTTCTTGAAGTAAGTATGGTGGTTAAAAGCTTTTAGCTGTGCCTAAGTTGGATTTGTAAGCATGAATTAAGTAAAAGTATCCTCAGAGGCAAAAGCAAAGCATGGGCCTAGCATAACCTTGTACAAAAGTTTGTTTTTCAAGGACAACAATAGTACTTCTATCTCACATGTGGGGAAATCCTTTGGATAAAAAATCAAAAGTGATTGTGAGCATTAAATGATGATGAGATTTATCAAACCAGAAATCCTGCACTATGAGATTATGCATCATAGCCTAAGTCCGGGTCAGAAGTTCAGCATCAACGCAACTTAGAACCAATATCCAACTTCTGATCCTTTAATCTCTTTGCTCCAGCATGTTCTGAGCGAGTTCTCAAACTTTCCCCAAATTTCGTAACACACTTTGTAAATCCTCTTTGAATTTGTCTTGCAAATTCTGACTGAACCTATGTGAAAACTGGCCCAGAAGTTCTAACCAAGTCCTATTTTGGAAAGGTCCAGAATTTGCTGAAAGTTTTAGTTTCATGGATGTGTCTTCAAGGATTTGTAGCTTGAAATCCCAACATTTCTAGGAGAAGTTTTGTTCTGCAATGTTTGAGATCTCATTGAGATCCACAACTCTTGTGTTAGATGTTCTTCCAGAATCAGCTTGCATCATGGTGATAATCTGGCCAGAAGTTCTGAGCTTGTCATATTTCTTAAGCACTTAGAAAAATTCTAAGTATTTAGAGTTTTGACTTTTCCAAAGTAATTTTGACTTTTGATTATCTTGGTGAAACAAATCTCATATTCCAACATGTCTTGATGAAATATGATTCTTGAAACTTGATTTTGATCCAAAAGTCAAAAGTTTGATTTTTCAGCATGCAATTGACCACTTTGCCCTTATGAACGACTTTCTTGAAAATTTTGTAATTCAAGGCTTTGAATTGGATGGAAGAAAACCTGAGGGTCCAAGATGATCCTTTGAAAAGTGAGAGGGAAAATTTTAGGGTACAACAACTGCCCCTGTTCAATCTTCTTACGCTTGAAGAGTTAGATTGGTGAATCTGCCATTCGTGACTTGAAGGTGGAAGATGATTGAACACTAGAGTGCCCAGAAATTTGCACTCGATGATGTGGTGGTTGATGGTGTAGGGAATGGGCTTAAAGATGCCATTTGGAGAGGTGATGGATAGTTATTAGAGATGGGCTTAAAGATGCCACCCGAAGGTGATTGTATCTGGACTATATTTGAGTGACATAATTATATCCGAATCTGGATCGTATTTGGACCGTATTAGAAATGTATGTTGAATGATGAAGGAATATTGGACAATTACTACTCCAAAAGATGATGAAGGAATCTTGAGACGACTACTACCTCAGTAGGATGATGAAGGAATCTTGGACGATTACTACCTCAGTAGGATGATGAAGGAATCTTGGATGATTACTACCTCAACAAGATGATGAAGGAATCTTGGACGATTAATACCTCAATAGGATGATGAAGGAATCTTGGACGATTACTACCTCAGCAGGATGGTGAAGGAATCTTGGACGATTACTACCTCAACAGGATGATGAAGAAATCTTGGATGATTACTACCTCAGCAGGATGATGAAAGAATCTTAGACGATTACTACCCCAGCAGGATGATGAAGGAATCTTGGATGATTACTACCTCAGCAGGATGATGAAGGAATCTTGGATGATTACTACCTCAACAGGATGATGAAGGAATTTTAGACGATTACTAGCTCAGTAGGATGATGAAGGAATCTTGGATGATTACTACCTCAGTAGGAGGATGAAGGAATATTGAACGATAACTACCTCAATAAGATGATGACCTTTATCTGTTGATTAATATTTCCTAAAAAGGTAAAGAGTTAGTTGTATGCAATGTCATGATGTATGAAATTCATGGTGTTATGATGTTCTCAAAATAAATGAGATTGTGTCGTATGCACTTATCATGTGTGAAATGTTAATGAATGTATTTTTGTCTTGGAAAATAAATCCTTGACAAATGCTAGGGAGTCAATAAAGCCTGGACTGTTGTTGAAGAGTAGGTGTGCCTTCAGACTTTGCTTAGAATGTTTCCACTGGGGATTCATGTTTTGTCGTTTGAGGAAGTGAACTACTATCTGGTCGAATTCCAGACTTTGCAGCACCTTATATTGTTATCTGGTCGAAATCCAGGCTTTACTGTGTTTTTGGAGAAGGGAACTACTACCTGGTCGAAATCCAGGCTTCGCAGCACCTTATACTGTTATTTGGTTGAAATCCAGGCTTCACAGTGTTTTTGGAGAAGGGAACTACTTTCTGGTCAAAATCCAGGCTTCGCATCACCTTATAATATTATCTGGTTGAAATCCAGGCTTCACAGTGTTTTATACTATTATCTGGTTGAAATCCAGGCTTCACAGTGTTTTTGAAGAAGTGAACTACTATCTGGTCGAAATCCAGGCTTCGTAGCACCTTATACTGTTATCTGGTTGAAATCTAGGCTTCACAGTGTTTGAAGAAGTGAACTACTATCTGGTCGAAATCCAGGCTTCGCAGCACCTTATACAGTTATCTAGTCGAAATCCAGGCTTCACAGTGTTTTTGCTGGGGATTGTAGAGTGGTCTACTGGAGAAGAGGAGTTGTGGTCCTCTGATTTGTAGTAGTCGGAGAGGAAAACTCAAGATGGGGAATTTGTAGTTTGTTGGGGAAATAAACCTTGTTGCTAGCCTGTTGGAGAGGCGGAGACTTCATTGGAGAAAATCCTCGAGGATTCTTGAGGTTGACTTAGTTGGGAAGAGGTTTTCAGAGATTTGAAAATCTGGCTGGGGAATCATCCTATGAGAAGGATTTTAGGGAGATTTGTCACTGCCCCCAGTAGCGGGTGTTTGTGGTACTTCCAGGAAATGTTTAACTGTACATAACCCTTTGCTGAGATTGGCGTTTAATGCCCCAAGTAATGGAGATGGGGATCTGCCCCTGGTTATTCTGCACTTCTTGAGAGATTTCTTGGAATCTTGACTGGACTGCCCCAGGTGTGCTGGATAGTGACATGTCATTCCCCCTTTGATTATGAGAGATTTGTCATTGGAAGTATCTTCCCATTTGAAGTGATTTTATTCACCGAGAGAGCTTTCGTTCATCGGATATTCGTTGTGTGAATTTCTCTGTTGTCAAACAAATAGCCGTATGCAAACAATGATATTCAAATAATGAAAAATTTATGCTTGTCTTGAAAATTTTGAAAATGCGTTTTAGAAAGTAAAGAAGTTTTGTAAGAAAATTCAAACTCAGGATTTAGGGTAAAGCCTTACAGGAGTCAAGATACCTTTTGTAACAATATGCTTTCGAACTAACCCATGCTTCAATTAGGACTTTTGAAGAGTTGTAGCGTGGCTTGGTTCATGGTTTAAGAAACAAAGGATAAAGGCTAAAAATGTATTTGTACCCACCCGCTCTTTGTGACGTTCTTCAGTCCGAAACTCAGTTAATTGTGCGTTTGAATTCCAATTGAGTTTGGAATGACGTTTTGGTGATGGTTCAGACAAGTTAAGTTTGTCGGAAGGCAGTCATTTTTGCAACATTTTTTTTATGTTGTTGAGGATTTATAGTGACCTCCTTCTTTTGATTTGTTATCCCTAATTTTTGCCTGACTGTTCTTGTTTTAAGATTACGGTCAGCGGGATGCCCCAGTTTTTATTAAGTCTCCTTTGTAGGTTTTGACTTAGTGGGCTTTTCTTTTTTGGGAGATAATAACTGCCTATGTGATAGAGAACCATCACCGTCTATTGATTCAAGAGGAATGTTTTGATGTCATTCGTTGTACTTACGAGATGAGAGTTTGCGATTTAAACGCGCATTTGAATTAACTGAGAGACTACCCTGCCCCAGGTTTTGATTAAAGGTTTGAATTTTATGAAAAAAAGAAAAACTTCTACTTCTTTGGCTCGAAGGGGTTGACTAGGGATTATCTTCCTTATGACTCTAGTGTTTAGGATTTGAAAGAATTCTTGTACATCGTCAGCAAGGTCTGTCCAAAAGCATACTATATGAGATTATGGCATTGTTTCCGCCATCCTCGCTCTAAAGGCTTGTAACTTTTAGCAAGATTTGAATGTCACAAAGTGAGTAAAAAGCATAGTTTAAATGTAATGAAAACGAGTGGATCAAATCAAGAAAAACATATGCAATGCATTAATGAAACAAAGTTTGACATTAATAGATAATTGTTTGAATAACAAGAGAAATTACAATTGAAAATTCAAAATGAACAAGACGCTCTCAATGATTTGGCATTGGAGCAGTGATCACGTTTAGAGTCTCCGGAGGGTCAAAATCAATCTCCTTGGCGTCAATCAAATCTTGAATCTTGTTATTCAAAGTCCAACAACTGTCAGTGTCATGTCCGGGACTATCAGAATGGTAGGCACATCTTACGCTTGGATTGTACTTAGAAGAGGAGGTATCGGGATTTTGAGGAGGATCCTTTGGCGTGATCAGCTTCAACTTCAGCAAATGTTGTAACGCTTGTGACAAAGGCATGTTGATGTTAGTGTACTGCCTTTCTTGATAACTTACCCTACACCTATTTCTGTCTTTGTTGAACAGGTGTAGGATTAGAGATCAGGATTGCCCTTACATGTTGATCATGACGACTCTTTTGACCATAAACAGAATTGGACTCTTTCTTCCCACTGTATGGCTTTTTGTGAGCATCAGAAGGTGTAGCTCCTTGGATCTTTTCACTTTTGATGCCAGCTTCAACCCTTTCGCCGATCATTATTAGTTCAATGAACTCGGCCGAGGAACTTCCGATTAGGTGTTTGAAGAAAGGTCCCGTCAAGGTTCCCATAAAGATGTCAATCAGCTTCATGTCAGTTAAAGGGGTTTGCACCCTACCAACCAGATCTCTCCACTTTTGGGCGTATCTGTGATCGGTGGAAATATAACTGACTGTTTTAAAGCTGGTTTCGCGAAATGTCGCGGTAAGCAAGAGTCTCCATCGTCTTTTATGTTCTACAACATGGAAAGGACAAAAGCACAGCAAAATTCCTTTTCGAGATGTTTCTCGGTTCGGGAGGTAGATTTATAGAAAGGGAAGGTGTTAGCACCCTTTCTATCCATGGTTATCCATGGGCTCTTAGGTACTTGCTCTTATGTTTTCAAAAGATTTGTTTGCTTTTCAAGTGTGTGTGGGTTTTGAAAAAGTTTCGTTTGAAAAATTTCTAAGTAACTCTTGTATCAGTCCTCAAGAGTGTATGAAAAATTTGTTTTGAAAAACTTTTTGAAAGTGTCAGTGTGAAAAGTATTTTTTGTTTATTTTTGAAAAGAGCAAGTACCCACGAGAATCTACCTACTCTAAGGAATTAGGCTGTGTAAGAGTCCTTTAGATAGTGCTATCCCACCATTGAGAGGTAGGTAGCACCATCGTTGGAGTTATTCGGGTCAATTCGATTATTAGGGACAGTGTGGTTACCGAAGCAATAGTAGGACACCTTAGAAGTAACCCTAATGTCCTAGATCGTTTTTTATCCGAGGCAACTGTTTCGAGGCAACTGGATCTCAGACAGGAGGGCGACCTCTAAAACACCCTATACTTAACGACCATGTTTGAGGCAACCAGTGAGGCGTACCCTAGGAGTGGCATGTGCATGTGTGTTATTTGCATGTTATATTATCTTGTACATGTATCATGGTGATCTACGAGTTGTTTTTAATTTTCATCCAAATCTTGCATGCATATTAACAGTTAAGAGTGCGGAAAATAAAGTGCGGAAATGTGAATCTACGCTATTACAAGGCGCGGGTCTATACATCGCCAAAAATAAAAACCGGTTTTGGAAAATAAGTGCAAGAAAATAAAGAAAGCGGTAAAGATCCTAATTACTATTACAACCTTTGAGCAGATACATGAATAATCAAAATAAGAATAAGGCGCGAAAAGGAAATAGAATCGGGACGTCCTTAGGATTTTGACCCTTTTGAGAAAAGAATTGAAGTTTTGTCCTTTTTTGCAATTTAATTAAAATGTTAAACCTAGTTTACTAATTAATTATTTAATTAAAAGAAAAAAAATGTTTTTTTGTGTTTTATGTTTTTTTAATGAAAAAAAAAAGGAATTAAAAAGTTAGCAAACAAAACCCTAATTCTAAGCTAATTTTATTTATTGTAAAAAATAGTCAAAATTACCTAATTTACTAAATTAATTAATTTACATTTATTTACAAAAATAATAATATTTAATAAATAATAATAATAATAATAATAAAATATGATTGAAAATTGCCAACCCTAATTCTACATGATTTTTATTTATTTATGAAAAAAAAAGATTAAAATTGACATAATTTAAACTAAGTTAATTGTTAGTATTTTATTTACAAAATAAATTAATAAATAGGAATAATAATAATTAATGAAAGTATTTACATTTTTTTATTCTCTGAATTTTATTAAATATATTAATTTATTAGTTAATAATATTAATAATTAGTAATTAAAAGAAAACAAAATAAGAAGAAAAGAAGTAATTAACCAGGGGGTGATGACCCATTAAGGAGGTGTTGGCTGGAAATTTTAGGCCAAATAAGCCAAGCCTGTTGACTTTCTGGATTGCATGCACGTGCTTTGCCTGAAGAACATGGTATTCCTCCTCCTTTTGGCCTTTGGATGGTTGTTGAAGACACTTGGCACACTGGATGAGTGAGGTTTATGGTGGAATACATGGAAAGCGCTGCATGGGAATTTGTTAGAAAAATATGAAACAAGGTTTGGGTGGACCTGGGAATCGAACCCAGGTCCCAATGATGCACAAACACCTCACCAACCCCTAGGCCACTTGAACGCGTTTGATATTATAATACAAACTGATCATTATATTAGAAAGTCACGCAATATGCTTCATCAAAAGAAAACACGCGTTTATTTCAAATGCTCCAATCACTTACTAACACGTAATCATCTTCTTCATCAAACCTGCAAAAAACAAAACAAATAGCGGGGGTTTTAAACCCCCACAATCTGCAAATGAGAGAAAATAGCGAATAGAACTGTGCATTATATAAATAGGGCGCGAGCATGGTGTTGAATTCGTCTTGTCATTCTGAGTTCAGCCATGGGTATCATTGGTTCTGATTTTACTTATGCTGTAAAGCCCTAAATTGAGAGCTTTGAAAACCTAGAATTCGTCCATGGTAGTTTACGTTTCAGGGCACCATTATGCAATTAACCTATATCATCAACTTCAGAAAGGTCATAGCAATGCAAATCAACAATTATATCATGTTAAATATGCAAGAATTATGAGTTTCGATTCAAGAAAAAATTAGGAAAACCGTGTGACTGAAGTGAGTGATTCTTTGAGTGTTAAGGCTTGTTTGTGATTGCAATAGGTTCCTGAGAATGTCAGCAATATGTTTGGATCACTCTAAGGCTTTGAATTGTGCTGGAAGGTTGATTTCAGTTTCCAAATTTTCTTGAACTTTTGGAATTTTGTTATGGTTCTTACAGCAGCTTTTTCCTGTCCACAACACTAGGGTTGGCTTCAGTATTTATGTTGGAATGAAAACTAGGGTAAATCTTGGTCCAAAAGTCCATGGCTTTATGATTTCAATATTTGATTTCAATCAAATCTTTTCCAACTTTTTTGATTGATAAAACTTGCCAAAATTGGGTAATTTTGTCTCTTTGATTGGCAAACGAAATTGCCAGCTTGCCCTGAGTATATTTGCTTCACAAAAGATTTGAAAAACATATCTTTTGAATTTTCCTACAATTAAATTAATTAAATGAATTATTAATCAATTAAAAATCCAAATAATTAATAAAAATAAAGAAATAATTCAAATTAATCTCAATGGGTCGTGCATAGGCCTTGGGCAATGATTCAAGAAGAAATTTGAGGCCCATTAGCAAAAACAAGGTGTTTTAGGCAAAGTTGACTTTTGCAAATTCCCAAAAATTTCCCAACTTCTCCAATGCATATCTTGCTCAATTTTGATCCTATGAACATGTTATTGGACATTTTGGAAAGGTCTTGAAGTCCTATAACCAATGCCTTTGGTCTTATGTCATTTTGATTTACCAATCTCAAGTTATGGTCTTTGACTTAAAATGCCTTTTTGTTGACTTTTGAAAATGACCTATAATGTAGAAATTGATAACTTTTTGTGAGAGCATTTCTTGGACTTGGAATGTGAAGATGGGTTGTAGGAAATGTCATCCCCTTCAAAATGAGCATTGGATGGGATTTTTCTGATGAACCATGAAAAAGTTATGCCTTGTTCAAGTTACAGTTGACTTTTCAACTGTCCCAAAATAGACACTTTTGACATCTTGATGATTTCTGAGCCATTCTTGTGGAATCATGATCAAGAATTGATCAAATGATGATTGTGGCTTCAAAATAAGATGTTGACCAAAAATTTTGACTTTTGACTATAAAATGACCATTTTGCCCCTACAGTTGACTGTGAAGCAATTATGGCTTTTGACTGTGCAACTTGATGCTGTGAGTCTTGAAACTTGACATGTAGATGCTTGACAATGTATATAGGCATATGGGACTTGATTGGACCATTGAAAAACTCAAATTTCTTGCAAGAAACAAAACCCTAATTTTGACTGGCTTAGGAGGATGTTTGACTGTGCAATCTTTGAGAAGTCTTGAACCATTTGAAGAATATGGGAGGGCAAATTTTGGGGTACAACAGTTGCCCCTGTTCAATCTTCTTAGACCTGAGGATGTAGATTGGCATGCGTGCCTTTCGTGATCCGAAGGTGGAAGATGATTGAACACTAGAGTGCCCAGAAATTTGCACTCGCATGGTGTAGAGTATCAGCATTGTGATGGCGGGAATGGGCTTATTGATGCCATTTGGAAATGTAGTAGGTAGTTGTAGAGATGGGCTTAAAGATGCCATCGGGGGTGTCGATCGCGTAAGAGATTCCTTAGCGAGAACTTGCGTACTTGAGAAAGAAAGATGGTTTCCTGGCCTGTTACAGGGGTTGATCTTCAAACTCTCCATGCAGATATGCCCTGGCTAGATACATGTATTGAATCTACAATCGATTGCTCACAGATATGCCCTGGCTAGATACAGGAATCAATTCCGGAATTGGTCGTCTACAGATATGCCCTGGCTGGATACAGGAATCAAATATCTAAACTCTTCATGCAGACATACCATGGCTAGATACAGGTGTCGAATCTACAATCAGTTACTCACAGATATGCCCTGGCTAGATACATGAATCGAATCTGGAATTGGTCGTCTACAGATATGCCCTGGCTGGATACAGGTATCGAATCTCTAAACTCTTCATGCAGACATGCCCTGGCTGGATATAGGTATCGAATCTACAATCAGTTACTCACAGATATGCCCTGGCTAGATACAGGTATCGAATCTGGAATTAGTTACTCACATATATGCCCTGGCTAGATACAGGTATCGAATCTGGTATTAGTCGTCTACAGATATGCCCTGGCTAGATACAGGTATAGAATCTCTAAACTCTTCATGCAGACATGCCCTGGCTGGATACAGGTATCGAATCTACAATCAATCACTCACAGATATGCCCTAGCTAGATACAGGTATCGAATCTGGAATTAGTCGTCTACAGATATGCCCTGGCTGGATACAGGTATCGAATCTCTAAACTCTTCATGCAGACATGCCCTGGCTGGATACAGGTATCGAATCTACAATCAATCACTCACAGATATGCCCTGGCTAGATACAGGTATCGAATCTGGAATTGGTCGTCTACAGATATGCCCTGGATGGATACAGTTATCGAGTCTCTAAACTCTTCATGCAGACATGCCCTGGCTGGATACAGGTATCGAATCTACAATCAATTACTCACAGATATGCCCTGGCTAGATACAGGTATCGAATCTGGAATTAGTCGTCTACAGATATGCCCTGGCTGGATACAGGTATCGAATCTCTAAACTCTTCATGCAGATATGCCCTAGCTAGATACAGGTGTCGAATCCATAATCAATCACTCACAGATATGCCCTAGCTAGATACAGGTATCGAATCTGGAATTATTCGTCTACAGATATGCCCTGGCTGGATACAGGTATCGAATCTCTAAAATCTTCATGCAGACATGCCCTGGCTGGATACAGGTATCGAATCTACAATCAATCACTCACAGATATGCCCTGGCTGGATACAGGTATCGAATCTGGAATTAGTCATCTACAGATATGCCCTGGCTGGATACAGGTATCGAATCTCTAAACTCTTCATGCAAACATGCCCTGGCTGGATACAGGTATCAGATCTACAATCAAATTACTCACAGATATGCCCTGGTTAGATACAGGAATCGAATCTGGAATTTGTCGTCTACAGATATGCCCTGGCTGGATACAGGTATCAAATCTCTAAACTCTTCATGCAGACATGCCCTGGCTGGATACAAGTATCAAATCTACAATCAAATTACTCACAGATATGCCCTGGCTAGATACAGGTATCGAATCTGGAATTGATCGTCTACAGATATGCCCTGGCTGGGTACAGGTATCGAATCTCTAAACTCTTCATGCATACATGCCCTGGCTGGATACATGTATCGAATCTACAATCAGTTACTCACAGATATGCCCTGGCTAGATACAAGAATCGAATCTGGAATTGGTCGTCTACAGATATGCCCTGGCTGGATACAAAAATCGAATCTCTAAACTCTTTATGCAGACATACCCTGGCTGGATACAGGTATCGAATCTACAATCAGTTACTCACAGATATGCCCTGGCTAGATACAGGAATCGAATCTGGAATTGGTCGTCTACAGATATGCCCTGGCTGGATACATGAATCGAATCTGGAATCGCGACAATTGATATAAATCATCTTTGGATTGACCTTTTTCCTGAAAAGGCAAAACGTCAGTTATATGCAATGTCATGATGTATGAAATGCACGATGTCATGATGTTCTCAAAAATAAATAAGATCGTGTCGTATGCACTCTATCATGTATGTAAGCAGGATGTATGAAATGTGAAATGTCTATGAATGTATTTTCGTCTAGGAAAATAAATCCTTGACGAATGCCGGGAAGTTAAATCATGGGCTGATGTTTGAAGAGTAGAGTTCTTCATTTCCGTTGGGGATGATGATTGCAAGAATAAACCAGCAGGAGAAGATGACTCCGTTGGGGAATAAACTTTTTGAAGATATTACTCTGCGGGGAGTTACTCTGTGGGAAGAGATACTTCGCTGAGACTTTGATGATAACTCCGCTGGGGATACCGTTGATAAGCTTTGTTGGAGAATTAGATGAACTCCGCTGGGGGTAGGAAGAACTTCGCCGAGGACGATCTTTCCGTGGCAATTAGTTGAGGATAACCCAGTTATAAGCTCTGGTGGGGAATAACCTTTGAATAAAGCCGGGGAGAGACGTATGTACTCTGCAGGTGGTTAAGCTTCCAGAATCTATTGGGGAGGATGATTCAACTCTCCTGGGAAACTTTTGGACTGTACTGGGGAGATTGATTCCACTGGGGGAGAGTATTGTTGAATCTTGTCTTACTCTGCAGGGAGTGGAGATATCTTGGTCATGTTCTTCAGCTGAACTTACCTTGGTACCTCGGTGGACAGAGCAACTAGATCGCTTAGACAATTCCTATTGCCCCAGCTTCTGCGGGAGAAGGTACCTTTGGAGGCCTTGATAACTGCCGGTTGATAACTCTTCTTCTGGTAGGCGAGTGACGAGATAATGGGACATAGTCGTACGCTGTGATCCCTAATTTTTTCCTGGACCGCCCTTTCAGGTTTTCAGTCCCTCGGGATACCCATTTTTTCCCAAGCCGCCTTTTCAGATTTTCGACTTGCCGGGTGTACAGATTTTTCATTTCATCCCTTTTTTTTCCCGAACCCTTTTGGTTCGCCGGGAAGCCCTTATTTTTGCCTAGGTGTGTCAACCTAGCGGGTCTTTGATTATGCGCAGTATTTTTTCGACTATGTCCGTGCTCTCAAGGATGTAGGGAGGTGCCCCTGTCAATTAGTGTTGCGTTGCCCTACTACCAGAAGATCTTCGTTTGATCGTCCAATGCCCCAAGTGATCCAGATGGAGATTTGCCCCAAGCTGGTTTGCCTTTTGAGAGATTCTCCGAATCTTGACTTAACTGCCCCAGATGATAGACCATGATCATGTCTGCCCCTTGGTTGGAGGTGTTTTTCCATTTGAGATGACCTTTTGTTGAGAAGATTTTTGTTCACAAGATATTCGTCGTGCGAATTTCTTTGCTGTTGAACAAAAGGTCATATGCAAACAATATTATTTAAAAATGCACAGCTTATATCTGTCTTGAAGTTTTTGAAAATGCAGTTTTTAATAAAACAAGTGAATTTTTGTAAAACGTGACGTCAACTCGGTATTTTACAGCCAACCTTAAGGAGTCAGGATACCTTTGGTAACAGTATGCTTTCGAACTAACCCATGCTTCAACTAGGACTTTTAAGGGTTATAACGTGGCCTGGTTCACGGTTTAAGAAACAAAGGATAAAGGCTCAAATTTATTTGTACCCACCCGCTCTTCGTGATGTTCTTCAAACCTAAACTCAGCTGATCGTGCATTAGACCTTGTTTGAGTCTTTGTCCTGATATTCCAATGATGGTTCGGATATTGACAGTTTATTTTAAATAGGCAGTCATTTCTTTTTGTTGAGGGTTTTTAGAACCTCTTTCTTTTTGATTTTACTATCCCTGTTTTTGCCTGAACTGTTTCTTTTGTGATTACAGTCAGCGGGATGCCCCAGTTTTTGTAAGTCTCCTTCATAGGTTTTGACTTATTGGGCTTTTATTTCTGAGATATAATGACTGCCTGTCTCTATGATTATTCGGAAACATCACTGTTTTTTTGTTTCGGAAGGACTTCTTTGATGCCATTCGTTGTGCACTTGGATTAACTGAGAGAACTACCCTGCCCCAGGTTATGATTAAGGGTTTTAATTTTCGAAAAGAAAAACTCCAACTTCTTTGGCTCAGAGGGGTTGACGAGGGATTATCTTCCTTATAACTCCAGTGTTTAGGATTTGAAACAATGCCTGTACCTCATCAGCGGGGTCTGTTCAAAAGCATACTGTAAAGATCGTGGTATCGTTTTCTTCATCCTCCCCAAGAGGCTTAGAATTTTCAATCAAGAGTTGATCATCACAAAAATATGAAAGCAGTTTGAATATAGCGAATGCGAATATATTGATTCAAAACAGACATATGCGATGCATTGATAATGTAATAAAGTTTGCTATGACAATAATTGTTTGAAAAATCAAAGAAAAATACAACTTGAACATTCCAATGAACAAAAGGTCTTCTCGTCTAGGGATAGTAGAAGAACTCGACCTGACCATCTGGGGTGAATTCCACTGCTCCTCCATCAATCAGGTCCTGGATCTTGTTCTTCAGAGACCAGCAGTCGTTTGTGGCATGCCCCGGGCTGTCAGAATGATAAGCGTAGAGGGCGTTGGGGTTGTACCTTGAAGGTGTCTTGTTGGGATTCTTAGGAGGGTCCCTTAGTGTGATCAGATTCAATATCAACAGGCGTTGTAAGGCTTGAAACAGCGACATGTTGAGCTGGGTGAATTGCCTCTTAGGCTTGTCTGGCTTGCTCTGATCAGCCCGTTGTTCTTGGCGAGGTCGTTGTTGGACCTGTGAAGTAGTAGCAGCTTGGAGAGGTCTATTCATTGAACCAAACCTTTGACTTCTTGGAGGCTGATTACCGGTTTGGTCTCCAACCCTGACTACTTGCTTCATACTGTCTTGCTGAAGCTGGTGAGGTTGATACTGAATTTGTGCCCCTGAAGCAAGTTGAGGAGCTTTTCCCTTGTCTTCTTGTCTCAAAGGGAATTTAATGATGACTGGCTCTTCAACCTTAGATGTTTGCCCCAGTTGGTTATCCCGCAGCAGTTGGTTGACGAGAACCCTGAGCTCTTCTTGTCTTTGAGCTAAGTCTTGAATGAGAGTCATCTGCCCCAGCATCTGGGTTCTCATTGTATCTACCTCAGCTTGCAGATGTTTCAGCCGTTCGTCCTTACTGTCTTCTGGACTGTTCCAGACCAACGTCCCCATGAGGAGTGTTCTCATCTCTTCCGGCCCCTTGGATAGATTTAGGAGGATCTCCCCGAACCGAGTCTCTTGAGCATGAAGATCCTGGTTGTCTTGTTGGGAAGCCATTGCTGAAATAAACAGCGAAGACGGTAAGTGACCTGTAACAAGGGTACCTGTTATGCAATGACATGTATGCATGTGATGTTTTCAAGGATCTCGCGGGGTAAACAGAGAAACTTGTTAGAATTTGGTAGCTTGATTGAAGGAACTTTGTGTTGTTGAGAGTCCTTCTTCGAGAGTCAAAGCTCACCATATCGAGTGGGTCATAGCCCTTGACTCAAGTTATCAACCTTGGCTAGAGGAAAATAAATCCCCTTTGCCCCTTACTAGACATTTAATTCATCATGACCTGCATCACAAACCCTTGAGATCCTTGAAATGGGTTAGTCCTTATGCAGGATGTATGCAATGGTATGATGGTATGATGTTATCCTATGCGTGGAGTAATGTAGGTAAACCCTGTTATGAGTCCAGATTAAGGACTGTAAACAAAACCTGCAAGGAACCCGTGTTGTCAGATAACAAGCATGCAAGTAGTCAAGTTTGAAGGCACACAAGTCACACAAGACAACCCTTAGAGTTCAGGCCAGCATGGGGTCTAGGTACTATCCTCTTGAAGTTGGTGGGCTCAAACCTGTCCTATCAAAAGTAACCGGGTTCTAAGGAGCTCAATATCATTGGGTTGTTTTCTATGTTCATTGTTTTGATTTAGCCACTGAACTGGCGATCAAAATATTCCAAGAAAACAACCCTCAATGAGTGTAGTATCGAGTATCAACCAACTTCGGACTGCACCAAAGTCAGTCATCCCACTACCCCTAAAGAGGCCAGGATGGTCAAGTAAGGTTCCTAAGGTCAGTTGATGCTTGACGACACCACGCGGCGGCCCCGTACTCTCCTTGACTTGACTCAAGGGTTACCGGTACTCACCAAAGTGCCACATCAATGTAGCAACTGCTTCAACCGTGTCGGTATACCCCGCACAGTTCCCTCACAATTTGTTGCTACCTAAAAGGTATCCCCCCAGATCCGGGTTAGGATCTATAGAACTCCCAAAACAGGCCCACAATATTAAAGCAATCAAAACAGGAAATTGAAAACATAAGTATGATCTAATCCTAAGGTACACCTCACTTTTATAAGTCTCCCCAGCAGAGTCGCCAGTTCTGTGATCGGTGGAAATAGAACTGACTGTTTTAAAGCTGGTTTCACGAAATGTCGCGGTAAGCAAGAGTCGCCACCATCTTTTATGTTCTCCAACATGGAAAGGACAAAAGCACAGCAAAATTCCTTTTCGAGATGTTTCTCGGTTCGGGAGGTAGATTTATAGAAAGGGAAGGTGTTAGCACCCTTTCTATCCATGGTTATGCATGGGCTCTTAGGTACTTGCTCTTATGTTTTCAAAAGATTTGTTTGCTTTTCAAGTGTGTGTGGGTTTTGAAAAAGTTTCGTTTGAAAAATTTCTAAGTAACTCTTGTATCAGTCCTCAAGAGTGTATGAAAAATTTGTTTTGAAAAACTTTTTGAAAGTGTCAGTGTGAAAAGTATTTTTTGTTTGTTTTTGAAAAGAGCAAGTACCCATGAGAATCTACCTACTCTAAGGAATTAGGTTGTGTAAGAGTCCTTTAGATAGTGATATCCCACCATTGAGAGGTAGGTAGCACCATCGTTGGAGTTATTCGGGTCAATTCGATTATTAGGGACAGTGTGGTCACCGAAGCAATAGTAGGACACCTTAGAAGTAACCCTAATGTCCTAGATCCTTTTTTATCCGAGGCAACCGTTTCGAGGCAACTGGATCTCAGACAGGAGGGTGACCTCTAAAACACCCTATACTTGACGACCACGTTTGAGGCAACCAGTGAGGCGTACCCTAGGAGTGGCATGTGCATGTGTGTTGTTTGCATGTTATATTATCTTGTACATGTATCATGGTGATCTACGAGTTGTTTTTAATTTTCATCCAAATCTTGCATGCATATTAACAGTTAAGAGTGCGGAAAATAAAGTGCGGAAATGTGAATCTACGCTATTACAAGGCGCGGGTCTATACATCGCAAAAAAAACCCGTTTTGGAAAATAAGTGCAAGAAAATAAAGAAAGCGGTAAAGATCCTAATTACTATTACAACCTTTGAGCAGATACATAAATAATCAAAATAAGAATAAGGCGCGAAAAGGAAATAGAATCGGGACGTCCTTAGGGTTTTGACCCTTTTGAGAAAAGAATTGAAGTTTTGTCCTTTTTTGCAATTTAATTAAAATGTTAAACCTAGTTTACTAATTAATTATTTAATTAAAAGAAAAAATGTTTTTTTTGTGTTTTATGTTTTTTTAATGAAAAATAAAAGGAATTAAAAAGTTAGCAAACAAAACCCTAATTCTAAGCTAATTTTATTTATTGTAAAAAATAGTCAAATTACCTAATTTACTAAATTAATTAATTTACATTTATTTACAAAAATAATAATATTTAATAAATAATAATAATAAGAAGAAAATATGATTGAAAATTGCCAACCCTAATTCTACATGATTTTTATTTATTTATGAAAAAAAGATTAAAATTGACCTAATTTAAACTAAGTTAATTGTTAGTATTTTTATTACAAAATAAATTAATAAATAGGAATAATAATAATTAATGAAAGTATTTACATTTTTTTATTCTCTGAATTTTATTAAAAATATTAATTTATTAGTTAATAATATTAATAATTAGTAATTAAAAGAAAACAAAATAAGAAGAAAAGAAGTAATTAACCAGGGGGGTGATGACCCATTAAGGAGGTGTTGGCTGGAAATTTTAGGCCCAATAAGCCAAGCCTGTTGACTTTCTGGATTGCATGCACGTGCTTTGCCTGAAGAACATGGTATTCCTCCTCCTTTTGGCCTTTGGATGGCTGTTGAAGACACTTGGCACGCTGGATGAGTGAGGTTTATGGTGGAATACATGGAAAGCGCTGCATGGGAATTTGTTAGAAAAATATGAAACAAGTTTTGGGTGGACTTGGGAATCTAACCCAGGTCCCAATGATGCACAAACACCTCACCAACCACTAGGCCACTTGAACGCGTTTGATATTATAATACAAACTGATCATTATATTAGAAAGTCAGGCAATATGCTTCATCAAAAGAAAACGCGCGTTTATTTCAAATGCTCCAATCACTTACTAACACGTAATCATCTTCTTCATCAAACCTGCAAAAAAACAAAACAAATAGCGGAGGTTTTAAACCCCCACAATCTGCAAATGAGAGAAAATAGCGAATAGAACTGTGCATCATATAAATAGGGCGCGAGCATGGTGTTGAATTCGTCTTGTCATTCTGAGTTCAACCATGGGTATCATTGGTTCTGATTTTACTTATGCTGTAAAGCCCTAAATTGAGAGCTTTGAAAACCTAGAATTCGTCCATGGTAGTTTACGTTTCAGGGCACCATTATGCAATTAACCTATATCATCAGCTTCAGAAAGGTCATAGCAATGCAAAGCAACAATTATATCATGTTAAATATGCAAGAATTATGAGTTTCGATTCTAGAAAAAATTAGGCAAACCGTGTGACTGAAGTGAGTTATTCTTTGAGTGTTAAGGCTTGTTTGTGATTGCAATAGGTTCCTGAGAATGTCAGCAATATGTTTGGATCACTATAAGGCTTTGAATTGTGCTGGAAGGTTGATTTCAGTTTCTAAATTTTCTTGAACTTTTGGAATTTTGTTATGGTTCTTACATCAGCTTTTGCCCGTCCACAACACTAGGGTTGGCTTCAGTATTTATGTTGGAATGAAAACTAGGGTAAATCTTGGTCCAAAAGTCCATGGCTTTATGATTTCAATATTTGATTTCAATCAAATCTTTTCCAACTTTTTTGATTGATAAAACTTGTCAAAATTGGGTGATTTTGTCTCTTTGATTGGCAAACGAAATTGCCAGCTTGCCCTGAGTATATTTGCTTCACAAAAGATTTGAAAAACATATCTTTTGAATTTTCCTACAATTAAATTAGTTAAATGAATTATTAATCAATTAAAAATCCAAATAATTAATAAAAATAAGGAAATAATTCAAATTAATCTCAATGGGTCGTGCATAGGCCTTGGGGAATGATTCAAGAAGAAATTTGAGGCCCATTAGCAAAAACAAGGTGTTTTAGGCAAAGTTGACTTTTGCAAATTCCCAAAAATTTCCCAACTTCTCCAATGCATATCTTGCTCAATTTTGATCCTATGAACATGTTCTTGGACATTTTGGAAAGGTATTGAAGTCCTCTAACCAATGCCTTTGGTCTCGTGTCATTTTGATTTACCAATCTCAAGTTATGGTCTTTGACTTAAAATGCCTTTTTGTTGACTTTTGAAAATGACCTATAATGTAGAAATTGATAACTTTTTGTGAGAGCATTTATTGGACTTGGAATGTGAAGATGGGTTGTAGGAAATGTCATCCCCTTCAAAATGAGAATTGCATGGTATTTTTCTGATGAACCATGAAAAAGTTATGCCTTGGTCAAGTTACAGTTGACTTTTCAACTGTCCCAAAATAGAAACTTTTAACATCTTGATGATTTCTGAGCCATTCTTGTGGAATCATGATCAAGACTTGATCAAATGATGATTGTGGCTTCAAAATAATATGTTGACCAAAATTTTTGACTTTTGACTGTAAAATGACCATTTTGCCCCTGCAGTTGACTGTGAAGCAATTAGGGCTTTTGACTGTGCAACTTGATGCTGTGAGTCTTGAAACTTGACATGTAGATGCTTGAAAATGTATATAGGAATATGGGACTTGATTGGACCATTGAAAACCTCAACTTCCTTGCAAGAAACAAAACCCTAATTTTGACTGGCTTAGAAGGATGTTTGACTGTGCAATCTTTGAGAAGTCTTGAACCATTTGAAGAATATGGGAGGGAAAATTTTGGGGTACAACAGTATCCTTTGAAACTCTCGTTGGAACCCATGGTCATGTTCTGAAATTGCACACGAGTTGGTGCAAGATCAGCGTCGTACTGGTACTGCTTGTAGAAAGCAACAACTAAATCCTCTCAGGTGTGGATGCGAGAACTCTCCAATTGATAGAACCATTCAAGTTGAGTCCCTACTAGGCTCTCTTTGAAGAAATGGATCAAAAGCTTTGAATCGGTTGTGTATGGTTGGATCTTACGGACATAAGATTTTAAGTGCATCTTAGGGCAAGAGACTCCATTGTACAAGACAAAGGTGGGGATTTTGAACTTTGGCGGGATGACCACTCCAGAAACCAATCCCATGTCTCCTAAATCCAAACCAGGTATCTGCTGAATTTCCATAGCAATGAGACGATCCTCCAACTGTTTGTACTTGTCATCAGCGGGAGGATATTGTTCCTCAGAGTAGTCAGCTTTGACTTCATCAATCTCCAAACTGTTGTCTTCTTCATTTCTATCCCCCATGCTGGATGTAGTTGGAATATCTAGAGCCTCTTGAGTGGTCCTCTAAGTATCCTTCCCAAGTTCAGGACGCCTACTGACTTCTTGAACTTTTTCTTCTTGTCTTTGAGAAGAAGAGTCTTCAGGTCCTCTTGCCCCTTAGCCATAGCCAGGAACAATTGTTGGAATTGAGCGTTTTGAGCTTGAAGATCTTTCACAGTTTGTTCCATATCCATCTTACTAAAATAAACAGTAGGAAGATAAGGAGACCCGTATGGGAGAAACCTGTCATGATATGATGCATGATATGTGGATGCATGTTTTCAAGGATCTCGCAGGATTAGTAGTCACTTACAGTTTTGATTGGAGAACTTTGTATCGGTGGATGTCCCTCCACGAGAATTAAGCTTCACCATGTCAAGTGGGTTGTAGCCCTGGACTTAAGTTTGTTGTACTTGATTTTTGACGATGTTTAGTTAGAGGAAAATAAATCCTCTTGCCACTTGATAGACGTCTGGTTCAATGTGACCCTGCATTAAAGACCCTCGAGATCCTTGAAATAGTAATTGAAAATGCTATGGTATGATGTCATGATGTTATGTACAAGTATGCGGAGTAAGCAAATTTATATATAAATAATCATATACACACAAAGTAGACAAGTCCTTAGGTTTAGGCTTGCATGGAGTTTGTAGGTAAGTACCCTCTTGAAGTTTAGTTGGCTCAACCTATCCTAGTAATAGTAACCAGGTCCTAAGGGATCTCAATATCACTTACCTTTCCCACAAGCTTTGTTCGATAGGTGATTGACTCGCAACCAAACAAAACTCAAGAGTCAAGTCTCAATGAGTGTAGCATCGGGTATCGACCAATTTTCAGCTTTACACCAAAATTGGCCATCTCACTACTTCCTAATGGCCAAGTTGGTCAAGTAAGGTTCTAAGGTCAGTTAGTGCTTCATGATGCTGCTCAGTGGCCCCGTATTCTCCTCGATTCAACACAAGGGATATCAGTACCAACAAATGCGTCACACTAATGTAGCTATTGTTTAGACCATGTCGGTATACCCCGCACAATTTCCACAATCTATTGCTACTTACCTAAAAAAAGTGCCCCGGATCCAGGTAGAGGATCAAAACAAAACCCAAACAAGGAACCAATATGTAAAGCATGCAAGTCAAACAAAGAAAGCAAGTAAATGTGATCTAGCCCTAAGGTAACCCCACTTTTAAGTAACTTCCCCAGCAAAGTCGCCAGTTCTGTGATACGGTGGGAGAATTGACTTGGCTCTTTTGCGTTTGATCGCAATTGTGCGGATAGCAAGAGTCTCCACCGACTTTTATTTTATCCAATAAGGAAAGGCTGAAAAGAACAGAAAAGACCTTTAGATATGTTTTATGAGTTCGGGGGTAGATTATGAAAAGGGAAGGTATTAACACCCTTTTCATCTGTAGTTATATACGGACTCTTAGTTGCTTGCTAGATCACTTTCTTTTGTTTGAATGTGTGCTTGTGGGTTTTGAAAGTAAATTGAAAATGTCTTTGTAATGGTTCTCATTTCTATAAGAACGCGTACAAAGTGTTTGTTTCGAAAATAGTTCAAAGAGGTGTTTGTGGAATGTGTTTTTGAAAGTGATTTTGAAAATGTGACTTTGTAATGGCTCTCATTTCTATAAGAATGCATACAAAGTGTTTTGCCTTTTGAAAATGTTTCAAATGAGAGTGTTGGTGTAAAATATTTTTGTTGTAAGCAAGCGAGCAACCATGAGCGAATCTACTTACTCAAAAGGTCTTAAGTGTTCTTTTCCTCCTCCTTTAGATATTGCTATCTTACCATTGATTTGGTAAGAAGCCCCATCGTTGGATGTGAAGGGACGGGTGTTGTACCCCAAAATTTGCCCTCCCATATTCTTCAAGATTTATCAAGAATCATCTCCAAATGGTTCAAGATTTGCTCAAGGATTGCACAGTCCAAATACCTCCTAAGCCAGTCAAAATTAGGGTTTTGTTTCTTTCAAGGAATTTGGGGTTTTCAATGGTCCAATCAAGTCCCATAGGCCTATACATATTCTCAAGCATCTACATGCCAAGTTTCAAGATTCACAATGCCAATTTGCACAGTCAAAAGCTCCATTTGACCCACAGTCAACTGCAGGGGTAAAATGGTCATTTTGCAGTCAAAAGTCAGAATTTTTGGTCAACATCTTATTTTGAGTCCACAATCATCATTTGATCAAGTCTTGATCATGATTCCACAAGCATGGCTTAAAAATCATCAAGATGCAAAAAGTTACTATTTTTGGACAGTAGAAAAGTCAACTGTATATTGACCAAGGCATAACTTTTTCATGGTTCATAAGAAAAATCCCATCCAATGCTCATATTGAAGGGTATGACATTTCCTACAACTCATATTCACATTCCAAGTCCAAGAAATGCTCTCACAAAAAGTTATCAATTTTTACATTATAGGTCAATACCAAAAGTCAACAAAGATACACTTTAAGTCAAAGACCATAACTTGAGATTGGTAAATCCAAATGACATGGGACAAAAGGCATTGGTTATAGGACATCAAGACCTTTCCAAAATGTCCAAGAACATGGTCATATAATCAAAATTGAGCAAGATACGCATTTGAGAAGTTGGGAAATTTTTGTGAATTTGCAAAAGTCAACTTTGCTCAAAACACTTTGTTTTTGCTAATGGGCCTCAAATTTCTTCTTGAAACTTTATCCATGGCCTATGCACGACCCATCAAGCTTAAATTGATTTATTTTCTTATTTTTTATTAATTAATTGGATTTTTTTATCAATTTTAATTCATTTAATTAATTTAAATTGTAGGAAATACAAAGATTTGATTTTTCAATCTTTTTGTGAAGCAAGAATGACCTAAAAGAGCTGGAAACTTCGTGTGCAAATCAAAGAGACAAGAATCTCCAAATTTAGCAAGTTTTTCCAATCAAAAAGATTCAAAAATATTTGATTTTCAATCAAATATTGAAGCATCAATTCCATGAATTTCTTTGCAAGATTGTGACCTAATTCTATTCTACTATAAGTACACAAGCCAACCCTAATGCCACATACGTAGAATTTGCTGCAGAAAAGCCATAACCACATTCAAGAAAATTCAAGAAAACTTGAAAACTGTTTTCTATCTTCCAGGCCAATTCAAGGACTTTTGTTGATTCAAACACATTGCTGGGAGTATGAGGAACGTGTAGCAATCAAAACCAAGCACTGAAACTCAACAAATCATCAAGAACAGTTTAACGGTTTGCGTTTTATTTTGAGAGTCGAATAGCTTAATTCATGCATCATTAACATGATTTCTTGTTTGTTTTATGTTGCTAGGAACTGTACAAAGCTAATGGTATAGCTTAATTGAATTATAGCGCCCTAAATCAAAAGATACCATTGATAAATTCTAGGGTTCCTAAGCTTTGATTTTGGGGCTTTATTATCCAGGAAAAATTGGAACCTTTAAGACCCATGGTTAGAATCGTTGAGTCTGGACGAACACAATGCCACCTTCGCGAAACATTTATGTAAATCCTAGAGCTAATCGCTATTTTTGGTCACTGTAGGTTGTGGGGGTTAAAAACCCCCGCTATCTAACTTTGTTTTTATAGGCATAGCGAGGAAGACGATGACGTGCTGATTCATGGTTGGATAATTCAAAAAGCGCGCGCGTGATTTTGTGTTTCCAGCATAATTGTTATTTTTTATATATTATATTTGCCTCTTATCATAATAACAAAGGCGTGCAGATGGCTTAGTGGATGGTGCGTTGGCTGGTGATCATTGGGACCTGGGTTCGAATCCCAGGTCCCCCAAAATGTTTTTATTGTTTTTCTTAACATGGTTATGTGCAGGCTTCCCAAAGCGTTCCACTATACGCTTTCAAATCCCAGGCGCCAAGTGGCCACATGCACAAATCTGATGGTCATGATGGAAGACCACCATGCTCCCAGTCAACCATGCCATGGAGGATCTCAAAAGGTCAATGGACTGAATAGCTTAATGGGCCTGAAATTGCTAACAAACCTCCTTCTGGGTCCAGCACCCCCCTGGTTTATTCATTCTTTTTTTCTTTCCTTTTTTTAATTTCCATTTAATCCTTTTAATAATTATTATCATTATTATTATTTAATTAACTTAATTAACTATTTTCATAATAAATTCTGAAAACTAATATTTTTATTATTATTATTATTATTTATTAATTTCACCTTTAATTATTATTTTGTAAATAAATTCTAACAAATTAATTTAGTTAATTAGGTTAAATTTGACTATTTTTTGCAATAAATAAAATCCATGTAGAATTAGGTTTTTGACAACTTTTAATTTCTTTTATTTTTATTTTTCATTAAAAACTTAAAAAACATTTCTTTTATTTAATTAATTAGTTTTAGATTTAATTAATTGCAAAAAGGACCAAAATTCCATTCTTTTCTCAAAAAGGGTCAAAACCCTAAAGACTTCTCCGATTTAATTTTTATTCGCGCATAATATTTTTTATTATACTTATGTAACTGTTCCGAGGATGTAATAGCGTAATTAGGACCCTTTTATCGCTTTATTTTATTTTCTCGCATTTATCTTTTCAAGGGTTATGTTTTTGGCGATGTAAATACCCGACGCCTTGTAATAGCGTAGATTTACTTTCCGCAATTTACTTTCCGCAAAATTATTAACTGTTAACTACGCATTCAAGATTTATCTGAAAATAAAATCAACTCGTAGCTCACCATAAAAATGTGCAAAGATAACTTAAACATGAAACCTGACACACATGCACATGCCACTCCTAGGGTACGCCTCACTTGGTTGCCTCGACGTGGTCATTGAGTATAGGGTGTTTTAGAGGTCTCCCTCCTGTCTAAAGATCCAAGTTGCCTCGAAACGGTTGCCTCGGATAAAAAAGGATCTAGTACATTAGGGTTACCGCTAAGGCGTCCTACTATTGCTTTGGTGACCGCACATGCCCCATATAATCGAATTGACCCGAATAACTCCAACGACGGTGCTACCTACTTCTTAATAGTGGGATAGTGCTGTCTCAAGGACATTTACACAGCTTAATTTCTTTTGAGTAGGTAGATTTCTCCTGGTTACTTGCTCTTTCAAAAAAAACAAAACAACTTTTCGCACTTACACTTTTCTGACAAAAGTTTTCAAACAAACACTTCATACACTCTTGAGGACTGATACAAGAGTTACCTAGAAGTTTTCAAACTAAACTTTTTCAAAACCCACAAACACAAGAAAAGCAAAACATTTTGAAAACATAGTGAGCAAGTACCTAAGAGCCCGTGGATAACCACTGATAGAAAGGGTGCTAACACCTTCCCTTTCTATAATCTACCTCCCGAACCGAGAAACATCTCGAAAAGGAATTTTGCTGTGCTTTTGTCCTTTCCTTGTTGGAGAAAATAAAAGACGGTGGCGACTCTTGCTTACCGCGACATTTCACGAACCAGCATCAAAAAATAGTCAGTTCTCATTCCCACCGATCACAGAACTGGCGACTCTGCTGGGGAATACTTATAAGTGAGGTGTACCTTAGGATTAGACCACTATGTTTTCAATTGTATGCCTTGTATGATTTACATTTGTGGGCTTGTATCAGAGTTTTATAGATCCTAACCCGAATCTGGGGAATACCCTTTAGGTAGCAATAAACTGTGAGGGACCTATCCGGCGTAGACCGACACGGGTGAAGCAGTAGCTACGTTGGTGTGACACCTTGGTCTGTACCGATATCCCTTGTGTTGGAACGAGGAGAATATGGGTCTTCTGAGGAGTCATTAAGCACCGACCGACCTTAGAACCTTTAATTGACCCAACTTGGCCATAGAACAGTAGCAGTATGCTACACTCATTGAGGCTAAACTCTCGCGATGGTTCCGGCCGCAAGAAAAGATTACGAAGTTGGAGTTATGACCGATTGAGGGTAGTCAGTGATATTGAGATCCTCTAGAACCCGGTTCCTATTTTCTAGGACAGGTCTTAACCAACTGAAACTGAAAGAGGGTAGTACCTAAACTTCATGCCGGCCTTAAATCTAAGGGCTCTTTTGTGTGACTTGTGTGCCTTCAAACTTGAAATACTTGCATATTCTTGTTATTTAACAACATGGGTTCCGTGCAGGTTTTGTTTATAGTCCTTAATCTAGACTTATAACAGGGCTTACTTGCATCACTTCACGCATAGCATACACATCATAACATCATACCATAGCATTTCCTTAACCATTTCAAGGATCTCAAGGGCTTGTGATGCAGGTAATGATGAACCAACTGTCTAGCAAGGGGCAAAGGGGATTTATTTTCCTCTAGCCAAGGTTGTTTGGAGATAAAAAACATGATGACTTGAGTCAGGGGCTATGACCCACTCGATATGGTGAGCCTTGACTCTTGAAGAAGGACTCTCAGCAACATGAAGTTTCCTTCAATCAAGCTACAAAATTCAAATTCTAACAATTTTCTTGTTTACCCCGCGAGATCCCTGAAGACATTGCATACATATACATATATATCATTGTATAACAGGTACCCCTTTTACAGGTCACTTATCTTCTTCGCTGTTTATTTCAGCAATCATCATGACTTCTGAACCATCCACTGAACAAGCTATCAAGGCCCTCCAGGCCCAGAATGCCCAGTTCCAGGAGTTGGTTATGAGCCTAGCCCAGGGTCAACAGGACTTGAAAACTCTTATTCTGAAAGAGAGGAAGAAGAAGAAGAAGAGGATTGTTTTGTTCAACACTAGACGCAGATCTGGGAATGGATTACAGAATGAGGTTGAGCTGACTATCTCATCTGTAGGCAAAGACAGTCCACAAGAGAGAAGGGTTCCTAGTCCCGTGGTCTCCGACAACGAGACGGATTACAATGATGAACAGTACCCTCCTTCTGAGGATAGGTACAAACAGTTGGAGGACCGTTTAAGTGCTATGGAGATTCAACATGTGCCCGGGTTGGACTTTGGAGACCTAGGCTTATCCTATGGGGTGGTGATCCCACATAAGTTCAAGGCACCTGCCTTTGCAAAATACGACGGAGCTTCCTGTCCTAAGCTGCACCTCCGATCGTATGTAAGGAAGATCCAACCTTATACAGCTGACAAGAATTTGTGGATCCACTTCTTCCAGGATAGTCTGTCAGGGACTTAACTCGAGTGGTTCTATCGGCTGGATGGAGCCAGTATTCGTAACTGGGAGGACTTGGCTACTGCGTTCTATAAGCAGTATCAGTATAATTCCGACCTCGCTCCTACGCGTACCCAACTCCAGGGTATGTCACTAAGGACGGGTGAAGGATTTAAGGAATATGCCCAAAAGTGGAGAGACCTGGCTGGAAGGGTGCAGCCACCTCTAACTGATCGTGAGCTTGTGGATATGTTCCTGGGGACCCTGTCTGGTCCGTTCTTCAACCATCTGATTGGGAATTCTTCAGCCGGGTTTACAGACCTTATCTTGACTGGTGAGAGAATAGAAACTGGTATCAAGTCTGGGAAAATACAGAAGGGTGACTCCTCGAACACTGAGAAAAAACCATTCAAGAAAGAATCCAGTGCTGTCTATGGTTCAAGAAGATAGAATAGGTCCGAACACCGCCAAGATGTCAACGCGGTAGTTATTTCAAAACCGGCCAGTGCTCCTCAACATCACAACCAACAAAGGGAAGAGAGACCTAGGAGGCAATTCACTCCCCTCAGCATGACCTTGTCCCAGATATTGCCACAGCTGCTGAAGACCAATTTGGTAACTCTAAGGGACCCTCCTAAGAATCCGAACACTACACCTTCAAGGTATAACCCCAACGCCCGCTGCACTTATTATTCTGACAGCCCGGGGCATGCTACAAATGATTGTTGGACTTTGAGGAACAAGGTTCAGGACCTAATCGATGCAAAGGAGGTCGAGTTCGAAGCGCCCGAGACTCCCAATGTGATCACTGCTCCCTTGCCAAAACATGGCTAGGATCGAGAGACTTTTGTTCATTTGAATTCTGAAGTTGTATTTTTCTTTGCTTATTCAAACAATTATCATGTAAAACTCTTTTATTTCATTAATGCATTACATATGTCTATTTTGAATCAATCCATTCGTATTCACTATATTCAAATTGCTTTAATTTTTATTGTGGTGTTCAAACTCTCGATTAAAAAATTCTAAGCCTCTTGAGGGAGGATGACGAAAACGATACCATGATCTTTACATTATGCTTTTGAATAGACCCCGCTGATGAGGTACAGGCATTGTTTCAAATCCTAAACAGTGGAGTTATAAGGAAGATAATCCCTCGTCAACCCCTTTGAGCCAAAGAAGTTAGAGTTTTTCTTTTCGAAAATTAAAACCCTTAATTATAACCTGGGGCAGGGTAGTTCTCTCAGTGGATCCAAGTGCACAATGAATGGCATCAAAAGAGTCCTTCCGAAACAAGAGACGGTGATGGTTCCGAATAATCGTAAGGACAGGCAGTCATTATCTCTCAGAAATAAAAGCCCAATAAGTCAAAACCTATGAAGGAGACTTACAAAACTGGGGCATCCCGCTGACTGTAATCATAAAAGAAACAATTCAGGCAAAAAGATAGGGATAACAAAATCAAAAAGAAAAAGGGTCTACAAACCCTCAACAAAAAAAGAAATGGCTTCCTATTTGAAATAAACTATCAACATCTGAACCATCACTGGAATATCAGAGCGAAGATTCAAACAAAATTTAATGCACGATTAGCTGAGTTTAGGTTTGAAGAACATCACGAAGAGCGGGTGGGTACAAATAAAATTTGAGCCTTTATCCTTTGTTTCTTAAACCGTGAACCAAGCCACGTTATAACCCTTAAAAAGTCATAGCTGAAGCATGGGTTAGTTCGAAAGCATACTGTTACAAAAGGTATCCCGACTCCTGTAGGGCTTGCTGTAAAATCTTGAGTTGACATCACATTTTACCAAAATTCAATTGTTTTATTGAAAACTGCATTTTCAAAAAACTTAAAGACAGACATAAGCTTTGCATTCTTAAAATAACATTGATTGCATATGACTATTTGTTCAACAGCCGAGAAATTCGCACGACGAATATCTAGTGGACAAAAACCTTTCAATAAAAGGGATCACATCAAATGGAAAAACACTTCCAATCCAGGGGAAGACATGATCATTGTCCATCATCTGGGGAAGTTAAGTCAAGATTCAAGGAATCTCTCAAAATGCCAAATAGCCAGGGGCAGATCTCTATCTGAATCACTTGGGGCATTAGACGTGAATTCTAGCAACGAATCTTGCATGATCAAACGAAGATCTTCTGGTGGTATGGCAACACAACACTACTGACAGTGACAACTCCCTACATTCTGAGAACGTGGACATAGTCAAAAAATACTGCGCATAATCAAAGACCCGCTAGGTCGACTGGCCTAGGAAAAAATAAGGGCTCCCCGGCGAACCAAAAGGGTTCGGGCAAAAATAAGGGACGAAAATGAAAAAAAATCTGTACACCCGGCAAGTCGAAAACCTGAAAAGGCAGCTTGGGCAAAAAAAGGGGTATCCCGATGGACTGAAAACCCGAAAGGGCGGTCCAGGCAAAAATTAGGGATCAAAGCGTACGACTATGTCTCGTTATCTCGTTATTTGCCTACCAGAAAAATATTTGTCTATCGGCAGTAATCAAGGCCTCCTAGGCACTTCCTCCCACAGAAACTGGGGCAATAAAGATTGTCTGAACTGTACAAACTGCTATGTCCACAAGGTACCAAGGTAAGTTCAGCCGAAGAATATGACAAAGATACCTTCACTCCCCACAGAGTAAGACAAGTTTCAGCAATACTCTCCCCAAGCAGAATTGGTCTCCCATCAGCCCTAAAAAGGCACAGTATCCCCAGCAAGTCAGCAATACTCTCCCCCAAGCAGAGTTGGTCTACCATCAGTCCTGAAAAAGTTGGGTATCCCCAGAAGATCTTAATATTCCCTAGCAGAGTATACAGATATTCCTCAGCAAGCATCCCCGACAGTATTAATATTCCTCGACAGAAATATAAGATTGTTCCCCGGTGGAATACAAGATACCCTCAATGGAGCCATTTCCCAGCGTAATCTGAAAAGTTTCCCCAAGAGAGCTGAATCATCTTACCCAGTAGATTCTGGAAGCTTGTCTCCTGCAGAGTGTAAAAATATCTCTCCCCGGCCATATTCAGAGGTTATCCCCACCAGAGTCTAACTGGGTTATCCTCAGCAAATTGCAACGGAAAGATCGTCCTCAGCAAAGTTCTTCCTATCCCCAGCGAATTTCATCAAAATCCCAACAGAGTTTATCAACGGAATCCCCAGCGGAGTTATCGTTAAAATCTCAGCGAAGCATCTCTTCCCACAGAGTAATTCCCCGCAGAGTAATCTCTTCACCAGTTTTATTCCCCAACAGAGTCATCTTCTCCTACCGGTTTATTCTTGCGATCATCTTCGTTCATCATCCCCAACAGAAACGAAGGACTCTACTCTTCAACATCAACCCAGGATTCAACGAACTTCCCGGCATTCGTCAAGGATTTATTTTCCCAGACGAAGATACATTCATAAACATCACATTGTCATACATCATGATACATTCATATACGCATCATATCATACAATCTCGTTTATGTTGAGAACATTATTGCTCGATCCATATCATGCATTGCATATGACTGACCTTTACCTTTCAGGAAAGATGCAGTTGAACTCTAAATTTTTTATCGAGGGTCTTTTGCTAAAACGCCCATGTTCGAGGGACATGACTATTTTCCGATAGGCAACAAAATAGGATTAACCTAAGGGTGTTAGTTTGCAAGTGTGTTTGATTTACATGCATTTAGTCTTGATTAGGGTGATCTATTTGTTGATTTCATGTCTTTCCATACACACCCTAATTACTAGCATTATATTTGAAAAGCGATAAATTGCGGAAATATAAAGTCCTACGCTATTACAATATTTTAGGGATGGGGATACATATTTACAAATGGGGGGTTGCAAGAATTTAAATCCTATTTAACTATTACAACCATATTGAAATGTACAATGCAAGAAATAAAAAGGACTTGTTTAGAAAATTGTTTTTTTGTCTTAATGAATTAAGAAAATGTAATAAGTTAATTAATAAAAGAAAATATTTTTATGTCTTTTTTATATTAATAAAAAGGGTATTAATATTGAAAATGATAAAAAAGGAAAATAATGAGAGATAGAATTAACATGCTGCTGAAAGCAACACAAAAAGGATCTGAAGTTCCGATGTCGGGTGCGCTGTGGTCCAGAACGAAGCATCAGAGGTTCTGGATTGATGCACTCTGAGGTCCTACGAGAAACGTTAGAGGAAATATACAAAAGTTCTGGGTTGCTATGTGCTGAACTTATGAGTGTTACGACAGTGAGAAAGTCTTAGAAGTTCTGTGTATTAAAACAGTGAAGAGAACTCAGAAGTTCAGTATGTGCTAAGACAGTGAGTGAACATCAGAAGTTCAGTGTGTGTTAACAGCGAGTGAACATCAGAAATTTAGTGTGTTTGAACAATGAGAAAATTATAGAATTTATGTGTGTTAAAACAGTGAAGAGAACTCAGAAGTTCCGTGTTGTGCTAAAACCGTGAATGAAAATCAGAAGTTCTGTGCTACATTTTAACTCTTTCCTCATATTAATCTGCACATCAGCAATTTATTTAGTTCTTAACAAACAACAAATTAGAAGGATAAAAGCACAACAGTTTATAGAAGTTATAATCCTAATTCTGAGCCTAGCCTTAATCAAGAAGTTCTGATCCATAGTTTCTTCTACTTATGCAATGATATGGCCAACATCAATACTATGATATTTACATATTTAAGGATATTCTAAATGAAAATATGCAAAGTCAAAAACACTTACCTTGAATCTGAAGCGTGTGCTTGGAACTTGAGCTGCTGCCTTCAGATGTTCTAGAGTCAGTGAGAGCAATAGAATAGTGGTTATGTTCTTTGATTCAAAGAGAAGAACAAAGGTTTTGTTTAGGATTTGCGAAGGTTTTTGCTGTTTCCTTTTCTCTCTTTTATAATTCTCTCTCTCTCTCTCTCTCTCTCTCTCTCTCTCTCTCTCTCTCTCTCTCTCTCTCTCTCTCTCTCTCTCTCTCTCAAATCCAGCCCCTTGAAAGTGTGATGGACAACTTATTTATAGGTTTTTGTTGTGGTTTTGGGGGGAAAACAAATGGGATTTGAACATTTTTGGCATACTTCTCCATTGCTTTTTGATCATAGTTTTCGTATGCTAGTTTGGTGCAATTATTGAATGCAGGCGTGGACTGAATTAGCTGTTGGTTATAGGACTATGATGTTGCAGTGTAGCAGGTTGTATAAACGAGGTTTTGGGATTTGGTGATATTCTAACCGAAGCGCTGAACATAGCCTTCATATGCAAGGGTGTTGCCTTATTCTTGAAGCAAGTATGATGGTTAGCAACTTTTAGCCGTGCCTAAGCTGGATTTGTAAGCATGAATTAAGAAAAAGTACCCTCAGAGGCAAAAGCAAAGCATGGGCCTAGCATAACCTTGTACAAAAGTTTGTTTTTCAAGGACAACAATAGTACTTCTATCTCACACGTGGGGAAATCCTTTGGATAAAAAATCAAAAGTGATTGTGAGCATTAAATGATGATGAGATTTATCAAACCAGAAATCCTAATCTATGAGATTGTGCATCACAGCCTAAGTCTGGGTCAGAAGTTCAACATCAACGCAACTTAGCACCAATATCCAACTTCTGATCCTTTAATCTCTTTGCTCCAACATGTTCTGAGCGAGTTCTCAGACTTTCCCAAAATCTTGTAACACACTTTGTAAATCCTCTTTGAATTGATCTTGAAACTTCTGACTGAACCTATGTGAAAACTGGCCCAGAAGTTCTAACCAAGTCCTATTTTGGAAAGGTCTAGAATTTGCTGAAAGTTTCAGTTTCATGGACGTGTCTTCAAGGATTTGTAGCTTGAAATCCCAGCATTTCTAGGAGAAGTTTTGTTCTGCAATGTTTGAGATCTCATTGAGATCCACAACTCTTGTGTTAGAAGTTCTTCCAGAATCAGCTTGCATCATGGTGATAATCTGGCCGGAAGTTCTGAGCTTGTCATATTTCTTAAACACTTAGAAAAATTCTAATATTTAGAGTTTTGACTTTTCCAAAGTAATTTTGACTTTTGATTATCTTGGTGAAACAAATCTCATATTCCAACATGTCTTGATGAAATATGATTCTTGAAACTTGATTTTGATCCAAAAGTCAAAAGTTTGATTTTTTAGCATGCAATTGACCATTTTTCCCTTATGAACGATTTTCTTGAAAATTTTGTAATTCAAGACTTGGAATTAGATGGAAGCAAACCTGAGGGTCCAAGATGGTCCTTTGAGAAATGAGAGGCAAATTTTGGGGTACGACAATGTCCTACGCCGATTTTTTGGCTTCTGGCCTACATGCTTATTGCACAATCCAATTGTAATCTTGTTCGCTGCTTCGACCTGACCATTTTATTGGGCATAATATGGTATGGATGTGTTGTACCCCAAAATTTTCCCTCTCATATTTCCCAAGACATTGCAAGAAAAATCTCCAAGTGGCTCAAGATTGCTCAAGAGTTGGACAATCAAGCTATCTCCTAAGGCAATCAATTCCAAATTAGGGTTTTGTGTTGCATTAAGGTCCTTGCATCCAAATTACCTCAAGTGATCCCCAATGTCCTAATATGTTATCAAGTTCATCCGTGTCAAATTTCAAGCCTTGCAGAGGAAGTTTGGTCAGTCAATTGCTCAAAGGGTCCAAAAATCGACTGTGCTAGGGCAAAAGTCAACTGTGACCCAAATACAGTCAAACCTCAAGATTTTTTGTCAACATTCTCATTTTGAAGGATATTTAATCATTTTATCAAGGGTTTATCATGATTCATCAAGGATTGCTCAAAATTCATCAAGATTCAAAAGTTGCTAAATTAGGGTTTTGTAGGAAAAGTCAACTCAACTTTGACCAAGCATAACTTTCTAATACTTTATGATAAATGACCCATCCAAAGCTCATTTTGAATAGGATTCAATTTCCTACAATCCATCTTCACACTCCAAGATCAAAAAATGCACTCACAAAAAGTTACAAATTTGGACATTATAGGTCATTTTTGAAAGTCAACAAAAACACCTTTTTTTTCCAAAGCTTATAACTTGAGCATGGAATATTAAAATGATATGAGACCAAAAGGGTTGGTTATAAGACATCTCAAGCTTTCTAAAAAGTCCAAGAAAACTTCCAAAAGTTCAAAATTGAAGAAGTTATGCATTGTTGAAGTTGGGCATTTTTGCAAAATTGCCAAAAGTCAACTATCCCCAAAACTTCAAATTTTGTCAAATGAGCCCATTCTTTTCCACTTGATGTGGTCTTGTCACACTCCACACGTGTCCTAACTTCAGCCTTGTGTCCATTTATTAATTTTTCCACATTATTGGATTGTTTATTGAATTAATTCATTTTAAATCAATTAAAATCAAATAAAATCCAAATATTGATCACTTGGAATCTTTTTTATTGTTATAGGTCTTAATTGTCATCATGGACATGATCAAATCCGTATCAAGCCATATCATGAACAAAATATTGGATTTTGGACCAATTTGGAAGCTTTTCAATGGAGAATCAAATCATATCTCCAAACATCAATGCATAAGGATTCAGCCCAAAAAAGTTAACCTAATTCATTCCATGTTACATATACAATGCAAAGAGGCATGAATTAGAGGTTAGAGGCTGCCAAATAACAAGAACCAAACTTGAGAAAATTGCAAAAAAGTGTGGAATTGAAATCACTCTTAGAGGCCAATTCAGAACCAAATCTCAACGTGAATCAATTGCTGGGAAATCACTGAGTGAGAAGCAATCAAAAGCAGGCCATCGCACCCTCCCAATCGCGCTGTAAGTCCCTCTGAAAACCGCTTGGCATTTGAAATCGCATATCATTATTCTTGCACTTTTTGGACAAATCTTTGATATATTCATGATGCTCATGCAATTTCTAAGCTTTCTGCATTATTTAATTGTATTCATATGGACTGTAGCCTTGTGACCGAACCTAGGGTTTCGTAGCTTGTGTTTTTGGGCTTTTTATTTACAGGCAAAATTGATGCAATCAATGGACATGGACGTGATCAGGGAAAGGAGACGAGCATGACTATGTTTTTAGATTGAGTTTTAATGGCCTAAAATTGATTTTAGGAGACACCTATGGATTTAGCTGCGGATACAAATCCGCAGGTAAATATCCAGGGTTCAGTGGAGAAGACAAAGACGTGGCCCGTTCCAATTCGCCCATTCAAAAAATTCGCGCTTTTTTTATTTTATTTCTAGCATAATTATTGTGTTTTCTCTTATAATATTCATTGTCTAATACACTAATAAGTAGAACGCATTGGATGAGTGGTGGACGTGTTGACTAGCGATCTACAGGACCTGGGTTCGAATCCCAGGTCCCCATATTATTTGTTGCATTTTTCAGCCAAGTAATTCCATGCAATATCAAAGGCGTAGCATACCATGGTCCCTCCTTCAGATGCTTTCCAGATGGCCCCAAGCCAGATCTGGTGGTCAAGAATGAAAGTCCACCATATGCCCTAGTCAAAGTGCATACGTGGAATTGCAAAAGTCAGCCAGGCTTGCTTACAAATGGGCCTTGAAAATTGCTATTCTCCCATCCAAATCAGGCCCAAAACCCCCATTGGTTATTTCTTTTTCTTTCTTTCTTTTATTTAATTAATTAATTGTTATTATTTTTATTATCACTAACCAATTAATCTTTTTTCTTAATAAAATCAAAGAAACCAAAAAATACATTTTTATTTATTAAAATTAAATTCAGCATTTTATTTTTGTAAATAAATATTAATTTAATTAACTTAGTTTTAATTAGGTATAATTTTTAATATCTTTTGCAAATAATTAAAATTAATTTAGATAATTAGGTTTTACTAACTTTAAATCAAATTTAATTTATTTCTTTAATTACTCAAAAATCCAAAAATATTTTTATTAATTAATTAGTTTATTAATTTAATAATTAATTTAGATCTAATTTCTTTTAAATCAAAAAATATAACAAAAAATGCTTTATTTCACAAAAGGGTCAAAACCCTAAAAAACTCGCATTTGATTTAATTTTCCGCACGCGATCCATTTTACCATATTGATGTAATTGTTTCCCAGAATGTAATAGTTTAATAGGACCTTTTAAATTATTTTACCGCTTTATTTATTTTCCGCATTTTAAATTCAAGGGTTGCTTTTGGCGATGTAAATACCCGACGCCTTGTAATAGTTAGATTTAATTTCCGCAAATTTAATTTCTGCAACTTATAAACTGTTAGATGTTTGGTAATAGGGAATGCATGACAATATCGAATGTTAAACCTAAAATCAACATAGATAACCATTGACATGTACAAAGACAAATTAACCGAAATAACACACTCGCACATGCGCACTCTTAGGGTACACCTCACTTGGTTGCCTTCATAATGCGGTCATTAAGTATATGAAGTTTTAGAGGTCACCCTCTTGTCCAAAGATCATAGTTGCCTCGAAACGGTTGCCTCAGAAAAATGATCTAAGACATTAGGGTTACCGCTAAGGCGTCCTAACATTGCTTTAGTGACCACACGTCCCTTGATCGAATTGACCCTTAAAACTCCAACGACGACACTCCTACTCATCAATAGTGGGATAGCATTGTCTAAAGGACATTAGTACATATTGATTCCTTTTCGAGTAGGTATATGGTTCTTAAGTACTTGCTCTTTCAAAATAAAACAAAACTTTTTGCACTTACACCTTTCAAACGGAAACTCTTTTCAAACCCACAAACACAAAGAAAAGAAAATTTTGAAAACACTTTGAGTAAGTACCTAAGAGCCCGTGGATAACCACGGATGGAAAGGGTGCTAACACCTTCCCTTTCTATAATCTACCCCCCGGACCCGAGAAACATCTCGAAAAAGGAATTTTTCAGTGCTTTTTTCCTTTCCTTGTTGGATAAAATAAAAGACGGTGGCGACTCTTGCTTACCGCGACATTTTGCAAAAACAAACGCAAAACGCGAACCAGCATTCCAAAAAACAGTTAGTTCTCTCCCACCGTATCACAGGATGTTATAAACTTGATTCATAATTTTAAAACAAAATGCACCATTTTTTAACTAGTGAAAATTGAACCTTGGTCTGTTGTTATTCTTTTAGGGATTCCAAACCTATAAATAATATGGTTTTAGATAAACTTTATAACTTCCTCTTAGTCAACATTAGCCAAGGGTGCAACTTCAGTCCATTTGGTGAAGTAATCTATTCCGACTAGAATATATTTTTGACCCTTAGACGATGGGGGACATATCTCACCAATTAAGTCTAAATCCTAACCTTTAAATGTCTAAGGCTTGATTATCAAATGCAACTCACTCGCTGGCACATGTTGATTTCATGTGTGTTTTTGACACTCTTGGAAACCTTTGACGAATTCGATACAATCTTTTAACATGGTCAGCCAATACAAACCTTGTCGAAAAAATAACCATTTCATTTTGTGGCCTTCTTGATGAGTAACACATGTTCCACTATGCATATTATAAATTTCCAAATAGGATTTAGTTTCATGAGGCACTTGAGTAGAGACCTTCAAGAGTCTTCTTGAATAGTTTGTTTCCAATGATGACATATATTAAAGCTCTGTATTCGATCTTTCAATTGTCATCCATGTTGGGTTTTCTAAGAACTCCACAATTAACTTTCACCGGTCATTATTTAACCTATTGTCAATGGCAAAACCTTCGAAAATTTCAGAGTTTTTTATTTCTCTGAACCCTTCAACCCTCAAGAGTTTTGTCGTTGACAATTCTAAAGGGGGAAGACTGGTCAAAATCATTTTTCTCTAACCTTGATCAGTTCTTCTAGTCTCTCCTTGGAAACTTTGTAACCTAAAGCAATTTGTGCCAAGTCATCTGTTCTTGACTCTTTAACATGTGTACATGCCTGATGTCGACTGAGTCGAATCTCTTTAATAACGAATTTGTCATGACAAAGTACAACCTTAGATGAAATGACCATAAACAATTTTTGTCTTACTATGGTCCCAACGGCTAGGTCCACTTGAATTTATCCAAAAGAGTGGCTTGTTTTCCTTCATAATTGAATAAGAGCATATTACGAGGCATCAAATCAGTGTCTAATTTCCCTATTCTTTTTAGCAGGGAATATGGCATTAAATTGACTATAGCGCCATTGTGGACTAAAACCTTGTTGACACCAACATTGTCAACTTTTTCCTTTATAAAAAGGGGCTTCAAATGACTCATCATCCCTATATCGGGTCTTTCGAAGATAGCATTTTGTTCCTCTACACAACCATCATTAGTTACATAATAGCATATTGACCTGTGCCCGACCATGTTTTCGAAAAAATATTCTTCCTCTATATATGTCACTGTTGTACCCCAAAATTTGCCCTCCCATTTTTCTTTAAAGCATTCTTTTAAGGCTCTTCAAATGGTCAAGGCACCCAAGGGTTGACTAGTCAAGATGCACCTCCTAGACCAAAAGCCTACAACTAGGGTTTGGAGTTTCTCAAAGGAAATTAGATCTACAAAAGTCTCAAGTGGCTCCCATGTTTCCTAGTATGACCTCAAGAATGCTCATGCCAAGTTTCATGCCTTGCATAACAAGTTTGCTCAGTCAATTGCTCAGATGACTGAAAATCAATTGTATTAGGTCAAAAGTCAAATATGGTCAATATACAGTCAAACTTTAAGATATTTGGTCAACATCAACATATTGAAGTGATATTCATCATTTGATCAAGTTTTGATCATGATTCCTCAAGGAAAGTCCTCAGATCATCAAAAGTCAAGATTTGCTAAATTAGGGTTTCCTAGGAAAAGTCAACTGAACTTTGACCAGACATAACTTTCACATGCTTCATCAACTTTTCCCCAACCAAAGCCCATTTTGAATAAAATTCAATTACCTACAAATTTTATTTTATTTTCACGTCCAAAAGATGCTTCATTTGGAAGATATGATCTCATACATTATAGGTCATTTTCAAAAGTCAACAAAAGACACTTTTTGTCAAGGAAACATACATCAAGATAATTTCTTCAAAAGCAAAAATGATCAACATATATATTGTAGAGGGAATATTGGTATTTCCAAAAATTCAAAGATCATCTTCAAAAGATGAAAATTGAGCAAGTTATGGTTTACACAAGTTGGGCAACTTTGTGAAAAATGCATGAAGTCAACTTTGAGCAAAATTACATTTTTTCGGTTAATGGACCTAACTTTTAGGGTACAAAAATGTTTATGACATACCCAATGTTGTACCCCAAAATTTGCCCTCCCATATTCTTCAAGAAACTGCCAAGTCAAGCTACAAAATTCCCCAAGAGTTGCACAGTGCAAAGGCCTCCATACAGTCAAAACTAGGGTTTGTATGCTGATCAAGAAAATGGAGTGTTCAAAAGCCCAATCAAGTCTCACATGCCTACAAAGATGGTCAAGTATCCTCATATCAAGTTTCAAGGCATTCAGCTCAAAATTGCACAGTCAAAACCCTAAATTGCACTACAGTCAACTGTAGGGGCAAAATGGTCATTTGACAGTCAAAAGTTCAAATTTTTGGTCAATATATCATTTTGAAGCCACAAACATCATTTGATCAATGCTTGATCATGATTCTCAAAATTTGGCTCAGAAATCATCAAAGATGCAAAAGTTGCTATATTTGGACAGCTGAAAAAGTCAACTGAAATTGACCAGGGCATAACTTTCACATGGATTATCAGAAAAATTCTATCCAAAGCTCATGTTGAAGAGAAAGACATTTCCTACAACTCATCTTCATACTTCAAGTCCAATAAATTCTCTCACAAAAAGTTATCAATTTCAACATTATAGGTCATTTTCAAAAGTCAACAAAAAGGGACTTTAAGTCAAAGACCATAACTTGAGATTGGTAAATCAAAATGACATGGGACCAAAGGCATTGGTTAAAGGACTCAAAGACCTTTCCAAAATGTCCAAGAACATGAGAAAAGCTAAAAAAATTGAGCAAGTTATGCCTTGTAGAAGTTGGGAAATTTTTGTGAAATGGCAAAAGTCAACTATCCTTGAAACTTCAATTTTTGACAAAAGGGCCCACTTTCTTCCACTTGATTCATCCTTGTCATGCCACACACGTGTTCCATGATTAATTTCAAGACCAAATATTGATTTTTCTATTTTATTTAATTTTTGATAATTTAATTCATTTTAAATCTTTAAAAATTCAAATAAAATTCAAAAGTCAATGAAATAGTGTCATTTGAATTGGGATAGCTTCCATATATCATGTGCCAGCTCACAAACTCATGCTAGGGTTAGATTATACACCAAGTCTTGGTTTTGCCTAAAAAAAAGGGAAAGTTTGTTAAGGGTGAAAAAACCTAAACCTAATTCTCTTATTTCATGGATCTTTGACCTAGTTTAGGGTTATGTTGTACACCAAGTCTTGGTTTTTCTTAAAAAAAGGGAAAGTTTGTTAAAGGTGGAAAACCTAAACCTAATTCTCTTATTTCATGGATCTTTGACCTAGTTTAGGGTTATGTTGTACACCAAGTCTTGGTTTGCTTAAAAAAAGGGAAAGTTTGTTAAAGGTGGAAAACCTAAACCTAATTCTCTTATTTCATGGATCTTTGACCTAGTTTGTACCATAATTCCCTTCCAACATAAATATTGAAGCAAACCCTAAAGCCAAGAGGGCACAAGCTGCTACAGAACACCATAAGCAAATTCCAAAATTCAAGGAAAATTTGAAAACCGAATTCCACATTCAAGCACAATTCAAAGCCTTAGAGTGATTCCAACACACTGCTGATATTCCCAGGAACGGATTGGAATAAAAAAAACAAGCCATAAAGCTCCAAGAACACGCAAGAACAAGTCACACGGTTTGAATTTTTTCCATAAACGCATACTTCGATTCATGCATCATTAACGTATTTTGTGGATTGTTTTGTGCTCACAGGGACTGTACGAAGCTTTTGGTACAATTTAATTTGATTATAATGCCCTGAAACAAAAACCTCCACTTTAGGGCCTGAAACCCCTGGTTTGCTTTCTCTATATTTTTCTTGTTTTATTTTTAATTCTTATTTTATTTTCTTTATTTGTTTAAACTAATTACTATTTCTTTACAAATTATAAAATACACAAAAATCAGAAAAAGAGAACAATATAATATTTATTTTATTTTAGTTATTTTCATAAATAAATTGTATGTAAATTAACTTAGTATTAATTTAGGTAACAACTTTAATTCTTTCCATAAAAAAATCCAAAAATATAGCATTAGGTTTAATGACTTTTTATTCCTTTTAATTTTCCTTGTTTTTTGCCATAATATTAGTGATTCTCATAATTAAACTTGTAAACTAATTAGGGTTGCATTTAGGTTAGATTTTAATACTTTCTTAATAACTAAAAATCCAAAAATATAGCATTAGGTTTAATGACTTTTATTTCTTTTAACTTTCCTCTTTTTTTTGCCATAATATTAGTGATTTATTTGTTTTCATAATTGAACTTGTAAACTAATTAGGGTCGCATTTAGGTTAAATTTTAATACTTTCATAATAAACTTAAAAATAATTAGAACTAGGTTTAACATTTCATTTTGGTTTTTAATTAATTCTTTTTTTATTAAATCTCAAAAAACACAAAAATACTAAAAAAAACATTTTCTTTTAATTCTTAATTTTAATTCCTTATTAATAATATTTTGCAAAAGGGTCCAACGCCCTCGTTCGTAATTTATTTTATTCGCACATTTGTTTTATTTCGCTTAATTCATTATGTATCTCTCCCAAAGCCATGTAACTCGGACAATTTAATTTCTCGCACTTTTATTTCTTTTATTTCTTTACTTTCCGTCAAATCGGGTCCGGTTTAATTTTGGCGATGTGGACCCGCGCCATTTGTAATAGTTTAGATTTATTTTCCCGCAAATATTAACTGTTAACAAAGCATGCAAGAATGAATGGATAAAATAAAATCAAGCGTAGATCACAATGAACATGACAAGATAAATATCAATAAAAACGACACACGAATCGCACACACCACCCCTAGGGTACGCCTCACTGTTGCCTTTCGAAAGGTGATCGTCGAGTAGAGGATGTCTTAGTAAGTCCTCATGATCCGGGAACCTGGCATGAGGGTAGCTTCTAAGGTGTCTTCCCATTGCTCTGGTAATCACCATGTCCCGAACCTCGAATTGACCCGAACACCTCCAACGGTGGTGCTACCTACCTCTCAATGGTGGGATGGCACTACTTTAAAGGACATTTACACAGACGAACTCCTTAGGGTAGGTAGACGACTCATGGATACTTGCTCTCTTCAAAACAAACTGAAATCTTTTCACACCAACACTTTTCAAAAGCTTTCAAAACAAATTTTTCAAACACTCTGACGTACGAGTCGAACTGAAATTTTTTAAAGAAACTTTTTTAAAACCCACAATTGAAAAGCAAGCAAACATTTTTGAAAACACATTGAGCAAGTACCTAAGAGCCCATGGATAACCATGGATAGAAAGGGTGCTAACACCTTCCCTTTCTATAACCTACCTCCCGAACCGAGAGCAATCTCTATAAGGAATTTTTCTGTGCTTTTGTCCTTTCCATTTGGAGAAAATAAAAGACGGTGGCGACTCTTGCTTCCGCGACATTTCGCGAACCAGCGTTAAACAGTCAGTTCCAGATCCACCGATCACAGAACTGGCGACTCTGCTGGGGATATTAAACTTAAAGTGAGGTATACCTTAGGGCTAGGTCATAACTATGTTTTCAATTGTCTTCTTTGCTTGCTTTATTATTGTGGGTTGCTTGGGAGTTCTATAGATCCTAACCCGGATCTGGGGATACCTTTCTTAGAAAGTAGCAACAAGGCTGTGAGGGAACTGTGCGGGGTATACCGACATGGTTGAAGCAGTCTGCTACGTTGATGTGGCACTTTGGTGTGTACCGGTAACCCTTGAGTTCAGTCAAGGAGAGTACGGGGCCTCCGCGTGATGTCGTGAAGCATCAACAGACCTTAGGAACCTTAATTGAACTATCTTGGCCTCTTTAGGGTAGTGAGATAACTGACTTTGGTGCAGTCCGAGGTTGGTTGATACTCGATACTACACTCAATTGAGGGTTGCTTTCCTGGAATATTTCGGTCGCCAGTTCAGTGGCTAAATCGAAACGATGAACAATGAAAGCAATCCCGTGATATTGGGAACCTTAGAACCCGGTTACTTTGATTAGGACAGGTTGGACCCACCAACTTCAAGAGGGTAATACCTAGACTCCACGCTGGCCTTAAACCTTAAGGGCTTCTCTTGTGTGACTTGTGTGCCTTCGTACTTGACTATCTGCGTGCTTGTTTCTTGCAGGTCTTGTTTATAGTCCTTAATTGGGACTCATAACAGGGTACTAAAATTTTTGCAGGGTTGTTTATAGTCCTTAATTGGGACTCATAACAGGGTTGCTAAGTCTTGCAGGTTTTGTTTATAGTCCTTAATTGGGACTCATAACAGGGTTTACTAAATTTCTTGCAGGGTTTGTTTATAGTCCTTAATAGGGACTCATAACAAAGTATACTGAATTTCTTGCAGGTTTTGGTTGGGACTCATAACATGGTTTACCTACATCACCCCATGCATAGCATGACATCATACCATTGCATACATCATAACCCATTTCAAGGATCTCAAGGGCTTGTGATGCAGGTCATGATAAATCAAACATCTAGCCAGGGGCAAAGAGGATTTATTTTCCTCTAGCCAGGGTTGTCAGGGGCTATGACCCACTGGATATGGTGAGCCTTTGACCCTTGAAGAAGGGCTCTCAACAACATGAAGTTCCTTCAATCAAGCTACCGATCCAAATACTAACAAATTTTCTTGTTTACCCCGCGAGGTCCTTGAAAACATTACATGCATGTCATACATCTCATTGCATTGCAGGTATCCCTTTGACAGGTTGCTTACCCTTCTCCGCTGTTTATTTCAGCCGATCGTCATGAATCCTGAATCATCAGCTGAGCAGTCTATCAAGGACCTCCAGGCTCAGAACGCCCAGTTCCAAGAGCTGATAATGAATTTGACCCAGGGGCAGCAAGATCTAAAGGCCCTGCTTTTGAAGAAAGAAAAGAAGAAGAAGAGGACTGTTTTGTTCAGCCCTAGACGCAGATCTGGGAACACACTGCCGACTGAAACTGAGAGGACTACTCCGTCTGTGAGGGAAAGCAGTCACCATGAGAGAGAGGTGCCTAGTCCAGTGGTCTCCGACAACGAGACAGATTTCAACGACGAACAGTACCCTCCGGCTGAAGACAAGTACAAACAGTTGGAGGATAGGCTGAATGCTATGGAGATCCAACAAGTACCTGGGCTGGATTTTGGAGATCTGGGTTTGTCAAATGGTGTGATTATTCCTCGGAAGTTCAAAGCACCATCCTTTACCAAGTATGACGGGGCGTCTTGTCCCAAGTTACATCTCAGGTCCTATGTTCGGAAGATTCAACCATATACGGTGGACAAGAATTTATGGATCCACTTCTTCCAGGAGAGTCTTTCAGGGACTCATCTCGAATGGTTCTATCAGTTAGATGGGACCAAGGTTCGTAACTGGGAGGAGTTGGCTACTGCTTTCTACAAGCAGTATCAATATAATGCCGACCTTGCCCCTACGCGTACCCAACTCCAGGGTATGTCGTTAGGATCAAGTGAAGGTTTTAAAGAATATGCGCAGAAATGGAGGGATCTTGCTGGAAGAGTACAACCACCTCTGACTGATCGGGAACTTGTCGATATGTTCTTGGGGACCCTGTCTGGTCCATTCTACAACCACCTAATTGGGAATTCGTCTGCTGGATTCACAGATCTTATCTTGACTGGAGAGCGAATAGAAGCTGGTATCCGGTCTGGGAAGATTCAAGAGGCTGCACCTTCTGATAAAAAGCCTCATCAGGGAAAGAAAGAATCCAATGCTGTGCACGGTAAAAAGAGCCGTCATGAGGTAGGGGCAATCCAGATCTCCAATCCTGGACCTGCTCAACAAGGACAGGGGCAACAGCGAAAGGAGAAACGACAGTATACCAAACTCAACATGTCGCTGGATCAAGCACTGCAACAAATGTTGAAGGCAGGGCTGATCACCTTAAGGGCTCCTCTCCGGAATCCGAACACTTCTGCTCCCAACTATCATCCCAATGATAGGTGCGCGTATCATTCTGATAGCCCGGGGCATACTACAGACAACTGCTGGCCTCTCAAGAACAAGATCCAAGATATGATTGACGCCGGAGAGATTCAGTTTGAAGTGCCAGAGACTCCGAACATAATCACTGCTCCGTTACCCAATCGTTGAAGCCTTTGTTTATTTGAATTTTTGAGTTGTATTTTTCTTTGCTTATACAAACAATTACTGTCATAGCAAACTCTTTTATTCTATTAATGCATCGCATACGTCTGTTTTGGGAATTAATACAATTGTTTTCATTATATTCAAAATTTCTTTTCATATTTTTTCTGATGGTCAACTCTTGGTTAATAATTCTGAGCCTCTTGAGGGAGGATGACGAAAACGATACCACAATCTTTACAGTATGCTTTTGAACAGACCCCGCTGGTGAGGTACAGGCATTGTTTCAATCCCTAAACACTGGAGTTATAAGGATGATAATCCCTCGTCAACCCCTCTGAGCCAAAGAAGTAGGAGTTTTTATTTTCGAAAATCAAAACCCTCAATCATAACCTGGGGCAGGGTAGTCTCTCAGTTGATCCGAGTGCATAACAAATGGCACCAAAAAGAGATCCTTACAAAACGAAGAAAGACAGTGATGGTTCCGAATAATCATAAGGACAGGCAGTCATTATCAACAAAAAATCATAAATGAAAAGCCCAAAAAGTCAAAGCCAACGAAGAAGACTTACAAAACTGGGGCATCCCGCTGACTGTAATTCCAAAAAAGGAAACAGTTCAGGCAAAAAATAGGGATAACAAAATCAAAAAGGAAGAGGTCCCACAAACCCCCGACAAAAAATGATGACTGCCTATTCAGAATAAATCATCAACATCCGAATCATCACCGGAAAATCAGAGCAAAGACTCAAACAAGGTCTAACGTATGATCAACTGAGTTTAGGTTTGGAGAACATCACGAAGAGCGGGTGGGTACAAATAATTTGAGCCTTTATCCTTTGTTTCTTAAACCGTGAACCAGGCCACGTTATAACCCTTAAAAGTCCTAGCTGAAGCATGGGTTAGTTTGAAAGCATACTGTTACGAAAGGTATCCTGACTCCTTAAGGCCTACGGTAAATACGGAGTTGACATCATGTTTTTACAAACATTTACTTGTTTTATGAAAAAGAATGCATTTTCAAAATCTTCGAGACAGACATAAGCTTTGCATTTTTAACATAACTTTGTTTGCATATGACTTTTTGTTTGAACAGCATAGAAATTCGCATGACGAAAGTCTAATGAACAAGAGTATCTCCAATCAAGGGGCACGGCATGATCATGGTCCATCATCTGGGGCAGTTAAGTCAAGATCCAGAGAATCTCTCAAAAGGCCAAAAAGCTTGGGGCAAATCTCTGCCTGAGTCACTTGGGGCACTCCAGCAACGAATCTTGCACGATCAGACACCTTCTGGTAATATGGCAACACAAGCAGCCAGGGGCACCTACCTGCATTCTAAGAGCGCGGACATAGTCGAAAAATACTATGCAAAATCAAAGACCCGCTAGGTTGACACACCTAGGCAAAAATAAGGGGCTTCCCGGCGAACCAAAAGGGTTCGGGCAAAATGAAGGGATGAAATGAAAAAAATCTGTACACCCGGCAAGTCGAAAACCTGAAAAGGCGGCTTGAGCAAAAATGGGTATCCCGGTAGACTGAAAACCCGAAAGGGCGGTCCAGGCAAAAGTTAGGGATCAAAGCGTACGACTATGTCCTGCCATCTTGTCACCTGCCTACCAGAAGAAGGTTCGCCCGTCAACAACAATCAGCACCTCATTGGTCTTCCTCCCCCATAGAAACAGGGGCAATGAAGAGTGGTCTAAGCAGTCTGATTGTTCTATCCTTCAAGGCATCAGGGTAAGTTCCGTTGAAGAACATAACCAATACAGTTCAATACTCCCCCGAGAGAGTCCAATCCAGTTTCCCCAAGAAAAATTGGAATCCATATCCCCAAGCAATAAGCTTATCCCCAGTAGATTCTGGAAGCTTATCCCCTCGCAGAACACGAACGCGTCTCCCGGCTTTATTCAAAGAGTTATTTCCTTAACAGGATATAACTGGGTTATCCTCAGCCAAAAGCCACGGAAAGAGTGTCGTCGACAAAGTCTTCCTATCCCCAGCAAACTATTATCAACACTCAGCAAGGCATCCCTCTTCCCACAGAGTATTGCTTCTCAGCATGGTCACTAGAGTATCTTTTCTCCCCGCAGAATCCGTCATTTGCCAAGTGCATTCCCCGACGGAGTTATCTTCTCCTACCGGTATACTTGCAACTATCATCCCCAGCGGAAGCAAAAAGCTATTCTTCAACATCAGCCCAGGAGCGACTTCCGGGCACCCGTCAAGGATTTACTTTCCTAGACAAAAATACAGTCATAAACATCACATCTTCATACATTATAGCATGCATATGCATCATACTACACGAATCTCATTAATTTTGAAGACATATAGTTCATGCATCATGATTTTGCATACAATTATGTTTTGCCTTTTCAGGAAAGAGATCAATACAAAAATGACTACTATCAACTATCGCAATTCATTCTAGATATAGTTTCAGATATGACCCAGAGATGGTGACGTTCTGATACTGCTTCCAGACATCCTTCTAGATATAGTTTCAGATATGACCCAGAGATGGTGACGTTCTGATACTGCTTCCAGATTTCCTTCTAGATATAGTTTCAGATATGACCCAGAGATGGTGACGTTCTGATACTGCTTCCAGATTTCCTTCTAGATATAGTTTCAGATATGACCCAGAGATGGTGACGTTCTGATACTGCTTCCAGATTTCCTTCTAGATATAGTTTCAGATATGACCCAGAGATGGTGACATTCTGATACTGCTTCCAGATTTCCTTCTAGATATAGTTTCAGATATGACCCAGAGATGGTGACGTTCTGATACTGCTTCCAGATTTCCTTCTAGATATAGTTTCAGATATGACCCAGAGATGGTGACGTTCTGATACTGCTTCCAGATATCCTTCTAGATATAGTTTCAGATATGACCCAGATATGGTGACGTTCTGATGCTGCTTCCAGATATCCTTCTAGATATAGTTTCAGATATGACCCAGATATGGTGACGTTCTGATACTGCTTCCAGACATCCTTCTAGATATAGTTTCAGATATGACCCAGAGATGGTGACGTTCTGATACTGCTTCCAGATTTCCTTCTAGATATAGTTTCAGATATGACCCAGAGATGGTGACGTTCTGATACTGCTTCCAGATATCCTTCTAGATATAGTTTCAGATATGACCCAGATATGGTGACGTTCTGATGCTGCTTCCAGATTTCCTTCCAGATATAGTTTCAGATGTAAACCAGATATGGTGACGTTCTGATGCTGCTTCTAGAGTTCCTTCCAGAGCTAGTTTCAGATGTAAACCAGAGACGGTGATGTTCTGATACTGCTTCCAGATTTCCTTCCAGATATAGTCCAGATATGAACCAGATATGGCGACGTTCTGACGCTTATCCAGTTGAAGACATTTCAAGACCTAGACCGGTTCAGTTAAATCGACCCTAAGATTTTCCTGATGCTTATCCAGTCAAAGACCTTCTCTGGTTCAGTCAGATCGACCCTAAGATCTCCCTGATGCTTATCCAGCTGAAGATGTTTCAAGACCTTGTCCGGTTCAGTTAAATCGACCCTAAGATTTTCCTGATGCTTATCCAGTCAAAGGCCCTCTCTGGTTCAGTCAGATCGACCCTAAGATCTCCCTGATTCTTATTCCAGTAGAAGACACCCAAGATTTTTCTCAACAAGCGTTGTTGAAGTTAAAGTCACCCAAGATTTTTCTCAACGAGCGTTGTTGAAGTTAAAGTCGCCCAAGGTTCTCTTACCATTCATGCTAAGGTAGTAACCATCCCTGGTTCTTTCATCGCCGTTTGAAGCTCCAGACTCAGCTCCTGTAACCAGTCAGGACACATCTATACCAGGCATCTAAAAATCAGCTCCTGCAACGTGTCAGGTACTCATTTTCTGTTTTGCAGGTATACAGGTTCTCGCCAAGGAATCTTTTACGCAATCAAACATCCCGATGGCATCTATAAGCCCATTTCACCATCGTTGCCACTATGTGAGCGCAAATTTCTGGGCACTCTAGTGTCCAATCATCTTCTACCCTCGGATTACGAAAGGCACGTCCGCCAATCTGCATCCTCAGGTCTAAGAAGATTGAACAGGGGCAGCTGTTGTACCCCAAAATTTGCCCTCCCATATTCTTCAAGAAACTGCCAAGTCAAGCTACAAAATTCCCCAAGAGTTGCACAGTGCAAAGGCCTCCATACAGTCAAAACTAGGGTTTGTGTGCTGATCAAGAAAATGGAGTGTTCAAAATCCCAATCAAGTCTCACATGCCTACAAAGATGGTCAAGTATCCTCATATCAAGTTTCAAGGCATTCAGCTCAAAATTGCACAGTCAAAACCCTAAATTGCACTACAGTCAACTATAGGGGCAAAATGGTCATTTGACAGTCAAAAGTTCAAATTTTTGGTCAATATATCATTTTGAAGCCACAAACATCATTTGATCAATGCTTGATCATGATTCTCAAAATTTGGCTCAGAAATCATCAAAGATGCAAAAGTTGCTATATTTGGACAGCTGAAAAAGTCAACTGAAATTGACCAGGGCATAACTTTCACATGGATTATCAGAAAAATTCCATCCAAAGCTCATGTTGAAGAGAAAGACATTTCCTACAACTCATATTCATACTTCAAGTCCAAGAAATGCTCTCACAAAAAGTTATCAATTTCAACATTATAGGTCATTTTCAAAAGTCAACAAAAAGGGACTTTAAGTCAAAGACCATAACTTGAGATTGGTAAATCAAAATGACATGGGACCAAAGGCATTGGTTAAAGGACTCAAAGACCTTTCCACAATGTCCAAGAACATGAGAAAAGCTAAAAAATTGAGCAAGTTATGCCTTGTAGAAGTTGGGAAATTTTTGTGAAATGGCAAAAGTCAACTATCCTTGAAACTTCAATTTTTGACAAAAGGGCCCACTTTCTTCCACTTGATTCAGCCTTGTCATTCCACACACGTGTCCCATGATTAATTTCAAGACCAAATATTGATTTTTCTATTTTATTTAATTTTTGATAATTTAATTCATTTTAAATCTTTAAAAATTCAAATAAAATTCAAAAGTCAATGAAATAGTGTCATTTGAATTGGGATAGCTTCCATATATCATGTGCCAGCTCACAAACTCATGCTAGGGTTAGATTATACACCAAGTCTTGGTTTTGCCTAAAAAAAAGGGAAAGTTTGTTAAGGGTGAAAAAACCTAAACCTAATTCTCTTATTTCATGGATCTTTGACCTAGTTTAGGGTTATGTTGTACACCAAGTCTTGGTTTTTCTTAAAAAAAGGGAAAGTTTGTTAAAGGTGGAAAACCTAAACCTAATTCTCTTATTTCATGGATCTTTGACCTAGTTTAGGGTTATGTTGTACACCAAGTCTTGGTTTGCTTAAAAAAAGGGAAAGTTTGTTAAAGGTGGAAAACCTAAACCTAATTCTCTTATTTCATGGATCTTTGACCTAGTTTGTACCATAATTCCCTTCCAACATAAATATTGAAGCAAACCCTAAAGCCAAGAGGGCACAAGCTGCTACAGAACACCATAAGCAAATTCCAAAATTCAAGGAAAATTTGAAAACCGAATTCCACATTCAAGCACAATTCAAAGCCTTAGAGTGATTCCAACACACTGCTGATATTCCCAGGAACGGATTGGAATAAAAAAAACAAGCCATAAAGCTCCAAGAACACGCAAGAACAAGTCACACGGTTTGAATTTTTTCCATAAACGCATACTTCGATTCATGCATCATTAACGTATTTTGTGGATTGTTTTGTGCTCACAGGGACTGTACGAAGCTTTTGGTACAATTTAATTTGATTATAATGCCCTGAAACAAAAACCTCCACTTTAGGGCCTGAAACCCCTGGTTTGCTTTCTCTATATTTTTCTTGTTTTATTTTTAATTCTTATTTTATTTTCTTTATTTGTTTAAACTAATTACTATTTCTTTACAAATTATAAAATACACAAAAATCAGAAAAAGAGAACAATATAATATTTATTTTATTTTAGTTATTTTCATAAATAAATTGTATGTAAATTAACTTAGTATTAATTTAGGTAACAACTTTAATTCTTTCCATAAAAAAATCCAAAAATATAGCATTAGGTTTAATGACTTTTTATTCCTTTTAATTTTCCTTGTTTTTTGCCATAATATTAGTGATTCTCATAATTAAACTTGTAAACTAATTAGGGTTGCATTTAGGTTAGATTTTAATACTTTCTTAATAACTAAAAATCCAAAAATATAGCATTAGGTTTAATGACTTTTATTTCTTTTAACTTTCCTCTTTTTTTTGCCATAATATTAGTGATTTATTTGTTTTCATAATTGAACTTGTAAACTAATTAGGGTCGCATTTAGGTTAAATTTTAATACTTTCATAATAAACTTAAAAATAATTAGAACTAGGTTTAACATTTCATTTTGGTTTTTAATTAATTCTTTTTTTATTAAATCTCAAAAAACACAAAAATACTAAAAAAAACATTTTCTTTTAATTCTTAATTTTAATTCCTTATTAATAATATTTTGCAAAAGGGTCCAACGCCCTCGTTCGTAATTTATTTTATTCGCACATTTGTTTTATTTCGCTTAATTCATTATGTATCTCTCCCAAAGCCATGTAACTCGGACAATTTAATTTCTCGCACTTTTATTTCTTTTATTTCTTTACTTTCCGTCAAATCGGGTCCGGTTTAATTTTGGCGATGTGGACCCGCGCCATTTGTAATAGTTTAGATTTATTTTCCCGCAAATATTAACTGTTAACAAAGCATGCAAGAATGAATGGATAAAATAAAATCAAGCGTAGATCACAATGAACATGACAAGATAAATATCAATAAAAACGACACACGAATCGCACACACCACCCCTAGGGTACGCCTCACTGTTGCCTTTCGAAAGGTGATCGTCGAGTAGAGGATGTCTTAGTAAGTCCTCATGATCCGGGAACCTGGCATGAGGGTAGCTTCTAAGGTGTCTTCCCATTGCTCTGGTGATCACCATGTCCCGAACCTCGAATTGACCCGAACACCTCCAACGGTGGTGCTACCTACCTCTCAATGGTGGGATGGCACTACTTTAAAGGACATTTACACAGACGAACTCCTTAGGGTAGGTAGACGACTCATGGATACTTGCTCTCTTCAAAACAAACTGAAATCTTTTCACACCAACACTTTTCAAAAGCTTTCAAAACAAATTTTTCAAACACTCTGACGTACGAGTCGAACTGAAATTTTTCAAAGAAACTTTTTTAAAACCCACAATTGAAAAGCAAGCAAACATTTTTGAAAACACATTGAGCAAGTACCTAAGAGCCCATGGATAACCATGGATAGAAAGGGTGCTAACACCTTCCCTTTCTATAACCTACCTCCCGAACCGAGAGCAATCTCTATAAGGAATTTTTCTGTGCTTTTGTCCTTTCCATTTGGAGAAAATAAAAGACGGTGGCGACTCTTGCTTCCGCGACATTTCGCGAACCAGCGTTAAACAGTCAGTTCCAGATCCACCGATCACACCCAAGGACCTCTAAACTTAACCATGCACTATTTTTATTTCTATTTATTTGAATTTTTCTTCATTTAAATATGAATTAAATCAAATAAATTAAATAAAAATATAAGAAATAATGGACTAATGCATTTGGGATTGGATTAACCCATCATGGAGCCCAATTTTTCGTGCAAGGTACATCAAACCTGTCCAAGTTCATTCCAAAACAAAATGGGCAAGAATGTCTTATTTTTGGAAATATTTCAAAATTGATTTTGGTGTTAAAACCATGTCTTAATGCCTTGATTCATTCCATGATGGGTTTAACTCCTTTTCTCCATCTATATAAAGCACTACAAGGCAGGTCAAAGAGATCATGAAATTCCTCTTCAAAAAGCTCTCTAAAAGCTCTTCACAAAGCTCTACCAAATTCTCAAAAATTCCTCAAAATTGCCAAAATTCGCAACTGCTTTTCAGGCATAATCAATCCAAACCAGTGATCAAACATTACTCCCGAGATTCCTAGAAGTCTCCCCAGATCCAAGAACACGTCCAACCGTGCTTAGAAGGTCATTCATGAACTCACCGGTGGTAAAAATTTTTTTTTTGTATAATCGGTTGTAGGTCTATTTAACATTTTTTTGTGATACAATTGCATTCATATTAGAGAACAGGACATGAACAAGTGACCGCGTGATACTTTTGACGTTAGAATCACGCCCTTCATGTGCTCTCATATCAACGTCATCAGATCCAGATCCAGCAATCCAGGTCTGAGCAACCACTTTAGGCCTCATGGGAGAAATGCACAGGATCCTCAAGATTTTTCCTCCAACATATGGACCAATGTTGTTGGGCCAATTGATTTATGATTCTCACACCCCCTAATTACTTGTTTTGCAGTTTGGCCCAATTTAATTTTTTTGTCTTTTTCTTTTATTATTTGTTTTCTTTTACTTCAATTATTTCTTCTTTATAACAAAAAAAACAAAACAAAAAATCATAAAATCATAAAATCGCAAAAAAATATTAGACTTAGATTTTTATTAATTAAAATTAATTTTAATTAATTATTTAATCATTTTTTTAATTAATTAAATTAATTAGAATTAGGTTTTTATTAATTTAATTATTACTTTTCCTAAACAAAAAAACAACAAAAACTTTTCTTTCTTTTTATCATTTAGATTTTTTTTAGGTTCTCTTTATATCTTTCTCTTTTCTCCCCCGCGCGTTTATTTTATTCGCATTATTTTCATAATTATGTAATTTCCTATGGATTGTAATAGTTTAATTAGGACCATTTACATTTATTTTCCATATTTTGGTTTGTAATCCCACCATCCTGAAGCCTTGTAATAACATAGATTCAAAATTCCCGCACTTTATTTTCTGTACTTATTCAATTATCTGTTAGATGAATGTTAATAGGCTTGTATGATAAGACTAAAAGAAAACGCTAGCAAACCCGACACTCAAGATAAACTTAACTGAAACACAACACACTCGCACATGCGCACCTTTAAGGTACCTCCACTTGTTTCCTTCAGAATAAAATAGTCACGACTCTCGAACTTAAGAAATTTTAGTGGCGACCCTTTAGTTTAAAGATCATAAGTCCCTTAATGACCCTTTCGATGTTGCCTTGGTATATGATCTTAAAACCTTAGGGTAATTACTAAAGTATCTTATGGGTTGCTTTCGTGATTGTACGATGACCCACTCCTGTCCCTCAAAATATCCAACAATAGGGCTACCTACTGACTAATAGTGGGATAGCACTATCTAAAGGAACATAGGAAAAGAAAAATCTTCCGAGTAGGTAGATAGGTCCTAGTTGCTTGCTCATAAAAACAAACAAAACAATTTTTCGCACATACTCAAACTCTTCTCTAAAATATTTTCAAAGATAAAACACTTTGTATACACTCTCTCCGAAACGAGAAACATTACAAAGTTCGCCACACTTAAGCATCTTTTTCAAAATATTTTCAAATACACTTACACAAAAAAAAGTATTTTTAAAATGAACTAGCAACTAAGAGCCCATAGATAACTACGGATGGAAAAGGTGCTAACACCTTCCCTTTCCATAACCTACCCCCTTACTCAGAAAAAATCTCGAAAGGTCTTTCCTGTTCTTTTCACCCTTTCCTTTGTTGGATAAAAGAAAACTCGGTGGAGACTCTTGCTAACCGCAACATTTGCGATAAAACACAAACCAATAAAAGTCAGTTCTCCCACCGTATTACAGAACTGGCGAATCTGCTTGGGAGACTAAAACTAAAGTGGGGTTACCTTAGAGCTAGATCATATCTAAAATGCTTTCCTTGTTTGATTTGTGTGCTTTATCTTTCAGATTTATGTTTGGGTTATTATTATAGATCTTATACCCGGATCTGGGGCACCTTTTAGGTAAGTAAGAATAAATCATGGAGGTTGTACGACGTAGACCAATATGGATGATATGATAGCTATGTTAGTGTGATACTCTGGCTTGTACTAATGTTCCTTGAGTCAGTCAAGGATACCATTAGGCTTCCACATAGTGTCATTAAGCACTAACTGAGCTTTAGAACCTTAAATTGACTTATCTTAGCCATTAGAAAGTAGTGAGATGGTCGGATTTGGTGCAGACTGAAGTTGGTTGATACTCGATGCTACTTTCATTGAGATTGGACTTTCGGGATATTTCAGCCGCAATTCAGATGCTTGAGCTAAAACAATGCCTGATAGAAAGATAAATGACATGAGATCCCTAGAACCCATTTACTATTGCTAGGAAGGGTTGAGCCAACTAAAAATTCAAGAGGGTACTTACCTACAAATTCCATGCAAGCCTAAACCTAAGGCTACTTGTGTGACTTGTTTGCTTTCATTATCTAACAACTTGAACTCCTTGCAGGGTTTTGTTTGTATTCATTATCTAACAATGTGAGTTCCTTGCAGGACTTGTTTGTAGTTATTATCCAATAACCTGGACTTATTGCAAGACTCAATTGTCTTCACCACCTTACATCTTTGCTTAGTGCATAACATACACATCATGACATCATGCCATAACATTTCGTTAACCATTTCAAGGATCTCTAGGGCCTGTGATGCAGATTAAGATGAACCAGACGTCTAGTAATAGGAAAGGGGATTTATTTTCCCCTAGCCAACGTCGTCAAAGCACGATAACTTGAGTCAGAGGCTATGACCCACTCGAAATGGTGAGCTTGATTCTTATAGAAGGACATTCAATGATACGAAGTTCTTCCGTCAAAAATGCAATCAAAATTCAAACATTTTCTTGTGTTTACCCCGTGAGATCCTTGAAAACATTGCATGCATGTCATTACATAACAGGTATTCTTAAGACAGGTTTCTCATTTTCTTGCTGTTTATTTCAGCAGAAAGATGACTTCGAACAAAACGATAGAGATCTCCAAACTCAAGATGCTCAGTTCAAGGAAATGTTCCTGAATCTATCCAAGGGGCAAGAAGAATTGAAAGCACTTCTCCCTGGGAACACGACCAAGAAAAATCCTGAAGATAACCAGGATGACCAGGTGGAACAACTGTAAGCTAAGATGAAAAGGATGAGAATCCAGATGAGTAGTAAGATGGCTCTTATCCAAAATTTATCTCACGGACAAGAAGAGTTAAGAATCCTCATCAACGAACTTCATTAAGATAGATACGAGCGTCTGGGGTAAACTGCTAGAATTTGGGGCCTAATCAACGATCAATCTCTCTTGGCAGGCAAGGAATCAGGTGACATATTCATGCGGGAACATGTTGAAAATAAACTCAGAAGCGATAAAATTTAGGGGACTGCATCTTCAAGTACTCAAAAGATATCATACAACGGAAAGAAGGAGTCCAGTACCATTTACAACCGGAAGGGTCGTAATAAGAGTGATCTCAACCAATCTGTGGGGGCAGTGCGGATCTATAATCCAGAACTGGTGCAACAACAACGATAAGGCAATCAGCGTAAGCAGGACACACCCAAAAGGTAATTCACCAAAATCAACATGTCCTCGGCTCAAGTATTGTAACACATGTTGAAGATGGAGTTGATAACATTGAAGGTTCCTTCTCAGAATCCCAACACTGCCTTTCCTCGGTACAACCCTAATGTGAGATGCACTTATCATTCCAATAGTCCGGGGCATGACACTAATAGTTGTTGGGCATTGAAAAATAAGATTCAGGACTTGATCGACGAAGGGGTGCTGGAGTTCACACAAGGTGGCCAGACTGAATTCTTTTTCCATCCCTCAAAGGCACACCATCTGAAGTGACAAGTTCAGACAGAGAGGTTTTTTGTTCATTAGAATTTTCAAATTATAATTTCTTTTGATTGTTCGAACACTTATTTCATGTCAAACTTTGTTATTCCATTAATGAATTGCATATGTTTGTCTTGATTTAATCCATTCGTTTTCACTATACTGAAACTATGCTTTTACTTCCTTTTTGTGATATTCGACTCTCGATTAAAAGTTGTAAGCCTTTAGAGGGAGGATGACGAAAAAGATGCCATAATCTCTATAATATGCTTTTGAACAGACCTTGCTGACGATGTACAAGCATTGTTTCAAATCCTAAACAGTGGAGTTATAAGGAAGATAATCCTTAGTCAACCCCTTTGAGCCTAAGAAGTGGAAGTTTTATTTTTCACGCAAATTGAAACCTTTAATCATAACCTGGGGCAGGGTAGTATCTCAGTTAATTCAATGGTGCATTCAAACGTAAGCTTTACCCTCGTACACGATGAGTAGTGTCAAAGATACTCCTCTAAATCAAAAGACAGTGATGGTGCCCCGTAATCACTAAAATAGGCAGTCATCATCTCTCAAAAGAAAAGCCCGCTAAGTCAAAACCTATGAAGGAGACTTAAGAAAAACTAGGGCATCCCGCTGACTGTAATCACAAAAGAAATGGTTCAGGAAAAAGGTAGGGATAATAAAATAAAATAAAAGAGGTCGCTACAAATCCTCAACAAAAAGAAAATATTACAAAAAATGTCTGTCTCCTCAAAATAAACTTCAGTATCTGAACCATCACCGAAATATCAGGGCAAAGATTCTAGACTCAATTGGGATTTAAAATGCACAATTAACTGAAATAGGACTGAAGAAAATAACGAAGAACGGGTTGGGTACAAATAAATTTCGAGCCTTTATCCTTTGTTTCTTAAACCGTGAACCAGGCCACTTACAACCCTTAAAAGTCCTAGCTGAAGCATGGGTTAGTTCGAAAGTATATTGTTACAAAAGGTATCCTGACTCCTGTAAGGCTTACTATAAATCCTGAGTTGAATTCATATTCTTACAAAATTCTGTTTATTTACTAAAAATACATTTTTAAAAACTTCAAGACAGACATAAGCTTTGCATTATTTAAATGCCATTGTTTGCATATGACTAATCTTTCGACAACAGAGAAATTTGCACGACGAAAATTCAATGAATGAAAATCCTCTCAATGGAAAGAATCACCTCATATGGAAAGACATTTCCAGTAACAGGCCTTTCCTAATCAAGGGGCATGACATGGTGTTTAACTGATTTGGGGGCAATCGAGTCAAGATTCGAGGAATCTCTCAAAAGTGCCAAATAGTCAGGGACATACCTCCGTTTGAATCACTTGGGGCACTGAACATGATTTCCAACAAAGGGCCATGTGAGATCAAGCAAACATCTTCCTGGCAGTGCTACAACACTTACTACTATGGACAGTGATAATTCTCTGCACCCTGTGAACACGGACATAGTCAAAAAATACTACGCATGAAAAAAAAGACCCACTAGGTTGACTGACTGAGGAAAAAATAAGGGCATCCCAGCGAACCAAAAAAGTTAGGGAAAAAATTAGGGATATAAATAAAACTGTACACCTGGAAATTCGAAAACTAGAAAAGGCGGCTTGGGAAAAAAAGGGTATCCGGATAGATTGAAAATCTGAAAGGACAGTCCAGGCAAAAGTTAGGGATTAAAGCATACGACTATGTCCCGTCATCTCGTAACTTGTCTATCAGTAAAAGACTTATCGCCCTGATCAACATTCATCAAAGGCTTTAGAAGTTGAGATATGTTCAAGTCTCCACGAATCCCCATAGAGCCACTTCCATGAGATTATCCCCACAAGGTAATCTTCACAACTTTATACATTCCCCATAACTTCTCCGGCAGACTATTCTGGCTGATAAAGGAGTATAATATTCTCTCGGAAATGTCACCAACGTACAAGATCCCAAACATTATTGTCCATGGGAATTCCTCTCCCCAGCTGAGTTTTCAAAACTATAAAAGCCCCCGCAGATTACTTCTTTCCAGCATAGCACATTCTCCTCGACAAAGAGCTTCCCTCAGTAGGATATTCCTCTATCGCCAGGATATTCATCAAAGATTTATTCTGATACCTCTTCCAGTAGACCTTTTCGGGCTCAGATTAAATCAACCAATGATTTATTCTGATACTTCTTCTAGTAGACCTTTTTCTGGCTCAGATTAAATAGACCAATGCTTTATTTTGATACTTCTTCTAATTAAAGATAAAAGGAACATTTTCTGGCTCAGATAAAACCAACCGTAGGTTTATTATGATGCTTCTTCAGTTTAAAGTCAACATTTACTTTGGATGGCATCTATAAGCGCATCTCCGACGACTCTCAGTCATCTCTCTGAATGACATCTTATAAGTCCATTCCCGATACAATCAACCAACAACATTACTATCTTGCATAGGAGAGTGGAAATTTCTGGGCACTTAAGTGTTCAATCATCTTCTACCTTCAATTCACGAATGGCAGACATGCCAATCAAACTCTTCAGGTTTAAGAAGATTGAACAGGGGAAGCTGTTGTACCCCAAAATTTGCCATTCCATTTTTCTTTAAAGCATTCTTTCAAGGCTCTTCAAATGGTCAAGGCACCCAAGGGTTGACTAGTCAAGATGCACCTCCTAGACCAAAAGCCTACAACTAGGGTTTGGAGTTTCTCAAGGAAATTTGGTCTGAAAAAGTCGCAAGTGGCTACCATGTTTCCTAATATGTCCTCAAGAATTCTCATGCCAAGTTTCATGCCTTGCATCACAAGTTTGCTCAGTCAATTCCTTATATGACTAAAAATCAATTGTATTAGGTCAAAAGTCAATTGTGGTCAATATACAATCAAACTTTAAGATATTTGGTCAACATCAACATCTTGAAGTGATATTCATCATTTGATCAAGGTTTGATCATGATTCCTCAAGTAAAGTCCTCGGATCATCAAAAGTCAAGATTTGCTAAATTAGGGTTTCCTAGGAAAAGTCAACTGAACTTTGACCAGGCACAACTTTCACATGCTTCATCAACTTTTCCCCAACCAAAGCCCATTTTGAAGAAAATTCAATTACCTACAACTTTTTGTTTATTGTCAATTCCAAAAGATGCTTCATTTGGAAGATATGATCTCATACATTATAGGTCATTTTTAAAAGTCAACAAAAGACACTTTTTGTCAAGGAAACTTACATCAATATAATGTCTTCAAAAGCAAAAATGATCAACATAGAGATTGTATAGGACATCTTGGGATTTCCAAAAAGTCAAAGATCATCTTCAAAAGATGAAAATTGAGCAAGTTATGGTTTGCACAAGTTGGGCAAATTTGTAAAAAATGCATGAAGTCAACTTTGAGCAAAATTGCATTTTTAGGTTAATGGACCTAACTTTTAGGGTTCAAACATGTTTACGACATACCCAAGGACCTCTAAACTTAACCATGCACTATTTTTTTTTTACTTGAATTTTTATTCATTTAAATATGAATTAAATCAAATAAATTAAATAAAAATATAAGAAATAATAGGCTAATGCATTTGGGCTTGGATTTAACTATCATGGAGCCCAAGATTTCGTGCAAGGTACATGAAACCTATCCAAGTTCATTGCAAAACAAAATAGGCAAGAATATCTTATTTTTGGAAATATTTCAAAATTAATTTTGGTGTTAAAACCATGTCTTAATGCCTTGATTCTTTCCATGATTGTTTTAACTCCTTATCTCCCTCTGTATAAAGCACTACAAGGCAGGTCAAAGAGAGCACGAAATTCCTCTTCAAAAACCTCTCCAAAAGCTCTTCACAAAGCTCTACCAAATTCTCAAAAATTTCTCAAATTGCCAAAATTTGCAACTGCTTTTACATGCAAAATCAATCCAAACCAATGATCAAACCTTACTCCTGAGATTCCCAGGAGTCTCCCCAGATCCAAGAACACGTCCAACAATGCTTAGAAGGCCATTCGTGAACTCACCAGTGGTAAAAAATTTGTATAATTGGTTGCAAGTCTATTTAACATTTTTTTGTGATACATTTGTATTCATATTAGAGAACAGGACATGAACACTGATCACGCTATGTTTTTGACGTTAGAATCAAGCTCGTCATGCGCTCTCACATCAACATCATCAGATCTAGATCCTGCAATCCAGATCTGAGCACCCACGATAGGCCTCATGGGAGAAATGCACAAGATCTTGAAGATTTTTCCTCTTACGTCTGGGCCGATGTTGTTGGGCCAATTGATTTTTGATTCTCACACCCCCTAATTAATTGTTTTGCAGCTTGCCCCAATTTAATTTTTTTTCCTTTTTGTTTTATTATTTGTTTTCTTTTACTTTAATTATTTCTTCTTTATAACAAAAACAAAAACAAAACAAAAAATCATAAAATCACAAAAAATATTATACTTAGATTTTTATTAATTAAAATTAATTTTAATTAATTATTTAATCATATTTTTTAAATTAATTAAATTAATTAGAATTAGGTTTTTATTTATTTAATTATTACTTTTCCTAAACAAAAAAACAACAAAAACATTTCTTTCTTTTTATCATTTATATTTTTTTAGGTTCTCTTTATATCTTTCTCTTTTCTCCCCCGTGCGTTTATTTTATTCGCATTATTTTCACAATTATGTAATTGCCTATGGATTGTAATAGTTTAATTAGGATCATATACATTTCTTTTCCCCATTTTGGTTTGTAATTCCCCCATCCCGAAGCCTTGTAATAACGTAGATTCAAAATTCCCGCACTTTATTTTATGTAATTATTCAATTAAATGTTAGATGAATGCTAATAGGCTTGTATGATAAGACTAAAAGTAAACGCTAGTAAACCTGACACTCAAGATAAACTTAACTGAAACACAACACACTCGCACACGCGCACCTCTAAGGTACCTCCACTTGTTGCCTTCGGAATAAAACAGTCACGACTCTCGAACGTAAGAAATTTTAGTGGCGACCCTTTGGTTTAAAGATCATAAGTCCCTTGATGACCCTTTCCACGTTGCCTCGGTATATGATCTTAAAACCTTAGGGTAATTACTAAAGTATCTTATGAGTTGCTTTCGTGATTGTACGATTACCCTCGCCTGCCCCTCTAAATATCCAACGATAGGGCTACCTACTGATTAATAGTAGGATAACACTATCTAAAGGAAAAGAGGAAAAGAACAAATCTTTCGAGTAGGTAGATAGCTCCTAGTTGCTTTCTCATAAAAACAAACAAAACAATTTTTCGCACATACACAAACTCTTCTCTAAAATATTTTCAAAGACAAAACACTTTGTATACGTTCTCGCCGAAATGAGAAACATTACAAAGTTCACTGCACTTAGGCATCTTTTTCAAAATATTTTCAAATACACTTGCACAAAAAAAAAGCATTTTTAAAGTGAGCTAGCAACTAAGAGCCCGTAGATAACTACAGATGGAAAGGGTGCTAACTCATTCCCTTTCCATAACCTACCCCCCTTACTCAGAAAAAATCTCGAAAGGTTTTTCCTATTCTTTTCACCCTTTCCTTTGTTGGATAAAAGAAAAATCGGTAGCGAATTTTGCTAACCGTAACATTTGCGATAAAACACAAACCAATAAAAGTCAATTCTCCCACCGTATTACAGTCACCTCAGTGACTATGTCATATTTGACAAGAAATATTGACACGACACTGCATATAATATTGATGTCACCTTCTAACACCGAGAAATTATTAGTAACCATCTCGTGTTCATCTTTTACATCTATTTTGATGGGTGTCGAAGAGGAAGATACTCTTTCTTTTACTGGCCTTTCAACCACTTTTCCATTTGGTTCTTGTACCTTACTACTAGTACTAGAACCTAAAACCTCTCGGGGCATTTTTTTGTCTTTGATACCTCCTCCATTATGTCCTTGTCATTTTTTTTTTTGGTTTTTCCCATATAATTAGGATTGTAGGAGTATCTTTTGGACACTTGGGAATTGTCTTGATATAATAAACCCGTGCCTAACTTTACCACCTTCCAAATTTTTTGGCAGGTGTTACTCTTGTTTCGGGGATAAACTAATTTACCGATAGACACATTCGACAAGGGAGTGTAAGTATTTCCTTGACCACCCTTTTGCCCGAAGCCATATTTTTCATCCTATATGGGACACCTCTCTTGTTATTGGTGAAATTTGGCCTCCTGCCATGCCATCTTCCCCCCTTTGAAAGTTGGACTTGATGTTTTCAAGTCCCTTAGTGGCCTTCTTGTCAAAAACTAAACTGCACCTTGGGAACAACATCACTTCTGAGTTTTTCAAGTTGCATCTGTTAAGGAAATCAATCAATTCCTCTTCAGCGTGTGGATATACCACCTGATTTTATTTAGAGTATTCAGACTCAGACATTACCTCCATGGTCACGTTAGGGCCTTCAGTAGCCTTGACAACCAAGAATTCAATCGGTTGATCATAAATAGCATCCTTAAACTATAAGGGGTTAACATCCACTTTCATCAGATTCTTGGCTTTGTCGCCAAATTTTAGTCTTCCCTTTTTCAATTCTCCTTGTACTAGATCCCTAAAAAGAACACATTAGGAAGTTTTATGACAAAAAAATTGTGAAACTTACAAAACCCTCTCTTCTTTCGTTGCTCTAAAGGGGGCATTTTAACCCCTTTTGGACTATAATTTGGTCATCAACAACTAAAAGATCAAATATTTGTCACATTTGGTTACATCAAATGTATACATTCTTTGCAAAAAAATTATCATTATTGGATTCGATAAGGTTCTTCCCATCAAATGGTTTTAAAAGTTTACAGACATAGGGGGTACTGGAATTAGCTCCATGACATTAACATTGCTTTATTAGACCTATTGATAACCTATGACATATTCTTTTCCCCTTTCGCCTGCTTCTATATGAGCAACTTTTTCTTTCTTCTAAAATTTATTTGACCTAGCCTTTTTAGATTTTAAGTGTTCGACTGTTGAACACTATCCACTAACTCCCTCAAATATTGACTGTGTAATTTCTTCCTAATGTAGTAGTCTAGACTTTAGACCTCCAGCGACCATTTTGAATAGTTCATGTTTAAGAACTTGGGTAAAACACATTGCTTTCAACAACCCGGACCTATTCAGATAGTCATATATATATATATATATATATATATATATATATATATATATATATATATATATATATATATATATATATATATATATATATATATATATATATATATATATATATATATATATATATATATATATATATATATATATATATATTCAGGAGCTTTGCGCCTCATGCTAGCCAATTCCTTGAGGCTGATCTTTGACTAACCCATGTAGAACTATTTGTGGAACACACTCTCTAACTGACTCTAGTTATGTATAGAATGTGGAGGGAGTGTAGTGAACCACATAAAGGAGTTTTTAGTCAAAGAGTTTGGAAAATATTTCATCTTCAAATTCTCATTATTTTCCATATTGTCCACTTCAGTTTGGTATTGGGCGATATGTTCCACAATTGATTTGCTTGTACCGCCTACAAACATGGTGAATTTGGGAACTTTCCAACCCCTAGGGAGTTCGGTTTATGGTACATATTTTGATAACACATACACAAAACTTGGCCTTCGTAAGCCTATATTGAGGTCATTCTGGGATAAGATGTTTTCGACCATATAGGCCAAACTATTTTGCCCTCTTAAGTTTTTTTGTTCAACATTTTTTACCACTTCCTCGGCATCTTGATTTCTGATCACCGATATTACTCTCAGGTTGTTTTGACTTATATACTCTTCGTCCTCTGTGTGTGAGAGGTTCTATAGGTTAAAACTCAACTATTGTTTCCCTTGGTTAATAGGGACCTCCCTATTGTCAAGAGTTTTTATTGGCCTGGCATTTGATATTTGAGAAGTTGGTCGCGCCTGGGCCTGAGGAGCACCGAAAAAATTGACTATTTGACCCCTTTGGTTGGCTAGTAATTCATAACTTTGTTTGGTGTTCTAAATCAAGGGATTGAAGACCATACTAATTTATTGGGAAAGCATGTTAACCATCTCATGGTTACTTTCATCCATTTGATGCCTCATAAACATAACAGGTGTCGTATTTAGTGTTAGTGTTACCTTAGGGATATAACCTAAGCCTCTTGGTGGTGGCGACGTTCAACTGGAATTATTTATGGTCAAAGTTGAGGAAGGATGCAGATTATAAGGTAACGTGGTGACCACTGCATTTTGTAAATATGCCGATGCACCAGTTTGTAGACTCGTCATCATCGTTGGTGGCATACATATGGATATTCTCTATTACCCATAAGAAATAAAAAAAACTTGGAAGATAAGGTACTCTAGGGTCCCCAAGAGTTAGTCTTATGACTGTGGGGTTAATTGGGAGACTCATTGATTATGGTGGGGGAACCGCCCTATGAGATAGTATTAACGATATTGGTGTCGATGATATTGTAGGAGCAACTGTTCCAACAAGGGTTGAAACACCCATATATCCAATAGTTAATCTTACCGGTTGTTCTCCTGCATTTTGGTAATTATTCTAGGGGTTTGAAGTAGGAGGGTTATTCGAATGTGAATGCGTCATTTCAGGGAGAGCTTTACCTCTTCTCAAATACATACGTACATAAACATTGGGAACATTTCATGCATGAAGAAAAAATTGTAATAGAAAGAACACAACACTTGTGAAATAGGAAATTTTTTCACAAAAAGATTTGAAAATGAAAAGGATTTGAAAATGAAAAAAAAATCAAAAGCAAAAATATTTGAAAATGAAAAGGATTTGAAAATGAAAAAAATAAATCAAAAGCTTCGACTGTGTCGAAGCTTGTTATAAAATGAATTGTAAATGAACAATAAAGGCTGGAATAAAGTAGGCACATGTAACTAAAATACTTTGATTAAATGTATAAAAGTTGGTGTGCAAAATCATATGTATTCCTCATAAACTCGTTTCTCGCTCTGACTTGGGTACTTTGAGTTCTATAGTGATTTTACAATGATATTGCCACTTGATTCCTAACGCTAGAATCATTATATATACTAATATATAGATAACTGCCTGCAACGACCATGTCTTCAATGTTCGACACATAATCCTTTGCATATTTTCAGCCCTCTAACTTATTCCCACGTGTCTTCGATGTCTGGATAAGATTAAAAAATAGTTACTTGATCTAATCCTTTTATCTTGTTTTAACTGTTGTGGTTAATGGCTCAACCTGTCGAATTTTGAGAAAAAAGAACTCCCAAAATTTGTGAAATATGCTAAGTTCTAAAACCTAGGGCAAATGTGTCGAACTCGACACAAAGGTCGAAAAACTACTCTTGTTATACATATAACCATATGTTATCATATATTAATTGTGTATTGTCTCAATATCATATTCTCTTTGTCGAACTCAACACGTAGAGAATTATATGCTAACACCAACTCAAAACCACCATGATGATACAACAAGAGTTTTTCACTACCTTAAATAACCTTGAACCCTTGGACTATTGTATCCGTCATATTCACACATACAATTACAAGCATTATGTGACTCTAAATGAGAATCCTTCTGACACCTGATGCTCTACCACCGACTACTACATCTTCCTTGGTAACTCTCTAAGTCCTTAGGAGTTCTAGATATAACTAATCGCCTCCAAATCTTTCTGTGAGACCAAATATATGGCCATTGCTACCACTATATATGAACTGCAGTGGTTCACGTATTTGTTGCATGATTTTTAGGTATAATTCACAACACATGCTATGTTTTATAATGGGAGTAAATTTACTTGTCACACCTGAAAGTAGAGAAAAACACAAGAAATAAGGGGTTTGAATTGGGTTTTAAGAAAATATCCCTCTTTAGAAATTTATTTGATTAAATTATGAAAGAATATAGAATGCAATAAACATAAAGAGACACATTCAGTTATTCAGGTTCACCATTAACTAGGTTACTCTCTTGTCCATCCTCCTCATGTGATTTTTCCTTCAACAGAGACTTAATCCATTATAACCAAAACTGATTACAATCGCACGGGCTACCCGCCGGTGACTAACAATCACAATGATCAACAACCATTGACCCCTTAAGAAATATGACCTACCTAGTCTTCTTAACAGGATTTCACAATGACTCGCAACCATTGTCATTTTAAGTCTTTTGATCTTCACTCAATCACTTGAGAAATAACACAATGATACGTTCAGTGATCTCTACAATATATAACGATCATTGACCTTATCAGAAATCTGATCAAACTTGATCTTTCTATGAGGAATTTCTCACAATTACCCTCATCCAGTGATCTTTTGAGATTTATAACCCACCTGGTACACATAGATATGTTAGCGATCATTGACCCCATAAGGATTCTGACCAACTGGCCTCCTTAAAATAGGATTTCATCTACGAAGGTCGAATCCACTCGTCTTCTCAATCTTTTTTATCTCTACTCGATCACTTGAGGAACCACTAATTCTAAACATAATTGTTTTTTTGGAGATTACATGAGTGCTTCTTATCAAGCAGATTACTCCTATCTTAAGTACATATTGTTTGACACAATTATAAGCAACAACTCTTGTGTACAAACAACTTACATGAAGATTATTAAGAAATAACACAATATGAGCAACAACTCTTATGTTTTACAAGATTTCTACATAGATGAATATAATCTAAATTAAATGTAGCATCTTGTAGTCTTCTTGTCTTCATCTTCTTTGTTGAGCAAGATATGAACAACAACTCCTTGCTTCTTCATAATTCTTCCAAGATGTATATGATTGATAGTTGAATAACATCTTGTAGAATTTTTCATCTTAATCTTCTTTGTTCATTAAGTAAGATATGATCAACAACTTGTTGCTTATTCATTCCATCTCTACAACATTATAAATATTTGCTATTAAGAACAACAACATTGTTTGGACTTAGACATTGTCTTCTTTCCAAATATCTTCGTCAATTTGAATTTGAAGCTTTAGTCTTCTTTATATAGCCTCTAGATGAAAAGAGTCGCTGTAAGGATAAATAAGTTTTTTCTCCTTCCAACGGTTGAATCCCAACAGATATATTCAAGAGAGGTTTGGAACAATATGGAACGTCACTTTCATATGCCTGCTGCTTGCAGTAATAACGTACGTCAGTGGGATAACAACTACTATAAATAATAATATTATTGTACTCTTTTCTTCTTGACTAAGTTTCTTGATATTTATCTTTTGATGATGTACTTCTGATTCTTAAGTATTAAGCTTAGAAGAGATCAATCACTTTGTCTTTGTTCTTCTGATGACTGACTGATGAGTAGTTTAAAAACTACTTTGTTGTTGTATCGCAAGAATACCAGAGTGTCAGAACCAAGTCTTGTTTTCAGAATTATGGGCAACAGCCTATCTGAAACACAAAACTTTTCTTATGATCTAGAAGTACTCTTGAGGGCATATTTATTTTCTGATATGAGAGATGAATATTTTATTGAGAAGATGTTCTTACTTCAGTTATTTTCAATAGTGGATTCTTGTCTTCAGAATGATCGGCAATAACCTATCTGAATAAAACAAGTCTTGATTGTACGTGAAAGCTTTTCTGATTAAGATATCAAAAGCTTTTATGTTGGTAGACATTAAAATCAGATATTACGACAATAGCCTATCTAATTCTCAAGTATTTGAATTCTTGAGCTTTGATTCTTTTCTTCTTGTTGGTTTGTTTCGGATATGAGGAGTGATAATGATCCAGAAGATTCTTCTTTGTTGAATAATCAGAGTCTTTCAGATGGTTCAATATTGTCTTCAGATATATAAGCAACAACTTATCTAATGAGCAATGTCTTCTTTGAGTGAAAGCTCTTCTGATATACTACATCTTGATCTTGTCTTGATACTTTGATTATCAACTTTTCTAAGTTGCATATCTGATGTCTCATTTCTGAAGTAAAAACTTATATCAGTACATCTGGTTTTTCATGTTGAGTTCCTTCTTTCTGGTCCTGACCTTGTATTGATTCCTTGATAATTAGCTTTTCTAAGCTGCATATCTGATGTCTGATTTCTGCAGCAACAACTTATATCAGTGCATCGGATTTGTCATTGAGTATCTTCATTATGATCTCTTGATCTTTGTATTGATTCCCTTTCTGATGAATATTCAGCATTCCTTAAAATGACTGATGTTTATGTAGAAGTGGTCACAATATTTCATCTGCTGAGTGTAGTGGTCTTTTTGATGATATTTATCTTCTAATGAATATTACTTCTATTGAGTAGATTAGCTTGAGAAGATATCATCATTTGATCTTGTTTTTTGATGGACTTTGAGATGTTGATTAGATGTGAGTCCACAAGATATTTCTTCCTTTCTTCTGATGGAATACTTCTGATGTTGAATGAAGGTGTGTATTCCATGAACTCTCCGAGTCTTCAGAATCTTGACTTTGTCTTCAGACTGTGAGCAACAACTCTTCTGATGAGCAAATCTTGACTTCTGATCTCGGAGTAGAAACTTTCTTCACATGTGTTCAGAATCTTGACTTCGTCTTTAGAATCTAAGCAGCAGCTCTTCTAATGAACGAATTTTGACTTCTGATCTTCTGAGTTGTAAGCTTGTTTCTCGTGCAATCTTGATTTTTGATCTTGAAGCAGCAACTTATCATAAACTTTTTCTTCTTGGAAATTCATTGAGATTCTTTTCTTGTCGAACATTCAACATTCTATAGAACTACCGATGTTTCATTAGAAACAGAACTCAATGGTTCTTCTTCTGAGTGATAATGTGATTCTGATGATATCTTGATTAAGACTATCCAGAATTCTAATCATATATCTGCACACTCAATAAAACTATTAGAACTAAAAATATTTTTCATAAAATTTATGTTTGTTATCATCAAAACTCAAAGGTTTAAATATAGATTCAAATCTTATTCTTACAACACCACCTCAAATTCTTTCTTCCACGAATGCACAAGCACATAGATCTAGATTGCCACATAATCAACAAAAAAAAAAAAATACAACTCAAAGAGTTTCATCTGGTGCCTATCTCTTCCAACTTACAACTACTTGATCTTTTCACCAAACCATTCAAACATTATCCCGTAGCTAATTTTGTGTTCAAATTGGGACTTATAACTATATACCCCGAACTTGAAGGAGATTAGTAATTTAGCTTGGTTGTAGATTAGGAGATTGTTAGTATGTTAGTTTGTTATATTAAGTTTGTTATAGCAAACTTGTTGGGTCACCTTATTTAAGTGACCATAGACCCATTGTATATTTGTTCAATATTATTTTCCATTTTAGAACATGTTTGATCAGACATTAGGGACCAATATTGCAATACTATCCTCTATTAAAAATAATTTTTTTCAAAAATTAATTATAATAAATAAGAATATTTTTTATTTTTAGCATTTTGTAAAACTTATCCAAAACCATGTCTAAAATAACCAAAAAAAAAGTTAATAATCATAACCTAAGGAAACATTTTGAAAATATAAACTAACTTTAAAATGAAAATAAAAAACTTACATGACAGTTTCGCAAAAAAACCACATAATATTGATATGGTGAAACAACAACTCCATTAGGAAAATAGAGGTCACTAAGTAGTAGAGTTGTCTCTTTTGTTGATGGATTATAACTCAAAAATCTACCATTAGGTTTTCCTTCTAATATATCTAGGAGAGAATCCTTGACTGAGTATTTGTGTGAAGTATCGATGAAATAAATAGTGTTATCATGTGCTACATCAACACCATCTGTTAATTTGAATTTTAAGCCTTCAACCTCACTCACAAGCAACTCAATATTCATTTCTCTTAGTTACTCTAGCAATCCTTATGTATCATTAATTAGATGAGATAAGTTAGTGGTCACAACTCATAAAAATGTCACAATGCACCTACTAAAAAATATCCGCAATAAATAATTGAATAACTCATATAAAGATAAAATCATTAATTAGATTAGATTAGTGGTATGATGGGCCAACGGAAAAATATATGCAGTAAATCATTGAACGTATAGCTCATCTAAAAAATTTATTGAATAATCAATTGATACTTTTTTTTGGTTAATTACCCAATTGGATACTTCAAATAATGTTTTAATTCATTTTAGGGATCTCTATATTTGAGAATATAATATTTGATAAAAAAAGTTAGTTATTTGATTGGATAGAAATGAATAAATTGTAAATTAAATATTTTAAATGAATGGTAAAAACTTAAGAAAAAAAAGCATATATAAATTTAATATTAAAAAAAATTTATATACAATTCTTTAGGTATAATATTTACTATTTTTCAATAAAAATATAATAAATACATAATTATCTCTTACACATATACAATTTCATGTTATTTTCTTTCTTTAAACATATTAAAATACACTTATAATATTTTAGTCGAAAAATAATAAAAAAACACACCTAAATTGTATATAAGTTTTATCTTTTAATTTTTTTTATATATAATAAATGTAGATAAAAAATAATAAAAGATAATTATTATTAATATTAGAGAATAATATTTATACATTGACAAGAATACATTTTTTTACATAATTAATCAATAAAAAGTAAACAATTGACTATGTTATAAAAAAAATTTAAAATAAAAATAAAATATAATAAAATATATGATTGTAATTGGTTGACAATATAAAACTATTTTACACTACAAATTATTTTACACTACAAGTGTGTCACTTTTTTTATTAATATTATGATAATAATAGTTATTTAAGTTTATTTATACCATCCTTTAATAAGAAGATAACTAACAAAAACATACATATATCAGATTTTATAATGACGGTGCTATTTTCCAGGAAAAGATATTATAAGCATCTCACACTAAATAGATGAGTGATTAAAAAGAATGATAAATTATTTATATAAATGACACACACATCGAGTAGTATTATTTGTTTGTTTGGGTATTTTATTGAGATTAATTAAGGTGTATGAAAATTATTAAAATTAAATTAGAATTTTAGTTAATTTAATTAATTAAAATAAATATAAAAAATAGAAAATTTATATAGTTGAAGTTAAAATGAAAATGAGAATATAAGAGAAAGAGAGAATTAATAATAAGTTGGGGTCAATATGAAATAATTAAAAGATTAATATTTGATTAATATTAATGTTTGTTTAGTTGATGGTTTTTGGAGGGGAAGAGAGGAGATCACATATAATATTTTAAGTTTATTAGTTAAATAGGTTAGGTTAACAGCCATAAAAAACCTTTTGAGTCTGGTCAGTCTATTTTAATAAGTATCAGTAAGAAACTCGTCTGTTTGTACGGGTCACGTAAAGTTGGTATAAATATTAAATAAGTATTATATAGTTATGGTTAAGAAATGTATTTAAAAATATGTATGAATTAAGAGAAAAAAATCTTAAATGATAATCGTCATATAAGTATTAATTTAATTTATCAGATTATAGTAGTTATCAGAATATAGATAGAAATTATGTTGAAAATATATGAATATATGGTGTAGTAAAGTTCACACAAATACATAATTGTATCAACAATTGACTTTTTCCCATTTATGAAAAATGCAATGTATGCGAGTCCTCCCCGCCCCACACTCATGGTTTTGCAGAGTGGGGCAAAGTTTTTAGAACTTGTTTGTCCATTTATAAAAATATTTGTAACTTATTTTCATTTATAAAAATAATTATATCAATAGTTGACTTTTCTTGTTTATAAAAATATTTGTAATTTATTCCCGTTTATAAAAAATAATTGTATTAACATTAGACATTTTCCCATTTATAAAAATATTCATAACTTATTCCCGTTTATAAAAATAATTTTTTTATTGTTTATAAAACTATTTGTTACTTAGTCCCATTTATAAAAAATTATATATAGTGATGCTTAAGAAATATATATATGTAAAAGAATAAATGAAATAATTAAGTAGTCATCTACCTGTATATTCGTACGGGTCACACAATATTGTTATAAATAGTAAATAAATATAATAGAGTGATGATTAAAATTATATATATACAAACTTAGTAGTCATGGTCTGTCAGATATACATATTTTAATAGCAAAAATAAAGAAAATAATTAAATAATCATTTTCTCATACGTTGGCACAGTAGCACAATGTCATTATAAATAATAAATAAATATAATATAATATTGGTTAAAAATATATATAAAATATAAAAAATAACAAATTTATAAATTTGTGTATTCATCAATCATAGTTGTCTCATGTTTTTTTTATAAAAAATATTTGTATACTTTATTAGTATTAATATTATATTTTATCATAAAACAAAACTAATATTTTTTATCTCAATTTTTTTCTTGTATCATTTTATATATTATCATATATAATTTTTTATGATATTTGTTTTTCCTAGAAAAATATAAGACAAACTATACTTAATAGATTGTATTAATTTTTATAGAAGTAGTCCAAAAAGTTTCCAATTTTTTAAAATAATAAATTTTAATACTAAACTAACCAACTTTCTACAATAATTCACAATCTAACCATGTTTTCAAAAAAAAATTAAAGAGGAGACACTAGTTGAATTGGTGCCTCCTATATATTTTTTAAACTTTTCAATTACCTGTGAATTTTCCTGCAAATTTGATATTACATGCGGACTTACTTACGGATATTCCTACGGAATAACCTGCGGGAAAGTATTTTGCGGGTGAATCTGAAAGTAAATCTGCAGGAAAAATCAAACTTGCAGAAAAATCCGCAGGTAAATAGAAAAAAAATTGAAAAAAAATTAGGAGATGGCTAGGCGTCATCTCACTTGGTGCCTCATTTTAAAAAAAATTAATGATGCGTCATCTGAGATGGCTACTGCATTATAGCGTTTCTGAAACATGGCTATTTGCGTAAATTTCTTCGAAACATGATTTTTTGTTGTGAATAAATTTCAAAATTTTTTGTAATTACAAAACAATTCAAAAATATCATTTATATATTAATAAGTGTAAATATAATTTGCATATTTTCACTACGCTAAAAATAAGATTAGACAACACACTTTAGGCAGCGCTTCTTATCAAAAGCGCTGCTAAAAGTCCATTTCAAAAACGCGCTAATTTGGTCGCATACCTTAGACAGCGCTTTCTAAAAAAGCGCTGTCTAAGGGGGGTGAAAGTGGTTTGATAAAGTGCTGCTAAAGGAGAGTTTTAGAAAGCGCTTGCAATAAAAGCTGCAAAATGGGGTAGATATTGTAGCGCTTTGGAAAAGCGCTGCCTAAAGGGTGGGCTTACAAGGCGCTTTTTAAAAGCGCTGCCTAAAGGGTGGGCTTACGCAGTACTTTGTTGAAGCGCTGCCTAAAGGGGGGATTACGCAGCGCTTTCTACTAGAAGCGCTGGCTAAGGATGGGCTTACGCAACGCTTTTAAAAGGCGTTGTCTAAAGTCCTGTTATTAAAAAAAATAAAACACGCTCAGTATATATAGTAAGCTTATTATTTCCATAACACCGTTTTCATGCCCAACACAGTATGAACTCTTACGCAGCGCTTAAGTTCCATTTTTTTCTTTTGATTCTAAAAAAAAAAATCGATTCTATTTGTTCCACATTATTCAAGGTTCTCATCCTTCTTCCATTCAAGACCGTTTCATCATTTCTTCCATTCACAACCAAGATTCTCTTCTCCTCTAGGTATGACTTTTGATGTATTTGATAATGTTGATATATAATGTTGTATTTGGTTTAATTTATAGTATTGATAGTGTTGATTTAGTGTTGATAATGTTTCATTATGTTGTATTTTGTGTGGCATGTGGTTTTTGCATGTAAGGTGTTTGTGAAAATGTCACAATGAGTTTTTCACGTAAGGTATTTGTGTAAATGTCACAATGAGTATTGCATGTATTGATTGAGAGAAAATATGTTTCTATACAATTAATCGAGCTATAAATTTTGGTTTGTGAGTTTGTCGTAATAACACTTATAGTATTGAAATTGAAAGTACTTCACATAAAGTTGAAATTGAAATTGAAAGAACTCATATAATTGAAATTGTTTTATTAGTTTAATATTATTTTATTGGTAAAATATATGTTAGCAAGAATATACAAGATACCCCCGTTCTTACATGCGTCAAACTAAATTGCTTTATGATTTCACTTTTTTAAAAATAGTTTTAAAAAAAATATGATAAATTTTAGAGTTAGTTCTAAATATTAATTTCTAAATAATTAATATATATTTTATAAAAATAAATTTGATTTTTTTGAAATAATTAATAATAATATAATATTATATTATTATTATTATTATTATTATTATTATTTTATTATTATATTATTATATATTAAAAAGGGTAGTTATAGTATTTATATTCTAATGTAATTTTTATTCTATAGATTTTTTTTATTATAATGATATTAATTGATCATTTATATAGGTTACTTGTGAAGAGTGGAGTTTCTGAGCGTTTCCAAGAATATTACACTATGTAGTTTCAGAAGTTGTTAACTTCTCTACAGGTATTAAGCTTTTCCTATGATTTTCTATGAATATGTCTAATTGGTATTAAGCTTTTTAGTCTCTGTCCTTTTTTTAAGTATTATTTTTGTTTAACTTACTTAATAGTAAGACCATGGATAAAAAAATGGATGTCTGCCAATCAATTGTCCAAAGAGTACGAGAATGGGGTATTGGAATTTGTTAAGTTTGCTGTTGAACACGCCGAAGACGCCAATCGAATGAAATGTCCTTGCTTAAGTTGTTGTTTTATGGGTCGGGTTGACGTAGTTGGGTTGCAATCGCATTTATTGAGGCGTGGAATTGATCTAAGTTACACATGTTGGATATTCCATGGTGAGAAAAGTAACGAGAATGATGAACCAGGGGATAGTACGACATATGCTTCAGACGACAATGGCACAGATACATACGATTATGATCGAGTCGAAGAGATTGCAGAAGCACTTGAAGAAGATCTTTAAGATTGTCCCAAAATGTTTGAGAGGTTGGTAAACGATATAGAGAAATCGTTGTATAAAGGTTGCACTAAATTCACAAGACTGTATGTGGTATTAAAGTTGTACAACTTAAAGGCGGGCAATGGATGGTCGGATAAAAGTTTCAGAGTTATTAGGCATTATAAGAGATATGCTTTCGGAGGATAATGTTCTTCCTAATCGAACCTATGAGGCCAAAAAAATGTTTTGCTCTATTGGCATGAGCTATGATAAGATACATGCTTGTCCAAATGATTACATTTTGTTTTGAACTTATATGCATGGTTAAATGAGTGCCCTAAATGCGGTTTATCTCGATATAAGAAAAAATTGTCTCCAGCAAAAGTCTTATGGTCATTTCCTATAATTCCAAGATTTAGACGCATGTTTCATAGTGAAACCGATGCAAGACACTTGGCTTGGCATGAAGATGAAAGAATTATTGTTGGAAAGTATCATTATCCGGCAGATTCACCATAGTGGTCAAAAATTGGTAATGATTTTCCTGATTTTGGAGAAGAAGCAAGAAACCTTCGCTTGGCATTATCTACGGATGGAATAAATCCACATGGTCTTCGAAGTATCTCACATACCACATGGCTTGTGATTCTTATGATTTATAACCTACCTCCATGGCTATGTGTGATACGGTGGGAGAACTGACTTGAGGTTTTTGCGTTTGTATTCGCACTTGTTCGGTTTAGCAAGAGTCGCCACCGAATTTTTATTTTATCCTAAAGGAAAGGTTAAAAAGCACAGGAAAAACCTTTGAGATGTTTTCGTGGGTTCGGGGGGTAGATTATGAAAAGGGAAGGTGCTAGCACCCTTTTCATCCATGGTTATCCATGGGCTCTTAGTTACTTGTTTTAGATCACTTGCCTTGATTTTCAATTGTTTGAAATGGTGTTTGTATGTGTGTGGTTTTGAAAATGTTTTAAAAAAGATGCCTTGTCTAGGCAACCATTGTAACAATTCTTTACTCGAATGTTTTTACAAAGGTGTTTGTCTTTTTGAAAAGATGTTTCAATGTTTTTGAAAGTTGTTTTGAAAGTTGTCTTGTGGAGTGTGTTTTAAAGTAGGCAAGTGTGTTTTGCAAGTTTGATCAAGTAACTAAGAGTTTGTCTATCCTAATTTACTCAAAGATCTTTCTCATGTTTTAACCCTTTTAACAGTGTTGTTTCACCATTGTATTTGGTGAACAACCTTGTGTTAGGATGTTAACGGGACGGGCGCAGGTCATCGTATAGACCATGAAAGCAATAGTTTCAAGTGTCTTTGGCAATTTTCTTGAGGGACTATGATCATTTTGTTTAGGCAACTTCGAAAGCGTCATCGAGGGACTATGATCATTTTGTTTGTTTTTGTTTTGCCAAAGTACTTGACATGCAACATGGCCCATTTTTGAAGGCAACAAGCGGGATTACCCTAGGGGTGCAAGTGTGAATTGTGTATTGATTGTCATGCATTTGTCTTGTATTAGGTTATCTAGAGGTTGATTTTGAATCTTCGCATACAAACCCTAATTACTATACAGTATATAGAAAGCGATAAATTGCGGGAATTTAAAGTCTAAGCTATTAAAAATAAGTATCCGGGGATGGGGGTACAAATGTTTACAAATGGGGATGTGTCTTATCAGGATAGTAGTGTCCAAATATTATTTACAACCAAATTGAATCACATTATCAATGTAAAATATAACAATGTATAAGAATCAAAGAGAAATAAAAGTATGTAAGATACACATGATTATTTTACAAATGATGCAAGCTAAGTATTGTTATTTATTTTTGTGTTTTTTTTTGTTAATGTTATATAAACAAAAGGTTTAATAAAAAAAGGAAAGAAAAATGTTTAAGAAATTCTATTTTTATGTATTTTAGTTAATGTTTTTATGTATAAAAAGATTTATTAAAAGAGTTTTAAGACAAAAATCTATTAGCCTAATTAAATCTAATATTCACATATTCTTGTAAAATGTAATAAACATTAAGAAAAATTTTTGTACAAAAAATCAATATATTGTTTTTCTTAACAAAATAAATTGTATAAAAAAGATATAATGTGATAACAAAAAAAAGAGTATTAGTTTAAATAAAAAAAAGAGTTAAATGGGCTTTATGAGGCGTTTCGCCCAAAGAAAAGAAACAAACAGATTTGCAAAAGGGGGAGATGCGCCAGAATTCAGTTGGGCTTAGGCGTTTTTGTGAGGGACAGGCCCAACGCGTTTGGCAAATTTGTTCAGGGTTTGAATGTTTATTTCTCAGAAAAGGGTTTGTGTCTTTGGAACGAACGGCGCCGCTCCTCTATATTCTTCTTCGTCTTTCTTGTTCTCAAACCGGCCACTGATGTTCTTCACGCCTTAGGCCGCCAGATGCTACCATCCATCTTCCCTTCCCGCGTTCATACAAGCAGTGATAAAGAAAAGGTAGCATTTTCTTCTTCTAACCATTTTTAGGGTTTTCGGATTTTCTCTTGCATGTTATTATTTTCTACATGTTATTGATTTTCTGCGTTGTTTGTTTATGTGAGGTGTTAAAAAATAAAAGGGAGGAGTTACTACCTTTAGGGTTTCTGCTTTGGGAGGAGGCGGATAGTTTGGATAGGAGGCTTCTCCGGTGGCCGGAGGCGTGGGACTAGTGATGCTAGCTTTGTGGCCTTCCTGGTATTTGGTATCTTTAACCTTGTTTAATGATAATAGTTGCAATCTGAAAACCCTAGGATAACTTCTTTTCCTCTTCTGATTGCTTGCCTCAGTGTTGCTTTCTTCTGAGTTTTTTTTGTGCTTCTGAGATGCTTTCACAATCTTCCTCTCTTTGGGCTTATCTGAATACTTGCCTCTGAATGTTTATTTGATGATGTTCTTTGATGAACTTTGCTTATGAATTTCCCTCTCTTTGGCTTGCTTCTCGATGATGAGCTTTTGCTCTGAGAGTATGTTTGGATATGTTTGATTCTGACTTTTTCTTCTCTTGATGATGTGGACTTCCAATGATGGTTATGAGTTCTGAGATTTGGATTTGTTTAGCCTATGAGGAAGCTAGTTCTGAGGCATTTTGTTGTTGTTTGGATATTGGATGATGGTTGATGATTCTGAGGGTGGTTGTTGGTTTGGTAGTGAAACAAGTTTTGACAGGCTTGCCTTTTTTAGGCTTGCTTCTGGTTTTTAGCAGGTTTGGAGTTTTGTTTTGTTGAATCTTTTCGGGTTCAGGCTTGAAGTCCTTATGCAGGTTTGAAGTTTGTTTTTGAAGTAGGCAAGCTTGGAGGTTTAGTAACTGGTATTATGCAGGTTGATATGCTTGTTTGTTTACAAGTTTGAAGCAGGCCTGTGGTTTGAAACAGGTTTACTGTGCTTTGAGGCTTGTGGTTTGAAACAGGTTTACTGTGTTTTTGAGTTTGTTGTTTGAAGGCAGGTTAGCAGGCTTCAGGCTTGTGTTTTAGCTTTTGCAATGTTACAGTTTGTGGTATCTCTTGTGTATTCTGCCTCCTTCTCAACTGAGATCTTTGTTATATTTATTTGTCTTTAAGTCTGCCCACTGTAAGAGCCTTCTACTTCTCTCTCTCTTTCTCTCTCCACAGCAAAGTATATTTAATTACTTAGACTGTCCTTTTCTGAAAAGGTTTTTGGCTGGGAAAAGATGATAAATGTATCTTTACAAGCTTGCTTGCATTTTGTCTTTCCTCTGCATCTTTCCAGATTTCCTGCATTTGCTTTTTGTGTACTTGTTGACAGCTTTATGACAGTTCTTTTGGGCAGTTCTGCACTTGTGACTTAGTTTGCCTCTTTGACAATTTGGTTTGCCTAGTTTGATAGTGTAATTCAGTTTGGATTTTTGCAGCTTGGTTGATATTTTTGTTGACACTTTGCAATTTGAATTTATGCAGCTTTGTGCATTTTGCAAAATAATTCATATGCTTGCAAATAAATTGCTTTCCTCTTTGTGAACCAAGAAGAGACATCTTCTTGCGATTTGCAGAGAGGACGAATAAACTGATTCCGGCCAAAACCTTTAATGATGAGTTTCTGATTAACTGTCTGAAAATGCCTTTAATTTATCTGTATTGACTTCTTCCTTTTTTGTCTTTGCAGATAAATATCAGTCGAGCAATGGGGAGCAGCAGTAGAAGATGAAGACTTAAGATAGATTTAATTTATTTTTAATCATTGTAATAAATATCATTGTAACACTGTAAATAAATTTACTGTATCAAATAAACATTTGTAACAACAATTGAAAATGAATAAAAAAAAACTGTCAGTTAATTCTTTAATTCTTCTGCATTTATTTATTTAATTACTTAAATTTCTTGAATTATAATAATTGGAAATTATCCAATAATTTTAACTTAGAAATTATAAATAATCAATAAACGTTCGGCGTTCCGAATAACCAAAAGCATTGCACAGTTAAACAAACAAACGTCCATATGTCCTTTATCTCACTGATCAAACTTAAACTTCAAACTTTCAATCAGAAGCCTCAACCCATGTCCCAGAGTCAATTGAAAAGAACTGCAGAATTAATTCCTTCTGAGAATGCGCGCGTAAACCCTAATTCTTGATTTATTGTCAAAGAAACGTCCGCCTGATCAAACCCTGAGCCAAACTCAACCAAACCCTAACAATCTGCTTGAACTGATTCAAAATCAATGGAAACCCTAATTTTGTCTGACTGATGAGAAAAGTCTGTTTGACCGATTCTTAAGCCAATCTGAAAAATCAGGAAAAGCCCGAAGCTGTGATTTCTTGTAAAAAAGAGGAGGGCAAATTTTGGGGTACAACACTATGTATGAAGCGTAAGTACATGATGTTATCTATGTTAGTTTCTGGGCCTAAACAACCAGGGAATGACATAGACGTATACTTGACACCTTTGATCGAAGATTTAAAGATTTTGTGGGAGAACGATGTGGAGGTTTATGATGGATATAGAAAACAAAGTTTAAATTTGAGGGCGATGTTGTTTGGCATAATTAATGATTTTTCTAGCATATGGGAATCTATCAGGGTATATCATTAAAGGTCAAAAAGCGTGTCATGTTTATGAAGATGGAACCGATACGATGTGATTGGACCTTTGTCAGAAGAATGTCTTTCTCAGTCATCGTAGATTCTTAAATTATAACCATCATTACGTGGGTGGAGAAAAGCATTCAATAGAGACACCAGACAACGTAAAGCTTCACCTGCATTGTCAGGTGATCAAATTTTTGAAAAGGTGAAAGATGTGTGTACTCAGTTTGGCAAGCCTTTTGCACATACGGTTGTCAAAGGTGGGTGGAAGAAGAGGTAGATTTTTTTAAAATGGCCATATTGGAAGTCTTTGTATGTTAGACATTTTCTCGATGTTATGCATATTGAAAAAAAATGTATTTGAAAGTGTTATTGGTACGTTACTTAATATAAAGGAAAGTCTAAGGATGGCCTTAAAGCAAGGGAGGAGATGGTAAATATGAGAATAAGAATTGAATTAGAACCCGTGAAGAAAGGAAGACGAACATATCTACCACCTGTTGCCCATACTTTATCTAGAAAGGAGAAAAAACTATTGTGTAAGTTTCTAAGTGAAGTTAAAGTTCCTGAAGGATACTCTTCAGATATCAAAAGACTTGTGTATATGAATGACCTCGAGTTAAAGAGTTTAAAGACACATGATTGCCATGTCATAATGGAATAGTTTCTACCAATAAGTATACGTTCTATTTTTCCAGAAAAGTAAGAAGTGCAATAACTAAATTGTGTTTTTTCTTTAGCTCAATTTGTAGTAAGGTGATCGATCTAAGATCTTACCGACATTGCAAAAAGAAACAGTTATTACTTTGTGTGAGATTGAAATGTTTTTTACTCCCTCATTTTTTGACATAATGGTACATCTATTTGTTAATCTAGTAAAAGAGACACAGTTGTGTGGACCAGCTTATATGAGATGGATGTACCCTTCTGAACGTTATATGAAAATATTAAAAGGGTACGTGAAAAACTAAATTCGTCTAGAGGGTTGTATTGTTGAATGATACATTGTTGAAGAAGCGGTTGAGTTTTGTACTGAATATTTGTCCAATGTGAAATCCATTGGACTCCCCAAATCTCATATTTTTGAAAAAAAAGAAGGTAAAAAATTAATTGGAAATAAAATTGTGACAACATCTAGGGATGAACGGGATCAAGTGCATTTGTATGTTCTACACAATGACAATGAGGTTGAGTCGTATGTTGAAATGCACAAGGATGTACTTCGAGGTGAGAATCAGAATAGAAATGAAAATTGGATAGTACGAGAGCACAATCAAAGTTTTATACAATGGTTTAAGGATCATATTTATTCAAACTTTTATTCAGATCCCGCTTCAATAACAGAAAGGTTGAGATGTTTGGAATATGGTCCAAGTTTGCATGTGTTTTCTCATAGCGCATACGCAATTAATGGATACACATTTTATACCAAAGAACAAGATGATAGAAGTACTATGCAAAATAGTGGTGTCACCGTGGTAGCTGAAGCAATGCACATTTCAAGTATGAAAGACTTAAACCCCAAATATGAAAGGTGTCACCGTGGTAGCTGAAGCAATGCACATTTCAAGTATGAAAGACTTAAACCCCAAATATGAAAATCTGTCATATTTTGGGGTTATCGATCACATTTGGGTGTTTGATTACGAGAAGTTTCAGATTCCTATATTTGGTTCCAAGTGGGTACATAATAGTGGCATACGAATAGACAAGTCAGGATTTTTGCAAGTGGATCTTAATAGGATGGGGTACAAAGATGAGCCTTTTATTATAGCCTCTCAAGCTAAACAAGTGTTCTATGTCACTGACTCGAAGAGTACGAAATGGTCTATAGTGCTTTTATCTAACAAAGTGGTTGATGATAAAAGTGTAGATCAAGGTGATATTGATGTCGAGAATGAGTCGTATATTAGAAACGATCGAGATGAGAATATTATAGCGGATTAATTATATATCAGAAATGATCATAATGAAGGAATTTGGATTAATCCATCCGTCCACGTTCTTAAGAGACAAGTAATTCACAATCCAACCAAGAAAAGAAATAGATGTTAGAGAAAGAGGTAATATAGTAAAATGTTATATATTCCATCGTTCAATAAACTTATATATTTGTCATTTTATATACTCAATTGATTATGCAATTAGATATTTGGAATTATATATTTGTAATTATATATTTGTCATTAGATACTTATTGTGATACGGGGGCAGAACCGACTGTTTTTTAGGAAAAATGCTGGTTTGCATTTTGCGTTTGTGTTTGCAAAATGTCGCGGTAAGCAAGAGTCGCCACTAGCTTTTATTTTATCCAACTGGAAAGGAAAAAAGCATAGAAACATTCCTTTTTCAAGATATTCTGAGTACGGGGGGTAGATTATAGAAAGGGAAGGTGTTAGAACCCTTTCTATCCGTAGTTTTCTATGGGCTCTTAGGTACTTGCTCATCATTTAAAAATTGCTTTCGCGTTTGTGTGATTTGAAAAGTTTTTGTTTTACTTCGATTTAACCCTTGCTTCTGTCTTCAAGAGTGTTACAAAGTCGTTTTGAAAACTTTGTTTGAAAGAGAGTGTTTGGTGTGAAAAAGTTTGTTTTGAGCAAGTACCTACTAGCATCTACCTACTCGAAAAAAGAATGTTTCTGTTCTTGTTTCCTTTAGACAGCGCCATCCTACTATTAGTGAGTAGGTAGCACTGTCGTTGGAGTTGTAAGGGTCAATTCGAAAGGGAAGTACGACCACTAAAGAAATGTTGGGACGTCTTAGTAATAACTCTAATGTCTTAAGATCATATTCGAGGCAACATTTCCGAGGCAACCTTTTCGAGGCGACATTTCCGAGTGGGACATTTGATCTTTGTTTAAACAAAAGAGAGACCACTAAAATACCCTATACTTAATGATCGTTTACCGAAGGCAACCGAAGTGAGAGTATACCCTAGGAGTGCGCATGTGCGAGTGATTCAATTTCAAGTTATTATCTTTGCGCATTTAGGGTTTGCTAACTGTTTTAAAATTAACATACATTCTTGTCATGCAACCCTATTATCATACATCTAATAGTTAATATTTGCAGAAATTAAAATGCGAAAAGTAAAGCTACGTTATTACAAGGCTTCGGGTGGGGATTAATTACATAGCCAAAAACCCGTCAAAATGATAAATAAACGAAAAAAGAAAGGTCCTAATTAATCTATTACATCCCATGAGCAATTACATCAATATGGTAAAAATAAGTAAACGCGCGATGAATCGAGGATGAATAAAATTAGGGTTTTGACCCTGTCTAACCATAATTAAAAGAAAAGTTTATTTTTGGTTGTTTTTTATATTTGAGAAAATAAGGTTTTAAATTAAATATGTACAAACCTAATTTACTAATTAATTTAAATTAAGAAAAGTAATTACATTTGACCTATTTTTGTATTTTGTTATTTTTGAGAGAAAAAAGAATTAAATCAAACAAAACCCTAATTTCTAATTTGTTTTAATTTATTTACAAAAACAAATTAAAGTTATCCTAAAATTAAAATAGACTAATTAAATTAATTTTTGATTAAAAAATAAAACCTAAATCTAATTTGATCAGAAATTGATTTTATGATTTTTGATAAAAAAAAGAGTTAATTTTTGTGTTAGTAAAATAATGAAATAAATTAAATAAAGAAAATATAAAAGAAAAGAAAAAGAAAATGGGCCTGACAATCAGCAAATTGGAGGGGTTCCATTAGCAATTTTCTGGGCCCAAGAACCTTGGTCCATGTTGACCTCTATGCTTCCATGCTGTACGTTGACCAAGGTGCACTGTGGTCCTTCAATGATGGCCTTCAGATCTGGCCTTCTGGAGATCCAATGGTTGAATCCCGAGGGCACATGGGAGGCCTCATGATGTGTGGGATATAGGATCTGTGAGGAACATTTAAGAAAAATTGCAAATGTTTGGAGGCAGGGGTCGAATCCCTGACCTAATGCCTGCAACGCCTTAGCGCCTCCTTGGCTACCACTGAGCCACTTGATTCAATTGAGTACATATTTTGAACTTTGGAGATGAAGATGAATTGCAGGGAATTTCATCCTCTTCAAAATAAGCTTTGGATGGGTCATCCTTGATAAAGTATGAGAAATTTATGCTTGGTCAAAGTTGAGTTGACTTTTCCTACAAAACCCTAATTTAGCAACTTTTGGGTTTTGATGAATTGGGAGCAATCCTTGATGAATCATGATCAACCCTTGATAAAATGATGAATAATACTTCAAAATGAGAATGTTGACCAAAAATATTGAAATTTGACTGTATGTGGGCCACAGTTGACTTTTACCCTAGCACAATCGATTTTCAGGCCTTTGAGCAATTGACTGAGCAAACTTCCTCTACAAGGCTTGAAACTTGACATGGATGATCTTGAGAACATATTAGGACAATGGTGAGCATTTGAGACCTCTTGGACTCAAGTATCTTTATGCAACATGAAACCCTAATTTGAGTTTGATTGTCTTAGGAGAGAGTTTGTCTGGTCAACTCTTGGACTTCCTTGAGCAATTTGAAGTCCTCCCTTGAAATGTATTGAGAAATATGGGAGGGAAAATTTTGGGGTACAACAGCTGCCCCTGTTCAATCTTCTTAAACCTGAGGATGTAGATTGGCTTTCCTTCCTTTCGTGATCTGAAGGCTGAAGATGATTGGACACTAGAGTGCCCAAGAAATTTGCACTCGCATGAAGTGGTACTTGTCTTGTGATGTTGGGAATGGGCTTATAGATGCCTGTTGTACCCCAAAATTTGCCCTCCCATATTTCTCAAAATATTTCAAGAAAATTCACAAGTCCAACCCGGCGCGTTATATTCAGGTGTTCTTTCGCCAAGATATCTCTGACAACGTATTTTCAAATTCAGGTTCGGCTCAAGAGTCAATTCTTTAAAGAAGGTATCCGAATGTGTGAGTTTTCTTGAAGAAATATAGTGAAAAAGTGTGCTGAAAGTGCAGTTTTTACGCGCTAAAAAATTCATAACTTGAAGATCGTGACTCATTTTGAACCCATTCCAGTGGCCAAAATTCCGTCTTGACATTATCTACGTTTTCATCTCTCACGGCTGGAAGCCAATTTCGATCAGAAGGTCTTCAAAAATGTGGATTTATCAAGTATTTTCGTGCAGAAAATTTGTGACAGAAGTTTATTTGCGTCATGTTCAGAAAATCATAACTTGGTCGATTTTCATCGTATCGAGCTGGTTCTGGCGCCAAAATTTCACAAATTGAGTTGGCTACATTTTCACAGAAGGTATTGAGTTCAAACGGTATTCAAAAGGCCTTCGTGTTTTGCTCAGAGTGCGTGACACGTTGAAAATCCTGAATGCTGAATATTATTTCATCTGAGCCGAAACTTCGAAAATTCATAACTCGGTCAATTTTTATCGGATTGGACTCATATTTTTACACAAGGTCACTGACTCATAGATCTACAACTTTGCTTCAAAAGTCGAGACCAAATTATGCACCGATCAATACCAGTTTTTTATTGAAGAACGTGTCAGAGTCGACACTGAAGCCCAAAATAAGTTTGTCTGAGCTGAAACTTCAAAAATTCATAACTAATTCACCGTTTATCCGATTGAGTCGATTTTCGGACAGGAGTTAGTTCTCGATGTCGGCTACATTTTGTTTTCACATTTCAACTTCAAAAAATGCACTTAAGTCCCTGCAATTTAGCCTGGAAAGTGACGAATTCAAGTGAATATTGGAGGCCCAATTGCACATTCAAAGCCCATTTGCTTTACTCTAATTTTCATTATATAATCACCTTCTTTTCACACAAACCGAAAAAGAGGAAAAAAAAAAGGGAGGAGAAAAAGAGAGAAAAAACCTTGCCACAACACTGTTAGAATATCAAACTCTTTCAATAACCCTAAAACCTTGAAATCCTTATTACAAATCCCTCTCTCACTACAAACAAGCCATCACAGTTACCAACCAACACCTCACTACTTCTTCAGTAAGGATAAGGCTGGTCTGATCTCCATGATCCTAATTTTCCAGTAAGGCATAAAAGTATTCCGGTCACTAATTTTCCAGTAAGGGTAAGATTGATTTGATCTCCATGATCAAAAGGGTATAATCATTCATACATGTCATATTGTGCCTAAACATTAAATTTCTTCATATATTGGCTTTATTTGCATTTTATGATTTTATTTAATGTGTTCGTGAGATTCAACACTGCAGATTTAGATAGGATCCCATGCAGGTTCATTAAGGAACATTGAGGCCAAAAGCCAAAAGCCAAATGGCCAGAACAGAACATTTTACACATGACACCAATACGTGGCGAGACAGACATCCTGAGAAGATTAAGGAACGTTGAGGCCAGAACACAAATGACCAAAAACCAAAAGCCAAAAGCCAAATGGCCAAAGTAGAACAACTTATGCATGAAACTCAATCCAATGGCCAAAGAATGCAGACCACGGTACTCAGGAGTCAATACTTCAAAAAAACCTCCCCTTGGGCCAGACACCCCCTATGGTTTGCTCAATTTTTAATTTTTATTTGTTTTTCCTTTTTATTCTTTTAATTGTTTTTTAATTGTTTTCTTTTAATTCCATAAAATAATTTTCATAATAAATATAAAATACAGAAAAATCAAAAAAATGTTTATTTTATTAATATTAATTTTACTATTATTATTTTTGTAAATAAACTTTAAACAATTAATTAGATTAATTTAGGTTTCAAAACTTTAATATTTTTCTTAATAAATTAAATATGTAGAAATTAGGGTTTTTAACTTTTTCATCATTTTTTTTAATAAATAATTTTCTCATCATTATTATTATTATTAACTACTAATTTATTTTGTAAATAAACATGTACATAAATTCTTTAGTAAATTAAGTTAAACTTTAACATTTTTCTCAAATAATTAAAAATAACTTAGAATTAGGGTTTCTTTTAATTTTAATTTTAATTTTCTTATTTCATAAATACAAAAAAACCTGAAAAACACTTTTTTTATTTCAATAAATAATTAATTAATTTTTAATTTCAATTTAACTTCAAAAGGGTCCAACGCCCTCGTTTTCAATTTTAATTCAATTCGCACATTTTATTTATTCCTTCTTTTAAATATTGATGTAATTCTCCCAAAGCCGTGTAAATATTTATCTTTCGCACTTTACTTTATTTCTTTATTTTATGTCAAATCGGGTCCTGGATATAATTTGGCGATGTGGACCCGCGCCTTTGTAATAGCTTAGGAACTTTACATTTCCCGCACTTTTTTTAACTGTTAATAAATGCATGCAAGAATGAATGAATAAAAATAAAAACAAACGCATAGATCACTTTGACATGAACAAGATAAATGCAAATGAACATGACACACAAATCACACACCATCCCTAGGGTACACCTCACTGTTGCCTTGCCTCGAAAGGTGATCGTCGAGTAGAGGATGTCTTAGTAAGTCCTCATGATCCGGGAACCTGGCATGAGGGTAGCTTCTAAGGTGTCTTCCCATTGCTCTGGTGATCACCATGTCCCGAACCCTCGAATTGACCCGAACACCTCCAACGGTGGTGCTACCTACCTCTCAATGGTGGGATGGCACTACTTTAAAGGACATCTACACAGACGAATTCCTTAGGGTAGGTAGACGACTCTAGATACTTGCTCTAATTTCAAAAACAAATCAAAAATACTTTTCACACCGACACCTTTTCAAAAAAAGCTTTCGAAAGCAATTTTTCAAACACTCTTGAGGACCGATACAAGAGTCGAACTGGAATTTTCAAAGAAACTTTTTTAAAACCCACATTGAAAAGCAAACAAACCATTTTTGAAAACACAAATGAGCAAGTATCTAAGAGCCCATGGATAACCATGGATAGAAAGGGTGCTAACACCTTCCCTTTCTATAATCTACCTCCCGAACCGAGAGCAATCTCTATAAGGAATTTTTCTGTGCTTTTGTCCTTTCCATTTCGAGAAAATAAAAGACGGTGGCGACTCTTGCTTCCGCGACATTTTCGCGAACCAGCGTTAAACAGTCAGTTCCAGATCCACCGATCACAATGCCATTTGGAGATTGATGTTTGGAGATGGGCTTAAAGATGCCATCTGAAGGAGTGTCGATCGCATAAGAGATTCCTTTGCGAGAACTTGTATACCTGTTGTTGAGGAGGGTTCCGCTGGGGAATGATGTTCTTTGTCTTGGTAAAAGTTGAATTTTAGGAGCTTCGGTCGTCCGTTATTCTACTGGGGAATTGTCTCTTAGTCGAAGAGGTGAAAATGAACTATTATCTGGTCGTGATCCAGACTTCATAGTGATAAGATCGACTGCTATCTGGTCGTGCTCCAGGTTTTACAGTGACTTACTGGGGAGATGAGATTAAATTTGCTATCTGATCATAATCCAGGCTTTGCAATTTCTTAATTCTTATCTGGTCGTAATCCAGGCTTTAGAAGGAATTCATTTGTTATCCAGTCGCATCCGGACTTTAACTTGAATTTAGGGCACACTAATATCCGGTCGACTCCGAGCTTCTTAGTAATTATCCAGGTAGAACTGCTATATGGTCGAAATCCAAGTTTCGCAGTGTCTTGCACCGTTATCTGGTCGTAATCTAGGCTTCACGATGTTTCATACCATTATCTGGTCGAATCCAGGCTTCATGGTGTCCTGTACTGCTATTTGGTCGATTCCAGGCTTCACAATAACTTACTTCTTATCTGGTCGAAATCCAGGCTTCGGAAGAAATCAAGTGGTTACCCAGTCACATCCGGGATTCCATTTGATTTTAAGGCCTACTAATATCCGGTAGACTTCGGGCTTCTTAGTAATTGGCCGGGTAAACTACTATTTGGTTGAAATCCAAGCTTCGCAGTGTCCCTTACTGTTATCTGGTCGTAATCCCAGGCTTCAGAGTCTTTTACCGCTATCTGGTCGTAATCCAGGCTTCACGATGTTTCATACCATTATCTGGTCGAATCTAGGCTTTATGGTGTCCTGTATTGCTATCTGGTCGATTCCAGGCTTCACAATACCTTACTTCTTATCTAGTCAAAATCCAGGCTTCAGAAGAAATCAAGTGGTTATCCAGTCGCATACGGGCTTCCATTTGATTTTAAGGCCTACTAATATCCGGTTGACTCCGGAATTCTTAGTAATTGACCGGGTAAACTACTATTTGGTCAAAATCCAAGCTTTAGTGTCCCTTACTGTTATCTGGTCATAATCCCAGGCTTCAGTGTTCTTTTATCGCTATCTAGTCATAATCCAGGCTTCACGGTGTATTATACCATTATCTGGTCGAATCCAGGCTTCATGGTGTCCTGTACTGCTATCTGGTCGAATCCAGGCTTTACAATACCTCACTTCTTATCTGGTCGAAATCCAGGCTTCAGAAGAAATCAAGTGGTTATCCAGTCACATCCGGGCTTCCATCTGATTTTAAGGCCTACTAATATCCGGGCGACTTCGGGCTTCATAGTAATTGGCCGGGTAAACTGCTATTTGGTCTAAATCCAAGCTTCACAGTGTCCCTTACTGTTATCTGGTCGTAGTCCCAGGCTTCATAATGTCTTTTACCGCTATTTGGTCGTAATCCAGGTTTCACGATGTCTTATACCATTATCTGGTTGAATCCAGGCTTCATGGTGTTCGGAGGAATCAAGATATTATCCGGTCGAATCCGGGCTTCATAACTTGCATTAAAGATATACCACTATCTGGTCGACTCTATGCTTCGTAGTATTCTTGGCTGCTATCTGGTTGTAATCCATGCTTCACAATGTCTTATACCATTATCTGGTCGAGTCCAGGCTTCATGGTGTCTTGTATCGCTATCTGGTCGTAATCCAAGCTTCATAATAATTGGTTAAGCTGATATTCGGTCGATTTCTGGGCTTCATGGCTTGTGTTTATGATATACCACTATCTGGTCGATTCCAGGCTTCATGGTGTCTTTGTATTGTTATCTGGTCGTAATCCAGGCTTCATAATAACTTGTATTGCTATCTGGTCATTCTCCAGGCTTCACAATAACTTGCTGGGGATTAAACTATTATCCGGTTGAATCTGGGCTTCATAGCTTGTTTACATGATACCAGTATCTGGTCGAGTCCAGGCTTCACGGTATTCTAATACTATTATCCGGTCGTTCTCTGGGCTTCACAATATGATGGAGAAATCAAGATACCATCCAGTCGTACTCGGGCTTCATAGCTTGAACTTGGTGAGAATTTGATTATATCTTTTCCTAAAAGGTGAAGGGTTAGTCGCATGTCATGTCATGATGTATGAAATGCATTGAGCAATGATTTGCTCAAAATAAATGAGATTGTACGGTATGATGCTTATGTGCATGTCATGATGTATGGATGTGGAATGCTTTTATGATGTTCTCTATCTAGGGAAAATAAATCCTGGACTGCTGCTTGGAGAATATAAAGAGTTTCGCTTACTGGGGATAACGACCGAAGATGATTTGAGAATAACTTGGCAAAAGAATAATTCTGCTGGAGAATAAACTGGTGAGAGAATGACTCTATGGGGAAGAGATACTTTGTCAGAAGATCTGCTGATTTGGAGAAATAACCTTGGCTGGGGATGAATTTACGTTGCTGGCGATAATGAATTCTGTTGAAGATTGAATTTTTTCTTGTGAGAGAAATAAACTCTGCTTGGGGAAAAACTTACCGACTCACTCGCGATTGTGAACCTCAGCCGGGGAGAGTTGTGTCATGTTCGAGAAATCTAACATCACTGTCTTTGGATACTTTTTACTCTGTGGGGAGTGTAGATGTTACTGGGACGCATGCTGAGGATATGACAATGACTTTGCATCGAGACTTTTCAGCCCCTGTATCTGCCGGAGAAAGTGCCTGCGGAGGCCTTATGGATTGAGTGTTATCCCAACTTATGAGGTGCTTGGTAACTTTCGATCGAAATGATGAGTCTTCTTCTGGTAGGCAAGTGACGAGATGATGGGACATAGTCGTACGCTTTAATCCCTAACTTTTTCCTGGACTGTCTTTTCAGATTTTCAGTCCACCGGGATACCCTTTTTTGCCCAAGCCGCCTTTTCAGGTTTTCGGCTTGCCGGGTGTACATATCCTTTTTTTCTTTTATCCCTAATTTTTTCCCGAACCCTTTTTGGTTCGCCGAGATGCCCTTATTTTTGCCTAGGCCAGTCAACCTAGCGGGTCTTTGTTCATGCGCAGTATTTTCTGACTATGTCCACGCTCTCAGGGTGTAGGGAGTTGTCACTGTCGGTAGTGTTGTGTTACCATACTACCAGAAGATGTTCATTTGATCATACAAGATTCGTTGCTGTAATTCATGTCCAATGCCCCAAGTGATTCAGATGAAGATCTGCCCCTGGCTATTTGGCATCTTTGCGAGATTCCTTGAATCTTGACTTGACTGCCCTAGATGATGGACAATGATCATGTCGCGCCCCTTAGATGGAAGTGTTTTTTCCACTTGAGGTGATCCTTTTTATTGAGAAGGTTTTTGTTCACTAGATATTCGTCATGCGAAATTCTCTGCTGTTGAACAAATAGTCATATGCAAACAATTTTATTTTAAGAATGCAAAGCTTATGTCTGTCTTGAAGTTTGAAAATTCATTTTTTAGTAAAACAATTTTTTTTTGTAAAAGTGTGATGTCAACTCAGGATTTATGGAAAACCTTATAGGAGTCAGGATACCTTTTGTAATAGTATGCTTTCGAACTAACCCATGCTTTAGCTAGGACTTTTAAGGGTTATAACATGGCCTGGTTCACGGTTCAAGAAAAAAAGGATAAAGGCTCAAAGTTTATTTGTACCCACCCGTTCTTCGTGATGTTCTTAGGTCCTATGCTCAGTTAATTGCGTGTTTAGAATTCGTTTGAGTCTTTGCTCTGATATTCCAGTGATGGTTCAGATACTGACAGTTTACTTGAAAAAGGCAGTCATTTTGTAATCTTTTTTTTTTGCCGAGGATTTGTAGTAACCTCTTTTTTTTTGGTTTTACTATCCCTATTTTTTTGCCTGAACTGTTTCTTTTATGATTACAGTCAGTGGGATGCCCTAGTTTTTTTTCTTAAGTCTCCTTCATAGGTTTTGACTTAATGGGCTTTTATTTCGAGAGATAATGACTGCCTGCTTGGATGATTATGCGAAACCATCACCGCCCTTTATTTTGGAAGGACGTCTTTGATGCCATTCATTGTGCACCTGGATTAACTGAGAAAACTACCCTGCCCCAGGTTGTGATTAAGGGTTTTAATTTGTGTGAAATGAAAAACTCTTACTTCTTTGGCTCAAAGGGGTTGACTAGGGATTATCTTCCTTATAACTCCACTATTTAGGATTTGAAACAACGCCTGTACATCGTCAGTGGGGTCTGTTCAAAAGCATACTGTAGAGATTTTGATATCATTTTCGTCATCCTCCCTCTAAAGGCTCAGAGCTTTTGTTCGAGAGTTGAATATCACAAAAAGGAAAGCAATTTAAATATAGTGAATAGGAATGAATTGATTCAGAACAGACATATGAAATGCATTGATAAAGTAACAGAGTTTGACATGAATAGATGTTTGAACAATTAAAAGAAAATTGAAAATTGAAAATTCTAATGAACAAAAGCCTCTCTTGTCAGAACTTGTCACTTCAAATGGTGAGCCTTGGAGGATTGACAAAAACATTCCAGTTGACCATCTTGTGTGAATTCCAATGCTCCTTCATCAATCAGGTCTTGAATTTTGTATTTCAACCTCTAACAGTCGTCAGTATCATGCCCCAAACTGTTAGAGTGATATGCACACCTTGCATCAGGATTGTAGTTAGGGGAAGAAGTCTTGGGGTTCGGATGATGTCCTATCAACGTAACCAGATTCATCCTCAACATGTGTTGTAAAGCTTGAGACAGCGGCATGTTGAGTTTGGTAAACTGCCTCTTGGGTGTATCTGGATTACTCTGATTAACCCGTTGTTTTTGGTGAGGTTGTTGTTGGACCCGTGAGGTAGTAGAAAGTTGGAAAGGTCCACTCAAACCAAACTCTTGTCTTCTTAGAGGTTGATCAATGACTTGGTCCCCGACCTCGACTGTTTGCTTCATACTGTTGTATCCGTCTTGATGAAGTTGGTTGATAATGGTTCTTAGCTCTTCTTGTCTCCGGGCTAGGCCTTGGATAAGAGGCATCTGCCCCAGCATCTGGGTTCTCATTGCACCTACCTCAGCTTGCAGTTGTTCCATCCGTTCGTCCTTATTGTCTTCAGGACTTTTCTTGACCAAATTCCCAACGAGGAGTGTTTTCAACTCTTCCTGCCCCTTGGATAGGTTTAGGAATATGTCCCTGAACTGAGCTTCTTGAGTTTGAAGATCTCTGTTGTCTTGTTTGAGAGCCATTATTGAAATAAACAGCGAGAACATGAGAGACCTGTACTGGAAGCCCTATTATGTATGATATATGTATGCAATGTTTTCAAGGATCTCGTGGGGTAAACAAGAAACTGTTAGAATTTGATTGCAGCTTGATTGAATAAACTTCGTGTCATTGAGAGCCCTTCTTCAAGAGTCAAGCTCACCATATCGAGTGGGTCATAGCCACTGGCTAGAGGAAAATAAATCCCCTTGCCCCTTGCTAGACATCTGATTTACCATAACCTGCATCACAAACCCTTGAGATCCTTGAAATGGTTAAGGAAACGTTAAGGAATGATGTTATAATGTGTATGCTATGCGTTTAAGCAAAAGTGCAAGGTGATGTAAGCAAGTAAACTCGACAAGAAATCCAAGTTACTGGATAAGGACTGTAAACAAAACCTGCAAGGAACTCATGTTGTCAGATAATAAAAATGTGCAAGTAGTTCAAGTTGAAAGCACACAAGTCACACAAACAGCCTTAGGTTTAGGCTTGCATGAGGTCAAAGGTAATACACTCTTGAAGTTAAGTTGGTTCAACCTGTCCTAGAAAAAGTAATCGGGTTCTAGAGGTTCTCAATATCACTGACCATCCTCCATCGGTCATGGTTTCAGCTCACGCAATCTTTTCTTACGGCCAAAACTATCTCGAGAGTATGGTCTCAATGAGTGTAGCATCGAGTATCAACCAGTTCCTAGCTTTACACTGAGACCGGCTATCTCACTACTTCCTATGACCAAGTTGGTCAATTATAGGTTCTAAGGTCAGTTGATGCTTAACGACACACATAGCAGCCCCGTATTCTCCTCGTTTCTCCACAAGGGATACCGGTACCAACTAATGTGCCACATCAATGTAGCTACTGCTTCAACCGTATCGGTCTATGCCGTACAGTTCCCATGCAAATTTATTGCTACTTACCTATAAGGTGTCCCCTAGATCCGGGTTAGGATCTATAGTAACTCCAATACAAAGCCCTCAAAAGTAAAGCAATCAAATCAAACAATAGAAGCAATATGATGAACTAATCCTAAGGTATACCCCAATTATTTATCCCCAGCAGAGTCGCCAGTTCCGGCGATACGGTGGCAGAACCGGAATGTTTTGGAAAATGGTGGTTTGGGTTTTGCGTTTGTGTTTGCAAAATGTCGCGGTAAGCAAGAGTCGCCACTGACTTTTATTTTATCCAACTGGAAAGGAAAAAAGCACAGAAAAAGTCCTTTTTCGAGATATTCTGAGTACGGGGGGTAGATTATAGAAAGGGAAGGTGTTAGCACCCTTTCTATCCGTAGTTTTCTACGGGCTCTTAGGTACTTGCTCATCATTTAAAAATTGCTTCCGTGTTTGTGTAATTTGAAAAGTTTTTGTTTTACTTTGATTTAACCCTTGCTTCTGTCTTCAAGAGTGTTACGAAGTCGTTTTGAAAACTTTGTTTGAAAGAGAGTGTTTGGTGTGAAAAAGTTTGTTTTGAGAAAGTACCTACTAGCATCTACCTACTCGAAAAAAGAATGTTTATGTTCTTGTTTCCTTTAGACAGCGCCATCCTACTATTAGTGAGTAGGTAGCACTGTCGTTGGAGTTGTAAGGGTCAATTCGAAAGGGACGTACGACCACTAAAGCAATGTTGGGACGTCTTAGTAATAACTCTAATGTCTTAAGATCATATTCGAGGTAACATTTCCGAGGCAACCTTTCCGAGGCGACATTTCCGAGCGGGACATTTGATCTTTGTTTAGACAAAAGAGCGACCACTAAAATACCCTATACTTAATTATCGTTTACCGAAGGCAACCGAAGTGGGAGTATACCCTAGGAGTGCGCATGTGCGAGTGATTCAATTTCAAGTTATTATCTTTGCGCATTTAGGGTTTGCTAACTGTTTTAAAATTAACATACATTCTTGTCATGCAACCCTATTATCATACATCTAACAGTTAATATTTGTAGAAATTAAAATGTGGAAAGTAAAGCTACGCTATTACAAGGCTTCGGGTGGGGATTAATTACATAGCCAAAAACCCGTCAAAACGATAAATAAACGAAAAAAGAAAGATCCTAATTAATCTATTACATCCCATGAGCAATTACATCAATATGGTAAAAATAAGTAAATGCGCGATGAATCGAGGACGAATAAAATTAGGGTTTTGACCCTGTCTAACCCTAATTAAAAGAAAAGTTTATTTTTGGTTGTTTTTGATATTTGAAAAAATAAGGTTTTAAATTAAATATGTACAAACCTAATTTACTAATTAATTTAAATTAAGAAAATTAATTACATTTGACCTATTTTTCTATTTTGTTATTTTTGAGAAAAAAAGAATTAAATCAAACAAAACCCTAATTTTTAATTTGTTTTAATTTATTTAGAATAACAAATTAAAGTTATCCTAAAATTAAAATAGACTAATTAAATTAATTTTTGATTAAAAAATAAAACCTAAATCTAATTTGATGAGAAATTGATTTTATGATTTTTGATAAAAAAGAGTTAATTTTTGTGTTAGTAAAATAATGAAATAAATTAAATAAAGAAAATATAAAAGAAAAGAAAAAGAAAATGGGCCTGACAATCAGCAAATTAGAGGGGTGCCATTAGCAATTTTCTGGGCCCAAGAACCTTGGTCCATGTTGACCTCTATGCTTCCATGTTATACGTTGACTAAGGTGCACTGTGGTCCTTCAATGATGGCCTTCAGATCTGGCCTCTGGCCTTCTGGAGATGCAATGGTTGAATCCTGAGGGCACATGGGAGACCACATGATGCGTGGGATATAGGATCTGTGAGGAACATTTAAGAAAAATTACGAATGTTTGGAGGCAGGGGTCGAACCCCTGACCTAATGCCTGCAACGCCTTAGCGCCTCCTTGGCTACCACTGGGCCACTTGATTCAATTTGTTAATATATGAAACAAAAACAATAAAATACATAAAGCAAAGCTAGCTACCAAACGCGCGCCAGATTTCAAACAGGCGAATGGAGTGGTGTCACGCAGGTCTTCTTCTTCCCTTCTCTGTTGGTAAAAGTCGGAGACTTTTACCTATAGACATAGATCTGTCGCTATAACTCCTGCACATTTCAAAATCACATACAAGCATGATCAATGAAATCTAATGTTATGGACCAATTCGTCTTGGCCCGGTGAGCATCATGGTGCCCTTCTTGTGGACCAATTTTTCCTGTATAAAAAGATCCCAAAACGCAACCAAAAGACCTAGCAATGGTGTATTTCAATATAGCTAACAAAAATGCAATTAATTGCTACCATTAACTTGCAAACACGTTAGGGATTACAAATATGTCATTGAAACATGATAAAGATGCAAGAATAAAGAGATTCGATTTTGAAAATAGTGACAAACCGTGGGGGTCCTGGAACTGGATTCTTGGCACGAAGACACTTGCTTTTGATTGGTATAGCTTCCTTATATGCCCAGGAAACGAAAGAGATGGCTTGGGAGTATTGAAACTGCTTGGAAGTATGGAATCAGATCACCACTTTTCTTGAGTTTTTTCAAGTTTTGTTCTTCCTCTCCACGCCTCAAAACCTTGTACTTTTGGTCTGCACTTGTCCACTATATACCAATGATCGAATTAGGGTTACAAATGTGCTCTCAATCTTTGTTAATTATGGTCTTTGATCATGATTTGATTTTCATGAAAATCTTTCCAAAATTAGCCAAAACCAATATTTTTATGCACAACCATGCCTTACACGATCTGATTCTCTTGCTAGCTGTATAAGAGACCTGAAATATGCACAAAATCTTAAGGTTTGAATGATTTTGATATTTACATGATTTATTTTGATTTAATTGAAATAAAAAATCAAAATAAATGGAAAAAATAAAATAAAGGCAAGTGTAAAGAATTAGGGCTCGTGGACCATGCTACAAACTCAACACAAATGCAAAAAGTTAGGCCCATTTGACAAAAATTGCAATTTGAGGCACTTTTGACTTTTAGCAATTTTGCAAAAAAGGTCAACTTCACCAATGCATAACTCCCTTAATTTTGACTCTTTGAAGATGTTCTTGGACTTTTTAGAAAGCTTGAGATGTCCTCTAAGATACATTTTTTGTCTCATCACAATTGAGTCCTCCATGTTTATTTATGAAGCTTTGACAAAAAGGTGTTTTTGTTGACTTTTCAAAGTGACCTATAATGTCCAAAATCATAACTTCTTGTGAGTACATATTTTGAACTTGGGATCTGAAGATGAATTGTAGGGAATTTCATCCTCTTAAAAATGAGCTTTGGATGGGTCATCCTTGATAAAGTATGAGAAAGTTATGTTTGGTAAAAGTTGAGTTGACTTTTCCTGCAAAACCCTAATTTAGCAACTTTTGAGTTTTGATGAATTAGGAGCAATCCTTCATGAATCATGATCAACCCTTAATAAAATGATGAATAATACTTAAAAATGAGAATGTTGACCAAAAATCTTGAAATTTGACTGTATGTGGGCCACAGTTGACTTTTGCCCTAGCACAATCGATTTTCAGGCCTTTGAGCAATTGACTGAGCAAACTTCCTCTGCAAGGCTTGAAACTTGACATGGATGATCTTGAGAACATATTAGGAAAATGGTGAGCATTTTAGACCTCTTGGACTCAAGTATCTTGATGCAACATGAAACCCTAATTTGAGGTAGACTGCCTTAGGAGAGAGTTTGTCTGGTCAACCCTTGGACTTCCTTGAGCAATTTGAAGTCCTCACTTGAAATGTATTGAGAAATATGGGAGGGCAAATTTTGGGTTACAAAACTTATGTTTTTTATTTATTACATGTTAGATCGCTAGTAACGAGGATCACCCACATGATGATTCTATTAATGATGGAGTCGTTAATGCAGAGGAAAGGGAAATTAGAAGAGGAATAACTATTATGAAGAAAATCATTCATGATAAAAATAGAGGAATAAAGTATGATGTGCATTGGAATTCAAATGAGAAACTAATTGAACCTAACAATTCTAAATTGACAAGTTACATTGGATCACTTGTAAGGAGAGAAGTTCCAATTACTTGTGATAATTGGAAAAATGAGCAGTTGGATATCGCTAAAGACAAAATCTGGAGTGAGATACATGTATCGTATGTGATGTTTTTTTTATTACGATTATTTCTTTAAATTACTTATACTAACACACTCTTTGTATGTTTTTTGTAGAGGTATTTCAACATTGATGATACCAGAAGAGCTTATTGTCTTCAATTGGCCGGAAAAAGACATAAAGGGTTTAGATCTTTTTTATCAAACAAGTATCTAAGAGATACATAAAAAAATTTGTTGATGCCGAGCGTCCAAGTATATATGCAGACTTGATTTCACCGGAAGAATGGGACACTTTTAGATAAAAATGAAGAACCGAAAATTTTCATAATACAAGTGTCGTAAACCGCCAACGAGCATCAGGTCCCACATATCCATACAGAAAAGGCGTATGAGTTATGCACGCTTACAATAAAAAATAGTAAGTATCTATAAATTGCAATGATATACTTGTTCATAATGAGTTATAATTGATCTTATTTTTTGTCTTAATGTGTAGTTAAAAGAGGAGAATAGTTCCAAAACATCTGTTCCGGAACATGTTTTGTGGAAGGTTGCCCGTGTGGGTAAAGATGGAGTTGTTAAAGAAGAGGTTCAACAAATTTTTGAGAAATGTGTAAGTATAACATTAATAGTTTAATTAAATCAAAAGTTTATTAACATATAATATTCATGCTTTTTCGATATTCATATAAATTACAGGAAAATCCGTCTCAGTGTATATCTCCAGATGACTACACTGATTGCAGGAGCATACTCAGTCGGGCATTAGATGTCGTGATTATTCTGGTCAGGTGAGGGTATGGGACATGGGGTCACTCCAACATCCTTGAAAAATAAAAATCCAAAGACAAAATCTCCTAGCAATAAAGAACTGCAGGCAAAGTTGCTAGCATTAGAAGCTGAAGTTCGTGAGTTAAGAAAGGAAAGAGAAAGAGATCAATAAGAAATGGAAGCTTCAGGTTTTAAAGATACTAGTGACAAATCTAGTGTCAATTGTAATGTTAAACTGAATATTCCCGAGGTAATTATATATATCATTATGAAATTAGATTAGTGTAATTCATTTAATTGACATATATATATATATGCACACATTATTGTATCCCAAAATTTTCCCTCCATTTTTACTCAACACATGCCCATTGAGGTCCCCAACTTGTCCAAGGATGACCAAGAATTGACCAGACAAATTCTCCTCCTAAGGCAATGAATCCCCAACTAGGGTTTCAATTTTCATCAAGATGGTTGAGATCCAAAGGTCTAAAATGCTTCCCATGGTTCTAATATGCCTTCAAGATTATCCATGACAAATTTCATGCCTTGCATAATAAGTTTGCTCAGTCAATTGCCCAAGTATTGGAAAATCAACTATGCTAGGTCAAAAGTCAATTATGGCCCATGTACAATCAAACTTCAAGATTTTTGGTTAATATCAACATTTTGAAGTGATTTCAAAAATTTGATCAAGGTTTGATCATGATTCCTCAAGAAATGCTCCTAATTCATCAAAAGTCAAGAATTGCCAAATTAGGATTTCTATAGGAAAAGTCAACCAAACTTTGACCAAGCATAACTTTCATCTACTTCATCCATTTTTCTCCAACCAAATCTCATTTTTAAGAGAGCTCAATTACCTACAACTTCTCTTCATCCATCAAGTCCAAGAGATAAACCATTTGAAAGATACAAGCTCATACATTACAGGTCATTTTAAGAAAGTCAATAAAAGTCACTTTGTACCGAGACCTTTTACATCAAGATAAAGTCTTCAAATGCAAAATTGATCAAAATAGGGATTGAAGTAGACATATTGGGCTTTACAAAAAGTCAAATATCATTATCATGAGATAAAAATTGAGCAAGTTATGGCTCGCCCAAGTTGGGAAAATTTTGGAAATTTCAAGAGTTGTGCATTGAACAAATTTGAACTTTTAGGTCAATGGCTTGTTTTCTTGGACTTCAATCATCTTCCTAAGCCTATAGAGGACCCACAATATCATTTTTTTCATTGCCTTACCATTTTCATCTATTTTATTCATATTTATTTTGATTTATTTCAAATAAATAAAAAATAAATTATATAAAATGAATGGAGACGGGATTTGGCATTTGGGCTGATGATTTGTCCTGCCTAGAAGCCCACAAACTTGTGCGCAATTGTCTAGGTACATGCTATCATGGAAAGGGCAAGTTTTGGCAAAATTTGGAAGCTTTTTAATTTGTTGGATTTTGGTTGGAAAACATAGTTATGACTTGATTTCTTTCCATTCAACCTTGTCTCCCTCATTCTATCCTATATACACATCATGTTAGCAAGCCAAATAGGGAGAGACAGCCAATAGAGAGCATACAAAATTCACAAAAAAAAAATCTTCCAAAGTTGTGAAATCCAAAAGTGCACTTTCAGCCTTCCTCGTGCCAAGCAAACCACACCATTCAACTCCTGACGTTATCAGGAGATCATCCCAATCATCATCCAAGTCAATCCACGCCCGGAAGCACCAAACTGGATCACTCATTTTGGTAAAATTTCTAAAAATTTGAATCTCCTAATGCATATATTTTAAGCCTATATACTGTACATACTTTTGTTTAGATACTTGTACTGGTGTGTTTTGACGTGAAGCATGAGTTGTTAGATGTAGGTTTAGGTTTTTTCCATGTTTAGGGCAAAACTTTAGTCGTGGCTTGAGCAAGACGATACAACCAGGATCTTTGAGATCTAACCCCATAAATGGACTCAGGAGGGTTGATTTAAGGGGGGGGGGATAGCCTTGATTGTGGGTATTGATTTTGTGATTTGCAGGTTTTTCGCATTTTGTATAATCGGAGAGGGTGACCGGAGTTTAACTCTAGCACCCTCTGAATCTTTGACTCTGGCGCCTATCTGTTCCCATCCCATTGGATGTTTCAAATCATCGCGCGTTTTTTATTTTATTTTTAATATAACTGACCATTTTTCTTACATTATATTATTCTCTTATTTTATATAACAATTGAATTGGTAGCTCAGATGGCAGGCAAGGCGTGTGTGTAAGGAGAGGACCTGGGTTCGAGTCCCAGGTCTATCATTTTGTTTTTCTAACATTTGTTGATTACAGATCCAGTATGCATTAGCTACGCAAGACCAGTATACGCCTCTAGATCACAACCACTAAATCTTGGTTAATCTAGATCAAAAGGTTTCAATATGCAGAGCATCATGCGTCCTCAAGGTTGTCCCTCACTGAATCCCAATATAGCTTTTGGGCTCCCACACAATTGGGCCCACCATTCTTTAAACAGCATACCCCCACTTTTGTTTTTTTTACCATCCCAGGCCCATATCTCATGTTTTTATTATTTCTCTTTTAGTTTTTTTTATATATTTTTACTTTTAACAAATAATAAAAATAAAAAAATAAAATAAATAGATTTAGGTTTTCTAAAATTAGTTTAATTAATTAATTAATTATTTTAATTTTATTTAATCAACTTAAAATCAATTAGACTTAGGTTCATTTTAATTTAAATTATTTTCTTAATAAAAATGCAAAAAATATTAGAATTAGAATTTATTTCATTCAACTTTTATTTTCTTAATTAAAAATAAATTTATGATTAATTATTCTCTTAACAAACCCAAAAAGTTTTTTTTTTACTTAGAATTTTTCTTAGGTTTTTAGACGTAATATTTATTTCGTGCGCGTAATTTTCATTCCCGCATTTTATATAAATATTATAACCGCTTATGGATGTAATAGTTTTAGATTTAAAATTCCGAACTTTATTTCATGCACTTTTTATGTAACTATCCCAAAGCCGTGTAATAGTTTAGGATTTTTTTCTTTCTGCTTTTTATTTTCTACACATTTACTGCTTTATTATTTTGCTATATTAACTGTTAGTAAATAAGATTGTATGATAAGAATGTAAATTAAAATGTTAGCTAACTTAATGAAAAGACAAAAATAACTGAATCTCAACACACATGCACATATACACCTCTAAGGTATGCCCACTTCGGTTGCCTTTCGAAAAATAAAGCAGTCATGTCCCTCGAGAATGGGGACGCTTTAGCAAAGACCCGTAAAATCAAAATATCATAGTCCCTCGATGACCCTACAATGTTTCCTTTCGGTAAATGATCTCGTCCCTTAAACAAAAATTTCTAAAGCGTCTCCATATGTTTCCTTTATGACTGTAAAACGTCCCTTATATTGTCTCTCAACATCCAACGATAAGGCTACCTACTCACTAATAGTAGGATAGCATTGTCTAAAGGAAAAGAGGAAAAGAACGACCCTTTTCGAGTAACAAAGTAGATAGCTATTAGAAGTTTGCTCAAACATTTTGCACTTACACAGAAAACTACTTTTCAAAAATAATTTCAAAACACTTTGTATACTTTCTCCACTATCCCGAGAAACATTACAAAGTTCGTCGTACTAAGCCGTTTTAAAAACATTTTCAAACACAAAGCACAAAGGTATTTTGAAAATGAGCAAACCTCTAAGAGCCCGTGGAAAACCAAGGATGGAAAGGGTGCTAACACCTTCCATTTCCATAATCTACCCCCCTTACTCAGAAAACATCTCGAAAAGGTCTTTTTCTGTTCTTTTCACCCTTTCCTTTGTTGGATAAAAGAAAAGTCGGTGGCGACTCTTGCTTACCGCATATTTGTGAATACAAAATGCAAAACCAGTATATAACAGTCGATTCTGCCACCATATCACAGAACTGGCAACTCTGTTGGGGATATTATAAAGTGGGGTTCCCTTAGAGTTTTAGTTCATCATTTTTAAAATGCTTTATTGTGTGTTTTCTTGCTTTATCTTTGAGGGTTTGTTTGGGTATTCTTGTAAAGGTCCTACACCCGGATCTGGGGCACCTTTTAGGTAAGTAGAAATAAATCATGGAGGTTGTACGACGTAGACCGATACGGACAAAGTGGTGGCTATGTTAGTGCGATACTTCAGATTATACTAATGTTCCTTGAGTAAGTTAAGGATAACATTAGGCTTCCTCATAGTGTCACTAAGCGCTAACTGACCTTTAGAACCTTTAATTGACTCATCCAAACCATTAGGAAGTAGTGAGATAACTGACTTTGGTTCCGACCGAAGATTGGTTGATACTCGATACTATACTCTTTGAGGCTGGACTTTCATGATTTTTTGGCCGCAATACTTCGGTGCGGAGCTGAAACAATTTTTGAAGGGAAGGCCAGTGATATTGAGACTCCTTAGAACCCGGTTACTATTAATAGGACAGGTTGCGCCAACTGAACATTCAAGAGGGTACTTACCTTAAAACCTCATGCAAGCCTTTGAACCTAAGGTCTATGGTGTGATTTTCTTGTGTTTATCTGTGATTTTAAGCATAATCATGACATCATAAACATCATGACATTCATATATACTAATCATTTCAAGGACCTATTTGATTTACCTCTTTGCTGTTTTGTAGGATAGAATTCAGGTCGCAGAAAAACCATTCGGATTCACTTCACAGAAGTTCCTCCCAAGCTCAAGGAATTAGTCTTGAAAGTTCCCTAGGACTCATCATTCCACAAAAGACATGGTCACTTACTCAGTTTGGTTATCACCGGGTTTGACGAAGGTTTGATGAGTGTCTTATTCCAGTTCTTCGACCCTAAACACCATTGCTTCACATTCTCCGATTATCAACTGGTGCCTAAACTGAATGAATTCTCTAAGTTACTTGGTTTACCTATATTGGAGCGAGTACCTTTCACTGTTTTAGAACAAGACCCAACTTCTGAAGATGTTGTCGTAGCTTTGCACTTGAAGCCATCTGACATTGAGTCTAATTGGGAAAAAAGAAGTAAAAATAAGGGTCTCCTTTCAAATTTTCTGATGAAGAAAGCTCAGATTTTCCTGGATGCTATGAGTTATCATGCCTTAGAAGATGTCTTATCCCTCTTGATCCATGGGCTGGTCATGTTTCCTAATTCAGATCAATTTATAGATGTGAATGTGTGATACGGTGGCAGAACCGGCTGTTAATACTGGTTTGCGTTTTTTGTTCGTAAAATGTTGCGGTAAGCAAGAGTCGCCACCGAATTTTATTTTATCCAACAAGGAAAAGGAAAAAGAACAGAAAAAACCTTTTTCGAGAATGTTTCTGAGTATGGGGGGTAGGTTATAGAAAGGGAAGGTGTTAGAACCCTTTCTATCAGTGGTTTTCCACGGGGTCTTAGGTACTTTCTCATTTTGAAATTGCTTGTGTGTGCTTGTTTTGAAAAGTTTGCTTTACTTCGTTTTAACCCTTGTTTCTGTCCTCAAGAGTGTCACGAAGTTGTTTTTGAAAACTTTGTTTAAAAAGTGTTTGGTGTGAAAAAGTTTGTTTGTTTGAGCAAGTACCTAGGAACTAATCTACCTACTCAAAAAAGAATGTTCGTTTTCCTTTATACAGTGCTATCCCATTATTGAGAAATAGGTAGCACCGTCATTGGATTTTTAAAGGGACGTTTGAAGGGACGAAATGGTCATTGAAGGCAACAAGTAAGGATACCTTAGCGTTTCGAAGGGACTATCGTCATAAGATCAATTCGTAGGAAACTTGAGGGACAAGTAGGGACTGTGATCTTTATGAAGATTTTAAATCGCAGTTCATTGCTAAGGTATCCCTACGTTCGAGGGACATGACCATTATTTCCGAGGCAACCATGTGAGGCAAACCCTAGGAGTGAGCATGTGCATGTGTTTGATTTCAGTTATTTAATCTTTGCGCAATTAAGGTGATCTACTGTATTAATTTTCAGTTAGTCTTTCCATACAACCCTATTAACATATATCTAAGCAGTTTATAATTTGCGGAAATTAAAAGCGGGAAAGTAAATCTACGCTATTACAGGGCTTTTGCAGATACATAATTATCTTGACTGAAAATAAAAATGCGGAAGTTTAAACCCTAATTACTATTACAACCTCGAAACAGTTACAATAATAATAAAAATCATTAAAATACGCGCCGCGATTTAAATGCGAGAATTAAAGAACCCTAAAAATTTAATTGAAAAAAAATATTTAGGTTATAATTATTTTCTGAGAAAAAAAATTAGTTAAGTTATGTATAAATTAAAACCCTAAATTCTAATTAATTTAAATTATAAAAAAAAGAATTAAATTTCTCCAAATTTTAATTAAACTAATTAATTAAGAAAATAAAATATTTTATAAAAAAATTGATTTTTAGGTTTTTTGTGATTTAATAAAAAAAAGATTTTTTGTTATTTTGTAAAAAAGAAAATAATTGATAAATAAATAAAAGAGATAAAAATAGAAAAGGATAGAGAATGGGCTTGTACTAAAGAAATCAGGGGGTGTATGTTGAATTATTCAGGCCAAATAATGCTCAAGCCCAGTCCTGGCATTGGATTCCATGCTGCCTCTTCCTGATGGTGCATCATGGTCCTCTCTTGCATGGGTGTTGGATTGGATTGATAAGAAATCCATTGGCTGGATGATGAAAGGCCATGGTAGGTTCCTGGAACGTGTATGCATATGATCTATTGGGACAAAGTTAGAAAATAAAGAAAATGCTGGGACCTGGGATCGAATCTAGGTCCTCTACATTTCCAAACGCACGCTTCACCATTGGGCCACCTATTCTGATTTGTCAATATAATAAAACCAATGAATAATATATAAAACCAAGTGGCTAAGAAAAAAACGCGCGCCAGATTCAAATAGGCCAATGGTGGTTGGACACATTATCGTCTTCTTCACAGCTCTGTCGTCTTAGGTCCCAGACTTTTACCTACGGCCTGTGTCTGTAACTAAAACCCTGCATCTTTCAAAAATCTTAAACAAGCACGATAAATTACTGGCGAGTACATAAATCAACTCGTTTTGATCTCACGAGTATCATGGTGCTCTTTTCTTGGCCCAATTTAACTTGTAGAATAAAGCCCTAAAATGCAAGAACAAACCCTAATAATGGAAAATACACATACAGGCATCAAAATGCAAAATTGATTGAACCAAAACGTTCGAAATGATGATACAAACACAATGTTATGCTTAAAAGTAATTAATCATGCGTAAATTGCAAAATCAAATTCAAGATTATATGAGCAAATTGTGGGTCTGTAGCTCGCGATTCTGAGCAAGAGGATGCTTGCAATGGATTGGAACACGTTCTGGAGATGTCCAGGAGTCTATTGGTAGTATTAAAATGCTTTGAATTGGCCTCTAAGCTTGATATCGATCCATCACTTTTTTGACAATTTTGCAATTTTTGTTTGCAGCTTTCACGACCTCTATCCTTGTTCTTATGCATTGTTCTTGTTCAGTATATATATTAGGACAAATTAGGTTAATAAAAACGAGTTGTATCTTTGAAGATCATCAAGATTTGATTTGGTTTTTATCTTGTATGATATGTTTCCAAAATAAGCCTAATCATGCCAATTTTGATTCAATTTGTTTTGCACGTTTTGGATATGATTTGTCAGCCTAATGAGATTTGATTCCTATAAAAAATCAGATCAAAAATCAATCTTTTGTATTTTTTGCAATTTATTTGATTTAATTTGAATTTTAAATAATAAAAAATCAAAATAAAATAAATAATGAAGCAAATAAAGTGTAGATGCTGATTTGGGTCGTGGACCATGTTACAAGCAAGATGCAATCATGATATGCTAGGCCCATTTGACAAAAAATGCATTTTTGAGCACATTTGACTTTTGGCAATTTTGAAAAAATGGTCAACTTTGACAAGGCATATCTCCTCGCTTGATTGCATTTTGGGTTATATATTAGATGTCGTACTCAGTTAAGATCATTTTCCACCTTGCTATCCTTCCGGAGAGAGCGGGCTTCTCAAAAATGTACTTGATTGGATCCATCTTAGATATCAACAAAGTAGTGTGGGTCAACATAGACTGTCTCAGTCAGCGAGCAGCCCATGCCAAAGCGCATCAAGTTTTCTCAAGCAGTGAGTATCGTGTTTCACAGCCGGTAAAATTTTTGCTAAGGTAGTATATTGCGTGCTCTTTTCGACCAGACTCGTCATGCTGCCCCATCACACACCCCATTGAATTATCTAGCATTGTTAAGTACATTATCAAAGGTCTTCCTTCAGTCGGAGGCATCTGAATATGAGGCTCTTGGAGATATTGTTTGATTCTGTCAAAGGCTATATGGAATTCGACATTCCACTTTACCACTTTATCTTTCTTCAGGAGGATGACGATCGGCTCACAAGTAGTAGTCAGATGTGAAATGAATCAGGCAATGTAATTTAGGCGTCCCAAGAAACCTCTAACTTCCTTCTCAGTACGGGGAGCCGACATCTCTTGTATGGCCTTCACCTTTGCAGGGTCTACTTGAATACCTTTGTCACTGACGATGAATCCCAGAAGCTTACCAAACCTTACCCCAAAGGTGCACTTGTGCAGATTTAACCTCAGCTTGTACGTCTTCAACCTATCAAACGGCTTTTATAGATGATCGAGGTGTTCTTCCTCAGTTTGAGACCTGGATATCATGTCATCGATGTTAACCTCTATCTCATGGTGAATCATGTCATGGAACAGAGCTACCATAGCTCGCTGATAAGTTGCCCCAGCATTCTTCAACCCAAACGGCATCACCTTGTAGCAGAAAGTCCCCCACTGTGTAACAAAGGTTGTCTTCTCCATGTCTTCAGGTGCCATCTTGATCTGATTGTAGCCAGAGAAACCATCCATGAAGGAAAAGACTTTGTGTTGTGCGGTGTTGTCAACTAGAAAATAGATGTGGGGGATCGGAAAGTCATCCTTGGGGCTTGCCCTGTTCAGGTCTCCGTAATCCATACACATACGTACTTTACCATCTTTCTTAGGTACTGGAACCACATTAGCAACCCACTGCAGATAGGAGGTGATAGCTAAGAACCCAGTGTTGAATAGCTTCATAACCTCTGATTTAATCTTCTCTGACATCTCAGGGCGCATACGACGGCCCTTTTGCTTTACCGAAGGGCATTCTTCTTTAGTCGGCACACGATGAACCACTATATTCGTGCCTAGTCCCGACATGTCTTCATATGACCAGGCGAAGATTTCAACATACTCACGTAACATCTGTACCAACCACTGTTTAACACTAAGCTCCAGATTTGCACCTATCTTAACCTCTTTTTTGTCTTCCTTTGTACCCAAGTTCACTGTCTCAACCGGCTCTTCATGAGGCTGTATGGCCCTTTCTTCCTGCTGTAATATTCTAGCAAGTTCTTCGGGTACCTCACAATCTTCCTCGCCTTCGTCCTCGACTTGGTTGATCGGATTTTCAAAGTCATAATGAGCAGTAGAACTATTATCAATGGGATCCAGAGTGGATATGGATCTGGATTTGGATACGTGAGTATGTGTAAGAGCATAGCTATATAGACAGAATTAAAGAAAAGAAAGACAAAGAGCGTAAAATTTGTATGCAAACGTCCAATGCTTTGTTAATGTCATATGAAAATGAAACATGATAAACCTCACAAATAGAACCATTGTGCCCCGGGTAAGACACATGGCTATAGAGTTTATATTGTTTTTAAATTACATATTCGAAAAAATCAAAAAGACAATTACTCCTGAACAAAAGTAATCGGTACAAAGTCCTTGGTAGTCCAGTTACTGAGTCCACCGTTGGTAGTCGGGAAGATCCAGCTGTCAATGTAGGAATCACCATCACCATCTTCAAGTGCATTGACCCCAATATTTGCTGATGCGTAGGGGAGGTCCTCCAGCCCGAGCGCGACGAACAGCCCTTTGAGCACCTTCTTCAACCACTGCTCGTGCATCCTTGAGAGAAGCCATCTTCAGGGGAGGTTTGGTGACCTTCGGAGGACTGTCGGTAGTTTCTGCTGTAGCCGTAATCTGAGGTACCTCTTTAAAGTTCTGGCAAGGAGTCTCGATGAATTCGCCATCCATCTCTACGTACCTGAAGGAGTTCAAGTGACTGATCATGTACTCCTCTTCACCATGCCCAGTGACAATCTTTCCTCTTACTGGGTATTTCAACATTTGGTGGAGTGTAGAAGTAACAACCCCAACCCCATGTATCCAAGGGCGTCCCAACAAACAAGAATATGATGGTTTGATATCCATTATGTATAAAGTGGAGTCGAAGGTATGGGAACCAACTTTGATAGGGACATCCACTTCCTCGTGCACCATCCTCTTCGAACCATCGAAAGCTCTCACTACTATATTGCTAGGCTTCAAGGTCAAGCCTTTGTCGTCCAATCTGTCTAGAGCTTTTTTAGGTAGCACATTCAATGAGGAGCCAGTATCTACCAAAACATGGGCCAGAGTCGTACCCCTGCATTCAACGGAAACATGAAGAGCATCATTATGCTTCCTCCCCTTTGGTGTCAGATCTGCATCAGAGAAACCCAAACCATTATCAACAGTCAGACTAGCCACACAATCTTCAAACTGATCAGCAGATGTCTCTTGTGGCACGTGATCCGTCTTCAGAAACTTAACCAAAGCCTTCGGATGGGCCTCAGAATACAACAACAAAGCCAACATAGAAATTTTGGATGGGGTCTGCCCCAGCTGCTCGACCACATTGTAGTCGCTCTTCTTTATTATCTTCAAAATTTCTTCCATTTCTTTCTTGGAAGCTTCTGGTATGGTTACTAAATTATCCTTTTTCAGGACAGGTTCAACCAATATGTCTTTGCCTCGAGTCTCGACTGACTCGGTGATGGGAGGGTCAACAGGAGTGATTACTGGAATTGTAGTAGTAGTCTCGGGTGGAACCACAGCAGGAATGATCACGGGACCGGCAGCAGTCTTTGGAGGAGAAATCTCAGGGGAGAACACTCTTCCACTTCTTGTTATTTTACTAGTTCTGACAATATTGACGATTTCAGAATCAGCATTTTCAGCAATCTTGTCTTCAATGGGTAGCATGTCCTGCTTTACACCGTAGTAATAGATGTCAACCTCATAGTTCCAAGGAACAGCTTTGTCAGAGGAGTATGGGATTGGCCCATGCATGGTTATGATCAACGGAGTCACCTTCGGAATTGATGTAATCCTGAAGGGTCTCTTAGGGGAGGCCCTAGGAGGATTTGCGGAAATGGTTATGATAGCAATGTCTTTACAAGAAACAGTCGTAATATGAGTCTTCTCAAATAGAATCTCTTTGTCATCCATCAGACGTTGAACACCTGCCTTCAACAAAGGGCAACCAGTCTGTAGAAATGAACAAAAGTGGCAACCTTTACCACAACCCAGAAATAAACCAGCCTTCAACAAACTCTTTTTTATAGTCATGAGCGGGGTCACCAATTCTTCCACAGAGGTCACAAATATATCTTCTTCAACGACATTAACACCCCACCCATGTTTCGACATAGGAGAAGTGATAACGTTAGGAGTCTCCGGGGGATCAAATTTAATCTCCTTAGCATCAATCAGATCTTGTACTTTGTTCTTCAAAGCCTAGAAGTCATTGGTATCATGGCCTGGACTTTCCGAATGGTAAGCACAACGAGCATTCGGTTTATAGTAGAGAGAGGTGGTGTTCGGATTCTTCGAAGGTTCCCTTAGAGTAACCAGATTGGTCTTTAGCAACTGAGGTAAAATCTTGGACAACGTCATGTTGATTTGAGTGAACTGTCTAGCTGGCCTTTCTGCTCTCAGCTGATTATTTCTTTGCTAAGCAGGTGCAGGGTTGGGAATCATAACAGTCCCTACCGCCGGACGGCGCTCGGTTTGATTTTGATTCTTTTGGTTGTACACAAAATTGACTTCCTTTTAACCTGCAAACGACTTCCTTGCAGCACTAGAATAGGAATCCTTTTGAATTTTTCCACTTCGGATTCTAGCTTCCACCCTTTCTCCCGTTAAGATCAGTTCAGTAAAACTCGCCGATGAACTTCCAATCGGATGATTGAAGAATGGCCCAGTCAAAGTTCCCAGAAACATATCCACGAGCTCCCTGTCAGCCAAGGGAGGTTGAACTCTTCCATCCAAATCTCTCCACTTCTGAGCATAATCTTTGAAACCCTCGTTCGAACCCATAGACAGATTTTGGAGTTGTGTACGGGTGGGAGCGAGGTCTGCATTATACTAATATTGCTTATAAAATGAAGCAGCAAGGTCTTCCCAGTTACGAACATTGGCTCTTTCCAGCTGATAGAACCAATCCAGTTGTGTCCCAGACAGACTGTCTTGGAAGAAGTGAACCCATAAGTCTTTGTTAGTAGTATGAGGTTGTATCTTCCTCACATAGGAACGGAGATGCATTTTAGGACAAGAGACCCGATCATACTTAGCAAATACTGGTGCCTTGAATTTTTGGGGGATGACAACCCCGGAGATCAGACCCAACTCTTCAAAATCCAGCCCAAGAACCTTCTGGATTTCCATAGCGCTCAAACGCTCTTCTAACTGCTTATACCTTTCATCAGCCGGAGGGTACTTCTCCTCATTGTAATCAGTTTCATTGTCAAACTCTTTAGGACTAGGGTCCTCTTCTCTGGCTTCAACCTCTTGGTTCTCTCCCTCTTTAGATGAAGAAGCTAAATCAACAACCCGTCTTGGAGGCCCTTTGAACCTTCTGCTCATATGTGCCACACTAGCTGTCTTCTTGGTCTTCTTGTTCTTCTTAACAATCAGAGCCTTCAGCTCTTCCTGTCCTTTGTCCATATCCATAATCATTTGCTGGAATTGCGTGTTCTGAGTCTAAAGATCTTTCACAGTTTGTTCAAGAGCCATTTCTGAAGTAAACAGCAGAGGAGATGAGAAACCTGTTATGAATCCTGTACATGCAATGATATGTATGATATGTATGCAATGATTTCAAAGACTTTGGGAAATTTAAATTTGCGAACCAAAATGAAACAAACATTTTATTAGTTGAATTCAAAGTTCAGTTGCCTTTTAGGAATTACAATTAAAACAATTATAAGAACTAGAAAAATCAAAAATCCCATGGATGCTTCCTCTTTATGCCGAGATAGGCATTAAGTCCTCTTTCCTCATGGATCTGCTTTGTAAGCTCTAAAACCTTCCTCTCCTGGGCATAGAAATGATCCCTGTAAGTATCCCGCTCTTTCTTTAACTGAATCCAAGACCTCTGTAATTCTCCAAGATCAATGGGCATATCAGGATAGAGAACTGTGTAAGGAATGCCCCCCTTCAGTAGTGGGTTCCACAATCACTGGTAAGATGGACATATAGGGCATCATAAGTTTCTGGGTGCGAGCTCGTACCCATTGGAGATAAGGTTCCATAGGAATGGAAGCCTTTAGCCCCAAATCCTTGGCTCCAGATCTGTTTACCATGCTCCAAGCTCGTAGGAACCTCTGGCAATACCCTTGAACATCATCCTCGTAGTTAAATACAATGCCCTTAATAAGTAACTCATGGGGACCATCTCTTCGAGTGTAACCAAATTTTCTCAGATCTAAACAAGGATTGTAGGTTATACCCCCTCTGATGCCAAGTAATGGGACATTAGGGTACTCCCCACAACGGCCAATAATAGTAGTGTTTTCCATAGCTCGGGAACACTAGAGAATATTCGTGTGAGCGAGCGACATTATCCTTTGTGACCAACCCAAACCTTCTTCATTCTTCATTATGAACTTAGAGAGGTGAGAAATAAACCACCTCGACAGCAATGGCATGCAGCACATAAGAACCCATCTTCTCTTCATGGTACAAGTATGGAGAGTGTGCAAAATATCTCCGAGCAAGGTAGGCACGGGGTTGCGAGAGAGGAAGATCTTGATGGCATTCATATCTATGAATGAGTCTTGATTAGGGAATAGTACTAACCCATAGATTATAAGAGCCAAGACCTCCTTAAAAGCTTTAAAATCCATATCATCCCAAAACAGCTGGGCCTTGTCTATCAGGAACTTGGCTAGAAAACCCTTGACTCCGCTTCTTGTTTCCCAATTGGATACCACGTAGACCTGTTTCAGATGCAAGGCTGAGGCAATGAGTTGTGGCTTATGAACTTCTTCCAAAACTATGAAAGGCAACCGTTCAAGAATGGGTATATCCAATAACTGATAGAACTCTTCCATGGTAGGCACCAACTGATAGTCTGGAAAGGTGAAGCAGTGGTGCTTGGGATCAAAGAACTGAAAAAGTACACTCATCATCTTTTCATCAAAGTTTGAAGTAACCAGGTTGAGAAGTCGACCATGTCTCTTAGTGAACGCAAAAGTTTCAGGGACCTTTGATACTAGCTCATTGAGTTGGGAAGGTACTTTCATAAAATTGATTCAGATAGTGTTTTTACGAGCGAAAGCCATGATCTACAAAACAGAACAAAGATAAATTTCGTTGGTCCTTGAAATGGTTAGTGCAATAAGAATGGATGCTATGTTATGATGCATGATGTCATGTTCAAACAGGATAAATCACACATAAGCAAAACACACAGTAGACCTTAGGTTCAAAGGCTTGCATGAGGTTAAAGGTAAGTACCCTCTTGAAGTTTAGTTGGTTTCAAATTTGTCTTAGAAAAGTAACTGGGTTCTAAAGATTCTCAATATCACTGATCATCTGTTATCGGGCATTGTTTCAGCTCAAGCAATCTTTTCTTGCGGCCGAAATATCCCGAAAGTCTGATCTCAATGAGTGTAGCGTCGAGTATCAACCAATCCTTAGCTTTATACCGAGGCCGGCTATCTCACTACTTTCTAATGGCCAGGTTTGTTCAACTAAGGTTCTAAGGTCCGTTAGTGCTTCACGACACCACGCAGCGGCCCCGTATTCTCCTCGTTTCCACACGAAGGATACTGGTACCAACCAAAGTGTCACACCAACACATCTATCGCTTAAACCATATCGGTCTACGTCGTACAGTCTCCATGATCTATTGTTGTTTATCTAAAAAGTGTCCCCAGATCCGGGTGTAGGATCTTTAATAATGCCCAAACAAAACCCTTGAATTTAAAGCAGGCAAGGCAAAACAAGAAAGCAATTTTAAAATGACCTAGATCCTAAGGTAAACCCCACTTTATATTCCCCAACAGAGTCGTCAGTTCTGTGATACGGTGGCAGAACCGACTGTTAATAGTGGTTTGTGTTTTTGTTTGCAAAATGTTGCGGTAAGCAAGAGTCGCCACCGACTTTTATTTTTTCCAACAAGGAAAAGGAAAAAGAACAGAAAAAACCTTTTTCGAGATTGTTTCTGAGTACGGGGGGTAGGTTATAGAAAGAGAAGGTGTTAGCACCCTTTCTATCTGTGGTTTTCCACGGGCTCTTAGGTACTTGCTCATTTTGAAATTGCTAGTGTGTGCTTGTTTTGAAAAGTTTACTTTACTTCGTTTTAAGCCTTGTTTATGTCCTCAAGAGTGTCACGAAGTTGTTTTTGAAAATTTTATTTGAAAAGTGTTTGGTGTGAAAAAGTTTGTTTGTTTGAGCAAGTACCTAGGAACTAATCTACCTACTCGAAAAAGATTGTTCGTTTTCCTTTAGACAACTCTATCCCATTATTGAGAAATAGGTAGCACCGTCGTTGGAGTTTTGAAGGGACGTTCGAAGGGACGAAATGGTCACTAAAGGCAACAAGTAAGGATACCTTACCGTTTTGAAGGGACTATCGTCATAAGATTAATTCGTAGCAAACTCGAGGGACAAGTAGGGACTGTGATCTTTATGACGATTTTGAATCGTGGGTCATTCCTAAGGTATCCCTACGTTCGAGGGACACAGCCATTATTTCCGAAGCAACCAAGTGAGGCAAACCCTAGGAGTGAGCATGTGCATGTGTTTGATTTCAGTTATTTAATCTTTGCGCAATTAAGGTGATCTATTGTATTAATTTTCAGTTAGTCTTTCCATACAACCCTATTAACATATATCTAAGCAGTTTATAATTGGCGGAAATTAAAAGCGGGAAAGTAAATCTACGCTATTACAGGGCTTCTGCAGATACATAATTGTCTTGACTGAAAATAAAAATGCGGAAGTTTAAACCTTAATTATTATTACAACCTCGAAACAGTTACAATAATAATAAAAAGAATTAAAATGCGCGCGGCAATTTAAATGCAAGAATTAAAGAACCCTAAAAATTTAATTGAAAAAAATATATTTAGGTTATAATTATTTTCTGAGAAAAAAATTAGTTAAGTTACGTACAAATTAAAACCCTAAATTCTAATTAATTTAAATTATAAAAAAAAGAATTAAATTTTCCCAAATTTTAATTAAACTAATTAATTAAGAAAATAAAATGTTTTATAAAAAATGATTGTTTAGGTTTTTTGTGATTTTTTTGATTTAATAAAAAAAATTATTTTTTGTTATTTTGTAAAAAAGAAAATAATTGATAAATAAATAAAAGAGATAAAAATAGAAAAGGATAGAGAATGGGCCTGTACTGAAGAAATCAAGGGGTGTATGTTGAATTATTCAGGCCCAATAATGCTCAAGCTCAGTCCTTGCGTTGGATTCCATGCTGCCTCTTCCTGCTGTGCATCATGGTCTTCTCTTGCATGGGCGTTGGATTGGATTGCTAAGGAATCCATTGGCTGGATGATGAAAGCGCAAGGTAGGCTCTTGGGACGTGTATGCATATGATCTATTGGGACAAAGTTAGAAAATAAAGAAAATGCTGGGACCTGGGATCGGACCCAGGTCTCTACATTTCCAAACGCACGCTTCACCACTGGGCCACCTGTTCTGATTTGTCAATATAATAAAACCAATGAATAATATATAAAACCTAGTGGCTAAGAAAAAAACGCGCGCCAGATTCAAATAGACCAATGGTGGTTGGACACATTATCGTCTTCTTCACAGCTCCGTCGTCTTAGGTCCCAGACTTTTACCTACGACCTGTGTCTGTAACTATAACCCTGCATCTTTCAAAAATCTTAAACAAGCATGATAAATTACTGGTTAATACATAGATCAACTCATTTTGATCTCACGAGTATCATGGTTCTCTTTTCTTGGCCAAATTTAACCTGTAGAATAAAGCCCTAAAATGCAAGAACAAACCCTAATAATGGAAAATACACATACAGGCGTCAAAATGCAAAATTGATTGAACCAAAACGTTCGAAATGATGATACAAACATAATGATATGCTTAAAATTTATTAATCATGCATAAATTGCAAAATCAAATTCAAGATTATATGAGCAAACCGTGGGTCTGTAGCTCGCGATTCTGAGTGTGAAGATGCTTACAATGGATTGGAACACGTTCTGGAGATGTCCAGAAGTCTATTGGTAGTCTTAGAATGCTTTGAATTGGCCTCTAAGCTTGAAATTGATCCACCACATTTTTGACAATTTTGCAATTTTTGTTTGCAGCTTTCACGACCTCTATCCTTGTTCTTATGCATTGTTCTTGTTCAGTATATATTAGGACAAATTAGGTTAACAAAAACGAGTTGTATCTTTGAAGATCATCAAGATTTAATTTGGTTTTTCTCTTGTATGATATGTTTCCAAAATAAGCCTAATCATGCCAATTTTGATTCAATTTGTTTTACACGTTTTGGATATGATTTTTCAGCCTAATTGGATTTGATTCCTACAAAAAATCAGATCAAAAATCAATCTTTTGTATTTTTTTAAATTTATTTGATTTAATTTGAATTTTAAATAATAAAAAATCAAAATAAAATAAATAATGAAGCAAATAGAGTGTAGATGCTGATTTGGGTCGTGGACCATGTCACAAGCAAGATGCAATCATGAAATGCTAGGCCCATTTGACAAAAAATGCATTTTTGAGCATATTTGACTTGTGGCAAATTTACAAACATGGTCAACTTTGACAAGGCATATCTCCTCCAATTTTAACCCTAGAGGGGTGTTCTTGGACTTTTTAGAAAGCTTAGGATTTCCCCTAAACAAACCTTTTGGTTTCCTCTCAATTGGGTCTTCCATGTTCATGTAAGAAGCTTTGACCCAAAAGGTGTTTTTGTTGACTTTTGAAAAGGACCTATAATGTAGAAATTCATATCTTTTGATGAGTGCATATTTTGAACTTGTGGGATGAAGATGAGTTTTAGGGAATTGCATACTCTTCAAAATGAGCCTTGGGTGGAAAATTTCTGATAAAGTATGAAGAAGTTATGCTTGGTCAAAGTTTGGTTGACTTTTCCTGAGAAACCCTAATTTAGCAACTTTTGGGTTTTGATGAATTTGGGGAATTCCTTGAGGAATCATGATCAACCCTTGATAAAATGATGAATATATCTTCAAAATGTTGATGTTGACCAAAAATATTGAAGTTTGACTGTATGTGGGCCATAGTTGACTTTTGACCTAGTACAATTGATTTTCAAGCATTTGGGCAATTGACTGAGCAAACTTCTTGTGCAAGGCATGAAACTTGACATGGATGATCTTGAGAACATATTAGGACCATGGAAAGCATTTTGGACCTTTGGACTTCAACCATCCTGATGAAAATGGAAACCCTAATTTGAGGTACATTGCCTTAAGAGAGAGTTTGTCTGGTCAACTCTTGGGCATCCTTGAGCAAATTAGGGACCTCAATGGGCATGTGTTGAGTAAAATGAGAGGGAAAATTTTGGGGTACAACAGAATGCCCTCAACATTTTTCTTGCTCACAATTCGGTTCCTACATTGCTCGGGGATATCCTACATTCTCTTTATACTCGTACTCTGAAGTAGCGAGGAACTCTCATGTGTTGCACCCCTTCTGCTATATAGGTGGTTTATTTAGCACCTTACTTGGTCAGTAATTCAGAATGATTTAGGCTTAAGGTGGAGTCAAAGATTAATGTCTCTCTCACTCTGACATCCATTGGTGTCCTCGCTCTCAAGAAGACATCTCTTTTATTGATCGCTGCAGAGAATTTCCTAATGTGCCACTCATGGGCATTAGGGGAGGCATCACCTACAATCATTCTTTAGCACTACGTCAGTTTGGCTATGCACGGAGAGATGATCCACCGGATATGCTCATCCAGGGTATTATGTTCAACTACTCAGATGATTTGCAAAATTATCGTTAGAGGTTCATCCGTGCTTGGGGCATTGTTAAGAAGACTGATAGTAGGAATTTGGGGCGCAAGAACTCCATTCCTTTGGAACCTTACCTCAAATGGGTGCGAGCTCGAGCCCAAAGTCTTATGATGCCATACGATTCCATCTTACTGGTGATCTTAGAACCTATTGTTCAATGGGGCAAATCCCGTATTATTCTCCATCCAGATATGCATACCAACTTCGAATAGTTGCAAAAGTCTTGGATCCAACTCAAGGGGGAACATGATACTTTTGAGGCTCAATTTTATGCAAGTGAGAAGAAGGTGCTGGAATTAACAAAACAACTTCATGAAGAGAGGAACCTCAACACCTACCGCAACACCAAGAGGAAGGGCCCATGGGAGACTTAGGAATTTCCTTTCATTATCTATCCCTGTGTAACCTTTTGTTTCTTTAAAAGCTTGCTAATAAAAAGTTTTATTTCTTGTTTTGTTTAAAAGAGATTAAATCCAATAAGGTCCTTGAAAAAATTGCATAAGCATATCATGCATCTCATTGCCTAAGCAGGTTTCAAAGCAGGGTTCTTATCTTCTCTGCTGTTTATTTGAGCAAGTAAAGAAATGGCTCTTGAACAAAACATCAAGGATCTCCAGGCACAAAACGTCCAGTTCTAGAAAATGAGTATGGCTCTAGCTAAAGGGCAAGAAAATCTGAAAGCACTCATACTGAAAGATAAAAAGAAGAAGCCAAAGAAAACAGCTGGTGTGGTGAACTTAGAAAGAAGGATCAGAGGACCAGTGTAGCAAGCTTCTGAGCTGGTAACTTCATCAAAGGAAGGAGACAATCAAGAAGAGGAAACAAGAGAGGAAGACTCCAATCCAAAGGAATCTGATGATGAATCTGACTATGATGAGGAGCAGTATCCTCCTGTTGACGAAAAATACAAACAGCTGGAGGATCGTCTGAATACAATGGAAATCTAGAAGGTACCGGGTCTGGATTTTGAAGAGCTGGGTTTAGTTTCTGGGCTTGTCATCCCGCAGAAGTTCAAGGTTTCAGTGTTCGCCAAATATGATGGGGTCTCATGTCCCAAAATGCATCTCCGATCTTATGCAAGGAAGATTTAGCCTCACACTGCAGACAAGTACTTATGGGTCCACCTCTTTCAGGACAGTCTATCTGGGACTCAGCTAGAATGGTTCTATCAGCTGGAAGGGACCAATATTCGTAACTGGGAAGACCTGGTTGCTGCTTTCTACAAGCAGTATCAGTATAATGTAGACCTTATTCTCACCCGTACACAACTCCAAAGTATTTCTATGGGTTCGAGCGAGGGTTTTAAAGACTATGCTCAGAAGTGGAGGGACTTAGCAGAAAGAGTCCAACACCCCCCCCTGTCTAATAGGGAGCTAGTGGATATGTTTTTGGGTACCATATCTGGTCCATTTTTCAATCATCTAATTGGAAGCTCCTCGGCTGGCTTTACTGAGTTGATTTTGACAGGAGAGAGAGAGTGGAAGTTGGGATCAGAAGTGGCAAGATTCAGAAGGATGCCTCTTCAAGTGCGGGAAAGAGGCCTTTTGTTGGAAAGAAAGAGGTCAATGATGTTTACAATCAACGAAATCAGAGCAAAAACGAGCGCTGCCCAACGGTAGGGGCTGTTATGGAATTTTTTTTATTAATAACCAAGTATTAAAAAAATATTTCGCGAATAACTGGGTTTCGGAAAAAATTACGCAAATAACCATGTTTGAGATGGCTCCATAAAGGAGGAGCCATCTCATTTGGCGCATCCTCCTATTTTTATAAGGGAGGCGCCATCTCATTTGGCGCCTAAGGGCAAATGGCAAGCCCTAAGCCAAATGAGATGGCGCCTATGTGCAAAAGTAGGTCAAAAAAAAAAAATTTTTTTTCCTTTCCTGCGCGTTGCGTATTAGACAGAGATAACCAAAATTGATTTTTTATTTGAAAAAAAATAATTACATTCAACTGTTTTACATTTAAATAACAGTAAAAAAATAGATACAAAAAATACTAAAAAAAAAAAGATACATCAATGATCCCCAGGAACCCGGTAATGACCCCCAGTTCCGCATCCCCGTCCTCGCCTTTCTCTTGCTGGGTGCCGTCTCGTTTCCTGTTGCGGCAAGGTCGATGGCCCAGCGAAGTCAATGCGATCCGAATCCATAAAATCAGTAAGATCTCCATATCTCGAAGATCCGCTCTGGTACAGTCGGTTACCCATGCCCTCGAAGTTTGGTCGTGTTGGCGGTGGGTGGGGTTCCATGGTTGGTCGGTAGCATTGGTCGTCTGAGTATGGGGGGTAGAAAGGAAATGGATCTTGGGGTGTTTGGTACTGTGGATGTTGGGTTGTTTGGTGATATGGTGGTTGATGGTAGGTTTGGTCGGGTTGGTCGTAATCTTCTGACATTCCCATATCAGGGCTAAGGCTGGATGTTGAGGGCCCCATATTGGGATATGTGGAAGACTGAAATTGTGTATGGGGTATGTGGGTTTGCTGGTATTGGGGTTGGTATTGTGGTTGGGTTTGAGGCATATCTGGGTATTGGTAGTTTGGCGGTGACTGTGGTTGGTAGTACGGCATTTGGTTGTAGTTGTGTTGTGGTGGGGAATGTGGTTGTGTGTTTGTTGGTCTGTTTCTTCTTGGGGGTGGGTTTGAGGTTGAAGGATTTTGGGTTTGTTGGTGGGGAATCGAGGGTTGTGCCCATTGTGTGCGTGGGTCAACCAAGTACCTCGGATGAGACACGTGCATATCTGGGTTACTAACCGACCTGTACCACGACATATATTGATCGGTGTGTCGCATGTTACCTTGAGTAAGGAAAACAGGGGATTGCAAGATGTAGCGGTGACGCCTTTGCCACATTTTACACCATTCGGGAGCAAAGTCTTTCCAGTTGGTTAGATTCCACTGGGCGTCGACCCTTTTTAGATGCCAGGGGGACAAATCTGTTGGGTCACTTGGTATCTCTTGGATCATTCCGAACTGCATCTTCACGCGGTCGCTGTGGTGCATCTCCACAATGTTGAACCGAATGAGTGCAGTCTTTGCAGTCCAAGTTGCTGCATCCTCTGGATTTGGAGAATGGTCCAAACCCAAATATGGTCTCCAGACGAACTGCGATAAAATTTAAATCAGGTAAGCGCAAAAGTAATGTATAGATAAATAAAATGAACAAAAGTTAAAAGCTACGACTTACGTCATCTGGGCCTAGGTGATCCAACAGATTCCGGTAGAGTGCGACATTGAATCTGGGATTCTTGCCGTAATCCATACCCCTCACGCAGTACCTATAGGAAATGAGAAACATGTTATTTTTAGCATATATTTTGGAAAGAGAAGAATAGTTATAAATGCTATAACTTAATGACTTACTTTGTTGCGTAAGGGAAACCAAAAGTGTTGTTGTTGATGGGGTTTAAGGACTCCATCCTCCACCAACCCCAGGCTTGTAGTAAAAATGCGCACCCATAAAATGTACATTTTTCCTTGACTGCGTTTTTGCACAAGGAACTGTACAGGTGGGCTAATACTGCAGAACCCCAACTAAATTTTCTAGTTTTATCAAAATTGGTTAGTAAATGTAAGTACATGAAATTTACACTATTTCCCGTACTTTCGGGAAATAAAAAAGTACCAAAAAGTATCATAATATACGTTCGGGCTTTTACTACTCGGTCATTTTCTGAGGAATTTTCATTTAATTCCATACTTGCATAATGCCGTTTCAGGTCAGTGAGTAGTATTCCCTGCCCTCTTGCTCCACCACCTTCTACCATGTCCCTACCCAACAGTTCTTCACACTGTGAGTTGGGTTGTTGAACCGACCCGTTCACCGTTTTACCGTCAATAGGGAGGCCCAGTAGCATGTAGACATCTTCGAGAGTGATGGTACATTCACCTATTGGTAGGTGAAATGTATGGGTCTCCGGTCTCCACCTCTCCAACATTGCAAGGATGAATTTGGAGTCAATGGTGCAGTTGGAGATCTTTATCACGTGTCCAAAACCTGCATATTCCAGATAAGGGACGATAAAAGGGTCGGGGGCCAGGTATTTGTGCGAACGGATTCTGAATCTTTGTGTATCCTGAGATCATAATTAAACAAGAGTAAGATTAATTAAGATGAACAACACGTTTTTTAAAGTATGAAAAATGTATAACCAAAGAAGAGACTTACAAATGCAGCAATGTTTTCCCTTGTGCCTCTGTGAGTATCTCCCATTGTTAGAAGGGCCATTCTTCAGAACGCTTGAGTGAATGAAAGACTTAGGAAGAAATAAGGAGTATGATAGACTTAAGAAATATTTCGTAGCAGAGAGTGAGAGAGTGAGAGTTGTGTGGGTGTGAGATATGTTTCATAAGGTATGTATTTATAGGCAACTAATTCTGATGTAGTGGTTGCATGCCTGCGAGGTGTCACATTTGCATGCTTAGGGAGTTACACATATGCATGCATGCATTTACAAATAATGTAAGGTGTCACTCTTGCAGGCTAGGTGGCAGCCCATGCATGTAATATTATTGGACAGTAAGGGAGGCGCCATCTGACTTGGAGAAATAGTACAAAAATGAATGTTGTCGCCACCCCATTTGGCGAATAAGAGGTGTCACGTTTTACAGCATTGTCTCAGGCTACGTGACAGCCTTTGGGATTCCTTTCTCTGTTGCATGCAAGGCCATTGGAGCTGACGGGTGGCAGGCTTAGACAAAACATTAATGTGTGTATTATAGGGCCAGGCTAGGTGGCAGCATAAGCCCATGCATGTAATACGATTGGACAGTAAGGGAGGCGCCATCTGACTTGGCGAAATAGTACAAAAATGAATGTTGTCGCCACCCCATTTGGCGAATAAGAGGTGTCACGTTTTACAGCATTGTCTCAGGCTACGTGACAGCCTTTGGGATTCCTTTCTCTGTTGCATGCAAGGCCATTGGAGCTGATGGGTGGCAGGCTTAGACAAAACATTTATGTGTGAAGAATAGGGCCAGGCTAGGTGGCAGCATAAGCCCATGCATGTAATATTATTGGACAGTAAGGGAGGCGCCATCTGACTTGGCGAAATAGTACAAAAATGAATGTTGTCGCCACCCCATTTGGCGAATAAGAGGTGTCACGTTTTACAGCATTGTCTCAGGCTACGTGACAGCCTTTGGGATTCCTTTCTCTGTTGCATGCAAGGCCATTGGAGCTGACGGGTGGCAGGCTTAGACAAAACATTAATGTGTGTATTATAGGGCCAGGCTAGGTGGCAGCATAAGCCCATGCATGTAATACGATTGGACAGTAAGGGAGGCGCCATCTCACTTGGCGAAATAGTACAAAAATGAATGTTGTCGCCACCCCATTTGGCGAATAAGAGGTGTCACGTTTTACAGCATTGTCTCAGGCTACGTGACAGCCTTTGGGATTCTTTTCTCTATTGCATGCAAGGCCATTGGAGTAGACGGGTGGCAGGCTTAGACAAAACATTAATGTGTGTATTATAGGGCCAGGCTAGGTGGCAGCATAAGCCCATGCATGTAATTTTATTGGCAGCCTTGGGGGGTTGCATCACTTACTTAATTGAAATATTTTGCCTTAGGTTGAACATAACATTCATTCACATAAACTGTAAAATTTTCCAACCTTCGAATCAGTCATCTAACCTTCAAACATTCCAGCATTCATACCTTCATATAATCAATAAACCCAAAACATTCCCACCTTCATACCTAAAACAATTCTACACAATGGCCTCTTCACCACAATTTGTTGTCAAAGCACATTTCAACGGTGAGACATACATGTGTCCCACAGTTGGGTTTTTGTTTAGAAACACCGACAATGTCCGATTTCTCTTAAACGGGAAAGCAAATTTCTCCTACTTTAAGAAAAGATTGGAGGCCAAACTTGAACGAGGCCCTATATCCCAGATATTTTATCAGAGTCCAGTCTTTTTTGGAAACAACCAAGTCATATTTTATAAGGTTGCAATTCAAGATGACGAGGATTTCCAGAACATGATTTCCAGCCATGTCTATTCTGGAAACGACTCTATTGAGTTGTACGTTCTGTTTCAAGAGCCTCCGGTGACACAGGAGGTAGAGCCTCCGGTGACACAGGAGGTTGATCCTTTGGAGAATGAGCAAGCCGAGGTGGATGCAGTTGATGATGAAGAAGAAGATAACGAGTTAGAGTTCGATGAAATGGTGAACGACGATTCTGACGATGATGGCATCCCAAGTATTCCTACCGACAAAATCTACACACCACCTACGCACATGACAAACTTCAACATGGGCGGAGATGAACCTTCTACGGACTTGTTTTTCCAACCGTATATGCAATCAGATGAAAATTTAAAAGAGAAGGACAAGTTTCGTAATAGAGAGGAATGCATAAGGGCCATCAAAAAATTTCACATGCTCAACTCGGTTGATTATAAGGTGGATCGTGTAAACCCGGAAAGGTACAAGATCAAGTGTGTCCACCCTGACTGCATGTTCAAGCTGACCGCTTCATACAGACTAAGGGGTGACTGCTGGGTCATAGGTTCCATGACAACCCATACTTGTGTAAGTTCCACTCAATCACAAGACCACTGAAAACTCAACCATGATCTAATTTGTCAAGAAATCCTACCCCTGGTGAGCAACGACCCTTCTTTGAAGGTGAAAACAATCATCTCCCACATCACCACAGTTTTTAACTACACTCCGTCTTACCGTAAGGCGTGGTTAGCAAAGACTAAGGCGATTGAAAGGGTGTATGGAAACTGGGAGGAGTCATACCGAGAACTTCCCCGCTACCTCAATGCACTAAAGACATATTCTCCAGGTAGTGTTTATGTTCTGGAAACATTGCCCGCTTACGCCCAAGATGGTAGTGTTCTACATGGCAACGGAATATTCAGTCGCGTCTTTTGGGCATTTCAACCATGCATCACAGGGTTTGCATCATGTAAACCAATTCTACAAATAGACGGGACTTGGTTGTATGGCAAGTACAAAGGCACTCTTTTGATGGCAGTTGCACAAGATGGCAACAATAACATTTTCCCCGTTGCGTTTGCCCTTGTCGAGGGGGAGACCGGTGGTGCTTGGAGCTTTTTCCTGAAAAATCTTCGTACACACGTGGCTCCTCAACCGGATCTATGTTTGATCTCGGACAGACATGCCTCTATTGAAAGTGCCTATAATAATCCGGCAAATGGTTGGCATGACCCTCCTTCTACGCATGTCTATTGCATCAGGCATATCGTCTAGAATTTCTCGAGGGAGGTCAAGGACAAAACATTGCGGAAAGCGGTGATGAATGCGGGATACGCACTGACACAGCCCACCTTCAAATATTACCGCAACGAGATCCGTTTGTCTAACCCAGAAGCCGGTACGTGGATCGACAACATACCGGTCGAAAAGTGGACTATGTCATACGACAATGGCCAAAGATGGGGGCATATGACAACAAATCTTATTGAATCAATGAATGGGGTATTCAAGGGCATACGAAACCTCCCCATCACTGCCTTGGTGAAATCCACGTATTTTAGGATGGCTGCGTTATTTGCCAAAAGAGGTGAAATGTGGTATTCGGTCTTGCAATCAGGACAACTATGGAGTGAAAGCTGTATGAAATACATTAAGGCTGAAAGTGCTAAAGCCAACACTCACATGGTTACACGGTTTGACCGCCATAGCCACAACTTCATTGTGAAAGAGACAAATGACCACAATGAAGGCCTGGCAAGACAGGAATACAGGGTCATTTTACCTTCTCAATGGTGCGATTGTGGCAGGTTTCAAGCTTTTCGTATGCCTTGCTCTCATGTCATTGCCGCTTATGCGCATACCCATCAAGACGCGCTTCAACTGCTCTCAAACGTTTATAAATCTGAAACGTTGCTCACTGTTTACAACAACAACTTTCCTTTGGTGGCAAAACCGGACTATTGGCCTGAATACAGCGGTGATATAGTTTGGCACAATGACCAAATGCGAAGGAACAAGAAGGGTCGTCCCAAAAGCAGGCGCATAACAACAGAAATGGACGATCTTGACAGGTTGGAAAGAAAGTGTGGTTTATGCCGTCAGGTCGGACACAATCGCAAAAACTGTCTGAATCGGGCGTCTGGCTCGACCACATAAATTTTGTAATACAATAAATCTTTTCAATATTTGTGTTGTAAACATTATGGGTTTTCCGTTAATAAAACTGTTCACACAATTTAAGAAATTCAATATAGGAAATTACATTAGGGTTTTCGCGTACAACAATGATTAACGATAATCAATCTAGGAAATTAAATTAGGGTTTTCGCGTACAACAATGATTAACGATAATCAATCTAGGAAATTACAACTGTTAACACAATTTCATCTGACCCATGCATCATCAGCATTACATCACTGTCTGTTTTGACTTCCTCCAACCACACGTTAGGTCTTCCTGTCGCATGCGAGGTTGTTGTTCGTTTTCGCTGGATCCTTCGAATTTTTTCCCCCTCGGCGATGTCTCCATCTAGCCACCGCATCAACTCCCGCTTCAGACGCTCCATGGAGTGAATGTGCCAGAATTTCATTTTCATCGCGGGTTTCGTGGCGGAGAATATAACGTAACCATCTCTGCTAAAAATCATAGGCGACGTCATTACGTAAATAAGGGAGTACAAAATAAAAATACAGTGCGAGAAAGTGTGAGAAATTTCAAAGAAACGGACGAATTATTTATAAAACAGCAAAAAACCCTAGTTTTGCCCTAGGCGCCAAGTGAGATGGCGCCTCCTCTCCTTTTTAAGGAGCATGCGCCATCTCACTTGGCTAAAAGCCAATGGAGGCGCCAAGTGAGATGGCGCCTAGGGCAAAACCCTAGGTGCATGCGCCAAATGACTTGGCTCCTCCTTTGTGGAGCCATCTCAAACATGGTTATTTGCGTAATTTTTTCCGAAACCCGGTTATTTGCGAAATATTTTTTTAATACTTGGTTATTAATAAAAAAAATTCGCTGTTATGATATCCAAGCCGACAACTACTCAAAAACGAAGTAATCAGCCTAGAGCCGAAAGACCTATAAGGCAATTCACCCAGATGAATATGACTTTGTCTCAAGTATTGCCTCAGCTACTGAAATCCAATCTGGTTACCTTGAGGGAAGCTCCCAAGAATCTCAACACCGCATCTCCTTTCTACAACCCAAATGCTCGTTGTGCTTACCACTAGGAAAGTCCAGGTCACGATACAAACGACTGTTGGGCTTTGAAAAACAAGATGCAAGACCTTATCAAGGAGAAGGAGATTGAATTTGACGCTCTTGATATTCCCAATGTTATAACTGCTCCCATGCCCAAGCACGGCCGCAGTGTTAATTCTATTGATGATGATACATTTGTTACTTCTGTTGAGGAACTTGTTACTCCTCTCATCACCGTTAAGTGGATCCTGTTGCAAGCCAGTTTATTTCCGGGCTGTGGCGAAGATTTCCACTTATGTCTATCTCTACCGACTGGTTGTTATTTGTTGAAAGCAGGTGTTCAGCGTCTGATGGATGATAAAGAGATCTTATTTAAGAAGAATCCTGTTACAAATGTTTCTTGTAAGGATGTTTCAATCATAACCATTTCCTCCAATCCTCCAAGGGTCTCCACCAAAAGACCCATCAGGATTACATCTGCTCCAAAGTTGGCTCCTCTGATCATCACTATTCCAGGGCCAATCCCATACTCCTTAGACAAGGTTGTTCCTTGGAACTATGAGGCTGACGTCTACTACCATGGCGTCAAGCAAGACATGTTGGATGCTGAAGACCAAGTTTCTGAAAATACTGATCCCGACAATGGCAACATCGTTGGGACCAGAAAAATAATAAGAAGTGGAAGAGTGTTCTCCCCTGATATTTCTCCTCCAAAATCCGTTACTAGTCCCGTGATCATTCCTACTATTGTTCCTGTTGATACTACCACTGTAATTCCTGTTGCCACCCCTATCACTGAGTCGGTCGAGACTCGGGGCAAAGACATATTGATTGAGCCTGTCCAGACGAAGGCACATTCAGAATCTATTCCAGAGGCTTCCAAGAAGGAAATGGAAGATATCTTGAAGATAATAAAGAAGAGCGATTACAATATGGTCGAACAGCTGGGGCAGACCCCTTCAAAGATTTCTATGTTAGCCCTACTATTGTGCTCTGAATCTCATGCAAAAGCTTTGGTGAAATTCCTCAAGACCTCCCACGTACCACAAGAAACCTCCACTTGCCAATTTGAAGATTGTGTGGCCAGTTTGACGGCTGAAAACGATTTGGGTTTTTCTGATGCTGATCTAACACCCAGAGGGAGAAAACACAATGATGCGTTGCATGTATCCGTCGAATGCAGAGGCACTACTTTGGCCCATGTTCTAGTAGATACTGGTTCATCATTGAACATATTGCCTAAGAAGGCTCTGGATAGATTGGACTGTGAAGGTTTGACCCTGAAGCCTAGCAACACCGTAGTGAGGGCTTTCGATGGTTCGAAAAGAATGGTGAACAGGGAGGTGGACATCCCCATCAAATTTGGTTCTCAGACCTTTGACTCCACTTTCTACATGATGGATATCAGACCATCTTATTCTTGTTTGTTAGGTCACCCTTGGATCCATGGAGCGGGAGCTGTCACACCCACTCTGCATCAGATGATGAAGTACCCGGTGAAAGGAAAGATTGTCACGGTACATGGTGAAGAGGAATACATGGTAAGCCACCCGAACTCTTTCATGTATGTGGAAATGGATGACGAGTTCATCGAGACTCCTTGTCAGAACTTCGAAGAGGTGCCCCAGACCATGGTTGCAACTGAGACTGTTACCAATTTGCAGAAGATCACCAGACCTCCCTTGAAAATGGCTTCTCTCAAGGACGCCAAAGCAGTTATTGAAGAAGGTGGGTGTACCATTTGGGGCCAAATACCTGACATTCCATACAAATCTGATAAGTTTGTCTTAGGTTTCTCTTCAGGGGCTCAAAAAGCTGTTCTCCATGCTCGTGCTGGAGGACCTCCCCTACGCATCAGCAATCATAGGGTCAACACTTTAGAAGACAGTGATGGTGACTATGACATGGATAGCTGGATCCTACCTACTACCAAAGGTGGACCCAGTAACTGGACGGCTAAAGACTTTGTGCCAATTACTTTTATTCAGAAGTAATTGTCTTTTTGTTTTCGAATATGTAATAATTAAACAATATAAACTCTATGGCCATGTGTCTTACCCGGGGCACAATGGTTTATTTGTGAGAGTTATCATGTTTTAATCTCATATGTCATTAATAAAGCATTTGACGTTTTGCATATAAATTTTGCGCTCTCTGTTTTTGTTTTTTTGTTTTTTTACTACTTTGTCAATATAACTATGCTCTTACACACACTCGCGTATCAAATTGCATATCCATATCCACTTTGGATCCCATTGATAACGGTTCTGCTATTGTCGGTTATGATTTTGAAAGTCTTATCAACCAAGCCGAGGACGAAGGTGAGGAAGATTGTGAGGTACCCGGAGAACTTGCCAGACTGTTACAACAGGAAGAAAGGGCTATACAGCCTCATGAAGAGCCCGTTGAGACAGTAAATTTGGGTACAGAAGAGGACAGAAAAGAAGTCAAGATAGGTGCAAATTTGGAGCTTAGTGTTAAACAGCGGTTGATACAGATGTTGCATGATTATGTCGAGATCTTTTCCTAGTCATATGAAGACATGCCAGGACTAGACACCGATATTATGGTTCATCGTCTGCCAACTAAAGAATATTGCCCTCTAGTAAAGCAGAAGGTTCGTTGTAAGCACCCTGAAATGTTGAAGAAGATCAAAGCAGAAGTTATGAAACAATTCAACACTGGGTTCTTAGCTGTCACCTCTTATCCATAATGGGTTGCTAACGTAGTTCCGGTGCCTAAGAAGGACGAAAAAGTATGGATGTATGTGGACTACGGAGACTTAAACAGGGCAAGCCTCAAGGATTACTTCTCGCTTCCCCATATTGATGTTCTGGTTGACAACACCACACAACATCAAGTCTTTTCCTTCATGGACGGTTTCTATGGCTTCAATAAAGTCAAGATGGCACCCAAAGACATGGAGAATACAACCTTCATCACATAATGGGGCACTTTCTGTTACAAAGTGATGCCATTTGGGTTGAAGAACGCTGGGGAAACCTATCAGCGAGCTATGGTAGCTTTTTTCCATGATATGACTCACCATGAGATAGAGGTCTATGTTGACGACATGATAACCATATCTCAAATGGAAGAAGAGCACCTTGGCCACTTATAAAAGTTGTTTGATAGACTGAAGACGTACAAGTTGAGGCTAAATCTGAACAAGTTCACCTTTGGGGTAAGGTCCGGTAAACTCCTAGGTTTCATTGTCACTGACAAGGGTATTCAGGTAGACCCTGCAAAGGTAAAAGCTATACAAGAGATGTCGGCTCCTTGCACTGAGAAGGAATTTAGAGGTTTTTTGGGAAGCCTAAATTACATTACCAGATTCATTCCCATCTAACTGCTACTTATGAGCCAATCTTCAAACTCCTAAAGAAAGATCAAGTGGTAAAGTGGAATGATGAATGCCAGACTACCATCGATAGAATCAAGGAATACCTTCAAGAGCCTCCAATTCTGATGCCTCCGATTGAAGGAAGACCTTTGATAATTTATTTAACAGTGTTTGATAATTCAATGGGGGTGTGTGCTGGGGCAGCATGACGAGTCTAGTCGAAAAGAGAATGCAATATACTACCTTAGCAAAAAGTTTATCGACTGTGAAACAAGATACTCACTGCTCGAGAAAACTTGCTGCACTTTGGCATGGGCTGCTCGCCGACTAAGACAGTACATGTTGACTCACACTACCTTGTTCATATATAAGATGGATCCGATTAAGTACATCTTCGAGAATCCCTCTCTCTCTGGAAGAATAGAAAGAAGGAAACTGATCTTGACCTAATACGATATCCAATACACGACCCAAAAATCAATCAAGGGAAGTGTATTAGCGGATCACTTGGCTCATCAGGCTATGGATGACTACCAATCCATGAACTTTGAATTCCTGAATGATAATATTATGTTGGTGACTGTTATACCCCAAAATTTTCCCTCCCATATTTCTTATAACATTTCAAGAAAGATCCCCAAGTTGCTCAAGGTAGTCCAAGGGTTGGCCAGTCAAGCTCTCTCCTAAGGCAGTCTACCTCAAATTAGGTTTTCATGTTGCATCAAGATACTTGAGTCCAAGGGACCCCAACTGCTCAACATTGTCATAATATGTTCTCAAGATCATCCATGTCAAGTTTCAAGCCTTGCAGAGGAAGTTTGCTCAGTCAATTGCTCAAAGGCCTAAAAATCGACTATGCTAGGGCAAAAGTCAACTGTGGCTCATATACAGACAAACTTCAAGATTTTTGGTCAACATCCTCATTTTGAAGTATATTTCATTATTTGATCAAGGGTTGATCATGATTCATCAAGAATTTCTCATAATTCATCAAGACTCAAAAGTTGCTAAATTAGGCTTTTGTAGGAAAAGTCAACTCAATTTTGACCAAGCATAACTTTCTCATAATTTATGAGAAATGACCCATTCAAAGCTCATTTTGAAGAGGATGCAATTCCCTACAATCCATATTCAACTCCCAAGTTCAAAATATGCACTCACAAGAAGTTATCAATTTGGACATTATAGGTCATTTTGGAAAGTCAACAAAAACACCTTTTGGGTCAAAGCTTCTTACATGAACATGGAATAACCAATTGAGATGAAACCAAATAGGTATCTTAGGGGACATCCTAAGATTTCTAAAAAGTCAAGGAAAACCCTCATAAGGTTAAAATTGAGAGAGATATGCATTGTCAAAGTTGGATAGTTTTTGAAAAAATGCATGAAGCAAATATTGACCAAACTTGGATTTTTTCCAAATGGGCCTATATTTTCAAGTTTGAAACTCATTCCTAATATGGTCCACGACCTCTAAGCCCACCCATATATTTTTCTACTATTTATGCTATTTATTATGATATTTTATTCATTAAAATTTAGAATTAAGTAAATAAATAATAGAAATAATATAAATTTTGATGTGAATCCATTTTGGGAAAGTTTTATGCTGGTTTATGTCAATTGATTTCGTGCAATAACTCTTCAAATATGTCCAGGTTCACCCACATGTGAAAATGGCATAAAATCATCAAATATGGCATTTTTTCAAATTTTGATCATTGTCTTAAAACACAACATTATGAGGGAGATTATTTCCATGATTTCTTGTCTCCTCATTCTCCTCTATAAATATAGAGCCATACAAGCTTGAAAGGGATGAAAATCCTCTCTAAAAAGCTCTCAAAAAGCTCTTCAAAAAGCTCTCTAAAAGCTCTCCAGAAATCAAAGAATTGGTGCAAGTCATATCTCGAGGTTCCGGTCTCTCTCAATTGTCATCAAGCCTCAAACCATCCTCTTGAAGTCCTCAAGAGTCTTACAAGGCCCAAGAGCAATCCATCACACGCCTAGCACGCCCCACATTTGACAACACCGATTTGGTAAAATTTTAAACTTTGAATCTCTAATTTTAATCACATTTTATAGTATGCTAACGTTTGTTTGAGTTTATATAGAACAGTTATGGATGGTTGAATCATAGGTTCCACGCAAGAATAAAAAAACACCATAGTTAGAGCATGAAGCTTTTGAAGATTCGGGCCTAGGGATTTCTGATGATTGCACCCCCTGTTTACTTTTGCTACTATGCCCATCTTTATTTTCATGTTTTATTCGTTTTGTTTATTTCTTTTAATCCCTTTTATTTATTTACCAATAAACAAATATAAAAATCACATAAAAATAGATTTAGGATTTTTTCTTAATTAAATTTTAATTTTAGGTAAAACTTTAATTTCTTTTTATAAATAACTTAAAATAATTAGAATAAATAGGTTTTATTACTAACTTAATTATATTTTATTTTTTCCTAAAATAACCAAAGAAACCAAAATAGGTCATGTAATTATTTTTATTAATTAATTTAATCAACTAATTAATTGCATATTTAATTTAGAAAACTTATTTATTTTATTAAAAACAACAAAAAAACAATTTTTCTTTTAATTAGGTTAGAAGGGTCAAAACCTTAAATTCTCGTCGATCTTAATTCTTCTCGCGCGCTTTATTTTTATTATTTACCATATTGATGTAACTGCCTACAGTTTGTAATAGTTTAATTAGGAAGTTTATTTACAAATATCGCTTTATTTTCAAAGGGTTTGTTTTTGACTATGTAAATACCCGAAGCCTTGTAATAGCGTAGTTTAAATTCCGCACTTTAAATTCCGCAAATTATTAACTGTTAGATGTATGATATAGGGATGCATGACAAGAATGTATGATTAATTTTAAAACAGTTAGATCACCCTAAATGTGCAAAGATAAATAAACTGAAATTGAATCATTCGCACATGCGCACTCCTAGGGTACACTCCCACTTGGTTGCCTTCGGTAAATGGTCATTGAGTATAGGATGCTTTAGTGGTCGTCCTTTTGTCTAAATAAAGATCAAAGTCCCGATTCGAAAAAGTTGCCTCGGAATGGTTGCCTTGGAATTGTTGCCTCGAATAATTGATCTAAGATATTAGGGTTATTACTAAGACGTCCTAACATTGCTTTAGTGACCGTATGTCCCTCATTCGAATTGACCCTCAAACTCCAACGATGGTGCTACCTACTCACTAATAGTGGGATAGCGTTGTCTAAAGGAAACGAATACAGAATGATTCTTTTTTCGAGTAGGTAGATTAGTTCTTAAGTACTTGCTCATTCCGAACAAATTTTTCACACTTACACTCCTTTATAAAGAAAGTTTTTAAAAACACTTCATTACACTCTTGAAGACAGAAGAAAGAGTTAAATCGAAGTCAAAACAAAAAATTTTCAAAGTGCACAAACCCAAAGAAAATAATTTTGAAAATGATGAGCAAGTACCTAAGAGCCCGTAGATAACTACGGATAGAAAGAGTGCTAATACCTTCCCTTTCTATAAATCTACCCCCCCCCCCGTACTCAGAAATATCTCGAAAAAGGAATTTTTCTGTGCTTTTTTTCCTTTCCTTGTTGGATAAAATAAAAGATGGTGGCGACTCTTGCTTACCGTGACATTTTGCGAACACAAACGCAAAACGCAAACCAGCAAAATTTCCTTAACGAAATAGGGAAACCACGTCCCGGTTCTGGCCACCGTATCAAAAAACTGGCGTCTCTGCTGGGGAACTAATAAGTGGGGTATACCTTAGGAATAGTTCATCATATTGTTTTTTATTATTTGATTTCATTGCTTTATCTTTGTGGGCTTTGTATTGGAGTTACTATAGATCCTAACTCGGATCAGGGGATACCTTTTAGGTAAGTAGCAATAGACTGTGAGGGAACTGTACAGCATAGACCGATACAGTTGAAGCAGTAGCTACGTTGGTGTGACACTTTAGTTGGTACCGATATCCCTTGTGGAGGAACAAGGAGAGTATGGGGCTGCTAAGGGGTCATTAAGCATCAACTGACCTTAGAACCTATAATTGACTAACTTGGCCATAGAAAAGTAGCAGTATGCTACACTCATTGAGACCATACTCTCGCGATGATTCCGGCTGCAAGAAAAGGTTGCTAAATTGGAATTATGACCGATCGAGGATGGTCAATGATATTGAGATCCTCTAGAACCCGATTACTATTACTAGGGAAGGTTGAACCAACTAAACTGAAAGAGGGTAATACCTAAACTCCATGCCAGCCTGAAATTTAAGGGCTATTGTGTGACTTGTGTGCTTTCAACTTGAACTACTTGCACATGTTTGTTATCTAACAACTTGAGTTCCTTGCAGGTTTTGTTTACAGTCCTTATCCAATACCTTGGATTTCTTGCCGGATTTACTTGTTTACATTACCTCGTACTTTTGCTTAAACGCATAACATACACATCATAACATCATGCCTTAACATTTCCTTAACCATTTCAAGGATCTCAAAGGTTTGTGATGCAAGTTATGGAAAATCAAACGTCTAGTAAGGGGCAAAGGGGATTTATTTTCCTCTAGCCAATGTCATCTAGAGATCAAAACACGATAATTTGAGTTTGTGGTTGTGATCGGTGGATCTGGAACTGACTGTTTAACGCTGGTTCGCGAAATGTCGCGGAAGCAAGAGTCGCCACCATCTTTTATTTTCTCCAAATGGAAAGGACAAAAGCACAGAAAAATTCCTTATAGAGATTGCTCTCGGTTCGGGAGGTAGATTATAGAAAGGGAAGGTGTTAGCACCCTTTCTATCCATGGTTATCCATGGGCTCTTAGATACTTTCTCATTTGTGTTTTCAAAAATGGTTTGTTTGCTTTTCAACTGTGGGTTTTAAAAAGTTTCTTTGAAAATTCCAGTTCGACTCTTGTATCGGTCCTCAAGAGTGTTTGAAAAATTGCTTTCGAAAGCTTTTTGAAAAGGTGTCGGTGTGAAAAGTATTTTGATTTATTTTGTTTTGAATTAGAGCAAGTATCCACGAGTTGTCTACCTACCCTAAAGAATTCGTCTGTGTAAATGTCCTTTAAAGTAGTGCCATCCCACCATTGAGAGGTAGGTAGCACCACCGTTGGAGGTGTTCGGGTCAATTCGAAGTTCGGGACATGGTGATCACCAGAGCAATAGGAAGACACCTTAGAAGCTACCCTCATGCCAGGTTCCCGGATCATGAGGACTTACTAAGACATCCTCTACTCGACGATCATCTTTCGAGGCAAGGCAACAGTGAGGCGTACCCTAGGGGTGGTGTGTGATTCGTGTGTCAGATTCATTTATTTTTGTCTTGTCATGTTATGGTGATCTACGCGTTTGTTTTTATGTTTGTCCATTCATTCTTGCATGCATCAATTAACAGTTAAAATATTTGAGAGAAGTAAAAATTCTAAACTATTACAAAAGGCGCGGGTCCACATCGCCAAAATTTCCAGAACCCGATTTGACAGAAAAATAAAGAAAGTAAAAGAAAAGTAAAAGAAATTAATTTACAAGGCCTTGGGAGAGATACATAAATATTATAAGGAATAAAAAATGAATATGCGAATTAAACAAGAATTAAAACGAGGGCGTTGGACCCTTTTTGCAAAATTAAATTAAACGAGGGAATTAATTAATTAAGAGGGAAAAGAAATTGTTTTTTGGTATTTTTGGTATTTTAATGAAAAAAGAATTAATTAAAATAAATGCTAACCCTAATTCTAGTTGTTTTTAATTTTTTAAGAAAAGATTAAGTTTTAACCTAATTTTTAACCTAATTATTTACATGCCATTTAATTATAAAAATAAATAATACTAAATATTTAATTATTATGAAATAAAAGAAAAAAGGAATAAAAATTATCATAAACCCTAATTCTACAAATTTTAAATTAATTAAGAAAACATTACTATTAAACCTAATTTAATAACTAAATTTAATTATATGCAATTTATTTACAAAAATATTAAAATAAAAAAATATTTATTATTTTTATCTTTTCTGATTTTTTATGGTTTTGTGTTTTTATGAAAAATAATTAAATTACAAGAATTAATAAAAGGATAATAATTGAAAATAAAAAAGAATGAAAATCAGAAAAATATTGCAAACCTCAGGGGGTCTGCCCCCAAATTGGGAGGTTTTTTGTAGTGATTCAGGCCCAATTACTCTTGGCCTGGTAGACTTTTTGGTTAGCATGTATGCGCGTTGACTATAGTACACCGTGCCCTCCAGATCATGACCCTTGATTGAATCCACTGGCCACGTGAACAACTTGATTTTGAAGGTGTATGGTGGACTTTGATGTTGAAACTGCATAGAAGCATTTATTGAAGAAAAATATGAAAGGGGGTGAGGACCTGGGGCTCGAACCCAGGTCCTGAACGTTACCACACATATGCCTAACCAACCAAGCCAAACGCGCGTTCTGATTATAATATACCTAAGAAAAAATATAAAATAAAACAACGTTAGTGGGGCGCTTTTCGCGCGAAGTTTGAATCAACCAACCATTGCCTGCCACCGAGTCATCGTCCTCCTTGTTTATTTTTTTCTGAAATATAAAGAACATAGGCCACGGTTTTACGAACGTTCCCTTAGGTGCCTTTCCAGAAAATAACGAATAGCTTGTAGTGGCTCATAAATTGAGCGCGAGGCATCTAATCTCTTCGTCCAAGCATGCTGGTTGCAACCATGGCATCGTGATTCTCCAATTTTGTTGTATTCAAAAACCCCTAATTCAAAAGCTTAAGAACCCTAAAACACAACAATGACAGATTCTCCAATAGTGCATAAAAACACAATTAAGCAATTGGGTTAGCTTCAGAATTAGTCAATTAATAAGAATCCATGAATAAAATGCAATGAATGTGCTTAAATTATCAAATACGATTATGAAAAAAAATGGAAAAATCTTGACTTCTGTATACCGTTTCAAGGTGTTAGGATTGATGTTTTTGATCCAGGAAGGTTGCTTGATGTCCTTGGAAGGCAATAGGATGAGTTTTGTGGCTTGAAACGACCTCCAACCCTGTTTTCAGTTTTGAGTTTTTAAGCAAAATTTTCAAGTTTGTGTCTTGGTCTCTAGCGCATATTAGTGGTTAATAGGATTAGGTCTTGCTTCTGTACTTATGTATGAGTGAATTAGGTCAAAGAAAACAATCCAAATCCTTGGCATTCATGGTTTGAGAGATTTGATTTTCAAAGATCTTTTTTTCAATATTTTCCATGCTATTTTGTACCAATCATGACCAATTCTCTTCAAATCTTTCCATATTTGATTATGCACGAATTTTTGAACCTATTACATGTACAAAAAGATTTGATTTCATTAGTTTTGTATTTTTCATGTATTTAATTGATTTAAATGAATTATTATTAATAAAAATTCAAATAAAAAAATAAAAAAATGAATAAAAACTTCCCTTTGGGCCAAGTGGTCGTGCACATGTCTTGGATGATGAATTGTGGAAGAAAAATAGGCCCATTAGCAATTTTAGGTCATTTGAATCAATGTTGACTTTTCAAAATATCCAAAAATTTCCCAACTTCTACAAGGCATAACTTGCTCAATTTTTAAGCTTTGCTCATGTTCTTGGACATTTTGGAAAGGTCTTTGAGTCCTCTAACCAATGCCTTTGGTCACATGTCATTTTGATTTACCAATTTCAAGTTATGGCCTTTGACTTAAAGTCCCTTTTTGTTGACTTTTGAAAATGATCTATAATGTTGAAATTGATAACTTTTTGTGAGAGCATTTCTTGGACTTGAAGTATGAAGATGAGTTGTAGGAAATGTCTTTCTCTTCAAAATGAGCTTTGGATGGAATTTTTCTGATAATCCATGTGAAAGTTATGCCCTGGTCAATTTACAGTTGACTTTTTTTAGCTGTCCAAATAAGGAAACTTTTGCATCTTGGTGATTTTTGAGCCAAGCTTTGAGAATCATGATCAAGCATTGATCAAATGATGTTTGTGGCTTCAAAATGAGATGTTGACCAAAAATTTGAACTTTTGACTGCCAAATGACCATTTTGCCCCTACAGTTGACTGTAGTGCAATTAGGGTTTTGACTGTGCAATTTTGTGCTGAAAGTCTTGAAACTTGATATGAGGATGCTTGACCATATTTGTAGGCATGTGGGACTTGATTGGACCCTTGGAAACTTCATCTTCTTGATCAGAACCAAAACCCTAATTTTGACTGTTCAGGAGGCTCTTACACTGTGCAACCCTTGGGGAATCTTGAATCTTTGACTTGGCAATTTCTTGAAGAATATGGGAGGGCAAATTTTGGGGTACAACAGTTGCCTATGTTCAATCTTCTTAGACCTGAGGATGCAGATTGGCTGACGTGCCTTTTGTAATCCGAGGGTGGAAGATGATTGAACACTAGAGTGCCCAGAAATTTGCGCTCACATAGTAGCAGTGTGATGGAAATGGGCTTATAGATGCCATGCTGAGAGATGCTGGAAGGTGGATGGGCTTATAGATGCCATCTGGATGTTGATCGCGTAAGAGATTCCTTAGCGAGAACTTGCGTACCTGCAAAAGAAAAATGAGTACCTGACATGTTGCAAGAGCTGGTCTTCAGATGCTTAGTATGGATATGTCCTGACTGGTTACAAGAGCTGAATCTGGAGCTTCAAAAGATGATGAATGAACCAGGAATGGTTACTACCTCAACAGGGACGGTGAGAAAACCTTAGATGACCTTAACTTCAACAGCAATCGTTGAGAAAATCTTGGGATTACCACCTCCGCAGGACCGGGAAGAGAACCATAGGCAATTATAATCTCAAAAGCGGACGTTTGAGAAAAACCTGGAGTGGAATTATCGTCTCCGCAGCATTGGGGAGAGAACCATAGGAAATTATAATCTCAAAAGCAGACGTTTGAGAAAAACCTGGGGTGGAATTATCATCTCCGCAACATTGGGGAGAGAACCATAGGAAATTATAATCTCAAAAGCGGACGTTTGAGAAAAACCTGGGATGGAATTATCATCTCCACAGCATTGGGGAGAGAACCATAGGAAATTATAATCTCAACAGCGGACGTTTGAGAAAAACCTGGAATGGAATTATCGTCTCCGCAACATTGGGAGAGAACCATAGGAAATTATAATCTCAAAAGCGGACGTTTGAGAAAAACCTGGGATGGAATTATCATCTCCGCAGCATTAGGGAGAGAACCATAGGAAATTATAATCTCAAAAGCGGACGTTTGAGAAAAACCTGGGATGGAATTATCGTCTCCGCATCATTGGGAGAGAACCATAGGAAATTATAATCTCAAAAGCGGACGTTTGAGAAAAACCTGGGATGGAATTATCATCTCCGCATCATTGGGAGAGAACCATAGGAAATTATAATCTCAAAAGTGGACGTTTGAGAAAAACCTGGGATGGAATTATCATCTCCGCAGCATTGGGGTGAGAACCATAGGAAATTATAATCTCAACAGTGGACGTTTGAGAAAAACCTGGAATGGAATTATCATCTCCGCAGTATCGGGGAGAGAACCATAGGAAATTATAATCTCAAAAGCGGACGTTTGAGAAAAACCTGGGTAACTTCTACTGAGTCTTCATCAGAAAAATCTGTTTGGGGTCGATTTAGCTGGACTAGAGAAGGCCTTGGACTGGATAAGAAATCTTTGGAATCGATTAGCTGACCCGGTCTGGGTCTTGGAATATGATTGAGAATTTAACTGAATCTTTCCTGAAAGGTAAAGGTCAGTCATATGCAATGCATGATACAGATCAAGCAATGATGTTCTCAACATAACTGAGATTTGTGAGATATGATGCGTCTATGCATGCTATAATGATGTATGTGATGTTTAGGAATGTATGCTTTCGTCTAGGAAAGTAAATCCTTGACGGGTGTCGGGAAGTCACTCCTGGGCTGATATTGAAGAATGAGCTTTTGCTTCCGCTGGGGATGATAATTGCAAGAATACCGGTAGGAGAAGATGACTCCGTTGGGGAATAAATTTGGTGAATGGAATAACTCTGCGGGGAGAAAAGTACTCTAACGATCTTGCTGGGAAGCAATACTCTGTGGGGATAGAGATACTTTGTTGAGTTGTTGATAATAACTTGCTGGGGATATCTTTGTTGTATTGGAAGTGTGAATAGACTTCGCTGGGGGTAAGAAGATTCTGTCGACGACGATCTTTCCATGGCTTTTGGCTGAGGATAACCCAGTTATATCCTGTTAAGGAAATAACTCTTTGAATAAAGCCGGACGACGCGTTCGTGCTTTGCGAGGGATAAGCTTCCAGAATCTACTGGGGATAAGCTTACTGCTTGGGGAGATGGATCCCAACTTTCCTGGGGAACTGGATTGGACTCTCCTGGGGAAGTTTTTGAACTGCGGGGGAAGGGATTCCTTTGAATATTTGATATGCCGTCGGGGAACAATCTTTAGACCAAGACTGCCGGGGATGCTTGTTAAGAATATGTATATTGCTGCTGGGGAATGTTGAGATCTGCTGGAGGATACTCAACTTCCTTAAGGCCTGATAATATAACTTGGAGAAGAGTGCACTGACTTGCTGACTCACTCTCTGGGGAATTAGGATATTTGATTATGTTCTTTAGCTGAACCTACCTTGGTACCTTGGAGGATGGAACAATTAGATTGCTAGACAACTCTTTATTGCCCCTGTTTCTAATGCTACCTGTAATTCATCCTTGGTTTCGTATGCAAACATTCATGAGTTAGCAAATTATTGTCAATGCATATATCACAAATTGAACCTTGGACGTTCTTCGCAAAACAAAACAGAAAAAGAAAAACAATTGGCACTTTTAACTGAAAAGTATATTTGTATTGATTTTTGAATGGCCTGAAAATAGGCGTTTTGTGTACAAGAGGCTGACGTCCTAGTAAGAGGACGCCGCCGAACAAAAGAGTTTATACAAATTTTGTACAAGAGAATAAAACAGCTGTGTGAAATATGAATGATCCCACTGGGTTTCAACTCTGCTATTGCCTTTATATCCCCGAGCGTCTCATCACTTGATGACCTAAACGAAAGTGAAGCTGACTGATCGATGCCGTCTGAACTTGATGTAGATACCGGATTCTGGATGCAAAGTGATCCAATGAGACATAGTATTACGCTTTTATCCCTAACTTTTGCCTGGACCGCCCTTTCGGGTTTTCAGTCCACCGGGATACCCATTTTTGCCCAAGCCGCCTTTTCAGGTTTTCGACTTGTCGGGTGTACAGATTTTTCATTTCATCCCTTCATTTTGCCCGAACCCTTTTGGTTCGCCGGGAAGCCCTAATTTTTGCCTAGGCGTGTCAGCCTAGTGGGTCTTTTTTCATGCGTAGTATTTTTTTACTATGTCTGCATTGGCGGGGTGAGGAAGGTCGTCACCATCCATGTTGGTCAATATCATTGCTCCTCCTGAGAACACGTGCTTGACCACAAATGGCCCTTCGTATGTAGGGGTCCATTTGCCCCTTGGATCACTCTGAGGAAGGATGATTCGCTTGATTACCAGATCCCCAACTTGATATTCCTGTGGTCTGACCTTTTTGTTAAATGCCCTGATCATCCGTTTCTGATACGTCTGACCATGACAGATAGCAGCAAGTCTTTTTTCATCAATAAGGTTGAGCTGATCAAGTCGTGTCTGAATCCAATCATCCTCGTTCAGATTTGCGTCCTTCATTATCCGGAGAGAGGGTATCTGCACTTCGATCGGTAAGACTGCCTCCATACCATAAACCAGAGAGAAAGGAGTTGCCCCGGTTGACGTCCTGGCTGAGGTACGGTACCCATGTAGAGCGAACGGTAACATCTCGTGCCAATCCTTATAAGTCACTGTCATCTTCTGCACGATTTTCTTGATGTTCTTATTTGCTGCTTCTACAGCCCCATTCATCTTCGGTCTGTAAGGAGAAGAATTGTGGTGCTGTATTTTGAACTGCTCGCAGAGCTCAGTGATCATCTTGTTGTTCAGATTGGTACCGTTGTCTATAATAATTCATTCAGGGACACCGTACCGACAGATCAGATTATGCCGAATGAACCGTGCCACAACAGTCTTGGTTACCGTAGCGTAGGAAGTTGCTTCGACCCACTTCGTAAAATAATCAATCGCTACCAGAATGAAGCGATGCCCATTAGATGCCTTAGGTTTAATCTCGCCAATCATGTCTATGCCCCACATTGCAAACGGCCAAGGCGCAGTCAGAACATTCAAAGGAACTGGAGGAACATGCACCTTGTCTGCGTAAATTTGGCACTTATGGCATGTCCTAGAATGTTGGTAACAGTCAGCTTCCATTGTGGACCAGTAATACCCTGCCCGAAGGATCTTCTTTTCCATTGTATGTCCACTGGAATGTGTACCAAAGGTCCCTTCATGTAGCTCTTCCATGATCCTTTCTGCTTCAATTTTATCCACACAACGCAATAGGGTTGAATCATGGTTTCGCTTGTACAAGATGCCGTTGCTAAGGAAGAACTTTGCCGCGAACCTTCTCAGGAATTTCTTATCATTGATAGAGGCACCTTCAGGGTATTCCTGAGCTTCCAGATATCTCTTCACCTCATGGTACCAAGGCTTCTCAGTCACCAATTCAGTCTCGAGATCGCAACAGTATGCCGGTTCGTCCAGTTTCCAGATGATGATCCGGGGAGCCTCATTATTCCATTTGACCTTGAACATAGAAGACATTGTAGCTAACGCGTCCGCCAGCTGATTCTCTTCTCTTGGAAAGTGCTCAAAGGTTACCTCTGTGAAGTGGGGAATCTGGGTCGACACACATTCTCTGTAAGGGATAAGATTCGGATGTTTCGTATCCCACTCTCCTTTGATCTGATTGATCACAAGAGCGGAATCTCCAAAGACACTCAGAAACTTGATCCTTAAGTCGATCGCAGCTTGAAGACCCATGATGCACGCCTCATACTCTGCCATGTTGTTGGTACAGTTGAAACATAGCCGGGCAGTGAGCGGAGTATGAGTGCCTTGAGGAGATATGATTATGGCGCCGATACCGTTACCCAAAGCATTGGAAGCTCCGTCAAAGTGAATGGACCATCGGGATCCTTCCTCAGGTCCTTCATCCGGTCCAGGTACTTCACAATCAGTTACTATCATGATGCTTTCATCCGGAAACTCGAAGTTCATTGACTGATAATCGTCGACGGCCTGATGTGCCAAGTGGTCTGCCAATACACTTCCCTTGATGGCTTTCTGGGTCGTGTATTGAATGTCGTATTCCGTCAAGATCATTTGCCATCTTGCAATTCTCCCAGACAGAGCAGGCTTTTCAAATATGTACTTTATAGGATCCATCTTTGAGATCAACAAGGTAGTGTGAGTCAGCATATACTGTCTCAGCCGGCGAGCAGCCCATACCAAAGCGCAGCAAGTTTTCTCAAGCAGTGAGTATCGGGTCTCACAGTCGGTAAACTTTTTGCTAAGGTAATAAATGGCATGCTCTTTTCGGCCAGACTCGTCATGATGCCCCAGCACACACCTCATTGAGTTGTCAAGCACTGTCAGATATAGTATCAGAGGTCTCCCTTCAACCGGTGGCATAAGGATGGGTGGTTCTTGGAGATACTCTTTGATTTTGTCAAAAGCAGCCTGACATTCATCATTCCAACGTACTACCTGATCTTTCTTCAGCAGCTTGAAGATTGGTTCACAGGTAGCAGTTAGGTGTGAGATGAATCGAGCAATGTAATTCAGGCGTCCTAAAAAGCCTCTGACCTCTTTCTCTGTCCTAGGAACTGGCATCTCTTGAATAGCTTTGACCTTAGCAGGATCCACTTGAATGCCCTTGTCGCTTACCACGAAGCCTAACAACTTTCCAGATCTTACCCCGAAGGTGCACTTGTTCGGGTTCAACCTCAGCTTGTATAGTTTCAACCGGTCAAACAACTTCTGCAGATGATCTAGGTGCTCTTCCTCAGTCTGGGACCTTGCGATCATGTCGTCAACATACACTTCTATCTCATGATGGATCATATCATGAAATAAAGCAACCATGGCACGTTGGTAGGTTGCCCCAGCGTTCTTCAACCCGAATGGCATGACCTTGTAACAGAAGGTGCCCCACTGAGTAACAAATGTAGTCTTTTCCATGTCTTCAGGTGCCATCTTGATCTGATTGTAACCTGAAAAGCCATCCATGAAAGAGAATACCTTATGCTGAGCAGTATTGTCAACAAGGACATCAATGTGAGGTAGAGGGAAGTCATCTTTGGGGCTGGCCCTGTTCAGATCCCTGTAATCGACACACATTCTGACCTTACCGTCCTTCTTCGGTACCGGCACCACATTAGCAACCCACTGAGGATAAGAAGTCACTGCAAGGAACCCAGCGTCAAACTGTTTCATAACCTCGGCCTTAATCTTCTCAGACATCTCTGGACGCATACGGCGGACCTTTTGCTTGACTGGAGGGCAGTCTTCCTTAGTTGGCAAGTGATGGACCACAATGTCGGTATCCAACCCGGGCATGTCTTCGTAGGACCAGGCAAAGATCTCCATATAATCATGCAACATTTGAGTCAACCGTTGCTTCACGCTGAGCTCTAGGTTAGCGCCAATCTTTACCTCTTTCCTGTCTGCCTCAGTACCCAAGTTTATTGTTTCCACTGGCTCTTCGTGTGGTTGAATTGCCCTCTCTTCCTGAAGCAACAGCCTTGCAAGATCGCCAGGCACTTCGCAATCATCTTCACCTTCGTCTTCGGCTAAGTTGATCGGATTTTCGAAGTCATAATTGGCAGTAGCAGAGTCGTTATCAGCGAGATCCAGAGTGGATTGAAACCTGTATGAGTGAGTGTGTGTGTAAATACAGCTGTTTTGAAAAATATGTAAAGGAAAGAAAGACAGAAAAGGAGCACAAGATTTGAAATGCGAGAAAACGTCCAAGATTTTCATTTATGATATATGAAATGACAGTTTATATGCCCTCACAAATGAAACCACGGTGCCTCGGGTAAGGCACCGGGCCATAGAGTTTATTTATTGTTTATTACAAATGCCAAAAACATAGGAATTCATTACTTAGTAACAAGAGAAACAGTCAGATTGTCCTTTGCACTCCAATTGTTAAGTCCACTGTCGGTTGCCGGGTAGATCCAGCTATCAAACTCAGCTTCATCCACTTCCTCTTCGTCCCCAATAGCATTCACTCCGTGAGCAGGTAGGGGAGCTGTCACTACATTAGGCTTCTCAGATGCCTCAAACTGTACCTCCTTGGCGTCAATAAGGTCCTGCAGCTTGCTCCTTAGCGCCCAACAGTCATTAGTAGAGTGCCCCGGGCTATCAGAATGGTAAGCACAACGAGCATTTGGATTGTACTTAGGAGATGTAGTATTTGGAAACTTCGGAGCCTCTCTGACGGTCACTAAGTTGGTTGAGAGCAACTGAGGTAAGATCTGCGATAAGGTCATGCTCAAACGGGTAAACTCTCTCCGGGGTCTTTCAGACCTTTGAGGATTGGTTGGCCGAGGAGCGGCAGCAGGCTTGGCAATCGTTACTGCACTGACAGATTGGCGGCGCTCAAATCTCTCTGATCTCCGGGAGCCATATACATCACTAGCCTCCTTCTTGAAGGGTTTCTTCTCAGAACTAAACGATGCACCCTTCGGAATCTTTCCAGACTTCAACCCAGCCTCAATTCTCTCTCCAGTCAGAATCAGATCAGTGAAACCTGCAGACGAATTCCCGATAAGATGGTTGAAAAATGGCCCAGATAGGGTCCCCAAGAACATGTCTACCAACTCCCGATCAGTCAACGGTGGCTGCACCCTGCCAGCCAGGTCTCTCCACTTCTGAGCGTACTCCTTAAAACCTTCACTTGAACCTAACGACATACCCTGGAGTTGGGTACGTGTAGGGGCAAGGTCGGCATTATATTGATACTGCTTATAGAAAGCAGTAGCCAACTCCTCCCATTTACGAACCTTGGTCCCATCCAGCTGATAGAACCATTCGAGATGAGTCCCTGAAAGACTCTCCTGGAAGAAGTGGATCCACAAATTCTTATCCGCTGTGTACGGTTGAATTTTCCGAACATAGGACCTGAGATGTAGCTTGGGACAAGACGCCCCGTCATACTTAGTGAAAGATGGTGCTTTGAACTTCCAAGGAATAATCACACCAGTAGACAAACCCAGATCTCCAAAATCCAGCCCAGGTACCTGTTGTATTTCCATAGCATTCAACCTATCCTCCAGTTGCTTGTATCTGTCTTCTGCAGGAGGATATTGCTCTTCATCAAAATCAGTCTCGTTGTCAGAGACTACCGGACTAGGACCTTTTTCTGCCTGAGGAGTACTCTTGCCAACAGAAGAACCAGCCTCTTCATGCTGCAGAGCATTGCCAAACCTTCGGCCCGAGTTGAACAGAACAGTTCTTCTCTTCTTCTTTTTCTCCTTCTTCAGGAGCAGAGCTTTCAACTCTTCTTGGCCTTGAGCCAAACCCTTGATTAATTCCTGAAATTGCGCATTTTGCGCCTGAAGAGCTTTGATGGATGTCTCAGTTGATGACGAGTCGGGATTCATGATGCTGAAATAAACAGCGAAGAACTGTAAGCAACCTGAAAAGAGGAAAAACCTGCTATGCACATGATGAATGATATGTGTTTATGCAATGCATTCAAGGGTTCGAAAGTTCAAATTTGTTGTAGACAAAAAGGAACACACGTTATCATTAAGGAAATAACTGTTTAGTACATCAAAGCCTCATGGGCAAAATAATACAAAAGTAAATCAATCCCAGAATATACTACGCATCCTCTTTGGAGCTATGTAAGTGTTGAGATTCCTCTCCTCATGCAACAGGCGGGTGAGCTCTAAGACCTTCTTTTCACTGGCATGTAGACTGGTCTCAAGAGAATTTTGTTCTTCTTTAAGCTGAATCCAGCTCTTCTGCATCTCTTCCCAAGATGTGGGCATATCAGGGTGCTGAATAGTGTAGGACACTTCTCCTTCCAAGACTGGCTCTTTGATTACTGGGAGCGTATGAGGATAAGGCATTACCAACTTCTGGGAGCGGGCGCGTACCCACTTGAGATAAGGTTCCAACGGGATGGAGTTCCTGTGCCCCAGTGTCTTGCTGTCTATCCTACTTGGCATCCTCCAGGCTCTGATAAATCTCTGGCGAAGTCCTTGAGTATCGTTGTCGAAGTCAAAAACTATGTCAGGAATTAACATGTCATGAGGACCATCCCTCCGAGCATAACCAAATTGTCTCCAAGCCAGGCACGGGCTGTAAGTAATACCTCCTCTGATTCCAAGTAAAGGAACATTAGGGTACTCCCCACAACGATCAATGATAGTGACATCTTCTCTGGACCTAGGGCACCAATGTATATCTGCATGTGTAAGAGTCATCAACCGTTGTGACCATCTCAAACCCCGCTCATTCTTCAAGACTGATTGTGGAAGGTGCGAAATAAACCACCTTCCCAGGAGAGGAGTGCAACACATAAGGACACCTCTTTTTCTCATGGTTCGAGTGTAACATGAGTGAAGGATGTCCCCCAGCAACGTAGGTATAGGATTCCTGGACATAAAGATCTGGACAACACTGATATCTATAAGCTGATCGGGGTTAGGGAACAACACCAAACCATAGACAAGGAGGGCCACAACCTCTTCAAAAGCTTGTAAGTCAAGGGAGTTCCAACATTCATGGGCCTTTTCAAACAGAAACCTGGCTAAGAACCCTTTGATACCGCTTCTAACTTCCCAATGTCCCTTGAGGTCAGATGACTGTAGGTGCAAGGCTTTAGCAATCTCTTCAAGCTTAGGTTCCTTTTCTGTACCGTTGAAGGGTAGCTGATCAAGGATTTGGATCTTCAGGAGCCGGGAGAACTCCTCCAATGTAGGTACCAGCTGATAGTCCAAGAAGGTGAAACAGTGATGCAGAGGATCAAAGAACTGGAACAGGACCTTTATCATGTCTTCCTCAATGTTGGTATTGACCAAGCTGATGAGACTTCCATGTCTTTCACTGAATGATGAGTTCTCGGGAATCCTGGATACAAGCTCCTTAAGCTGAGGAGGGACCCTTACAAGACTGATTTGAATTGTCTTTCTACGAACAGTTTCCATGTCCTACAAAACAAAGAACAAAGATGAAGATTCGAACCCCTGAAATGGTTAGTCAATGCATATGATGCTGGATGATGTCATGATGCTATGATTAAACACACCACAGATATTTACAAAGACAAACATGTAAGGCACACAAGGCACACAAGACAAGCCCTTAGGGTTTAAGGCCAGCATGGGGTCTGGGTAGTACCCTCTTGAAGTTGGTGGGTTCAACCTGTCCTATCAAAGTAACCGGGTTCTAAGGGTCCCAATATCACAGGATTGCTTTCATTGTTCATCGTTTCGATTTAGCCACTGAACTGGCGACCGAAATATTCCAGGAAAGCAACCCTCAATTGAGTGTAGTATCGAGTATCAACCAACCTCGGACTGCACCAAAGTCAGTTATCTCACTACCCTAAAGAGGCCAAGATAGTCCAATTAAGGTTCCTAAGGTCAGTTGATGCTTCATGACACCACGCGGAGGCCCCGTACTTTCCTCGACTGAACTCAAGGGTTACCGGTACACACCAAAGTGCCACATCAACGTAGCAGACTGTTTCAACCATGTCGGTATACCCTGCACAGTTCCCCCACAGCCTTGTTGCTACTTTCTAAGAAGGTATCCCCCAGATCCGGGTTAGGATCTATAGAACTCCCAAGCAACCCACAATTTAAAGCACACAAGGAAAACAATTGAAAACACAGTTATGAACTAGCCCTAAGGTACACCTCACTTTAAGTTTTTCCCCAGCAGAGTCGCCAGTTCTGTGATCGGTGGATCTGGAACTGACTGTTTAACGCTGGTTCGCGAAATGTCGCGGAAGCAAGAGTCGCCACCGTCTTTTATTTTCTCCAAATGGAAAGGACAAAAGCACAGAAAAATTCCTTATAGAGATTGCTCTCGGTTCGGGAGGTAGATTATAGAAAGGGAAGGTGTTAGCACCCTTTCTATCCATGGTCATCCATGGGCTCTTAGATACTTGCTCATTTGTGTTTTCAAAAATGGTTTGTTTGCTTTTCAACTGTGGGTTTTAAAAAGTTTCTTTGAAAATTCCAGTTCGACTCTTGTATCGGTCCTCAAGAGTGTTTGAAAAATTGCTTTCGAAAGCTTTTTGAAAAGGTGTCGGTGTGAAAAGTATTTTGATTTGTTTTGTTTTGAATTAGAGCAAGTATCCACGAGTTGTCTACCTACCCTAAGGAATTCGTCTGTGTAAATGTCCTTTAAAGTAGTGCCATCCCACTATTGAGAGGTAGGTAGCACCACCGTTGGAGGTGTTCGGGTCAATTCGAAGTTCGGGACATGGTGATCACCAGAGCAATAGGAAGACACCTTAGAAGCTACCCTCATGCCAGGTTCCCGGATCATGAGGACTTACTAAGACATCCTCTACTCGACGATCATCTTTCGAGGCAAGGCAACAGTGAGGCGTACCCTAGGGGTGGTGTGTGATTCGTGTGTCAGATTCATTTATTTTTGTCTTGTCATGTTATGGTGATCTACGCGTTTGTTTTTATGTTTGTCCATTCATTCTTGCATGCATCAATTAACAGTTAAAATATTTGAGAGAAGTAAAAATTCTAAACTATTACAAAAGGCGCGGGTCCACATCGCCAAAATTTCCAGAACCCGATTTGACAGAAAAATAAAGAAAGTAAAAGAAAAGTAAAAGAAATTAATTTACAAGGCCTTGGGAGAGATACATAAATATTATAAGGAATAAAAAAATGAATATGCGAATTAAACAAGAATTAAAACGAGGGCGTTGGACCCTTTTTGCAAAATTAAATTAAACGAGGGAATTAATTAATTAAGAGGGAAAAGAAATTGTTTTTTGGTATTTTAGGTATTTTAATGAAAAAAGAATTAATTAAAATAAATGCTAACCCTAATTCTAGTTGTTTTAATTTTTTAAGAAAAGATTAAGTTTTAACCTAATTTTTAACCTAATTATTTACATGCCATTTAATTATAAAAATAAATAATACTAAATATTTAATTATTATGAAATAAAAGAAAAAAGAAATAAAAATTATCATAAACCCTAATTCTACAAATTTTAAATTAACTAGTCTTTGACCCGTGCGATGCACGGAATTTTTTAGTATGTTATATATAATATTTTATTCTTTATTCGCTACTATATAATTTCTATAATTAAACTGTTGAAAGAATTGACATTAAAATAGCTTTTAATATCAAAAATAAAATTAAATAAATTTTGAAACATAAATAAATATTAAATAACTCTTAAATTAGAAAAATTTAAATATCATAAATGATCAGACATACATATCGAGAAATAAATAAACAATTAACTACCGAACATTATGAAAGACTTCTTTGTAAACGACATTTTCGGTTACATTTGTATCTTCACCTTCGTCGTTCGTTATCAGTATCTTTAAGCCTTTTTTTGAAGTAACTCTTGACGATGCAACATATAATTGCCCATGAGAAAAAATTGACTGGGGAAGATATACTCCTACATATTTAAGTGACTGTCCTTGACTCTTGTTGATTGTCATAGCAAATGATACCGTCAATGGAAATTGCCGACGTTGAAATTTGAAAGGGATTCTTTTATCGGTTGGAGTCAGTGATAACCTTGGAATAAAAACCTTCTGACCAACATTGTTACCCGATATAATCTTACCTTCAAGGACATATCTTCCCATTTTTGTAATTATCAATCGGGTGCCATTGCACAATCCCAACGACTGATCAATATTTCTCAACAACATTACCGGGACTCCAACTTTTAATTTCAACTTGTGATTTGGTAGTCCTGAAGATACAATGGTGTTTAGAAATTCAGGAGTATGCACATCATCTGACATGTTAATGTCTGACCTTGCATTACATGGAGAATCATAACTCAAATAAGTTTTTTCTTCTGCGGGTATTAAATCCAACATATAATCATTGAGGGCATCAACAATGGTATTTTTAGGAGCTAATATTGCCCTCTCTTGAAAAAAAGACAAATCATTCAAGTTGTGTAAAAGATTTGGATACGTGTTTTCCACAATAGCTGAAAGTGGATCTCCAAAGCTAGGAATCAACAAATCATGTGGTATCTGCACTATGATATCTACGTCATTAGCGTCTCCAATACTTCCATCGCCGATTCCCAATATCCATTCCGAAAAACTCTTTCTCTCTTCAATGTCAGCATCTATACCTCTAGTCATAAGCCTCATATTAGTGGTCAGTGTAAGCACTTCACAATAACTCCAAAGATGAGAAGAATTTATAGTTGAATGCACAACCTCATGTCTTGTTCCTTTAGGGATAACATGAAGGATCTGACGAAAATCTCCACCCAAAACAACTACTTTTCCGCCAAATGGGATATTTTTATTTTGCATTATATCTTGAAAAGTACGATCAACAGCTTCAAAACAATGCTTGTGCATCATCGGGGCTTCATCCCATATTATTAACTTTGCACGACGTATTAACTCAGCTAAAGGGTCTTTTGGAGCAATATTACACGTCGAGCATTCATGCACTTCTATAGGGATGGCAAATCTTGAGTGTGCAGTTCTTCCACCCGGAATTAGCAAAGAAGCTATCCCACTCGATGCGACGGTTAGAACAATATCACCCCTTGATCTTATTGCTGCAGACATTGCTCTCCAAATGTAAGTTTTACCCGTTCCTCCATAACCATATAGGAAAAAAAGTCCTGATCTATTTTCATTAACCCTTTTCATGATCCTTTCATATATTCTCATTTGTTCATTTGTCATTGTTGACATCAAATTACGATGCTCTTCTAACAGTGACCGCCTGTCATAATTCAACTCATCATAAATCAATCTATTTTGTCTCTCGGGTAACAATGCTCTATCTGGTTGAGGCATCTCAGGATAATCTTCCAAACTTTTATTATTACTTTGCAATAAAATCTCAATTTCAGCCAAAGCATAACTCTTTAATTGATCGACTGTCAAGACCAAATCTGCAAATTTAATATAATATACACTTAATAAAAATAACTATTATGAATATATAATATAAAACGTTAAAAAAACACTTAATATCCTAAATGTTATACTATGGAACAAAAGTATACTACAGAAAGTTATAGAAAAATCTACACTTAATATAATATAAAAAACTACACTTAATATAATATAAAAAAAATGTTAAAAAGTATACTATGAAACAAAAGTATCCTAAATGTGATACGTTATATACACACAGAGAAAACAAACTACCATGCATCAAAATAAAAAATAAAAAGATAGAAAATACCATGAAAACACAATAACTGTCTTTGTCGGTGCAAGATATCATCAGACAAAAACTCCCATGTCTTATTCCAAACAAAATCCGGTCGACTTATTTGATTTGACACTAACAGAGTGGCAAATAAACTGCGTAAAAAGCTCCCGGTACCCCAATGACTCGCCTCCATAATTGCATCTACAAACTCTTTGTCATCGTCCAGTAATCCTAAGGCAAAGCAAGCATCCTTGAAAGTATTATGCTTTATATTATTAATTGTTTTGATATCATCATAAGATGTAGGACCCTTCACATAATTCAATAAAGTTCTCAAATAGAATAATTGTCCAGATCCAGGTGCTGCATAATGCAGTCTTCCAACTGAAAAGCCCCTTTGACGTGGAGTCCATCGATGCTCCTTTCCTTTCCATACAAACTTTGTAGGAAACTCACTGTATGTAAGGTTTCTTGCCTCTGGATAGTTTTTGTTAGCATCCATCCATGCCAAAAATTTGGTGGAGTCTATATATGGTTTATTGACTACCTCTTCAATTGGAGCATCATCTGGAAAAATAACGCATTGCTCGTCCTCAAGATGGAAACTCAATCTTTCAACCGATGGCTCCCTGTAATTGATATCAAACGAAAATATCCTCCAAGCAGCTTCACATGCTGACAGATATCTACAATCATAATACATCTTTATTTCATCAATGAGTTCGGCATTATCTTTATCGTTAGCACCCGTGTAAAATCCAATTGTAACACGATCATGTCCTTTGTTGACATATTTAAACAAATATTTAATAGATCTTGACTGATTGCACCACTCAACATTGATATGAGCATTATATTTCAACAACAACTGCTTATTATATGGAACAACATATCTATTATCAACAAATGATTCGCCTTTTTTAATAAACACGCCATCATCCCTTCTTCTATAGATTGGATAACCTTCAGAGTCAATAACTGTAGCATCAACAAATTTTCGTGGAAACCGTTTCGTACACTTGCCTTTTTGCATGCAAGGAGAGTTTTTATTTTGAGCACCACATGGACCATGTATCATAAGCGAAGATACAATCTTATACAACACAGGATCTCTATCCTTATCTGGAATCTCAGCAAATATTATTTTGTCAATCTCATGAGGTTGGACGAACCTATAACTTGGTTGCAAGAAAACCAATATGTGTGCATGTGGCAGTCCACGCTTTTGAAACTCAATAGTATATATCACTACATGATAAATAAAAACAATATATTAATTTTTAAAAATATAAAAAATATTGCCTAACATAATTTTTAAGATAAAAAATGACATTGTATATGTTATAATAAGGACGCATGCATACCTGCTTTGACTTTGCCAAAAATATCCCCCTTTTTAATGTCTTTTATCAGTTGGTTAAGTTTAATCTTGAACAACCGACTAACTAAGTCGGGCCGATCCTCTGGTTTGAGACAATATGTCTTTAAAAAATCAACCAGTTCAGGCCATTTATGATTACATGTAAACGTGATGAACAAATCAGGATATCCAGCCCAAGAACAAATGGCCATAGCATCTTGATAATTTTGAATCATATATCTTGCTCCACCTACAAAAGAAGATGGCAAAACAATTCTCTTTCCAACAGTAGCTGGATCAGTTTCTCCTTTGAGAATAGATTCAGTTAACCCCTTATACATGTCAGCTCTTAAGTCTTTTTGATGACCTCGCATGTATTTTAAGCGGTCAGATTCTATTGTACTGAACGAATCAACCAAAAATTGCTGGAATAACCTTTTAGAAAACACAATTGTTGATTGGTCTATATCTCTTTGTTGAATTCTATACGCAACCCACTCCAATTGCGTAATAAACTTTCTTTTCCTTGAAGATGCTTTTGAATTATCTTTGAAAGCAATATCTCTTCTATACCCATCTTCTCCTCTAGGAAATAAAAGTGGATATTGTAATGGCCAATAAGCTGGTTGAAATGTAGATATACGCTGTAACAGTCCAGACCGGGTCTCTACAACCACATCTCTATCGAAGTCTGCAGCATCAAAATCACCAACAACCAAGGCAGCGACCTCAGATGCAGATGGAAGGTTATATCTTCTACCATCACGACCTCTCTTGCCTAATATTCTCAATTTAACAGAAGGAGAATCCTGAGTTGCTATTGTATCACGAATTGTCTTGTATGTTTGTACATATGGATTGTCATAGTTATCTAATGCTTCCCTTATATCACGAACAATTGATGATTTAAATGCCAAGTCATCACCTTCCATCCTGCCATATATTTTTAAAAAAAAATTATGATGACATAATATAAATAACTAAAGTTGAATGTAATATAGGCAACACTTTAATTTAAATTTATATAAATATAAAGATATAATTAATTTAAGTACCTAACAGCAGCCATTCTATTGGCGATTTCATTATCAGTGTCATGTATATATAATTGAGCAAATTTTGGACTTTTTCCTGGCAACGGCAACAGACTTCCAATTTGATGATAATTCTCACCGTTCATCACAAACATTGGAGGTGCATTCCCATCATTTAATGACGTATTAATTTTTCCACCCATTGAAGTGAAGGCAAACATGCTGTTGAAAGATCTAATATTTTCTAAAAAGAATTTACTCCTTCTATCATGTTTGTGATATAAGTCATACAAAGGTTCTGGTAGGCGAGTATATGGAGCAATTTCAATACTGCCTTGGCTGCAACACAAAGAAAATTTTGGATTTTCTGGCTTCTTCTGCTTATCAACACGCTCTTCATACCACATCATTGCACCACAATCTTCACATATCCAATTTGGTTGGCCAATATTAAAATAATCCAAATATTCATTTGCTGTAAATATTATATAATTAATTTCGTGTAGATGTAAAATATAAACATTACACACTTATATAACATATTATATATCTCATATTTTTTTCTAAAAGGTAATACCCGACTGAGCAGTATCATGTAATTCTTCGCCAAATCCATTGATATTTTCTATTTGGAAAGGAATTCCTATAATAAATTATAGACAGTTACACAACAAACAATAAAAATGACAAAATTTATAAAACATCCTAAAAAATATACACATACTGATATACATCATATATGTGTGAACAATAGTTTGTGGAAAAAAAACATATATAGTTATTAAAAAGGCATAACAAATGGTCATATTAGAAAAACATAACATTCTAAGAATACCTCGATTAGAAGGTATGTCAGAATTTTCGGCATTATTAGTGCATATCACTTTGTTCGCCTCATGCTCATCATCCAATGTAATATCAATATCTATAAAGTATATTAGTTGAAATCCAATAAGAACCTATATATGTATGAGATTGCTTAAATCATCCAAATCATTAAAACATCTAGGTTAGGGACCTTTTCAAAACTTTTGTAATTTTGGGTGGTTCAACTTATAATATTACCTTGAAATGAAATATGGCATGGTTCAATAGAAGATAAATCCCGTACATATGATGCTCCTTGTGCATCCCTTGAATGATTAGTAAGTGTGCCATTATGTATGGTATATTTCCCTGCTGTCAATGAACTTGGTGTTGGTGCAAATCTTTTTGTAGAGGAATGCAATTCATATGATGAAGAACCAACTGCACATAAATTTTTTGTATTTATATGTGTTCTAATTCTCTTGGAAGAATTATTTCTTCCAGTTCCTTCTGCCATGCTATAACTTTGAGAAGGATTGTGCTTACATATTTTTAGTTGAGGAAGAGTATATTATATGAATCAGGTGATGTGTATTTGTTTGACAACAACCACCTACTTATAATAATAGTTATAGGATATGAAGAATAATGCATAGGTGTATATATTTATTAATTTAGAGGCTTAAGACTAATGATAACAAAATGCATTAGATGTGTACGTTAGCAGTTAATGCAATTTTTTAGATTACCAAAACATGTATACGTGAGAAGTTAGTATAACTCTTTAAACAAAAAGTGTGATTTCAATTGCTTTAGGTGTATAGGTTAGAAGTTAATGCAACTTTTCAAATTCTGAGAATTCAAATGCATGAATGTATTGGATAGAGACAAAATGATTATAGCTATTTCTTAAGTAAACATAGGTCTATTCAATGCATTACATGATTGTATTATAGTATCAAGACTAATGATTATAATTTTTTGTTTTTTCATAGTAATATACTTGTTGTAAATCATAATTATAATCCATTTTAGATCTAGGAAACTAAAACTGGTCAAGATGATAAACCACGTTATATTTAAACCGCCTCGATGATCAGGAAACCGCCTAAAAACCAGCAAAACCGATATAACCAACGGTTACCAACTAAAAATATATAAAGCTAAATACTTTTATTAAATAAGTATAAGGTTTAAAATAAATTATTTTATGTTTTTTTAGTAATAATATTGTTAAGTTAAGTTTAATCTTTAACTAATTAAAATTATAGATATTATTATTATATTATTTATTATATTAAAAAATTTAAATATTTAGATTTTTCTCTTATAAGTAGGGACAAAAAATTGATATTTTTCTCACACAGGGAGTAAGTTTTAGATAGGAAAACCCAAATAAAATAGATATAATTTTATCAATTTAGTCATATCAATTAATATTACTTAATCATTTTATCTTTAAACATTTAGACTATGTGTGTCAAATATGCGTATTTATCCGTGTGTTTTTTACGGCTCCAACCATGTTTCTATTTAAACATATAAGTTTAGCACAAACATTGTTCTCATATTCCTAAAATAAATCAAAACATTAAAACAAATACCATATTTGGCACTAACTTGGTTCAACAACTGATAAATTAAAAAGAAAATAACTGCAAGATACAACGGATTTTCTTCAACACGCAAGCCACTCAATCAGATTTTTCAAGCTTTACACATTTAGAATCTTTGACAACCGATGAAGCACCACCGTTGATATCATTCACAGCAATTGATTCGAGACTATCAGACAACCTCTTCCCCAATGTCTTGCTTGTAGGTGTATTTCCAGAATCTGTAGTAGTCAATTCCTCTTTGTTTGAATCACCGCCTTCAATTGCCTCCTACATATATAATTCAATAACCATAAAAAATGGTATAGTATACAAATTGTAAAATCATCTCAACGTGATGAAAAAATTAAAAATTAAAAAACAACTTATATACCATAACATTATTATCAGCAACTTCACTTCCTATCTGAACATATTCAGCATCTATATCCGCATCATTCAACTGTTATATATGTTTGAGAGAGTGAGGATTTTTTAAATTATCAATAAAAAATAAGGAATATCAATATATGTCAATTTTCATACATTTATCCCATGCAATGTTAAGAACTGATTGATTATTTCCCCGTCTTCAGTCAACTTCTTCACAGTATAATTGCGCCAATTACGAAACAAATTGGCATCAGTAACTTCTACCTTAAACAACATTCGTTTGTCCACAAATACATCAAGCTCCGGTGGATAAGCTAAATCCTATAACAAAAGAAATAATATCTAAATAAATTATGTTAACAAATTATTAAATACGTTAATTTTGGTACCGTAACACTAAATCCACCAATTATATTACATGATCCATGTTATCCAACAGATCTTGTACATTTCTTCCCAAAGCTTGAGAAACCACCCTATCAAAGAGAGTAAAAGTTGTTGATCCAGAATTATCAATTACTTGAACATTAACCTTGAACCTGAAAATTTAATCAAAATTAATTCAAGGATGTAAATTAAGCAAAGTGCATCCAAGTGAATTTTTATGACTGTAATAACTAAATTACTTGCCTAGGAATAGCGGTCCTTGGTAGCTTGCATTTCTCACAGTACATAACCCCAGTTCTAGTAGTAACTTTTGATGCACACTTTGTGCAAGCTTGATAATACCATCCAAGATCTGTCTCAAGTTCACATGTTCTTGCTAGAACAGTACCAACACATTTCTACCATGGTTCACCACAGGAAACCATAAAATATAAATCAGTAAAGTTTTGGAACATGTATATAACCATCAAAACTATCACATGATATAAAATTAATCATCGGGTTATATAATGCAAATAATAATAAAAAAACAAAATAAAATTACCTCAGTGGATTCTATCAAGTTCTCAATTGACATTTTTTGTGTTTGGAGCAAGTCATCTGCTAGAGGGACAATTGTTGGAGCAGACATTTGACTAACTCCTTGTGTGATTTCTATCTCAGTACCATTCATCCTAAACATGTTATAGATCATATAGTTTAATATTATTTAAAGAGATGAATAATATTATAAACTAAAAAAAATTGTTGACTTTATAAACTAACTTAGATATATAATTAGCAGTGTCTATCAAATCTTCATTCAACATCATTTTAGTTCCATAGTAAGCATTAGAGACTCCCATAGCACCTGAAAAATGTACATATCAAAAATCATTTTTCTAAATATTCAAAGTTGTCTACAATATTTAGACACATTTTGTACTTACCAAAAAACTTTTTCATCTTGCATAGTTGAAGTATCATGATTATTGGATCAGAAGATTTATGGTTGTCGATAAATTTCTGCATCATTTCAGCAAAGTCTTCCCACAATGTGCAATGAATTTTGTTGCTCCTACATTATAAGTGTCAAGGTATAACCATTTAGAATAAAACAGAATATTGACATCAAAATAAAAATAAATAAAGGTGTCTGACTTACTCTAAATCTTCAATAGTCAGATCCATAACCTTACTCTTTTTTCCATTTTTCTCAACTTCATTGACAACATTTGTTTCCACAATATGACCAATAATATCTAATATATATACACACATGTAAAGAAGCAATATAGTATATGTTAAAATAATTACAAAGATGTAAGTATTATCAATTCTATTATATTATACAAAGAGTTAAACTTACCAAGTAACCTGTCTTCTTTAGTAGCACTCAAAATTTCTGAGAAAGGTATGAAATCAAAATGATATTGAGGTATATCAGGAGCATTAACTTTGAATACTTTGGTTGATTGCATGAAATTCAGTTTGTACTTATGTGTCGTAGCTTTGTAGGAAGGGTGGTTGCTACCCACCATAAGATTTTCAAGCATATATGATGAACCTACTTCAATTTGTTCCTTAAATGTAGGAATCAAATTCTTTCTAACGGTGGCCTGAATTTTGCCGCACTAAACAAACAAAAATATATAAACAGCATAAGTTCGATAATATTGTTTCACAGATAATAAGTAATAGCTAAACTTTGAAAGTATACCTTATCATCTAGCAAGATCATATGAAAACTTCCTATATCTGTAGAATTGTAGCGTTCAGGAAGTGTCCAACAGTGAATCACACGAACCCTTAGACGAAACTCAAACTTGCCAGGAACAATTGCAGAAACTGCAGTGATCTTGGGTGGTACGGCAGTTACAACTGCATTTTTTATAAGAAATAATAAATTAAAAGGTATACTAAAATTAAAAATATATGCACTGAAAATATATAAACTGATTAACATCAAACGAAAATATTTTGGACACCTTTTGTAGACATCCTTGTACTCAACTAAGTATAGCAACGTTAGTTTGAGACATTTTGTTTGACAACAACCACCTATTTATAATAATAGTTATAGGAGGTGAAGAATAATGCATAGGTGTGTGAATTTATTAATTTAGAGGCTCAAGACTAATGATAACAAAATGCATTAGATGTGTACATTAGCAGTTAATGCAATTTTTTAGATTACCAAAGAATGTATACCTGAGAAGTTAGTGTAACTCTTTAATAAAAAGTGTGATTTGAAATGCTTTAGGTGTATAGGTTAGAAGTTAAAGACATAACTTTTCAGATATGTATTGGATCCAGACGAATGATTATAGCTATTTCTTAAGTAACCAAAGGCCTATTCAATGTATTAAATGATTGTATTATAGTATCAAGACTAATGATTATAATTTTTTGTTTATCAATTGCATTGGGTGTTGGAATTTACTGCAACTTTTCATATCTAAAAAGAATGAATACGTGTGAAGTTAATGCAATTTTTAAAAAGATTCATACTAATCTCTATGTCAACAAATCAATAATAAATTTAAAATATAAATAAATAATTAATAATTAAAGACATTAAAGACATAGTTGGAGCATAATGGAGGGAAAAGAGAGGCAATTAGGGTTTCATAGGAGTTGCATAAGTTGTTCCATTTTATATAATAAAGATTAAGAAAACATTACTATTAAACCTAATTTAATAACTAAATTTAATTATATGCAATTTATTTACAAAAATATTAAAATAAAAAAAATATTTATTATTTTTATCTTTTCTGATTTTTTATGGTTTTGTGTTTTTATGAAAAATAATTAAATTACAAGAATTAATAAAAGGATAATAATTGAAAATAAAAAAGAATGAAAATTAGAAAAATATTGCAAACCTCAGGGGGTCTGCCCCCAAATTGGGAGGTTTTTTGTAGTGATTCAGGCCCAATTACTCTTGGCCTGGTAGACTTTTTGGTTAGCATGTATGCGCGTTGACTATAGTACACCGTGCCCTCCAGATCATGACCCTTGATTGAATCCACTGGCCACGTGAACAGCTTGATTTTGAAGGTGTATGGTGGACTTTGATGTTGAAACTGCATAGAAGCATTTATTGAAGAAAAATATGAAAGGGGGTGAGGACATGGGGCTCGAACCCAGGTCCTGAACGTTACCACACATATGCCTAACCAACCAAGCCAAACGCGCGTTCTGATTATAATATACCTAAGAAAAAATATAAAATAAAACAACGTTAGTGGGGCGCTTTTCGCGCGAAGTTTGAATCAACCAACCATTGCCTGCCACCGAGTCATCGTCCTCCTTGTTTATTTTTTTCTGAAATATAAAGAACATAGGCCACGGTTTTACGAACGTTCCCTTAGGTGCCTTTCCAGAAAATAACGAATAGCTTATAGTGGCTCATAAATTGAGCGCGAGGCATCTAATCTCTTCGTCCAAGCATGCTGGTTGCAACCATGGCATCGTGATTCTCCAATTTTGCTGTATTCAAAAACCCCTAATTCAAAAGCTTAAGAACCCTAAAACACAACAATGGCAGATTCTCCAATAGTGCATAAAAACGCAATTAAGCAATTGGGTTAGCTTCAGAATTAGTCAATTAATAAGAATCCATGAATAAAATGCAATGAATGTGCTTAAATTATCAAATACGATTATGAAAAAAAATGGAAAAAGCTTGACTTCTGTATACCGTTTCAAGGTGTTAGGATTGATGTTTTTGATCCAGGAAGGTTGCTTGATGTCCTTGGAAGGCAATAGGATGAGTTTTGTGGCTTGAAACGACCTCCAACCCTGTTTTCAGTTTTGAGTTTTTAAGCAAAATTTTCAAGTTTGTGTCTTGGTCTCTAGCGCAGATTAGTGGTTAATAGGATTAGGTCTTGCTTCTGTACTTATGTATGAGTGAATTAGGTCAAAGAAAACAATCCAAATCCTTGGCATTCATGGTTTGAGAGATTTGATTTTCAAAGATCTTTTTTTCAATATTTTCCATGCTATTTTGTACCAATCATGACCAATTCTCTTCAAATCTTTCCATATTTGATTATGCACGAATTTTTGAACCTATTACATGTACAAAAAGATTTGATTTCATTAGTTTTGTATTTTTCATGTATTTAATTGATTTAAATGAATTATTATTAATAAAAATTCAAATAAATAAATAAAAAAATGAATAAAAACTTCCCTTTGGGTCAAGTGGTCGTGCACATGTCTTGGATGATGAATTGTGGAAGAAAAATAGGCCCATTAGCAATTTTAGGTCATTTGAATCAATGTTGACTTTTCAAAATATCCAAAAATTTCCCAACATCTACAAGGCATAACTTGCTCAATTTTTAAGCTTTGCTCATGTTCTTGGACATTTTGGAAAGGTCTTTGAGTCCTCTAACCAATTCCTTTGGTCCCATGTCATTTTGATTTACCAGTCTCAAGTTATGGCCTTTGACTTAAAGTCCCTTTTTGTTGACTTTTGAAAATGACCTATAATGTTGAAATTGATAACTTTTTGTGAGAGCATTTATTGGACTTGAAGTATGAAGATGACTTGTAGGAAATGTCTTTCTCTTCAAAATGAGCTTTGGATGGAATTTTTCTGATAATCCATGTGAAAGTTATGCCCTGGTTAATTTACAGTTGACTTTTTTTAGCTGTCCAAATAAGGAAACTTTTGCATCTTGGTGATTTTTGAGCCAAGCTTTGAGAATCATGATCAAGCATTGATTAAATGATGTTTGTGGCTTCAAAATGAGATGTTGACCAAAAATTTGAACTTTTGACTGCCAAATGACCATTTTGCCCCTACAGTTGACTGTAGTGCAATTAGGGTTTTGACTGTGCAATTTTGTGCTGAAAGTCTTGAAACTTGATATGAGGATGCTTGACCATATTTGTAGGCATGTGGGACTTGATTGGACCCTTGGAAACTTCATCTTCTTGATCAAAACCAAAACCCTAATTTTGACTGTTCAGGAGGCTCTTACACTGTGCAACCCTTGGGGAATCTTGAATCTTTGACTTGGCAATTTCTTGAAGAATATGGGAGGGCAAATTTTAGGGTACAACAGTTTCCCCTGTTCAATCTTCTTAGACCTGAGGATGCAGATTGGCTGACGTGCCTTTTGTAATCCGAGGGTGGAAGATGATTGAACACTAGAGTACCCAGAAATTTGCGCTCACATAGTAGCAGTGTGATGGAAATGGGCTTATAGATGCCATGCTGAGAGATGCTGGAAGGTGGATGGGCTTATAGATGCCATCTGGATGTTGATCGCGTAAGAGATTCCTTAGCGAGAACTTGCGTACCTGCAAAAGAAAAATGAGTACCTGACATGTTGCAAGAGCTGGTCTTCAGATGCTTAGTATGGATATGTCCTGACTGGTTACAGGAGCTGAATCTGGAGCTTCAAAAGATGATGAATGAACCAGGAATGGTTACTACCTCAACAGGGACGGTGAGAAAACCTTAGATGACCTTAACTTCAACAGCAATCATTGAGAAAATCTTGGGATTACCACCTCCGCAGAACCGGGAAGAGAACCATAGGCAATTATAATCTCAAAAGCGGACGTTTGAGAAAAACCTGGAGTGGAATTATCGTCTCTGCAGCATTGGGGAGAGAACCATAGGAAATTGTAATCTCAAAAGCGGACGTTTGAGAAAAACCTGGGGTGGAATTATCATCTCCGCAACATTGGGGAGAGAACCATAGGAAATTATAATCTCAAAAGCGGACGTTTGAGAAAAACCTGGGATGGAATTATGATCTCCGCAGCATTGGGGAGAGAACCATAGGAAATTATAATCTCAACAGCGGACGTTTGAGAAAAACCTGGAATGGAATTATCGTCTCCGCAACATTGGGAGAGAACCATAGGAAATTATAATCTCAAAAGCGGACGTTTGAGAAAAACCTGGGATGGAATTATCATCTCCGCAGCATTAGGGAGAGAACCATAGGAAATTATAATCTCAAAAGCGGACGTTTGAGAAAAACCTGGGATGGAATTATCGTCTCCGCATCATTGGGAGAGAACCATAGGAAATTATAATCTCAAAAGCGGACGTTTGAGAAAAACCTGGGATGGAATTATCATCTCCGCATCATTGGGAGATAACCATAGGAAATTATAATCTCAAAAGCGGACGTTTGAGAAAAACCTGGGATGGAATTATCATCTCCGCAGCATTGGGGAGAGAACCATAGGAAATTATAATCTCAACAGCGGACGTTTGAGAAAAACCTGGAATGGAATTATCATCTCCTCAGTATCGGGGAGAGAACCATAGGAAATTATAATCTCAAAAGCGGACGTTTGAGAAAAACCTGGGTAACTTCTACTGAGTCTTCATCAGAAAAATCTGTTTGGGGTCGATTTAGCTGGACTAGAGAAGGCCTTGGACTGGATAAGAAATCTTTGGAATCGATTAGCTGACCCAGTCTGGGTCTTGGAATATGATTGAGAATTTAACTGAATCTTTCCTGAAAGGTAAAGGTCAGTCATATGCAATGCATGATACGGATCAAGCAATGATGTTCTCAACATAACTGAGATTTGTGAGATATGATGCGTCTATGCATGCTATAATGATGTATGTGATGTTTAGGAATGTATGCTTTCGTCTAGGAAAGTAAATCCTTGACGGGTGCCGGGAAGTCACTCCTGGGCTGATATTGAAGAATGAGCTTTTGCTTCCGCTGGGGATGATAATTGCAAGAATACCAGTAGGAGAAGATGACTCCGTTGGGGAATAAATTTGGCGAATGGAATAACTCTGCGGGGAGAAAAGTACTCTAACGATCTTGCTGGGAAGCAATACTCTGTGGGGATAGAGATACTTTGTTGAGTTGTTGATAATAACTTGCTGGGGATATCTTTGCTGTATTGGAAGTGTGAATAGACTTCGCTGGGGGTAAGAAGATTCTGTCGACGACGATCTTTCCATGGCTTTTGGCTGAGGATAACCCAGTTATATCCTGTTAAAGAAATAACTCTTTGAATAAAGCCGGACGACGCGTTCGTGCTTTGCGAGGGATAAGCTTCCAGAATCTATTGGGGATAAGCTTACTGCTTGGGGAGATGGATCCCAACTTTCCTGGGGAACTGGATTGGACTCTCCTGGGGAAGTTTTTGAACTGCGGGGAAAGGGATTCCTTTGAATATTTGATATGCCGCCGGGGAACAATCTTTAGACCAAGACTGTCGGGGATGCTTGTTAAGAATATGTATATTGCTGCTGGGGAATGTTGAGATCTGCTGGAGGATACTCAACTTCCTTAAGGCCTGATAATATAACTTGGAGAAGAGTGCACTGACTTGCTGACTCACTCTCTGGGGAATTAGGATATCTGATTATGTTCTTTAGCTGAACCTACCTTGGTACCTTGGAGGATGGAACAATTAGATTGCTAGACAACTCTTTATTGCCCCTGTTTCTAATGCTACCTGTAATTCATCCTTGGTTTTGTATGCAAACATTCATGAGTTAGCAAATTATTGTCAATGCATATATCACAAATTGAACCTTGGACGTTCTTCGCAAAACAAAACAGAAAAAGAAAAACAATTGGCACTTTTAACTGAAAAGTATATTTGTATTGATTTTTGAATGGCCTGAAAATAGGCGTTTTGTGTACAAGAGGCTGACGTCCTAGTAAGAGGACGCCGCCGAACAAAAGAGTTTATACAAATTTTGTACAAGAGAATAAAACAGCTGTGTGAAATATGAATGATCCCACTGGGTTTCAACTCTGCTATTACCTTTATATCCCCGAGCGTCTCATCACTTGATGACCTAAACGAAAGTGAAGCTGACTGATCGATGCCGTCTGAACTTGATGTAGATACCGGATTCTGGATGCAAAGTGATCCAATGAGACATAGTATTACGCTTTTATCCCTAACTTTTGCCTGGACCGCCCTTTCGGGTTTTCAGTCCACCGGGATACCCATTTTTGCCCAAGCCGCCTTTTCAGGTTTTCGACTTGCCGGGTGTACAGATTTTTCATTTCATCCCTTCATTTTGCCCGAACCCTTTTGGTTCGCCGGGAAGCCCTAAATTTTGCCTAGGCGTATCAGCCTAGCGGGTCTTTTTTCATGCGTAGTATTTTTTTACTATGTCTGCATTGGTGGGGTGAGGAAGGTCGTCACCATCCATGTTGGTCAATATCATTGCTCCTCCTGAGAACACGTGCTTGACCACAAATGGCCCTTCGTATGTAGGGGTCCATTTGCCCCATGGATCACTCTGAGGAAGGATGATTCGCTTGATTACCAGATCCCCAACTTGATATTCCTGTGGTCTGACCTTTTTATTAAATGCCCTGATCATCCGTTTCTGATACGTCTGACCATGACAGATAGCAGCAAGTCTTTTTTCATCAATAAGGTTGAGCTGATCAAGTCGTGTCTGAATCCAATCATCCTCGTTCAGATTTGCGTCCTTCATTATCCGGAGAGAGGGTATCTGCACTTCGATCGGTAAGACTGCCTCCATACCATAAACCAGAGAGAAAGGAGTTGCCCCGGTTGACGTCCTGGCTGAGGTACGGTACCCATGTAGAGCGAACGGTAACATCTCGTGCCAATCCTTATAAGTCACTGTCATCTTCTGCACGATTTTCTTGATGTTCTTATTTGCTGCTTCTACAGCCCCATTCATCTTCGGTCTGTAAGGAGAAGAATTGTGGTGTTGTATTTTGAACTGCTCGCAGAGCTCAGTGATCATCTTGTTGTTCAGATTGGTACCGTTGTCTGTAATAATTCATTCAGGGACACCGTACCGACAGATCAGATTATGCCGAATGAACTGTGCCACAATAGTCTTGGTTACCGTAGCGTAGGAACTTGCTTCGACCCACTTCGTAAAATAATCAATCGCTACCAGAATGAAGCGATGCCCATTAGATGTCGTAGGTTTAATCTCGCCAATCATGTCTATGCCCCACATTGCAAACGGCCAAGGCGCAGTCAGAACATTCAAAGGAACTGGAGGAACATGCACCTTGTCTGCGTAAATTTGGCACTTATGGCATGTCCTAGAATGTTGGTAACAGTCAGCTTCCATTGTGGACCAGTAATACCCTGCCCGAAGGATCTTCTTTGCCATTGTATGTCCACTGGAATGTGTACCAAAGGTCCCTTCATGTAGCTCTTCCATGATCCTTTCTGCTTCAATTTTATCCACACAACGCAGTAGGGTTGAATCATGGTTTCGCTTGTACAAGATGCCGTTGCTAAGGAAGAACTTTGCCGCGAACCTTCTCAGGAATTTCTTATCATTGATAGAGGCACCTTCAGGGTATTCCTGAGCTTCCAGATATCTCTTCACCTCATGGTACCAAGGCTTCTCAGTCACCAATTCAGTCTCGAGATCGCAACAGTATGCCGGTTCGTCCAGCTTCCAGATGATGATCCGGGGAGCCTCATTATCCCATTTGACCTTGAACATAGAAGACATTGTAGCTAACGCATCCGCCAGCTGATTCTCTTCTCTTGGAAAGTGCTCAAAGGTTACCTCTGTGAAGTGGGGAATCAGGGTCAACACACATTCTCTGTAAGGGATAAGATTCGGATGTTTCGTATGCCACTCTCCTTTGATCTGATTGATCACAAGAGCGGAATCTCCGAAGACACTCAGAAACTTGATCCTTAAGTCGATCGCAGCTTGAAGACCCATGATGCACGCCTCATACTCTGCCATGTTGTTGGTACAGTTGAAACATAGCCGGGCAGTGAGCAGAGTATGAGTGCCTTGAGGAGATATGATTATGGCGCCGATACTGTTACCCAAAGCATTGGAAGCTCCGTCAAAGTGCATGGACCATCGGGATCCTTCCTCAGGTCCTTCATCCGGTCCAGGTACTTCACAATCAGTTACTATCATGATGCTTTCATCCGGAAACTCGAAGTTCATTGACTGATAATCGTCGACGGCCTGATGTGCCAAGTGGTCTGCCAATACACTTCCCTTGATGGCTTTCTGGGTCGTGTATTGAATGTCGTATTCCGTCAAGATCATTTGCCATCTTGCAATTCTCCCAGACAGAGCAGGCTTTTCAAATATGTACTTTATAGGATCCATCTTTGAGATCAACAAGGTAGTGTGAGTCAGCATATACTGTCTCAGCCGGCGAGCAGCCCATACCAAAGCGCAGCAAGTTTTCTCAAGCAGTGAGTATCGGGTCTCACAGTCGGTAAACTTTTTGCTAAGGTAATAAATGGCATGCTCTTTTCGGCCAGACTCGTCATGCTGCCCCAGCACACACCCCATTGAGTTGTCAAGCACTGTCAGATATAGTATCAGAGGTCTCCCTTCAACCGGTGGCATAAGGATGGGTGGTTCTTGGAGATACTCTTTGATTTTGTCAAAAGCAGCCTGACATTCATCATTCCAACGTACTACCTGATCTTTCTTCAGCAGCTTGAAGATTGGTTCACAGGTAGCAGTTAGGTGTGAGATGAATCGAGCAATGTAATTCAGGCATCCTAAAAAGCCTCTGACCTCTTTCTCTGTCCTAGGAACTGGCATCTCTTGAATAGCTTTGACCTTAGCAGGATCCACTTGAATGCCCTTGTCGCTTACCACGAAGCCTAACAACTTTCCAGATCTTACCCTGAAGGTGCACTTGTTCGGGTTCAACCTCAGCTTGTATAGTTTCAACCGGTCAAACAACTTCTGCAGATGATCTAGGTGCTCTTCCTCAGTCTGGGACCTTGCGATCATGTCGTCAACATACACTTCTATCTCATGATGGATCATATCATGAAATAAAGCAACCATGGCACGTTGGTAGGTTGCCCCAGCGTTCTTCAACCCGAATGGCATGACCTTGTAACAGAAGGTGCCCCACTGAGTAACAAATGTAGTCTTTTCCATGTCTTCAGGTGCCATCTTGATCTGATTGTAACCTGAAAAGCCATCCATGAAATAGAATACCTTATGTTGAGCAGTATTGTCAACAAGGACATCAATGTGAGGTAGAGGGAAGTCATCTTTGGGGATGGCCCTGTTCAGATCCCTGTAATCGACACACATTCTGACCTTACCGTCCTTCTTCGATACCGGCACCACATTAGCAACCCACTGAGGATAAGAAGTCACTGCAAGGAACCCAGCATCAAACTGTTTCATAACCTCGGCCTTAATCTTCTCAGACATCTCTGGACGCATACGGCGGACCTTTTGCTTGACTGGAGGGCAGTCTTCCTTAGTTGGCAAGTGATGGACCACAATGTCGGTATCCAACCCGGGCATGTCTTCGTAGGACCAGGCAAAGATCTCCATATAATCATGCAGCATTTGAGTCAACCGTTGCTTCACGCTGAGCTCTAGGTTAGCGCCAATCTTTACCTCTTTCCTGTCTGCCTCAGTACCCAAGTTTATTGTTTCCACTGGCTCTTCGTGTGGTTGAATTGCCCTCTCTTCCTGAAGCAACAGCCTTGCAAGCTTGCCAGGCACTTCGCAATCATCTTCACCTTCGTCTTCGGCTAAGTTGATCGGATTTTCGAAGTCATAATTGGCAGTAGCAGAGTCGTTATCAGCGAGATCCAGAGTGGATTGAAACCTGTATGAGTGAGTGTGTGTGTAAATACAGCTGTTTTGAAAAATATGTAAAGGAAAGAAAGACAGAAAAGGAGCACAAGATTTGAAATGCGAGAAAACGTCCAAGATTTTCATTTATGATATATGAAATGACAGTTTATATGCCCTCACAAATGAAACCACGGTGCCTCGGGTAAGGCACCGGGCCATAGAGTTTATTTATTGTTTATTACAAATGCCAAAAACATAGGAATTCATTACTTAGTAACAAGAGAAACAGTCAGATTGTCCTTTGCACTCCAATTGTTAAGTCCACTGTCGGTTGCCGGGTAGATCCAGCTATCAAACTCAGCTTCATCCACTTCCTCTTCGTCCCCAATAGCATTCACTCCGTGAGCAGGTAGGGGAGCTGTCACTACATTAGGCTTCTCAGATGCCTCAAACTGTACCTCCTTGGCGTCAATAAGGTCCTGCAGCTTGCTCCTTAGCGCCCAACAGTCATCAGTAGAGTGCCCCGGGCTATCAGAATGGTAAGCACAACGAGCATTTGGATTGTACTTAGGAGATGTAGTATTTGGAAACTTCGGAGCCTCTCTGACGGTCACTAAGTTGGTTGAGAGCAACTGAGGTAAGATCTGCGATAAGGTCATGCTCAAACGGGTAAACTCTCTCTGGGGTCTTTCAGCCCTTTGAGGATTGGTTGGCCGAGGAGCGGCAGCAGGCTTGGCAATCGTTACCGCACTGACAGATTGGTGGCGCTCAAATCTCTCTGATCTCCGGGAGCCATATACAGCACTAGCCTCCTTCTTGAAGGGTTTCTTCTCAGAACTAAACGATGCACCCTTCGGAATCTTTCCAGACTTCAACCCAGCCTCAATTCTCTCTCCAGTCAGAATCAGATCAGTGAAACCTGCAGACGAATTCCCGATAAGATGGTTGAAAAATGGCCCAGATAGGGTCCCCAAGAACATGTCTACCAACTCCCGATCAGTCAACGGTGGCTGCACCCTGCCAGCCAGGTCTCTCCACTTCTGAGCGTACTCCTTAAAACCTTCACTTGAACCTAACGACATACCCTGGAGTTGGGTACGTGTAGGGGCAAGGTCGGCATTATATTGATACTGCTTATAGAAAGCAGTAGCCAACTCCTCCCAGTTACGAACCTTGGTCCCATCCAGCTGATAGAACCATTCGAGATGAGTCCCTGAAAGACTCTCCTGGAAGAAGTGGATCCACAAATTCTTATCCGCTGTGTACGGTTGAATTTTCCGAACATAGGACCTGAGATGTAGCTTGGGACAAGACGCCCCGTCATACTTAGTGAAAGATGGTGCTTTGAACTTCCGAGGAATAATCACACCAGTAGACAAACCCAGATCTCCAAAATCCAGCCCAGATACCTGTTGTATTTCCATAGCATTCAACCTATCCTCCAGTTGCTTGTATCTGTCTTCTGCAGGAGGATATTGCTCTTCATCAAAATCAGTCTCGTTGTCAGAGACTACCGGACTAGGACCTTTTTCTGCCTGAGGAGTACTCTTGCCAACAGAAGAACCAGCCTCTTCATGCTGCAGAGCATTGCCAAACCTTCGGCCTGAGTTGAACAGAACAATTCTTCTCTTCTTCTTTTTCTCCTTCTTCAGGAGCAGAGCTTTCAACTCTTCTTGGCCTTGAGCCAAACCCTTGATTAATTCCTGAAATTGCGCATTCTGCGCCTGAAGAGCTTTGATGGATGTCTCAGTTGATGATGAGTCGGGATTCATGATGCTGAAATAAACAGCGAAGAACTGTAAGCAACCTGAAAAGAGGAAAAACCTGCTATGCACATGATGAATGATATGTGTTTATGCAATGCATTCAAGGGTTCGAAAGTTCAAATTTGTTGTAGACAAAAAGGAACACATGTTATCATTAAGGAAATAACTGTTTAGTACATCAAAGCCTCATGGGCAAAATAATACAAAAGTAAATCAATCCCAGAATATACTACGCATCCTCTTTGGAGCTATGTAAGTGTTGAGATTCCTCTCCTCATGCAACAGGCGGGTGAGCTCTAAGACCTTCTTTTCACTGGCATGTAGACTGGTCTCAAGAGAATTCCGTTCTTCTTTAAGCTGAATCCAGCTCTTCTGCATCTCTTCCCAAGATGTGGGCATATTAGGGTGCTGAATAGTGTAGGACACTTCTCCTTCCAAGACTGGCTCTTTGATTACTGGGAGCGTATGAGGATAAGGCATTACCAACTTCTGGGAGCGGGCGCGTACCCACTTGAGATAAGGTTCCAACGGGATGGAGTTCCTGTGCCCCAGTGTCTTGCTGTCTATCCTACTTGGCATCCTCCAGGCTCTGATAAATCTCTGGCGAAGTCCTTGAGTATCGTTGTCGAAGTCAAAAACTATGTCAGGAATTAACATGTCATGAGGACCATCCCTCCGAGCATAACCAAATTGTCTCCAAGCCAGGCACGGGCTGTAAGTAATACCTCCTCTGATTCCAAGTAAAGGAACATTAGGGTACTCCCCGCAACGATCAATGATAGTGACATCTTCTCTGGACCTAGGGCACCAATGTATATCTGCATGTGTAAGAGTCATCAACCGTTGTGACCATCTCAAACCCCGCTCATTCTTCAAGACTGATTGTGGAAGGTGCAAAATAAACCACCTTCCCAGGAGAGGAGTGCAACACATAAGGACACCTCTTTTTCTCATGGTTCGAGTGTAATATGAGTGAAGGATGTCCCCCAGCAACGTAGGTATAGGATTCTTGGACATAAAGATCTGGACAACACTGATATCTATAAGCTGATCGGGGTTAGGGAACAACACCAAACCATAGACAAGGAGGGCCACAACCTCTTCAAAAGCTTGTAAGTCAAGGGAGTTCCAACATTCATGGGCCTTTTCAAACAGAAACCTGGCTAAGAACCCTTTGATACCGCTTCTAACTTCCCAATGTCCCTTGAGGTCAGATGACTGTAGGTGCAAGGCTTTAGCAATCTCTTCAAGCTTAGGTTCCTTTTCCGTACCGTTGAAGGGTAGCTGATCAAGGATAGGGATCTTCAGGAGCCGGGAGAACTCCTCCAATGTAGGTACCAGCTGATAGTCCAAGAAGGTGAAACAGTGATGCAGAGGATCAAAGAACTGGAACATGACCTTTATCATGTCTTCCTCAATGTTGGTATTGACCAAGCTGATGAGACTTCCATGTCTTTCACTGAATGATGAGTTTTCGGGAATCCTGGATACAAGCTCCTTAAGCTGAGGAGGGACCCTTACAAGACTGATTTGAATTGTCTTTCTACGAACAGTTTCCATGTCCTACAAAACAAAGAACAAAGATGAAGATTCAAACCCCTGAAATGGTTACTCAATGCATATGATGCTGGATGATGTCATGATGCTATGATTAAACACACCACAGATATTTACAAAGACAAACATGTAAGGCACACAAGGCACACAAGACAAGCCCTTAGGGTTTAAGGCCAGCATGGGGTCTGGGTAGTACCCTCTTGAAGTTGGTGGGTTCAACCTGTCCTATCAAAGTAACCGGGTTCTAAGGGTCCCAATATCACGGGATTGCTTTCATTGTTCATCGTTTCGATTTAGCCACTGAACTGGCGACCGAAATATTCCAGGAAAGCAACCCTCAATTGAGTGTAGTATCGAGTATCAACCAACCTCGGACTGCACCAAAGTCAGTTATCTCACTACCCTAAAGAGGCCAAGATAGTTCAATTAAGGTTCCTAAGATCAGTTGATGCTTCATGACACCACGCGGAGGCCCCGTACTCTCCTCGACTGAACTCAAGGGTTACCGGTACACACCAAAGTGCCACATCAACGTAGCAGACTGTTTCAACCATGTCGGTATACCCCGCACAGTTCCCTCACAGCCTTGTTGCTACTTTCTAAGAAGGTATCCCCCAGATCCGGGTTAGGATCTATAGAACACCCAAGCAACCAACAATTTAAAGCACACAAGGAAAACAATTGAAAACACAGTTATGAACTAGCCCTAAGGTACACCTCACTTTAAGTTTTTCCCCAGCAGAGTCGCCAGTTCTGTGATCGGTGGATCTGGAACTGACTGTTTAACGCTGGTTCGTGAAATGTCGCGGAAGCAAGAGTCGCCACCGTCTTTTATTTTCTCCAAATGGAAAGGACAAAAGCACAAAAAAATTCCTTATAGAGATTGCTCTCGGTTCGGGAGGTAGATTATAGAAAGGGAAGGTGTTAGCACCCTTTCTATCCATGGTTATCCATGGGCTCTTAGATACTTGCTCATTTGTGTTTTCAAAAATGGTTTGTTTGCTTTTCAACTGTGGGTTTTAAAAAGTTTCTTTGAAAATTCCAGTTCGACTCTTGTATCGGTCCTCAAGAGTGTTTGAAAAATTGCTTTCGAAAGCTTTTTGAAAAGGTGTCGGTGTGAAAAGTATTTTGATTTGTTTTGTTTTGAATTAGAGCAAGTATCCATGAGTCGTCTACCTACCCTAAGGAATTCGTCTGTGTAAATGTCCTTTAAAGTAGTGCCATCCCACCATTGAGAGGTAGGTAGCACCACCGTTGGAGGTGTTCGGGTCAATTCGAAGTTCGGGACATGGTGATCACCAGAGCAATAGGAAGACACCTTAGAAGCTACCCTCATGCCAGGTTCCCGGATCATGAGGACTTACTAAGACATCCTCTACTCGACGATCATCTTTCGAGGCAAGGCAACAGTGAGGCGTACCCTAGGGGTGGTGTGTGATTCGTGTGTCAGATTCATTTATTTTTGTCTTGTCATGTTATGGTGATCTACGTGTTTGTTTTTATGTTTGTCCATTCATTCTTGCATGCATCAATTAACAGTTAAAATATTTGAGAGAAGTAAAAATTCTAAACTATTACAAAAGGCATGAGTCCACATCGCCAAAATTTCCAGAACCCGATTTGACAGAAAAATAAAGAAAGTAAAAGAAAAGTAAAAGAAATTAATTTACAAGGCCTTGGGAGAGATACATAAATATTATAAGGAATAAAAAATGAATATGCGAATTAAACAAGAATTAAGACGAGGGCGTTGGACCCTTTTTGCAAAATTAAATTAAACGAGGGAATTAATTAATTAAGAGGGAAAAGAAATTGTTTTTTGGTATTTTTGGTATTTTAATGAAAAAAGAATTAATTAAAATAAATGCTAACCCTAATTCTAGTTGTTTTTAATTTTTTAAGAAAAGATTAAGTTTTAACCTAATTTTTAACCTAATTATTTACATGCCATTTAATTATAAAAATAAATAATACTAAATATTTAATTATTATGAAATAAAAGAAAAAAGGAATAAAAATTATCATAAACCCTAATTCTACAAATTTTAAATTAATTAAGAAAACATTACTATTAAACCTAATTTAATAACTAAATTTAATTATATGCAATTTATTTACAAAAATATTAAAATAAAAAAAATATTTATTATTTTTATCTTTTCTGATTTTTTATGGTTTTGTGTTTTTATGAAAAATAATTAAATTACAAGAATTAATAAAAGGATAATAATTGAAAATAAAAAAGAATGAAAATTAGAAAAATATTGCAAACCTCAGGGGGTCTGCCCCCAAATTGGGAGGTTTTTTGTAGTGATTCAGGCCCAATTACTCTTGGCCTGGTAGACTTTTTGGTTAGCATGTATGCGCGTTGACTATAGTACACCGTGCCCTCCAGATCATGACCCTTGATTGAATCCACTGGCCACGTGAACAACTTGATTTTGAAGGTGTATGGTGGACTTTGATGTTGAAACTGCATAGAAGCATTTATTGAAGAAAAATATGAAAGGGGGTGAGGACCTGGGGCTCGAACCCAGGTCCTGAACGTTACCACAGATATGCCTAACCAACCAAGCCAAACGCGCGTTCTGATTATAATATACCTAAGAAAAAATATAAAATAAAACAACGTTAGTGGGGCGCTTTTCGCGCGAAGTTTGAATCAACCAACCATTGCCTGCCACCGAGTCATCGTCCTCCTTGTTTATTTTTTTCTGAAATATAAAGAACATAGGCCACGGTTTTACGAACGTTCCCTTAGGTGCCTTTCCAGAAAATAACGAATAGCTTGTAGTGGCTCATAAATTGAGCGCGAGGCATCTAATCTCTTCGTCCAAGCATGCTGGTTGCAACCATGGCATCGTGATTCTCCAATTTTGCTGTATTCAAAAACCCCTAATTCAAAAGCTTAAGAACCCTAAAACACAACAATGGCAGATTCTCCAATAGTGCATAAAAACGCAATTAAGCAATTGGGTTAGCTTCAGAATTAGTCAATTAATAAGAATCCATGAATAAAATGCAATGAATGTGCTTAAATTATCAAATACGATTATGAAAAAAATGGAAAAAGCTTGACTTCTGTATACCGTTTCAAGGTGTTAGGATTGATGTTTTTGATCCAGGAAGGTTGCTTGATGTCCTTGGAAGGCAATAGGATGAGTTTTGTGGCTTGAAACGACCTCCAACCCTGTTTTCAGTTTTGAGTTTTTAAGCAAAATTTTCAAGTTTGTGTCTTGGTCTCTAGCGCAGATTAGTGGTTAATCGGATTAGGTCTTGCTTCTGTACTTATGTATGAGTGAATTAGGTCAAAGAAAACAATCCAAATCCTTGGCATTCATGGTTTGAGAGATTTGATTTTCAAAGATCTTTTTTTCAATATTTTTCATGCTATTTTGTACCAATCATGACCAATTCTCTTCAAATCTTTCCATATTTGATTATGCACGAATTTTTGAACCTATTACATGTACAAAAAGATTTGATTTCATTAGTTTTGTATTTTTCATGTATTTAATTGATTTAAATGAATTATTATTAATAAAAATTCAAATAAAAAAATAAAAAAATGAATAAAAACTTCCCTTTGGGCCAAGTGGTTGTGCACATGTCTTGGATGATGAATTGTGGAAGAAAAATAGGCCCATTAGCAATTTTAGGTCATTTGAATCAATGTTGACTTTTCAAAATATCCAAAAATTTTCCAACTTCTACAAGGCATAACTTGCTCAATTTTTAAGCTTTGCTCATTCTTGGACATTTTGGAAAGGTCTTTGAGTCCTATAACCCATGCCTTTGGTCCCATGTCATTTTGATTTACCAATCTCAAGTTATGGCCTTTGACTTAAAGTCACTTTTTGTTGACTTTTGAAAATGACCTATAATGTTGAAATTGATAAATTTTTGTGAGAGCATTTCTTGGACTTGAAGTATGAAGATGAGTTGTAGGAAATGTATTTCTCTTCAAAATGAGCTTTGGATGGAATTTTTCTGATAATCCATGTGAAAGTTATGCCCTGGTCAATTTACAGTTGACTTTTTTTAGCTGTCCAAATAAGGAAACTTTTGCATCTTGGTGATTTTTGAGCCAAGATTTGAGAATCATGATCAAGCATTGATCAAATGATGTTTGTGGCTTCAAAATGAGATGTTGACCAAAAATTTGAACTTTTGACTGCCAAATGACCATTTTGCCCCTACAGTTGACTGTAGTGCAATTAGGGTTTTGACTGTGCAATTTTGTGCTGAAAGTCTTGAAACTTGATATGAGGATGCTTGACCATATTTGTAGGCATGTGGGACTTGATTGGACCCTTGGAAACTTCATCTTCTTGATCAGAACCAAAACCCTAATTTTGACTGTTCATGAGGCTCTTACACTGTGCAACCCTTGGGGAATCTTGAATCTTTGACTTGGCAATTTCTTGAAGAATATGGGAGGGCAAATTTTGGGGTACAACAGTGGCTATGACCCACTCGATATGGTGAGCTTGACTCTTGAAGAAGGACTCTCAACAAACGCGAAGTTTCTTCAATCAAATTCTAACAGTTTCTTGTTTACCCCGCGAGATCCTTGAAAACATTGCATACATATATCATATATATCATTGCATTACATGTACCATTACAGGTTTCTCATCTTCTTCGTTGTTTATTTCAGCAATCATATCTTCTGAAACACCTACTGATCAAGCCATCAAGGCTCTTCAAGCTTAGAATGCTCAATTTCAGGAAATGTTCTTGAACTTGGCCAAGAGTCAACAAGATTTGAAGACTCTTATCTTGAAGGAAAAGAAGAAGAAGAAGAAGAAGGTGGTCCTCTTGAATATGAGTTGCAGATTCAGGAACAATTTGCGACGGGAGACTGATTTGTCCCATTCATCTGGAGGGGGAGAGAATCAAGAGGAAAGAAAGGGTCTTAGCCCTGTGGTTTCTGACAATGACACAGACTTTGATGAAGACCAGTATCCTCCTGCTGAGGATAGATATAAGCAACTTGAAGACCGGCTCAGTGAAATGGAAATTCAGAAGATACTTGGGTAGGAATTTGGAGATCTGGGATTGGCATCTGGGGTGGTGATCCCTCACAAGTTTAAAGCTCCTATCTTTGCTCAGTATGACGGGGTATCCTTCCCGAAGCTACACCTCCGCTCATACGTCAGAAAGATTCAACCCTATACTGCTGATAAAAATCTCTGGGTTCATTTCTTTCAAGATAGTCTGTCAGGAACTCAACTTGAATGGTTCTGTCAACTGGAAGGAGCTATAGTCCGCAACTGGGAGGACCTTGCTGCTGCTTTTTATAAGCAATACCAGTATAATGCCGACCTTGCTCCCACGCGTACTCAACTTCAGGGTATGTCAATGGGTACAGGCAAAGGCTTTAAGGACTACGCTCAGAAGTGGAGAGATCTTGCTAGAAGAGTTCAACCCCCTCTGTCTAATAGGGAGTTAGTGGATATGTTTCTTGGGACTTTGTCTGGTCCCTATTTCAATCATTTGATCGGCAGCTCGTCAGTGGGTTTCACCAAACTGATTATGACTGGAGAAAGAGTAGAAGCTGGGATCCTGAGTGGTAAGATCCAAAAAGATACCTCTTCGAGTACAGAGAAGAAGTCATTTGGTGGAAAGAGGGAAGCCAATGATGTACACGGCCAAAAGAGGCGTAGCCAGGCAGACTACCACCAATCTGTGGGGGCAGTGTTGATCTCTAATTCGACACACACACAATGACCACAACAACGAATTAATCAGCCAAAGGGGGAAAGACTTCAATGGCAGTTCACCCAAATCAACATGCCATTGTCACAAGCATTGCAACACATGTTGAAGATGAATTTGATTACGGTGATAAACCCTCATCCGAACCCTAAGACTTCTTCTCCTAACTACAACCCAGATGTAAGGTGTGCTTATCATTTCATTAGCCCGGGGCACGATACTAACGATTGTTGGGCACTAAAATACAAGATTCAGAATATGATTGACGCTAAGGAGATCAAATTCGACCTTCCTGAGACTCCCAATGTGATCACTACTCCCTTGCCAAAATATCGCTAGGATTGAAAGCACTTTTGTTCATTTGAATTCTGAAGTTGTATTTTTCTTTGCTTATTCAAACAATTATTGTCATGTCAAACTTTTTTATTTCATTAATGCATTACACGTGTCTGTTTTGAATTAATTGTTTTCACTATGCTTAAATTGCTTCATATTTCCTTTTTGTGATGTTCAACTCTCGATTAAAAACTCTAAGCCTTTAGAGGGAGGATGACGAAAATGATACCATAATCTCTATAATATGCTTTTGAACAGACCCTGCTGACGATGTACATGCGTTGTTTCAAATCCTAAACAGTGGAGTTATAAGGAAGATAATCCCTAGTCAACCCCTTTGAGCCAAAGAAGTTGGAGTTTTTCTTTTCACACAAATTAAAACCCTTAACCACAACCTGGGGAAAGGTAGTTTTCTCAGTTAATCCAGGTGCACAATGAATGGCATCAAAGACTTTCTCCCAAACTAAAAGACGGTGATGGTTCCCTATAATCGCCAGGACAGGCAGTCGTTATCCCTCCAAATAAAAATTAAGTCAAAACCTATGAAAGAGACTTAAGAAAAAAACGGGGGCATCCCGCTGACTGTAATCACAAGAAAGAAACAGTTCAGGCAAAAGGACAGGGATAATAAAATAAAAAAGAAAGAGATCCTACAAACTCTCAACAAAAATGATTGCCTGTTCAAAATAAACTGTCAGTATCCGAACCATCACTGGAATATCAAAGCAAAGACTCAAAACGGGGTCTAAATGCACAATTAGCTGAGTTTAGGATCGAAGAACATCACGAAGAACGGGTGGGTACAAATAAAATATGAGCCTTTATCCTTTGTTTTTTGAACCGTGAACCAGACCACGTTATAACCCTTAAAAGTCCTAGCTGAGGCATGGGTTAGTTTGAAAGCATATTGTTACAAAAGGTATCCTGACTCCTATAGGGCTTGCTTAAATCCTGAGTTGACATCACATTTTACAAAAAATCGCTTGTTTTATTGAAAACTGCATAATCAAAGAACTGCAAAACAGACATAAGCTTTGAATTCTTAAAATAACATTGTTTGCATATGACTATTTGTTCAACAGCAGAGAAATTCGCACGACGAATATCTAGTGAACAAAAACCTTTTCAATAAAAAGGGTCACCTCAAGTGGAAAAAACACTTCCAACCAAGGGGCATGGCATGAGAATTGTCTATCATCTGGGGCAGTCAAGTCAAGATTCAAGGAGTCTCTCAAAGATGCCAAATAGCCAGGGGCAAATCTCCATCTGAATCACTTGGGGCATTGGACATGAATTCCAGCAACGAATCTTGTATGATCAAACGAACATCTTCTGGTAGTATGGCAACATAACACTACCGACAATTACAACTCCCTACACCCTGAGAGCATGGACTTAGTCATAAAATACTGCGCATGAACAAAGACCCGCTAGGTTGACAGGCCTAGGCAAAAATAAGGGCATCCCGACGAACCAAAAGGGTTCGGGAAAAAATTAGGGATAAAAACAAAAAAAAAATTGTACACCCGGCAAGTCGAAAACCTAAAAAGGCGGCTTGGGCAAAAAAGGGTATCCCAGTGGACTAAAAATCTGAAAAGACAGTCCAGGCAAAAGTTAGGGATTAAAGTGTACGACTATGTCCGGTCATCTTGTCACTTGCCTATCAGTAGAAGACTTATCATTTTAATCGGCAGTTACCAAGCACCTCATAAGTTGGGATAACACTCAAGCCACAAGGCCTCCGCATGCACTTTCTCCAGCAGGTACAGGGGCAGAAAAGTCTTGATGCGAAGTCATTGTCATATCCTTAGCACGTGTCTCAGTAATATCTACACTCCCCGCAGAGTAATAAATATCCAAAAGCAGTGGTGTTAATTCACCCCAAGTAGAGTTTATCTATCACCAGCACTGGAAGATTATCCCCAGTGGAGTCTGGAAGATTATCCCCAGTAGAGCCTAAAAGATTATCCCCGGTGAAGTCGCCATTGGAAAATCATCCCCAACAGAGTTCATTCCTTTCACAGACAGAAATTCAATCCCCAACAAGGATCACTATCACCAGCAACAGTAATTCATCCCCAACTGAGTTTTATTTCTTCAAATTAGCAAATCTTCTAGCAGAGTATATACATCCCACAGAGTCATTTCCTCGTCAGTCCATTCCCCAGCGGAGTTATTCTCTCCTGCAGGATTATTCTCCCAATCATCTTTGGTCGTTATATTCAGCGAGCGAAACTCTTTATTCTCCAACAACAGTCAGGGATTTATTTTCCCAAACTCGGACGTACCACAATAGCATTTCATGTTCATATATCATGACGTGCGCATACATATTGCATACAACATAATTTCATTTATTTTGAGAACATCATCATACAATGCATGTCATGCATCATATACAATTAATCATGTACCTTTTCAGGAAAGATGGTTATCATCAACAACTTCCTGCAAGTTCAAGATTAACTCCGGAAACTAAACAGACTTTACACGGGTTCGTCACGAAGCAATCTTACACGAGTTTCTCCTAAATACAACTTTACACGGGTTCATCACAAAGTAACCTTACCCAGGTTCCTCCTTAAGTTTTACACAAACTTATCACAAAGTAACCTTACCCAGGTTCCTCCTGAAGTTTTACACGAACTTAACTTATCTCAAAGTAACCTTACCCCGGTTCATTCTGAAGTTTTACACGAACTTATCACAAAGTAACCTTACCCAGGTTCCTCCTAAAGTTTTACACGAACTTATCACAAATTAACCTTACCCAGTTTCCTCCTGAATTTTTACACAAACTTATCTCAAAGTAACCTTACCCCGGTTCATTCTGAAGTTTTACACGAACTTATCACAGAGTAACCTTACCTAGGTTCCTCCTTACAATTTCCCGATGTAGTTTTACCCAGACTCATCCTGAAGCAACCTTACCCAGGTTCCTCCTTACAATTTCCCGATGTAGTTTCACCCAGACTCATCATGAAGCAACCTTACCCAGGTTCCTCCTTACAATTTCCCGATGTAGTTTTACCCAGGCTCATCTTGAAGCAACCTTACCCAGGTTCCTCCTTACAATTTCCTGATGTAGTTTTACCCAAACTCCTCGCAAAGCAACCTTACCTAGGTTTCTTTCCGGTTCAGATGCAGTTTTACCTAAACTCCTCATGAAGCAGCCTTACCTAGGTTTCTTCCCGATTCAGATGCAGTTTTACCTAAACCCATCATGGAGCAACCTTACCTAGGTTCCTTCTCAGTTCAGATGTAGTTTTATCTAAACCCATCATGGAGCAACCTTACCTAGGTTCCTTCGCAGTTCAGATGTAGTTTCACCTAAACCCATCATGGAGCAACCTTACCTAGGTTCCTTCTCTTTCCCGATGTAGTTTCACCTAGACTCATCCTGGAGTAACCTTACCTAGGTTCCTTCTCTTTCCTGATGTAGTTTCACCTAGACTCATCCTGAAGCAATCTTACCTAGGTTCCTCCTCAGTCCCGATGCAGTTCTACCCAAACTCTTCACAAAGCAACCTTACCCAGGTTCCTTCTCGGTTCAGACGCAGTTTTACCCAAACTCCTCATAAAGGTTCCTTCTTGGTTCAGACGCAGTTTTACCCAAACTCCTCACAAAGCAACCTTATCCAGGTTCCTTCTCGGTTCAGACGCAGTGTTATCCAAACTCCTCACGAAGCAACCTTACCCAGGTTCCTTCTCATAACCATACTATCCAAATTTCTTTTCTCTTATCTCCAGATAGAAGTCCACAACATTGTAAGACCCAGACCTATCAAACACGATCGGTTTCACCTTTCCCTAGTAGGTCACAGTGCAACATGTACACAACTAGATACGCAGTTCACTTCCTCTTCCTCAAGCCGAAGTTAATACCTCAGTTGAATAACGGATGACTGAAGTTCCTAAATGTCAGCAGAGATGATTCCTCAGTTGAATAACGGATGACTGAAGTTCCAAAATGTCAGCAAAGATGATTCCTTAGTTTAACATCGGATGACTGAAGTTCCTAAATGTCAGTAGAGATGATTCCTCAGTTGAACAACGGAGGACTGAAGTTCCTAAATATCAGCAGAGATGATTCCCCAGTAGAATACGGACGACCGAAGTTCCTAAAAATCAATAGAGATGTTTCCTCATTGGAATACGGACGACCGAAGCTCCTAAAATTCTACTTCTCTCAACAAAGATCAGCCCTCCCAGCGGAATCTTCCTCAACGACAAGTATACAAGCTCTCACTAAGGAATCTCTTATGCGATCGAAACTCCTTCAGATGGCATCTTTAAGCCCATCCCCACGTCATCAATTTACAAATGGCATCTGTAAGCCCATTCCCGATATCACAAGACAATTACCACTTCATGCGAGTGCAAATTTCTGGGAACTCTAGTGTTCATTCCTCTTCCACCTTCGGATCACGAAAGGCACGAAAGCCAATCTAAATCTTCAGGTTTAAGAAGATTGAACAGGGGAAGCTGTTGTACCCCAAAATTTTCCCTCCCATATTTTTCATAACATTTCAAGAAAGATCCCCAAGTTGCTCAAGGTAGTCCAAGGGTTGGCCAGTCAAGCTCTCTCCTAAGGCAGTCTACCTCAAATTAGGGTTTTATGTTGCATCAAAATACTTGAGTCCAAGGGACCCCAAATGATCAACATTGTCATAATATGTTCTCAAGATCATCCATGTCAAGTTTCAAGCCTTGCAGAGGAAGTTTGCTCAGTCAATTGCTCAAAGGCCTGAAAATCGATTGTGCTAGGGCAAAAGTCAACGGTGGCCCATATACAGACAAACTTCAATATTTTTGGTCAACATCCTCATTTTGAAGTATGTTTCATAATTTGATCAAGGGTTGATCATGATTCATCAAGAATTGCTCATAATTCATCAAGACTCAAAAGTTGCTAAATTAGGGTTTTGTAGGAAAATTCAACTCAACTTTGACCAAGCATAACTTTCTCATACTTTATGAGAAATGACCCATACAAATCTCATTTTGAAGAGGATGCAATTCCCTACAATCCACCTTCAACTCCCAAGTTCAAAATATGCACTCACAAGAAGTTATGAATTTGGACATTATATGTCATTTTAGAAAGTCAACAAAAACACCTTTTGGGTCAAAGCTTCTTACATGAACATGGAAGATCCAATTGAGATGAAACAAAATATGTATCTTATGGGACATCCTAAGCTTTCGAAAAAATCAAGTAAAACCCTCATAAGGTTAAAATTGAGAGAGATATACATTGTCAAAGTTGGACAATTTTTGAAAAAATGCATGAAGCAAATATTGACCAAACTTGGATTTTTTCCAAATGGGACTATCTTTTCAAGTTTGAAACTCATTCCTAACATGGTCCACGACCTCTAAGCCCACCCATACATTTTTCTACTATTTATGCTATTTATTTTGATATTTTATTCATTAAAATTTAGAATTAAGTAAATAAATAATAGAAATAATATAAATTTTGATGTGAATCCACTTTGGGAAAGTTTTATGCTGGTTTATGTCAATTGATTTCGTGCAATAACTCTTCAAATATGTCCATGTTCATCCACATGTGAAAATGACATAAAATCATCAAATATGGCATTTTTTCAAATTTTGATCATGGTCTTAAAACACAACATTATGAGGGAGATTCTTTCTATGCTTTCTTGTAGTCTCATTCTCCTCTATAAATATAGAGCCATACAAGCTTGAAAGGGACGAAAATCCTTTCTAAAAAGCTCTCAAAAAGCTCTTCAAAAAGCTCTCTAAAAGCTCTTCAAAAAGCTCTCCAGAAATCAAAGAATTGGTGCAAGTCATATCTCGAGGTTCCGGTCTCTCTCAATTGACATCAAGCCTCAAACCATCCTCTTGAAGTCCTCAAGAGTCTTACAAGGCCCAAGAGCAATCCATCACACGCCTAGCACGCCCCCCATTTGACAACACCGGTTTGGTAAAATTTTAAACTTTGAATCTCTAATTTTAATCACATTTTATGGTATGCTAACGTTTGTTTGAGTTTATATAGAACATTTATGGATAGTTGAATCATAGGTTCCACGCAAGAATAAAAAAAACCCATAGTTAGAGCTTGAAGCTTTTGAAGATTCGGGCCTAGGGATTTCTGATGATTGCACCCCCTGTTTACTTTTGCTACTAGGCCCATCTTTATTTTCATGTTTTATTCGTTTTGTTTATTTATTTTAATCCCTTTTATTTATTTACAAATAAACAAATATAAGAATCACATAAAAATAGATTTAGGATTTTTTCTTAATTAAATTTTAATTTTAGGTAAAACTTTAATTTCTTTTTATAAATAACTTAAAATAATTAGAATAAATAGGTTTTATTACTAACTTAATTATATTTTATTTTTTCCTAAAATAACCAAAGAAACCAAAATAGTTCATGTAATTATTTTTATTAATTAATTTAATTAACTAATTAATTTCATATTTAATTTAGAAAACTTATTTCTTTTATTAAAAACAACAAAAAAACAATTTTTCTTTTAATTAGGTTAGAAGGGTCAAAACCTTAAATTCTCGTCGATCTTAATTCTTCTCGCGCGCTTTATTTTTATTATTTACCATATTGATGTAACTGCCTACAGTTTGTAATAGTTTAATTAGGACATTTATTTACATTTATCGCTTTATTTTCAAAGGGTTTGTTTTTGGCTATGTAAATACCCGAAGCCTTGTAATAGCGTAGTTTAAATTCTGCACTTTAAATTCTGCAAATTATTAACTGTTAGATGTATGATATAGGGATGCATGACAAGAATGTATGATTAATTTTAAAACAGTTAGATCACCCTAAATATGCAAAGATAAATAAACTGAAATTGAATCATTCGCACATGCGCACTCCTAGGGTACACTCCCACTTGGTTGCCTTTGGTAAATGGTCATTGAGTATAGGATGCTTTAGTGGTCGTACTTTTGTCTAAACAAAGATCAAAGTCCCGATTCAGAAAAGTTTCCTCGGAATGGTTGACTTGGAATTGTTGCCTCGAATAATTGATCTAAGACATTAGGGTTATTACTAAGACGTCCTAACACTGCTTTAGTGGCCGTATGTCCCTCATTCGAATTGACCCTCAAACTCCAACGATGGTGCTACCTACTCACTAATAGTTGGATGTCGTTGTCTAAAGGAAACGAATACAAAACGATTCTTTTTTCGAGTAGGTAGATTAGTTCTTAAGTACTTGCTCATTTCGAACAAATTTTTCACACTTACACTCCTTTATAAACAAAGTTTTCAAAAACACTTCATTACACTCTTGAAGACAGAAGCAAGAGTTAAATCGAAGTCAAAACAAAAACTTTTCAAAGCGCACAAACACAAAGAAAACAATTTTGAAAATGATGAGCAAGTACCTAAGAGCCCGTAGATAACTACGGATAGAAAGGGAGCTAATACCTTCCCTTTCTATAAATCTACCCCCTGTACTCAGAAATATCTCAAAAAAGGAATTTTTCTGTGTTTTTTTCCTTTCCTTGTTGGATAAAATAAAAGTCGGTGGCGACTCTTGCTTACCGCGACATTTTGCAAAAACAAACGCAAAACGCAAACCAGCATTCCAAAAAACAGTCAGTTCTTCCCACTGTATCACAGTGACTGACTGTGAAGAACCTGGACCGGATGAAGGGCCTGAGAAAGGATCCCGATGGACTATGGTTTTTGAAGGAGCTTACAATGCACTTGGAAATGGCATTGGTGCTGTAATCATATCTCCTAAGGAATGTCATACTCCTTTCACCGCCAGACTATGTTTCAACTGTACCAATAATATGGAAGAGTATGAAGCATGCATCATGGGTCTCAAAGCTACTATTGACCTAAGGATCAAGTTCTTGAGCATTTTGGGGGATTCAGCCTTGGTAATAAGTCAAATCAAAGGGGAGTGGGACACGAAGCATCCTAATCTCATCCCTTACAAAGAACATGTGCTGACATTGCTTCCACGCTTTGAAGAAGTCACCTTTGAATATTTTCCACGAGAAGAGAATCAGTTAGCGGACGCGCTAACTACCATGTCATTTATGTTCAAGGTCAGATGGGACAACGAGGCTCCTCATATCACTATTGAGAGATTGAATGAACCAGCTTACTGCTATGAGATCGATACTGAATAAGTAGAAGACAAACCTTGGTTCCATGAAGTGAAAAGGTATCTCGAGGCTCAAGAATATCCTGAGGGAACATCTGTCAATGATAAGAAGTTTCTGCGATGGTTCTCCACAAAGTTCTTCCTCATTAATGGAATCCTCTACAAGCGCAACCATGACTCTACTTTACTTTGGTGTGTAGACAAGTGCGAAGTAGAGAGGATTATGGTAGATTTACACGAAGGTACCTTTGGCATCCATTCTAGTGGACACACCATGGCTAAAAAGATCCTATGGGCAGGATATTACCGGTCTGCTATAGAAGCAGACTGTTATCCGTATTCCCGAACTTGTCACAAATTCCAGATCTATGCTGATAAAGTGCATGTACCTCTGGTTCCCTTGAATGTCTTGACGGCTCCCTAGCCTTTTGTAATGTAGGGTATTGGCATGATCGGAGAGGTTAGACCTACCGCGTCCAATGGGCATCGCTTCATCCTAGTGGCCATTGATTACTTCACGAAGTGGGTTGAGGCAGCCTCTTTTGCTACTGTTACCAAAAATGTTATGGCGCGGTTCATCAAGCATAAGCTTATCTGTCGGTATGGTGTTCCAGAAAGAATCATCATAGATAATGGTACAAATCTCAACAATACTATCATCACCGAACTCTGTAAACAATTCAAAATCCAGCATCATAATTCTTCCCCTTACCGGCCGAAGATGAATGGCACTGTGGAGGGTGCTAATAAGAACATTAAGAAAATCATACAGAAGATAGCAGTGACATACAAAGATTGGCATGAGATGTTACCATTTTCTCTTCATGGTTACCGCACCTCATCACGAACGTCAACAAGGGAAACACCTTATTCTCTGGTGTATGGTATGGAGGTTGTCCTACCTATTGAGGTCCAAATCCCTTCTTTGAGAATCATGAAGGATGCAGGTTTGAACGAAGATGATTGGATCCAGACTCGAATTGACCAATTGAATCTGATTGACGAGAAAAGGCTTACTGCTGTCTGTCATGGTCATATGTACCAAAAATGAATGATCAAGGCTTTCAACAAAAAGGTCAGGCGGCAGGTATATCAAGTGGGTGATCTAGTAATCAAGCTCATCATACTGCCACAAGGTGATCCCAGGGGAAAATGGACTCCCACGTACGAAGGGCCATTTGTAATCAAAAGCATATTTTCTGGTGGAGCCATGATTCTGACCACCATGGATGGTGACAACTTTCCTCACCCTGTTAATGCGGACATAGTGAAAAGATATTACGCCTGAATAAAGACCCGCTAGGTTGACTGGCCTAGGAAAAAATAAGGACATCCCAGCGAACCAAAAGTGTTCGGGAAAAAATTAGGGATAAATACAAAAAAAAATTTGTACACCCGACAAGTCGAAAACCTGAAAAGGTGGCTTGGGCAAAAAAGGGTATCCCGGTAGACTGAAAACCCGAAAGGGCGGTCCAGGCAAAAGTTAGGGATTTAAAGCGTATAACTATGTCCCATTGGATAACCTTGCGACCAGACTTCAGTATCAATTATCAAGCTCAAACGGTACCAATCAATCCAGTCAGCTTCAGACAAGTAGCAAAGTGATGATACACTCAAAGACATAAGGGCAATAGTAGAATTGAAACTCAATGGGATTATTACACATAGCTATTTCTCTTTGTACACTATTTTGTATAGTTTTTTTCACGACGGAGTTCACTTACAAGAACGTCAGTCTCTTTGTGCAAAAATTCCTGTTATAGGCAAACTTCAAAATCAATGCAAATCATTTCTTTGAAAGTACAAAACTATTTGTTTTCTGTTTTTCTGTTTTGTTTTGCAAAAACACCCAATGATTATTTTTGACATATGCATTTGAATATGATTACTGTTCATAAATACTTGCATATGAAAAAGAAAGACAGTTGCTAATGACTTTAAGAAACGGGGCAAAGCCTAAAAAACCATTTGTAGTCCCGACAGTTACTCTTTCCAGCAGGTACAGGGGCAAAGACGTCTTAGGACGAAGTCACTGCTACATCCTTAGAAAATGACCCAGTGATGTCTATGTTCCCCACAGAGTGGAAACAAACAAAATTTTGATCTCTTCTTCCCCAAGCAGGAATTACCTCCCCCAGTAAAGTTCCCTCAGAGAGGTTAACTCAAAGATCCCCAACTGAGTTTTTATAATCTTGAACAGTTTATAAAGCCTTGTCCTCTGGTAGAGTTCATTTCTTTAGCTGTGGAAGGGCACCCCCAACAGAGTTTATTTCTCTACATCGGTAAAATCTTTCGACAGAGCATCTTGCTCCCCACAGAGTCATTCTCAAGCAGGAGTCAAAGATCCCCGACAGAATATCCTCAAACGGAAGGAGGAAATACCCAACAAATCATCTCCGCTCATCATCCCCAGCGGGAATGAAAGGATCATTTTCCTCATCTACCAAACAGAAGTCTGGCATTCAGCTTCCCAGTACTCTCTAACAGCAGTCATGTATTTACTTTCCCAGACTAGGAGATATCGCAACAAAATTCCATATTCATACATCATGGCATGCGCATACACATCATATACCGCATAATCTCATTTATTTTGAGAACATCATTCCACAATGCATTTCATACATCATGGCATTGCATACGACTAACTCTTTACCTTTTCAGGAAAGATCAAATCAACAAACACCGTTGACTACTTACATGACCCGGTAGTCTTCTCAAAGGCTACGTATGACGAAGGGCTACTTCAGCATTTTCCTCAGAAAAAAATGTTCTCAAGATTTTCCTCTGGTTCAGTTAGATCGATAGTAAGATTTTCCTGATTTCTATTCCAGTTGAAGACAACTCAAGACCTTTTTCTGGTTCAGTTAAATCAACACTAAGATTTTTCTGATTTCCATTCCGGTCAAAGTTAATTCAAGACCTTCTCTGGTTCAGTTAAATCGACACTAAGATTTTTCTGATTTCTATTCTAGTTGAAGACAACTCAAGACCTTTTTCTACTTTAGTTAAATCGAAACTAAGATTTTTCTGATTTCCATTCCAGTCAAAGTTAATTCAAGACCTTCTCTGGTTCAGTTAAATCGACACTAAGATTTTTCTGATTTCTATTCCAGTTGAAGACAACTCAAGACCTCTTTCTGGTTCAGTTAAATCGACACTAAGATTTTTCTGATTTATATTCCAGTTGAAGACAACTCAAGACCTTTTTCTGGTTCAGTTAAATCGACACTAAGATTTTTCTGATTTCCATTCCAGTCAAAATTAATTCAAGACCTTCTCTGGTTCAGTTAAATCGACACTAATATTTTTATGATTTCTATTCTAGTTGAAGACAATCTAAGACCTTTTTCTGGTTCAGTTAAATCGACACTAAGATTTTTCTGATTCTTATCCAGTCAAAGATAACTCAAGACCTCTTCTGGTTCAGTTCAAATCAACCTTTGATTTATTACTAATTCTTTTCCGGTAGATACTTTCTCTGGTTCAGTTAAATCGACCCTAAGATTTTCTGATTCTTATCCAGTTAAAGATACTGTAAAGCCTGAAGTCCGACCAGATAGCAATTATTAATTACTATGAAGCCTAGACCCGACCAGATGATAGTATAACCTATGACACAGAAGCCTGGACTTGACCAGATAATGGTATACCTCAGATTCAAGTTGAAGCCTGGACCCGACCAGATAATAGATTAATTTCTTCAAACCACTGAAGCCTGGATACGACCAGATAACAGTTCAATGTCTACAATTACTGCAAATCCTAGAACCGAACAGATAGCAGTTAATTTCATATTCCCCAATAGGTCGTTGTGAAGCCTGGAATACAACCAGATAGCAGTCAGTCTTATTGTCCTCAACAAATCACCGTGAAGCCTGGATCCCGACCAAATAACAGCTCGTTTTCAAGAGATAATTCCCCAATAGAGTAATGGACAACTGAAGCTCCTAGGCTCTATTCCCCTAAAACATTCCCCAGAGGATTCCTCCTCAGACAGCATGAACATGAATCCCCACTAAGAGACTTCTTATGAAGTCAGCATCTACTTTGGATGGAATCTCTAATCCCATCTCCGATGACTCTCCGTCATATTCCTTGGATGTCATCTTTAGACCCATCTATGACAGTCTTCTATCATCTTTTCCAAATGGCATATGTAAGCCACTTCCCGATATTATTCACCAACAGTATCACTTCAGACGAGTGCAAATTTCTGGACACTCTAATGTTCAATCATCTTCTACCTTCCTCAGGTCCAAGAAGATTAAACAGGGGCAGCTGTTATACCCCAAAATTTTCCCTTCCTTTTTACTCAACACATGCCCATTGAGGTCCCCAACTTGCCCAAGGATGACCAAGAATTGACCAGACAAATTCTCCTTCTAAGGCAATGAATCCTCGAATAGGGTTTCAATTTTCATCAAGATGGTTGAGCTTCAAAGGTCTCTAATTATTCCCATGGTTCTAATATGCCTTCAAGATTATCCATGCCAAATTTCATGCCTTTCACAATAAGTTTGCTCAGTCAATTGCTCAAGTATTGGAAAATCAACTATGTTAGGTCAAAAGTCAATTGGGGCCCATGTACAGTCAAACTTCAAGATTTATGGTCAACATCAACATTTTGAAGTGATATCCATCATTTGATCAAGTTTTGATCATGATTCCTCAAGAAATGCCCCTAATTCATCAAAAGTCAAGAATTGCCAAATTATGATTTCTATAGGAAAAGTCAACCAAATTTTGACCAAGCATAACTTTCACATACTTCATCCATTTTTCTCCAACCAAATCTCATTTTGAAGATAACTCAATTACCTACAACTTCTATTCATCCCTCAAGTCCAAGAGATGCACCATTTCAAAGATACAAACTCATACATTACAGGTCATTTTCAAAAAGTCAACAAAAGTCAATTTTTTCCAAGACCTTTTACATCAAGATAAATTCTTCAAATGCAAAACTGATAAAAAGAGGGATTGAAGTAGACATCGTAGGCTTTCCAAAAAGTCCAATATCATCATCATGAGATAAAAATTGAGCAAGTTATGGCTTCCCCAAGTTGGGAAAATTTTGGAAATTTCAAGAGTTATGTATTGAACAAATTTGAACTTTTAGGTCAATGGCTTGTATTCTTGGACTTCAGTTATCTTCTTAAGACTATAGAGGACCCATAATATCATTTTTGCACTGCGTTACCATTTTCATCTATTTATTCATATTTATTTTGATTTATTTCAAATAAATACAAAATAAATTATATAAAATGAATGGAGATGGACTTTGGCATTTGGGCTGATGATTTGTCCTGCCTAGAAGCCCACAAACTCGTGCACAATTGTACAGGTACATACTATCATGGAAAGGGAAAGTTTTGGCAAAATTTGGAAGCTTTTTAGTTTGTTGGATTTTGGTTTGAAAACATAGTTATGACTTGATTTCTTTCCATTCAACCTTGTCTCCCTCATTCGACCCTATATATACATCATGTTAGCAAGCCAAATAGGGAGAGACATCCAAAAGAGAGCACACGAAATTCACAAATAAAATCTTCCAAAGTTATGAAATCCAAAAGTGCACTTCCATCCTTCCTCGTGCCAAGCAAACCACACCATTCAACTCTTAAAGTTATCAGGAGATCATCCCAATCATCATCCAAGTCAATCCACGCCCGGAAGCACCAAACCGGATCACTCATTTTGGTAAAATTTCTAAAAATTTGAATCTCCTAATGCATATATTTTAAGCCTATCTACTGCACATACTTTTGTTTAGATACTTGTTCTGATGTGTTTTGACGTGAAACATGAGTTGTTAGATGCAGGTTTAGGGTTTTGCCATGTTTAGGGCAGAACCTAAGTCGTGGCTTGAGCAAGACGATACAACCGGGATCTTTGAGATCTAACCCCAGAAATGGACTCAAGAGGATTGATTTGGGGGGGGGGGGTAGCCTTGATTGTGGGCTTCTATTTTGTAATGTGTAGGTTTTTTGCATTTTTTATGATCAGAGAGGGTGACCGGAGTTTGACTCCGGCATCCTCTGAATCTTTGACTCCGGCACCTATCTGTCCCCATCCCATTGGACGTTTCAAATCATCGCGCATTTTTTTAAATATAAGTGACCATTTTTCTTACATTATATTATTCTCTTATTTTATATAACAATTGAATTGGTATCTCAGATGGCAGGCAAGGCGTGTGTGTAAGGAGAGGACCTGGGTTCGAGTCCCAGGTCCAACATTTTGTTTTTCTAACATTTGTTGATTACAGATCCAGTATGCATTAGCTACGCAAGTCCAGTATAAGCTCCAGATCACAACCATTAGAACTTGGTTAATCTAGATCAAAAGGTTTTAATATGCAGAGCACCATGCGCCCTCAAGGCTGCCCCTCACTGAATTCTAGTATAGCTTCTGGGCTCCCACACAATTGGGCCCAACATTTTTTAAACATCATACCCCCACTTTTGTTTTTTTACCATCCCAGGCCCATATCTCATGTTTTTATCATTTCTCTTTTAGTTTTTTAATATTTTTACTTTTAACAAATAATAAAAAATAAAAAAAGGTAATAAATAGATTTAGGTTTTCTAAAACTAGTTTAATTAATTAATTAATTATTTTAATTTTATTTTATCAACTTAAAATCAATTGGACTTAGGTTCATTTTAATTTAAATTATTTTCTTAATAAAAGTGAAAAAAATATTAGAATTAGGATTTATTTCATTCAACTTTTATTTTCTTAATTAAAAATAAATTTAGGATTAATTATTCTCTTAACAAAACCAAAAAATATTTTTTGTTTACTTAGAATTTTTCTTAGGTTTTTAGACATAATATTTATTTCGCGCGCGTCATTTTCATTCTCGCATTTTATATAAATATTGTAATTGCTTATGGATGTAATAATTTTAGATTTAAAATTCTGCACTTTATTTCATGCACTTTTTATGTAACTATCCCAAAGCCGTGTAATAGTTTAGGATTTATTTTTTATTCTGCTTTTTATTTTCCGCACATTTACTGCTTTATTGTTTTGCTATATTAACTGTTAGTAAATAAGATTGTATGATAATACTGTAAATTAAAACGTTAGCTAACTTAATGAAAAGACAAAAATAATCGAATCTCAACACACATGCACATATACACCTCTAAGGTACGCCCACTTTGATTGCCTTTCGGAAAATAAAGCAGTCATGTCCCTCGAGAATGGGGACGCTTAAGAAAAGACCCGTAAAATTAAAATATCATAGTCCCTCGATGACCCTACAGTGTTTCCTTTCGGTAAATGATCTCGCCCCTTAAACAAAAATTTCTAAAGCGTCTCCATATGTTGCCTTTATGACTGTAAAACATCCCTTCCATTGTCTCTCAACATCCAACGATAAGGCTAGCTACTTACTAATAGTAGGATATGATTGTCTAAAGGAAAAGAGGAAAAGAACGACCCTTTTCGAGTAACAAAGTAGAAAGTTATTAGAAGTTTGCTCAAACATTTTGCAATTACACAGAAAACTACTTTTCAAAAACAATTTTAAAACACTTTGTATACTTTCTCCACTATCCCGAGAAACATTACAAAGTTCACTGTATTAAGGCGTTTTCAAAACATTTTCAAACACAAAGCACAAAGGTATTTTAAAAATGAGCAAACCTCTAAGAGCCAGTGGAAAACCATGAATGGAAAGGGTGATAACACCTTCCCTTTCCATAATCTACCCCCTTACTCAAAACATATCGAAAAGGTCTTTTTCTGTTCTTTTCACCCTTTCCTTTGTTGGATAAAAGAAAATTCGGTGGCGACTCTTGCTTACCGCATATTTGTGAATACAAAATGAAAAATCAATATATAACAGTCGGTTCTGCCACCGTATCACACACATTAACAATGTCATATTTAATATTGATTTTAGAGCATTTCACCCTGTCAACTCTATTTATCATCACCAACTTATCAGTTGGTTGACAAGGTGAAAGCGCATAATACTTTGGGAGAAGTACTTCACCATAAACCGCTCCCTGCTGGATATTTAAAGGTATTAATTGATATTTATTTAGAGGGGGATGCGTTATTACCAATACCAGATGATGTTTCAGATGCAACATTGGTGGGAGAGGAAGTAGGTGCATATGTTGCATGGTCGTCAAGCCTCATTTGCGTAGATGATGAGGTATGCTTAAAACCATTATGAACCTTTGAGTATTCAAAGTTTTTACGAGCATTTTACGTACATTTTTTTACATGGTAATGTTAGACTCCTACAAAACCCAAATCAAAAGATAAGGGGGTGATGCAGCAAACCGAGTCAGTTGCATCAAAAAAAGAGGTATAACACAATTATATGATATTTATGCATAGAATGATCTTATACTTCACCTAACTAATTATATGATATTTAGATGTATGCTAAAGAGATTGAACAAGTCAGTAGGGGGTAAGAAGACTGCGGTTAGCAAAAGACCTACTTCTCAGTATAGGTCGTGCCTTCAAACATATATAGGAATAACATATATTCCAATTGGTGGTACACGTCTTATACCTATGCCGACGGACATTTTTTGTTATGAATACATGGAAGCAATTGGTAGAGAAGATATGGATCAAGTTTTTCAACATTCGACTTTAGGCCTCGGTGTTATTGATACATATATCAGGTATACTACGATCAACTTTGTTTAATTAAACAAACAATTTATTTACTCATTTCAACGAATATAGTCTAATTTTAATGATGTTTTTATTTAATGTTTTTGTATGACAAAGTGATGCGCCCACGTGGATTGGAAGAAAGATTCACTTTCTTAACTCCCAACACCGTCAACGCAGGGTTAATCCTAACAAAACCAGATGATGTCATATCGTATGTACTCGGTTTATTTGTGGCCAGCAAAGATAGAGAAAAGTTGTTCTTTTTACCATATAATACTGGCCACGTGTTAGATTCTCATCCTAACTTTATCTATTATAATTTTTCGTTTTTTAACGCTGTGTAGAAACTTTCCATCTAACATTTGTTTAATCTTATAGTGGACATTGGTTGTTGCTTGCGATTAATCCTGTAGCAGAAATTGTATACTATCTGGATTCGTTATACAATAATTGGACAACATACCCATATTTGAAAAAGATGATTGATACGTAAGTGAAATTGTTCTAAATATTCGTGTGTATATTTATTTATCTATGTGAGATTGTTCTAAATAGTCATTTATATTTTATTATAGAATTCTACAAGCTTTTCAATCACAAAGAGGTAGTCAAGTACCAAAGAGTAGAGCCAGCAACATTACGTGGATTAGAGTGCAGGTATATTTTCACAATTTCGATTATATTAGTGATGATACTTGATAAAATAAGTTAAGGGGTATATCCTGATATATATCCGCATTTTCTTTCCATGTGTAGTGTCCTCGTCAATGTAATGGTATTGATTGCGGTTATTTCATATTGAGGTTTATGAAAGAAACGCTTCTTTTGGACCGAATAGAGATTCCATCCACGATATGGATTTCTAACTTAGGAATTATTTTAATATTTCTCATGAAATGGCACAGTGTTTTAACTAAATCACATACTATATTATATTATTATGTAGTACTTTGACGAATTCAATTGTGCTCATTACTCAAAAGATCAATTGGATGAACTTATGGATGAATGGTGTCAATTCATTATGGAGTTGAGAATTTTATAAAGTATATTGTCTTTCTTACATTGATGAGAATTTTGAGTATAACTTTTGAGTTTTGAGTATAAATTCGAATAAAGTTTTGTTTTATCACGGTATGAATTTCGATCTTTTGGTTTTGTTTCAGGTTATAGGTGCAGATGTACAAGATAGAGCTAACAAGTTCATTGTTGTTGTTTTTTAGAAATTCTCGAAGTTGTATGTAGATTAAACATCAATTTAGAATTTTAGAATTTTCAAGTTGTATCATCAATTTTTAAGTTGTTGTTGTATATATCATCAATTATATATATGTATATTTTTTGTATATGCAAATTTGGTGCATTTATATTGGATTGAAGCTACCAAATATGGTGAAAACCTGGTGCAAAATATGGTGAAAATCTGAATTTAAGTCTAATATTTAAAAAAAATTGTGAACATTAGACAATGCTTAATGAGAAAGCGTTGTCTAAAGTGGGGAAAAAGCGCTGCCTAAAATGGGGAAAAGCGCTGCTTAAAATGGGAAAGCGCTGCCTAAAAAGGGAAAAAGACAGCGCTTTTAAAGAAAAGTGTTGTCTAAAGAGATGCGTAAAACATAACCAAAAGCGTTGTCTAAAGAGAAAGCGCTGCTAAAGGGGTACATATAGAAAGCGCTTCAAAAGAGAAAGCGTCGCTAAAATGGTGCATAAGAAAGCGCTTTAGAAGTAAAAGCACTTCCTAAAGGGGACATATAGCAGCGTATTTACAATAATCTAAAGCGCTGACTTTACCTATAGCAGTGCTGGTTTAGGCAGCGCTTTAAAGTGCTGTATATTGCCAAAAAAGCGTTGTCTATGTGCTTACTTGGCATAAATTTTTTAGATCAAATAAAAAACATAACATAAAATATTAAAAAGTAATAATTTGAATAAAATAACTCCTAAATTATATTTCTTTATATACTGCAATTCTAATACCTATAACTATGTTTATTTTGGAAGTAATTTAACATAGTATTCAAGAACAATAAATTAACAAAATATATATATATATATATATATATATATATATATATATATATAAAAATAATAATTTAATTATAATAATGATACGAGTTGATATGAATGATTTACTTTAATTATAGTCAAACATAAAAATTAATTTATTGAAAAATCAGTTCCAAACGATATTAAATAATTGTTTTTTAAATTATATATATATATATATATATATATATATATATATATATATATATATATATATATATATATATATATATATATATATATATATATATATATATATATATATATATATATATATATATATATATATATATATATATATATATATATATATATATATATATATATATATATATATATATATATATATATATATATATATATATATATATATATATATATATATATATTTTTTTTTTTTTTTATTATAAATGATTATAAATAATATTAGATAATTTTTTATTATTATTATAAGTGTAATATTAAAATAAATTTTATTAAACTGTATTGTAAATTTTAAGAATTGATCTTTTCCATTATTTCTCATCTATCACAAATATAAAATCATAATAATTAGTCATTAATGCTGTAAAAATATAAATAGTTTATCTATTTTTAATATGTATGTACATTTAATAATTTACAGTTCAGTATATTTAATATATATTAACTATTTTATGGGTTAAATAAATTTTTGATCCTTTTAAATATCTTAAATTTCATTTTTAGTTCCTCTAAAGTTTTTCTTTAAAAAGGATCTTTTTAAAAAATTAAATTTTAACATTTGGTCCCTCTTGTAGTTTAGCGACGATTTTTACAACTTAGCGACAGTTTTAGCGATGATATTTATTTAACAACGAAATTAGAGATTATTTTAACTACGATTTTCTCAAGAGGGACCAAAAATTTATTTAACCTTTAATTCATGAAATATGATATATAGAGTAATTATTAATTAACAATTATTAAGAATGGAAAAAGACAATTAGGGTTACCAAAAAGACAATTAGACTTTACATTATTGGCTTGAAGAGAAAGTTAACGCATGTATGATAAATAATGTATATACCTATTCAGATTTTAGGGTCTAACTTTCCATGTATTCAATTAACTACATTTAGGTCAAACTTATTAAAGAGTGTCATTTGTATTTTTTTTGCTTATCAAAATAATTTTTTTTCAATAGCAATATAAAGTTTATTAATTTTCACCAATATTTTTATATCTAGATCCATAATTTATTCATGCTATGAAGAAAAAGAATTCGATTAGTTAATATTGTTAACTCATTTATATTGAAATGTAGTACAAAATCAAAAAGTATCAATTAAACTTCGTAAACTCTCTATTAAAATGTAAATATAAATGTCAATCAATGAGATTTTAATTTCAACTTACACAAATATTCCCTCCATTCTCTTTTATAAGAAAATTTTAATTTTTTGATTAATTTAATAATTGATGTATCTAACTTATTTTAGTCTACACTTTAAACTATAAATTAAATTGTTTATAGCATACAAAAATCAAAATTAGGGTTTTTCCAAACGATAAGAAAAAAAGGGAAATAAAATGTATGGATTGAAATTTATTGCACATAAGAAGCACTTGCAGAAAAAGTCCAAACTTTTGATATTTTTCTAGCAATTTTGATAGATAATAACTGTAAAAATTACAAGAACAAAAAAATAACAACCATTTACAATTCTGAATCAAAAGCATATAAATATACTAAAACCAAATCAAAAATCCAAAAAAAAAAACGTAAACCCTTTACATTCTTATTATAAGCTTGAATCTAATCATCAAAATTGATCTCAAAGTAAAAAAAAAAACAAAAAAAAACTAAACAATACCTGTCAACTTTTGAGTTGGTTATAATATTAGGAGAAGCAACTCTAACATCAGAGAATGACTCCATGAAAGCTTTTGACATCTAAAAAATTGAGTATTGAGTATTAAGTAAGAGTTGAGTATTGTTCTTAGTGAAGCTTTTAATCCAACTAAGTATTTGTAATTTGGAAGTGTGTCCTTCCTGTTTTAGTTTCTTGAAACATTCCCTGAGATTGAGAGTGGTCTTTTATCACTGTGGTGATTGGAAATGAGTGGGTTCTCATATCTAGGAGGCGCCTATGTAGAAGTTGTAGTGAGTAGGGATTAAGTGAGAGGTTCTAAAAGGGTGATTTTAGCTTCAAATTAATAATGTTAATAGTGGATTTTCTTCCTGGCTTGCTAGCCCCCATAGTAGGTGACTTGCACCGAACTTGGTTAACATATCATTGTGTTCCTTTATTTTTTGCAAGTTATAATTATGAATTATTGTTATCGTGTTTGTTATCCTGACAGCAAATATCATAACATCTGTTTTGACATTGTGTGTTGTTGAGACATAAGTCTTAACTTCTGATATTGTGCGTGCCAAAATTTCAAAAGCATCATATTTATTCCTCTTATAAATAATTCAACATGGATTCTTGATAATGGAAGTGAAATCAACTTTTGGCTGAATAATTGGTGTGTGTAACCTCTTGCTCAAACTCTAAATATTACAACACTTCTTCAATACTTACTTACCTCCAAAGTTTGAGACTCCATGAGTAACAAGAGTTGGTCAATCCATGAAAATTTAAGTTAGTCTTCTCTAATCTCGATAATATTCTCCACGCTTGTCATATACACGTGGGTGACTTGGCTGACAAAAGATGTTGGAAACATTTGGACTCTAGTTACTTAACTCTCAAGATTAAGCGGGTCTGGCTTGCCCACATATTTCCCTCTAAATCTCTGCTATTGTTTATAATCATTCACAATAAGCATCCTATATACGTGAACTTTAATGCTAGATATTTTAATCTCTCTTTTATTTTCTTCCCTGCTATAAGCAAAGTGAATCCAAATAACATCTTATCTTTGGTTGTGACTTTGCTTCATGTATCTAGGCATACTTAACCAATATTTTTTGCATTTCTTGTCAAATATCATCTCTTAATGACTAATGGCTTATCATTAATTGGTCATGGTCACCTTAGTGCAAGGTGGCTATGACTACATGTATCATTCATTCCATTAATTCTATCTAGTATGCTAAGAATCAACTTAGATTCAATGGCATAAAGATTGGTTAGAAAACTAGTATTGTCTCCATATCCTCCCATGTCTCTCTGGAAACATTAATCTGAATCCTTAAAATTTCTTCGATGATAGAGTTCTCTATCCTTAAAGCTTTCTCCATAAAAATCCATCCTCCTTACCCCATTACAACTATTGAAATCTTGTGGCAACCCCCACTCTTGGCTGGATAAAATGCAACACATATGACATGGCCATACTCACGCCCTATATTTCTTCCTGTTGTGAAATTTTTTGAAGCTCTAACAAGGAACACATTGTACTAATAGATAATTTATTCAAACAATAGACAATACATTTTTAATTTATTCTTATACTCAATACTAGAAAGTGTGTGATTTCCCAATCTTCTATAGTCTTTCAATTTGAAAGTGTGCAAGTATACTCAATACTAGACAATTAGAAACACATTCTTCTTGAATTTTTTTTCCAATTGTAATGAGTAATATTGAATAACACTAAAGTTTTTCAAGCATCCATATTTATGACACTCACATGACCTAATTCAAACATTTTATATTTATTTGTACATCATAATCCTATGAGAATTATTGTTGTGGTTTAAATTGTAGGGAGAGCAGGGTATTGGTCAATATCAAGTCGTATGATAAAAGGGTAAGAAAGGGAACCGCAATATATGTGATTTTTAATCTTAATTCCACTAGTTAATGATAATTTGGAATCATAATAGTGTGTAATGGATTTTCCTTCCAAGTCCATAGCTATAACTCCACCATTCCTTGTTAAACTCAAACTTGAAACTTTTTTTGTGATGATTGCCAAAACTTTTCTAATAAAAGGATATTTCAGTAATATATCCAGTTCAGGAGAAATGGCCTGACAAAAAAGAAAAAAAAAACATTAATATAATTTGTACTCCTTTAATCTCATAAAAACATGTTTTAATTGAAATTAATCTTTATTTTAATCAATCATAAAAATAAATAGTGGATTCAACGGTACCGTAGCTATTCCAATCCAATATTTTCCATGTCCATCATAATGAATGTTATCTGGCATGCCAGGGAGGTCACAAAACTTTTCTGTGCTTCCTTTTCTTTGGCCTTGTATGTAATATTTCTTACAGTTCATCCTGCAATATTAACACATACAATAAAATTAGTACTATAACTTACAAAAGTGTGCAAGTAACATGTTTGAACCATGAACCCAAATTTCAATGAATTGTTCCTTTAATTTGATAGAAATGCATTTAAAATATTTTCTATTTTTATTTTTATTTTCTGTTTTACATATGAATTGTATACTAAATAATAAAACAAACTACTTGAGAATAATTTGATAATAAGCAGATGATACTTGAGAATAATTTGATAATAATCCTTTCAAAATTGACTAGCTTTAACAAAGTGTTATGACACTAGTATATCTCATATTGCTCCAGATGGTTATAATAGAATAGATATTTGACACTTTAAATTAGGTCATCCATCTCACTCTGTTTTAAACAAAATATGTGCTTTATAATAAAATAGATGTTGGCATTATAAATCAAGTCATTCATCTCACAAACATTGCTTTAAATAAAATATGTGCTTTTTTTCTTATATTTCTCATGATAAAACATATATTTTGGATCCTTGTCATTTAGAAAAATAAACAAGACATTTATATTCTAACAGTAACACTACTTCTTTGAATTGTGTTGAGATGCTTCACATTGATTTTTGGGGTCAAATCAACACTACTTGTTTATAGGATTTCAAATATTTTTTAATTATAGTTGATAATTTAACTCCTATCAAACCTCTTTCAAGTATTTATTCTTTCAATAGTCGGCACTTACATCAAATAGGTTATCAGAATGCATTTTTACACACTGACTTAGAAGAGAAGATTTATATGACTTTACCTCCTGATCTAAGTTCAAACAAATCAAACCAAGTTTAAAAATTGACTAATCCTCTATATGGATTGAAGAAATCTAGCAAACAATTGTTCTTCAAATCATCTCAAACTTTAATTTTCAAAGACAAAAAACAATATATTTCTGATTTTTCTCTTTTCACTAAATAATGGGGTAACTCATTCACTACTTTGTTAATGCATATAGATAACTTAGTGTTTGATGAAAATGATCTGATAGAAGTAAAATAAATCAAAGATTGCTTCTACTTTACCTAAAAGATCAAGGATCTCGTCCATTTGCAAAAGGATGTGTAAATAAGTGAGTATCTAAGATCTCTTCTAAATAATCCATAATCCTACAAACAACTTATTGGTAGACTAATCTACTTAAAAAACATAAGACGCGACTCAACATATGTAGTAAAACATTTAATCCAGTTTATGAATCAATCAACTTAAAACCACTATGGTGATACAACCAGAGTTCTTCGCTACCCTAAATCACGCTCAACCCTTGGACTATTGTTTCCATCAAATTCACACATACAATTACAAGCATTATGTGACTCAGAATGAGAAACCTTCCTTGACACCTTCTGCTCCATCAATGGCTCATACATCTTCCTTTGGAGATCTTTAATTTCTTAGAAGTCTGAGAAACAACCAATCGCCTCCAAATATTTCTCGGAGACCGAATATATTATTGTTCCTTGTAGATTAGATGCATTAAGAAAAACAACATGAGTTGTTCAAGTTGTTTCTGTGAAGAATGACACATGTGAGAACAAGTGTCCCAACATGTGTGCAACATTTATCCCTTGTTTACATGATAAGGTTGTTGTTGTGTGTAGACGTTTTTCTGTTACTTGGAGCGCGTTCCTGCTGATATGTGCAACAAGGTTTGTTGATATCTTTTAGCAATATGATTTGTTTGATTATTTAATTGGGTTAAATTTAAATCTTGGAGATTTAAATTTGAATTCAAATCAAATCAAATCGTTTTTAGTGGAGATATTTTGGAATAATAAATTCTAATTGAATCTTCACCATATCTGAACGTGATCATTGCCTAAATCCAAGGAGAAAAAGCCCAGCTATGGATTTCTATGTATAGAGACTGTTTTCATGCCTTGAAGACGACGAGCTTGAGTCTTAATATATGTTTTAGGTTAGTCTTTGTTTGTGTTAATTGTACACCACACTTTTCCTTCATTCATAAGGCATAATAGTTGATTTGTTTAGTTGAATTGTAATTCAACAATAACTTGAGTATTCTTGTTGATCACTTGGGATTAGTGATTGAGAGAAAAAGAGATGAAGTTCTCATATTTCCGAGAAATCTTAAATAGAAAGACACTAGGGTAGAACTAAGAAGATGAGCATTGAACAATGGACTTGTCCATCTAAGACACTTTGTACTAATTTTATAGAAGAGGGGATTTCCTTTCTAGGGTTGGATGCCTCACAGATTTAAGTGTGATTTGCATTTAACTATGTTAACAATTCTCGTGTGTTATATATTGATTTGTTTTTAATTTTGTATTATTGTCATATTGTGTGCGACCTAATTTAATAAGTTGGACAAATTTTATCAGACATCTGATCCAACATCTGTCCTCTGAAGAACATAATTTTATATATGGTCCTGGCTACCACTGTCTATGAACTGTAATGATTGACATGTCAGTAGCATGATTTTTAGGTACAATTCTCTACACATGCCATACTATTTTATGAGAGTCAATCTTCTTGTCACACCGCCTCAAATGCTTCCTTCCATAAACGCACCAAATCCATTGATATGGACTTTCACATATAAAAAAAAAACAAGTTAAACTATTTCATGCACATCTCCTCTAACTTATAACTAGTTGATCTTCTCACCAAACCATTGAAACAATATATCTTATCTAATTTTATGTTCAAATTGGGATTAATAACTATATACTCCAACTTAGACTATTAATTAATTTACCATTTATTTAAATGTGATTGTAAATTAGGAGATAGTTAGTAAGTTAGTTTGTTATAACAAACTTGTTGGACCGCCTTATTTAAGTGACCATAAATCCATTGTATATTTCTTCAACATTACTTTTCATTTTAAAATATATTGGCCAAACATTAGGGTCCAATATTATAATACTATTTTCTATTAATTTTTTTAAAAAATTAATTATATTTAAAAAAGAATAGTTTTTCATTTTTAGCTTTTTTATAAAAACGTACCCAAAACTATGTATAAGATAACCGAAAACAAAAATTTAATAGTCATAATCTAATGGATCATTTTGAAAATATAAACTAAGTTTAAAATGAAAATAAACAAAAACCTTAAAATAAACAACTTACATGACAGTTTCGCAAAAAACCACGTATTGTTGATCTGGTGAGACAACTACTCCATTAGGAAAATAGAGGTCTCTAAGTAGTAGGGTTGTCTCCTTTGTTAATGGATTATAGCTCAAAAACCTACCATTAGGTTTTCCTTCTAATATATCAAACAAAGAATCTTTGACTGAGTATTTGTGTGAAGCATCGGTGAAATAAATAGTGCCATCATGTGCTACATCAACACCATCTGTTAATTTGAATTTTAAGCCCTCAATCTCATTCACAAGAAATTCAATCTTCTTTTCTCTTGTTACACGGAGCAATCCCTATGTATCATTAATTATATGAGATAAGTTAGTGGTCACAACTCATAAAAATTGTCACAATGCATCTACTAACAAAGTATTGCAATAAATAATAAATTTAATTAATATACACCGACACAGTAAAACAACTTTATATTATCACTTAATCGTAATATTTTAATTTGTTTTATAAATATTTAATTTTTATTGTAATTGATTTAAAAATATTATATAGGAATGATTGTGATACATTGTATATGTATAAAATAATTTACATTGAACATGTATATCAATTAATCTCATGAATAATTGAATAACTCATATAAAGATAAAATCGTTAATTAGATTAGATTAGTGGTCACAACTCACAACAATACATGATGCGGCAACGGAAAAAATATATGCAATAAAACATCGAATATATAGCTCATCTAAAATTTTTATTGAATAATCAATTGATACTTAATTTGGTTAATCACCCAATTGGATACTTCAAATAATGTTGTAATTCATTTTAGGATCTCTATATCGATATATGAGAATATATATTTGATAAAAAAAGTTAGTTATTTGATTGGATAAAAATGAATAAATTGTAAATTAAATATTTTAAAGGAATGGTAAAAACTTAAGAAAAAAAAGCATATATAAATTTAATATTAAAGAATTTTTTTTATATATAATTCTTTAAATATGATATTTACTATTTTTCAATGAAAAAATGATAAATACATAATTTTCTCTTACATATATACAATTTCTGTTATTTTCACTCTTTAAACATATTAAAATACATTTATAATATTTTAATCAAAAAATAATAAAAATACACCTAAAAACTATATATAAGTTTTATCTTTCAATATTTTCTTTATATATTATAGATGTAGATAGAAAATAATGAAATATAATTATTATTAATATTAGAGAATAATATTTATATATTGACTGTGTAAAATTTGTTTACATAATCAATCAATAGAAAGTGAACAATTGACTATATTATTAAAAGTTTTTAAAAATAAAAATAGAGAATAATTAAATACAATAGTTTTGATTTATTGATAATGTAAAACAATTTTAGACTATCACACCTATACTTCTTTTCTCTTAATATTATAATAATAATAGTTACTTTAAGTTTATTTATACCATCCTTTAATAAGAAGATAAGTAACAAAAACATACATATATCATGATTTTATAATGACGGTGCTATTTTCCAGGAAAAGATATTATAAGCATCTCACACTAAAAAGATGAGTGATTAAAAAAAGAAGTCTACATGTTTGTTAAAGATAAGTATCTAAATGACACACATATCGAGTAGTATTAAAAAGGAGAAATGCTGTCACCATCTTTACTATTTTAGGTTGAATTAGAAAATTGAATCTGCTGCGCTCTGCAAAAAGTCGCATTCAGGCAGTGCAGTTGGATCTTGAATTAGTCATATAACTTAATTGATTTTCCAAATAAAATATCCAATATTTAAACTTTAATATACATATTATATAATGGAATTACTATATATGCAAAATTATTTACATAAACAGCTACCTATATTTTATCATGTAGATATTTAGGTAGAGACACATTTAAAGAAAAATTAATTCTCATCAGATGTTGGTGGAAGACTAATTTACACTTATGCATATAAGTTTCTTTTTAAAATTTAATAACACTCATTTTATTTACTATTTTATCTTCTAGTATAAAGTTTAATCAATGAATTTAACATTATGATTTTTATTAACTTGTTTTATTTTAATTTTAAAAAAAATATTTTTTAATAATAATTTTAGAGAAACATCTTATATATTTCTCTCAAATGAGATAATGGAATATGTTTCTATTTTTAGAAACAACAATTTACTATATTTCAATATTCAATAACAGTTACCTTATCCGCGTCAGCAACAATGAGTTCACCGGTTTTCTCCAAAGCGAGCCCCAGTGGTCTTCCACCGGTGTTGATCCACTTCTCAACCACCGATTCATTCACCGTAACTCGCTTAACCCACCCATCTGCACATCCCGTATAAACCACACCGGTAGCAGCGTCGTACACCAAATCTTCAGGTCCAACAACTTCTCCTTTTGCTAAGTCTTCAGATCCTATTCGCATGCGGTCGTTACGTAAGGGAGCCGTCAACGTGGACCGGTTCACTTTGTTGAGTGGTATATGAACCGGATCGAATGGGTCAAGCTGGTAGAGAACCGCAACTGCAAGAAAAACCGGAAGAACTATAGCCAAGAACGGTGTTAAAAACCTAGGTCGAGTTCGCGTATTTGTGTTTGGATCCGACATCTCAGGAATTGGTATAGGGTGTTTTAAGGTTCTTGGATTTGATAGGGTTTGAATGGTGTTGTTGTAACCTGTTGTTGTTGTGGTTTGATGACAAATAAATGCACGAGTACAAAACTATAAGTTGCTTTGGGAGACACTATTATAAGTCAAACTATAATTTTTATTATAATAGTGTCCAGGGTGTACTTTATAATAATAATTTTTTTTTTTTTGTTTTTATCAATTCAAGATATATTGTTAAATAATCAACGGCTCATGGTAAATAAGATCATAAATAATAACTTTTTAGGTGGTATATTAGGTAAATCATCAATCATGTGATTCATTTGTGGTTCACCTTCACAACTCGTTAATTTTTATAATACGCCCCCACTTGACTATATCGGTGGTTCACGTTCACAAACTTTAAGTTTTATAATACAATAAGCCCCACTTCAATTATAAGTGTATCTGGGTTTTAGAAAATGTCGGTGAGAAAGAAAATTTATGATATAATTAAATAATAAAATTTTATTGAATGATAATATAAAATTATTTTAAATAATCACTGTATTATTTTCTGACTTTTTTATATTAAAAAATAAATTATATTAATTTATATCATGATGACTTAATATGTATTCAGTACCGTGACATCTATACGAATCCAAATCGCAAAAATCTTTACGCATAATTTAAAACCATGCATTATATGAATGACAATTAAAAATATATATGTTGAGCTTTTCACTCTGTATAGCCTTTTACACAGAAAATACTCCTTTGTGTAGAATATATATATATATATATATATATATATATATATATATATATATATAATATATATATATATATATATATATATATATATCGGGACATGTTATTGTATAGTCCGCTGTCATGTTTTGTTTTTTCTTGCAGATGGTTGAATTTATCTTCCGTGGTATGTTCCGATAGTCCTGAGTAGGTTAGTTTTTGTTTTGTGTTGATTTTGTTTACAGCCTTTTCTTCCTAGACACTTCTTTAATCGGTTTTTGTTTGTTTTAGAACACCGCAAGTTTTTGTTGTATCTTGTACTCTTATCTAAAATTTAAATTATATTTAAAATTTAAAGTAACATATTTATAAATAATTGAAATTATATTTTTGTAAAACAAATATTATTTTAAATAATTTTTTTAATTATTTAAGTGAAGATACATGTTTGCAGATATAATAACTTGATACATGTTGTATCAAGTTATTATGTTTGAGAGATTAAAGATGTCACTCAATATATAAAGAATAACATCACAGTGTTTGGTGTAATCCCTTAATATCTCAGTATAACAATTTCTTTAATGATGATTGTAACATCTCGTTTTTAGTATTTTTATTTTAATCGAATTTATTATTGATTTTTATAAATTATTTGTGTGTTTAGATATTTTATTGAAATTAATTAAGGTGTGTGGAAATTATTAAAATTTAGTTAAAATTTTAGTTAATTTAATTAATTAAAATAATATAAAGAAATAGAAAATTCATAGACGTGAAGTTAAAATGAAAATAAGAAAAATAAGAGAAAAAGAGAATTAATAATAAATTGGGGTAAATATGAAATAATTAAAAGATTAATATTAAGGTTTGTTTAGTTGATGGTTTTTGGAGGGAAAGAGAGGAGATCAGATATAATATTTTAAATCTATTTCATTAAATAGGTTAGGCTAAAGGCTATAAAAACCTTTTGAGTCAGATCAGTCTATTTTAATAAATATATATGAATTAACAGGAGAAAAAAAGTCTTAAATGATAATTCTCATATAAGTATTAATTTAATTTATCAGATTGTAATAGTTGTCAGAATATATAAAGAAATTATGTTGAAAAATATATGAATATATGATGTAGTAAAAAGTCTACACAAATGCATAATTATATCAACAATTGACTTTTTTCCGTTTATATAAAATGCAAAGCATGCAAGTCCGTCGCACCTCGCACTCATGGTTTTGTAGAGTGGGACAAGGTTTTTAGAATTTGTTTGTCCATTTATAAAAATATTTGTAATTATTTCCATTTATAAAAATAATTATATCAATAGTTGACTTTTCCCATTTTTTAAAATATTTGTAACTTATTCTCGTTTATAAAAATAATTGTATTAACATTAGACTTTTTCTCATTTATAAAAATAAACTTTTTATCATTTATAAAAATATTTGTTATTTATTCCTATTTATAAAAATAGTACAGTGATGGTTAAGAAATATATATATATATATATATATATATATATATATATATATATATATATATATATATATATATATATATATATATATATATATATATATATATATATATATATATATATATATATATATATATATATATATATATATATATATATATATATATATATATATATATATATATATATATATATATATATATATATATATAAATTAAGTAGTCCGACCAGTCGAAAATGTATATTTTAATAAAAAAAATAAATGAAATAATTAAGTAGTCATCTACCCGTGCATTCGCACGGCTCATACATTATCGTTATAAATAGTAAATAAATATAATAGAGTGATGATTAAAATTGTATATATAATAATATACAAATTTAGTAGTCACAGTCTGTCAGAAATGTATATTTTAGTAACAAAAATAAAACAAATAATTAAGTAATCATCCCCTCGTACGTTGGTGCAGTAGTACAATGTCATTATAAATAGTAAATAAATATAATATAGTAACAGTTAAAAAATATATATAAAATATAAAAAGAATAACAAATTTGTAAATTTGTGTATTCACTAATCATAATTGTTTCATATTTTTTTTTATAAATAAATATTTGTATAATTTGTTAGTATAAATATTAACATTTTATCATAAAGAAAAACTAATATTTTTTCAAGTCAATTTTTTTCTTATATCATGTCATAATATCATATATCATTTTTCATGATATTTGTTTTTCCTAGAAAAATATAAGACAAACCATACTTAATAGATTGCATTAATTTTTATACAAGTAGTCGAAAAATTTTCCAATTTTTTTTAATATAAAATAATCAAGTTTTAAAGTTTTAATACTAAACTAACCAACTGTTTCACTAAGGATGATCTACGGGATCAGAAGAAGAAGAAGAAAGAATTCCGGTTGACTGCAGAAAGTTCCTCAACATCATCAAGCAACGAGGAACATGCCCATCCTTTACATCTGGTTTCAGATGAAGAGTTCGAGATCATCCCCCTCTGCAGCGATCCCAACGAGGAAGTAAAAATTAGTATCAGTCTCCCCGACCTGGCGAGGAAGTAGCTAAGAGCATGCCTGAGAGAGAATGCAGATTTGTTCGCATGGAGCGTCGTAGAGATGCCCGGTTTGGATCCAGAAGTAGCATGTCACGAGCTGACAATAGATCCTGCATTTAAGGTTGTTGTCCAACGTAGGAAAAAGCAGTCTCCAAAGAAAATAGATGTTGTTGAACAAGTTATAAAAGACCTCCTAGAGGCAAACTTTATTTGTGAAGCCCATTACATAACCTGGATGTCTAATGTTGTACTTGTGAAAAAATCAAATGGGGAAAATGGAGAATGTGTGTTGACTATACCGATCTTAATAGGGTTTTCCCCAAAGATGCTTATCCTCTGCCTAACATAGATAGATTATTTGATAACTATACTAGTTTTAAATTGTTATCTTTTATGGATGCATACTCTGGATACCACCAGATCCCCATGGCGAAAAGCGTCAAAAAATATACGTCATTCATGATCGAGTTGGACAACTATTATTACAACATAATGCCTTTCAGCTTGAAAAAAATCGGCGCCACGTACCAAAGAATGATGAAAAAAGTCTTCTAGGGAGAGATTGGAGACATGTTCGAGGTCTATATGGATGATATGATCGTGAAGTCCCAAGAGGAATCTGACCATACACTCCACTTAAAGAAGGTATTCGACTAAGAAAAGAAAGGCAAAATGCGATTCAATCAGGACAAATGCACCTTCGACGTACGAGCAGGTAAGTTCCTTGGCTTCTACCTAATAAAACAAGGAATCAAAGCCAACCCCGACAAATGCAGGGATCTCTCTAAATTCCCAACGCCAAACTCAAAAAATTCAATCCGATCTCAGAATAGGATGCTCACCTCATTATCCCGCTTCGTGGAAAAATCTAGTTAACACGCACTTCCCCTTTTCAAACTTCTTTGCAAAGAAATGACATTTGAGTGGATCGAGGAATGCGAACAAGCCCTCATCCACCTCAGACGAGCGCTCTCGCAGCCACCGGTACTCTCATGACCAGATAATGGAGAAATTTTCTACCTTTATCTAGCTATCACAGCCGAGGTTGTCGGTGGGGCTCTCATTCGGGAAACCCCTGAGGGGCAGAAACCCATATATTTTATGAGCAAGTCCTACAGATCAGGTATAAGAAGATCGAAAAGGTGGCACTGGCCCTCATCAATGCAGCAAGAAGATTAAGTCATTACTTCCTAGCTCACACGATTGTCGTGCGAACAAACCATCTCATAAAATAGTTGCTCGGTCGTCCAGACATGGCAAGAAGGATGCTCAAATGGTCGTTAGAGTTGTCTGAGTTCGACACCAAGTATGAGGAAGAAAGGACCTTAAATCCCAAGTACTAGCCGACTTCGTGGCAGAAATGACCTCACCATCTCCCCCAATACACGGGGTACACAAATGGACCATCTTTATGGACAAAGCCTCTAGTTCATCTGGAAGCGAAGCAGACATCATCCTTGAAAACGAGAAAGGAATCCTGATCGAAGTCTACCTTACTTTATCCTTCCCAACCTCCAACAACCAGGCAGAATACAAAGCTTTCCTCATAGAATTGCGTTTGGCCGAAGACTTAGGAGCCGAAGAGGTAAAAATCTTCACAGACTCCCAGCTAATCACTTCTCAAGTGCGGGGAGAATATCAAGTCAAGAACGATAACTCTCCGAGTACTTGACCCTTGTTCGAGAAAGAATGAAAAATTCGAATTTGTAGAAGTAAAACATATTCCCCACAAACATAACACCCGAGCAGATATTATGTCAAAGCTTGCAAGCACAAAGAGGAAGGGAGGAAAGAAATATGTAATCCAGGAGATACTTCCTTGACCAAGCATCGAAAAACCATCCACAACTTTGGACGTAAACGCCATCGGCGACAACTACTAGATGACCCCAGTATACAACTACCTCACAAAGGAGGAGCTGCCAGCTGACCAGAAGGAGAGTAGAATTGTCACACACCGATTCTTCTCTTATGTTTTGGTCGAAAATAAACTATACAAATGGGTATTATCCATTCCCCTTCTCAAGTTTGTTGAAGATCCCAAATTCGCCCATATCTTGCGCGAAATTCATGAAGGAATCAATGTCCAACACCTCAATGGGAGATCCATTTCCAGAAAAGCTTTATGAGTTGGATATTACTGGACTACCATGTAACGCGATGCAAAAGAGCACGTCAAAAAATGTGACAAATTCCAACGTCACGGGGACATGCACTTGGCGCCGCCTAACGAGCTCAAAACTCTTTTATCCCCATGGTCCTTCATGTGGTGGGGTTTGGACATCCTCGGACCATTCGTCGTAGGATCAAACAAGAACAAGTACCTAATAGTGGGCGTGGACTACTTCACAAAGTGGATATAAGCAGAGGCCCTGGATAAAATCACAACACACAACATACTCTGATTCTGCAAGTGAAACATACTTTCCCGGTTCAGCATACCTCAACTATTGTCACCGACAATGGGACACAATTCATGGATAGAAACTTTTAAGAATTCTTCACCAAGCTGGGCACCATCCAAAACTTTACATTTGTCGAGCACCCTCAAATAAACGGGCAGGTCGAAGCTGCGAACAAGGTGATCTTGCATGGCCTCAAACGAAGGCTCGACGAGACTAAGAAAAAGTGGGTTGAGGAACTACACAGCATACCATGAGCCTACTGAACAACCCCTCACTCCAAAACCAGGGAAACTCCATTTCAAATAGCGTACAGAATAAAAGAGGTAATCTCAGGTGAGATCAGAGAGCCCTCTAGGCAAACTGAAGCCCCCATCGACAAAGAGATGAACAACGAGGCATTAAGAGAGGAGCTCGACCTTGTCTAAGAAGTTCGATCAGGAGCAACCCACCGAGAAGCCTCACTAAAAAAAAATTTCCATATGTTATGACGCGAAGTTCATACGATGATAACTCGAAGCCGACAGTCTAGTCTTAAGGAGAAACCACAAAGATTATCGCAATGGTAAACTCGTCACAAACTGGGAAGGTCTCTATCGCGTATGGGAAAAAACAGAGAATGAGGCCTACTTCCTCGAACACCTTAACGGGGAAGAACTTACTCGACCATGGAACACCGAAAAGCTCAAAGAATATTACAGCTAAAGGCCATAAAAGTCGGAGTGCTATGACAAACGACGAACATAGCATTCCCGACCATGAATGCGTACTAAGGTACAAGCACATCACCTCAAATTCAAACAAAGAGACAAGTTTCCACTCTTTAATGAGCAGATCCTTGGACCGACGGGGAAAACTCAAACGAGCTTCGTCATTGTCGTACCACATTGACAGAACACATAGCTCGCGATGGGAAGTTTATGCTGCAGAGCTTAGATCCAAAAAATGAGACCTAAGCTACGCCCCCTTCCCGGAAATCAATCACGGCCATTCTATAAGTTCCCTGCACTGTCGGATAAAATTACAGTCAAGCAAACCCCTCGAAAAACACTTATCAAATATATCAAAAATAAATGCCTCAAGCTGGCAAGCATACAAGTACGTATAGCTTAAACAAAAGCAATATAAAGCGAAAATAGTAAATCATGCACGAGCACATCCAATAACATTAAAATACGGTTAAACGTAAGCGGCCACAAGACCGAAATTGTAAAAAATGGACAACCACGAGGGCCGAAATTGTCAAAAATGAACGACACTAATTTATTATACTTAGCCTGATCGTCACTGTTCAGCTGGTCCACCCTCACGGTGTAGTAGTTTGTGACCTACTCAAAATGATCGAAACTCCGGTACAAACGGAACTTCAGGACCAAAATTTTCCACTCTTTCCTGCAATCGCTGCGAAGAGGACGCTCATCCGGCCCAACTATAGCCACCCGGTCGAACACAAAGCCAATGGCCGCTGATTAATGGTATTTGAACGGTTTAGTATCGTTAATTGCATTTATATTTTCTTCTGTTTCTGAGTGTTTTATTTCATTTGACCATATTTTACGCTTTGGTTGCATGTTTTAGTATTTTCGAGGTCAGAGAAATAGAACAAGACAATTCAGGGCAAAAAAGTGCAAAAACTCAGAGTTTTGGAGAAAGCAAAAAATCCACCTACAAGAAGCCTGACACGGCCACCCGTGTTGCCCAACATGGGTCGGGTCAGGATGGGCGAGTGAAGAAACATGGGAAGTTAGGGGTGTAACACGGGCCGTGTTGCAATCCCTGGAAGGCCAACACGGGCGACCCTGTTGCCCAACATGGGCCGTGTTGGCTTGTGACGGCGATTTCTGGTCTTTTTTCTATTTTTCCCATTTGTTAAGCTGTGGGAGCGTTTTGGGTACTTCCATACGACCTAAATGAGTTTTTGCTATTTGCAGGAGTTTCAAAGATGAATTGGAGGACTTTTTGTCACACGAAGAATTCAGACGATTGAAGATTGAAGCATATGCAAGTTTTAGAGAGCGAAGACCCTTCATGAGTGGAAGAAATTGAAGATCAAAGTTCACCATCAGTTTGTAATGTTTATCTTTATTGTTATTGAAATACTTTTGAATAATATGAGTAACTAAACCCCCCAATGCTAGGGGGTGTACCTAATTTTCAAAATTAATGATTTTGAATTCTTGATTTTGATACAATAGTCTCTTTTCAACTTAATTATTCAATGTTTTAATGGTTTTCCTATTGGACCAATAGGGATTGATTCACGATTAATAATTAGGGCTGGACCGCCATTGTTAAGGTTTTTGAACGATTAAACTATAATAGATATCATCTACGACTAGGGATACCCTATAGGTTACCAGTAATATCTTGATTAAATAAATACTTGGTTTTATCATAATTCTCTAAGGACATAGGTATTAGGATGAAGGACCAAAGGTTTTCCCACTAAGGATTTAGGGGAAAACAAACTAAAGATTCGGTATTTGAAGGTAATGAACTTGTTGAAGAAATCAAGAGTAAAGGTTATTACAGGGGAAAATCACACACTCACCTTTAGCATGCTCCTCATATTAGTGAAAAGTCATTTTATATTTCTTTTTATTGTTAAGTGAAAATTCCAAAACCAAAACACCAATTAAGTTTTTGTTTAATTGAATGTGAATTAAACTCGATAATTGTACGCAGTCCTTGAGATTGATACTTTGGGATTTCCCATTATTACTATATTGGCAAATTAGTATACTTGATAATTTCCCGATCAAGTTTTTGGCGTTGTTGCTGGAGACTGTCGAATTATAGAGTTTAATTGTAGTTCAATTAGAATTTTGTTGCTTTGAAACTAAAATTTCTTTTTTATAATTTTTGTTGTTGTTATTACTGATTTTTTCTAACATTTGCGTGAAAGGAAAACCCTCTGCTGAATTTCCTTTTGACATAGAAATTGAAAGAACTTTTCACGCAAGGCGCAGACAAGCTTGATTACTTAGACTGGAACCATAAGGTTCATCAGATCATTCAGGTTCTGAGTCTGAAAAGGAAAACCAATGGCTGAAGATCCACCACCACCTGAAAGACTTCTTGGGGACTATGGAGGAGCAAATTCTCCAACAGATCGGTTGACTATCGTAAATCAACCAGTAACTGTTGCAAATTTTCAGCTGCACCCTTCAACCATCCGTCATCTTGAAAACATATCTTTCACTAGAAATATGAATGAAGATGCAAACAAACATGTGTAAAGATTCCTCACCATGAGCACTACTTTGAAAATTGAAGGACACTCTGAAGAGGTAAAGAATTTGAGAATGTTTCCATTCACACTGTCTGAAGATGCTGAAGAGGGGTTTTACTCATTACCGACAAGGAGTATTACTACTTGGGAACAGATGGAGAAGACTTTTCTTAATGAGTATTTTCATGCTTCTGTTTACATTTGCAAAAGATATGACATTGTGAATTTCAAGCAGAAAGAAGGAGAGTCACTAGGTGATGCTTACAAGAGGTTCAAGAGGTTATTGGTAGCTCATACCACTCACAGTATGAGTCAAACTAAGAAAATGTAAATGTTTGTGAATGGCCTCTGAATAAAGACAAAACAACTTATTGATACAACCGCTGGTGGCTCATCCAACTTTACAACAACCACTGGTGTGTAGAAGATTATTGAAGTCATTGCTGCAAATGAGCATCTCAAGCTATATGACAAGGTTGTGAGTAAACCAGAGGGGGTGATTGATCTAAAGTTAGAAGTCTACAAGCAATTGAAAATTGAAGAGGCAATTGCTGTAGAAGTTGAGAAAAATCTAAAAGCAATGAACATGGGTACTCAACAGGTAGCTCAGGTTCAACAAGTACAAAAGGTTGTTTTTGAAATTTGTAGTGGACCGCACATTATTGTGAAATGTCTAGCAACTCCACAACAAATTGAGGAGATAAAATTCTTGAAGAAGAATAACCCTTATTCTAACACTTATAATCCTGGGTGGAAGAATCATCCCAACTTCTCTTAGAAAGATCAACAACAACAAGCTCCTCAGAAGGTAGAGTTGGAGGCAGCTATTGAAAAGATGGCTTGCCACACCTCTCAATTTCAAGAAGATACAAGGAGCAATCACATGAATACCACAATTGCAATAAAAAATTTAAAATTTGAAATGGGACAAATTTCACAACAATTATCTCTGCAAGTGCAAGGAAATCAAAAGACTCATGAGAATGTTAATGTTGTCGCAACAAAGAGTCAAAAAGAGGCTGGAGAAAAAGAAGATGAGGTAAAATTTTATGATCATATCATAGAAGTAGAGTTGAAAGTGAGAGAGAACAAGAAAAAAACAAGAAGAAGTGGTATCACCTATGAATCCAATTGAAGAGAAGACTAAACCAATTATCAAGTTGTCGTATCAATCTCAAGTGGCAAAGAAGGAAACAAAAGAGAAAGAGTTTGATAAATTTGTCAAATTGTTTAAAAAGATGGAGATCAACATACCATTCTTTGAAGCACTCGAGAAAATACCCTTGTAGTAGAAATCCATGAAGGATGTACTTTAAAAAAAGAGAATAACAGAATATGGACAGGTACCCGTTGATGAGAAATTGTGTGCAATCACGCTCGAGAGAAAAATCCCTATCAAGCAGAAGGATTTGGGGTCAGTTGCAATACCGTGCACAATAAAAGACAGAAAATTCAAGAGTTTTATAATTGATTCTAGTTCGAGTGTGAGCTTAATGCCCTTGTCTATTTTCAAAAAGTTTGGTATTGAAAAGATAAGCGAGAGTGGGACAAAGTTAAAATTTTCTGATCACACTATCAAGCAATCATACGGGATAACAGAAGATGTATTAGTGGAAATTGATAATTTTGTCTTTCCAGTTGATTTCCAGATCACAGACATCCCTGAAGATGAAGACACTCCTACCATTCTTGGTCGACCATTTCTACTGACTAGGCAGTGCAATTTTGATATCGAGATAGGTAATTTGACATTAAAATCCTTTGATGAAGAGATAATCTTGAAAGTGTTGGAGATCAAGAAGCAGGGTGCGGGTGGAAAGAAATAATCTTCAGTTGGAATGATAAAAGTCGAAGGAGAAAGAAAAATTTCAAAATCACTTCCAAAAGAAGTCTTAGGCATAATCTCTCAGGTGGAATCAATAAAAATTCTCAATTTCAGCCAAGAAGTCAAAAAGGAAAAGAAGAAGGAACACCGAGGTGAGAAGATGGAAGTTGGAAGTGACCTGAAGCCAAAGTGGGTCATATTGTTGATCTGAACAAATTCTGGATTGCGGAAAGGACAAGCAACAAGGTGTGGAAGAGGAAGTACCCCCCATAAGGGGATGAACCATTAAGTTATAATAGTTTATTTATTCTTTGAATGAGTCAAGTAAATTGTGAACATGTTTGGTTAGTATATATATATATATATATATATATATATATATATATATATATATATATATATATATATATATATATATATATATATATATATATATATATATATATATATATATATATATATATATATATATATATATATATATATATATATATATATATATATATATATATATATATATATATATATATATATATATATATATATATATATATATATATATATATATATATATATATATATATAAATGTCATTTTTGTTTTGAAATTATTGTCGAAAATATTTAAACCAATAATAAAGTTGTTCTATTATTATTCAATTTTTGATCGGTAACTTTATGTTTGCGTTAATATTCAAAAAAATTATCAGTAATTCCATGTTCCCTTTAATAGTCAATATTTTCGTCAATAACTTTATGTTCTCGTTAGTATTAAATATTTTGATCATTAACTTCATATTCCCATTAATATTCAATATTTTGATCATTAACTTCATATTCCCGTTAATATTCAATATTTTGGTCAATAACTTAATATTTCTGTTAGTATTCAATATTTTGATGGGTAAGTTCATGTCTCCGTTAATATTCAAAGTTTTTGATCAATAACTTCATGTTCCCGTTGATACTCAATATTTTGATCAGTAAATTCATATTCCCGTTAATATTAAATATTTTGACCAGTAAATTCATATTCCCGTTAATATTCAATAATTTTGATTATTTTAAAAATTAATGTATTTTAAATTAAATATAATTTCTAAATAATTATATTATATACCCGTGTGTTCACACGGATTTTGGCCTAGTTACATGTGCGTTCATAATGTACTGTGTGTTACACGTGTGTTCACACGAATTTTGGTCAGGTTACTCATGCGTCCGCACGGGTACGAGTGTGGACCGTGAATTTGTCACGTATTTGATTATGAAGTTTAAATAAGTTAGAAATTAAATGAATTTAATTCTAAAAAAGGAAAATAAAAATGTCTAAGATTATTATATTAGTTGAAACAATTTATAATAAATAATTAAAAATTAATATATTTTTGTCGTGTTTGGATCCATACATTATTTTAAATATTTTTATTTTTATTTTCTTTAATTTTAAGAAAAATGTAATAACCCGTGTGTTCACACGATTTTTGACCTGGTAACCCGTATTCACACATTACTTGTGTGTTACCTGTGGATTCCAAATATATATATAAATATATATATATATATATATATATATATATATATATATATATATATATATATATATATATATATATATATATATATATATATATATATATATATATATATATATATATATATATATATATATATATATATACTCAAGAATATATCATCAATATATATGTTTTTCTTTGCTCATCAAACTTAAGCATATATCAGGTCATAAAGTGGATAATGATTTTTCAAAACAAAAACTACGAAAACCTTGCAAAACTCTTATGCATAAAACAAAACTGCTGCATTGTATGGTGTCATTTGGATTACAAGGGAAAATAGGGCGATAAGAAGCATAAGTACTCTATTGTTGCTGAATTGTAGTGTTAGTTGAATTTCAGTTACAAGATAATATATGCTTAAACAGCTGAGGAAGTGATACATGCACTATATTTGATGAAGTTATTGGTTTTCTCAATGAAGAGATTTAATATGCCAAATGATGAAAATGATTGTTTGATTTAGAGTGAAGAAAAACTTATAAAATCAGCAGCAAATAAATATGCTTTAAGTTCTGTGATATGGTGGGAGAACTGACTTGAGGTTTTGCGTTTGTTTTTGTAAATGTTGCGGTTTAGCAAGAGTCGCCACCGACTTTTCTTTTATCCAAAAAGGAAAGGTGAAAAAGCACAGGAAAGACCTTTAGAGATGTTTTTTAGTTCGGGGGGTAGATTATGAAAAAGGAAGGTATTAGCACCCTTTTCATCCATGGTTTTCCATGGGCTCTTAGTTACTCGCTAGATCACTTGCTTTTGTTTGAATGTGCTTGTGGTGTGGGTTTTGAAAGTATTTTTGAAAATGTAACTTTGTAATGATTCTCGTTTTTATAAGAACGCATACAAAGTGTTTGTTTTAAAAAATAGTTCAAAGATGTGTTTGTGAGTTGTGTTTTTGAAAGTGATTTTGAAAATGTGTATTCTTTGTAATGGTTCTCGTTTCTATAAGAACGCGTACAAAGTGTTTGTCTTTTGAAAATGTTTTAAAGTGAGAGTGTCGGTGCATAAAATGTTTTTTTGTGAGCAAGCGAGTAACTAGGAGCGAATCTACCTACTCAAAAGGTCTTAAATGTGTTTTTCCTCCTCCTTTAGATGTTGCTATCTTACCATTGATTTGGTAAGAAGTCCCATCGTTGGATGTGAAGGGACGGGCGTTGGGACGTTTAAATAGTCATAGAAGGCAACTTATGAGACGTTTTAGCGATGTCGTTTAGGGACTAGATCGTTTATCGAAGGCAACATCGAGGGTCATCGAGGGTCATCGAGGGACTACGATCTTTTATCGAGGGTCTTTGCTAAAACACCCATGTTTGAGGGACATGACTATTTTCCGATAGGCAACAAGTGAGATTACCTTAAGGGTGCATGTGTGCAAGTGTGTTAGTTTGCATGCATTTTGACTTGTATTTGTAAGTCATCTATTTGTTGATTTTATCTTACCATACATCCTATTTACTAGCAATATATAAAAGTAATAAAAGTGCAAAAATGTAAAGTCCTACGCTATTACAATATTTGTGGATGGGGTATACAAATTTACAAATAGGGATTGCAAGTAAAAATAAGTCCTAAGTTACTATTACAACCATATTGAAATGTAAAATATAAGAAAGAAATGGACTTGTTTAGAAAATGGTTTTTTGTCTTAATGAAAAAAAAAGAAATAAATAAATTAATAAAAGAGAAAATACTTTTTATGTCTTTTTATGTTGATATTAAAAATGATGAAAAGGAAAATAAATGAAAGATAGAAAACAGTGTGCTACTGCAAGCAAAACAACAAGGATCAGAAGTTCTGAAGCCAGACGCGTGACTCAAAGGATCGTCTATGGAATCAGAAGTTCTGGATTGATACGCTCTAAGGCCCTGTAAGAAACGTCAGAGGGAAAGGGAACAGAGGTTCTAGATTGGTACATTCTGAAGTCCTACAAAAAATGTTAGAGAGAAAACACAGAGGTTCTGGGTGGTGTTCAGCCAGTGAACCAAAAGTCAGAAGTTCTGTATTACACTAAAACAATGAGTAAACTTCAGAAGTTCAGTGTATTGTCAGCATGTGAAAATCAGAAACTCTGAGTGTTTGAAAATAGAAAATAGAAACATCAGCAGTTCAGTATATTTGACATGTAAGGAGAACTCAGAAGTTCTATGCTATGTTAGAACAGTGAGTGAATATCAGCAGTTCAGTGCGTTATCAGCATGTAAGAATCAGAAGTTCAGTGTGTGTTAACAGTGAGAAAAAATCATAGAAGTTCTGTGTGTTAAAACGGTGAAGAGAACTCAGAAGTTCTGCATGCTTAAACAGTGATAAAATCCTAGAAGTTCTATGTGTTAAAATGGTGAGTGAAAAACAGAAGTTCTGTGTTACATTTTGACTTTTAATCAGCACACCCGCAATTCATTTAGTTCTTATTAAACAGCAAATCATAAGGATAACAACACAACAGTTTATAGAAGTTCTAATCCTAAATCTGAGTCTAACCCTAATCAAGAAACTCTGATCCACAGTTTTTTTCCTACTTATGCAATGATATGAACAACATAAATACTATGATATTTACATGTTAATGATGTTCTGAAAAACAAATGCAAAGGTCTGAAAGACTTACCTTGAACTTGGAGCGTGCTTGGAGCTTTGAGTGGCTGCCTTTGGATGTTCTGAGTTAGCAAGAGTAACAGAAGAGGAAATGCCAAGTTCTTTGATTCAAAAGGAAGAACAAATGTTTGTTTTTGTGTATGAGAAATCTGGATTTTTATGAAGGTTTCACAAATTCCTTTTCTCTCTTTTGGCCAATCTCTCTCTCCAAAAGCCATCCCCTTGAACGTGTGATGGAGCAAAGTATTTATAGATGAGTTTGCTGTGGTTTTTGGGGGAAAAACAAATGGGATTTGAACCTTTCTTGGCATCCCGCTCCCTTGCTTTTTCATCACTATTTTCGTATGCTAGTTTGGTGCAATTATGGGATACAGGCGTAGGCTGAATTAGCTGTTGGTTATAAGTCTACAGCGGGTTGTATAAACAAGGTTTTTGGGATTTGGTCAAGTTCTGACCAAAGCATTGAATATATCCTTCATATGTTAAAGAGTTGCCTTGTTCTTGAAGCAAGCATGGTGGTTGTCGGCAGGAATTAAGTAAAAGCAAAAAGCGAAGCATAAGCTTAGTATCAAAGTTGCTATCCCAAGACAGTAGAGGTACACGTGGTGAAAATCCTTTGGATAAATACTCAGAAAGTGGTTGTGAGCATTAAATGATGACGAGACTTATCATAACCAGAAATCCTGAAACGCGAGATTCTGCACCATGGCTTAGTTCTGGATCAGAAGTTCAGCTTCAACGTAACATCCAACCTCTGATCTTTGTATCTTCTGGCTCCAGCATGTTCTGAAGGAGTTTCCAGACTTTCCAGGAAGTTTGTAACACGCTTTGTAAACCTTCTTTGAACTTCTCTTGCAAGCTCTGACTGAACCTTTGTGAAAACTTGCTCAGAAGTTCTGTCCAAACTCTGTCTTGAGAATATCCAGAATTTGCTGAGTGTTATGGTGATGTTCTGATCACAGAAGATCAGAAACGTAACCTCCATGCGCTGAAGAGTCATGTTCTGATTGAAGACTATGTTCTGGACCATGCTTGCAACTTCTGACTGCACTTGCGTGGAGGCCGACTCAGAAGTTCTGAAGTATTACATTCTCTTAACACTTAGAAAATTTTCTAAATGTTTAGAAATTTGATTTTTTCAGAGTAATTTCTGACTTCTGATTTTGATGAACTAGTTTCATGTCTTGATGAAATATAATTGTTGAAACTTGATTTTTGATTTAAAAGTCAAAGTTTGACTTTTTCAGTGTGCAAATGACCATTTTGCCCTTGTGAATGACTTTCTTGGAAAATTGATAATTCAAGACTTGGAATTGGATGAAAGCAAACCCGAGGGTCCAGGGTGATTCCTTGAGAAATGAGAGGGCAAATTTTGGGGTACAACAAGTTTCTAGAAATATAGAAAAGGAACTTGAAACACATATATAATCAAGAATATATAAATCTATACAATATTTTTGAAGAATCAATATCACAATAGCATAATGTTTGGTTGTATATACATAATAAATTGTTAACTTTTTGTGCCTAAACTAACAATCACCATTATTCCACCATATTTTTTCACTAATTGTTGTTTTTCATGGCAATTTTTCTGAGTCCAATTCAAAGTAGTTGTAGCAGGGGTCCTTTTCAAAGTACTTATCAAATTCAATGTAAAAAGAAATATGACATATATTGCTGCAGCTCCTGCAAAACAGACAGTGAAACAATGATTAGATTTTTCATTTGTAATCGGTATCCTGAAAATACAAGACATTGGTAGATGATAAGATAATGATGATTTTTCAGCATAATGAATCAAACTGAAATGTGAAGTATTTCTTACATGCACAAATCTTAATTAAAAGTTGTCACAAATGGTCAATGAAAATTAATTAACATATATAACTCACAATACATGCCACCATAAGAATGTATCGGTAACATAAACCTAGAAAATTGGTTACTTAATTGATAATTGAATTCAAACTTTTGGACTTACTGATGCTTCACCATGACCCCAATAATAAGAGGCGGCAAATTCAACAATCATCGTTGATGAGCATGATATGAGAAATTGTGTAACCCAATAACAACCAGACAGGTGAAAGAGGATAACAACTCCAATATGTGTTGTGTAATGGATGCTATATCTGCAACAACGATCGCAGATTACCCTCTTTTCGATGAGGTTATATGAACAATAGTTAAAGTGGCAATCGTTTTGAACAACTTGACCAAAGCTGAATAAATGGAGAAAAACCAAAATCCATAACATCTAAAACACTGCAAGGATATCGTATGGTATGATTGGGAAAAAAATAAGTGCTTGAACTTCTCCCATCACTTTTGCTGCAACCTTAAGGACATAAGTTGCCATAAGGATGCGCCGAACAATGGCAATTGATGTAAGAACGGAAACAACCATTATAAAAGTCATGAGGACGATGGCGACTCGTAGATGAGTCAAATCCTAAAACTGAAATTTGCTTGTAAGGTTTACATGATAAAGTCATCAGTGCAAAAGGATCTGGAGGGATCACAAAATAAGTATATACTAATTCGGGAAGAGTGATGCTTACCCTTCCATATATATGAATGTAAGGATCATGCTCCCCAATGATCGGTGATATAGTGTCATTTCCTATCCATCCAACTGAAAGTCGAGGAAGAGAAGACAATATTAACTCAGTATTCCGTACGATTGATGTTTGTAAAGGTAAATAAAGGATTTGTCTAGATAGTTCAACAAAGATTCTAACCTTTTAGGTAGTAGAACATTCTAGATACTATTATAAGATCAAAGAAAACCACCCTTATCCGAGGTATTGCAGAAACAAAATGACAGATCAACATAAGCCAAATCATAGAAAGAAACAAAGGTAAAATTCCACCATAAACAATCATTACAGGATAAGTCTTTCCTATGTCAGCCATGTATCTCTGTCGACACAAATTTTTTTTGTAAAAATAATCAAATTTCAGCAACATAGCCAAATATAGCCAAAAGTATCAACCGGTTTAGTGCTTATAAAAAAACTAACGTTTAAGATAGCTTAGTGAGAATTGATATACTTATGAATGGACTTATCAAGGACAGTATCTTCATTGATGTTAACTCCGCCCAGTTCCTGCCAACAATATATATTTTTTGATCAGCTTATTTGTTATCTTCTTTCAGCTTATATAAATATTTACAATAAAAATATGGCTTCCGATATTCCATTCATAACTGGTATACCGGCATATCGGAAAATCTCCGATATCACGAGCATCGTGAAATTGAAATGTTCTACTGGCTTTCGTATCAGATAGCCAAAATTCTGATACACAATACCAGTATACTGGTGGTATACCGGATATTTAACAACATTGTGTTGGTCACAAACCTCAAAGTTTCATATATGTGAGGTAGATATACTGTACCATTCATTGCAGTCTAGGCTTAGAGATATGTAACAATTTCTCTAGTTCACATAAGTGGTAAGCACAGTCAGATATATGAAAAACATCATAATATTCACACTTATGCATTTATTTAAAAATGAAGACTCACATTGAGCTAATGGACTACAGACTATAGAGAACCAGTTTGCATTTTTACACTTATACTTAGCACAATACGTTCAACACTTAGATCCACGATACAAGAATAACTCGATATCTCCAGAATGTTACAACTTTCAAAATAATGATAAAAATAAAATAAATGCATGGCATTTAAGCATCACAACCCATCAAAATGTACATAGAAGAATTTCACCATTCACAATCAATATCCCCATCGAAATTTCTAATTGCATGTATATAGCTTACGAATATTAACTCAAAAACTGCAAAAGGCTAATCAGGAAACACATTATCTCCAACCTAAACAATATGCATGAAGCTTCACTATAAATACATAAAAGTTACTGATAATCAACTACTTATCATCAGCTTGTAACTCTTTCAAAAATAAACAAACATACTAAAATAATAGGATATATGAATATTTATAACTCACATAAATGTTTGTAAATCCTAATATTTCATAACCCCTAGCTCGTTTTTATGGAAATGGAAATGTCTAATATTCTAGCTTGTTTTTATGGAAATGGAAGTGTCTAATATTCCAACTTGGGAGATTCTTTAAATGTTTCGAACTGACACAGTTTTCCATAGTGTGACCACGTTTCTAACACAATACACATAGCTCTTTTATCTTAATATAAGCTATTTGTGACGGGGTCGTGTGTAAATAAAGTACTAATGTAATGAAGTATCATCAATACAAAGATCCTTTTGTCAAAATAAGTAAATAAATAAGGATTCTAAAAAAAGTTGTAAGTAATAATCTTGAACTTAGTTAACATGAGAGGAATATAATTATAATATAAAACTCAAATTGATGATAATAGATTTATTAAAATAAAGAATATAATTTTACATACATAACACCTTTAGAGCATGTTTATTATAGCATGGAAAACACCTTGCATCTACAACCTCAAACTGTTGCTGCCATTTTTTTGTTCCATTCTCCATCAACATAAGTAATTAATGTTCCTAAATAAGTAGTTTATGTTACTGAAATCAATTTTCCAAACCAAAATTTTAAAGATATAATTCTCTCACCTAGATAACTTTTTGCACGACAGTTCTACCTTCCGCAACATCAGCTCTCACCTTGACGACTTGTAAGCAAGATATCGCATGAGCAACTTTGTATTGAATGAAGAAGATGAACACTTACCTCCAATTTGCTGTCAATGGAGTTTAGATTAGTATACAATAAAATAGAAATCGAAAATTAAAAAAGTAGAATTCATGAACAGTTAAAAGTTGCGACCTTCGAAGTGATGACATTTCATATGTTTATTTTGGAACCGAGTTGGTGTTGTTTGGTCCATTATTTTAAAACATCCCTAATTTTGTTGAAATAAAACATTAAATGAGTTATAAATAAATGATTAGTATTAACTATGGTAGTAGGAAAGGCATTAGTTTTTTTTTGTAGTTATGTAGCAGTTATGTTGTTTAATTTACTGTTTTAGAATTGTAAAGGTTTTGTTTGAGTCTACAAAAGACCAAGTGTGTGTAATTTATTCACAAAGAGCAATATACAAGAAGTTAAAAGTATACAAAGTCTGATTAAAATTCTACAAATTGGCATCAGAGCTCATGGCGAACATGATAAACCAAATGCCGTTACCACGGCTAACGAAGTCAAACTATGAAAACTGGAGCATCCAAATGAAAGCTCTTCTTGGATCTCTAGATGCGTGGGAAGTGACCAATGATGGGTTTGAAGAACCAACAGAAATTGAAGGATATACAGCAGCCCAAACGAAGGCGTTGAAAGAGACGCGAGCGAAGGACAAAACAACACTATATATGTTGTTCAGGACTGTGGATGAATCAGACTTTGAGAAGATTGCTAGTTCGACTACGTCGAAACAAGCGTTGGACACGTTAGAGAAGGTGTTCAAAGGAGCAGACAGAGTAAAGCAGGTTCGACTCCAAACGCTTCGTGGCGAATTGGAGAGGATAAAAATGAAGGATACAAAAAATGTATCAGATTACATCACTCGTGTGCAGAAAGTGGTGAATCAACTCACAAGAAATGGTGAGACAGTAGCTGATGCAAGAGTTGTTGAAAAGATATTAAGATCTTTAACAGACAAGTTTGAGAATCTGGTGTGTGCAATAGAAGAATTGAAGGACCTTTCGACGCTCTCAATCGAAGAGCTCACTGGTTCGCTCGAAGCACATGAACAAAGAAAGATGAAGAAGAAAGAAGAGGCAGACGAAGAAGCAAACCAAACAAAAGAATCGAAAGATGAAAAAGTACTCTTCTCGAACAACTTTCGAGGAAGAGGACGTGGACGTGGAGGACGTGACAGTGGTCGAAGTGGTAGAGGCAGTAACTTCGAAAGAGGAAATTCGAGCCAACAAAACTGGCGTGGCAGAGGACGTGGCCAAAGAGGTGGTCGTTCGAATTATTCAAATTTCGAATGTTACAAGTGTGGCAAGTATGGCCATTACGCGAAGGATTGCAACTCCTACAAATGTTACAATTGTGACAAAGTGGGACATCTTGCAAAAGACTGTCGAAATGAAAAGAAGACTGAAGAGACAACCAATCTGGCTTTGGAAGCTGAATCGAATGAAGGGTTTCTCCTGATGGCCCAAAACGAAATCAACACCAATGACAGTATTTGGTATCTTGACTCAGGAGCAAGTAATCACATGTGTGGTTACAAACACCTGTTTAAAGATATGAAGGGAGTTGAAGATGGCAGCGTGTCTTTTGGAGATGCATCGAAGGTAAAAGTTGAAGGAAAGGGCACAATCAGCTATTTGCAGAAGGATGGCTTGATTGAGTCAATCGAAGATGTCTACTATGTACCAGACCTTAAGACCAACATATTAAGTCTGGGATAACTCACTGAAAAGGGTGCTTCGATCCTGATGAAAGATCGAACACTACAGTTGAAGGACAAAACAAGATATCTAATTGTTGGTGTCGAAATGGAGAGAAATCGAATGTACAAACTTAACTTGAGGAACATTCGAGAGAAATGTATGCAGATCAAAGTGCAAGACAAAGCGTCACTATGGCACATGCGTTTTGGTCACCTACATCATGCTGGTCTGAGAAGATTGGCGAAAAGAAACATGGTGTATGGACTGCCAGACATGGAGTTCGAAGGAAAATTCTGTGAAGAATGTGTGCTCAGCAAACAAACCAGAACCTCATTTCAGAAGAAGGCAGAGTATCAAGCCAAACAGATACTCGAATTGATACATACTGATATATGTGGGCCAATTACTCCATAATCCTTCAGTGGAAAGAAGTATTTCATTTCCTTCATTGATGACTACTCAAGAAAAACCTGGGTCTATTTTCTAAAAGAAAAATCTGAAGCACTAGAAGTGTTCAAGAAATTCAAAGTAATGGTGGAAAAGGCAACAAAAAGAAACATCAAATCAATTCGATCAGACAGAGGAGGAGAGTATACTTCGATTGCCTTTGTGAAGTACTGTGAAGAACAGGGCATAAGAAGATTCCTTACTGCGCCATATTCACCTCAGCAAAATGGTGTGGCTGAAAGGAAGAATCGAACTATCTTTGATATGGTTCGATCAATGCTTAAAAGCAAGAGTATGCTGAAAGAGTTCTGGGCAGAAGCAGTACAATGTGCTGTTTACATTCAGAATAGGTGTCCACATTCGAAGCTGGAAGACAAAACACCACAAGAAGCATGGAGTGGACAGAAGCCAACAATCTCCCATCTCAAAGTGTTTGGTAGCATAGCTTATGCGCATGTACCAGACCAACAAAGAACAAAGCTCGAAGACAAAAGTCAGAAGTTCATATTCATTGGATATGATGAGAAGACGAAGGGGTACAAGCTTTTTAATCCCATAAGTAAGAAAGTGGTTGTAAGCAGAGACGTTCGAATGAATGAAGCCAGCAAGTGGGACTGGAACACTTCGACAGAGGTTGGTGACACAGTCGAAGAAATAACTATAGCTGTACCAACAAACACTCCAGAAGAACATGAAGAAACAGAAGATAAAGATGAACCTCTACAACCCAGAATGAGAAGTTTGCAAAATCTATATGAGTCAACAAGTGAGGTGCATCTTGTGTGCCTTCTGGCAGATGCTGAAAACATAAGTGTTAAAGAAGCGTTAAGGAATGAGAAGTGGAAAAACGCCATGGACGAAGAAATTAAAGCAATCAAACACAACAAAACTTGGGAGCTGGTCGAATTACCAAAAGGAAGTCAACCCATTGGTGTAAAGTGGGTCTTTAAGAAAAAAATGAACGCCCAAGGAGAGATCGAAAGATACAAGGCACGACTGGTTGCAAAGGGATACAAGCAGAAAGCTGGCATTGACTATGACGAAGTGTTCGCGCATGTTGCAAGAATGGAGACAATTCGATTGCTCATCTTTCAAGCTGCTCAGTTCAAATGGCAAATATTTCAAATGGATGTCAAGACAGCATTTTTGAATGGTGTGCTCGAAGAAGAAATCTATGTCGAACAACCACTTGGTTATATGAAGACTGGAGAAGAGAAGAAGGTGCTGAAACTGAAGAAATCATTGTATGGGCTGAAGCAAGCACCTAGGGCATGGAACACACGCATTGATACATATTTTAAGGAGAGTGGATTCGAGCAATGCCCCTATGAACCAGCGCTCTATGTGAAGAAAAATGGAGGTGATTTATTACTTGTGGCTCTGTACATTGATGATCTCATTTTTCTAGGCAATAATGTTAAGATGATCGAAGACTTCAAAAAAACCATGACAAGAGAATTCGAAATGACAGACTTAGGTCTGACGAGATTTTTTCTTGGTCTGGAGGTTCGACAGGAAGAAGCTGGGATTTTCATATCACAAGAAAAGTATGCAAAGGAAATCCTAGAAAAGTATAAAATGAAGAATTGCAACCCAATTTCGACGCCAATGGAGCCAGGCACAAAGCTGTCGAAGTTTGATGGAGGAGAACGAGTCGAAGGAAGTAAATAGGTTGTTGAAGTAAATTCGGGTTCTAGAACTAATAGTATACTCTGGCTCTTCCAAAGTCTTCTTCAATTGCAAACACCCCACATGCCACATTAGCATAATTTTTGCAGCCTTTTCAAGAATTTTGAAGTGCAATTACATAACACACCTTATAATTAGTTACACCAACATAAACATAATAGAACTCTTAGTTAAAATAACATGCAAGGCATCATTGTAAGAGTGATTCAAAAATACCTATGCAGTTGAACTCATTGACAAAAACATGATCCTTTGGAGTAGAATCATCTGCGAACGGATTAATTGATGTCAAATAATACCCATGAATATCATCGTAAACCCTACGTTGAACTGGATCACTGAGCACCTGAATTACAATAGTTAGAAAACCTGAAACTACAAATTTCTTAACCATTAAATTATAGATATCCAAAAACAAGCCCACCTCATAGACTGCATTGATGAAGGTGCAGAAATTCGCATAACGATAGGAATCAACGAATTTCTATTTGTGGAATTGCTTTATATGAAGATTTGATGTTTGTGGAATTGTTGCCGAGTGGAAGATGGAGGATGTATTGGAGGAATAACGATGCAGATCAAGAGGAAGAAGGAAGATAAGGAGGAAGAACGAAGCAGAATGATAAAGAGAAACAAAGAAAGAAAGAGAGAGAGAGAGAGATGAAGATGTGAAAAACACGAGAAGGGGGGGGGGGGGGGGGGTTAAATTGAAAACTTGAATCTAAAATAGCTTAATGACACAGTATTTTTATCACGGTTCGTTTGATCTCAAACTACTCCAGTCCACCCGTCAAGGTGATTTCTCCTCTCTCCAACGAGGTCTTAATCCACTAATCTCAACAAGATTACAAAAGCTACTTTAACAACTGTTAAAGTCTTCTTGAGTACAACCACAATCCGGTTAATCTCAAGGATCTCTTTTTCAATATGATTATACAATATGTGTTGTTGTTTTTCTAACAAAAACTGTTTATCACAACTGTGATAAGTTACACAGGTTTATAGCTTAGAAAGATAGAATGAAATTGCTTGCAGCTTGAATATGCGTGAGTGGTGATCTAGCAAAATTGTTGTATGTACGTTCACACATCATTTTGAAAGCTGACTCGTTTATATAGGCAGTGTAATGATGTTGATCATAAAGCATGTTTAATGTCATTAACATACTTTCCTTTTGGAGAAGATCTTGTCTGAAGGAAGCCGTTGGAATTGATGTTGTCTTGAATGTTCAGTAACGCTTCAAAATCTTTTCTCCTTACTGCTGATGACGCTTCAGAATATTGATGACTTGGTTTGATATGTTCTTGTTCAGAGTCAGAGTTTACTTTGATTAAGCACAGGTTCTGGTCATCAATCTTTAACGTATGTTCTGATTGCTTCAGCGTGAAACACTTATGGCTTATCTTCTGATGCCGATTTGATCAGAACTTCTGCATACATAAAACATATTTTTAAGGAGCATATTTGTTCTTTGTATTTATTTATTCTTTGTATTTGTTATCATCAAAACTCTAACCAACGGTTGTAGAATCAAACTGTGTTCTAACAATCTCCCCCTTTTTGATGATGACAAAAACCAGATTTTTTAATTAAAAAATAAAGAATAAAAAGTTTAGAATAAAGAAGAAAAACTCACCCTGAGTTGATTACTTCCCTTATGTTCCTTGAGAATCAGAGTTTAATTGCGTCTTTCATCAGAATTTGTACCTGTTCATGCTTTTCAGAAGATAGAGGTTAAGTAGTCCAGAATGTTTGAGACTTCTGTCTCAGTAAACCGTTATTGAAAATATCTTACTTTCTCCCCCTTTTTGCCAGTTATCAAAAAGATAATATAATCAGCGCCAAAATAGTTGATTTATATTAAAAAACAAGAAGCAATGATAAGTAGTCCAGAACAGAAGTGGTCAAACAGAAAAGAATCTAAGAGGGAGGAGGAAGGCGTGTGAACAAAGCTTCCAGCAATCCCTTGATTTGGGTGTTAGATTCTTCTTGTTTGCCCAAGATGCTCTTGATTTCTTTGTTTGTGTCCTCCTGCTTATCCAACCTTTCCTGGATAACAGCATTTTCTCTCTTCAATTCTTCCAGAGTTTGCATGACATAGGAAGGAGCTGGAGATTCTTCAGTAGTTGGACGCTTCTCAGAGCATTCTGCAGCTTGATCACATTGAACCATTTCCTCTGCTGAGATCATCTCTTCTGGAGCAGCAGTCAGGGAGAGACCTTATGATTCTGGTTGAACTTCATCTGAGGGACGATGTTCTGACCAGGGAGCATTATCCAGAGGAAGAATCTCCTTCTTGAGAAGATGGCTCAGAACTTGGTCTTCAAAAACCTTTAGCATATCACTGAAATTCCGTTGGACCTGTTCATAGTTCTGTTCTTTTAGCTTTAGTGATTTAGAACTTAGCCAATTTCTAAATCTTGTCCATAGATAATCAGAAGCAGCAGGATTAGTCATCTCTAGACTAGCATGCTTCAAGGAGGTTATCCATTCATGTATTCTTGTTTCAAACATCAATAAACTTGTACCAACATCTGGTGTGGTTTCAGTTGGTTTTGGTTTGGGAACAACCGTTTTGTGAGATATAACAACTAATCTTTCCAATGCAATTGGATCAATGACAAGTCTTACGTTCTCAGCTGGATTGCTCTTGGCTGAAGGAGTGGGAGAGTCAGGTATGATGATTGGACTGGTAGGGGAATTTGGTGGTGTGGATTCCAAAGAAGAAGGAATTTGTGGAAGGTCCAGGGTGGTGAGAGGCATGCGAATGACAAGTGGTTCAGTGATTCCTGGGATTGGGATTGTATCCGACTCTGAAGTAGGTTCTTCAGATTGGTTGGTTGAAACATTGTGAAGTTCTGGTTCATGGGTCTCAGATGGTTAATTCTCAGAAGTTTGAGCTTCTGGTTGTGGTTGTTCAGGTTGAGGTGATGATGGATGAGGAATATCTTGTTGTGGAGAGAGAGGTAGTGGAATATCTTGTTGTGGAACATCTGTTGTAGTTTCGGAGTTTGGATTATCAGGGATTTGAGGATTTGGATTTTATGGTGTGGGAGCTGAAATGTCTTGGTCAAAAGAGTCAATATCAGACAGAACTTTGGCAAGTTCTGGTTGAGTTTGTTCAGAATTTGGATTATTAGGAAGGGAGTGAGTTGCGTTCTGTATGGTTCTTCGTACTGTTCCATAGAAGCAGTTTATTGAGTACTGATGTTTTATGCGCTTGAAGAAGCCATGTTCACACAAGAATTTTGAGAAAGATGAAAGGGTTTTTGAAAGTACGAACTGAAAACAATAGAAGGTATTGAGAGAGTAAAAGTGAAAGAATGTAAAGAGTGAAACTTGAGTTTAAATAGATTTTCTTGAAAGCATAAACAGTAAGAGAGAGAAACAATTAGTCATGATTATAAGCATTAATGACAGCTGATTTTAGGTGATTCAGAAAGATACTGGAACGATTACCCATGACGTGTGTCTCAATGCACCCAATCAGCGCTTTTGACCTTTCAGAAAAGTAAACGCGTGTTCAGCCTCAGAAGGTAACTGATGAATGGATGACAACTATTTGCTTACGTGAACAACACACTTCTATCCTTGAAATGAAACATTTAGATCTTCATGGATAGATTTTGATGCAATCTGTACTTCTAAAACTCTGAAGGCAGGTTGATCAGTAGTTCATAGAAAATAACTAAGTTCTGAAGGTTAAGATATGTAAATAAAACAATTTATTCTGGGCAAAGCTTCATGCTGAGATGTTTCAGAATGAAGTTAAACCTATCTTCAGAAAGAGGTTTTGTAAAGACATCAACCCATTGATGGTCCGTGTCAATGAATTTTAAGTTAAGAATCCCTTTCTGAATATAATCCCTAATAAAATGATGTTTTATTTCTATATGTTTAGCCCTAGAATGCAAAATAGGATTTTTACTGAGACAAATAGCAGAAGTATTGTCACAGAGGATAGGAATGTTACTCTCAAATATATTGAAGTATTCAAGTTGACTTTTCATCCAGAGCATTTGCGTATTACATCCAGCAGCTGCTATGTATTCAGCTTCTGCTGTTGATAATGCTATTGTGGATTGTCTTTTGCTGGACCATGAGATCAGATTTTCTCCCAGAAACCGACAGCTTCCAGAAGTTCTTTTACGTTCTACTCTGTCTCCAGCAAAGTCAGCATCACAGTATCCTACTAAGCTGTAATCACTTGATTTTCTATAAAACAAACCCAGATTAGCAATACCTTTCAGATACTTGAAAATTCGCTTAACTGATGTTAAGTGAGATTCTGTAGGATCTGATTGGAATCTAGCACAAATGCAAACACTGAATAGAATTTCAGGCCTTGAAGCCGTCAGATAGAGAAAAGAACCAATCATACCTCTGTAGACCTTCTGTTCTACCTTTTTACTTACCTCTTCCTTTTCCAGAATGCATGTGGAATGCATTGGAATCTTTGAGGGCTTACATTCTGAGAGATCAAATTTATTCAGAAGTTCTCTGACATATTTGCTCTGATGAATGTAAGTTCCTTCTGGAGTTTGATTTATCTGAACGCCCAGAAAGAATTTGAGTTCCCCCATTAGGCTCATCTCAAACTCTACCTGCATACATTTAGCAAACTCTCTTCCCAGAGAGGGTTTAGTAGATCCAAATATGATGTCATCAACATAAATCTGACAAACTATCATGTCATTCTTAACTGTCTTACAAAACAAGGTTGTGTCCACTTTCCCTCTGGTGAATTCCTTTTCTAACAGGAAGTTACTTAGTCTTTCATACCAAGCTCTGGGAGCTTGTTTCAGACCATAGAGTGACTTCTTTAGTTTGAAAATATATTCTAGATTTTTGGAATTCTCAAAACCAGGAGGTTGGTGCACATATACCTCTTCATCTATATAGCCATTTAATAATGCACTTTTCACATCCATCTGATGCAGAGTGATGCCTTTGTTAACAACAGATGATATTAAAAGTCTGATAGATTCTAACCCGGCGACTGGAGCAAAGGTTTCTGTATAGTCTATCCCCTCTTGCTGACTATAACCTTGTGCTACCAGTCGTGCTTTGTTTCTGATGACTTCACCTTGCTTGTTCAGTTTGTTTCTGAACAACCATTTTGTACCAATGACGTTGAATCCTTTTGGTTTGGGGACCAGATCCCATACGTCATTTCTGGTGAATTGATTTAGTTCCTCTTGCATTGCCATAATCCAGTCATTGTCCAGAAGTGCTTCATCAATTGTTGTTGGTTCAATCAGAGAAACCAGTCCCATGAGGGATTCTTCATAGTTTCTGAATGTTGATCTTGTTTTGATTGGATCTTCCTTATTTCCCAGTATTGTATCTTCTGGGTGATCAATGCTGCTTCTAGATAGTCTTTTCTGGAGTTGATCGACAGAAGGTGCAGGATTACTTGCAGTGACTCTTTCTGCTGTTGAGGGAGTGTCTCTGTTGAGAACCTCTGATGAGTTGTCTTCAGTACCTGCGAGTTCAACTTCCATACCTGCAAGGATTTCATTCTGCTTTGACTTTTGAGAGTCAAGCTTATCATCAAACCTAACACTAATTGACTCTTCAACAATCTGTGTTTCTGTATTGTATACTTTGTACCCTCTCGAGCTTTCAGAGTATCCTAACATAATACACTTTTGTGCTTTAGAGTCAAACTTGTTCAAATAATTTTTTGTATTCAGAATAAAACATGTGCATCCAAATGGGTGAAAATAAGAAATGTTGGGCTTTCTGTTCTTCCACAATTCATATGGAGTCTTTTCTAGAATAGGTCTTATGGAGATTCTATTCTGAATGTAACACGCTGTGTTAATTACCTCTGCCTAGAAGATCTTAGCAACGTTAGTCTCGTTGATCATGGTTCTGGCCATTTCTTGCAATGTTCTGTTCTTTCATTCTACAACTCCATTTTGTTGGGAAGTTCTAGGACAAGAGAAATCATGCAAAATGCCTTTTTCATTAAAGAATAATTCAAAATCTTTATTTTCAAATTCTCCACCATGATCCCTTTTGACTTTGACAATTCCAAGATCCTTTTCATTCTGAACTTGGTTACAGAAGGTAACAAACACAGAGTGTGACTCGTCCTTGTGTCTTAAGAACTTTACCCATGTCCATATGCTATAGTCATCTACGATTACTAACCCATACTTCTTGCAACTGACTGAAGCAGTTTTTACTGGTCCAAATAAGTCAATGTGTAGAAGTTCTAATGGCTTAGAGGTGGAAACAACATTTTTGGATTTGAAAGCAGGTTTTGCAAATTTGCCTTTCTGACATGCTTCACATAGAGCATCTGAATTGAACTTCAAGTTAGGAAGTCCTCTGACCAGATTGAGTTTGTTAATCTGAGATATTCTTCTCATACTAACATGTCCCAATCTTCTGTGCCAGATCCATTGCTCGTTGTTAACAAACAGTAGACATTTTACATTCTGACTCTTTAGTTCAGAAAGTTTTATTTTATAAATGTTGTTTTTCCTCTTTCCATTAAATAGGATAGTTCCATCTTTCTGACTAATATCTTTGCATGAATTTAGATTGAAGATTATATCATAACCATTATCACTTAATTGACTTATGGATAACAGGTTATGCATTAATCCATCAACTAATAAAACATTACTTATAGAGGGAAGATTTCCATTACCTACTGTTCCAGAGCCAATGATCTTTCCTCTCTGATTGCCTCCAAAGCCCACGTGGCCTCCAGGCTTAAGTTCCAAACTTTAGAACATATGTCTTCTTCCCGTCATGTGTCGTGAGCAGCCAGAGTCCAGGTACCATGATTGTTGTCTTAGCCTTGCTGCTAAAGATATCTGCCACATGTATGATTTTATCCTTAGGTACCCACATTTTCTTGGGTCCTGATTTGTTAGTTTTACCAAAATTCTGATTGAATTTTGGTTTGACAGAATAATCACTACTTTTGTATTTTATGTCATGTGTGTGCCCATATATAAAATGTGAATTGAGTGGTGTGCGTTTTATAACTAAATCCATGGAATTTTTTGGTGTAGGTACCTTACCTTGATATCTTATCCCTTTTCTGCCATTTCTGCTAACTCCATAGATCATTGAAGCCATCTTGCTTCTATCTATGTTTTTAGCTAGAAACTTCTGAAAGTTGTGATCATACTCTTTGATGATCTCATCAGCATTGCTGGGAGTTTCAGAGATTGTTTGCTTCGGAGAGTTTTGCAAATGATTTCCTAATTTTGAAATTTTTTCTCTTAACTCAGAATTCTCCAATCTGAGACTCTCAGTCTTTTCAGAGTCAGAGGCAAGATTCCTTTTCAGGTTTCTGAATTTGACTCTGATCTGCTGATACCTTTCCAGAATTTCATTTAAACTTTCAGCAAGTTCAGACTTAGTAAAGTTTATGGTAAAGTCAGGGAATACCTCTTCAGTATCTGATTCTGAGTCTGAACCAGAAGCTTCACTGTCTTCTGATACGTTTTCCATGAGAGCTATGTTTTCTCTTTCATAATCTGATTCTGAGTCAGCTTCAGATGTGTCAGAATCATCCCATGTAGCCATGCGGCTTTTCTTCTTTTCCTTGAGAAACTTCTTTTTGGGCTTTTCTTTCTAAAGCTTTGGGCAGTCACTTTTGTAGTGTCCCTGCTCATTACATTCATAGAAGATGATGTCCTTGTTGTTTGGCTTTCTGTATCCTGAAGAACCTTCAGATCTTCGGTGTCCATAGGAGGACTCAGACTTTCTGTATCTGGAGGAGGATTCATTATGATTCTCTGATCTTCTGGGATTTCTGAACTTCCTTTGTCTCTGCTTCCACAGTTGGTTCACCCTTCTGGAGAGGAGAGATAGTTCATCTTCTTCTGATGAGGATCCATCAGAAGTTTCTTCCACAACCTGCAAAACTTTGGAGTCAGATTTTCTGTTAGATTTTAAAGCTAATGGCTTACCTTGCTTTTGAGGTTCATCTTCTTCTAGCTCTATCTCGTGACTTCTGAGGAAGCTAACAAGTTCCTCCAGAGAGATTTTGTTGAGATCTTTGGCTAGCTTAAGTGTTGTGACCATTGGCCTCCATTGTTTGGGCAAGCTTCGGATGATCTTCTTAACGTGATTAGCAGTAGAATACCCTTTGTCAAGAACTTTTAGTCCAGTAACAAGAATTTGAAATCTTGAAAACATAGTTTCTATTGATTCACTATCTTCCATCTTGAATGCCTCATACTTCTGAATGAGCGCAAGGGCCTTGGTTTCTTTGACTTGAATGTTGCCTTCATGCGTCATTCTCAGAGAGTCAAACATATTCTTGGCAGTTTCTCTGTTTGATATTTTCTCATATTCTGAATATGAGATGGCGTTGAGGAGAATTGTTATGTCCTTGTGGTGGTTTCTGAATTCACGCTTTTGCTGATCAGACATCATTTTCCTGTCTATCTTCTGACCACGTCCACCCACAGGATGCGTGTATCCATCAGTCACCATGTCCCACAGATCAACATCATGGGCCAGAAAGAAACTCTCAATTCTGTCTTTCCAGTAGTCAAAGTTTTCTCCATCAAAGACTAGAGGTTTACCACTAAATCTATCCTTGTCTTCGTTGTTGTTATTGTTGATGTTTTGACTTGGTCCCACCATAGTGTTTTTCTGATGCTTGGATCTTGTACTGACACGGTTAAGTGTTTAAGCTCAGAACCAGGAGCTCTAATGCCAATTGAAGATGTGAAAAACACAAGAAGGGGGGGGGGGGGGGTTTAATTGAAAACTTGAATCTAAAACAACTTAATGACACAATATTTTTATCCTGGTTCGTTTGATCTCAAACTACTCCAGTCCACCCGTCAAGGTGATTTCTCCTCTCTCCAACGAGGTCTTAATCCACTAATCTCAAAAAGATTACAAAAGCTGCTTTAACAACTGTTAAAGTCTTCTTGAGTACAGCCACAATCCGGTTAATGTCAAGGATCTCTTTTTCAATATGATTATACAATATGTGTTGTTGTTTTTCTAACAAAAACTGTTTATCACAAATGTGATAAGTTACACAGGTTTATAGCTTAGAAAGATAGAATGAAATTGCTTGCAGCTTGAATATGCGTGAGTGGTGATCTAGCAAAATCGTTGTATGTACGTTCACACATCATTTTGAAAGCTGACTCGTTTATATAGGCAGTGTAATGACGTTGATCATAAAGCATGTTTAATGTCATTAACATACTTTCCTTTTGGAGAAGATTATGTCTGAAGGAAGCCGTTGGAATTGATGTTGTCTTGAATGTTCAGTAACGCTTCAAAATCTTTTCTCCTTACTGCTGATGACGCTTCAGAATATTGATGACTTGGTTTGATATGTTCTTGTTCAGAGTCAGAGTTTACTTTGATTAAGCGCAGGTTCTGGTCATCAATCTTCAGTGTATGTTCTGATTGCTTCAGCGTGAAGCACTTATGACTTATCTTCTGATGCCGATTTGATCAGAACTTCTGCATACATAAAACATATTTTTTAAGGAGCATATTTGTTCTTTGTATTTATTTATTCTTTGTATTTGTTATCATCAAAGAGATAAATTGAGTAAGATGAAATGAAAGAAGTTTGGAGAGTGAAACGTGTGTGAAACCATTCAATTGCATTTTGGAATTTTGAAACATAACTTAGGTTTAGAACTAATATTTCATTTGCCACACACATATGAGCCATGTGTTATGTTTTTGGAATAAAAGGACAAAATAGGAAGAATGGGTAGAATGAGTTTTCTTATATTATATATAATGAGGGGTCTAGGATGAGAGTTCTTTAGTTGAGAATTGTAGAAAATAGATATATGCACAAGCTAAAAAATGAATATATATATATATATATATATATATATATATATATATATATATATATATATATTATAAAAAAAAGTTCGGAAATTAAAAAGAGTTAAGGGAAGAAGAAAAACACCGAGAGTTATAGAGGTTCAGTCATAATAAAAGCGACCTACTTCTCTCTCCAAGAATTGATCTTCAGATATCCATTATTTACTTGAGAGCTTATAGTAGTTTCATTATATAACTTTCTAGTTTGATAAATCTAAATGCGTACGTTATGTTTGTTAAATTGAAAACTTTAGTTTCTAGAATAAAGTGAATTCATAGTTGTTATGTTGAAAAATAGATATGAATCCAATGATTTATATGCAAGTAAACTGTTATATATGTCACATTCTTTTTCTTGTACTTGAAAACCAAATAGAACCAAATAGAATTCAAGAGTAGAATTCGAAATAGTTTTGGATGAGCAGCAGAAGGGAATGTGGCATGGAAGTCTCTTTGAAATAGTTTTGGATGAGCAGCAGAAGGGAATGTGGCATGGAAGTCTCTTTGAAGTTGCGCCTTCCCAAGGAAAGATTGTATGTATATAAAGGGATGAAAATAAATAAAATGACTACAAATTATTGCCTATGACAACAAAATCATTTGTGTTATTTATCTGGTAAATTTGAATTTTACTTAAAATCTTAAGGTAATGGATAATTATTTGTCTCATAGTCTATGATATCATTTTCAAATCATATAATTGAAAAATATTACAATTTCTTAAATCATATATAATTGAAAGTTCAAAAGGAATCCATAAAAATCGGATTAAAAATTGGAATCTATAAGACAATAAATACTGTAACTTATTAAAACATAATTAATAATATTAAAACTTAAATTTATATTAAATTAAACAAGTTAATTTATATGATTTATTTATAGAATTTTTAATTAATAAATCATCTCAATTATAGATTTTTGAATAAATAAATAAGTTTATTTATGATTTTAATTAAAATTTATTGTTAATAAAAATAGAATCTTTATTACGATAATTCCGTTCACATATAAAATAATTATATTTTCTAAGACTATAACAATGAATGAATTTTTCAGGATGAATAATAAATTTTATAAAAAATGGAAACTCTTCAAACATCATCTCTTTTCAACGTCAACTCTTCCGACAATAACTTGAACATCATATCTTGTCAAACCTAGCTGAAACTTCATCATCATGTTTAAGGTATATAATTTACCATTGAAATATTCATAGAAATAACGTTAGCTTTAGAAATGTTCATAGAAATGTTGTTAGACATTATGGTGTTAGTTCTAGAAATGTTCATAAAAATGTTGTTACTACAAAAATGTACGCAACAATATTCGACTTGAGACTTCTCACACAAGAGAGGATGAATTGTGTTGTTTGAAAAAATAAAGTGCGGAAATTAAAAAGAGTTAGGGAAGAACAAAAACACTGAGAGTTATAGAGGTTCGGTCATAATAAAAGTGACATACTCCTCTCTCCAAAAATTGATCTTCAAATTTCCATTATTTACTTGAGAGCTTATAGTAGTTCCATTATATAACTTTCTGTTTGATAAATCTAAATGCATACCTTATGTTTGTTTAATTGAAAACTTTAATTTCTAGAATAAAGTGAATTCATAGTTGTTATGTTGAAAACTAGATATAAACCCAATGATTTATATGCAAGTACATTATTATATATGTCACATTCTTTTTCTTTTACTTGAAAACCAAATAGAACCAAATAGAATTCAAGAGGAGAGTTGGAAACAGTTTTGGATGAGCAGCAGCCGAGGGAAGGTGGCATGGAAGTCTCTTTGAAGTTGCACCTTCCTAAGAAAAGACTGAATGTATATGAAGGTATGTAAAATAAATAAAATTACAATAAATGTTTGCCTATAACAACAAAATCATTTGTGTTGTTTATCTGGTAAATTTGAATTTTACTTAAAATCTTAATGTAATGTTTAATTATTTGTCACATAGTCTATGATATCATTTTCAATTCATATAATTCGTAAATCAATTAAAGGAAAATGAATAATATTTCTATTTCTTAAATCATATAAAATTGAAAGTTCAAAAGAAATCGATAAAAATCAGATTAAAAATTAGAATCAATAAGACAATAAATATTATAACTTATTAAATCATAATTAATAATATTAAAGTTTAAATTTATATTAAATTAAAGAAGTTAATTTATATGATTTATTTATAGTAGTTTTAATTAATATATCATCCCAATTATAGATTTTTATAAATAAATAATTTTATTTATGATTTTAGTTACAATTTATTGTTAATAAAAATAGAATCTTTATTACAATAATTACATTCACATATTAAATAATTATATTTTCTCACACTATAACAATGAATTCATTATTTAGATTGAATAATAATTTTTATAAAAAAATGGAAATTCTTCACACATCATCTCTTTTCAACGTCAACTCTTCCAACATCAACTTGAGCATCATATCTTTTCAAATCTAACTGAAATTTCAACATCACGTTTAAGGTATATAATTTATCATTGAAATGTTCATAGAAATGACGTTAGCTTTAGAAATGTTCATAGAAATGTTGTTAGACGTTATGGTGTTAGTTTTTGAAATGTTCATAAAAATGTTGTTACCACTGAATATAGGCAACAATCTTGGACTTGAGACTTCACACACAAGAGAAGATGAAATGTGTGGTTTGACAAAATATAATTTTGAAAACTTTTCTTAAGATATACCTGAGTTTAAAATGTTTTTTTCCCCCAAGATTTAGCAGCTGAATATATATTTATATATATATATATATATATATATATATATATATATATATATATATATAATATATATATATATATATATATATATATATATATATAATATATATATATATATATATATATATATATATATATATATATATATATATATATATTATAAAAATAAAGTGCGTAAATTAAAAAGAGTTAAGGGAAGAAGAAAAACACTGAGAGTTATAAATGTTCGGTCATAATAAAAGCGACCTACTCCTCTCTTCAAGAATTGATCTTCAGATTTTCATTATTTACTTGAGAGCTTATAGTAGTTCCATTATATAACTTTCTGGTTTGATGAATCTAACTGCATACTTTATGTTTGTTTAATTGAAAACTTTAGTTTCTAGAATAAAGTGAATTCATAGTTGTTATGTTGAAAATTAGATATAAACCCAATGATTTATATGCAAGTGCACTTTTATATATGGCCCCTTCTTTTTCTTATACTCAAAAACCAAATAGAACCAAATAGAATTCCAGAGAAGAGTTGAAAATAATTTTGGTTGAGAAGCAGCAGGGAAGGTGGCATGGAAGTCTATTTGAAGTTGCAACTTCCCAAGAAAAGACTGTATGTATATGAAGGGATGTAAAATAAATAAAATGACCAAAAATTGTTGCCAACATCAACAGAGTCATTTGTGTTGTTTATCTAGTAAATTTGAATTTTACTTAAAATCATAAGTAATGTTTAATTATTTGTCTCATAGTCTATGATATCATTTTCAATTCATATAATTCATAAATAGAAAATGAAAAATATTTCAATTTCTTAAATCATATATAACTGAAAGTTCAAAAGAAATCGATAAAAATTGGATTAAAAATTAGAATCAATAAGACAATATATACTATAACTTATTAAAACATAATTAATATTATTAAAATTAAAATTTAAATTATATTAAAGAAGTTAATTTATATGATTTATTTATAGTAGTTTTAATTAATATATCATCACAATTATAGATTTTTGAATAAGTAAATAAGTTTATTTATGATTTTAGTTACAATTTATTGTTAATAAAAATAGAATCTTTATTACGATAATTACATATTACATTCACATAATAAATAATTATATTTTCTGACACTACAATAATGGATGAATTATTTAGATTGAATAGTAGATTTTATTAACAATGGAAATTCTTCGAACATCATCTCTTTTCAACGTCAACTCTTCCAACATCAACGTGAAAATCATATCTTTTCAAACCTAGCTAAAACTTCATCATCACGTTTAAGGTATATAATTTACCATTAAAATGTTCATAGAAATGTCGTTAGCTTTATAAATGTTCATAGAAATGTTTTTAGACTTTATGGTGTTAGTTTTAGAAATGTTCATTAAAATGTTGTTACCACTGAAATGTATGCAACAATATTGGACCTGAGACTTCACACAAAAGAGAGGATGAAATGTTTGGTTTAACAAAATATAATTTTGAAAACTTTTCTTAAGATCTACCCGAGTTATAATGTTTCTTTCCAAGATTAGCAGTTGAATATATATAAATATATATATATATATATATATATATAATATATATTATATATATATATATATATATATTATATATATATATATATATATATATATATATATATATATATATATAGTATATATATATATATATATATATATATATATATATAATATATATATATATTATAAAGTGCGGAAATTAAACAAGATTTAAGGGAAGAAGAAAAACACCGAGTATTATAGAGTTTCGGTCATAATAAAAGTGACTTACTACCTCTCCCCCAAGAAATGATCTTCAGATTTCTACTATTTACTTGAGAGCTATAATAGTTTCATTATATAACTTTCTGATTTGATAAATCTAAATGCATACCTTAGGTTTGTTTAATTGAAAACTTTAGTTTCTAGAATAAAGTGGATTCATAGTTGTTATTTTCAAAATTAGATATAAACCCAATGATTTATATGCAAGTACAATATTATATATGTCACATTCTTTTTATTGTACTTGAAAACCAAATAGAACAAATAGAATTCAAGAGGAGGGTTGGAAACAATTTTGGATGAGCAACAGCAGCGAAGGTGGCATGGAAGTCTCTTTGAAGTTGCACCTTCCCAAGAAAAGATTGTCTGTATATGAAGGGATGTAAAATAAATAAAATGACCACAAATTGTTGCCTATAACAACAAAATCATTTGTGTTGTTTACCTGATAAATTTGAATTTTACTTAAAATCTTAACGTAATGTTTAATTATTTGTCTCATAGTCTATGATGTCATTTTCAATTCATATAATTCATAAATACATTATAGGAAAATGAAAAATATTTCAATGTCCTAAATCATATATAATTTAAAGTTCAAAAGAAATCGATAAAAATCAGATTAAAAATTAGAATGAATAAGACAATAAATACTATAACTTATTAAAACATAATTAATAATATTAAAATTTAAATTTATATCAAATTAAAGAAGTTAATTTATTTTATTTATTTATAGTAGTTTTAATTAATATATAATCCTAATTATAGATTTTTGAATAAATAAATAGTTTAATTATGATTTTAGTTACAATTTATTGTTAATAAAATAGAATCGTTATTACGATAATTACCATTCACATATTAAATAATTATATTTTTTGACACTATAACAAATAATGAATTATTTAGATTGAATAGTAAATTTTATAAAAAATGGAAATTCTTCAAACATCATCTCTTTTCAACCGTCAACCTCTTCCAACATCAACTTGATCATCATATCTTTTCAAACCTAGCTTAAACTTCATCGTGTTTAAGGTATATAATTTACCATTGAAATGTTCATAGAAATGACGTTAGCTTTATAAATGTTCATAGAAATGTTTTTAGACTTTATCGTGTTAGTTTTAGAAATGTTCATTAAAATGTTGTTACAACTGAAATGTATGCAACAATATTGGACCTGAAACTTCACACACAAGAGAGGATGAAATGTGTGGTTTAACAAAATATAATTTTGAAAACTTTTCTTAAGATCTACCCGAGTTTAAAATGTTTCTTTCCAAGATTTAGCAGCGG